>VTFQ01000002.1:55415367-56780425 GCA_036281575.1 Ancherythroculter nigrocauda | reverse complement strand
TCTTATATGTATTTAAACATCCGAAACCTAAAATAAACATTATGTGGTTGAAAACACTGTATATTTGTGATATAAGTGCTGCGCGCGTCCATCTCTGGTTTAGCGCCAGCCAAAGCGCACACGCCCATTTGAATTTGGCAATTGATCACGTGATGCACTGCACTGAACATTCTAATCACACCGGTGTGATCGTACGCGTCAAAGGAATAAATAAAGTAATAAAGTAAAATAAAGAATAATAATTATATAATAACGAAAAATTATCCACCCCCGACGATATCATCGTCCATCACGATGTTTTACTGTAAACATCGTCAACTGCCAATTTAGGGGACATCGCCCAACCCTAGTAGCAAGAGATCTGGAGTAAGGATATGAAGGGAGATATTTTTATATAAAATCCCAAAACAGGTAGAAATTAATAAAAATATTTGTGGCAGAAACGGGAAGGAAGAAGTTATAAAAGCTAGATTAAGGCTTGGTCATACAGGATTGAACTCACTGGCTTTAAAGGGGACCTAAAATTAACTTTTAAAATCAACGTTTGGACATAAATGTGTGTTGGCAGCGTGTGTACACAACCACCCTATAGTGATAAAAATCCACCCACTCCTTTTTTTTAATCCCAATAAATCATAAGCAGTGTCTCAGAACAAGCCGTTTCCAGATCCCTGGCAGTGTGACGTCACAAAAGCCACTGGCCCCGCCCACAGTGTTGACAGACACTTACGTTTGAACATAGACCCGCCCTGAGCGCGTTGTTTACAGCGAGTCTGCCATTGCTGCACTGATGAGAATGTCTCCCGAGCGTTTTAGGTGTTCTGTAGCGGGATGGATTAACCCACATAACTCTCTTAATTTACTCTTAAAATCTGAGCGGCTGAAATCGAGGTAGATTAACTTGGTTTTCCAGGAAAATGCTCCCTCAGGTCTGCCGAAATTCGTTTATGTCTGTGCGAATCATTTCACACCGGACTGCTTAGTGAACGAATATCAATACAAAGGGACAATACAAAACAGAGACTGTGCTAAAAATGTGCTACTCAAGGATATACAAGTAAAAACTGTTCGTGATCCAGTTTACAGTCTCCAGAGTGATACTAAAATATGGCAGTAATGAAAGGCACTTTATATCAGAGCTTATTTACGGGTATAAAGTTTATTAAGCACCACCCGAAAGGTATAACATAAGGTCTTTATATATTTGTTTACTGTTAGTTGTAACGAGTGTTTCTGTGTAATTCGCAATGTATATTGGTGATAATACAAGGATAAGAAGAGAGTTTATGGATAATATTTTAATGCACACTTGCACTGTGTTTTATTAAGATCTTACAGTGATTTTCTAGAGTGAAAACGGACGCTTCATTTTTTGTGTTAAATACAATAAACGTCATAAAACCCCCTAGTTTACGTCATAGTTTTGGCCATCATTCGGACGGTAGTTGATTAAAAACAAGAAGACAATATAAGTTATAGCCGTAATTTAACTAAACTATACCTGTTCTAGCTCATAGACCCTTTTACAGCCCACGTGATCAAATAGTTGCGCGCGCATTTTGGCAACGGAAGTGGTGTTGTTGCCTATTGGTTTTAACGTGTTAGCAGTTTTTCAGGGCTCTCAAGTGTAACGCACTGAGCGTGACAGTCACTCATTTCGGTCTTTTGTCACGCACTCCCGCCACACATTGTATTTCTCACGCAGAAAAACTATTTTTCATATATTTAATATGCCGCTGCGCCGGGCAGGAATCAAGCGCGTCTCCCCTGGAGTAGTCTGCCACTTATCAGCCAATCAAAAAAAAGAAAGAGGCTATCAATCAGAAAATAGCACTATTGTATCTGGGTAAAGCTGCGTTCACGTCACCTCGTATTTCCCGGAATCTTGAAATGACAACACGTGACGTTATATTCGGAGCTGTTCACGTCCTTTTGGTCCTTGGACTGGGAATTATGCGTTTCCATGGCACCACTATCAAGCCTAATAAATCAATCTACAGCGGTCAGGTGGTACAGCGGCCACGTGGTACATCTGGGAGCTTTCAGAAAACTCCCAGCTTACAAGCTGTAATTACAAGCTCTACGAGGACGTGAACGCTTTTTACAAGCTAGAATCTTGTAACTACAGGAATTACGAGGCCGCGTGAACGCACCTTAAGATTTAACGCAACAACCAATGAAAAAAAATCATATCCTGGAATTGTTCACCATCATCCTCACAGAGGAAAACACTGGAGCTCTGAGCATCACTTTGAGCACAGAATAAGTCATGATCTCCTATTTTAATGTTACAACAAATTCACAGCTTGTTTGACACAAACAATGACAACTTGACTGCTGTTAGAGAATGTTTTCCAGATAATCAGCATCAGTTTTTCATGAGTGTCTGAACTTAGTCAACAGTTTTACAGCCTGTTCACTGAAAACACCTGCTCAGTAGTCTAGACCTAGTTATATTTTCGTTATCACACGATGACTGACATTTTGTCACATTAAACATCTCTCTCTCCAAATAGGCTTTTATTAGCACTAAATAAATTATAGTGTATTACATCGTCGATGTTATTGGTCAGTTTAAAAATCATGTCATGTTGTTGGATATTTGTCATTCTTGCCTGTCTTTAAAACTTGAGAGCCCTGGTTTATGTATATATATCTGGCCACTGTATTTGGCCATGTGCTAACCATAGACTGTAAAAAAATATGGACGTAGCGTCCGTGATGTCACCCATAGAGTTCTGAACAGCAGTTTTGACGCCTAAATGAGGCCGCGGCCATCTTAGCTGCGCGTCACAGCACGTCACTCCCGGATAACTGAAAATGGGCAAAGAGGCGGGGAGGTGGTTTGAGCTGATGTGACTGGTTGCTGAAACCACGCCCGCCTCACTCGACGTGACCATGTTAGCAGGCAAAGGAGCTATCTATCTATCTTAGATACGATCTAAAATAATAATGAAGATAAGTTTTATCATCAGAACGTTCTAAAGGTTTACTGTCAATCTACGGTGTTTCTTTAAGATATAGATCCTCCAACACCAGTAGTGTTGGGTGTGCAAATAACAACATGGAAAATCAAATGGGACTTCATACCTTTATAATGAAATAGAGATCGTGAGATGAATCCAATCTGTGGCACTTGGGTAAAGTGTCCATTGCAAAACAAAAAAACATTTCACATTTCTTCTGAATGATCTGCTCTCTGTCATCGTTCTTCAAGAAAGGATGCAATCTGAACAGCCTTTATGTTGTAAAACTGTATACGATCGTATCTAACAAACAAATGAGCCCGTGTCCAAAGTATATTTTTTTCAAAATAGTGCAGCAGTTTTAGTTATAATATCCAAGCAGTGCTGTCGGATTTTGATATCCTCCCGCCATTGTCATTGTAGTAAATCTCACAACCAAAACTTTTAGCCAATGCCACGATCCAACAACGTGTGTTCTGTCTCTTCCGCATGCATGCACATCTACACAGACACACATCAGTCTCGAATATTATGCAGCAAGCCATATTTTATAATTGTATAAAATAATCGAGAAAAAAAGCACAAAAACGGCTGAGATGCCAAATTCAGCGACAGCTGAAGTAACATGACAGCTCACAGACAGCAGCGCAATCTACCTGTCACTCAAGTGACCACGCCCTTAATTATGCAGAACTTTAAGGCTTAATATAATTTAAACGGATAAGTTATAAAAAAATTCACCCCCCTCAGAGTTGTCATGAAGGGCAAAAATAGCAGTATAGACCAAAACCACAATTTGAACCAACTTGTAAACATGTTTTTTTCTGCTATAAACTTGGCCAATTTAACATGGGACTCTATGAGATTCTGCTCTCTTTTGGAGCCTGTCCCTAGCGGCCAGTCGATGAATCGCAGTTTAAGTTACTTCCGTATTGGCTTCACGAGAGAAAGGGGGAGGTTGCCGCTTGGTGCTAACGTCTTCTATCCACTCGACTACACGGATCTGATAGCCGGATACCATTTGATAAAGTCAACTTTTTAAAATAACTTTATCTGTCTGTGTTGCTTAATCCGCTCGCGAAGCTGTAGATATATATCACTTTTGGAGTTGCTAACACGTTAGAACCGGAACAACACCGCTTGTTGCCAAAATGCGCGCGCATACGTTGCTACGTCATCATTGTGTACAAACAGTAAAAGGGTCTATATATTCGCAGTTTCTGACATTATTGTGCGTCCTGACTGAATCCTGACACTGGAGAATCAGCTCATGAAGCTCCGCCCTCTTAAGTCGCGCACTCACTTAAGGATTGTAAGGCCGATTATGAATGTAAATTGATACTTATGACTGATCGTGCTGAAAAGCGTCCAGTCAGAGCCAGTTGCGTTCAGTCGGCGATTACAGTCGGTGTTCAAATTCTATGTGAAAGTATATAAATCTGCTTCAGGAGCAGGAAACAATCGCTGTATGTTGAGCTCAGTCTTAGAATGTTTGAGCTAGTCGTTAAATGTGTGCCCGGCTTTAGGCAGATCGCAGCAGCTCATTTGTATTTAAAGGGACCGCACTGAAACGGCTCGTTTTTAATCAACCACTAAAAGTGGCAACTTTATCATGCTATAAAAAATTATCTGTGGGGTATTTTGAGCTAAAACTTCACATACACACTCTGGGAACATCAGAGACTAATTTTACATCTTGTTAAATAGGGCATAAGGTCACCTTTAATAGGAATTCATGGAAAGCAAGTATTGTGGGGGGGAAAACAGTAGAACATAGCATATTTGATTGTAGAAGGTTAATACGTTAGAGAAGGGAAATAATGCAATATCTAAACAATAATGGACCAAGATAGTGAGTTGGAGTATATATTAGGAATAGAGGTTATTAGATAGCGGTTAGGATCTAGGGGTTTAATACAACACATATATAGTACAGGTTTAAGCAATATAGTTTAATATATCATAGAGCAGATTAGTGTTGTAATGCTTCAGTCTTGATCCAGGGGACTAGTGTCAGCTTGTGCTGTGTGTTTGGCTCCTCCAGCTTTCACACAGAGTGACAGAATTTCTCGTTTGATCAGGACTTCATCACAGTGTCCTGATGAAACTGGTGTTGGGGTAAACAGTTATCATTATTTTTTATTTTTTTAGGGATAAAGAAAATAAATTAATAAATAAATGAATGAAAACAGAATACAAGACAGGCATGGAATGTTAAACTGAAGTATTAATTCACACTGAACAGTGGGTGGCAGCATGTGCTCATGACACCAGTCTGCCATTAAAATAAAAAATGAAGAAAGAAGAAGCTTCAGTGAATAGAGTGCTGCAGGTATGATATCAGGACCTGGAAGACAAATTCACCACTGGTTCCTTCAAGATTTTCCTATGGGGTTTTTCAATCAGTCTTCCAGGTTTGATGTCATGACCGCAGCACTCTATAAGGCTTTAACTGAAGTTTGCCATAGTTTTAAAGTTATTATAAACTTTGTAAAGGTATATAGAAACAGCAGTTTGGAAAATAAATAACCAGATGCAAAACAGATATCTGAAATCGTCATAATGTATTTTACATTTTATGTTTTGGTTTAGTGTTAAGAGCTACTAAATAATACATCCCTGTGCAGTACAGTATACTGTCATCTGTAATCTCCAGTCACATCCCTGCAAACAAGCCTGTTTAGGTCCGCCAGCGCAGGGCCCCAGAGAATTTGGTCATTGACAAAATGTTGGCCCCTTAGTGCTGGCCCTGCATGGACAACATTTCATGCAGTGGTCTTCTAGTATATTATAATGTGAAATTATTAAATCTAAATATTGTCCTCAGAGATCAGACTCTGGGTGAGATCAGTGAATCAGTAACCATCACCATTTGATCAGTTTTTCTGATGTTCTTCAGAAAAAAACAGTTCCAGCAGTCAGAGAAACATTAAAGTTAAGAGGTCAAGGGTCAAGAGTCCAACTAAAGCAAGTGATTACCTCCATAATGGTTACTTCAAACTTTATTATTTTCAATAAAACAGCACTAAGGCTTCCTGGAAAATAAGTGAGGGCTGTCCGTGCAGAGCCAGTGTTAAAGGACCAACATTTTTACAAAGAGCAAATTCTCAGGGGTCCTGCGCTGGCAGCACTAAGTGGACCTGTAAATGGCCGGTGCAGACTTGTTTACAGGGATATTCCCCATTTTGGGCTTTCATGTTGAAGTGTTAGTGTTGTAGTTTCCTGTTGTAGTCTGTTTATAGTTTTATTTGTTCATTGCTTGTTCCCAGATGTTTCTTGTTAACTTTGTTATCCCTGTTGATTTAAAAACCCTTTTCTGTGTTTCCTATGTTCCTTGTCTAGTCTTTTCCTATCATGGATGTAATGTTGGCGTACTTGGTTCTTTTCCGTGGTTTCCCTTGTTCCTCTGTTTTGGTTTATCTTGCTTATTATTATTATTATCATTAAAATTATTGGAATTAAAACTATTGGAATAATTAAAAGCTGCACTTGGATCCATGCTCTCTCATAACATAAATTTTCCCAGCATAACAGTCCCCACACTCCCACCACATTTTTATATTTAAAAATGCTTGTACAATGACAGTAAAGTTTAACTTTCTAATCAAATTATGCCAATAAATATGCCAAATCTGTAATATAATATCTAATATAATATCTGTAATAGAGCTGTAGTTGTGTACTCACCATAGACAGTAACAGTGAATCTGTGTTTAGTCTCTGAGCGGCTGCTGCTGATCTCAACTTCATAAACTCCAGCATGTTTAGTTCTGATGTTTGTGATGGTCAGAGATCCAGTCTTCTTGTCCAGCTTCAGTCTGTCTCTGAATATCCCATCAGGACCATCATATATAGAGATCTCACTGGTCACTCCATTGGTTTCAGCTAAAAGATTCCTGTTAGTTCCAAATGTCCATGTTATATCATCATCTGTCTGTATTTCAGTATTAGTCTGTAGAGTGACTGAATCTCCCTCCATCACTGACACTGACTTCAGTTCATCAGCAAACACTCCTGAAGAACAAACACAAACTGTCTCTCAGTCACACATATTAAAGTTATAAGTTTAATAAACCTTTCATTTGAAGTAATTTTAAAATGAATACAAATTTATATAGAAAAATAGAAACTGCAAAAGATCAGTGTGGGAAAATAAATGTCCGCATGCAAAACAGGTATCTGAATTCACAAATCTTCATATATTTTACATTTTTAAGTTTTGGTTCAATGTTAAGGCTAATTTATACTTTGTCAAGTGTATGCTGTAGCTACTGCGTAGCCTGACCTGCACCTCTTAAAAAATGTAACAACGCGTCAATTCTACGCAGACTGCAAGCTCTGTGATTGGTCTGCTAGAACCCCTCCCTCAGGTCAAAAAACTGCCGTGAAGCAATCGGAGAAGAGCGAGCATTTACAACAAAAGTCGTTACCTATTTGCCGCTTATATTCGTAAGCTTCTCTGACAACATACATGACAAGTTGCTTCTTCTTAGGCTTTTGCCTTGATCCTCAACATGACCACGGATACTGCCTTGTAGTGGTCTGCTGCACATCAACACGGACAACGATGCAGAAGTATAAATGGAAAAAGACCCGTAGCCTATGGCGCAAAGGCTCCGGCGTAGGTCCGACGCAGAAGTATAATCAGCCTTAAAGGAACACACCACTATTTTTGAAAATATTTTTCTCATTTTCCAACTCCCCTAGTTTAGCCAGATATTTTCAACACATTGATATTTTTGTGCGTGGGAACATTTGAAGACTTTGGATGTAAAAGCCTCTAAGTCCCTCTGAATTGAAAAATGACGTGTCGTAAAGGGACTTTGCTGCAGCTTAGCATAGTTCATTAAATCTGATTAGACCGTTAGCATCTCGCTCAAAAATGAAGTTTCAATAGTTTTTTCTATTTAAAACTTCTGTAGTTACATAAGACCGACAGAAAATTAAAAGTTGTATACTCTCATTCTAGTGTAATAATCAAGGAACTTTGCTGCCGTACCATGGGCGCAGCAGGCGCAATGATATTACACGGTGCCTGAAAATAGTCCCCAGCAGGTGCGACGTTGGCACAGGGGACGGGGGGGTCAGGACCCCCGCAGTTTTGAAGACAGAAATCGACCCCCACACTTTTGATAAGGGCTGCCACAAACAGCTACAAACTTTATATCATTTAGCTTATGATATTTTCTTTCAAACTAGTCCATTTTCACATTTCTGTGAGCTTTCATTCGTAAATAATCAACTGTTTTGTCACGGATGTGCAGAACAGGAAATGCTCTCTCGAACCTAGAAACACGCAATCTCCAAACCATCGATCAAATCGTGCTAATGTTTTCTGAGGACATGTTGAAGGTATATAAATCATGCCCGAAACTCAACGTTTGGGGGGATATGTCAAAGCCATCCGTCTATTAAAGGTGATACAGAGGATCTTTTCGTCGACTGAGAAACCAAAGACTGTTACTGAGTTTTTGAAATCATTATGTCAGACTCACCGCAGGTAACTCATAATCTGCAGTTGTTACTCCTGTCTCCTGACAAAAACATTGCATGCGGCGCCTGTGGAGTGTGGAAAGTTACTGGAGAGCGCAGCCGATTGACAAGCCAGAGGGCCAATCGTTTACGCGATGATCGCGTAAACGATTGGCTGATGTTTTTAAGGCCCTACCTTGTGCACAGATGATGTATATTAATATTATTCCTTTCAGTGCACCTAATAAATAGTCTTTTATCAGTTAGTAAAGACAGTTTCAAGTAATATTGCAAAAATGTATAAAACAAAACATCCTCTGTAGCACCTTTAAGAAACCGAGAAATTTGACACCTCAAGGTCAGGAGGCTGATCTCTCAGGCTACGTCAACAGGAAGCCAGAGCTTACCCCATCCAATCTTTTTTTCCCCTCGTCTCAAGAAATATCTGCATCCACACGAAACTACTGAAATGACTCAAAATGATGCCAGACTAGTATGTGGCACTGTAATTCTGCCACAGAGATACACTTAAAACAGTAAACAATAAGACTTGGAGCATGCGCATAAACCTTGCGCACTGTAGCTGATATTGCCATAGAAACTAGTGGGCTGCCAACTTGCTTTCACCACAAAATAGTGGAAACGCAGGGCCGCTGCTGGGCGCTGGTGTTGCAATAGAACGTTCTATTAAGTGTCGCTTCTTGTTAGTGTATATTCTTTGATACGGATGAACTGGGGATCATGTTTACTGGGGACGCGCGAACACGCAGATAGTTATACCTGGATTTCCAGCAGATGTTAGATTTCACCTCGATTTCGCTGTGTTCGTTCCTGTGTTTTCGGAGCAGTTTTAAGGAAGTTTATCATGCTCTCATGTCATGCTCACAACAAACCACGCCCATGTTAGTTTCAATGAATGTCAAATGTCAGTATTTAATCTCAACATTAGTGTTGTGTCTGTAGTGCCATTTGTTCTAAACACAAATTACAACAGACAGATTAAGTTAAAATTAGCAGTAGTCTACCTAAAGCAAACATGAATTGCAAAGTCATTAATGTTTTTATTAACAAGTCTTGTTAATTGATATGTTGTTTAATATTGTTCATAATCAAATTATTTATTTTATTAGCGATTACATATATTAAGAAAATAAACAGACACTTATGCTTGTGTTTGTTCTAGGTGATTTTACTGATTTTGTTGTTTTTTTTTCTTTCTGAGATCTCTTGCTTAGGTTTCAAGTACAACCTATGTATCCTAAAACAACTATGTCCCCAATTTACATGATCCCCAGTTGATCCGTAACACCTGCTAAACAAACCGTGCCCGGGCACGGAACAAAGTGATCACACTTGTCAAAAAAAAAAACGGGTTTCCTACGAGCCATAGCGGCCTAGATAGAAAATCTCAACTTTTCATTTTCCGTCGGTCTTAGTACACAATGTAACTAGAAGAGAAGAGCCAAGTTTTAAATAGGAAAAATATCTAAACTTTGGTCATTTTCGAGCGAGATGCTAACGGTCTACATATTCAATGAACTATGCTAAGCTATGCTAAAAGTGGTACTGCTAGACCCAGAGATCGGCTGAATGGATTCAAAAACAGTAAAAATCAACTCTAGGGGAGTTGGAAAATTAGCCTATTTTCAAAAAAGTGGAGTGTTCCTTTAAGAGCTAGTAAATAGAACAGTGATATAACTAAATAGAACAGTAAATAGAACTCTATTTTTATTTGTTGATGGTGAAACTACATAAACAACATGCAACTATAAATTATAAAACATGTCTATAACTTACCAACCAGATGGCAACAGCACAGACAGTAAAAAGCAAATGTGTGAAACATTTCCTTAAACAGTTTAGTGGTCTGAAATAGTTTCTGTCAAGTTTGAAAATTTATGAGCGCCAGAGGTGAAGACACATAGATCAAAACTGTAGACAATGTTTATTTAACAAAAAGTTAACTATTTGTTAACTTCCTCCAGACTGAATTAGACCACACCCCATGTCTTCAACCACATGCCCTCTCTCCAAAACCCCAACCCCAAGACCTCAAATGTGCAATATTACTGACAGCCCTCATGTAATATATAAAATATATAGGAATATACTAGAAAATATAATGCAACATGTTACATAATACATGTCCATATATGGGAAACTAATGCTTATATTTTTCAATATACTGCAATATATGCATTGACCCTGTATAGCTATTGACACATATAAAACAGTTTTTATTACATGTAATATTCATAATGTTTTATCCGTTATTGTGTATATATATTGCACATACATGATCCCATATAAATGCGAATGCATTGTACACACATATATACCCAGTTACAAGATTTCTTGTTCCCTGCGCTCAGTTGCGTTCAGTCGGCGATTACAGTCGGTGTTCAAATGCCATGTGAAAGTATATAAATCTGCTTCAGGAGCAGGAAACTATCGCTGTATGTTGAGCACAGTCTTAGAATGTTTTAGCTAGTCGTTAAATGTGTGCCCGGCTTAATAACACAGCGAATGCCGGTGGTAAACAAACACTCATGTTCCAATACTCGTGCACGAGTTTTGGGAGGCGTTCACTCGAAATGAGCTGTGAAGGAGGGGGGTTGTTCTTACGCATGCGCTCATTTCAAAAACTCAGTCGACGAAAAGAACCTCTGTACCACCTTTAAGTTACGGCTCGTTACTTGTAGAACTCCGTCCGCTTTAAATAAAGTAGAGCCATCGGATTGCTTTTATTTGAACGAATTATCACATTTATTTAAATTCATTATTAAAAGAAAGAGTCGGAGAACTGAAAGAGAAAGATCAGAGAGAGAGAGAGAGCGAGAGAGATGTGTGCGCGATACCTGCACTGTGTGCGTCTCTTATTTAAAGTCTACAGTCTGAAGTCCCATCATTGCTTAAGCATATAACTTAGCTAACATAGGCTAACTTAATGATTCTTTAATGAATTTATTAAAATTATTTATGAATGACGGGCAACACTGACAGTGACAAGGCAATCTTTTTTTTAACTAATCATATCATTTATTTACATTAATTATGTAGACTGTGAAATAAAACCGGCGGCACTAACCACCGTTTACTATAAATATAAAGAGACATATTACATATATTGAAATGCATTAAATTAAATGAAAAAAAATAAAATAATCACGGTTTATACCTGCTCTGAGACACATCAAACTTGCAACACTGTATTCGCGTCCAGCGGTAGACTGAACAGAGACATAAAACTCCCGCAATGTCTCATTTAAAAGAGAAGCAGAGTAGGTCTCGACATCACAACTGTTCTGTCTTTGGCGCAAAAAGTCACTGAAGTGTTAACTGCCCATTTAGTTGTCTTTTTCTTATTAACCTCATCTTTGTCGTCTTCTAGCTCTGCCAGTGTTAATTCTTTGTGCCGCTTTTTGACTTGGGTAAAGTTGGTTTTATATTCACACATTCGGACATCCGTATTCAATAGCCTTGTTAATCACACTACATTGGACATTCAGTGGACATTCACAAGTAAATATGCCATTAAAACAATACTTGCCTATTTTGATCGACTGTGAAAAATGTTGTAAGTTGACAATCGTTGGTTGTCAATATCATGTCGCTGCTTAAAATTCGCAAACATTAATTTATTGCACATTTATTGGAAAGTATGAATTTATCAGAAGTCCGAATGTGCGAATATAAAACCAACTTTACCCAAGTCGCTTACTGTCATTCAAAGTCTTCTCCAAGTCTTCTATTTCGTCTTGTGCCTGGGCCCATTTCTCAAAATTGCCATATTCACTATACAAATTAAACGATATGCAAAAATCATCTGTTTAGTCTACCTAAATAAATGTTTTCATATAGGCCTATGTCTCTCACTCTGTTTGCAAGTGTAACTGTGTTACTATGGTTACCAATGTTTATAGTAGCGGATCTGTAATCAAACTGACTGGAACTACCTGTGCATTAAACGGTTTTACTGCACACCTTCCAGCCAATCAGAATCGAGTATTTAAACAGACCAAGGTATCCACCTGGGGCACGTTCAAGCTCAAACCGGTGTGCAACGTTTTGCTACGTTTTCCGGGTCGACATCCCACTGAGCAAATTATGTCCAGAAGACGTCTTTTTGAGGTCTTGTCTCAGGTTGAAAAGACGTCCACTGAGGAGCCAGAATTAAAGTTTTTATGACGTCTTTTTTTGACGTCTTCTGAACATCCGATATAGACGAACACGCAGAATCACCAAAGGAGAAAAATCACAATTTTTAAGCCACCATCGTGGAGATGAGTGTTTGCTTTAGTTGGGCTCTTGACCCTTGACTTCTTATTATTAGTTTTTGTTTGGGCAGTTAACTGAGTCATAACAGTCAGAAGTTAATGTTAAGTTGCAACAATTGGAGGAAAATAATTAAAACGTCAAGGTTCAGGAGCTCAACTAAAACAAGCGCTTACCTCCATAACGGTGACATTTATAAATTTGATAAAACATCAACACCTCATTAACCCCTTAACTGTCACAGTCCCACTGGTCGGGCGCCTCCCAACCAGCACACCCTTGTTTAGCACATGGTTTAGCCCAGATGAAATGAACACTACTCAGTGTGAACACTACAGGCTATTAAATGTAACACTGAATTGGTCTTGGAGTTAATGAGATAATTAGGTGATAACGAGCAGAATCACTGAAGGACAGAGAAACAACAAGAACTACAACTTCAGCCACAGCCTTCGATGAAATCCACTGAAGATAAAAGACATTAAATCTCTGAAGATCTGATTAAATAACTCCACAAACAGCATTATCAGCTTCACTTATTACTAACCAGACTGACTTTATTTCTGACAAACATCTACAAAAGTTGTTATTGAGAATTACCAGAGGTTTAGATGTTGATGATTTGTTGAAAATAATAGTTTTGTTTGATGTCACCGTGATCAAGGTCAGTCTTTGCTTTAGTTAGGCAGTTTGACTCTTAACTCTTTTAGCGTTAGTTTTACTGTGTCTGTTGTAGCTGTTTGTTATGGCAACAATGACAAGAGAAAATGTGATCAGCTGCTTTATGATAAGAATATAACTGTCATGTAGTGGCTTATTTCACTGATCTAATGGCTGAGCTTTATATGAATAAAATGTTAAGTTTGTGTTGACTCTTCTAGAAATACAATGATAAAACAGTTTTAATCAGAAAAAGCTGAATGAGTTTTAAAACACGTTGTACACTAAACACTTTAAACTCCAGCAAACTTCCTCACACACAGACATCAAGAATCAGCGTATGAATCTCAACAATGGTGACATGCTTCATGCCGCAATGCATTCTGGGTGCATCATGCAACACTCATCCATGGACCCCAGAATGCATTGCAGCATGAAGCATGTCACCATTGTTGAGATTCATACGCTGATTCTTGATGTTTGTTTGTGAGTAAATCTCACCGTAGTTCAAAGTGTTTAGTATGCAACCTGTTTAAAACTCATTAAGATTTTCTGATTAAAACAGTGCTGGATCTTTACATGAATCACAATAAAACACAGTTAGTAAGATATTGCTCATATTAAACTCAGTTATAAGATCAGTGAATTAAGCCACTGCGCAGTGATTATATTTTTATCATGAAGCAGACACAGCATCAGATTGTGTTTTCTCTTGTTTTTCTTGTCATAACTAATTCAGTTACAGCAGCCAGAGAAACTCTGACATTACAAAAACAAGTCAAACTACTCAACTAAAGTAAACTCTGATCACCATGATGGTAAGATAAAAAAAAATCAATAAAACATCAACAACAAAAAAACTCTCTCTTAATTCTCAATAAGAGCTTCTGTATATGGAGTTGTTTAATCCTCTGCTGAGATTTGGAGAGATTTAATGTCTTCTTTTATCTTCAGTTGATTTCATCTAAGGCTGCGGCTGAAGTCAGTTGTAGTTCTAGTGTTTCAATTTTTTCTGTTCTTGTTGTTTCTTTCTTTCATTCATTCTTCTTGTTAACAGCTGCTATCTTCATTAATTCTCAATCATCACTCAATTAATTATCTCATTAAATCCAACACTGATTCAGTGTTACATTAGTGTGTAGTGTGCACTCTGAACAATGTTCATTTCATCTGGGCTAAACCATGTGGGCCCTACATGGGTGTGCTGGCTGAGAGGCGTCCCACCAGTGGGATCGTGACAGTTAAGAGGTTTAAAAGATTTGAATGAAAGAAACAAAGTCAGAGTGGTTTGTAATGTGAAGATGCAGATATCTAGAGAGATCTGTTAGTGTTTAATGTTGTTTCTGTTATCTGAGTTTTGTGGGTCACCATTGTGCTGGAGAGTAGAGCCTGAGCTTCAGTCAGTGATGATCCAGAAACACTGATGTTCTGCTGTATGTTGCTTTATTTAAAGACAGTAACTGTGTAGTTGCTGATGCAGTGATACAGCAGTTATATAAGCTCACACATGTGCTGTTGTTTTTTTGTGTTTTGTAAGACATTTTAAAAAAATTAGTTTTTAATCGACTTTTTTGATGAGGGCAGCAGGGATGTTTTTAAAAAAAAATAAAATATGGTTCCCTAAATGTTCTGTGAATGTCCGCCAAATAACGTTCCCCAAACTTTAAAAGAACTCCACATCGTGACCGTCTCTGAACGTTCTGGGAACATTATTAGCAGAGGTGGACATTCCAGGGGTCAGAAAGTAAAAGTCCTGCCATATTTTTATCTCATCCACTGAAGCATTAATGAGATAATTAGGTGATAAATTGAGTGATGATTGAGCATTATTGAAGACACCTGATGATAACAAGCAGAATCACCAAAGGAGAAAATCACAATTTTTAAGTTACCATCATCGAGGTCAGGGTTTGTTTTAGTTGAGCTCTTGACCCTTGACTTCTTAGTATTAGATTTTGTTTGGGCAGTTTTAACTGCATTAAAACCAAACAGACAAGCAAAGTTAAAAGACAATCAGGTGTTGGTTATGTTTTTACATAAACATTGTTTGATCTGAATCACTGAACTCATTTAGAGCCCAATCTCTGAGTTAGATTTACATTATTGATTACAGCAGCACTGTGATTCTACAGCACAAGATCAGCTTTTACAATACAAATTTTTTTTTTTTTTAAGAGTTCTGATTTTTTAAAAAAAAAAGTGCTCATTTAAACACACAAACATCAAGAATCATCCTGTGAATCTCAACAGTGGTGGCCATCATAAAGCATGTTGCAGTGCATTCTGGGAGCCACCAATCAAAATTCATCCATGGCTCCCATCATGCATTGCTGTATGAATAAATTATGAGCTAAATTGTCTTAGTAATTTCATTTATTCTCACTATTAAAATTTTGCTGTTTTTCTGTGACTTTTTAGTAGCTTGTTTTCTAATGTTCAGAGTTGATCTGTTGATCAGAATATGTTGCTTGTCACCGTTGTTGAGATTCACAGGCTGATACTTGATGTCTGTGTGTGCCTAAAAGAACTTTTTTTTTGTGATAAGGACAACTTTTAAAAAAAAAAAAAAAAAATTCTCTATTGTATAAGCTGATCTTCTGCAGAATCACAGTGCTGCTGTAATCAATAATGTAAATCTAACTCAGAGATTGAGCTCTAAATGAGTTCAGAGATTCAGATCAAATAATGATTATGTGAAAACATAACCAACAACACCTGATCATCTTTTAACTTTGCTTTTCTGGTTAGTTTTAATGCAGTTAAAACTGCCCAAACAAAATCTAATACTAAAAAGTCAAGGGTCAAGAGCTCAACTAAAACAAACCCTGACCTCGATGATGGTAACTTAAAAATAGTGATTTTCTCCTTTGGTGATTCTGCTTGTTATCATCAGGTGTCTTCAATAATGCTCAATCATCACTCAATTAATCACTTATTTATCTCATTAATGCTTCAGTGGATGAGATAAAAATATGGCAGGACTTTTACTTTCTGACCCCTGGAATGTCCACCTCTGTTCACATAATATAACTTTCTTGTTTTTCACTAGATTACTTAACCTATTGCATAGTATTACTAAACGGAACGATTTATTACTAGTAATCTACCAGCGTAATCACCTAGTGTCAGCCATAGCCCGCTAGCCTGCTAGCTACCGTCTATTTTTTCCTCTAAACTAACCTTCCTTGTCGATCTAATGGCGGATTTATCCAATGTATGTTATTCTGATCTGTCCTCGCCAGATCGGGAAGCTGTGGAGACTTTGCTGCCCGGCATTCATAGATCCACCGTGAGGTACAGCGTCCCGCACATCACCCTTGCCCCAGGCACCAGCAAGCGACCGAGACATCCAGCTAGCGAGTCCCGTGTGCGATGCAGTTTTTCGGACGGCGAGGGGAGTCAGACTACTCTACAAAAACACGGTCAGTCATGTCCGACGATTATCATGTGTACTAAATGCAACATGTACAGCTTAGCTCTTTCTGTCAGCAGTGAGACTTACACATGTGATAAATGCAGGGATATTGTCAGGCTGACAGAGAGAATCTCAGAATTAGAGACACGCATCCAAACTTTAATTGAGGATAGTGAGAATGAAAGGGCCTTAGATACTGCTTTGGATGCGACTAGCCTAGTAAACACTGCACATTCGGTTCCGGTTGTAGAAGCCACGCAGCAGGCTAACTGGGTGACTGTGAGGCGGCATAGTGGCAAGAACAAACACCACTCTTCCATTCCGATTAGAACATCAAACAGGTTCTCCCCACTCAGTGACGCACCCACTGAGAATCCTGTTGAAAGTGCCCTAGTTATTGGCGATTCTATTACACAGAACGTGAAAATAGAGACACCAGCCACCATAGTCACATGTTTGCCGGGGGCCAGAGCACCTGACATCAAAGCAAATTTAAAAGTGCTGGCTAATGCTAAACGTAAATATTCTAAAATCATTATCCACGTCGGCACAAATGATGTTCGACTTCGCCAGTCGGAGATCACTAAAATTAACATTAAAGAGGTGTGTGAACTCACAAATTCAATGTCAGCAGAAGTAATTTGTTCTGGCCCTCTTCCTGTTCGTCGGAGTGATGAGATAGTTAGCAGGTTATCATCACTCAATGGCTGGCTGTCTAAGTGGTGTGCGCAGAATAATATAGGTTTCATAGACAATTGGAAAAGCTTTTGGGGCAGACCTGATCTGTTGAAAAGAGATGGTATTCATCCCTCCCGGGATGGTGCTGCTCTTCTATCTAGAAATTTGGCAAATAGTCTTAGAGCTGAAACATGACAAACCAGGGCCCAGATCAGGACGCAGACAAACTGGCTAAACCGACCGTCTGCTAGCCGCCTCACGTCACAGAACTCAAATAATTCACAGCACATAGAAACTCTTTCACCTAGATATTATCACATAGAGACTGTGTCTGTACCTCGAACTAGTAAATACAAAAAACTTCCGAAACCTTTTAAGGGTAAAAATTTAATTGATGTTCAAAAAATGAAAATCACAAATAAATCAGATAAACAAATGATAAAGCTTGGGTTACTGAATATTAGATCTATTTCTTCAAAAGAACTTATTGTAAATGAAATTATCACAGACAATAAACTAGACTTGCTGTGTTTGACAGAAACCTGGCTAAAACCAGACGATTACATTAATTTAAATGAATCTAGTCCTCAAGGTTATGACTATCGACACAATCCTCGTCAGAAAGGCAAAGGGGGAGGTGTTGCTGTAATTTATAGTAATATATTCAGAATCATTCAAAAGAATTTCAAATATAATTCCTTTGAAGTGATGGTGCTTTGCGTAACATTATGTAAGTTGACATTTGTGCTGGCTACTGTATACAGGCCACCAGGACACCATACAGACTTTATCAAAGAATTTGCTGATTTTCTATCAGAGTTAGTACTAGCTGCGGATAAAGTCCTTGTTGTTGGTGATTTTAATATCCATGTAGATAATAATAAAGACGCATTTGGATTGGCATTTGCAGACATTTTAAACTCTATTGGAGTTAGACAACACGTGTCAGGACCCACTCATTGTCGTAATCATACCCTAGATCTAATACTGTCGCATGGAATTGATATTGATGCTGTTGAAATTCTACAGCAGAGCGATGATATATCAGATCATTATTTAGTCTTGTGTATAATACAGTTAGCCAAGGCTACAAAACCACCACCCAGCCATAAATATGGTAGAACCATCACTTCTACCACTAAAGATTGCTTTATAAATAATCTCCCCGAGCAGTTTCATCGCCTTAGTATACCTGACAACTTAGAAGAACTTGATGCTGCAACAGAAACTATTGGCTCTCTCTTTTCCAGCACATTAGATGCAGTCGCTCCTTTACGTCTAAAGAAGATTAAGGAAACTAATCCAACGCCGTGGTATGATGAGCACACTCGGGCTCTAAAACGAGCTGTGAGAAAAGCTGAACGTAGTTGGAAGAAAACAAAACTAGAAGTTTTTCGCCTTTCGTGGAAAGAAAAAATGATTGAGTACAGAACGGCTATAAGAAATGCTAGATCTACTTATTTTTCAAATCTCTTAATAGAAAACAAACATAATCCTAGGTATTTATTTGACACAGTGGATAAATTAACTAGAAACAGAGATTCAACTGCTGACGTTTCCATAGAGCACAGCAGTAATGACTTTATGAACTTCTTTACTTGCAAGATTGACAATATTAGAGAGAAAATTATAAACATGCAACCGTCTACAGTTTCGCTTCAGACAGTGCACTGTAGTGTCCCTGAGGTAAAACTAGAATCATTCGCCGCTACAGGAGAGGAAGAATTATCTAAACTTATCAAATCATCAAAATCAACAACATGTATGTTAGATCCAATGCCGACTAAACTACTGAAAGAAATGCTTCCAGAGGTCGTAGGTCCACTTCTTGATATAATTAATTCATCTTTAACACTAGGATACGTGCCAAAAACTTTTAAGCAGGCTATTATTAAACCTCTTATTAAAAAACCTCAACTAGATCCGAGAGATTTAGTAAATTACAGGCCAATCTCGAATCTACCTTTTCTGTCAAAGATACTAGAAAAGGCAGTTTCAACACAACTGTGCTCCTTTTTAGAAAGAAATAATATCTGTGAGGATTTCCAGTCAGGATTTAGACCATACCATAGTACTGAGACTGCTCTCGTTAGAGTTACAAACGATCTACTCCTATCATCCGATCGTGGCTGTATTTCTCTATTAGTGTTATTAGATCTCAGTGCTGCTTTTGACACTATCGATCACAACATTCTTTTAAAAAGACTTGAAAACTATATTGGCATTAGTGGAATTGCTTTGGCATGGTTCAAATCTTACTTATCTGACCGTTATCAGTCTGTAGTAGTTAATGAAGAGATGTCGTATCGATCACATGTTCAATATGGAGTACCACAAGGCTCAGTACTAGGACCATTGCTTTTCACTCTGTACATGCTGCCCTTAGGAGAGATAATTAGGAAGCATGGTGTTAGTTTTCACTGCTACGCTGACGATACTCAGCTCTATATTTCCTCGCGCCCTGACGAAACCTACAAATTCACAAAACTAACAGAATGCATAGCTGACATTAAAAACTGGATGACAAGAAATTTCTTATTATTAAATTCAGAAAAAACTGATATCCTAATCTTTGGACCAAAAACTTCCTCACGAAAAAACCTTGAATACTCTCTAACACTTGACGGGTGCTCCATTAAATCTTCGTCCTCAGTTAGGAACCTGGGTGTGCTCTTTGATACCAATCTTTCATTTGAAAGTCATGTTTCTAGTATCTGTAAAACCGCCTTCTTCCATCTAAAAAAATATATCTAAATTACGACATATGCTCTCAATGACAAATGCGGAACAGTTGGTTCATGCATTCATGACCTCAAGACTAGATTACTGTAACGTTCTACTGGGTGGTTGTTCTGCTCGGCTTTTAAACAGACTACAGTTGGTCCAAAATGCGGCAGCTAGAGTTCTTACTAGAACCAGAAAGTATGACCATATTAGCCCAGTTCTGTCAACATTACATTGGCTCCCTATTAAACATCGTATAGATTTTAAAATCTTGCTACTTACTTATAAAGCTCTAAATGGTTTAGCTCCCCAATATCTAAGCGAGCTCTTGGTGCATTATAGTCCTTCACGTCTATTGCGATCTCAGAATTCAGGCCAGTTGATAATACCCAGAATATCAAAATCAACTGAAGGCGGCAGATCCTTTTCCTATTTAGCACCTAAACTCTGGAACAATCTTCCTAGCATTGTTCGGGAAGCAGACACACTCTGTCAGTTTAAATCTAGACTAAAAACACATCTCTTTGCTCTTGCATACACACAACACATTATCAATACATTAACATTTTTCAAATCCGTTAAAGGATTGTTACGCTGCAATAATTAGGTCGGCCGGAACCAAGAACATTTCCTATAACAGTAGATATACCTGTACATCAGAATAAGAATGGCATCTACGCTAATATCAGTCTCTCTGCTTATCCTGAGGTTTGCCGGGTGCTGGATCCAGGCCGTATCCAGATCAGATGGAGAACCTGTGTCTGGATCTGACTACAACGTAGCCCAGGATCCAATGGGCCTACAGATCCAGTTCTGGCTGCATCTATAATTCAGATTTTTAATCTCCGTATCCGCTTACATATATTTATATATAATCTATTTTTAATCTCTATAATAAAAATGTATAATTCAGATTTTGATCTCCATATCCATTTACATATATTATATATATCTTCCAAGGGTTTTTTTCCCTCCTAGGACTTTTTTCCCAGTGTTAGCACGCTGGGGTTTTCTCCTAGGGTTTTTTTTTCCACCCCTGGGAGTCAGCCGACATTGGCTTAATGTAGCACCATCTTGTATATGTTACATATTACCACGCTTGCTTGTACAGCTTATTTTTAACCACTTCCCTTTTTTCTGTGCTTCTAATATGTAAAGCTGCTTTGAAACAATTACCAATTGTAAAAAGCGCTATATAAATAAATTTGACTTGACTTGACTTGACTGTTTAATATCTCTTCCCCTGCACCAAAAACAGATTCACATCATGGTTAAATTATCCTACAAACACACACACAAATCACACACAACAATAAATACACTGAAGAGTTTGGACTGAGTTTGGACTGGCACTGTGACAAAGAAGATATTAAAGTTAATTTCATAAACCATCAATCAAAAACTGCAGAAAAAAATGAATCACCAGTTAAAACCAGAAACACATGCAAGAAAACAATGGTAAAGACCACAGGAAAAAAAAAGATCATTATTGCGTAACTGGAAGACAGCGTCAACACACTACACTCACGCTCACTCAGCTGAGACACAGAGACAGAAGTAGACGTGGATTTTTCAGGTGACTTTACTAGAGTCCACAACACTCTCAGATAATCCGTTTAAACACATTTTTTAAATCATCAGAGCTGTTGGAAGAAAATGTCTAAAGAAAAATTATTTGTTTTTTTCTGGCTGTGCTTTTGCTGTCTGGTTGGTAAGTTACAATCATTTTGTTTCTGGTAGAAGTTATTTCAGATCAAGATGTAGATGTACAGATGTAGTTTGGATTTAGGTTTGTAATTATGCATCAGATACAGATTTAAGGCATTCTAATCAACATTATTTATCAATTATTTGTAATTATCTAAGCTATATGAAAACCTACATTTTAAGCCAATTACTCCCGTTTAAAGATGTTTATATTTTTGCAGTAACATGATATTTATGTGGAGCTCTAATGAACTTCAGTTCCACCATCAAAAAAATAAAAAAAATAGAGACTGTCAATGTTTATTAACTTTAACAACTCTAAACACTAAACCAAAATTTTAATCTAAAATATATGAAGATATGTGAATTCAGATACAGTATGTCTTTCACCCACTCTTATATTATACTCTTTTGAAATAATTTTAAAACTATACTCAAACTAGAGATGAAGGTGTGTTTGCTGATGAAGTGAAGTCAGTGATGGAGGGAGATTCAGTCACTCTACAGACTAATGTTACTGAAATACAGACAGATGATGAGATAACGTGGACATTCGGAACTAACAGGAGTCTAATAGCTAAAATCACTGCATTGACCATCGACATCCCTGGTGTTCTTAATGGGATATTCAGAGACAGATTGAAGCTGGACAATCAAACTGGATCTCTGACCATCACAAACACCACAACTGAACATGCTGGAGAATATGAAGTTGAGATCAGCCTCAGGAGCTCATCACCTAAATACAGATTCAGTGTTACTGTCTATGGTGAGTACACAACTACAGATCACTCTATTATATTACACTATAGATTCTGCATATTTATTGACATAATTCTTCTTAATACTGCAAAAAAAAGAGTTTTTGTTTTTCAACCTCTTTGACACATTTCTCTATGACACTGTATTTCCATGTCAAATGCCTGAAAATGAGACAGGCCTCTTACTTCTAGTAGATAATTCCTCTGAATATTTATTTTACTTTTTTCATACTAGGGGTGTGCATTTTCACACTTTTTGATCGTGAACGTCTCTACAATTTTCTTTTGAAGAAATATAATATATTGTGATACAGTGCATTCTATCATTTGCCATCCTGGTGAACATCTAAAAACAACGCAACAAATTCTTATCACATTTAGGAACGCAGTGCACATGACATTGCATTTATTCATTAAAGTTTATTATTTGCATGCATTTTATAGCCTTGCCGGTTAAACATTTAATTTCATTTCACATTTATTTGTATAGCGCTTTTCACAATACATATTGTTTCATTTTAAATTGCATTTTATCTGCACGTTATTCTGACATGCAGTAATTTAAATCAAACAAAAGAGAAATAGAAAATCACTTACTGCTTTTCAATGAATACCTTTAGTAGATTTAAAGGGTTAGTTCACCCCAAAATGAAATTTGTGTCATTAATTACTCACCCTCATGCCGTTCACCTGTAAGACCTTTGTTCATCTTCAGAACACAAATTAAGATATTTCTGATGTATTGTTTATTTTTTTTTTATCCTCAATAGAAAGCTATGAAACTACCACATTCAAGGTCCAGAAAGGTAGTAAAGACATTGTTAAATGGTTAGTTCACCCAAAAATGAAAATTCTGTCATTTATTACTCACCCTCATGCCATTCCACACCCGTAAGACCTTCGTTAATCTTCAGAACACAAATTAAGATATTTTAGTCAAAATCCAATGGCTCAGTGGGACTTACATAGAGAGCAGTGACATTTCCTCTCTCAAGATCCATTAATGTACTAAAAACATATTTAAATCAGTTCATGTGAGTACAGTGGTTCAATATTAATATTATAAAGTGACAAAAATATTTTTGGTGCACCAAAAAAAAAAAAAAAAAAAACTTATTTAGCGATGGACGATTTCAAAACACTGCTTCATGAAGCATCAGAGCACAAATTAATCAGTGTGTCGAATCATGATTCGGATCGTATGTCAAACAGCTAAAATCACGTGACTTTGGCGCTTTGAACAGCTGATTCGATACGCTGATTCATTTATGCTCTGATGCTTCATGAAGCAGTGTTTTGAAATCGTCCATCACTTTATAAGTTGTTATATTTTTACTATATATTTTCGATACCAGAGGTGTATAGTCCAGGGGTCAGAAAGCAAAAGTCCTGCCATATTTTTTATTCCACCCACTGAAGCAGTGTTAAAGTTAATGAGATAAATAAGTGATTAACTGAGTGATGATTGAGCATTATTGAAGACACCTGATGATAACAAGCAGAATCACCAAAGGAGAAAATCACAATTTTTAAGCCACCATCACAGAGGTCAGGGTTTGTTTTAGTTGAGCTCTTGACCCTTGACTTTTTAACATTAGATCTTGTTTGGGCTGTTAACTGAGTTGTAACAGCCAGACAAATAAATTAAAAAAATGATCAGGTGTTTATGTTTTCACATCATCATTATTTGATCTAAATCTCTGAGTTAGATTTACCTTATTGATTACAACAGCGCTGTGGTTCTACAGCACAAGCACGTTTTTCAATATATTTCACAAAAGTTGTTCTGAATAAAAAAAAAAAAAAAACACACAGACATTAAGTATCAGCCTGTGAATCTCAACAACGGTGACAAGCAACATATTCTGATCAACAGATCAACTCTGAACATCAGAAAACAAGCTACTAAAAAGTCACAGAAAAACAGCAACATTTTAATAGTGAGAATAAAGAAAATTACTAAGACAATTCAGCTCATAATTTATTCATGCAGCAATGCATGATGGGAGCCATGGATGAATTTTGATTGGTGGCTCCCAGAATGCACTGCAACATGCTTTATGATGGCCACCACTGTTGAGATTCACAGGATGATTCTTGATGTTTGTGTGTTTAAATGAGCTGTTTATTTTTTATTTTTTAAATCAGAACTCTAAAAAAAAAAAATTTTATTATAAAAGCTGATTTTGTGCTGTAGAATCACAGTGCTGCTGTAATCAATAACGTAAATCTAACTCAGAGATTGGGCTCTAAATGAGTTCAGTGATTCAGGTTAAATAATGATTATATGAAAACATAATCAACACCACCTGATCATCTTTTTTCTTTGCTTGTCTGGTTGGTTTTAATGCAGTTAAAACTGCCCAAACAAAATATAATATTAAAAAGTCAAGGGTCAAGAGCTCAACTAAAACAAACACTCATCTCCACGATGGTGTCTTAAAAATTGTGATTTTCTCCTTTGGTGATTCTGCTTGTTATCATCAGGTGTCTTCAATAATGCTCAATCATCAAATATGGCAGGACTTTTACTTTCTCACCCCTGGAATGTCCACCTCTGGTCAGTGATCGACTACAAAGTGTTAATCATTGCTTTTCATGCCACAGTCTAATATAATGCAACAGATCTAAATGTAATGCAACACGATTAGTTAACCTTGAGAACTGTAAAAGTAAAATAGCACTAAAAGAGAGAGTAATACTTGGCTATTTCAATTGGAAATATGTTATCCAATCACAGCAGTGGGCATTTACACTGAAGTCTCACAGCAGACACGCCCCTTAAAACAGAGCATTCAAATCGGAGGGCTAAAATCAGGGTAGGAAAAATGCCTTTTATTTATAAATTATGACAATTTTGGATGTAAAAAGCATACTAACATTATAAGTGCAGCCCAGGAAACATTATTAAAAAAAAAAACCCAATGCAGTTCATGACCCCTTTAAATGAAAATAAAGAGTTGTGAGAAAGTGGGATGTGTGTGAGATCCACATCATGTGCAGCAGCAGCAGCTCTTAAAGGAAAGTTGTTTAATCATCCTCTGCTGAGATCTTGAGAGATTTCATTTAGGTGTTTGCAGTTGATGTTTCAGTGGCTGACATCAACTATTATTTATGAAATGACTTTGAATGAAAAAGAACTCAACAAAACATGGCTGAAACATTTGAAATAAAAGAATCATTTAAAATTAACATAACAATTTAAATAAAATATTTTTTTGTTTGTTTTGAATAAGAAATGTCAAATTAGGTTAAATGAATGAGCTGTGGTATTGAAAGTTATTGAAGTTGCAGTTCACTTTACTTTTGTAAAGTTATTCCAACTAAACTATAAGTTCAAATAACTATATTTGTCAAGTTGAAAGTACATAAAATTCTAGGTAATTAAAACTTAAATAAGTCTGTGGAAATTAGACCCTCAAAAAGTTAAGTTGAGTGAACAAAAAACGTTTGTACTGAAAACTTCATAAAGTTAATACTAAACTTTATAAATTCAAACAACATTAATTTTGGCGTGTTGAATATACTTAATATTCTACGTAAAAACACCTTAACTGAGTCAGGTTTATTTATTTATTTATTTATTTTACACAGTGGATCACTTGGGGAAGGTCTCTGGTCAGAATTGGGACTTTTAGCAAAAGCTGAAGTAAACTGTTAACTGCCTTAGCCAAAGAATGCTTTGCTTCAGTGGGTGGAATAAAAATATGGCAGGACTTTTATTTTCTGACCCCTGGACTTTCCACCTCTGGATTTTAGATATTGATTTTTATCACTCCATAGATCAGAAAATACTTTCAACAAAAATTAACGTTAGAGCGTAATTCCCAAAAAGCATTGATGAGTGAAAAGTTCAGCGCATGATTTTCTGACGACATGCACATTAAAGAACACAGACACGGCCAGATCATTTCCATAATGACCAAAACAATCTGCCAAGAGCATTGCAAATTAGCATCTGGGTAAGACATGCTTTTTTTGGGTGGTAAATAATGCCACAAATACCAATAAATTGACTAGCATGAAGTACCTTAGTAAATCGCCTTGCGTGATTCATTTAAATTTTGCGTCTGAAAGGGAAACTCCTACAAATGCATATGCAATAAGTTTAGCTGCAAAAATAACTGTGTCCTTGCCTATTCAGCGTTAATTTTTAACTTAGTGTCTTTAGTAAATCCTGACATTTTTTTTTTTAATGCCAAAAGAGGGTTTTTTGTGCTGGTGCAAGCTGTTAGGGGCCCTTTGATTGTTTTATTGCTTTACTGTTTTATTCTGTGTGTTGAGCCATATATGTCTAAGGTTGCTTCACATTCATATTTCCAAACAAGAATCCAAGCCAAAACCATAATTCAGATGATCAAGAAAAGATAGGAAAATGTATTATGAAATTATTATTGAAAATAACTCAATTATTCAGTGGTTCAAACAGATAAACTGTTTAATTTTAAAGCACAAGTGTTTGTTGTGAAACACGATTGCAATTGCTCAAACACAAATTGTTTTAAAAACATAAAAATGTCAAGACCCCAAAACTAAAACGAACCCTGACCACCACGATGGTGGCATAATTTATTGACCAATAAAACACCAACATTTAAACCTCTGTTAATTCTAAATAAGAAATTATTTAGACATGTGACAGAAATAAAGTCAATATGGTAAGCAATAAATAAATTAAATTAGAAATAAATTAGATCTTTAAAAAAAAAAAAATTAGATCTTTTAATCAGATCTTGACAGATTTAATGTCTTTTACCTTCAGTTGATTTCAATTAAATGGTTTTGGCTGAAGTCACTTGTAGTTCTTGTGTTTCTCTTTTCTTCAGTTATCCTGCTTGTTAACAGCAGGTGTTCATCATTAATGTTCAATCATCCCTGAATTAATAGCTTAATTATCCCAATTCATTGTTATTTTAACCCCTTAACTGTCATGGTTTTATTTTAACCCCTTAACTGTCATGGTTTTATTTTAACCCCTTAACTGTCACTGGCTGGACGCCTCCCAACCAGCACACCCTTGTTTAGCACATGGTTTAGCCCAGATGAAATGAACACTAATGATAATGAGAAGAATCACTGAAGGACAGAGAAACAACAAGAACTACAACTTCAGCCACAGCCTTCGATGAAATCAACTGAAGATAAAAGACATTAAATCACTGAAGATCTGATCAAACATCTCCACAAACAGCATTACCAGCTTCACTTATTACTAACCAGACTGACTTTATTTCTGTCACACGCCTACAGAAGATCTTACTGAGAATTACCAGAGGTTTAGATGTTGATGATTTGTTGAAAATAATAGTTTTGTTTGATGTCACCGTGATCGAGGTCAGTCGTTGCTTTAGTTAGGCAGTTTGACTCTTAACTCTTTTAGCGTTAGTTTTACTGTGTCTGTTGTAGCTGTTTGTTATGGCAGTAATGACAAGAGCAAATATGATCAGCTGCTTTATGATAAGAACATAACTGTCATGTAGTGGCTTTTTCACTCATCTTATGGCTGAGCTTTATATGAATAAAATGTTAAGTTTGTGTTGACTCTTCCAGAAATACAATGATAAAACCGTTTTAGTCAGAAAAGCAGCGCCTGAATCTCAACAATGGTGACATGCTTCATGCCGCAATGCATTCTGGGTGCATCATGCAAAAAAAAAAAAAAAAAAAAAAAAAGCAGCAGCATTGTGGCATGAAGCATGTCGCCGTTGTTGAGATTCATACGCTGATTGTAGATGTCTGTGTGTGAGGAAGTTTTGTAGGAGTCTTAAGTTGTTTAGTGTACAATGTGTTTTAAAATTCATTCAGCTTTTCTAATTGAAACTGTGCTGGATCTCTACACAAATAACAATAAAACAAAGTTCATAAGATATTGCTCATATTGAAGTCAGTCATAAGATCAGTGAATTAAGCCACTACACAATGATTATATTCTTATTACGAAGCAGCCACAGCATCAGATTGTGTTTTCTCTTGCTATAACAATGTCAGTTACAGCAGCCAGGAAAACTCTGACATTATAAAAACAAGTCAAACTACAGTAACTAAAGTAAACACTGATCACCATGATGGTAACATAAAAACCCTCAAACAAATTTCAATAAAACATCAACAACAAAAAAAACCTCTTAATTCTCAATAAGAGCTTCTGTATATGGAGTTGTTTAATCCTCTGCTGAGATCTGGAGAGATTTAATGTCTTCTTTTATCTAAGGCTGCGGCTGAAGTCAGTTGTATTTCTAGTGTTTTCATTTTTTTCTGTTCTTGTGTTTATTTCCTTCGTTGATTCTGCTTGTTAACAGCAGCTATCTTCATTATTTCTCAATCATCACTCAATTAATTACTTAATTATCTCATTAAATCCAACACTGATTCAATGTTACATTTAACAGCCTGTAGTGTGCACTCTGAACAATGTTCATTTCATCTGGGCTAAACCATGTGGGCCCTACATGGGTGTGCTGGCTAGGAGGCGTCCCGCCAATGGGATCGTGACAGTTAAGAGGTTAACACTATTCAGAGAGGGACCAAATGTTCTCTGAGCAGAGTTGATTTAACTCTGTGGATTTTACTGTGTACTTTCTCCTACTCACACTAATAACTGTCCTTCTTCAGCTGCTACCACAACAAAACCACCCTCTACTTCAAAATCTACTTCACGTTCTCCTAAAGGTACTTCACATACTTCAGATTCTCCTTCAGCTTCTTCAGGCCCAATCCTGGCCGTACAGATTTCTGCTGCTGCTGCTGGATTTCTGTTGATAGTGGCTTTAGTTGGGATCGTCTACATCTGCAGGAAACTAAGAAAAACAGACCAACATGGCAAGTGTTACCTACTGCTGAAACATCTTTAAAAACATATTAAGTATTACGATACATTTATGCTTTATTAATACACCTCAAATAAAGGGATTTTGTATGATGGAAATATATTTAGTGATTACTTGTTGATTTAATACATCTATTATTATTGTTGGTGAAATAGTTGAGGCCCGTGAAGAAGAGATCACTTACGCTGACCCGAAATTCTACAAAAGAAACATTCCGGTAAGATTGTGTCGTGTGTCCAGAGGTGGGTAATCCAGGGGTCAAAGAGTAAACGTCCTGCCATATTTTTATTCCACCCACTGAAGCATTAATGAGATAATTAAGTGATAAATTGAGTGATGAT
This sequence comes from Ancherythroculter nigrocauda, assembly GCA_036281575.1. Taxonomy (NCBI): domain Eukaryota; kingdom Metazoa; phylum Chordata; class Actinopteri; order Cypriniformes; family Xenocyprididae; genus Ancherythroculter; species Ancherythroculter nigrocauda. Next base: position 56,750,599 of record VTFQ01000002.1, on the reverse strand, counting down.
TGAGCATTATTGAAGACACCTGATGATAACAAGCAGAATCACCAAAGGAGAAAATCACAATTTTAAAGTTACCATCATCGAGGTCAGGGTTTGTTTTAGTTGATTTTTAATGTTAGATTTTGTTTCTGCAGTTTTAACTACATTAAAACCAAACAGACACGCAAAGTTAAAACATGATCAGGTGTTGGTTATGTTTTCACATAATCATTATTTAATCTGAATCACTGAACTCATTTAGAGCCCAATCTCTGAGTTAGAGTTACATTATTGATTACAGCAGCACTGTGATTCTGCACAAGATCAGCTTTTACAATACAGATTTTTTTTAGAATTCTTATTAAAAAAAAAAAAAGCGCTCATTTAAACACACAAACATCAAGAATCAGCCTGTGAATCTCAACAGTGGTGGCCATCATAAAGCATGTTGCAATGCATTCTGGGAGCCACCAATCAAAATTCATCCATGCCTCCCATCATGCATTGCTGCATGAATAAATTACGAGCTGAATTGTCTTAGTAATTTCATTTATTCTCACTATTAAAATGTTGCTGTTTTTCTGTGACTTTTTAGTAGCTTGTTTTCTAATGTTCAGAGTTGATCTGTTGATCAGAATATGTTGCTTGTCACCGTTGTTGAGATTCACAGGATGATTCTTGATGTCTGTGTGTGCCTAATTAAAAAAAAAAAAAAACTGTATTGATAAAGCTGAAGAATCGCAGTGCTGCTGTAATCAATAATGTAAATCTAACTCAGACATTGGACTCTAAATGAGTTCAGTGATTCAGATCAAATAATGATTTTGAGAAAACATAACCAACAACACCTGATAATCTTTTAACTTTGCTTGTCTGGTTGGTTTTAATGCAGTTAAAACTGCCCAAACACAATTTAATATTAAAAAGCCAAGGGTCAAGAGCTCAACTAAAACAAACCCTGACCTCGATGATGGTAACTTAAAAATTGTGATTTTCTCCTTTGGTGATTCTGCTTGTTATCATCAGGTGTCTTCAATAATGCTCAATCATCACTCAATTAATCACTTATTTATCTCATTAATGCTTCAGTGGGTGGAATAAAAATATGGCAGGACTTTTACTCTTTGACCCCTGGATTACCCAACTCTGTGTGTGTCATATTCAGCAGTCACATTTAGTGTCTTTTGGTATAAGTGTGAATGGGTATGATTCCCAATAAAACTATTAGTGTTGGTTATTTGAGGTTACTAAAAAAAGACAGGTGACACTAACACTGTGTCTAAACCAGGTGCAACCATTGTCCCATCCCACCGGATGTGACAAAGCAACTCTTCAAAATCCATTAGTCATGTTGTTGGAAGTAGTGCAAATGCTTGGAGTACATCAGAAAAAAAATGGAGTATTATAAGTTTAGTGTCAGGGATTTATTGTGTTTCAGTGTAGACAGAATCACTGGATATAATGGGTTCTATTCATGGGTGTAGCTTGACATGGAACTACCAGATCAGCAGCAGGCGTGTGAGGATGTCATAGCAACCAGATACATCTCACATTTAGGTTAATAAGTTGTTTTCAATCACGTGGTTCTGGTGACACGCGAAATACCAGTGGAGGGCAAGCAGTGAAAATCAGAATGGAAGAGATGGAAAAAAGTCCTTTCTGTGCTGATTTAGAAAGGTATAAACAGAAAATCAAAACATATGTTGGACGTGATCTTTATGTTATGAAGATGAGCGACTTTTCTACTGAAAGACTTTCCTGCCATCGAGGAGGTAACTTAGATCAAAGAATATACACTCTTTGCTTAGATCTAGAGAATGTGAAGCTGCCGTCACGCCGCGTTCAGTTCTAGTCTGGGTTTGTTTATCGCGCTGTCTTTCTACTAGTGAAGTTAGGGCAGTATTTTTCTGTCGCGATTGTAAAAAATGTCACCACTGTAGGTCATTTATGCTGAATCGAGAATTGCAACAGGAGCTCACATCATCGTTCAAAGAAAAAACTGGACGGTGTAATACAATTGTTGCCTTTTATACGTGTAAAAACACAGTAAGGGAAGCAGGTTGAGGAGGTGACGGGAAGACGCTGTATATTAAATCTAATAATGTAACTGCTTTAACCCACTCCCTATCACTCAATAAAATAATCACATAGCTGAGTGTTTTTGAATCGACTTCTGTCAAGCTTGTTAAACGTTTATTTATTTGGACATTTTCTACCATACGCGCTGCTACTTCAGCCATCTTGACACTGTTCTCATGGTAAACAGATCAACATTGTGAACGGAATACTACAAAACTGAAGTGAAAACACCAAATTATCATTCAATAGGATAAAATATCTTCTCTTCCCTGCAAACGATACCATGAAGAATGTGGATATTTAACCAAGTCAAAAACAAATAAGGTAAGCAGGTATCCATATTCATTTCAGTATCAGCAGACGCGAAACGCTATTAAAGGCGACAACTTTTAAAGTTAAAAAAATGATTTAAGTTATAAAAAACGGTACAAGCTATGTAAACGATATAAACACCTTCTTTTTGATAGGATTCCTATATAGAAAATTCACTCCCTGCCCTCCAGACTCATTCACGCTGCTGCTGTGACGTCATGTGCAAACAACCTATTAGTGGAATTACCGGTCATTCTATTATATGTGACAGATTTGGCATATTTATTGACATAATCTTTCTTAATATTGCATGCAGAAAAAATAAGTTTTTTTGTTTTTTTTTCAACTTTTGAGACATCTCTCTATGACACTGTAATTCCATGTCAAATTCCAGACAATGAGACAGGCCTCTTACTTCTGGTAGTGTCAAAAATAATTCCTCACAAAATGCAACTTACTTTTTCATACTATTATGATTTTTAAACTCAAGCTCACTCTAAATTGCCCAACCCTGTTCCTAAAGAGCTATCTTTCTGCAGAGTTCAGCTCCAGCCCTGCTCAACACACCTCTCTGTAATTATCAACTGCTCCTGAAGATCTTAATTAGCTGATTCAGGTAGTTAGATCTCCAGGAACAGTTTTGGCACCTAAATAAATACATCATGCAAGCTTGATGAGACGCACTGTGATTCAACTGCAGAAGATCAGCTTTTTCAAAATAATCCAAAAGATTTCTTTAAAGTTGTTCTGATAAAAAAAAAAAAAAAAAAAAAAATCTTTTTAATTTAGAGACACTGACATGAAGAAGAGAGATTTACATCGCTTCTCTTGTGGTTCAACGACTGAAAATTACAACCAAAAGCTGCACAATGTGGCATTGTATAGTATATTCAGAGTTGTGTTGTGGTAAAAATATCAATAGGACAGTGTCAGTAGAGCAGTGAGTGCAACCATTTGATGTCACTGACATAGAACGCAAACAAAATGGCACCGTCCATTGTACAAATCAGTCCAAATGTCATGGATTTTTTAAATAACGTATATCTATATCTATATTTCTACTACATACTTCAGTAAGAGACATAATTTACATTATATTTAGCCATTAACACCAGGGGCTTCCTTTAAAAGTGGTTCCCCAATGATTATGAGCCAAAGAACCACTTTTAGAACAATACAGAACCATATTTTTTAGAGTGTTGGTGAACAGGTCATTTTTGTAACTGGAAGAAAGAAAAGTGAAGTAGGCCTAAGTTCTGAGAAAATATTGTGCAGTACATATCTTTAGATAAACGGGAAGTCCACAGTTGTTAAAAAAAATGTGTGAAAAATGTTTTAGTTCCCAGACTTCACCCGATCTTCTGAGACTATCACAACTTCAATGAAGCAGCTGAAGACAAACCTCTCCCACAAGCACTTGAGACTCAGTGGCAGCTCTTGTGTGTCTATTACCGTCACTGAGCTCAGGATCTAGTAAATAAGGCTGAGCGGTATGACGATATATATTGTTACCATGGAATAAAATGTCTATCATTATAGACTTTTCTATATCGTTTATATATCACAGTATGTAAATAAATATATGCATGCATTATAGGCTCTTTGACAATTTGTCTCTTTGTGTTTGTGTTTTCTTTCAGACTGTTAAACAGGAAGATGAGGTGGTGTACGCAGCTGTTGTCACCAGACGTTAATTAAATTCTGTGAGAAGTTTCCTCATTAATGATGTTCTGATCACAGTCAGTAGGTTAAGACAATTATTGCAACAAAGCTGTTTAAGGAGGGAAAGCGGTGTCTGTGCTGACATGCACTGTGTTAGCAGCAGCTTATGTGTTCATGCAAATGCAGAATTCATTCTTACTAGGGGTTTGTTTGTTTGTTTGTTTGTTTGTTTTTTGAAGAGTGTAGAACGAAACATTTGGCTCTAGTGGTCTTTGTTTTCAAGTGACTCACAGATGCGTTGTTGTACCCACAAAAATTGAGGCCCCGGTAACGTTCTACAGTACTTTATTTATCGCTTTCAGCTCCATATAGGTAATGCCTCCAAAGATTGCAAAGTACACTCTACCGCGAATGAGTGCGAATGGACACATTCAACACATGCTAAGTTTAAAACAAGAACCAAAAATATAAAAATGATGGAGAAGGATATGCTGCTTTATTTACAGTCTCTTAAATTTTGCTCTTAATTGCACTTCAACTATTGCACAGTGCATCACAACTATGCATATTGCCACCTAGTGGACTCTTCTGTCTCAACATTCACCCGCGGACATTCAAATGGTACTATAGTGCAGAGTCAGATGATGTCACCTCACCTCTCTGGAAGTTTAATGGAGTGGAGGGATAGAGTTATAGGTAGGGTTAGGATGTGGTTGGATATAACTCCATCCATAACCCAAATTATATTTGCTCCTCGCTGGACATCAAGGAGCTAGATGTAATTCACTCATTTGCTCTGCAGTGAGCAGCCTCTCCAGACGTCCACAGACCCCCCCGATGATTAGAATTACGTTACGCGGACCGTTGTGGAACACAGACAGGGAAGTATATTTTGGGCTTAACACAACTTTCTGCAAAACCCCTGCAATAATCTTTTTTTAATTTTTTTTTTTTATTTACTGTAAACTGTTTTTTCTTCCCAAATATTTTTGTGTTGTTTGTAAAAAAAAAAAAAAAAATCTGATTCTGCATGTTAATGTGTTACAGTTCTACTAAAGTTCAAAAGGTCAAACATACAGAGAAAGTGAGACATTAACTAGATTTTATTCGAGAGTTTCTCATTTTGAGCATTTCATTTTGTAAGACTATAAATTTCATACATGACAACTAAACTGAATTTAGCACAAATTCTGGTGAAGACTGCAAAGTTACACAGATGAAGCAAGTCTATAGTTTCCTCAGAGCTCCTAAAACCCTCATGTGGATTCTCAACAAGCCCAAAACTCATCTACACTTAACAGACATTTATCATGAACTGAATTTAGCACAACATTTGGGGAGAGTGCGAAGTTACATAGACTAAAACTAAGCAGCATCATAAAAACTAACTTCATAACTGGGACTGATGTGAGAACAGCTCATATATTTGTTCAGAAGTATTAATTTTAGGAGGATACTTGTCAGTTTTACTCTGTGTATGTTCAGGAAATCCCAGCAGACTTCAAATAGCCATTTTATAAGTTTTAGCAGCACATTCTCAATGCATTCAGATCAAGTCACTGATCGATGTACATAAAACTGCAGAATAACAGAATACATTTAATGTCGTGATAAATATTAGCAGCAAACTGATGGGATTTATTTATTTTTTATTTTATTTTTGTATTTTGTGTATTTTTACAGTACTGTATTCAACAGACTCAACCCACAGAAGGCCTTATTTTTAGATCTAAAGAAATGTAGTTTCATCTGTTGGGTAGAGAGCATGTGTGTGAGAATGTGTGATCACTGGACGTTTGTGGTTACTGTGCATCTGTGTTTGCATGTCTTGAGCTGTGAGTAGAGTGAGAGTGTGTTCCTGAGAATCGTGTGGTTGAAGAACTTCCACAATTTCACTTCCTCTTTATGCAAAATATAATGTTTTACTGCAAAATGGAATTTTACAGAATGGAAAATGTTTGACAAAAATAAACTCTCTGTGAGATCTTGCTGTGTGAATGTGAAATATTAATGTCATATACTATTTATGTGTATGTGAAATATAAAATTAATATTCAGCGGCATATGCATCTCTCTATGTATATGACCTTATACTCTCAGAACTCATGCTGTGACCCTGCAGATAAGAAGTGTTAGTTTCAGTTAGTTATTTGCAGCTCCAGCAACACTTAAGATATCTCTGAGAAGTTTCCACTATTCTTATCACGCCTGCTCCACCCATCTTTTTTGCAAATAACTGTTGGTCTGTCAGTGTCAAAGACACAAATAAGTGAATCATTTTAAAAAATAAATGTAATGCCTTATTTACTGCCAGTTGCAATATTTACTGTGTTTGTAATATTTTGTGTATCAGGAATAAGTTTTTTTTTTTTTTTTTTCCATCCATTTTGGGGAGTTTCTTACTAAAAGTTATGACATTCTTTCATTAGCATAATTGTTGCTTTAAAAATTGACTTTTCCTGTAACCAATTTTTTCAATAACTTGCAGTGAAGCATGACAGTCTTCATGTCATGTGACTGATCGCTCTACATTAAAACTTCCTTTAGCAGACAGTGAAAAACATGTCTATTTTACACTATTAAAAGCCTCCAAAATACTACCATTTAATAACCATCAATGGAAAATGGTTATTAAACGCCTGCAAAATTGTATAACTACAGTCAGAGCCTTAGGGCCCCACCTCCACCAGGAGCCCCCAAGAGCAAATTAAAGGACAGCTTGATTTTTATAGGGTTAAATATTTTTGTTTCGTTTTTAAATGGTGATATGAGGGTGATTTGCAGTGTAGTTTAAAGCACTTTGCAGATGTAACAGACAGGGTCACCATTTTACACCTAATTTATTGCTATTTACAAAACAACTTTGTTCATGAATTGCCTAATGAGTATTACAAAAGACCCATTACAAATGCCCATTCTGCGCATTTATGCCCATTCTGTGCTTCACAACACCAAAATATACAACAAAATGCATAATTAAAATTGTAATCAAATGTAATTCAATCAGAAATTTAAAACAATTTTTTTTTTCAAGCAGTAGAACAGTCTCATAAAAATTAAGTTAAACCCCAAATGTGTCAGGAAAAAGCTTACACTAAAAAATAAATCACCTTGATGGCGCCAAACTCCTCGTGAAGATCTCCACCTGTTCCAGTTCTGGAATATAACAGTCACTTGCCAAAGTGTCTGAGGTGTCAGTGATTTGCTATGCGGTCACTAGGGTGTTCTGTTTGGTTGCTAGGTGGTTTACCAGTCTAAAGAGCCAAATCAGCTATGATATAGCTTGGGTCCGTCATTTGATCGAAGTCTGTGGGAATTTAACTGTTTATCGTCCACCAGGTGAAAATCACTTACTTGCAAATTATAACTGTGCATGTTATATATATTTTTTTAATTTTAATTTACATTTTTTTTTATTAAATGTTACTATGCCCACCTCACAAAGTGATACTTTTTAACTTATACTAAAAAATGTGTAAATGGTCTTTGTCAGGTGACGTCACACTCGTGAAAACCGAAGTGCATTATGGGTGTCGCCGCCATTTGTGAGGTATCCAAACAATCTCTGTATCAGTGCAGAGTTGTTTCTTCTTTGGCTTCTTTTCATTGTAAAAATGGCACACTTTTGTTGTGTGAAAAGCTGCAATAATATGTCCCACGATAGAAAATGTCAAAAACTTTACTACGAGATTAGATTTAGTCGGTTTCCTACTTGAAAAAAAGGCTTATACGGAGAGTATGTAGAGGCAGTAACAGAGGCGCCGGATCGCATGGGTTGCCGCGGTGAGACGCAAAACATCACTTTCGTCAAGATATCTCCATTCACGTATGCTTGCTCTCTAACGTGCATTTTCACACTGCGGTCAAGCCAGCCGCCACCCAGAAATGAGCGGTCAATCTAGCCGCCCATATATTTCGCGGTCCACGCATACACTTGGTATTACGGTAAGACTGTCTGTGAACCGATCTGAACGTGATTTCACATTCATTCATTTATTCAGTCAGTCAGTCAGTCAATAAAAATAACTAAAAAAAAAAAAATATTTCACAGCTCAATTTCACCTGAAAATGATAGTAAACCTCAAAGCCTGACATTGTATGCTGCTGAATTCCAAAATTAAAGCCCTCCAACACTCATACGCTGTTTTGTCCATACATTGTGAAACTGAATACATTTCACAGACCTATTTTACCTCGTGTGGAGAGGACACCTTATCACAGTGTTAACGGCACCGTTTCAGCAGGATATTCTGATGTTGGATTCCAAAATAAGAGCCCCCCCCCCCCCCCCCCCCCCAAAACTCATATTTGTGCTGTTTTGTTCATATTTTCAGAAATTCATAAAAAATAAAATCCTAGTTTCCACAGACTAATTTCACCTCAGGTGGAGAGGACACATTCTCACAGTGTCAACTGCACCGTTTCAGGACATTCTGATGTTGCATTCCAAAATAAGAGCCCCCCAAAACTCATGTTTCTGCTGTTTTGCTCACATTTTCAGAAATTCATAAAAAATAAAATCCTAGTTTCCACAGACTAATTTCACCTCAGCTGGAGAGGACACCTTGTCACAGTGTCAACTGCACCGTTTCAGGACATTCTGATGTTGCATTCCAAAATAAGAGCCCCTCAAAACTCATGTTTCTGCTGTTTTGCTCATATTTTCAGAAATTCATAAAAAATAAAATCCTAGTTTCCACAGACTAATTTCACCTCAGGTGGAGAGGACACATTCTCACAGTGTCAACTGCACTGTTTCAAGACATTCTGATGTTGTATTCCAAAATAAGAGCCCCCCAAACTTCATATCTATGCACTGTTTTGTCTATACATTCAGAAAATCATAAAAATAAAAGTCTTAGTTTTCACAGACCAATTTCACCTCAGATGGACAGTACACCTTCTCATAGTGTCAACTACACCGTTTCAGGACATTCTGATGTTGTATTCCAAAATAAGAGCCCCCCAAAACTCATGTTTCGGCTGTTTTGTCTATACATTCAGAAAATCATAAAAATAAAAGTTCTAGTTTCCACAAATCAATTGCACCTCAGCTGGAGAGTACACCTTCTCACAGTTTCAGCTACACTGTTTCAGGACATTCTGATGTTGTATTCCAAAATAGGAGCCCCCCAAAATCTCATATATACACTTTGTCTATACATTCAGAAAATCATTTAAAAGAAAAGTCCTAGTTTCCACAGAACAATTTAATGTCAGATGGGGTGTACACCTTATCACAGTGTCAAATACACCGTTACAGTACATTCTGACGTTGTATTCCAAACTGTGTATGAAGTTTGGGGGGCTCTAATTTTGGAATACAACATCAGAATGTCCTGAAACGATGTAGGTGACACTATGAGAAGGTGTATTCTCCATCTTAGGTGAATTTGTTTTGTGGAAACTAGGACTTTTCTTTTTATGATTTTCTGAACGTATAGTCAAAACAGCGCATAGATATGAAGTTTGGAGGGCTCTTATTTTGGAATGCAACATCAGAATGTCTTGAAACGGTGCAGTTGACACTATGAGAATGTGTCCTCTCCAGCTGAGGTGAAATTAGTCTGTGGAAACTAGGATTTTATTTTTTATGAATTTCTGAAAATATGAACAAAACAGCAGAAACATGAGTTTTGGGGGGCTCTTATTTTGGAATGCAACATCAGAATGTCCTGAAACGGTGCAGTTGACACTGTGAGAATGTGTCCTCTCCACCTGAGGTGAAATTATTCTGTGGAAACTAGGATTTTATTTTTTATGAATTTCTGAAAATATGAACAAAACAGCACAAACATGAGTTTTGAGGGGGCTCTTATTTTGGAATCCAACATCAGAATATCCTGCTGAAACGGTGCCGTTAACACTGTGATAAGGTGTCCTCTCCACACGAGATAAAATAGGTCTGTGAAATGTATTCAGTTTCACAATGTATGGACAAAACAGCGTATGAGTGTTGGAGGGCTTTAATTTTGGAATTCAGCAGCATACAATGTCAGGCTTTGAGGTTCACTATCATTTTCAGGTGAAATTGAGCTGTGAAATATTTTTTTTTTTAGTTATTTTTATTGACTGACTGACTGACTGAATAAATGAATGAATGTGAAATCACGTTCAGATCGGTTCACAGACAGTCTTACCGTAATACCAAGTGTATGCGCGGACCGCGAAATATATGGGCGGCTAGATTGACCGCTCATTTCTGGGTGGCGGCTGGCTTGACCGCAGTATTTTCACAAAGGTGAGTTAGAGATTTCTGTTTTCTAAAGTAGCAAACGGTATAGCAACGCATTGTTTTGGATTGTATGTGCTATGAAACAATAGTCAATTTAAACTGAATCCCTTGAATATGTCTACATTTTTTTTTTATTATTCTTAATTTTGCTAAGGCATTTTTATTTTATATACTTAAGGTACGACATTTTTGCTCTGTATCCATATGCTGATTCTAATTTTCTGACTACTTTTTACAGCTGTGGTCTTATGTTATGTAGCTAAAAACCTTCTGATTTCATTGCAGATCAGCCTGCTTAAAGATTATGGAGACTGACCCAACTGGACACCATCTAAGGGACACATTAAGGCCACATCAGCATTAAACACAGGCTGTGTCTCAATCAGCTCCCTAGTTCAGTAGTTAGGGCACTGATCAGGAGAGCTCAGAGCTGATTGAGATGCACACACAGACACTAAGTAAGGAAAAACAATGCAGTCAGTTACTTGGGTAAAGTTGGTTTTATATTCGCACATTCAGACTTCTGATAAATTCAGACTTTCCAATAAATATGCAATAAATTAACGTTTGCGAATTTTAAGCAGCGACATGATATTGACAACCGACGATTGTCAACTTACAACATTTTTCACATTCGATCAAAATAGGCAAGTATTGTTTTAATGGCATATTTACTTGTGAATGTCCACTGAATGTCCAATGTAGTGTGATTAACAAGGCTATTGAATACGGATGTCCGAATGTGCGAATATAAAACCAACTTTACCCAAGTCAGTCAGCTGACACTATGGTCCATCAGGCTGGAGAAAGTGATCATCTTCACACTGAGAAGATGCAGGAGGCTGGAGGAGATGGTGATCTGCATGTGCAGAAGTAAACCGACTTGATATGTACAGGATGTCTGATGTTTGTTTTGGAGATGATGATGTTAATGTACTATACGTGTCTGCCAAACCTGGGAACCTTTATGGCGTTATTACAATTTTTTTTTTTTGGTGCCTCTGATTCCAGACGCAACAAATACAAATTTCAAATGCTTTTGTGAACCTTAATGTACCTCAGATTTGATCTGCCTGCACAACACTTCTCATGTTTCCCCTGAGACAGTATACAGAACATTCAATGAAACTGTTGTTTCATATGTGTCATATCTATATGCAAACCTGAAGCTTTCAGCTGTATGGGCAGACAGATGATTTGCACAGAAATATGTCTCCTTTGTTTAAATATAGAGTAGCAGAGATTATTGACTGTTTTGAGATTTTCAGAGAAACCATCCAATCTGACAGCGCATGTTTGGATCTTTTGTAGAATTGTAGTGTAAAAATGTACTTATGCTTTATCCAGTCTTGCATGAACAATAAAGCATGCATAATTACATTTTTCATGCTGATTTGTAGATTTATTTTATGAGTTCACAGGTATATGCACTTATAGTATTAACAGGATAATTACTAATATACACAATCTGTAAACCAGATATTTAACTTGCACGACATATCTTTGTTTTTATTATTATGAAGGCCTTTTGAAAAAAAAAAAAAAAAGACCCATAATGTCATTGACCCAGACAGCACAGAGGTAGATGGAGGACAATAATTTACAAATTATTTTGGCTCTAAAAAGTATACTATATCAGAATGTACTATAGTAAAATACACTTAAATTCTACATACATCTCTGATGATGCCTTGTTTATTGGAACAATGTTTAACGTGTTATACATTGGTTTATGTACTTAATGCAATAAAGAAAAAAATGCATGAAAAAAGGGGTAGTATTAGTTCAAAATTCTTCCTGATGACAACACTAAACCATCCTTAATCAGGCACTTATGATCAGTGTTGGGGAAAGTTACTTTTAAAAGTAATGCATTACAATATTGCGTTACTCCCTAAAAAAGTAACTAAATACGTTACTTCGTTACTTTTTATGAAAAGTAATGCGTTATATTACTTTTGCGTTACTTTTTCTCACCGGGGCTGAGCTTGCTTGTTTGTTTTTTAATAACAACAAAAAAAGTTATATTTTTGGCAAAAAGGCCCTTTCACACCAAAAGTGAAATGAATAAGCCTCAGGCTGAAGGAAATGCATATTTACACCTGTACAGTAGAGTTCAATTGGTTGAATTAGGTATATTGAAGGTCAGCAGCAAAGACATTGGTTAATAATTGAGATTAAATACATAAGTATATTTGTGTAATTTAATATAGTTTATTATTACAGGTTTGCAGAAATTCTGAGATTGCATTTCACTGGTTTTATTCATTTTGAGGAATACTGAATGTTTTCGTGCAAGTGAGATGAGTAAATGCATGTTCACATTTAGTCTAAAACTACAATAACCATAATGCCTACACAGCGCACACAACATCCTCTGCACTTTATTTCTCTCAATATGGGGACAGGAGATCTGTCAGTCATTAACTGTGAAAAGTAACTTGCGTTACTTATTTGAAAAAGTAACTTAGATATTTTGTTGTAAATTGAAAAAGTAATGCGTTACTTTACTAGTTACTTGAAAAAGTAATCTGATTACGTAACTCAAGTTACTTGTAATGCGTTACCCCCAACACTGCTTATGATATACAGTTAACACGACATCATCATCATTATCGTTTACTACTGTGTTATCGCAGTCCTTCCTTCAGAATATAAATAAATCCTGCACCCAGCCATTAGTGAAATGTTGTGGGTTTCGAGATATTTATAGTTTTTAAATTGTTCACTAGTATATGCGTTTATACCATAAACAAGATAGTTTACAATATTTAAGTATGATGATTTAGGTAGCAATGCGGGGTCAGCAGCACTCCAACTTACTGCAGTCAGTTCGTACTGATCTATGTTATGAATGGATGAAAATTTCTCCAAATAACGGTCCCTGGCATCTTTGGTGAGTTTATCGCGATATGACATTTTAACTTTTTTCTTGTGCTTCTTCATTTTTGCGAGTTATTTGCTTGTTATCTCAACTCGCGTAATCTCTTTCATTCTCACAGTCAGCAGGGATACCACAAATATGGCGCCGCGGTGACGTCACACACAACAAAATCACGTGTCTGACAAAGACCGATATAACGCCACTTATTTTTTTTTACAACTAATGCGGAAGTCCTTAACTTTTGTTTACATGTGACGTAACGCGAACATGGCGGCACGCAGTGATATATGATAAACATTAGCTTAAAACAAATATAATTGATCGAATATTAATACAATATATCAATTTATACAATACACAATATATTAAAACAGCTCAGTAAACGTTCGCGGAATCAAGCGTGTGAAACATGTTAATGACCCTCTCTGTTGATAACAGTACAAACACAACAGTGCTAGCAGAGTCTATCCGCCAGGATACGGTAGCAACCTAGCAAGAATAACTGTGTGTTTGACAACGAACAACTGCAAAGCTGGCATGTGTTTTCTTTATTCGTCATGGACGGAAATGGACAGCCTTTTTGGTGGGAAGCTAGAACCCAAAGGCAGCAGATGTAAACACCCTCAGAAATCAAACTATAACATAACTAGAGGGAAGATTCATATTCTCAAAGAATAAAAGACGCCTAATATGCTATTTACACAGGCTTGACTATTTCGTCATATTAAGGATTTTAAAAAGTATTCACCATTTTATATATATATATCCTATGTTTGCATTGCACTAAGGACAAAATCTTTCCTCGTTTAAAATGGCCTGGCATGAATCTCAAGTCGGAAATGCTTATAATACGTGCAGAAATTTACAAATAAATTGAAGGGGAAAACATTAATTGCCTAACTTATAGTGTACAAGAGCGCCATCTAGTAACCAAAATCACCTTCATAACATTAGCTTCACTATCCTATATAAATACCCTTACGAAAAAGAAGTTTATTCAAGTGTGCAATTAGTATACTTCTTTTAAACTAAAAATAAGAAAGTATACTTTCAGTCTACTCTTTATATACTTCTCAGAAATATACTTTATGTACTTCTGAGATATATACTCAAAATTGCACTAAAGTATACTTGACAAAAGTCTAAGTATATTTGGCCTATACGTGGACTTGTTTATGGACTCGATCTACTTTAAATAAAAAAAAAAAAAAAAAAAATTAAACTTACTTATATTTAAGTGTTGATAAAAAGGATTCATCAAACTACAATAAAATGTTTTTAAAATGGAAAGAGTAAAGTACAGTTCAAGGTATTTCAAGCATAAAAAATAATACCTAAATATGAACATAGAAGTATGCTTAAAGTGCAAAAATAATATATAAAAAGTAAACTATAAGTGTGATGTCATGTTCACTTAAAGAAAACTTAAAAGTATACTTGCACTAAACTAGCAGTTTACTGAGAGTATATTTCAAAGTGTACTTTCGTATACTAAAAATGTAGCTACTACTAGTATTAAAATAGTAAACTACTAGTATACTAGTATAAGTTCACTTTTAGTACAGATGCAGTACAAATGAGAAACGTAGCTGTGAACTAGTTAAAGTTTACTACTGTTACACTTATAGTACACTTAAACGTATACTTCAATTGGGCCAATTTAGTCCCAAGCGGTATTAAAATAGTACACTTACAAGTTTACTACTAGTACATTGATATTATACTTACTACATAAAGTATACTTAAAAAAATATACTTGAACATTACTTTAGTATACTTGATCAAATGAACTTGAAGTATACTAGTTTTTCGTAAGGGTAGGCCTAAATGAAACAGAAAAGCTTTTTAAATTACAGTTGATTAGACATTGTGTTCAGGAATGAGTTGAACAGCTAGTCAACGTGAGTGAAGGTCAAATGTTGAATCCTAAAACGATAAAGGTGAAAGTTTAGAGCATCAGAGTGTTGAATGACAGGATCCACAGAAGGTAAAAGAAATGAACAGAGACAAACTGACAACTGATTTTATTTGATGTACTGATATTTACATCTGCGTTATATTGATTTAACTGATAAATGGACTTTTAAGGAACAGCAAAAAAGCAAAAAAACAAAACAAAAAAACATTATAGCACTGTGAGCTCAACATGCGTTTCATTAACTGGATCTCAACTCTTGGTGAATGTGTTGGTTACATTGGAAATGAGCTGTGTCTGTAGATCGACCACAGAAGTTTCCTCTCTCATCTGCAGTTTTATGTGATTGTGGTCTCTCAATCTGCCCTGTTCAGTAGATCTGCTCTAGAGCACAAAAGAGTTGAATCTAGCAATTAATCTGACATTCATTTGTGAGAAGTCCACATCCATTGGTACACACGGCTGGAGCTGTTGGTCATCTCATTTTTACAGACTGAACAAACAGACAACAGCAGCAGCCAGAATATAGTTTTAGAATATTTTTTTCTCACTTTCTCACAGCAAATACAAATAATTCCAAGCTGAGCCTTCTCTAATAAAATAACTAAAAAACAAGTTAACAATCAGCTCAGACAACGATTAATCATTACCCATATCAGACGGTTTACATTTACATTCACAATCAGAGTCAGATGTTCAGATTTCCTGCAGATAACACAAAATAGGATGTCAAATTAAGTGCAATTATGTTGTGTGACATAAAAATAAGGCAGAGTTTATATTATAAGGTAAGCAAATGGAAATAAATGTGCAGATATTTCCTGCAATCACATCAAACTTTGTACACAGAGCAAAACAGTCAGTGTGGCACAAACACGTTTCTAGGAGCTTTTAGAAATTGTATAAAGTGTCACTTTTTTTTTTTAATTTAGTCTATACGTTACTTTTCTCATCAGATATTCTGTCTAATAACTGAAGAATGGTGTAAAGTGGATTATCCAGAATTATCCAAAAGTGAGTGACAGGAATGAAATGTGAGATTTAGCTTAGATTCATCTGCACAGAGAGGATTTTAGAGGCTCACAAGAAGAAATCTGTTACATTGGTTTCATAATGAGGCTGTGGGAAGAGTTTTCCTTCACCAAAGGCAGGTCTGTGTCCTCTGGCTCATTTCTTCTCTATGTCGTGGAATCTGACAAAAAAAAAAAAAAGAGACAGATGCAATTAAAAATAAATTACATATGACACAAAAGACCAGTGTTTTTGGATGTACAGTAGAGAGTAAAGAGTTTTGACCAATTAAATGTGTCACACAAAACCATTTGGGAAGATGGGAAGATCACTAGGTATAATAGACAAACACAATATCAATACAATATTACTTAAGTTAAGAACTTTTTTCTTAATATCTCAAGCTAGTGTCTTTTTTAGGTAACAGATTTTGATCTTCATAATCAGATCATTTCATTTAGAGATTATTTTAAAAAGTATTTAAAATGAGCAGAGGATTTAAAATAGATAAAATCTCATGTTCTTGAAAGCTTCACTTACTGTATGTGTGATTTCACAGCATCATTAAGATTGAGATTGATAAAAGAGCAAAATTCCAGAGGATTTCTGGCATCTTTCTGCCACTCAGGATACTTTCATGTTCATAAAAAGCTCTTTGCAGTGAAAAGAGTTTTTATAGTTTCTGATGATTATTTCAAACATTGCAGATGGACAGAACATGATAATGAAATAATCAATCTGTCTAGTCATACAAACTCACAATTCTTCATCAAAACACTTTACAATTTGCTAAAATAATAATAAAAGTTAATAATGATAAGTGAATGTATTAAGTGTAGGACTGCCCTCAACTTAAGATTTTTCTAGTTGACTAATAGTCGTCAATTTACGAACCTAGTCGACTAATAGCGCATTTATATTAATAAGCTATAAATCATAATAATGAGCTTTTAATTGCCTACAATACATAGCCTAATCAGCACTAAAAACGTGGATGTGCCATATGCATGTTTCATATGGATTATATAATTTGCCCACTAAACAAAGTCATGTCCAGAAGACATTGTCATACATTGACAAGTCAGACATTGAAAAGACGTCCACTGAAAAGACGTCCACTGAGGAGCCAGAATTAAGACGTCCACTGAGGAGGGGCCGTATTCACAAAACATCTTAAGGCTAAAAGTAGCTCCTAACTTGCCGATTTAGGAGAAACTCTTGAAAATAATGGGCGTGTCAGTCCTAATTTTAGGACTCCTAAATTTTTGCTCTAAGAGTATTTCACAAAGCATTTTAGCGCTAAAACTAGCTCCTAAATCTGTGAAACGTTAGGACTAGTCAAGAGGACTCCTAAGTCACTAAGACCAAATCACAAACAGTCCTAATCCACCCAAAGACACTGAACACCATTGAGGGAATAGTGATAGAGCCTTAGTTGCTGAACCTTTTCTTCATAAATGCAATACATTTTTATTTATAAATTTGAATCTACAATGAGACGCCAAAAATAAATCTTTAACAAATAAATAAATATTGTCTGATTACCTGTGGCAGTGGTTTTCATGAGTTCACACTTACAAATAAAAATACACATAAAATATATATATATATATTGAAGGGGTGGATTCTGGAATCCACTGCCGCTTCAATATATATCTTTTAAGTTATAAATCAACATTTATATTTCTGTTAAATTATTTGAATGACTTCTTCAATGTATGTTAAAGCATCTATTTTCCTCTGTACCTCTCACTGAGAGAAAAGAACATGTTATCAGTATGTTTTGGGGAAAGTTTCCTGCTCAGAGCAGAGCTCAGATCAACTTCAGCCTTGAAGAAGCTGTGAATCATGTGTATCTGTGTATATGCGCTAAGGGTATTGTGCAGGTCCCTTTGTACTGGACAACTGGCATTCTGCTCGAGACCAGCAGACGCCACATCATGACCCCAAAAGGACATCCGGTACCTAAATCCAGGGTCCCCCTCGTCATCACCGTGACGAAGGGAGATATGCTTCTTACTATCTGTCCACGTGTGGAAAATTTCTAATCTTGTCTATTTTCCTTAACCAATCAGAATCATCCAACCTGAAGTAATGATTTAGTTAGTGGACTCTGTTAGAGTATAATTGTTGTGGAAATGTGAATGTACACAGAGCGGCCTACGAACTCCTTGTGAGACCTGAAGCTGGCTTCTGCTGATGAAACTGCAAACTATTCTTCATTAAATTTTTCTTCAATTTATTATTTTTTTAAACTTTGACTCCGGGTCTTTATTCAACATATCTGGTTTCAAGGGTCCTAAACTGTTTATCCCCAACAGTTTATGGTGGAGGATTGAGCGGGCAATCATTCTTTGGTGACATCCCTGGCTAAACAACAAACAAGGTAGGAAGCCGTTTTATTATTTGGTTAGGGCTGTCTGAGTGGAAGAGATTGGGGAAGGAGAACGGCAAAGCTTCGCTCAGACGTGAGTGAGGAGTACCGTAGAACCGGATTTGGAGGCCGGGGAGGTACACTAATTATACTAGCTTCATGATATTGATGATCATTGAATTTGATAGTATAAGAAGTCGCTGAAGCCACGTGACGGCAGGCAGCGCATCGGACGCACTCCAATACAGGGACACAAAGTGTTTAAAAAACACTGCGTGGTGTACAGAGGTACCCCTACAGGGAGTGTAAGACACTGGATTTGGAGGCTCCAGTGGCACCGTGAACCTAACTCTGTCTCTTCCACATCAGATAGGGGGACCCCCGAGCTTAGTGATTCAGACAGTTAGGGATTAAGTTATTAGTTAATTACAAAATAAAAAGAAACATTAAATAGATAGGGTTTCTTGTTTGCCTGGGATGCATCTGGAACGATTCCGAGAAAAGTAAAAGAAAATTATTGTGACCCTAATTGGATTGGACCAGTATATGTAACTGTGATTTTGGAGTATACTTTGCAGTTTCGTCAAGCAGAAGCCAAAGCTGTGTTGTTTAAAGATCGCCGCCTCCATCTATTTCAGGTGAGTATTAATTTTGACTAAAATATGGCCGACAAATTGAGTAACTTGATCAGTCCCGATACAGATAATGAGGTAGAAGAGATTAAACGCTGTAAGCAGCTCTGCTCTGAAGCCCTCACTTCAAAAACATTTGCAGAGATTATTAAGAAAATGGTTAGTCAGGGTTTTGATTCTGATTGGAAAATTAAACAACAACCAGACTGGCTACAAACAGGAAAGAACCAGAAAAATTCACTTTTTAGCCATTTGTGCTTATTCACATATTTTTAAAATGGTCAGGGTGCCATTAACCCCTGATGGAAAAATCCCAGAAGTAACTGAGGGATGGTTCAATTTGATTACCCAATGTAATAAAGATGAAAGGAGTGTTTTAATTGTGGTGAGAAGGGCCATCTCGCCCGTAATTGTAAAAATCCACCTAAAAGGGACTTCCGCAATGTGAGGTGAAGACGCGTTTTCAGAGCTCCCGATAATTTATGCTTTAATAGTGACATTTAAGTGATCTAAAACGTTTTTATAAGTGCTTAAACAGGGTTTAGTGCAATCAAGTCGATACAGCAAGATGAGTAAGAACAAATCAGTAGTAAATGCCCCGCCAACAACGAGAACCAGCATAGCTAGCAAATTAGCTACCATGGCTAGCGCAGGGAGATCTGAAGAAATCTCTGCAGATAACGATGGTGTCTCTATGAGCCAGCTGGTAACGGAGTTAACAAAGCAACGAGCTTCGATTAAAGAAGACATCTCAGCTCTGATTCAAGAATCCTTGGTGCCGCTTCAGACATCGGTGAATGCTTTAACAGAGACTTTGGCAAGTTTTCAGTCCCGCCTGTGCGCCACAGAGTCACTCGCAAGCGATAATTTCTCGGCGTTGTCTGCGGCCGAAAAGACGATCAAAACTCTGAAAGAGCAAAACTTGACGCTTATGGATCGAGTTGATGATTTGGAAAACCGGTCACGGAGAGCCAATCTCAGGATTTTGAACGTTCCGGAGAATAGCGAGAAAGGCCAGTCTACCGTCACGTTCGTGTCCGAAATGTTAGTGGAAGTCATGGGTCGGGAAGTTTTTGAAAAGCCTCCCGAGCTAGAACGAGCACACCGATCGCTAGGTCCCAAACCACAAGAAGGTCGACCTCCCAGGCCATTGGTTATATGTTTTCACAAATTCCAAGAGAAGGAAAAAGCGCTTAGATGGGCCAGACAGAATGAGGCAAAATACAAGGGCTCGACTTTGAGCATCTACCCAGACATCTCCGCTGACCTCGCCAGAAAGCGCGCCGCATTTAAAAACGTCAAACAGCTGCTGTACCAAAAAAATGTGCAATTCCAGTTGCTTCATCCTGCACGCTTACGAGTTCGTCATGAAGACGAGACTTTCCTTTTCCACACGCCTGAGGAAGCTCAGCAGTTCTATGATCAGCGGATTGCTACACATGAATAATTCCTGATATCATAACAACGATATTGTGAAGAAGTCGAGACGTGGTGACTTTTAGGTAGGCCTAAGACACTGCGATAACCTGAAAACCCCTTTTCAGGGCATTCCTACTTCTAAGTGGACACTCTGTTTTAGTGCAGTTTATAAGTTTCTTCCCTGATGATAATTTCAAAGCCTTGTGTTTATCTTATAATTCATTGGTTATATTATTGGTCTTAGATCCTAAATATTACGTTTAACTTTAAGTAATGAGTGTGCACCATCTGTCTTAGGGTGATTTATATGACACTTTCTTTACATGGCCAAATAGGATGCCTTATTTTCAGTTAGTGTATTTATCTTGGACTTTTATATTTGATAAGGTTTGTAACACTAGTGATTGGTCTGTTATACTAAACAATAGCTGAGCTAATCTACAGACTATTTAAGCATATTCATGATGAACAAGTTCACTGCAGATGGGCTAGAAATTAATGTCTTACATTTACAGTTTTGTTATGCGGTACTGTAATAGTGCTTTAAACCTGTTCATGCACTTATTTATTGTTATGCAGTACTTCATTTATTAATAGTGCTTTATGTTTGCTTATACACATTTGTAAGCTTGACTTAGCTTTTATGTTTAACTGGATCACTTCGGGAGTTCTGGGGGAAAATGAAGCATATGGACTTGGATTATCGGGAGCTAAGAGATTGTTGTGAGCTGCGGTTTGTCTTTGTTCAATGGACGAATCTAGAATGTATTATAGTTTTGGTTGTTCATAAAGGTTTAACGTTTGTTTTTTTTGTTTGTTTTTTTCTTTACCCCCACCCCCCTTCCCCCTTCCCCCTTCCCCCAGTCACAGACAGAAGATACATCATACTGTGGGTATTTGGGCATACAGATAGGTAGTGGTAAACAATGACTGATGTGAATAATGAAGTGAAAAATTTCAGAGGATCAGCAGTACGCTTTGTTAGCTGGAATGTTAGAGGATTAAATGGACCAGTGAAAAGAACTCGCATATTTACGCATATTAAGAGACTAAAAACAGAAATAGCCTTTCTACAGGAAACACACCTACGTATTGAAGATCATAACCGACTTAGAAAAACTTGGGTTGGCCAGGTTTACCACTCTAGCTTTGACCATAGGGCTAGAGGCGCAGCCATTATAATTCACAAAAAAGTACAATTTACTGCATCTGGAACGATTTCAGATCCCCAAGGGCGATACATTATTGTAACTAGGGATGTCCAGATCCGATCACGTGATCGGAAATCGGGCCCGATCATGTGGTTTCAGACTCGATCGGAATCGGACATTACCTCCCGATCAGGACTCGGATATATATGTATAAGGGGTGCAACGGTTCTCGGTAAAAAAAAAATGAACCATACGGTTCTCCACTTACGGACTGCACTTGCACTGCGGTCCATCTCGAATGACAACGCATCTATTGGTTAATATGGTTTGTTTAAAATAGCAACGTGGAAAACAGACAGAGTTCAGATAATGTATGTTTCAGTCGATGGATGCGCAAAACGTTACAACAACGATAATCAGAAAGCCTGGACAAAACAGTCACTCTTTGTAAACTGTTCACTGCGAGTGCCGTCTGCTGTAATGTCCAGTCATTTACGCCGTCATCACCCGGGTGTTGATAGCGCGCGAGCGCAGGTGAGACCTGAACAGCACACGTTGCTGTCTGTGTTTAAACTAACTCATTTAAGCCTTGCTGATTTAAACCTTAATGAACAAGACTCGAAAGAGAGCTCGCGCGCTGTGAGAAGATTTGTGTGCGCTCATCTGAAGCGCGCACACGCTTATTCCAGTCAGCGCGCAAATACTGAGTTCTCTTTCAAGTCTTGCGCTTCAGCGGACAAATTAATACAAAATTTATGTCAACATGCCCGTCCTAGCGAGTATCCTAGCAAACATAGTCGGTTATGTCTTAAGTGAACGTATATCAGTCGAGAAAGACAGCGCATGTGGAACAGTAAAGGTATGTACTGGATCGTGCATGTCTTAAAGGGAAAACAACTATTCCTGCTGCCTGTATTTAATGTTAAATCAAACAACAAATAACAAAGAAATCACTCACTGCTCTTGACTGAGTAGTTTTTGTAACTTCATTAATGATTAATCTTTATTTATTTTATAAAAGATAAATATGCAGTGATATTTTATATTTGATTACTATTTGAAAACTGTTAGATACCTGAAAAACCTGAAAATCACTGTTCCTGGATCTGTTTTTTCGCTCTTCTTTATTCTTTTTTATGTAGGCTATTAAGTATCGGATCGGGACTCGGTATCGGCAGATACTCAAAATCAAATGACTCGGACTCGGACTCGAGGGCAAAAAAACGTGATCGGGACATCCCTAGTTGTAACAGGACAGCTTTTCAGCACACCAGTAGTTCTGGTAAGTGTCTATGCACCCAACTGGGATGATGTTAACTTTGTGAAAAAAATATTTTCCTTACTGCCAGATTTGAACATTTACCATCTTATATTTGGTGGAGATTTGAATTGTGTGATGGATACAGCCATGGATCGTTCCAACCCTAAAACTGTCCCTCTTTTAAAAATGTCTCAGATTTTGGCTGGATATATGACTCAAATTGGCTGTGTGGATCCATGGAGATTCTTATTTCCTGATAAAAAAGAATTCTCTTGCTTTTCACATGTCCATCAGACATACTCCAGGATAGATTATTTCTTTACGGATAAAAGGCTTATCCCGGCAATAAGAAACGTAGAATATTCTGCTATTGTTGAATCAGATCATGCCCCTGTAATTCTTGATGTTTGTTTTACTTACAACTACCCAACACGGTCGGTATGGAGACTAAACACAACTTTACTGTCGGATGCAAATTTTTGCGAATTCATATCTTGTGCGATTGACAAGTTTCTAATAACTAATAAAACAGACTCTATATCACCATCGTTATTATGGGAGACATTTAAGGTGGTAATAAGGGGAGAAATAATATCGTACTCTGCCTCACGTAACAAAGAAAGGAAAAAAGCACAGGAGAAACTTATTGAATCTATTCAAAAAACTGACTGTCAATATGCTAAGGCCCCAACGGCAGAACTATATAAAGAAAAATTTAGTCTTAAGACAAAATATGATTTATTATCAACAGAAAAAACTGAGCGGGATTTGATTTTTGCCCGTGCCAGGTTTTACGAGCATGGTGAAAAAGCAGGCCGTCTTCTTGCCCAACAGTTAAAAAGTAAATCAGCATCTCGACTTATACCAAAGATTAGGAAAACATCGCAAGAAATTACAGTAGATCCCCAGGAAATTAATTCAATTTTTTATAAATACTATTCAGATTTGTACAGTTCAGAATTTCCACATGATGACTCTTTCATGTCAACATTTTTGGCTAATGTTAACCTGCCCACAGTTAAAATAGACCAAAAGAATAATCTTGATAAAACTTTACAACTTCAAGAGATAGAGGATTCAATTAGAGCCATGCAAAGTGGGAAAGCCCCAGGACCAGACGGATTTCCCATCGAATTTTATAAAAAATTTTCTCTACAACTGTCCCCTTTACTTCTTAGTATGTTCAATCACTCTCTTGATCAATCAAAACTGCCATCAAGTCTTACGCAAGCTCATATCACAGTTCTCCTAAAGCCAGATAAAAATGCCCTTGACTGTAGTTCTTATAGACCTATTTCCTTACTAAATGTAGACGTTAAAATTTTATCTAAAGTACTGGCCTCTAGAATAGAAAATATAATACCAGATATTATTTCACAAGACCAGACAGGCTTCATAAAGGGGCGTCACTCCTTCATTAATATTAGAAAACTTCTCAATGTTGTGCATTCTCCTGCGTCGGAGAGTGATCCTGAAGTGGTTATCTCTCTGGACGCAGAGAAGGCATTTGACAGAGTCGAATGGGAATATTTGTTTGCTGTATTAGATAAATTTGGATTTGGCTCAAAATTCATTTCCTGGATTCGCTTGCTTTATCATCAACCAAAGGCAGCCGTAATCACAAACAAAATCACATCACAATATTTTCCCTTGTCTAGAGGCACACGGCAAGGATGTCCCCTTAGCCCTTTGTTATTTGTTTTGGCTATAGAGCCATTATCATCAATGCTCAAATCATCACAGTCTATTAATGGTATTAAAAGAAGGGGTATAGAGTATAAAGTCTCTCTATATGCTGATGACCTGTTATTATATATAACTGACCCACTATCATGCATCTCTCAAGTTGTGAAAATATTAAAAGATTACGGGTACTTTTCAGGTTATAAATTAAACTTCTCTAAAAGTATATGCTTCCCTATAAATAATATGGCAGATCAGATTATAGATACAAACTTGTCCTTTTGTATATCAAAATCAGGATTTAAATACTTAGGAATAAATATTACCCGTTCATACACTGATCTGTTTAAAGCAAATTATAATCCCATACTTACAAAACTTGAATCAGATTTACAACGGTGGAGTGTTATATATTTATCTTTAGCTGGTGAAATAAATTGTGTTAAAATGAATGTGTTACCCAGATTACTGTACTTGTTTCAGAGTCTTCCAATTTTCTTGCCAAAGTCCTTTTTTCAGTCAACTAATAGGTTGATATCTTCCTTTATATGGGGAGGCAAACAGCCAAGAATACGTAGAGTTTCTTGAAAAACCTAAAAAGGATGGAGGACTGGCTCTCCCAAATTTGCTAAATTATTATTGGGCAGCAAATTTGCAAAAAATAATTTATTGGTTTCATTCGCCACATATAGAATGGTGTGAAGCGGAGGCCAAATCTTGCAAATTAACATCACTGGCGGTGCTGATTACAATGAAGTCACCATTTTCACCGTCGCAGTTTTCCTCAAGTCCAGTTGTAATTTCGACTCTCAAAATATATAATCAGTTTAGACAGGCATTTCAACTCACAGATTTTTCCTTGGAATCCCCTATATGTAATAATCATCTTTTCCCAGCTGCCAATCTAGATGCTACTTTCAAGCAGTGGCAGGGCTTGGGCATAGTTAAATGTAGTGACTTTTTCATCGATAATATTTTTGCGAATTACAACGATCTGATTCAAAAATATAATCTTCAAAAGTCAGATTTTTTTCGTTACCTCCAGGTTCGACACTTTATTCAAGCCCATTGCTCTGAGTTTCCTCAAATGCCCTCGGAATCAAGACTGGACTTGGTTCTTAAGACCCCAACACACCTCAAAGGCCTCATTTCCAAAATATATAACTTAATTATGACATTCCAAAATTTATCACTAGAGAAGATCAAAACAGAATGGACAGGAGAGTTGGGAATTGACATATCCGAAGACATTTGGGATAAAGCTGTTGAAAGAATAAATAAGACTTCATCTTGCGCACGATTCAATCTGATCCAGATGAAAGTTTTCTACCGTATTCATTATAGTAAAACCAAACTGGCTAAACTATACCCAAACATAGATGAAACATGTGATCGTTGCAGTGCTTCTAAGGCAGATCTAACACATATGTTCTGGTCGTGTGCTAAACTAAGACAATTTTGGTTTTCAATATTTGACATTTTAAACTCAGCATTTAATTTAAGAATTCAGCCTAACCCAATAATGGCTTTGTTTGGAGTTACAGATGACGACATTTACATAACAAAAGATAAAGAAAATGCCTTTGCATTTGCAACATTAATAGCTAGAAGAAGAATTCTTTTAGAGTGGAAATCACCAGTACCACCTAAACTGTCACTATGGCTTAGTGATTTAATGTTTTTTCTAAAAACTGAAAAAATCAAATATTTTCTCAGAGGATCAACCAGAACATTTTACAAAACATGGGACCCTTTGATAAACTATATTGAGAAGAATGTACTCCTCCAACTTTGAGCCCTCTCACGCTCCCTCATCCTTCCCTTCCTAACATCACCCCCCCCCCCCCCCCCCCTTTTTTTTTTTTTTGCTTTGTTTTGTTTTGTTTATTTATTTGCTTGTTTATTGTGGGTAGAAAACATGGAAAAATGAATGCCTTTTGGAGGTGCTTCTGGCACTGAATGCTTTCAATGTACCTTGTTCTAATAAAAATATAATAATAAAAAAAATAAAAAAATAAAAAAATCCACCTAAAAGGTGTAGACAGTGTGGGAAACTTGGCCATATTGCAAAATATTGTAAACAAAAGAAAGAAAAGAAAGAAACAACAAAAAAAGATACTTCCACTCTGTCTGAGAGCTTGTGAAACTGAGAAAGAACAAGAGATAACAATAAGGTCAAAAGATTGTAGTCTTAAGGAATTCCTTTTGAAGGGAAATCTATAATAAGTTTTATATTAAATAGACAAAAACAGGTTAATGTAAAATTACTGAAAACAAATCTAAAACGTAATTTACAGAAATATATAAAAAGTAAGTAGAGGATGAAAATAGGGATGATTGGATGTTCTGAAAGTTTCAATTTATGGAAAAATATTTGAACAGTCTCAAGTATGTTTTCTTGTGATGAGCACATCACTACTGTGAATGTGAATAACTAAATGACGCTAAGTTCTAAATGTTTGATTTTTGATGGTCAAAATGACAGAAGGTTTAAATGGCAAAAATGAGACTGCCAGTGTCACAGAGACTCAACCTGATCGGAAGTTTGTAATGTCTAAGTTCCCTGATATATGGGTCAAAGACAAATATAAAAATGTTTATTTGAAAACAAATGTCAATTCTGGCAAAGTCTTAAGTTGGGCCAGAGTTAAAAGACAGTAAGTAAAGTTTGATGTTAAAAGTTATAAAAAGGCAGTGTACCAGTCCTGAAATCCTCAGAGTCTCTCTCTCATTCAAAGTCAGCTAAAAGCTGCTATCTGACCTTGTGTCATAAGTGATAACAAGCTATTTATAGTGAAGCACAGTGTCTCAGTTGAAAATCATGGACACAGAGATGTGAAAAGAAATGATTGCCATAAAGAGGTTAAGTTGTTAAATTTGTTGTTAAATTTGTCAAAGGAAAACTCAATGAGTATAAAGAGGTCTCTACAATGGCAATATAGACCTTGAATGATAGAAATGACCATTTTGATGAATTTCATGTATGACCAGTAACTTTTTTTGTCTGATCTTTGTCACCACCATGTGCAGGGCTGATGGCTCCGGTTACAGATGTGGCAGATGTGACTACACTGAATGGACAGTGAGAGTTAGATTCACTGAGAACAGTTTCAGCACTGATATGTTGCTGCTGAGAGAATGCACAGTCTAATGATTTTAGTGATTAAATACTGCTGTTATTAACCTGTCTCCATGTTTTAACACTATTAGGCAGTCCAATGGCTCTGGTGGCTCTTGAATGCAACTTCCCTAAGCTCCAGAAAACACCTGATTCTGGTGAAGAAAACTGTCAAAGATCTGGAATGGGAAAGAGCGGTAACCAGTGTGCACGAGGTGATTTCTCAATGACGGGTAAGATCCTCTTTGGCCAGACGAGGACAACCTAAGGCAGGGGGTTGCCGCCGCAACTGGGCATCTACCCTGGAGGGAGGTGTTTATGTGAGATGGGTATGAGAGTTGAGCGGATGTCTGTGAGGCCAGCAGCATCATTAAGGGGGGAGCTGTCAGAGGTACAGCAGTCCGCCCCAAAAATGTTCCTCTATACCACTCACCAGAAACCGCGTTCCTGAGAGGGCTTGTTTTTCATTGTGACAAGCCCACAACTTGATGCAACTATGCCAGGGGACAAGACCCTGAGGAGAAGATTATTGATAAAGACCTGATGGGAATGAGCTTTCAAGAGCCGACTGAGACCATGAGGTGATTGTCCGTAATTTCTGGGGAGACCAGAGTAAAATTAACATGATGTTGGTTGCCCTGTTGGCAAGAACTGTATAGAAGTTTTAGATTCAACAGTACTGTGAATCCCTAAATCCACGAGACTGTGTTGATTTTGAACTAATGTGTCTGTATTATAGTTTTTACTCCTGCAGGTCATTGGACATGGCAGAGAATAATTCGTAGACATGGTGGTGGTTAAAGATAAAGACTGATTTTGAAGAGTCAAGAGACAGATAAGTGCATTCAGCATTTAAACTAAAGATAACCTCAAAAATGGCTACTAGCATAACCTTTTAGATGGTGATAATGGCTTTTATTTGGAAGTTAAAAAAAAAAAAAAATGTACATTTTTAACCTTTGTGAATGACCAAGGTTTCCATATAATAATTTAATATTAAATTCTGTCTAAGTTACAGACTGATTCTGTTGAAAAGATTATTAGTGCAGTCAGAGAGAGCTTTAAGTGGACTGGATATCCAGCTCTGTCTGCTAATGATAATTATGACTTTTGTCATGTATGATGTTGATTTTAATTATTCTCTGGATTAGTATTTTTAAGAACATTTATATAAATTGGAATTATGGAATTAAAGATTGCCGTTCATGGGTTAAAAACCCTTGTCTAAATTCAACTGAGGGTCTAAATTTAAACACTGTCTTCTTTGTTTAAACAGAATGATAAACGTAAATGTTATAAGATTTGACGGCAGAGACAAAGTGACACATTGGCTAAGTCACTAGTAAATTATCCAGAGAAACCCCTCAAATTTATGGAAGGCCGGTGGGCAAACAAACAAAGGAGGAGTGAATATAACTGATAAAAGTTTTATTTTTCATCCATTAAATGGATGCATGACATTAGATGCCTAGAGAAATATAATTTATGTAATAGGGGTTGAAGGTGAAAGAAGCTATAAGGCTGTTTGTGCAACCTAGGGATTTGAGAAAAGCAATAATTTGGTTTATGCAAAACAATAGAGATAAGTGGGACCGAGACAGTAGCGATAATATATTTTTAGATCTGCAGACTAACAATTTGATGGGATAAAGTGAAAAAATTATAAGCAGTTGGAATTATTGTGATGAAAAAAAAAAGAAAGTTAAACTGTTTCAAAAACAGCTTTAAAGAAATTGATACTGTCTTATAGTACAACATTTGTATAATTTATAAGTGTTATGGAAGAAAATCTGTCCGTTTGTGTTTTTGTTTGACAATTTTGGTGCAGTGGCAAGATTAATGAGATGAAAAAGATCCCTGCCAAAGAAGAGGGTTAAGATTTTGGTCATTAAGATTTTGGTCAGCCTATGCAGTCATAATTGACAAGAAACTTGAGTTTAAAACTGACTTTAAAGGAAGTCTTAATTATTATGAAATAATTTTGAATGCTGTACTTTTGACAGTCTCATTACTGTGAAATGTTGTGAAAATTGAGTTTCAGATTAATAATAATTAGGTATTGAGTATTATTAACAGTGAATGTCATGATAAAGATATCAGTCAAGACGAAGAAATTGTTACTCTAACTAAATTTATATGTTTTGATGATTATGTCATTTTGATGAAAAGTTTTTAATGAAATGTTTATTTTTTTTGTGGGCTATAATGGATCTGTTGTGAAAAGAAATCTTAACAAAAGGATTATTAAGTAAAAGTAACAATTCTATGTTTTATTGGAAAGGATAATTGAAATGGTTATGGTCATGTAAATTTGTTTTCTTTTATTTCTATTAAGGTGTTTAAAAAAGAGATTTAAAAGATGTTCTACAATTAAGGTGGTACATGCTATGTCTATAGACTGTAAACTGAACAATGATTTAAGAAACTTAAAATACTTGGATTATGATGGGTCTTAGTTATTTATTTATTTATTTTGTTTGTTTGTTGTTGTTTATTTTGAATTAGACCAGAATTTTGTTTTTAATCTTAAAAATGATCTATAAGGGTACAGTGAAAGAAGTGGATTTACGATCCATCACCTTGTAATACATAATGAATTGGAAATTATATTTTTTTTCTAAAAAACAGTGTATATTTCCTGGCGTTTATGATTACAGGCAATGTCTGTATTTAGTATCTGAGTAGTGACTGAGGGTCTGGCCCATGCCAGGAATGCAGTAACAGTGCTTGCTCATTTAGCCCGGCTTCCAGAGAATAAATATGTATTTGCTTTGTAGTCAAGGAATTTGATGATAAACCAAATCACAAAGATTGATGTAAAGATGACTATGTGTAAAGACTGAAGGTCATTAATGCACTATGTGCTCTGTAGAATATTCTGTTCTAGTTAAGCCCTTCGAGGGAAAACCTATTGTCTATTTTATACAATTGTAACATGCCAGGGGAGCATGGGTGAGCAATGTTAAATTTTGA
The DNA here is from genome assembly GCA_036281575.1 of Ancherythroculter nigrocauda. Classification (NCBI taxonomy): domain Eukaryota; kingdom Metazoa; phylum Chordata; class Actinopteri; order Cypriniformes; family Xenocyprididae; genus Ancherythroculter; species Ancherythroculter nigrocauda. The sequence continues at coordinate 56,719,914 of VTFQ01000002.1, read as the reverse complement.
AGCGGCCTAAATTGTTAAGACCAGATGTGATGTTTAAGACTTCACATTGGCCTTTTAAGGGGGGACTGAAGGGGTGGATTCTGGAATCCACTGCCGCTTCAATATATATCTTTTAAGTTATAAATCAACATTTATATTTCTGTTAAATTATTTGAATGACTTCTTCAATGTATGTTAAAGGATCTATTTTCCTCTGTACATCTCACTGAGAGAAAAGAACATGTTATCAGTATGTTTTGGTAAAGTTTCCGGCTCAGAGCAGAGCTCAGATCAACTTCAGCCTTGAAGAAGCTGTGAATCATGTGTATCTGTGTATGTGCGCTAAGTGTTTTGTGCAGGTCCCTTTGTACTGGACAACTGGCATTCTGCTCGAGACCAGCAGACGCCACATCATGACCCCAAAAGGACATACGGTACCTAAATCCAGGGTCCCCCTCGTCATCACCGTGACGAAGGGAGATATGCTTCTTACTATCTGTCCACGTGTGGAAAATGTCTAATCTTGTCTATTTTCCTTAACCAATCAGAATCATCCAACCTGAAGTAATGACGTAGTTAGTGGACTCTGTTAGAGTATAATTGTTGTGAAATGTGAATGTACACAGAGCGGCCTACGAACTCCTTGTGAGACCTGAAGCTGGCTTCTGCTGATGAAACTGCAAACTATTCTTCATTAAATTTTTCTTCAATTTATTATTTTTTTAAACTTTGACTCCGGGTCTTTATTCAACATATCTGGTTTCAAGGGTCCTAAACTGTTTATCCCCAACAATATATATATATATATATATATATATATATATATATATATATATATATATATATATATATATAAAGCGTATTTGGTGTGCTGTCCAAGGGGATCGAGGGCTCCGAGCTTGGAATTTAGCCCAAACCCAAAGTTCTCCCTGTATCCCCAGCCGAGAGTGAGGAGCGGGGTGGCGGAGGGATAGGTAGTATAGGCGTATAGGCAAGTCGGCTCTCATCTGTGTATTTATTCCTTGTGCTGATTAGAAAGACCGTTTGAATGTGTTTCTCCCAAACTTTGTTTATAAAACATAATTTGTTGCTTGATTTCTGCATTCTCTTGAGATGAAGACATCCAACAGGTGGTCCACAATTAACTGTATACAATTAGTGACACTTAGCCTACATTTTAAAACCTTTATGGCAACAATATGGCAACATTTTATTTTGACTGTGGGAACATTTTTATTAAAAAAACATTTATTTTGAATAGGGCAACATTTGTATTTTTAAACCTTTATTTTAATATGGAAACATGACACCTCATTCTACAATATTTCTTTGATTAAATCGCTGACTCCTCCCCCATCAGCCAATCACTGTGTGTTTACTCCATAGCAACGAGGTCAACCCCGCCCTTACTCTTAGCTTAAGACTTCAGTCTATTCCTTAGTAAAAGTTGGTCTCAGCAGCTTTGTGAACAGGTTTTAAGAGAAAACTCTTAGCTAAGAACTTTTACTGCTATTTAGGAGAACTCTTAGTGGTAAGATGAAATGTTTTGTGAATACGGCCCCTGATCTGAAGAAAAGACTTTCTGGATCAGCTGAGACTCCAACCAGAAACTTTTTGTTGTGAGGAGACAGTGTTTCCCACTGAGACACTTGTGCTGCCCTTACACTGACATAAAATACACATACTTGTAGAACAATTATTAAATACAAACATGAAGAAAAGTCTGATTTTTTTTTTTAAATGTAAAATAATATAAAATAAAATGAAATAAAAACATTTAAAGGTACACAACTCTGTTTGGACAGATGCTGAAATGTACAACATACACAGTCAAGTCCTCAGTGAACACTGATCTGTGTTTATATGAGTCCAATCTACACAATGTTAAAAGAAACACCGAAACACTGTTGAAGTTAATGAGAGAATTAAGAGATCAACACAGATCAGTGTTCACTGAGGACTTGACTGTGTATGTTGTACATTTCAGCATCTATCCAAACAAGAGTTTTGTACCTGTAAATGTTTTTATTTCATTTTATTTTATTTTACATACAAACATGATTTTTTAATAATTCTTCTACCAGTATGTGTATTTTATGTCAGTGTAAGGGCAGCACAAATGTCTCAGTGGGAAACACTGTCTCCTCACAACAAGAAGGTCTCTGGTTCGTGTCTCAGCTGAGACAGAAAGTCTTTCCTTCACATCTGGTTTCTGTCACAATCTAAAGATGTGTGAATTACAGATGCTAAGTTGATTAAATGTGTGAACATGTGTTTTACTGTCTATGGATGGATCCGTGGCTGAGTTTTTTTTTTTTTTTTAAACTTGTACGGAGGTTCCATGAACGTCTATATCAGACATTCAGAAGACTTTCATTCTGGCTCCTCAGTGGACGTCTTTTCAATGTACGACTTCTGTGACAAAGACATTGAAAAGACGACTTCTGGACATAACTTTGCTTAGTGGGTGAGAATATTTGTTTTCCACTTGAATTGGTTGACAATCATTTGGTTTGGCTTCTGGTTTGAAATAAACAAGCTGGACGTGACACTCATTCATTCAACATTTAGCAATCCAAACTTGCAAACGTTTGGCCTTTACTTAAAGACTTAAGATTTCAGCATCAATATTTGAACAATGCTTTACAATATAAAAATGTTACAGTAACAGTTATTTATTAATTTGTCAGGAGTGTACATCAATCATGCTGAATCTAAGTGATATTTATATTCACTATTAAGTATTTTAAGTTAAATGCAAGTGATCACACCGGTGCCTCCAAGTCATGCAGTAAGCGCTCTCCACACAAACACTTGGATATGTGCCAAATAATAGCACACATTTATCTAGGTTAACATTAGAGCGAGTGGACTTGTAAAGTTGCTACTACTTACACGTTTCAAGTGATAAGCCATATTTGAGTAGGGCTGCAACAACTATTCGATAAAATCAATAATAATCGATAATGAAAATAATCGACAATGATTCTCATTATTGATTATTGAGGTCTGCCCACCATGCACGGAAGACTTCCACCAGTCGCGTCAAATTACTGCAATGAATAACACATTTCTATGGACCAAAATGCATCTAAAAATAGTGGAGGAAACAGAGTGAGCTGCTGTGGGAAATGTATGAGATCAAAGTTGATCAAAACATGAGAACTCTTTATTTGAAGCTTCAAGCTAATGCATTAGCATAATGGCTTTTTTCGTGTTTCTGTAATAATTAATCCACCAGTGTGTGTAAGCTCTTTAGTTACAGCAGTATTCCTAAAGCTTCAACTAATCGATTATCGAAATATTTGTTAGTTGCAGCTAGGGCTGGGCGGTTTTTCCGATTTTTTCGATTAATTCAAATTTATGTTTTGCCTCGATTTTATTATTTTATGAATCAAGAAATCGCGATTTTGAATAAAAATGTTAGCAAGCGTTCAATTAGACATATTGACAATACAGCAATGATAACTGTATTAGGAGAAGAAAATGATCCGACTTCAGGATGGTGCCGGCGCGCCTGATTAACTGCTCTCATGTGACGCTCTGAACGTAGAACACATCACTGTTCTTAAGCGGCTGTTCATTCAGAAATCCGTTATTGCGTTATAAAACTGAGACGCAGGCAGTGGAATGAGAAAAAAAGGCAAAGTTATTAAACGTGGGTTGAGCTTCTTTCTTTTTTTTAACTTGACCGCCATGTTTTTAGAATGCTGTTTCATGGGTGACGCACTACAAAAGATATGAGACAAGTGCAACACCTAAACATGTCCGCCAAATATAAAAACAATAGGATGCAAAAACCTGTAAACCTGTTTTATATTTCATGTTTGCATGATGGTGACAGGCTGAAAGCTGCTGTTGTTTTCTGTTTTTACAACACATTTGTTAATAAAAGCCTATTACTGGTGTTATTGCCATTACTTTTTGAAATATTTAGCATTTTCTTATTTTATATTATTTCTGAGTATATAGGATGTGTTTAAGATAAGTTTGTACAACATTTGTTTTCATATTTCAGGCATATTTCTGCAAAGATATTTAATTGTTTTACATTACACCATGTTGATCACTTCATGTGTGGTGCACTTGGAATGGAATTTTTTTTTAACCAGATTGTTAATAAAGAGAATGTTACTTAAATCATATTGTAGTTAAGTTTTTAAGGTGACTATTTAAACAGTTTAAAAAAAAAAAAAATTGTGAATCGGTGAAACGTTCTAAAATCATCTGAAAATCGAGATTTTATTTTTTTGCCATATCGCACAGCCCTAGTTGCAGCCCTATATTTGAGGTCGATGAATGATAGGTGAATATTTGGATTTCCTGTCATTAACAATCTGTCCCTCATGGACTGCGTGATTTCACAACTTCCTCTGGAGGTTTTTTTTTTCTTTTCTGTGACTAACTGATTAATAAAATTTTGGTCGACTAAGTCTCTTCTCGTCGACTAATGGATAGTCAACTATTAGGGGGCAGCCATAATTAAGTGAAAGACGAAGTGAGAGTTGCTTACCATAGACAGTCAATATCGGCCACAGAAGCTCATACTGTAGAGATACGGAACGTAAATTATAACAACAATAAAAATTGCAGAAATAAACAAATGTAACACCATTCATTTGCTTGACATTTGCCTCCAGCTTTCTGTTCTTTAAATCTTCATAATCTGTCATACCACTGTCATCTTTAATATTTAACAATAGTTCTTAATAATGCTACTTGCTAAAGAACAAAACCACATCATACACTTGTACAGTCACAAATTAACCAGGTTTAAACCTGTTATACCTATATAATCTACAACACAATAAAGCTCATTATTTTTCTCTTGACGCATTTCAGCTGTAATACTTACACATTTGTGTTTTTGTCCTGTGGCAATAGTACATCACACCAGCAGCTGGAGCAGCAACCGCCAGCAGAACACCAACAACTATCCCTGCTATTTCACTTGAAGACAGACCTGTACCTGGAACCACTGAAGAGAGACGGTCATTAGTGTAAAGCCATTACTGGAAACCACCAGTTTTCATTTGCTTTGGTCTCAGCTAGCAGTGTGAACCCCTAAAATGAATATATCTGATCTATGAACAAGATATGATAAAAACATAGTAAAATGAGAAGCATTTAGAAAAACTATTGACTGATTCATACTATTACTAACTCAACAGGTGTAAAAATGTAACCATTTAACTAAAAGATAACCATGAAGCTCTCTAACAGTAGTGAGAGTTCATTATATAGTGTATAGGTCATTTCATTATGAATTTTTTGTAGTGCTATGCTGGGTTTTCCAAATTAACATCTTCAGCTGTCTAAATAGTCAACATGCAACCCTTTCCCTCTGAGCTAGTTATTATCACTTGTGTTTTGTCAGCTTGTTTTGGTTGTGTTTTACCCACAGAGGTTCAGAGCTGACAAGTTGTAAACTTTTTAAAATTAATTTAAAAACATCAACATTTCTGCTCAGATGACATCTTTTTTAGATTTCAATGTGTATATGGGTGTCACAAACTATGTTCATCCGCAGAGCTGAAGCATGCAGTTCCTACTGGCGGTGTGAATGCAACCAGGAAAAAAAAATATTGGGTAAAATTGGTGGCTAGTTCCTATAACTGAGTTCCTATAATTACCTGGTGCAAAAGCACTTATATTGTACCTTTAATTATCTCTGACAATGCTCAGCATCGGTCTGTCTTTCTATTGACTATAGCTATAGGATGATTTTGATGTTCAAATATCCACAGTATCAAATCATCTCTCTGTGTATGAGTAAGATCAGTGACAGAATGTCCCTCCATCACTGACTCTGACTCCACTTCATCTACATTAACCCTCAGGGGTCTGAGGATTTTTGGGGCCTAGGAGAAGTTTTGACATGCCCTGACATTTATGCTTTTTTCAGTTGTTCATAAACATATTAATGGAAAAAGTGTCATTACACTGTATTCAGCACAAACTAGGCTACAATAATATGTGAGGAACATGTATGTACATGTTTGTGTTTTTGAAGGAATAACGTTTATGCGTGGTTATTGAAAAAACAAAAAACTTAAGTCACTGAAATAAGGCCAAAAATATATATATATTAAATCTTTGTTCACAAGACTTCTGGGTATTTGAGGTTGTAGACTAGAGTTTTTGCTTCAAAATGAGGTAAAAATTATGCTGCCTGATTGTTCATATAAAACAATAGAGAGATTTAAATTTTCTAAAACATCTTTGGTCAAGAAACACAGCATGCGTGGAGGCGTGAATAATCATGAATAATGGGTGATTCTCACCTGAGAAGACAAAAGAATTGCATAAAGAGCTCTAATGAGCTGCATAAATAATGAGCTCTTTCAGTCAGATAGGCTGTGAAAAAACCCTCTGTTGATCATGTCTCAAATCTCATCATAATGTAAATCAAACATACAGAAAAAATAGCAATACTGTGAAATATTATTACAATTTAAAATAATGGTATTCTATTATATTCTTTAAAATATAATGTATTTCTGTGATGCAAAGTGTCTGAACAATTATGTTACCTCTATGGCATTTCATATAGGCTTTTAGCTTAAAAGCATGCACATTTGGAGAAATATTGATGGATTCTCATATGTTTGTCAATTTTCTATACAGAGGAGTAATATTTATTCAGGATTTATTGTCATTACTATGAGTGCTGGATACTGTGTTTTGAATTCATACTTGCAGCCGGAGGGCGCTCTGTACACCTTTAGTCCACAAATGCCTGAGCACTAAAGAAGAATAGGCAATCCAGGAAATAACCGAACTAACAGAGGCCAGAGATCGCTAACTATGGCTATTCAAAACACTTTTCAAGACAATAAATACACGATTGAGACGATGAATGCATGTATTGACTGAATTTGCGTCTGAATAGCACTGGCTCCGTGGGCGTGGCCACATTAGCGGATAATGAGCTGAATCACGGACTTCTGACATGGCTCTCTTTTCATACAAATTACATAAACACAGAAGGTTTGTTTTCGATTTGACTTACACGATTTAAAACCTGACATTTCCATGTTTTTTTAGACAAAAGTCTAATTTTTGTGTCATTAGTATTCACTAAGTCACAGTTCATTTTCTGAGAACTATCAGATTGGACTTCGTTCAGATGGAGACGAGAGATCACGCATCATGTTAGTTTTCTTTATTTTACAAAAAGCACAACATTTTGTTTTTACTCTGAGTGTACACAAATAAAAGAAGATATTCAACAGATTAAAATGGTGTATAACTCCTAATTGTATGTGCAACATTGACAGAGTATTTTGAGTCTCTTTCACACTGGTTAGAAAAAAAACGCAGTGATCACGCCGGCATGACCGCCGACCCGAGAGTGTAAACAACAATTAGCTAGTGAGAAGAGAGCTGTGGATTAATGGTTGACTGATTTGGATTTTTTTTGATGGCCGATGCACTGATATTTTAGAAAGCAGGGTGGACGAGCTGACAGGCTATATGCAATATCACACAATTTAATTTAAAGATAGTAAAACACACATGCATAACAATTGCTGCTATGATATGCATGTTTATTTTACATATTTACAAAAGCAGAAATAATTGAAAAAAAAATCAATATGCAAACAAATAATTCAAACTTCATAAAATATAAATCTGTAAAATATACAGATTTGTACTTATGATTGAAATGTGTTGATTCTGTAATCCTATTTATTCATTTATTATTTTCACAAATCAAGAAATAGTTAAACATCAATAAAAAGGGGAAAGAACACTGTAACCAAAAGTGCACTCACTATGTCTCAATTTGGTAAGTCTGTGTAGGAATCATATTTTCTTAAAGGTCCCGTTTTTCGTGGTTTTTTGAAGCTTTGATTGTGTTTATAGTGTGCAATATAACATGTGTTCATGTTTCACGTGTAAAAAAACACAGTATTTTTCACATAATTTACTTATCTGTATACCGCTGTTTCCACTGTCATAAAAACGGGCTGATGACTTCCTTGTTCTATGAAGTCCCTCCTTCAGAAATACGTAACGAGTTCTGATTGTGCCAGCGGTTCCTGTGTTGTGATTCGACAGCAGCTCTGAGCGCACCTTGCCCGGAAAGGTCACGCCTCTTACCATAACGTGGAGATGCACGCGCTCAGTGTTATTGTAAACATGTCTTTAATTTTACCCTATCCATTTGAGCCGGAATCAGACCCGGTGATTGGACTGCGGGATGAAAATAACAGCGTTTCGACGACATGGCGACAAACACACTCTACAAACGCAACTCTTGTGTATTCCTGTGGGCGGAGGTTAGTCAAAAAACTGTTTTAGTGACGTCATTAAAGAAGGAAGTAGAGGGATGTAGTCCAAACTGGCCGTTCGAAGAAGGCGACTTCTTTTAAATAAAATATCTCGCTTGGCATTGAACTTTGAGCTTTAAAATTTTACAGATTTTATTTATACTTTAACAACAACATTACACACTAACTAAAGTTTGAAACATGGGATCACGAAGAACGGGACCTTTAAATGAAGACCAGATATTTTACATACAGCACACATTGAATATGACAGCAGCCAACTGGATATAGGGCAGCATAGTTTGAAATGTCAGAAGATCTAACAACTATTCACCAAATTTTATGATGTTGGTAGAATTAGGCCTAAATGTTCATTGAATATTAAAAAGGTTGTTTAAATAATATAGATGCATTTTAGCTGAATGGTGACATTTTATGGTATTATATTACTAATAATAGAAGGGCAAACGCTTTAATAACTTTTCCATATAACGGTTGCATTGTCAGCGCTGTTCGACATTTATAAGCCAAACAGAAAAACTTATTGGCCGATACCAATAATTTTATTAATGCCAAATAGTTTGGAGAGCATATATCACATTATTTGAATAAGTTTTTTGCAAGTAAAAAAAATCAAATTAAAAATCATCATTTGTGTTCTACAGAAGAAACAAAGTCACCTACATCTTGGATGCGCTGGGGGTAAGCAGATAAACATCAAATTTTCATTTTTGGGTGAACCATCCCTTTAAGATACCCATCCCATCTTGTTTCCAACCCTAATAGTTCCTTTAGTATTAGAATAAATTAATATAATAAAAAGGTTGATTTCAATGCAGTACCGCAGGGTCTCCCAAACTGGGGCTCGCAAACCCCTGGGGGTTCGTGAGGGAACTGCAGGGGGTTCGTAAGTTGATGACAAGCAATTAATTAAATAATAATTAAATAATTAAAAATCAAACAAATAGGGAAAATAATATTCAACTAAAAACCTAAATAAAACTTGCTAACAAAAAATATTAATTTATTTCTTTAATCTGCATGTCATGTTACAAAACTGAACATGTCTGCTTAATTCTGCAAGGGCTGGATGAGAGTCACAGCACATGAATGACGATGATGGAGGAAGATTTGGTTTCAAAGCGAAATGTAAAAGCGGCCATTTAAGTGAGTTTGTCATTGTACTCTTTTGTTGTGTTTTTCACAAACTCATCATTAAAATGCGTTTACTGGCATTCATAACGGTGCGTATCCATTGGCGCAAAGCTATTATGAATGCACGTGTGTGCATTTTACACGTCGATTAACAGGTAGGAATATTTCCTCACCATCACATACCTAGTTCAAATGTGTAATAGCTGTGTAAAATGATAAAAATTTAAAAAGGATAAAGGGAAAAGTACCGATATCAATAGTTGATATCAGCCGATAAATGGTTATTTTTAATGTTATCGTTATCAATCTGACAAGAATATTAGAATATTATATATCCTTCAGCTGTGATGCTTCAGGTGCGTGCTGTTCGCCATGATGGTTTTGAATTGCTTGAAATATGATTGAAATCACTTCTAAAAGGAAGATACAGTTAAGTGCAACATGTGCAGCACAATTCTGTCATATTGGCTACATAAAATTTTAATGGGAACACGACTGTAAAAGAATGCTGTGAATTCTTTGTGCGCCCATGTTTCAGCACGTTGTGGAAAGAGCACGTCTGTGGAGTTCAGCCTTCATTACAAGCACAGTCAAGTTTGCTTGAGCATTCGCAGCATTTTGTGCCACACTGTTAGACCTTGCCAGGCTTTTTTACAGTACAATACTGGCAACACTGTTGATTGTACAGTTATTTACTGTAATCTACAGTATGTTACTGTAAAGATACCATGCACTAAATTAAAACTCATGTTACCTCATTTCATTTGCAGAAACCAACTGCCTCAAATTGTCAGACTGCCATTTACATTTACAAACTAATATTTATTATATGCTAATAATATGAACATATTATTACTATGAACTTATTTCTTTAGAGTTCAATAAAAACATTTTAAATAAAAAGATTTTCACTGCATCAGTAATTACAGTCACCATCTGTTAAATAAAACAACACACAGCATATCATCAATATCTCTTGATCTTCTCCTGAACCTAAGCACACTCTTCAGCACAATGGTGACCCACAAAACTCAATTTTACAGTAAACTACTGGCAACAGTGCTGCCAGTTTATTACTGTTTTTTAACTTACAGTTTGTTACTGTTAAAATACATTCTGTGGGTGTGTCTTTTTATCTTACACCTTTAACCCTTTTAACCCCACAGGAACATCCTCTAGTGTCCACACTACAGAGTAAAAGAAACATTGATGCTGTGTTGCAGTGAGATAATTAAGTTAATATTTAAGTGATGATTGAGCATTAATGATGAACACCTGCTGTTAACAAGCAGAACCACTGAAAAGAGGAACAAGAACGAAAAAATACGAGCAGAAACTACAACTGTCTTCCAGCCATTACACATTATTACACTTATTACTGACCAGATTAACTTTATTTCTACAGAAGATCTTACTGAGAATTAACAGAAGTTTAGATGTTGATGTTTCATTGAAAATGTTTGGTTTGATGTCACCATTGAGGAGATCAGCGTTTGCTTTAGTTGAGCCCTTGACCCATGATTTTTATACATCAGTTTTTGTTTTTTTCTTTGGCTGCTTAAATTATTTTTGTAAGTTGCATTTGTCATGGCAGAAACAAATGTGAAGAAAAAAAATCATGGAGTGCCTGTAGTTATGTATTGGTGAAGGCATAACCATCACATAATCTTTTGATTCACTGAATTCATACTGTGTTTTATCTATTATTACCTTAAAGGGCACCTATTATGCAAAATTCACTCTTACATGGTGTTTGACCATAAATGTGTGTTGGCAGTGTGTGAGCAAAACCACCCTAGAATGAGAAAAATCCACCCAGTGTTTTTTTTACAATCTCAATAATTCATAAGCACTGTCTCAGAACGCCCTGTTCTAAGATTGCTCTCACTGTGACGTAGAATTGCGCTAAGCCCCACCCACGTGGTTTGATTGACAATCTGGTTTTGGCATAGACCCCGCCGTCGGTGATCTGTCAACCATCCTCCATTGTTTCAACGACAGCCGGTAATGTCTCCTAAGAAACATAAGTGTTCTGTTGTGGGATGTAATAATGAACATAGTAGTTTTCACTTACTTCCGACATCAGAGCCACTGAAAACGCAGTGGATGGATTTTATTTACGAAGGAAAGGTGCCACTCAAAATTCCAAAATACGTTTATGTTTGCGCGAATCATTTTTTGACTGACTGTTTTGAGAACGAGGGTCAATTCAAAGCTGGTCTTGCTTCAAAGTTAATCCTCAAGTGTGGATCGTTGCCTACTGTTCGCGATCCAACGTCACCTCCAGAAGAAGTAAGTGTATTTAATGTTTTTTGAGCAAATAGTCATTTCAGTCGATGTCAGCCAATTCAATAACAAATGCGTCTAAAGTTGTTGTCGTCGTCGTAGAATGTCTGTATATATAATTTAAACCTTGTTTGTATAGTGTGTATCCACACGTATATATATTTTTTTTAAAGATATTGTATTAAAAACTGTGTATGTTTTCTGTAAAGACAAGACATCAAAATTGCTATGTTTATACAAAGGCCAGCACATCGACACGAAGCTGTAGAACGAGGGATATTGGCGTGCAGCAACAATTACAAATGTAAATAAATTAATACCTGTTCTATCTCCCTGCAGCATATATTTTCTGGTTCTGTAGCCATCTTCTCACATTCGCCACATAAGCACCTGTACGACAAGTAATGTCAACATGACGCAACCGTTCCCTCGCATAAATATAATTTTGTTTGTACTTAGCAAACGTTATCACAGTATTTGTGTTTGTAGTTTCAAAAAATTGCGCGAACGTTATCACAGTGTGTGTGTGTTGCACATCCATAATTGCAAAGGGGACGCGATTAAAACTCTATAAGTACATAAATGTATCAAATAACCATTCAGAGACGTCCTGCTCCATTCTCAATTGTGTTTCTTCTGCCGGAGTCTCTTCATCATCTGGGTCTGATTCCGGTTCAAACATGTACGGCTGAATGCCATACAAAACAGCGGGTCTCTCACTCTCAGCCATTCTGCTTCTACCGACTGTTTATTGCCATAGGTATGCAAGTTACGCCCTCATCCAAAGGCAGGGCGGGGATATGCAGCTCATTTATATTTAAGGTGGTACACACCAAAACAGCTCTTTTTAAAACAGGCCCCAAAAATGACATTTTCAAATGGTTATAATAAATTAACTGTGGGGTATTTTGTGCTGAAACTTCACAAATACATTCTGGGGACACCCAAGACCAATATTACATCTTGTAAAAAGGGGCATAATAGGTGCCCTTTAACAGAGTAAGATTTTTCATCACCACTGTGAAAGAGCTCCAACAATTAGCTAAAAAGAGTTTATTTTTAAACTCCAATGACAAAAAACAGCTGCAGCATTATTCAGACACACACAGATATCAAAAATCAGCACATCAATCTCAACAATGGTGGCAATAAAGCTGCATAATTTATTCATGCTGCAGTGCATGCTGGGAGTTTTGTACTATGCTGGCACCCAGCATGCATTGCAACATTAAACTTTTGGATGTCCATTAAATCAAAGACTAAACACAGAAAGAGATCAGTGAATTAAACAAGTCCAAGATGATTACAGCATCATCACAACAGCCAAAACACCTGATCAACTACATGTTGGTTTTTTCCTGCCATAACAAATGTTTTATAAACACTCAGTTGCAGCAAGCTGAGTACAGCAAAGTGTAAAATTAATTTAAAAGTTAAGAAATCTTACACTGGTTCAAACTAGTCTACTGTATATGATTGATTTACGTTGAAGTGTTTGGGAAATGGCTTTTAATGGCGAGACTTTTATGTAATCAGGCTTTCAAAGTATATCAAAATTTGGATTTAGTTTTATTGGCCAATATATCGGTTATCAGCTTTCAAATGTAAAGAATGATCAGATATCGTTATCAGCCAAAATTTTCATCTCGGTGCATCCCTATAGTATCAAATGTCATACTCACCAATGATACTGAATGACTTCTTAAAGGGCGTAATGGTGGTTGATACTTCATAATCTCCAGCATGTTCAGTTCTGGTGTTTGTGATGGTCAGAGATCCAGTTTGATGATCCAGCTTCAGTCTGTCTCTGAATCTCCCATCAAGAACATCACCAAATATTGTGGTATCGCCTGCTGCTTTATTGATTTGAGCTATGCGATCATGTACAGCACCAAACCTCCACTCTAACACATCAATTGTCTTTATTTCATTGAGACCAGTGTGTAAAGTAACAGAATCTCCTTCAGTCACTGATACTGTCTCACCCAACACACCTGGAGAACAAAGAACAAATACACAGACAAAAATTAAAACGATAACACTGTCAGATTCAGATCTTTTAGTCATGTATAATACATCCTATGTGACTTCATTTGCAGAGTCCAAAATCTGGAAAATGCTAAATCTAAACCATGTGCATCTAAAATCAAAAGCAACATAGTTATATCAGTCAATATCTATGATATTCAACAATTCTTCTAAGATAAAAAAAGACACCCAGGGAAGGAATTCTTTAATTTTTTATTCAATTTCTACAGATTAATCATCATTGTAGTAATTAAAAATTTGTTTGGTTTTCACCGAATCTCCCTCTGTCTTGTTTCAGATCAATAGACTTATGCTGCCTTAGAAGCCTGTTCAAAATCAGTTTTGGGAATTTGGGAGGCACCAAGATGCTTTAGTTTTAGGAAGCTTCTACAAAATTTTAATACACAGTAAATATTTAAATTATAATAATAAACAGCGTAAAGGTCTGTAATTCTCATTCGGTGCTCATGAATTGTATAAAACCGAATTCAAAACTAACATAACTGTTACAGCTGAACAAAACAATAAAAGTAAATAGAATTATATGTTAAGAACCTCGTAAAACATATCTCTTATTTAGCACAAATAAAAGTGGAGTATTTGTTGAAGTAAAGGCTTGTCAATCTGCTTGGAATTTTAAAGAACAGCCAAAACACTAAAAAGGGTCCATAGGAACTGGTGATATTTAAAGGATTAATTCACTTTAAATCATCATGAAATCAAAATTTACCCTGTTTACTTTGATAGTGGATATTACAAGTCTTGTGGTGAACAATTAATCAGTTCAAGTTAATAAACAAAAAATTGTCCATCATGGTAATCTTTAATCAAAATCTGAAAATTTGCTTCCGCCTTGGAATTACATTTCCTCTCTGATGGTGTGCTTAAGTAAAACCCTGCCCTCTATTCAATATTCCATTTCTGCCTTCTTTGTAAGTTGAATACGGAAGGCGGTCTAGCGGAAGCTAGATATTTTACTTTATAACTTATTAAATATGGATATTCTTCTAACACAAATGCATCACTTCGCTTCAGATGGCCTTTATTAACCTCCTGGAGCCGTGTGGAGTACGTTTATGATGGATGTGAATGGATGCATTTTCTAGAGCTTCATACTCGTTAGTCCCGTTCACTGACATTATAAGCTCGGATGTGTCAGAATATTTATTAATATAACTCTGATTGTGTTCATCTGAAAGAAGAGAGTCATATACACCAAGGATGGCTTGAGGGAGAGTAAATCATGGGGTAATTTTAATTTTAAAGTGAACTAATCCTTTAACATGGGACTGTAACAACAAATAAACACTTATGTTGACAAAACTATCAACATCTGCATTATTCTTTTCCCATACCCAAAATAAACGTGAGAATAATCACATGTCAGATATTAATAATAGTATATATACACTATTAATATAATTATATTAATATTATAGCCTAAAAAACAGAATTCACTTAACACAAACAACCGAGTTATGAGCCAATTTTAAGAAAATAGACACTTGGGTAAAGTTGGTTTTATATTCGCACATTCGGACTTCTGATAAATTCAGACTTTCCAGTAAATGTACAATAAATTAATGTTTGTTGTAAATTAATGTCGTTGGTTGTCAATATCATGTCGCTGCTTAAAATTCGCAAACATTAATTTATTGTACATTCACTGGAAAGTCTGAATTTATCAGAAGTCCGATTGTCCGAATATAAAACCAACTTTACCGAAGTCGGGAATAAGAAGAGAAAGGCGAATGAAGGTTCTTTACAAAGTGAAACCAAACGTGTTCTAGATACATATTTAAACCTTACCTTCCATAATCAATAAGAACATAAAGATCAACAACATGTTGTTCATATTACTGCAGATTTCAGTAAAAATCTACACGTGGAAAAATCTGAAGTTGATCAGTGGATGGATATTATTTATGCTAATTTGCTCCGTTGTTGATTCTGGGTGTGTCAGAGTTGCACCGAATCGACTGACAAGAAAAAAGAATCATTGACTAAAAAAAACGAATGAAGGTCAATAGAGATACTTTATACCGGCGGACAATTCACTGTTACTGCTGAATGAGATTAAGGTTCTTTCTCTTCTATTATTGTGAAAATAAAAGAGCGCAGTGAGCATCTAAAATGGCCTGATTTTCTTCTTCGTCGTCTTCTTTGACGTTTTATGGCGGTTGGCAAAGCAGATTTTGGTGCATATTCCGCCACCTACTGGGGTGGAGTATGGAGCATTGACGTTGAGGGAAAAATAAATAATAATAATAATAATAATAATAAAAACATGTAAATCTTCATAAGGGATTTTGCACCAGGTAATTATAGGAACTCAGTTACATAGGAACTAGCCACCAATTTTCCCCAAGATCTTTTTTTCCTGCAAGGTTGCATTCACACTGCCAGTAGGAACTGCTTCAGCACTGCGGATGAACATAGTTTGTGACACCCATGTCTTTTATCTTCAGTTCATCTAAGGCTGTGGCTGAAGAAAGTTGTAGTTTGTGTTCTTATTTCTCTTTCTTTCAGTGTTTGTTCACAGCAGGTGTTTGAATGATTGAAAGAATGTTTCAGGAACATCATACTAACCTTTAAATAACATTCTACTAACATTAAGGAAACTGGACATTTTTATGTTCTTGGAATGTTATGAACATTTGACATCATACCTTAAAAAATAATGTTCCTCTAACACAGGGGTAGGCAAGTTTGGTCCTAGAGAGCCGCTGTCCTGCAGAGTTTAGCTCCAACCCTAAAAAAAAAACCCTTCAGCTGCCTACACACAAATCCGACGAAACACGGAAGTAAAGCAGCTTGAAGCAGTTGTCCAGCTTGAAAAGGTCCAATAATATCTTACTGTACAACCACAGCTGCATGTTCGTGTGAAGGATCTTCAAATAATTACCATTTGAAGGATATAATTTGTGGAAAACGGTAAGATTTGCACGTTTTCTTTTTTAAAATACTTTGTCAGTGACGCGCCGAGTCAGACAATTGTATTTACACTGCAATAAATAAGTAGTCCTATCTGTTTCCACTAAAAATAGCCTATAAACTTCCTAAAATATATGTTCACCTTATCAGCAAAACTGCATAAATTTGATTTGAATTGTTTAAAACTATTTAAATACTATGTGGCCAGTGGAAATGAATGAATCAACTCTATTCTAAAACCTTTATCTGAAGTATTTTATACAATTTTGTTTTTATGGATATTTTGATATATTTATTCTAAAACATAAAGAGGATATTGGATTATCTTTATCAACATAATGTGTGGCACAAATGGCATTTATAGTCCATATCTAATATTTTCCAATGTCTTCTATCTTTGACGGTGTTAACCATGGTGTCACGTGGTTGGGAACGTGTATGGAAATGATATGTAGATGAGGTTATGCATAGTAAAACTAGGCGTCGTAAGCTCCATATATGGTTATTTCGGGGAGGAGACAGGGTGGAGATCTACGTACGCACAATCTTCCGCTGACTGGGATTTATAAAGGGATTTGTGCGCCGGTTCTTTTGCGCGTACGTACACTTTTAGTAGGGATCCTACGCACAGTTTTATAAATGAGACCCCTGGAATAAAACCATTTGTGTAATCCACAAACCTTTGTTGCACATTGACTGCCCATGTTTACGGCCATACGGATTGCACAGAGTTCCTGGTCGAGCGGAGGACCAAGATGTGCGTCAAAAGTGGATGAAACACTTTTTTTTTTTTTCCTTTTTTTTTTTTTTTTTCTTTTTTCTTTTTTTTTTTTTTTTTTTATTGTTGAACACACTTATTTACAAAAAACAATTTACAAAATCTCTCATTGGGAGACTTATGTGCAGAAAATAATTAAACAATTAAATGAAACAAATTCGATAAAGAAAATAAATACAAATAAATGTAAAATAACATAAATTAAGCAAAGGCACTTCAGTCCATAAGGCATGACAAAATTGTTTACATACATATATTATCCTCAGTGGTCCGTGTAACGCTTTGCAGTTCTTTGTTCAATTTGCACCATCAAAATGAACCAAATGAAAAGTTGGCTTCAAACTTTCATTTTTTCATTTTTTTAGAATACTTCACAAACGGATAATTGTCACTCAGTTTAATTTTCGATTCTACATGTTTGGGTTGTTGCGTCCGAATCTAATTTTTGAACAAACATAAAATATGACTCATTATTCTGATTTTCCATTAATAATGAGCGCTCGCGGGTGGATCGTACCACCAGTGTCGTCGGGGGTGGAGCGTGTGTTGATATTCATCCAGAGCGCTGTACAGTTATGGATAGATCTACGGCACGTCTGCCCAAGCAATAGTTTAGCGCCTGCCCTACACTACAGTACGTTGAGCTGTTCATAGAGTTTACTTTGGACTTAAGTAGCATAAAGAATACGGTCAGTGCTTAACTCAGTAAAGTTGGCAATATTTTTTATCGTAATAATGACATAGTTTCTCATAATAATGAGAAAGCTTCTCGTATAATGACTTAACATCTCATAATAACAAAAAACTTCCAATAATGAATTTCTCATAATAATGTGAAACTTTCTCGTAATAATTTCTTAACATCTCATAATAATGACAAAGTTTCTCATAATAATGACAAAGTTTCTCATAATAATGACAAAGTTTCTCGTAATAATGAGAAACTTCTACGCATGCGCAAAGCAGCGGAGCAGAAGGGAGTGACACGCTATAGCGACACCCGCTGGTCAAATCTCAGCAAACATGGCACATTCTGCAAAAGTGTAATCTATAATATCATTAAACAACATTATTGATAAATTATCAGAATATGAGATATAGTTTTTTATTCATTCATATTTTTGTGTAACAAGCAGCAACAAAAAATTGATCTCAATTCAAACAGATAATGATAAAACCGCACACACCTCTGTTAAAGAACGCTTCATCTGCAAAATTGTCTACAAACATCTGCTACACATATTTTCATGTTTTACATTGTTTTGTACGGTGACCGGGAGGGGACATGTTCGGTTCACTTAGTTTTGTCGTGGCCACGACATATAAACTCGTGGGAACGTGATAATAAGTCGTTCCCTCACATATGATCTCAAGGCCACGACTTAACATCGCGTGGCCATGACATAAGGATGTTGTTACCTCGACAAAACAATCTTGTGGCCATGTGATGTAAAGTTGTGGCCTCGAGATCATATGGTGAGGGAACGAGATATTTTTCTCGTGGCCACGACTTCATTATGTTGAGAGAAGGACATCTATTTCTCATGGCCACGAGTTACATGTGTAAACAACGCGCGCTACCATAGCAACCTGGAACTATCAGAAATGAATAAGATTGTAATAATATTTTTAATTAAGAAAAAGCGCGGAATTGCCTACAGCGGCATTCGAATGAAGTTTATCAATAAATATTAGAATATGCCATGCATATTTTTATCACATCCAACAGTCTTTTAAATCCATTCACTGACTGTTAATTTTTTTTATTTAATATTTTTTTTACATTATTTATTTTTATTATTAGGCTATCATTATTGGTTAAATGTTTTTTATGCATTGTTATTTAGCCCTATTTGCTTTATTTTCCCCTTCATTTCGTGTATCAGTGGTTTAGGTCAGATAGGACATTCTCTGTTATGATTGATGACCTCTCCTCCTCTTCAGCCCCTATGACCTCTGGTGTGCCACAGGGATCCATTTTGGGCCCTGTTCTATTCTCTCTGTACATACTGCCTTTAGGTTCAATTATTTCAAGTCACAATGTGTCCCTCCATCTGTATGCAGATGACTTACAAATCTATCTGCCGGCTGTCCCCATTTCTTCTGACAGTCTTGAATCCATAAACAGATGTTTAGATGACATCAAATTGTGGCTGTCTCAGAACTTTCTCTGTTTGAATGAGGACAAAACTGAATGTATTGTTTTTGGCACAACCTGCCCAGTGTTTCAGCTCCTGGTCTTGTTGCGTTGACCCCCCATTTTAACCACGTTGTGAAAAATTTGGGGGTGAAATTAGACAGTCTGAAATTTGATAAGCAAATTGATTCTGTGGTCAGGGCATGCTTCTTTCAGCTCCGCCTCCTAGCAAAGGTTAAACCCTTCTTGAGCCGTTGTGACCTGGAGACAGCTATCCATGCTTTTGTTAGTTCCCGCATAGACTACTGTAATGCGCTCTATGTGGGAGTTAACCAAGCTGGTCTTCACCATTTGCAGCTTGTGCAAAATGCTGCGGCACGCCTGCTCACTAACAGTCGGAAACAAGAGCACATCACACCTATCCTATACTCCCTGCACTGGCTCCCTGTCCAGTTCAGAATTCATTTTAAAATTTTGACATTTGTTTTTAATGCAGTCAATGACCTTGCACCTTCCTATTTGTGTGAGATTTTGAGCCATCACCGACCCAGCAGAGCTCTACGATCTTATGGGCAACATCTGCTGGAGGTCCCCCGGTCCCGGTGCAAACAGTGGGGCGACCGTTCTTTTGCAGTGGCCGGTCCAAAACTCTGGAACTCTCTGCACATTGACTTACGCTCCATCACTGACCTGCCTTTGTTCAAATCCAAACTTAAAACCCACTTATTTAGAATAGCTTTTAACACTTAATGGTCCTGTGACACTTCTCTTTATCTTAATGTTGTAATGTGCTCTGCTGACCTATTTGTACTTTTATTATTATTTATTATTATTACTTTTTTATCTTGTTTTTAATGTTGTACAGCACTTTGGTTCAGCTTTGGTTGTTGGAAGGTGCTATAGAAATAAAGTTTGATTGATTGATTGATTGATTGATTGATTGATTGTATCCTTTCTGTAGGCCTATATTATCTTGTTAGCTATATTTTGTAAATACTTTAAATGCCAGATCATGCCAAAAAATGTGACTTTATGACTTTTATGACCCGTGACAGCATTTGAATGAAGTTCGAATAATTTATTATTATTAATTGGTTGTTAAAAGAATATTTAAGCTAAAAAATTTTTTTTTAAACTTTAATAGGCATATTTATAATAATAATAATAATAATAATAATAATTATTATTATTATTATAATAAAGACACGATCAGATTAAAAGGCTGTGAGATGAGATGGATAAATGTTCATTATCATTAAATGAAGTTTGTTTTCAAATTGATAATAACAAACTTCATCTGAATGCTATAGTGGCAACATCGCGCAATAGGCTATTTATAGCTTATTACATTGCACGCGATGTTGACTATATAGACAGCATTCAAATAAAAATAATTTCTTAATTCCGCACTTATTTTATCATTCTTAATTCCAGGTTGCTATGGTAGCGCGCGTTGTTTACACATGTAACTCGTGGTCATGAGAAATAGATGTCCTTCTCTCAACATAATGAAGTCGTGGCCACAAGAAAAATATCTGGTTCCCTCACCATATGATCTCGAGGTCACGACATAAGGATATCGTTACCTCGACAAAACGATCTCATGGCCACGACTTATTATCACGTTCCCACGAATTAATACCTTGTGGCCACGACATATTATCACGTTCCCACGAGTTTATGTCGTGGCCACGACAAAACTAAGTGAACCGAACATGTCCCCTCCCGGTCACCGTACGAGAAAAAATATTGCCAACTTTACTGAGTTAAGCACTGACCGTATTCTTTATATGCTACTTAAGTCCAACGTAAACTCTATGAACAGCTCGACGTACTGTACATAGGCTAATAGTGTAGGGCAGGCTCTAAATTATTGCTTGGGCAGACGTGCGACACTGGTGGTACGATCCACCCGCGAGCGCTCATTATTAATGGAAAATCAGAATAATGAGTCATATTTATGTTTGTTCAAAAATCAGATTCGGACGCAACAACCCAAACATGTAGAATCGAAAATTAAACTGAGTGACAATTATCCGTTTGTGAAGTATTCTAAAAAATGAAAAAATGAAAGTTTGAAGCCAACTTTTCATTTGGTTCATTTTGATGGTGCAAATTGAACAAAGAACTGCAAAGCGTTACACGGACCCTCAGTCATCTAATATTCTTAAAATAAAGTTACATGGAAGCTTAACAGGTTATAAGACATCTTCACATAGCAAGTAAATGTTAACATTGTAATCTTTCAAAAGTTTCAAAGAAGCAAAGTATTCCCTCAGTTCAATTTTAAACACCATTAGGGATGGATTTTTATTTTGCCATTTACATTTATGAATATGGTATTTACCCATAATTGTTATGATATTGTACATTCTAAAAAGTTCCTTCGGAAGGTTTTCATTACCAAAAAGAATTTGCTCTAACTTTAATTGTGTAATTCTCCCCATTTTTGTTTTCAGCCACTTCATGACATCTTGCCAGAATATTTTTATCACTGAACAAGAGAAAAACAAATGTTCAATAGTTTCATCTTCCTGGGAACAGAACACACACTGTAAAAAAAGTCAGTAAAATATACAGCAAAACACCGTCAAATTCCAACGGTAATGGAGCGTAAAACCAAAAACTTCCTTTTACTGTATTAAATAGATTGAATAACCGTTAATTGTGAGACTGGATAAAACTTTGTTTTTTACTGTAATAAAATGTTGAAATTATAAATATTTTCTGTGAAAACAAATAAATATGCATACATTTTACAATTAAATATTGTAATGTTGAAAATGTCTAAAAACCTTAGATTTTATGGTATTATTTGAGTAAAACTACATCTTATGGGGTTGTGCACATTGGAATTCACGGTAAAGACATTGTCAAATTTACGGTAAAATACCAGCAGCTGTGGTTGCCAGGAATATACCGTGAAAAAAATGTGGAATCTGTAAAAGACAATACGGTATACTGGTTTTGTAACCCTAAATTTTACAGTACACAACATATTTTTTTACCGAAATCATGGTAGAAAAAAACAAATATATTTGTCAATTATACAGGTCCACTATTTGGACGTCCATGACCCAACTTGGACGTCATCTTGATGTTCAACATTTGACCTTTGAACGGGGTAATTTTTTTGGATGTCATTTGGACGTCAATAACAGATGCAGGAAATTGACATGATTAATATGTAATATTTGTTTTATAGGGCCTATCAACATGATTAATACATGAAGAGCTCAGATGCAAAAGCCTTTCTGAAAGTGCCATCTGAAATTTTCTTCTAGAATTATCATTTTTATCAAACTTGTATATTTAAGTTCAATAATTTCACTTAAATGGCAATGCAAATTACCTATTAATTGTCATTTAAGTGAAAGTACTTAACTATAGTTAAGTACTTTCACTTAAATGACAATTAACAAGGTAATTTGCATTGCCATTTAAGTGAAATTATTGAACTTAAATATACAAGCTTGATAAAAATGATAATTCTAGAAGAAAATTTCAGATGGCACTTAGAGGCTTTTGCATCTGAGCTCTTCGTGTATTAATCATGTTGATAGGCCCTATAAAACAAATATTACATATTAATCATGTCAATTTCCTGCATCTGTTATTGACGTCCAAGGGACGTCCAAAAAAATTACCCCGTTCAAAGGTCAAATGTTGAACGTCAAGATGACGTCCAAGTTGGGTCATGGTTGGACGTCCAAATAGTGGACCTGTATAATTGACAAATATATTTGTTTTTTTCTACCATGATTTTGGTAAAAAAAAAACGTCGTCTACTGTAAAATTTAGGGTTACAAAACCAGTATACCGTATTGTCTTTTACAGATTCCACATTTTTTTCACGGTATATTCCTGGCAACCACAGCTGCCGGTATTTTACCGTAAATTTGACAGTTTTTTTTAACACAACCCCAAAAGATGTAGTTTTACTCAAATAATACCATAAAATCTAAGGTTTTTAGACATTTTCAACATTACAATATTTAATTGTAAAATGTATGCATATTTATTTGTTTTCACAGAAAATATTTATAATTTCAACATTTTATTACAGTAAAAAACAAAGTCTTATCCAGTCTCACAATTAACGGTTATTCAATCTATTTAATACAGTAAAAGGAAGTTTTTGGTTTTACGCTCCATTACCGTTGGAATTTGACAGTGTTTTGCTGTATATTTTACTGACTTTTTTTACAGTGCAGGAATTTACCGTAAAATGTATCTGGTCAAAATAAAATGCTGTAATTTGTTATACAATTTCACTTTGTTTTTTACTGTCAAAGGTTTTAATAAGGTTTAACATATTTCTGTTATTTTTACAGTTATTTACCATAATAGGGTCTATTAAAAAATTACCGTGATTTTAACAGTAAAAGACTGTAAAAATGCTGCGGTGAAAAACTATTAATTGGTTTACAGAAAGTTTCCGTACTATATACGGTGAATAACTGTGATAAATCTAATGGTACATTTAATGTAATTTTATGGTAAAATACCATTAAATTCACAGTTTTTGGAAGTGAAAAATAACAATTCATTGTAAATATTACAGTGAAAAACCATAAATTAACATTCACACAATTCCCTGCGTGACACTTCACATTTGATATATTTTCGTTGAAATAACTCTGTTTCTTCTTAGTTTTTCTCATTTTCTTCTAATCAGTTATGTACATTAGGGTTTTATGTTACATCTAATGTTGTTAAATTAATGTTTATTGCATTATTAAAATTTCATGCATGTTACCATGATGGTGTTTAATGTGTGTGTGAATGACACTGTGCGCCTTCTATATGTTAGTATTGTTCTTCTCAGCTTGTGATGAACTTTGATTCATCATGTGACTCTCATCACCACTGTGTTTGGTGACTGTCAGTGTATTATAAAGGTACAAAACAGATATTAGTATTTCATTAGGTTGGTAAATTAACATTATATCAGTTAGTGAAATACCTTATTTTACCGTAAAGTTAACAGGTTTTTTTTTTTAATGTTGCTACTGTATTCTTTTACGGTAAAGTTCTGGCAACCACAGCTGCCGTTTTTTTACCGTAAATTTTACTGGGATTTTTTTTTTTACAGTGTATTACTGTTAAATTAACAACAAATTACTGTATATATTATTATATTATAACTTTTTTTTACAGCAAATATCCGTAAAAAGCTATGTAAAGTTGCATTTTTTACATAAAATTACTGTATAATTGACAAATATATTTGTTTTTTTCTACCATGATTTTGGTAAAAAAAAATACGTTGTCTACTGTAAAATTTACAAAACCAGTATACCGTATTGTCTTTTACAGATTCCACATTTTTTTCACGGTATATTCCTGGCAACCACAGCTGCCGGTATTTTACCGTAAATTTGACAGGTTTTTTTAACAGTGCACATGGCTCCACTTCAAAACCAAATCTCTTTTTAAGCATTGCTGCTGCTGGATAATATCCATTTATAATTTTAAATTGCATTTCTTTGATTTTAGGAGGTATAGGCCATTTCATGAATTTGATGTATTTATTTGTTATTTTATCATCATAATGCCTTATTTTTATATTTTGATCAAAATCATGAAATAGTTTACATTTGAATATTTTGCTAATACAATTATTGTTACATTTTTTGCTATTTAGGGGAATTTGGTTTAGTTGGAATTTAGGCAAAATTATTTGACTTTTGGAATAATGTAAATAGTTTTGTATCATCTTTACTAGGGCAATTGGTATTGCTTTACGTACCTTGTTATAATCCCTTATTAAACTTTGTATATTAAATTTTGTTTTAAAATCCGTAAAACTAAGAAAATTACCTTGTTCATCTAATATATCTGTGATGAAAATGATTCCCTTTTCAAACCAATTTCTGAAAAAAAGTGTTTTTCTATTTATTGTTATCACTCTGTTGTTCCACAAGGTAGAGCCATGTGGTGTAAAATTATGAGTAAATACCATCTTCCAGTAATGAAGAACTTGTTTATGATATTCAGACAGTTTTACTGGCAATTTGGATACCTCGAAATCGCACTTTAAAAGAAACTCTAAGCCTCCTACTTTATCAAAATTATTTTTGGGAATATGATACCATAGAGAGTCAGGTTTATCTAAAAAGGCTTTTACCCAGTTAACTCTAAAAACTCCAACCATAGATTCAAAATCAATTGTTTTTAACCCCCCTTTATTACAGTCCTTTACAAGTTGTGATTTTTTTTAATGTAGTGCGTTTTACGCCAAATGAATTGGTAAATTATAGTATTTGCTTTTCTTATGTTTTGTGAACTAATATAGAGAGAATAACTTGGGTAAATTAATTTAGAAATCCCTTCTGATTTTGACAATAGGTTACGTCCTAAAATAGTTAAGTCTCTTGTTAACCAATGATTTAGGTTTCTTTTTATTTCTTCAAATTTCTCTGTGATATTTTTGGATTCTCTTATTTCCAAGTTTCTAGATAGATGAATGCCCAAGTATTTAACATCATTCTTAACTGGAATCATCTCCAAGTCTGTCTCCGTGCAATTATACAAGGGTAATATTTCACATTTTTTTAGATTAAGGCAAAGGCCTGATGCCCTTGAAAAAACAGAAATCGCATTTAAAGCCTTCTGAAGAATTGATTTATCCTTTAGAAATATCACTGTATCATCAGCAAATTGGCTTATTTTCAATTCGGTGTCACAAACTTTTATCCCTTCAAGGTCTTTATTATTTACTACAAAATAGGCCAAAAGCTGTGTATTTTGGTGAAATTGGGCAGCCTTGTCTTATTCCACAAGAGACATTGATTCTTGGAGTGATGTCTGATTGAAGTGAAATATAACTATATATTTGATCATAAAACATTCTGATTATCTTACAAAAGTTGTTGCCAAACCCAAAAAGTTGGAGCGATTTCAGTAACAGGCAGAGGTGGACATTCCAGGGGTCAAAGAGTAAAAGTCCTGCCATATTTTTATTCCACCCACTGAAGCATTAATGAGATAAATAAGTGATTAATTGAGTGATGATTGAGCATTATTGAAGACACCTGATGATAACAAGCAGAATCACCAAAGGATAAAATCACAATTTTTAAGCCACCATCATCGAGGTCAGGGTTTGTTTTAGTTGAGCTCTTGACCCTTGGCTTTTTAATATTAGATTTTGTTTGGGCAGTTTTAACTGCGTTAACACCAACCGAACAAGCAAAGTTAAAAGATGATCAGGTGTTGGTTATGTTTTCTCAAAATCATTATTTGATCAGAATCACTGAGCTCATTTAGATTTACATTATTGATTACAGCAGCACTGTGATTCTACAGAAGATCAACTTTTACAATACAGATTTTTTTTTTTTAAAGTTGTCCTTATCACAAACCAAAAAAATAATTATTTTAGGCACACACAGACATCAAGAATCAGCCTGTGAATCTCAACAACGGTGACAAGCAACATATTCTGATCAACAGATCAACTCTGAACATTAGAAAACAAGCTACTAAAAAGTCACAGAAATTTAAATAGAGAGAATAAAGAAAATTACTAAGACAATTCAGCTCATAATTTATTCATGCAGCAATGCATGATGGGAGGCATGGATGAATTTTGATTGGTGGCACCCAGAATGCATTGCAACATGCTTTATTACTCTCACCACTGTTGAGATTCACAGGATGATTCTTGATGTCTGTGTGTTTAAATGAGCTGTTTTTTTTTTTGTTTTTTTTTAAATCAGAACTCTAAAAAATTGTATTGATAAAGCTGATCTTCTGTGGAATCACAGTGCTGCTGTAATCAATAATGTAAATCTAACTCAGAGATTGAGCTCTAAATGAGTTCAGTGATTCAGATCAAATAATGATTTTGTGAAAACATAATCAACACCAGCTGATCATCTTTTAACTTTGCTTGTCTGGTTGGTTTTAATGCAGTTAAAACTGCCCAAACAAAATCTAATACTAAAAAGGCAAGGGTCAAAAGCTCAACTAAAACAAACCCTGACCTCGATGATGGTGTCTTAAAAATTGTGATTTTCTTCTTTGGTGATTCTGCTTGTTATCATCAGGTGTCTTCAATAATGCTCAATCATCACTCAATTAATCACTTAATTATCTCATTAATGTTTCAGTGGGTGGAATAAAAATATGGCAGGACTTTTACTCTTTGACCCCTGGATTACCCACCTCTGCTGTTAGGTATATATTCTATGAGCATATCTGCAATGTATTGAGGTCCTAGGCCATTGAGTGATTTATAAACAAGCAACAGTACTTTAAAATCAATTCTAAATGCAACTGGAAGCCAGTGCAAGGACCTGAGGACTGGTGTGATGTGTTCATGTTTTTGGGTTCTGCTCAGAATCCTGGCAGCAGCATTCTGTACGAGCTGCAGCTGTCTTATGGTCTTTTTGGGAAGACCAGTGAGGAGCCCATTACAATAATCCACCCTGCTGGTGATGAAAGCATGAACAAGTTTCTCTAAGTCTTGACTGGAGACAAAGCATCTAATTCTTGCAATATTTTTGAGATGATAATATGCTGATTTAGTTATTGTCTTTACATGGCTACTGAAACTCAGGTCTGACTCCAAAATCACACCAAGATTCCTGACTTGATTTTTAGTTGTTTGACCCCTAGAGTGAATGTTCACTTTGAGAACTTCATCTTTGTTTCCAAACACAATGACTTCAGTTTTGTCTTTGTTTAACTGAAGGAAGTTTAGGCACATCCAATTTTTAATTTCATCAATGCATTGACACAGGGAGTAAATGGGGCTGTAGTCATTGGGTGATAGGGCTAGGTAAATCTTGGTGTCATCTGCATAGCTGTGATATGCAATTTGGTTCTTTCTCATTATTTGGCTCAGTGGCAGCATATATAGGTTGAACAGGAGGGGTGCAAGTATTGAACCTTGAGGGACTCCGCATGTCATGGATGTCCACTCAGACTTATGGTCACCGATACTCACATAATAACCTCTCCCTTCTAAGTATGACCTGAACCATTTAAGGACCATCCCAGAAAGCCCAACCCAGTTTTCGAGCCTATCAAGAAGAATGTTGTGATCGACAGTGTCAAACGCAGCACTGAGGTCGAGTAGAACCAGCACTGATAATTTACCTGTATCTGTGTTTAGGCGAATATCATTTATTATCTTTATGAGTGCTGTTTCTGTGCTGTGATGCGGTCGGAAACCAGATTGAAAGTTATCAAAGTATCCATTCAAGCTTAAGAACTTGTTCAGCTGATTGAAAACAACTTTTTCAATGATCTTGCCTATGAAAGGAAGATTTGAGATTGGCCTGTAGTTGCTCAATATGGTGTTATCCAGATTGCTCTTTTTCAGGAGGGGCTTAACAACTGCAGTTTTCAGGGATTTTGGAAAAGTCCCAGAGAGAAGTGAGGCATTTACCACTTCTAGGAGATCTGCTTCTAAACAGTTTAACACTCTTTTGAAAAAAGATGTGGGAAGTGTGTCAAGGGCGCAGGTTGATGTTTTAAGGTGCTGTACTGTTTCTTCCAAAATTTTACCATCAATTGCTTCGAAATCAGACATAATAGCTACTTTCTGAGGTTGTGATCTGATCTGTTTTACCCCAGTGCAGCTCAAGGATGTGCTGATCGCCTTTCTGATATTATTAATTTTCTCAGAGAAGAAGGAAGCAAACTCACAGCATTTGCTGTCTGAGAGCATTTCACTGGGAATCTGACTTGGGGGGTTTGTTAGTCTCTCTACTGTAGCAAAAAGAGTGTGGGTGTTGTTTAAGTTTCTGTTTATAATATTTGAGAAGAAGGTCTGTCTAGCTTTGCCTAATTCCACATTGAAAGCATGAAGAATATCTTTATAGATGTTATAATGGATTTCAAGTTTTGTCTTTCGCCACATGCGCTCAGCTTTTCTGCATTGTCTTTTCATATTTTGCACTGCTGTTGAGTTTCTCCATGGTGCTTTTTGTCTGCCACTTTTCTTCCTGACTTTCACAGGAGCAATGTTATCAATAACATTCTGTACTTTTGAGTTAAAAGAATCAAGGAGAAAATCAACAGAGTCTGCAGATATGCTTGGTGTTAAAGATATAGCCTTCATAAACAGTGCACTAGTGTTCTCATTTAAGCATCGCTTTTTGACCGAGACAGATCTATCTTCAACAGTCGGACAGATCAATATTTCAAAGAAAATACAGAAATGATCAGATAGCGCTACACTCAAAAAAATGATTCAGGCCCTTCATAGATATGACACATTTAAATTTAATTCACTTTACTTAAACATATCTAATTAGGAGTAATACGTATTTATATTTAATGAGTCTAACATAAAATATTTAAATAGTTTAATCTATGAAATTTATTTAAATTTGACCAACTAAATTTAATTACATTTGGGAAATGGAAGTGCACTCAAAAAAATGATACATTGTATTTACTTAATTTTTTTATGTCAACAGGTTCCACGTAACTTGGTTATGTTGCATGTAATTAACATTATTGGTTTCAGTTAACTTATATTTATTACATAAGGTTAACTCAATGCCATTTAGTTGAATCAGGCAGAGGTGGGTAATCCAGGGGTCAGAGAGTAAAAGTCCTGCCATATTTTTATTCCACCACTGAAGCATTAATGAGATAAATAAGTGTTTAATTGAGTGATGATTGAGCATTATTGAAGACACCTGATGATAACAAGCAGAATCACCAAAGGAGAAAATCACAATTTTTAAGACACCATCGTGGAGATGAGTGTTTGTTTTAGTTGAGCTCTTGACCCTTGACTTTTTAATATTAGATATTGATTGGGCAGTTTTAACTGCATTAAAACCAACCAGACAAGCAAAGTCAAAAAAAGATCAGGTGGTGTTGGTTATGTTTTCACATAATCATTATTTGATCTGAATCACTGAACTCATTTAGAGTCCAATCTCTGAGTTAGATTTACATTATTGATTACAGCAGCACTGTGATTCTACAGCAGAATATCAACTTTATCAATACAAAATTTTTTTTTAAAGTTCTGATGTAAATAAACGAGTTTTATTTAGACACACAGATATCAAGAATCAGCCTGTGAATCTCAACAGTGGTGGCCATCATAAAGCATGTTGCAGTGCATTCTGGGTGCCACCAATCAAAATTAATCCATGCCTCCCATCATGCATTGCTGCATGAATAAATTATGAGCTGAATTGTTTTAGTAATTTTCTTTATTCTCACTATTTAAATTTTGCTGTTTTTCTGTGACTTTTTAGTAGCTTGTTTTCTAATGTTCAGAGTTGATCTGTTGATCAGAATATGTTGCTTGTCACCGTTGTTGAGATTCACAGGCTGATTCTTGATGTCTGTGTGTGCCTAAAATAAAGCTTTTTTTTGTGATAAGGACAACATCTCTAAAAAAAAAATATATTTTGATAAAGCTGATCTTCTGCTATAGAATCACAGTGCTGCTGTAATCAATAATGTAAATCTAACTCAGAGATTGGGCTCTAAATGAGTTCAGATCAAATAATGATTATGTGAAAACATAACCAACACCACCTGATCATCTTTTAACTTTGCTTGTCTGGTTGGTTTTAATGCAGTTAAAACTGCCCAATCAATATCTAATATTAAAAAGACAAGGATCAATAGCTCAACTAAAGCAAACCCTCATCTCCACGATGGTGTCTTAAAAATTGTGATTTTCTCCTTTAGTGATTCTGCTTGTTATCATCAGGTGTCTTCAATAATGGTCAATCATCACTCAATTAATCACTTATTTATCTCATTAATGCTTCAGTGGGTGGAATAAAAATATGGCAGGACTTTTACTCTCTGACCCCTGGATTACCCACCTCTGCCTGATTCAACTAAATGGCATTGAGTTAACCTTATGTAATAAATATAAGTTAACTGAAACCAATAATGTTAATTACATGCAACATAACCAAGTTACGTGGAACCTGTTGACATAAAAAAATTAAGTAAATACAATGTATCATTTTTTTGAGTGCACTTCCATTTCCCAAATGTAATTAAATTTAGTTGGTCAAATTTAAATAAATTTCATAGATTAAACTATTTAAATATTTTATGTTAGACTCATTAAATATAAATACGTATTACTCCTAATTAGATATGTTTAAGTAAAGTGAATTAAATTTAAATGTGTCATATCTATGAAGGGCCTGAATCATTTTTTTGAGTGTAGTAATATTCATTCAGTCCGTCTGCTGATTTTGTTTTGTTATGTAGCATAATTTCAAAAGTTATAAAGAGTTAAACCTCTGTTAATTCTCAATAACAACTTTTGTAGATTTCTAACAGAAATAAAGTCAGTCTGGTTAGTAATAAGTGAAGCTGGTAATGCTGTTTGTGGAGTTGTTTAATCAGATCTTCAAAGATTTAATGTCTTTTATCTTCAGTTGATTTCATCTAAGGCTGTGGCTGAAGTCAGTTGTAGTTCTTGTGTTTCTGCTCATCTCTTTTTCTGTTCTCTTCTTTCCTTCAGTGATTCTGCTTGATAACAGGATTGTTAATGCTGAGATGACTCCATATATAATATACACAGATTTTGTAGATCAGATAAGGTCCGGTTTAGGTTAATTTCTTTGCTCTTGGCTGACATGTGGCATTGCTATAGCTTGCTTGTGGCTCAGATCTGGCAAACAGAAGTGGCCCACACAAGGACCATAATTCATTGCAGCATGTGGGCCAGATCAGGGCCAACACAATGTTGCTATGAAGGTGGGTAAGTCACAAAAAACAGACACAAAGTGGTAGTCAAACACTGTTAGAAATAACTCACACAAAAACACTTTTTCAAAGCGTTTTTTTTTTTTTTTTTTTTTTTTTTTTTTTTTTTAATAAGTGGTCTTGGTTGCAGTAACTTCCACTAAATGTTTCCTGTAATTGCAACACAAGGAGGAATTTTGCACCATTTATTTTTGCAAAACTTTTGTTTAAGTTCAGCAATATTCTCATATTGGCATAATATGGATAACTTCAGGTGTATTTTAATCTGTACTATGCAGTGTCCTTCTATGGTGTTTGTTTAGAAACAAGTTTGTTTCAGAGATTAAGTCTTTCACTTACACTTAAGATGAAAATTCTGTGCTCTTGAAGCAGCATTGTTGAATTTGTTCCATTAAATTTCAGTGGACTGATCAACATCAAGGCTTTTAGAGAATCTTCTTGAGAGTGTACAGTGATATAAAGGAAGTTTTTGGTGTGTATGTTTCAGGGTTGAAGGAAATGTCTGTAAATTTAACAGAAAATGTACTGGCAATTTTTGCCATGACACTATCCCCTTACAGTGCATTAATGCAATAGCATGCAGTTCTATGAAAAGATGAGAGTCTGTGGTTTAGAAAAAAAACAGCAGAAGTGAAGCACAACCCCCAACAGACACATACTGACACAGACTGGAGAAGTTTTCATATCTGATTATAGAGTCTCTACAGGACTGTTATGTCTCTACATTTCTGAACTGCAGAAGAAAATGTTTTGCTCATTTGTTTTTAGCTGTTTGTGCTTTGGGCATCTAGTTGGTAAGTTCTAAACATTATTTATAGTGTCAGTTGTATCAGAATTTAAAATCAAAGTAGGATATCACAGTGAAATCTAATCTAGATTCAGGTTTTTGCTCTCACATTCAGTGTATTGGTTTTCTATTATCTTACTGGCATAATAAATTATATGTGAAGTCACATCAATCGACTATTTCCTTCTGATGGTACAATATATCTGCAACAAATAAGGTTTTCCCATCAGAATTTCAATCAGGAAAGGGCATAAATCTTATTTAAACAAGTAAAACAATGATTTACTTTTTTATTTTTCAAAAACCAAATATAGATAATGCAGTATAAGTGGTTTTATTGATTGTTCAGTTTGTTCAGGTAATGTAGTTTTTTTTTTTTTTTTTTTTTTGTGATGAGACTGTACTGTATACTGTACATTCAACACCTCTTATTTTGTATGCTATTAAAATAACTAATCATTGTAAGTGTCAATCTGAAAGATCATTCTGTTCTGTTTTGATGAACATGAAAACTGAGTGCATAAATGAAAGCACAACAGCAGCTTTGAAAGGACTTTGTTGTTATTTTATGGCAGGACTTTTACTTTCTGAGCCCTGGACTTTCCACCTCTGCCGCGAACGGACCCGTATCGGAGTCCACTTGCGCGCAGTGACGGATCTGTAATGAAGGTGGATCGCGGACCCCGCCTTGGCTCCGCGCTGCATCCGCGATTAAAACCTTACCTCCGCGGCGGGTCCGTTTGGGACCCGCAAATTGATACAACCGTTACAGTAAAGGCGCGTGCGCGTCCGCGGATCCGACATGGGTCCGCTCAGGATCCGCCGATTGACAGTAGAATTTATGGTGCCGCCCGGATGCGGACCTGACCAAAACGAATGTGACAGTCACGCGGGTTTGGCGACTTGAATGGTGATCCGCCTAGGAGTCCCCTGCTGTGTGGGAAAGATATAAAGAGTATTTCCAAAGTTTGTAATAATTTTAAAACTATAATCTTTAAGCTTCAGCTTGATTAAACCAACGTAAAGATGGTTATTTTGTTTAGTAATGTCAATGTGTGACTGAGAAACTGTCTCTGTTCTTCAGGTGTGTTTGGTAACACAGATGCAGTGAAGTCAGTGTCAGTGATGGAGGGAGATTCAGTCACTCTAGAAACTAATGTTACTGAAATAAAGACAGATGATCAGATAACATGGATGTTTGGACATCTGGAGACTCTTATAGCTCACATTAATAAAAAGGCTGGAATCTTCAACACATCTGATGAGAGATTCAGAGGCAGACTGAAGCTGGATCATCAGACTGGATCTCTGACCATCACAAACACCAGAACCACAGACTCTGGACCTTATATATTAAACATCCATGCCTCGAAAAAGACCACATACAGATTCAATGTTACTGTCTATGGTGAGTCATGATTATAGATTTTCTTGTTCTGTCCAGAGGTGTATAGTCCAGGGGTCAGAAAGTAGAAGTCCTGCCATATTTTTTTTCCACCCACTGAAGCAGTGTTAAAGTTAATGAGATAATTAAGTGATTCATTGAGTGATGATTGACCGTGACACCTGACAAGACACCTGATGATAACAAGCAGAATCACCAAAGGAGAAAATCACAATTTTTAAGCCACCATTGTGGGGATGTGTTTGCTTTAGTTGAGTTCTTGACCCTTGACTTTTTTAATATTAGGTTCTGTAGGTTTGTTTGTTTGTGACTGAGTTATAACAGCCAGACAAGCAATGAGAAAAGATGTTGAGGTGGTGTTGGTTAGAGTGTAAAACAAGCAGATACGTGACAGATGACCTGATGTGATCTGATACACATTATTTTACGGCAGTTATGGCTTAGAAATAATGGTGAAGAAAAAAATCAATTTACACATAGACTAATATATTTATTTGAATATAATGTGTTTTCTGGTTGTATATAATGACTGTTTAACCTTACTGTGTAATAAACATATTGGCTTCAAATGAATGGGTGTGATGGAATTTCTGAACTAATTAATAATGAACTAACATTTATTTTCTTCTACAGGCCTAATAATAATAATCTAACTTTGAAATAGAGAAACAGTCACTAGGACTGAGTATTGTGATTCAGAAACATTCTGCTGTGCTGGCTAGACAGCATCCTTCTGGGGATAAAAAATTGTCTTTGAGAGGTTGTTTTGACCTATTGAGTAATCTGAACTATTATCCCAGTGATATTTTTTGATGATCCTGTGATTCAGTTGTTCTAATCTAAATTTACTCCGGCAGTAAGCGGGACAGAGGAACTGAGATGTTTTTCTTAAATCTAAACCAATCATATTGAGACTGATGATAATGAGTAATAGATCATGCCATACTGACTGCGTAGTGTACCTGAAATCCTATAAAACCTGTTGTATTCCTTTGTTCGGAGAGAGATTCTCTGGAATGATGAGAACTCTCCCGGCCGTGATTAAAGCATATTCTGAGTCATAGACTGGAGTCTGTTTGGTTTTTAGGCTGCAGCAAACCTAAGCACTACAGATCTTTTTCTATACTATAGTGATAGTGTTTAGTTGAGGTGAGGAGCACTAAAGAGCTTAGTATCAGGTGATAGTGCCCCAAAATAGGCCGAGACGTCGGCCGACTCGAACAGGTATTAAAAGTATGCTCAGTAGAGTATAAATTTATAGGTTTATGGGTGTTTGGGACACCCGGGTTCAACTAAGTCAGGTGCGTAGGAAAAATCTACCACATGGGGCTATCAGATGTGTGTAAATAAATTCTTTGGCCATAACAGGCAGGAGGGGTGATATTATTATTCTAAAACCACACAATCTGAGGGGATCCCATGATTTATATATCTGTCAAAATGTCGCGCCAAGATTTGAACCGCATCCTGAGCCAATCAGGCAGAAGCGAGGCTTCAGGATTTCTCGACAAAGGCTCCAAAGCCTCGGCACAGACTGTAACATCACTATCAATCTCTGAGTTAGATTTACATTATTGATTATAGCAGCACTGTGATTCTACAACAAAAGTTGTTTTTATAATAAACAAATTTGCTTTCATTTAGAGACCCAGACATCAAGAATCATCCTGTGAATCTCAACAGTGGTGGCCATCATAAAGCATGTTGCAGTGCATTCTGGGAGCCACCAATCAAAATTCATCCATGGCTCCCATCATGCATTGCTGCATGAATAAATTATGAGCTTAATTGTCTTTGTAATTTCATTTATTCTCACTATTAAAATTTTGCTGTTTTTCTGTGACTTTTTAGTAGCTTGTTTTCTGATGTTCAGAGTTGATCTGTTGATCAGAATATGTTGCTTGTCACCGTTGTTGAGATTCACAGGCTGATTCTTGATGTCTGTGTGTGCCTAAAAGACAATTTTTTTTTAATCAGAACAACTTCTAAGAAATCCTTCAGATTATATCGCTAAAGCTGATCTTGTGCTGTAGAATCACAGTGCTGCTGTAATCAATAATATAAATCTAACTCAGAGATTAAGCTTTAAATGAGTTCAGATCAAAAAATGATCAACTTTTTTATTTATTTATTTGTCTGGCTGTTATAATTCAGTTAACATCTCAAACAAAATCTAATATTAAAAAGTCAAGGGTCAAGAGCTCAACTAAAGCAAACACTCATCTCCACGATGGTAACTTAAAAATTGTGATTTTCTCCTTTGGTGATTCTGCTTGTTATCATCAGGTGTCTTCAATAATGCTCAATCATCACTCAATTTCTCATTAACTTTAACACTGCTTCCGTGGGTGGAATAAAAAATATGGCAGGACTTTTACTTTCTGACCCCTGGACTATACACCTCTGCTTATACGATATATTTCGGTTCATTATCGAATGTTGATTCCCGCAGTAATCATTTGGGTACACCACAGGCAATAAATAATAACGAATAAGTCAATAAATAACTACTAACAAGATGGGCAATGTGCCAAATCAAAGTATTTGTATTTATTTTTTGAAATTAATAATTGAAATAAATCATAGTGCTCCTGACTTGCGGCATATAGATTAGATTCGCCTCATCTCCTGCGAACTGTCTTTACTGTAATGAACAGAGTTAATAACTGTGCTGGATTTAAGGTTATTTTAAGCGAATGAGAAGCGTGTGAAGTGCGGAAGCTCAAGCGGTTGCCGTGGTAACGAACAATGCCCGCTAAAGAAAACATCTGCATTTTTACTGTACAAATATTGTATTACAAACAATTAATTAACAAAATTAATTTTTTTGTATATTTTATATATATATATATATATATATATATATATATATATATATATATATATATATATTTATTTATATTTTCATTTGGTAGTCTTTTTATCTTTCTTGGCAAGCACTGCTGCTCGATCTGCCCTCCGTCTGTTGCCTATCCCACTGAAAATGAACTGGGATCTCGTGATTTGTACTGTAGCCTACCAAGTAAAATGCACCCCCTGACCAAGGGTATAATGTATATTAATAAAATAAAATAATAACGAATAAGTAAATACAAACAAGCTGGACAATGAATGTGCCAAATCAGCCAAGCCACCGGGATTTCACTTTTCCCAGCTGCTCGCGATGGCCAGTCCGAGACTGCCTTATATTTAGCACAGTTATTATATTAATAATTAAAAATGATAGCACTTTAGGTGAAAAAGGTCATCCTCCATTCTTTTAAACTACTCCTCAACATGCATGCAGTGTAAATAAAACAGTTACATCAATGAAATGATAGTAGTCTGTGGCCACACCCCCGTGCTAATGGTACAGCCCACGGCGCAAATTACAAGACAAAAAACGGAAAAATAGAAAATCGGTTAGATTTCATTTATTCAAATTGTTGTTTCTAAAGTCATAATTTAGCAAAAGTAAAATTGAAAAAAGGGGGAAAAAAATGGCAAATATTCATTGATGATGTAACTGAAAAACAAGTAAAATGAACGTCTGGTTTCAATTTTTCATTTTTGTATTTGCATTGTATGGTCTGAAAATTGAATTGTGAAGCGTTACACGGACCAAAGTGCTTAGAGTACAATCTGTTTTAAAACTCATTCAGATTTTCTGACTAAAACTTTGCTGGACGTGAACCACAATAAAACAAAATTTGTAAGATATTGCTCATATTAAACTCAGTTATAAGATCAGTGAATCAAACCACTACACAATGATCATGAATCATCTGATTGTGTTTTCTCTTGCTTTTCTTGTTATAACTAACTCAGTTTCAGTAACCAGAGAATCTCTAACATTACAAAGACAAATCAAACTCCCCAACTAAAGTAAACACTGATCACCATGATGGTGACATAAAAAGCTCTCTCTTAATTTTCAATTAGAGCTTCTTTATATGGAGTTGTTTCATCCTCCTCTGCTGAAATCTTGAGATATTTAATGTCTTCTTTTATCTAAGGCTGCGGCTGAAGTCAGTTCTTGTTCTAGTGTTTTCGATTTTTTCTGTTCTTGTTGTTTCTCTTTCCTTCGTTGATTCTGCTTGTTAACAGCAGCTATCTTCAATAATTCTCAATCATCATTAATTAATTACTATTATTATTAATTACTTAATTATCTCATTAAATCCAACACTGATTCAGTGTTACATTAGTGTGTAGTGTGCACTCTGAACAATGTTCATTTCATCTGGGCTAAACCATGTGGTGTGCTGGCTGGGAGGCGTCCCGACAACGGGACCGTGACAGTTAAGAGGTTAAGAGAAAATTACTTGTATACGGTGCACTTTCAGATTTAAAACTTTGTATGATGTTTTCATACTCTTAGCGCTATGTTACACACTACATGAAAGGTCATTTTCAAAAATCCATAGGGGCACCTTAAAACATCATGAGTCAAACTTCCCAACTAAAGCAAATACTGATCACCATAATGTGACATCTAACCAAACTATTATTTTCAATTAATCATCAACATCTAAATCTCTGTTAATCTCAATACGAGCTTTTGTACACATATGATAGAAATAAGGTCGATCGGGTTTGTAATAAGTGAAGCTGCTGTTTATGGAGTTGTTTAATGATGCTGAAGCCTGACATCAAACAAATGTTTAGATGTCAACCCAAAATTCATTTTCAACCAAAATTTGACATCTGAGCGCTGTTGGAGTCTACTTCCAGTAAAATGTCTAGCTTGGGTGATTTCACAGTGTGGCAATAGTATATGAGCACACAGTGAGTGTGCTGTGAAGTTACACTTTCAGTCAGATCATGACCTTACATTGTGACTGACCACATGCAGGGTGAGATCACTGTGAGACAAAGTGTTGACTATGATAATACTTACAAGATTGCTATCTTGAACTGTTTAGACACATCTCATTTCAGCGAGTTGTGTCATATACGACAGTATTCAACAGGCTTCTACTATTCATGTTTACTTATTCATGTAAGACTTAAGAACCGGGGCCAAAAGCAAACTTTTTATTCAGGTGGTCAGAGTCAGAGTTCATTCTCACAAAAAAAGACAGACTGACATCGCAATACACTTTTATATAATAGTGTTCATGTTTTATAGTGTTTCGTTAAAGATCTACTACTTTCTCCCACTCATTCACTCAAACTAATAACTGTCCCTCTTCAGCCGCTCCAACAACACCACCAACAACAACAACACCAACAACACCACCAACAACACCAAAACTGCCCTCTGCTTCAAAATCTTCTTCAGGTCAAACTCCATCTGATCATTCAGGTTCAGACTTTGACCCAGTGCCGATCTCAGCTGCTTCTGCCGGATTTCTGTTGATTGTGGCTGCACTTGTGATCTTCTTCATCTACAGGAAACACAGAAAAACAGACCAGCAGGGCAAGTGTTACTTACTGTTGACACATCTGTAAAAAATATATTAAAGGGTTAGTTCACCTAAAAATGAAAATGATGTCATTAATGACTCCCCCATGTCGTTCCAAACCCGTAAGACCTCCGTTCATCTTCAGAACACAGTTTAAGATATTTTAGATTTAGTCCGAGAGCTTTCTGTCCCTCCATTGAAAATGTATGTACGGTATACTGTCCATGTCCAGAAAGGTAATAAAAACATCATCAAAGTAGTCCATGTGACATCAGTGGGTTAGTTAGAAGTTTTTGAAGCATCTTATATAGATTTTGGTCCAAAAATAATAAAAAATGCGACTTTATTCAGCATTGT
This sequence comes from Ancherythroculter nigrocauda, assembly GCA_036281575.1. Lineage (NCBI taxonomy): Eukaryota > Metazoa > Chordata > Actinopteri > Cypriniformes > Xenocyprididae > Ancherythroculter > Ancherythroculter nigrocauda. The sequence continues at coordinate 56,679,688 of VTFQ01000002.1, read as the reverse complement.
ATTCTCTTCCGGAATCCTTTCCATTGAATTGATTCCATTGAATCCTTTCATCTGTCGGCGTTGGTAATGCACTTTTACATCGTTGTTTTTGGCAATTAGGACATCCGCTACATGCACACTTACGCACCATTTTAAAAAATAACTTGAATACACACCATTTTAAAAAATAGCTTGAATACAGCGTGCGTCTCCCTCAGACTGTAAACGAAACTCTGGCGCACCAGATAACACGTCAGCAGCGTCTTACATCAGCAGTGCGCTGCGGTTCACTGAACCCGAGTCGTGAACCCGGATTAACAACAGACCCCGAAGAGAATACAATGCTGAATAAAGTCGTAGTTTTTGTTATTTTTGGACCAAAATGTATTTTCGATGCTTCAAAAAATTCTAACTAACCCACTGATGTCACATGGACTACTTTGATGATGTTTTTATTACCTTTCTGGACATGGACAGTCTACCGTATATACATTTTCAATGGAGGGACTGAAAGCTCTCGGACTAAATCTAAAATATCTTAAACTGTGTTCCGAAGATGAACGAAGGTCTTACGGGTTTGGAACGACATGAGGGTGAGTCATTAATGACATCATTTTCATTTTTGGGTGAACTAACCCTTTAAGTATTATAATAAATGAGTTTATACTTTAATAATACACCTCAAATAAAAAGATTTTATATAATGAAAATGAATTTAGTGATTTCATGTTATTGATTTATCACATCTGTTATTATTGTAGAAACAGTTAAGGCCCGTGAGGAAGAGGTAACCTACGCTGACACGACATTCATCAAAAGAAAGGCACCGGTAAGATCGTGTCACTTTTTTGTCACAATTAGGGCTAAAAAGACATGGACTGAGTTGTTTTTTTTTTTTTTTGTATGAGTGTAAATGGGTATGATTCCCTATAAAACTATTAGATTTAATTATTTGGGGTTCCTAAAAAAAAACAGGTGACAGTAACACTATTTCTACACCAGGCACAAATGTTGTCACATCATGCCACACCAGAACAGCACGAGACTGAAAACGTTTCTCAATATGCATTATTGTGTTCTTGTGAAACGTCATCAGTCGCTGTCCACGTACTGTTCAAATTCAAAGTTCACATCTAGCCAAGTACAGTTCAAATCCCCGGATGTGTTCTTGATCCGCCCCTTTTATCGAGGATGCATCTAGAGGTGACTTGAGACAGCCAGGTATCCCAGAATGCATCGTGGATCAACCAGTGAATATCAATAGCTGAGGAGAAAGCCTGTGTAATTTAAAAATACTGCTGGTTTTCTGTCAGGTGAGAATGTAGTTGTTTAAAGCTCAAATCTGTGGTTTATTATCTAAGGACAGCCTTACCTTGACTAATCCTTCTGAAATTTGCTGCTGGCTCAGATCCCAGATAGCCAGCAATGATCAAAATAATGTTAAATCAATGTTAATGTGTCAATGTTAGGGATGGGCGATACCAATCATTTTCTTTCCGATCCGATACCAAGTACTTTCGAGACAATATCGACGATATCGATACCAATACCGATACTCCAATTAAATATTTTCATGTGAGTGATTTTATATTGTTTTTTGATAGCCATCATTATTAATATTAAATAAACTGCAATTGACATGATTCTTTTTTTTACATTTATTAAAAATACTGAACATTATTAATTAAATGAACAAAGATATGACTGTAGACTAAAAACAAAATATAACAAAAAAAAAATGTAACATGTCTCACAAACTTTTTCTCAATAATTGTCACGTTTCTACATTTCTTCCCTTTATAGGTTTTTGAGATGAAACAAAGTGAATGTTGACATTCTCCTCTTCAGCCTGTTTTTCTTTGACTGATCAAAATCTCTTGCTTTTGAAAAAAGTGTGGCGTATTGTTTTTTGACAAACGTCACACGAAGCTTCATCATTGTTAACTGGAGTGTAATAACTCCAGATTATGCTTCTTTTTCTTTCAGTCATGACCGCAGCCACGCACTCGTCTCCCTTTAAAATCCTGCGCTGTGCGTGCTTGCTTGTCTTTGACAGAGTCTCGACAAGCGGAGATACAGCGGAAGAAGATGTAGTTCCCATTGCCATTCCTATTTAAGTAAATTGTAAATATTATACGGCGTACTAATATTATAAAAATATCCCAAAATCACAAAAAAAAAGAAAAAAAAAGAAAAAGAAAAACAGATAGGATCGATACTTCCATTTGATAATCGATCTTTTTGATACCACGCCAGTATCGAAAGTATCGATACTTTAGGATCGATCCGCCCATCCCTAGTCAATGTTAACCTCACTGAATCAATATCACTTTTGCATCCGCAATTAATGTTGAAAAAATGTTGAAATTTCACCAAAAAATTCAATGGTAATGGCATTGAATCAATGTTACTCTGTTACAAAGAGCACAAACTCACACAAAAAGCAGAGAGTCAGAGAGCAGAGAACTGCCCAACTAAAGAAAACACTGATCACCAAAATGGTGACCAAACATTTTCAATAAAACATCAACATCTAAACCTGTTAATTCTCAAAAAGAGCTTCTGCTGAGATCTTGAGAGATTTATTGTCTTCTTTTATCTTCAGTTGATTTCAGGTTGTGTGGCTTTAAGTCAGTTGTAGTTGTGTTTCATTTTCTGAGAGTTCAAGCATCATGTTGAACCAACATCACATTGTAACATTGATTCAATGACATTACCGTTGATTTTTTTTTTGTTGAAATTTCAACATTTTTCAACATTAATTGTGAGTGCAAAAGTGATATTGAATCAATACTGTTAACGTTGACACATTAACATTGATTTAACATTATTTCGATCATTGCTTGCTATCTGGGATGTTTCTATAATGGTTAAATATGGGATATAATTCATCTCGTGTAATATCTTGGTCTCAAATCTATTATTTGTTCTAATGCAATGTAACGAATGTAGCGGTTCGTACAGTTATTAATCAATTTATGGATGAAATATGAATATAATCATTCATAAGGTTATGAATAAATTATGATTCATATATCGACCCAACGGGGAATTAAACATATATTGTGAATCAATTACAACGAATTATAATCAATTACATATATGATTAGTTCTGGTTTAGTAATTATTTAGAGAAACTGTTCGTTTGTCCAGCAAACTAAGTCCCTCACAGAATATTATAAACAGAGTTATTCTCTGGCCGTGAAAATAACTTGCATCAAAGCATAAAGCGATCGAAAAACGTTAAAGTGACTTGGTTTTCAGCTGAAAGAACAAACAGAACAATCGAGCGTGAATAACGTTTTAATATATGCAAACTACGAATACAGAGGTTATACATCTAAATATATATACAAGAATACACATATATATACACGAGAATGAAAATGAAGAAAAGACAGGGAAAGAAAGATGATCAAAGAATGGCAAATTACACAGTTAAACCTTTTTGAGAGAGCCAGCACAGAAATCAGTTTAGACAAATTTAAGGTAAATGATAATACTTGCTTATTGGTTCAAGTCCGTGAGTAGCAGTTTCAACGCGCTTGGCTTGGTCCTTTCCGAGAGGGTTTCTCCGGCGGGGTTTTCAAAAGAGGTTTAAACTTAAGTAACTTAACCGAAGAGAGAGAGAGAGAGGAAGTGGTCCTCCCGAGCTGCGCGCGTGGTTGGGAAGCGCGGTCACCTGAGGCGTCCGGAGAGACGTGCACGAGACGATCGGGAGGTCACCGGGAGAACAAAGAAAAAGTGTGTGTCGTTGTTTTTATGGAAACCCAAACTAACACACCTCCTGAATTGTAGCGGCCAATAGATGCGCAGCACTATTTGGCGGGCAAAGTTCCTTGGTTTGGTCTCCTAGATGAATTTGCATACTTAATGGCCATCAGACCGGATTTCGAGATCGAGTGCTTTCTTCACAGTATCATTAAACACATAAAAAAATGCATATGTCAGCCATGTGACCCACCTCAGTAAATAGCTCGAGTCCGGAGCTTTACGGAGAGACCAAACTCGACAGATCAGAAAGGCATAGGAGAGAAGTTATGGTTTACAGACAAAATTATATCGTTAAAATGCACACTAGCACAAATACACTCATTTAAACACTAGGAAACATGCATAGGCCCTAAAATATATGAAATATATATTTTAGCATAGTGGTAATTTATATATATACAGTTAAAAGTGTATGTTTGTGTGTTTCTGTATGTGTGTCTGTGTGTGTGTTTTTGTGTGTGCCAGTGTGTGTGGGTGCTGGAATGTGGATCTGGCCCGTAGTCCACATGAGGGGCCCCTTTGATGTCCTAAGAGCAAGGAAATTGGGCCTGCTGTGTTAGCTCGGAGGGCAACAAAGGTGTCAAGTGGGCTCATCTTTAGTAGACTGTTCGGAGCCGATTTAGTGATTAAGAAACAAAGTTCATCAGGTTAAAAGCGTTCTGAAAACTCCAAAGTTTATTGACTCTGAACGGATCCATCCAGACGTTACAGTCCCCCTTTCGGCCAACGAAGTTCCTGTGCGGACTTCGTTGGACGTTAACCAAGTTTGATGGCACATGGATCCGGATGGTCACGCAGCAGGTGGTTCCTACTGGTCCTTGAGGAAGGGCAGGTAGGCACTTGTCCGTGGATTCTTGCATCCCTTTGGTTAGGATGAAGGCCAGGCCCAGGGCGAGTGCGTACTTGATTGCCATGGAGAGGCAACGGATTGTGTTGGCAGCAGTCCAAGCTCGGGCTCTAGGTGAGCTGGTCAGGACAGGCAGTCGTGAGAGTGCTTGGAGGGCTGCATCAATAGGAGTACTGTCACTTAGCTGGGACCCCCCTTTGTCAATCCTCAGTTCCATTCCTGGATCTAAGGTGTGATGGTGATCCCTGGGGGAAGATGGGATTTCCAGTTCTGACTGGTCCTCTTTGCTTGAGAGACAGTGCACTGCCAGATGGCTGTGATAAAGGATGGAACTCAGGGGTACCTGGATCCTCTTACTTGGATTGGGCAGGCTGACACGAGTGGCGGTGTTGTGCTGATTGTAGATTAGGATGGCAGCATGAGTGGGGGTGTGGATGAGCAGTCGATCACCCACAGTCTCGGCTTGTGTTCCGATAACTGGGGTGCGAGGCTTGGCCGGGCAGCGTGTGTCGCTGGTCATGGGCTGCAACCGGCCCATTCCTTCAGTGTGGTTTCTGAGGAAGAGCTGGTTTGGGCAGAAGTACTGAAAGTCTTTGGTGAAACTACACCTGCGAAAGTGGGGAGCCGGGCACAGCCGTGGGTTGCTGTTGTGGTAGGCTACCGCAACTGAGGTGTGTTTCTTGGCATGGGTGTTACGTTGCCGCCACCTGACATTGACCGTGTCTTTGGGTCTGCCAGTAGCAAAGTCCAGCACAGTTTGTGTAGGATACTGAGGAATCCTATTCATAGCCACTCTGTCCATAGAGAAGCTAATTTCTCGCAGCAGGTCTGTCAACAGAGCTATAACCAGCTGATTTTGGGCAAAGTCATTCTGGAGGACTGTAAACAGTTGCTTCCTTGAGTTCGCAGTTTGGATCAGCAGGAAACTGTGAGTGCGGAGAACCACCGCAATACCTTTCCAGGATTTGCAGGTGGTTTGCAGGGTTTGGCTCTGTGTTGCGAGTTGCTTTCTCAGTTGTAGGCGGAGCTTGTTGTGATGCTGATGAGGGGAGCAGGCTGTGATGAGACTCAAGTCTCCTGGTTGGTACAGGTGCAACGGCAGCGGCACCTGCCGTGCCATCAGTAGTTCCGTGGGGAACACCTGAGTTGACTCCTGTATGGTGTCTGTGATGGCCATGAGCATCAGAGGAGGTTTTGCAGTCCAGTCTTTCTGGTCAACTGACCGTGGAAACGTGACTCCTCTGTTTTGCAGTGGAGCTCGATGATTTGCGTTTGCAGTCTGGACGTGACGGCAAACTTGACATCCTCTGGCGTGCTCTGCCGCATCTTGCTGCAAGCTGGGCCAGCGCGCCACTTGTTTTAATGTCTCATGCGTGATTCTGGTGCCGTGGTGTTTGGCACATGGTGTGTTGTGGGTGTATATCCGTTCACCCCCCTTTTGGCCCTGTGGCAGTACAAGCTTTGGCGCTGTGAGGACATCAGGGACATATTGTAGAAAGTTCACTCCCACACGCAGCATGTGGTTGGTCTCATGTAGTCGTTTGTGGCCAGGGGCCATCGTGGGACCATATGCCGTGAACGGGAGGTTGGAGGGGTCTGAGTGGTGGTGCAAAACCTGTCGCATGGAAGTGTTGGCAAGTTTGGTTGTCAGTGGCAGTGGCAGTAAGGCGGGAAATGTTGCAGGAACAGTCCGCTGGCTGCGGGTTGTTGTTGTCACACTGAGGGTGGGTGAATGGGGTGGGTGTGACCATAGCTTGTTATGCAGGGTGCCAGTCTTGGCGAGGGCATTAGTTTGGTCGTTCACGCCTTTGTCACGCCCTGGTTGCTTTAAGCATCTTTTCACCTTTTCCCCGTAAGTGATCGTGTCGTGTGCTTGGGTGAGGTGATCACGTGTCTGGAACAGGTGTTGATGTTTCACCTGCTTGTTGCATTCAGTCTTGAAACCAGTTTGTTTCCAGCCCAGAAGATGGCATGTGAAACAAGGTCTGGCATGGTGTGAGTCTGTGCATGTTCTCTGATGTTATGGACAGAGGAGACTTGAAGAGTTATGAGGGTAGCTGCTGCTTCACCATACTGACATGACTGGGGACCCCACCTGCTGTTCTGTGATTGGCAGGGTTGGTCGCTTAACCATCGTACCCCTGCACTTGCCTGTAGGATGCCCTCATGGATGTAGGAACGTCCATCACCGTAGGCCGTGGGCATTCCTTGGCACGCATTCTCTTTGAGGTACCTGTGACAGGTTGGTTGCTGTTGTTGGGGTACCTTTACCTTAAGTGTCAACGCTGGTGTGTTGTTATAGCAGTTTTGACAGGCAGCTGAATCTCCGCTCCGTGCAGACTTGTGCTTTCTGGCACGTTGTGGCAGTGGCACCTGCTGGTTCAGCCTCCTGAAGTCGCTGGTGGGTCGCCACTTGCTGTCTGGTTTGACAATGGACCAGGTAGGGACTGAATAGGTGCTGTTGCATGGGCAGATAACACCTTTTCCTTCTGTTGAATGAACAACCTCCTGTACTGGTTCATGTGGGGCGATGTGACTTTTGTATTGCCTGATGAAGGTGGGAGGAGCATTTGGGTGTGTTGCACTATGCATCATGTGAAGTTTAGTGAGACCACAGTCTAAAAAGTCTTGGGCAAATGTCGCTTTGAATTTGTTCAAGACCTGTCGGGGTTTTTGACAGTCTGCGTCATTCTTTAGCGCACTTGCATCTTTCTGGATCTGTTGGCCTTTAGGCCCAAACCTTGGGAAGGGCTCCTCTGTTGTGGTGTTAGCTGTCAGGTTGGCTGTCAGAGGTGCAGCGCTTTCCTGAGTTTCACAGGCAGGCTGGTTAGCGACTGTGGAGGATGCAGACCTGTTGGATAGTCTGGCCTGACAGGAAGTTGGCAGTGTTGACAGGAACAACAGGAAGCTGTACAGTCATAGGGGCCCACAACAACTCACTTGCACTGTCCGTATGAGCATTAGAGTGCATCAGGAGATCTGGAAGGACCAGGAAGTGATGGGTTAAATGCCGGTTGTTCCATTTGAAGTTCAAAACGCAGATGTCCTTGACAGTCATCATGGTTGGCAGACGAAAGTCTAGTGGAAAGTGTGTTTGCTTGTTGACAAATGGGAGGTCCGGTGTTCCTTCACTGAGAGCATTTAACAGCGTGTGGCTGAAGGCTGAGTTGTCTGCCCACAGTGTGAGAATAATGTCTGTTGTAGTTACATCATTCAACTGTGAGTCTGTCGTGACATTGGAGCAGAGGGAGTTACAGTCTATGGTGAGTTGAAGTACGCCGGGTAGCGAACTTGAACTGTGCTCTGAGACGGGGTTCCCGCGGTTAGCTGGGAGATTTCCCGCGACCTCTGTGACCTGACCGTCTGGCTCAGGTGGTCTGGGTGACTGGGAAGGCAGAAGTTCACACACTTGAGCCCAGATTTTCAGCGGTCTGGCATTCAATAAGGGCTCAAAACAGTCTAGCAGGTCTTTGTGGGTGAAACAGAGAAACGTGTCCATTTGCGCTACGCACACAGGAGGTACCCGGCTCACCCGACCAATGGTGTGGTGCATGGGAGCTGTGTGTTCAAGGTGGACCTCATTTGGACTGTGCGACTGCACATTCAGTTCACATCTTTGTGACTTGAGAGTCTGATTTTGTCTTTCAGCTTCATTTCTCAATCTTTCAAAAGGGTAAGGACAGGTTTCTGGGCAGTGGTCGGAGACTGTGTAACTGGTTTGATTTTCTACAGTCTTTTCAGGAGCAGTGTTCTGCTTGGAGTGAGCTTCGTCAACCAAGTTTTGCAGCTGCTGAGTAGACATACTGCGTGAGCAAGCCAAGGCTGCCAGGTGATCACTCACCGCAGGGTGCAGCTCTCGGAGAAGCAGAGTGTTGAAGATGAAATCTTCCTCCATCGCTGGCTGACCACGTGCTCTAAAGCAGGCCATTTGCTGTCGGCTGTAGCAAGTGCATGGGTTATTCAGTCTGCCCCGTTTTAGGTCCATGGCAGCAGGGAGCCCTTGATCTGATGCAGGGTCAGAAAGCTTTTGGATCAGAACCTGTCGCAGATGCTGGCAGTTGGATGTGACAGCTGCTGGCGAAGGTTCTTGGCCGTTGGACGTTTTGGGCAGTGGACTTTTAACCCCATTTGGAATTAGGGCTTCTTGACTGGTTAGGGGAAACTCGGTGATGTGTGTTTCCCCTCCCATGCCACTTTTCAGTACTCTGTAACCAGTGTCAAGTTCATTCACATAGTCTATTTGTTGTTTCGGAGCCATAACTCCTTTCTGGGCCTGTTTGAGATGATTTTCACAGGTCAGGGCTTTAGTGTGTCTGTCTTTCAGCTTAGTTTCTGCTTTGGCTAGGGGAGCTTCGCTGTGTTGGAGTTTTCCAGTCAGTTTTCTACGCTCCACCTCCAGGTGGAGCTCTGCAAGGGCTTTTTGAAGTCTTTGCAGCTCCTCCTGCAGCTCGGATTTGGATTCGTCCGCTGTCCAACGCTGGTCCTGGGTCTCAACGAGTCGCTGATCGTGGTGACGATGAATCTGGGCCTGATTCCTCTGGGCGTCCTCCGCCTGGAGCTTGAGGTTGTGGGCGATGGCTCGGATGACTTTCGCCCATTCTTTGTAGCTCGGCGTCGGATCGTGGGCCATCAGTCGATTCAGGTTGTCGTCCAGCTGCTCGTTGCTTAGGTACTGGGGATCCACAGCGTCGTTGGGCAGGATCGTGCTGGTCAGGGAGCCCAACCCGGTCTTGAGTCCGTCCCCATGGGTGCTGGGGCTGGCTGCTCTGAACACGTTAGCTTGCTGTTGGCGAGAGAAAGACAGCACAAACAGAACCAATGCAAGCACGCGCAGGGCTAACGACTTATAATAATGCATGATTATATAATTCTTTGGTTTGGTTCCAGTTAACTGGTGCAGACAGTTAGTGGAATGTAGGCTAGACACTTAATTGTCTATAGCCAAAAGGACCACGCGGGTCAATCTGTGTGGGTAAGTGCCGGATTTGAATAAAGATTTCGACAGGCGGTAGCCCTAAGAGTCCTTTGATGACTCTCGCTGCTCGGTCGTCTATCTATTACTCAGTTTTCCGTGATGGCTCTCACAGGCTCTGCTTTTACATGAACTGAAAGAAACAAACACAGTACAGAAGCAAAACAGAACAGGGTGGATGCAATTAAATGAGAAATAGAGCAGTAAACAAATAGAAAGGAATAAAAATAGAATAGCAATAAACTAAAACAGAAGGGCTAGAGGGGAGAAGTGAAACTTAAACTTCTTATTCCAGCTGGGTTTATGACGGTGTCAGGCGAGTGCACTGTTGCGTCATAAAACCTAGAGGGATGGTATGGATCGAGAGCATAAGGGTTGGCCCGCACCTGAATAATTGAAGAATATGTAATATTCTGTGGCTTTCAATTAGGTGAAGTGACTGTAGGTCACTAATTTAGGCCTGGGTGAATCGTGGGTGCTCAGATAAGAACTCAATGGCAGGCAACCTTTCCTCGACGTTCAAACACTCTACTGCGGTGTCCGTGGCCACCTGTCCCCTTTGTAACACGGTGCAACCTCTCAAACAGGGAACATCAGCACAATTGTGCACTTCAGTAAGGTATTTGCGCCAACGGCCCGAGTGACCAGTCAAAATTGAGTTTTCCCTGAACTCAGAGTCTGTCCCCTTTACGGGCAGTTACTCCAAACGGGCGGTTCTGTCGTGCAGAAGCCTGAGCCGGGAATTAAACAAAATTGCCGTTTGTTGTCACCCCGGGTCTCGTTGCCTCCCTGTACCTGATACACAACTCGCCGATGTCCTTGCGTGTTGCCCGTGATACGAGGTCAGAATGTCCACGATTCACACACGGTTAGTGTAAGACACGCTAGGCTAGGCAGTTCCACTCACTGGAACTCACTGGAGCAACCGTCAGCTCACCACAGGGCGCTAAAGGGCCTTATCTGCAAATACACAAGTGGTCACACAAACACAGCTTAATTGTAAATTTAAATCTCAGTTTAACTCTTGTTTAAACCAAATTTAAATAATTAAGTGTGTATGACAAAAGAAAATGAGCCTACAATGACAGTCAGAATGAACTAGTTAAACTAGAACTGAAATGAGCAGAGGGGGTAAAACAAAAAAAACAAAATAGTTCAGATGCACTTGATTCAAATTTGCATTAAACGAGTGCGCCGAATAGCAAGAATGGGAAAAGAGAAAGCAACGAGGATAATTCAGATGCATTTGATTCAAATTTGAATGAAATCTTTTTCAGTCAAATTTAAATGAGTGCATAGAATAACAGAACGGGAAAAAGAAAGGAGAAAGCCTTCCCTATTTGTAAGTTTCCTTGAAGAGAATTGCTTCTTTTATGAGCAAAATGCCAACTGATTGACACTACTTAATTTTAAAATTCAATTAAATGTTATTTAATTAAATTTAAAATAAGTGTATGAAATAAGGGAGGCTTGGGTGTGCGTGAATGTTATTACTTGGGCAATAACAAACAGGGCACAGGGCTAAGAGTGAATAAAATAAAACATTAAGTAATAAAAGGGAATGAATTTCCAAAGTAAAAATAAAGAAATAACTTGAGAGGAAGAGAGAGAACAGACAAAAAGGGAATAGATGAAATAAAACAAAGTAGAATAAAAATAAAATACATAAACTAAAATAGAATAAAATAGAGTAGATCTGTGAACACAGGACAAGAATGCAAGGAAAAGAGAATTGACTTATCTGGCAGTGTCCACCAGGGGGCGCACTCTCAGAAAGTGAATTCCCTTGTTGGAAGGGAAACTTAATTTAAATTAAAAATTTAAACGTGTTTAAATTAAATTTAAATCAGTAAACCACATTCCAACAATGATTGGAACGCATAACCACCAAAAGCAAATTACTTTTACAACTCCCCGCAGTATAGAGAAGCAAAAGATAATTTGGAGATAATTTCAGTTCAAAGTATGGAGCGGCTTTAACTCAGAACGTCCACGCGGTGGCGTCACTGAGTCCACACAACCAATAAGTAGGGAGGGGTGGCACACCTGAGCAGACTGCCCTCTGGCGTCTGGTCAGAGTTACTGCATCCCCTTTCTTTAATTCGTGATATAAAAACCAACGCGCTTGTGGGGTTCTGGCCCTTACGCTGTTTTAACTGCACGATCACGATTACAATAAATATATATATATGTACCGTTTTACTCACGGGTACACAACTCTGGGAATCAGTCCCTATGGTGCAAACTTTAATGCACGCGAATATGTAACTTTTGCGGGATTCCTTCGCCGCTGTTACTAATCAACATTGGATCAGGATGCTGATATAGCTCCAAACTCTCACACATCAGTCGTTAAAGCAGATGACCTGCTCTCCGATTAGATTTGTAAGGGGGATCACGTGATTTGGTTAGCTAGGCCGAACGACGTAACCCAGGAGCGCCAACTATTGTGAATTTTTTTGGACGACACAATTAATTCAGATTAATAGTGGCAGATACTGATAAGGCCTTTTTAGAGATAGATGGGAGAAACTCGTCCCACAACCTCGTTTCAAAACGCGTTGAATACGATTCAATTCGTTAATTCAAGCGGAAATTAATATTCAAACTGTAACTTACTGCAAAGATTGTCGTCCTTCACAGATACGAGCTTGAAATATCAATGGACTGCAGTGTATTTCACGGTCAACCAAGGCTAGGCCTGCAGTGTTTCTAGACACAAACAGCAGCTTGTTAACGGTGCGTAGTGAGGACCCGTGCGTCTTCTCACTGAATAAAGCGCGCATGCACATTAAGTCATACAAAACTATTCTACATTGCTCTTTTACCGAAAACCAAGTTTAAAACGTTGCTCGCGAATCCTCCACCAAATAATATGTAACGAATGTAGCGGTTCGTACAGTTAATCAATTTATGGATGAAATATGAATATAATCATTCATAAGGTTATGAATAAATTATGATTCATATATCGACCCAACGGGGAATTAAACATATATTGTGAATCAATTACAACGAATTATAATCAATTACATATATGATTAGTTCTGGTTTAGTAATTATTTAGAGAAACTGTTCGTTTGTCCAGCAAACTAAGTCCCTCACAGAATATTATAAACAGAGTTATTCTCTGGCCATGAAAATAACTTGCATCAAAGCATAAAGCGATCGAAAAACGTTAAAGTGACTTGGTTTTCAGCTGAAAGAACAAACAGAACAATCGAGCGTGAATAACGTTTTAATATATGCAAACTACGAATACAGAGGTTATACATCTAAATATATATACAAGAATACACATATATATACACGAGAATGAAAATGAAGAAAAGACAGGGAAAGAAAGATGATCAAAGAATGGCAAATTACACAGTTAAACCTTTTTGAGAGAGCCAGCACAGAAATCAGTTTAGACAAATTTAAGGTAAATGATAATACTTGCTTATTGGTTCAAGTCCGTGAGTAGTTTCCGAGAGGGTTTCTCCGGCGGGGTTTTCAAAAGAGGTTTAAACTTAAGTAACTTAACCGAAGAGAGAGAGAGAGGGGAAGTGGTCCTCCCGAGCTGCGCGCGTGGTTGGGAAGCGCGGTCACCTGAGGCGTCCGGAGAGACGTGCACGAGACGATCGGGAGGTCACCGGGAGAACAAAGAAAAAGTGTGTGTCGTTGTTTTTATGGAAACCCAAACTAACACACCTCCTGAATTGTAGCGGCCAATAGATGCGCAGCACTATTTGGCGGGCAAAGTTCCTTGGTTTGGTCTCCTAGATGAATTTGCATACTTAATGGCCATCAGACCGGATTTCGAGATCGAGTGCTTTCTTCACAGTATCATTAAACACATAGAAAAATGCATATGTCAGCCATGTGACCCACCTCAGTAAATAGCTCGAGTCCGGAGCTTTACGGAGAGACCAAACTCGACAGATCAGAAAGGCATAGGAGAGAAGTTATAGTTTACAGACAAAATTATATCGTTAAAATGCACACTAGCACAAATACACTCATTTAAACACTAGGAAACATGCATAGGCCCTAAAATATATGAAATATGTATTTTAGCATAGTGGTAGTTTATATATATACAGTTAAAAGTGTATGTTTGTGTGTTTCTGTATGTGTGTCTGTGTGTGTGTTTTTGTGTGTGCCAGTGTGTGTGGGTGCTGGAATGTGGATCTGGCCCGTAGTCCACATGAGGGGCCCCTTTGATGTCCTAAGAGCAAGGAAATTGGGCCTGCTGTGTTACCTCGGAGGGCAACAAAGGTGTCAAGTGGGCTCATCTTTAGTAGACTGTTCGGAGCCGATTTAGTGATTAAGAAACAAAGTTCATCAGGTTAAAAGCGTTCTGAAAACTCCAAAGTTTATTGACTCTGAACGGATCCATCCAGACGTTACAGCAATAATGCTTGTTATTATTTCTTAATGTACAGTATAAGCTTCTTATACATTAAAGGGTTAGTTCACCCAAAACTGAAAATTCTGTCATTAATTACTCACCCTCATGTTGTTCCACACCCATAAGGCCTTTGTTTGGCTGTTTCTCAATATGCGTCCTTGTGTTCTTGCTCTACGTCATCATCAACCGTCGAAGTACAGTTCCAATACTCAAGAACGCAAGAACGGAGGACGCATGAAAGTACCCGGATGTGTTCTTGATATCGAGGATGCATCAAATGCAAACTTGAGAGAATCGAACCATTAAAAATCCCAGAAGACGCTGCGGGCGGTCGTCATACGGAAGCCTGTAAGCTTTAAAGTTCTTGTTCTCACTTATGAGATTCCCGCTACAAGCTCGCAAATATATGAGACGGCTCGTGAAAGTAAACCGTTTGTTTTGCTTAATTTGAATAAAGTGATAACCTGAAGAAAGCCTGCAGTATGTTTATTGGAATATAAAAAATAATCTTAACATTGACAAAGGATGTGACACAAAGGCTACTCATTTTATAAATACACGTGGTGAAATAAAAAAGATATAAAATGATATGAAAACAATGTCTATAATAATATGAAAGAAATCTTTTATAGGTTATGACAATTGTGTGTGATGTTATGTTGTATTTATTGTGCATTAGCCACTTAATATGCTGGGACGGTCAGTTGAGCAACAAGATCGCAGCACATCTCAATTCTCAAACGATGCGTTCGGTGTCCTCGCGTCCTTCCGAATTCATTCTTTCAAGGTCGCCCGGCAAGACCGGACTCCACGAGAACGCAAGTCCGTTCTCTGCATTCTTGGAATTGAGAAACAGCCTTTGTCTTCAGAACAAAAAATAAAATGTCTCAGTGATGCCTCCATTGACAGGAAGTTAATTTACATTTTCAATACCCAGAAAAGACCTAAGAAGTGTGACTTTGGCAGTTTGATATGTTTGAAGCTGCCTTTGCACCATTTCTGATATTCGCATGTTTGTCACATTTCGCCCGAATGGCAATCCCAGCAGTGTCTTTGATGATACGTGTGTGCCTCAAGACTGTAAACCTTAGCAAACATGTGCTTTTAGGTTCAGTCATGGTTCAATCGTGGTTAGTCATGGCTAATGGTTAGAGAGTCAGACTGGAAACCCAAAGCTTTTGGGTTCTTAATACTAGCAGGATTCTTCTAAGCCCAATTGCTCGGGCAACACAGCAAAAATGGCTGCCACTAACTTGGATGAGTTAAACTTGTAAAAATTATCTTGATAGACAAAACGTGTAAGTGTCATAACCCTTTGTTAAACACAGAGCTTATTTTTTGCGAGTCTATGGGGAAAATGCATAGGCTTTTGATCGAGGGAACCCATGTGCCGCTAATTTCCGGGTTGGCCTACAAAAACACGTCATCCCTGAGGTACTCTATTCACTTCACTTACAGCAGCAAGCAGGTCAGGTTGTCATGGCAACCAAATACATCACCCACTTGCATAACCTGATAATGCTGAGTTCAACATGTTCCTGGGTCAACATTTTTGCTGGAACAACATTAAAATCAACTAATCAGATTTGAGGGACAAGTTTACAGATTATGTCAAGTTTAGGCTTAAAATCATGAATTGGTGCTTCTACATCAGTGTTTTTCATCTATCATTTCCCTCTGATTTTTGGGATAACTTATGGGTAGGTTTAGGTTTAGGGGTAGGAACAAAATATGTTGACCCAGGAATGCATCTAACTCAGCAATATCATGACGTGCCACACACTTATTACTTGGAGTGCTAAACAGCAATAAACGTTGAAAATAAACTATTAACATGTTTGTCAATACAATTTCAAAGAAGGTTTTTATGAAGCAAGTATAACATGCAATATGGTGGAATAAGTCCCGCCTTCTGAATAAAAGCTAATGGCAAGTTGGTAGTCAACGATTCACTGTAGCTGCCATTAGAAGTTCCGGTAACCATAGAAACCGTCTGCGTTCTGAGATGTGCACTTAAGACTGCACATGCGCATTGGCTGGTTCAGACTGTGACATGATATCATTGATATGCCATGCAAATGAGTGATAGAAAACCAACTGCACAAAGTACTGTACCAAATTATTCCACCACTACTTAACTTAACTTATCTATATCCATAAACAAGGACATTTTTTTAAATGAACCCTGCCAATGCTTGCTATCAATATTGTTGGCTTAATGGCAACTTCTCTTTTGTGTTTTCTTTCAGAGTGTTAAACAGGAGGAAGATGTTGTGTACGCAGGTATCGTTGCCAGAAGATAATCAAATTCTGTGCTAAGTTTCCTCATTAATGATCTTCTGTTCATAGTTAACATGTTTACATGCACACTAGAAAGCCACTAGAAGACATGACTAGTAACAATAGTTTGAAGGTTTGGCAACCATTTCGTAAATGCAGGTCAAGAACATAACACAGAACTGCAAAAACCCTATACCAATTTTCTTAAGTGCATGTAAACTCTGAACAACATTTTTACCTGTTTTTTTTTTGTATATATGTGTGTTGTGTTAGATTATTTTTGTTGAGTCATTTTTTAATGATAATGATTGCTTAATGAGTTTTTCAGTTGTACTAAATGTCAAAAGGTCAAACATAATCACATGCAGAAAAAGTTTAGCATAATCAGGCACTAAAAGTAAATTGAGCTCCTGTACATCAGTGGGATCTGCTTTCCTGTAGTTCAGTGGTTAGAGCATGGCACTAGCAATGCCAAGGTCATGGGTTCGATCCCAGGGATTGCACAGACTCAGATACAAATGTATAGTATAATGCAATGTAAGTCGCTTTAGATAAAAGCGAAATTGTGCCAAATGCATAAATGTAAATGTAAATCATTTGAATTCTGGCCAAATACGCAATGTTTCATAAGCTATGTTTCCATTTGAAGTTGTGAATTTAACTTGTGTGTAAAATTAGAATATTTCATAAAACATTTGTAAATAAAGCACTGTTTCCATACCATGTGTTCAAGAGAATAAAATCCTTCCTGGGAAACTTGCGCAAAGTATCAGCTTTTGCAACTGGGGAAGCCCGTAGCTTTTTCTTACATAATAAATGACTGACTTGCACCTCAGAGCATGCAGATGAAATGCAAACAAACGCTGTCGTGATCTGGCGTTAAGATGCCTGATGGGAGCACAATCGTGTGAGACAGTTATAGGAGGTGACTATACCAAATCATTTTGATAATGGACATTTCAAAATTATTAAAATAACATTTTAGATAGTGTGCAATAAGATCGCTATGCTGATTAGTCCAGTTAAACCAATCACATGATCTGTTGAGACAAAGTCACATGACTTTTTTTGATGTGCATCGAGAAATTTATTGGGTAATGGTTTTTCCATCAAAGTTTATTTGCATGACTTGAATTTAAAAATATATCCCACTCAACTAAGCGCATACAAGTTTTTTATGCACATTTTTAGAAGTTATGTGCATCTTGACGTTTCCATCCAGTGTTTTTATGCAATATTCCAAAATTCTAATACATACAAATATGGTGGATGGAAACAGTTATAGATAGCTATAGTATACATATATATATATATATATTTGAGAAGATTATTCTCCTCGGTGCATTCAGATCAAACTATTAGATAATGTAGCCCAATAGGTGGTGTTTCATATCAAAATACAAATTTTTAATGACTCTGACTTTGGTGGACATCACCATCCCATAGAATGCATTGTAAGTTTGTTATATTTATCAGAGTATAAATGGACACAAACCAGCTGTTTACTTCCCTCATGCAAACGAGTTCACTTTCAAACAAAGGAACTTTCTCATTTCGCACTGGCAGGCCTCATCCACTCATTCACAAAACAGTCTCGAGTGAAACAATTTGTGCAGACATAAATTAATTTAGGTAATTTTGGGGTGCATTATCTTCAAAAATAAAACTAATCCACTGCGTCCTCAGTGGCTCAGACTGACAGGGGAGAAACTAGGTCGCGGAATAAACCAAAAACACAATAAAGTAGGGAGACCGACCAAACGTGTGACAGATACATCTTAGCAGCAGACAGATTATATTGGTGTCTGTTTACAGTATTGCAAATAGAATCATACCATAGAAGGCCTCATTTTATCTGAAAAGAAATGATGTTTCATCTGTTGAGTAGAGAGCTTGTGCATGAGAGTATTTCTGTACTAGACGTTAGTGGTTAATGTGTGGCAGTGTTTGCATGTTTTAAGGAGTGAATAGCGTGAGCGTGTTCCTGATAATCTTGGGGGTTGAAGTACTTCCACAATTGATCTTCCTCTTTATGCAAAACTGTTTAACTGCAAAAAGAACCTAGTGGACTGCCGACTCGCTTTCAACCCAAAATGGCAGAAACGCAGGGCCGCTGCTGGGCGCCGGTGTTGCAATGGAACGTTCTATTGAGTTTTGCTTCTTGTTAGTGTATATTCTTTGATATATGTGAGACCACATTAAAGAGTGTTAAAATAAGAGTTTTAAATGAACACTGAATCAGTGTTAAAGTTAAGAGGATAATTAAGTCATTAATTGTTTGACCATTATTGAAAATACAAGCAGAATCAGTTCTTCAAAATAATCCAAAGGATTTCTTAAAATCTTTCCTTTAACTTTGCTCACAACTCAGTTACAGCAGCCCAAACAAAATCTAATATTAAAAAGGGGTGCCAAGGGTCAAAGTCCAACTAAAGCAAACACTGATCTCTATAAAGGTCACTTAAATAGTGATTTTCTCCTTTTCCATTCAATAATGGTCAATTGTCACTCAATTAGTAACCTAATATCTCATAAACTTTAACACTGCTTCAGTGTTCATTTATCACTCTTATTTTAACACTTTAACACTCGTGAGTGTGGTCTCAAATATACTCCCTGGAGAGTTAATTTAACACTGCTGTTTTTGCTGTGTATATATAAATGTTACATATTACAAAGTGATATACAGGCTTATTTTTGGAATTTCGACAAATACATCTGAGTTATTCTGAGGAACTTTATGGGAACCCAAAATCTATTGCGTCACCAGTTATGCAACTATCAAAAAGATGAAGTTAGTTCTGAGAAAATATCCTGCAGCACAGATGGTTAACATAAAAACGAGAAGTCCACTGGACCTCTTAGTGATAAAAATAACAAAATAATAATAATTCAGTGCCATTACTGGCAACACGAGATGACAGTAATTCTGACAGGAAAGACCATGAACACAAGATAAATGTTCAAACCTGAAGGCAGGTCAGTCCAGTGCACTCAATTCAGCTCCACATCTGGTCATAATCACTTAAACATAAATTCAAATCATGCAAAAATGATATCAATGGTATCATTCCATCAACAAAAAAGCTGAGAAACTTCAAACGAAAAAGTTGCAATGCAAGATATGTCACAATTATGAAAACTTAGAATCAACTTTTTTTTTTCTTCAATAAAGCAGAATTAGGGCTGGGCGGTATGATGATGTATACTGTGGTGAAAACATTGTAGGAACCGTGGACGAATCAGACAAATGAATCATTCAGATGATTCTTTCAAAACATAATTCTAATTCAGAATCGAGGTTCCAGCTCCAGCTCGTCTACAGAGAAAACCAATGCTGATTTTTTTTTCACGACATCCATGTTTCCTGACAGAAGGAGAAGTGACAGCCGTTTGTGACAGCAAATGGTCATCGATAAGATAAAGAGTCTTTGATCACCAGATCAAAAGAGACAGAGAAACAATGCAGGCTACTTTTGTTTCTCTGAGAGACCAAACTTCACAGAAAAACCAACTAAGACTGTTCTACAACTAAAACTGCAACAAAATTGTTCCAAACAATTTTAAATGGACTTATCAAACATCTTTTAACTGCATACATTTTACATCATGTGTCCACAAATACTACCTGTAACCAGTTTTGCTTTAGAACACCCACAATTCATGTAAATGTGATAACTCTTGAATGACTGACTGAAAGTATGCCTTATTTGGAATTGATTGAATTGTTTTCCTCTTTTCTAAAATCCTGGCTTGAATGAAATCTGTTTAAAATGTATCATATTCCATTTAAAAGAAATTATGTTTAAAATGGTACTCTCTGCTAAAGCAGAGACGGGAAGTAACACCTATGTATGATTGGGGGCAGAGAAAAGCCACCTTTTGAAACAGGATGATATCTGATTGGCCAAAACTCCTCTCAGAGGTGTGACAAACACCTAAGTTTAATTAGTCATATCACAAGATAGTGGACTAGAACTACAGAGTGAACTAGAAGAACAGACAAACAGCTCATTCAAGCCATCCAACTTTCACTCACTTTTCTTTTCTTTCACTTTTCTTTTCTTTCTTTGTATTATGTGCTTCTAAAATTTTATGTCTTAAACTGTCGATCTTAAGTTACCGCGCTCTAATCAGTGTTTTCACGATTGTTGGATATTCATATCCGCTACAAGAGCTTATTTCGGCTCGA
This sequence comes from Ancherythroculter nigrocauda, assembly GCA_036281575.1. NCBI lineage: Eukaryota > Metazoa > Chordata > Actinopteri > Cypriniformes > Xenocyprididae > Ancherythroculter > Ancherythroculter nigrocauda. The sequence continues at coordinate 56,659,251 of VTFQ01000002.1, read as the reverse complement.
GCAAATGAACGCTGGATGACTCAGTTGCCCGGTCATAAACTAAATGACTCGTTATAATTCCCTATAAATTAATTATTTCATTTGAGCTAATTTTACTTCCTCCAGGTGTTCCCTACAGTAATGGTGGACAAATAATTGATAAAGTATCAAAATATTGATTCTGAATCATTCACGGTTAATCCGGTTCATTCAGTGTAATTTAGTTACACTTTTGATTAATTAATTGGGTTGTTCCCTACAACATAAAGTGTCAGTTATTGGAGATTTTACTATATATCACACAATGTACATGTATCTGCACAGCACACTATGGCTTAAATTGACATGTTAGAGCATGATTGGGAAGTGCTTGACATTAAGAGCTGCTATTTAAAGCATAGTAAACCACCAAAGAGAAGTAAATTCGGTATGCTGACAGGAGGCTTTACATTCACACACACACACACCCAAAGAACATGCATACACTGTAAAAAATGAAAAGGTGAGAAAACTTAAAAGTTTAAAGGGATAGTTCACCCAAAAATGAAAATTTGATGTTTATCTGCTTACCCCCAGGGCATCCAAGATGTAGGTGACTTTGTTTCTAGAACACAAATTATGATTTTTAACTCCAACCCATTTTTAACCCAATCCATTTTTTTTGACTCTTATAGATTGTGTTTCCATTGACATGCATTATATGACTGACAGACTGCAATGGTTGGAGTTAAAAATCATCATTTGTGTTCTACTGAAGAAACAAAGTCACCTACATCTTGGATGCCCTGGGGGTAAGCAGATAAACATCAAATTTTCATTTTTGGGTGAACTATCTCTTTAAACTTTTAAGTTTTCTCAACTTTTCTTTTTTTACAGTGTAGAAAGTAGGCTATAGAGTTTATGTGCAAGTATCAAATGTACTTCTCTTTTGAGGTTTATTCCACTTGTGCAATGAGATGGAGACAAAATATGTCAACATGCCTGTCATGGTGAGTATTAACATAACACAGTTGGTTATTTTTGAGTAAAAAACAAACATTTTTATGTTTTAGCAAATGATTATCATGACAAAAAAGAGAAAATGATGACACTGACATAAGTCAAAATTAGGACTTAAATTGACTAACTTGTTAATTAAAAAGTCAAAAATCATGATTTAAAAAGAAAAAAAATGATGTAAAAATTCAAAATTAAGTCGAAATAATTTCTTAATTTTGATTTATGTCGACTTAGTAATAAGTAATTTGGACTTTTTGTCATTGTTTCAATTTTTCATCTGAAAATTATAACATTATGACTTAATTATGTCATATTTATGTCATAATTTTGACTTTTCATCTCATAATTACAACTTAGCATGTCACAATTATGATTTACTAAAGCATTTTTTATTTTTAATGTGGCAGAAATGGGCTTCCATATCCCTTTCATGTTAATCAAACAACAAAAGTAAACAAAAATCACTCAATAATCTGGACTGAATCAATTTTGTCACTTTAATAGGAATCATTATCTTTTAAATTGAGCATCATCACTTGAGCAGTTCAGTTCATGAGTCAAACAGAAACCTGCTGTGGCTTGATTTCTTTAGATCTGGAAAAGAAATGTGGTTTCATTTGTTGGATGGACAAACAGCTTCTGCATGAGAATGTGTCTATTCCTGGACTTTTGTGGCTAACGTGTGTGTGTGTGTGTGTGAATAGCAAATGGTTGAAAGAACTTCCACAACTTAACTTCCTTTTTTTTGTGAAATAAAGTGGCTAAAAAAATTACTGTAAAATATGTAATATATATTATAATATATAATAACATGTGTACTTGAATATTAATACACATACATATGCAGTGATCCTGTAGATAAACTGTGTTAGTTTCAGTAGTTATTTTCAGCACTAGCATGAATTAGCAGAAGTTCATTAGGAGTATCAACTCTAGTTCAGAAACATGCATGACAGCCGTCAACCACCCGAGTCAAAATGTCATGTGACTGATCCCTCTAAATTACATATTACACATTACAATTGTATTATATTATGCTTAATTTATTATATAACTTCTTCCAGCAAGAAAAATATGTTTTGAGAGCCTCTAGAAAACTTTCATTTTGCATGGATGTCAATTAAAAGTTATGCAAAAATTGTATAATTACAGTATCATGGATAAAAAGGTCATGCTAATTGTGGATACAATTAAAATATACAATCTCTTCCACTTTACTGCCAAAATGTGCAATCTTTTAATTCAGCCAGTGATACAAATTCGCAGGTCAGAGTTCATCAAACTTAAACTTTGGAACACGTCGAAGTGCGAAACCTCTTCTCATGAGCTTGCCTTTCCGTTAGCCAGCTTTCATATGTGTATAAATAGAAGGCTGTGTCCGAAATCGCTACCCATAACCCTAAATAGGGCACTATTTGAGGAGACAGCCATCTTTAGTGGTGTCCGAAACCATAGCACATGTTATCGAGTGCACTCATTCAGTCCCATAGTGCATCACAATAACAAGTGTACAACCAATGTATGCTCAACCATAGAAATTATAAAAATAATAATATAATAATGTATTTTATTTGTCTATGCAGTCAACAGCTAGAAAATACCCATAATGCACTGTAACAGCACCTAATTAATTCCTGCTTCTGACCAGAAGATGGCGCCTGCAGCTAAATCATCCAGCCATCCATTTTCCAAACCGCTGGGCCAGCGTGGCTACAGCATTATATCATACAGGTATAAATTCCTTTTTAATTGATTATTGAATGGATTTATTAAGGTTTATACATAGTTTTCATGCCAGAGTTCAAGATAGATCTTTTCATTACTACTGGAGCTGCCAGTTTGCACATCCTGAACACCCTAATTGTGCTCAGGTGCAGGACAACAAAATACAAATAATAGAAAAGAGAAGTGTGATGTCCACTCACTGAAAATGAGCTCCAAACAGCTTTATTGACAGAGCAATGTTTCCACCATCAGGTCTTCATCAGGCACAATACCCATGCTTGCTTTTTTGTGTGCTTCTTCCCAGGCCCGGATTAACACAGTGTAGTGCCCTAGGGTGACCACATTTGAAGTGTTCGTTTTTGGGTGAACTAACCCTTTAATTATTTAATATAGCCTATGTTTAAATATTTTGTCATGAAAACAAGTTGCAGAGAGCTCATGTGCTCTAGAGCTGTCAATCATATTACGTGATCGTAATCCTTCCGAACTACGACGTTGTGTTCTGAGAGGAATGTTTCTACAGATGAAACATGAAGCCAAATAAATATATGATTACAACAATATATGTTTTGGATGTTGTTTTTCATGCAACTGGGGGTATTTTTTATAACAATAAATGATGAAAAATGCTTACATGAGAAATGTGTAGTGTTCAGTTTTTTATTACACACTACAAATAATGCACGTCTTCCCATTATTTAATCAAAATCCACTTTAGATTTCAATCATAAACAAATAAATAAATAAAAAATAAATAAATAATTGAATGAATGAATGAATGCCAAAAAATACCTAAGTTTGGTACTACAGAAGGCACAGCGGAAGCAGGTCTTATGGTAAATCTGCTGATTGGCAATAAGTTTTTCCATCGGGTAAACAGTCTTTTGGCAGGAAACACATCTTTCCTGGACAGGTGGATTACATTTCTGTCCAGGGAAACAAGAGTTATTAACATCTCTTCTGCAATGCAATCAGTATTTAGCATGAATATCAGATTGCTATGGTATAAAATCTGTCATATTCCATACTGGCACTTAGCAGATTTAATATTCATATTCTACACACTACCACAGACAAACTGTATTATTATTTTTGCCTTTTTTATTTGACTATAAATTATTAGTAGCTGAAAATAAAATTGCTTTCTTTAGGTAGAATTAAATGCATGAACATAAAATCTATAAGTGTTTAATAGTACTATAAATAGAAATGAGATTGTAGTCCACAGACCCTGGGCACTTTAGGAGGGTCCTTGTTCTCTGACACAGGGTTTGCAGTGCTGGGACTTGGTGTGTGTACATACTCTCCTAAAAGAAACACAAATACATGACAGATCACTACATAGTGAACACTATATACTGTACTGTACTGATAATGACTTGTCTACAGCAGCTTAAACCTAACTGGTAATCTCCATCCATGACAAAAAGAGAAAAAAATCCTAAGTTTGGTACTTGGACATAATTAAAATAGTTTACACTGTGAAGGCTTCTATGTTCTACGTCCGAACACTAACTCCTTATTGGCCGGCAGTCACATTGATTATTTTAATGATGTCTTTAGTATCTTGCGCCCATGTGTGGTTCAGAAACCCTTGAATATCATCAAAAATATCTTAATTTGTGCTCCAAAGATGAGCGATGTTCTTATGTGTTTGGAGTAAGTGAGTACTTAAAGGATTAGTTCACTTTCAAATAAACTTTTCCTGATAATTTACTCACCCCATGTCATCCAAGATGTTCATGTCTTTCTTTCTTCAGTCGAAAATAAATGAAGGTTTTTGATGAAAACATTCCAGGATTATTCTCCATATAGTGGACTTCAATGGCCTCCAGATGGTTGAAGGTTCCTAGGAAAAAATTGAGCCCTATCAAGTCTGAGATGAGCTCTTAATCTCGACTTCAGAAGTGGGAAGTACAAAATTTCCATTAGCAGATGAGGGCAACATTATTGTACACTCTGTTGTGGTGCATTATGGGATTGAATGAGTGCACTCAATAACATCCACTATAGTTTTGGACATTACAAATGTCTGTTCCATCAAATAGTGCCCTATTTAAAGGAATAAATATGAAGATTTTATTTGAGTATTATTTAAGCAAAAGTGATACAAATTATTTCAAATTCAGCTCTTTGTAGATCTTTTCATAATAAAGCAACTGTTAAAAATCATCTTTAAAAGATCTGACATCATCACGTTTTTTCATAAACTTTTACACTTATGATGCACAAACATACAAACACAACATTGGGGGCGGGGTTTTGGAGAGAGGGTGTGGTTGTGGTATATGTGCTCATATCGGTCATCCATCAGGATGGACAGACAACAGATCATGGGTTTATTGTGGCTTTCTTTGCTGATGTTTTTACTTTATCATTGTGAGCAAGAATCAAGCGTTCGTTGGTATTCTTGTGTGTTTTGAACAGTTGTTCTGAAATATCTTTGACCAAATTTCAATGAGGCATTTCTCTTTATCTTTCCTCCAGATGAACCCATTCATTTTGAGAAGCATTAGCGAAACAAACACTGTGTGTGTAATTACCCATCATTCATTGTGATGAAGCCTGATTCATTGGTCTGTTATTTTGGATTGCTTTCTCAACACAAGCGAATCGCTCCAGAGTTTGTTTAAGCGGACGGAGACCACAGGCCAAGACTAGATGATCTCAGAGTGATGGTTTTAGTGAGGATCCGAGTGTGATTTCAGTGTTCATATGTGCCTAAATGAACTGAAGTCAGCTTCTGGTCGCTGGTTATGATTATATATATATATATATATATATATATATATATATATATATATATATATGTCCTCAGAGATCAGTGAAACATCAATAATCATCACCATTTAAAGGTGTTTATTGGCATAGTTAAATAACAAGAGTTCAGTACATGGAAATGACATACAGTGAGTCTCAAACTCCATTGTTTCCTCCTTCTTATATAAATCTCATTTGTTTAAAGGGGCCGCAGCCTGAATCGGTGCTTAGGTAATGATGCCCCAAAATAGGCAGTTAAAAAAATTAATTTAAAAAAATCTATGGGGTATTTTGAGCTGAAACTTCACAGACACATTCAGGGGACACCTTAGACTTATATTACATCTTGTAAAAACTGGTTCTAGGGCACCTTTAATCGGTTTTTCTTCTCACAACTTTTGCTATAACAAATGTGCTTCAGAAACACAGTTACAGCAGCTAGAAACACATTGAAGTTAAGAGGGCAAGAGCAACTAAAGCAAGAAATTAAAAAATCTCTTCCTCTGAAAAAACAGATTCATATCATGGATTAATTATGCTACAAACACACACACAAATCACACATGTGCACTCAATAATGAATACACTTTCATTGTGACCAAAAAAACTCATATTAAGCATGAACGTGTGACTGAAGGATAGCAGATCATCCACATTATGAGCAATCTGGGACAGAGCATGTCTACTTTTATACCACATCAAAAGTAAAATCAAGGCATAGTTTACTTAGTCATTTAGAAGAGCAACAGAACAATTGTATATTCAGAGAGAAATAATAAAAAACATATACAGTTTAGTTCTTTCATTGTAACAGTTTTTTGTTTGCTGTCTGATATCTACACCACATGATAAACACAAAGGCTCGGGCCAGAGAAAAAACTGTATCACTACTGAGAAACTGAACTACAGCCTCAACAAGCTCCTCATGTTCACTCACAGAAACACAAAGACAGAAGTAGTTTTTTCTTACATGATTTCACTACAGACTCTCTGTATTGAAGTCATGAGCTGTCTGTCAGAGCTGTTGGAAGAATGATTAAAAAAAATCATTGTCTTCGTGCTTTTGTCTTCTGGTTAGTTGCAAAATTATTTATTTATTTATTTATTTATTTATTTATTTATTTTTGGGTATGTTAGTACAGATCTATAGCACACTATTTAAATCAGTCAGAAGAATGTGATCTTGATATTAAGTGTATTCAGATCCTGGTTTGAGATTTCACAACACTTACAGATTTAGTGCATTTGTTTAATCATTTTTCATCAATTATTTGTATTTCTCTGATTGTCCTGTTACACTAGAATACCAAACAGAGCAGCTGAACTTTCAGTCCGTTTTTACCATTTTAAGGATTAAGGTGTTTATTTTTTGCAGTAAAATGTTATTTTAGCTCTAATGAACTTCAGTTCCACCAACAATAAATAAAAAACAAATGGAAACTGACACTGATTTACTGTCATAACTCTATTTTAATACATTTCTATTTTTTGCAGTTTCTGTCCTTCTACTTTTCCAAAGTAATCATTTTAAAGGTGCCCTAGATTATGTTTTTAAAAGATGTAATATAAGTCTAAGGTGTCCCCTGAATGTGTCTGTGAAGTTTCAGCTCAAAATACCCCATAGATTTTTTTTAATGCATTTTTTTAACTGCCTATTTTGGGGCATCATTATAAATGAGCCGATTCAGGGCTACTGGCCCTTTAAATCCCGTGCTCTCCGCCCACAGAGCTTGCGCTTGCCTTAAACAGTGCCTTAACAAAGTTTACACAGCTAATATAACCCTCAAAATGGATCTTTACAAAGTGTTCGTCATGTATGCGGCATGCATGCGTCAGATTAGGTGAGTATTGTATACTGTTATTGTTTACTTCTGATTTTGAATGAGTTTGATAGTGCTCCGTGGCTAACGGCTAATGCTACACTGTTGGAGAGATTTATAAAGAATGAAGTTGTGTTTATGCATTATACAGACTGCAAGTTTTTAAAAATGAAAATAGCGACGGCTCTCTTGTCTCTGTGAATACAGTAATAAACGATGGTAACTTTAACCACATTTAACAGTACATTAGCAACATGCTAATGAAACATTTAGAAAGACAGTTTACAAATATCACTAAAAATATCATGTTATCATGGATCATGTCAGTTATTATTGCTCCATCTGCCATTTTTCACTGTTGTTATTGCTTGCTTACCTAGTCTGATGATTCAGCTGTGCAGATCCAGACGTTAATACTGGCTGCCCTTGTCTAATGCCTTTCATAATGTTGGGAACATGGGCTGGCATATGCAAATATTGGGGCGTACACCCCGACTGTTACGTAACAGTCAGTGTTATGTTGAGATTCGCCTGTTCTTCAGAGGTCTTTTAAACAAATGAGATTTATATAAGAAGGAGGAAACAATGGAGTTTGAGACTCACTGTATGTCATTTCCATGTACTGAACTCTTGTTGTTCAACTATGCCGAGGTAAATTCAATTTTTGAATCAAGGGCACCTTTAAAATGACGACAAACTTCAGTTAAAGCTTTATTAAACTGAACTTTAATATGTGTGACTGAGAGACTGTTTGTGTTTGTTCTTCAGGAGTGTTTGCTGATGAACTGAAGTCAGTGTCAGTGATGGAGGGAGATTCAGTCACTCTACAGACTGATCTTACTGAACTACAGAAAGATGATCTGATAAGGTGGAAATTTGGAACTAAGAGGATTCTAATAGCTAGAATCACTGCATTGACCATCGACATCCCTGATGATCTTGATGAGAGATTCAGAGACAGACTGAAGCTGGACATTAAGACTGGATCTCTGACCATCACAAACATCACAGCTGAACATGATGGAGTTTATGAAGTTGAGATCAGCCTCAGGAGCTCATCGTATAAATACAGATTCAATGTTACTGTCTATGGTGAGTACACAACTACAGATCACTCTATTGTATACTACAGATTTGGCATATGTACTGATATAATTCTTCTTAATACTGAAAAATAATTGTCATTTTTTTCAACCTCTTTGACACATTTCTCTATCACTCTGTAATTTTATGTCAAATGCCTGCCAATGAAACAGGCCCTATGTAATTCTGGTGTAATTCCTGAAAATTCACGCTACTTTTTCATTCTGTTATAATTTTTATGTCAAACTCATAAAGCTCACTCTAAATGAATGTCATTCAAGCACACCGAAGTGCCTAAACCATCTCCACACAAGAGTTTTTACACACTGAAGCATCTCCTCCATTGGAAATGCTTCTGGTCACTCTGGAAGATCAAATTCAGCAAAAAAAACAAACGTCCTCACATTCAACTGCTTTTATTTCCAGCTAATTTCTGACCATGTGTAAATATCTGTATTATCATAAACAGTTCACCAGCTGAGACACGAGCTGAACTAATCTGACAGACATGAGATGAGCAGAAATGAATAATGAGTCTCTGAACAGAGCAGGAGTCGATATCAAAACTATCAGTCAGTATCTTGTGTCCATCAGCTGCTTGAACTGCTGCAGTGAATCTCATCTTCATGAACTGAGACAGATCTGACAATTCTTGCTGTGAGAGGAATATAACTAATGTGACACGACCAGTCAGATGAAGAGCTCCAGGGTTTGAAATCTGAGATTTAAAGTCGTTCTCTGATTTGTAACGAAGGAAAAGTGAAGTTAGTTCTGAGAAAAGATGGTGCAGCACGTGTCTTTAAACTTTAAATGAGTGTGAAAGGAATATTTAGTTCCCATCTTCACCTGATCTGCTGAGATTTAATGAAGAAGCTGAAGACAAACATCTTCCAGAAGCTCTTGAGACTCAGTGGCTGTTCTTGTGTGTCTGTTCCCCTTATTGAGCTCAGGATCTAGTCAATACAATCCCAGAAAAGCTGTATGACCTCACAGTCAATCAGATCAATAATGTGCTAATCTAACTACAAACTCACTAGACAGAATGTATTCATTTAGCTGCAGGTTTCATGTCATGTGAAGTTGGGCAAGTGTAACAGAGACAAGCTATAAGATCTGAGTGTGTAAACCTCACTGCCCTGACCTCAAGAGACACACATGTGACTGATGCTAGAGATTTACTGTCCTTGTTAGCAAGAATGTTTAATTTTGTGATGTTTTTACTGTATTTTTACAGTATTGTTTCTATAGGCTCAATCTACAGAAGGCTTCATCTTCAGATATATAATGTGAATGTAGTTTCATCTGTTGGGTAGAGATCATGTGCATGAGAATGTGTTTATCTCTGGACGTTTGTGGTTAATGTGAGTTTGTGTTTGCATGTCTTGAGCCACGAAGAGTGGGTGAAATTTAACTTCCTCTTTATGAGAAACAGCTTTACTGTGAAATAAAGTGCAGAATTAGTGAACGCTAATGTTTGACAAGAACAAAATCTCTGTAAAATATGTGTGAATGTGAAATATTAATATACTGTATATCATATTATGTGTATGTGAAATATAATACTGATTCTCAGCTGCATATGAATCTCTTTATATATCCATGATTTGCATATTAATACTGTGACCTTCAGATCAGCACATTTCATCCATTTTGGGGAGTTTCAAACTAAAAGTATTAATATTTTCTTTTAGACTAACGTTTTTTTAAACAGTGACTCTTTTCCAGTAACAGCCTTTGTTGCAAGACAGACCTCAACCGCCACCATCGTGTCATGTGATGCTCACCCAGATAGCAAAAATCATCTTAACCAGATCTGGCCCAGATGCTTCATAAGTTCTGGTCCAGATCCGCTCAGCGGACTTGGGCCGGTTTCTTTTCTCACAACTTGCCAATACAGCATAGATTACTTTAAAGTGTCATGAAATCCCAAAACACTTTTTTGAGATGTAAACAGATATGTATAGGCTGCACATCATTGAAAACACTAAAGGTACTCATTAATGTTATTCATAAGTGAAAAATAGTTATTTTTGCATTTTTCAGAGCGATTTCTGTCTTCCGGTTTGAAAAGCTGAGTCGGAGCAACGTCACAAAATCTGACGTCATCGTGTACTTTCGGCCCAAGTATGGGCATGGTCGAACATGCTGACGTAGACCGATTCGAGCGATTCTCGACATATATTCATGACATAAAGCTCATTTAATCCAATCATTGCGCTGTAGTATGCATAAGATTATATGCATAAGATTTGGCGGTTTGTAAACGGATCCAGCTCGGAGTCTGGATGGGCTGTTCTTCAGGAGTGTTTGTTGATGAAGTGAAGTCAGTGTCAGTGATGGAGGGAGATTCAGTCACTCAAACTCTGATCTTACTGAAATGATGGAGGATGTTTAGTGGAGGTTTGGACCTGAAAACACTTTAATAGCTGAAATCAATGTCAATAATTTTATATGATGGGAGATTCAGAAACAGACTGAATGCAGATCATCAAACTGGATCTCTGACCATCACAAACATCACAATGAAACATGATGGAGTTTATCAACTACTGACCAACAGTGTGAGAAAGAGACTGATCAAGAGTTTCATGAATGAATGAATCATGATGAATCATTTTTCTCTCTGATATTTGTTCATATGTGTAAACAATAATATTTAAAAATGTTGAGAGGAGTGAAGATCACTGACTGATGCTGCAATAAACACTTTCTGATCTTTTTTCATGTTTTCCAGCTTGTCTGCCTGTTCCTGTCATCAGCAGAGACTCTTCATCATCATCATCATCATCATGTTCATTGGTGTGTTCAGCTGTGAATGTGAGTCATGTGACTCTCTCCTGGTACAAAGGAAACAGTTTATTGTCCAGCATCAGTGTGTCTGATCTCAGCATCAGTCTCTCTCTACCTCTGGAGGTGGAATATCAGGATAAAAACACCTACAGCTGTGTGCTGAACAATCCCATCAGCAACCAGACTCAACATCTGGACATCACTCACCTCTGTCACACATGTGCAGGTACAACAGAGCTGATATTATTTACATTCATTCACTGAATTAATTTGTTGATTTTAACAAGACTAATAACTTAAGATGCCTGAAATGATGAATGAGCTTCTGTCATCTTCATCATATACCTCATATACTCATGTTTTTTTTTTTTTTTTTTTCTTCTGTGGAGCATAAAAGGTGATTTTTTTGAGTTCATGACAGACTAAAGTCAGCTTGTTGAAAATCACAGTTCATTTAATTGTTGCTCATTTGTTTTTGTTTTTTCAGAAGCACACACCCATTGTTGTGATTCTGCTGAAGCTGTGCTGCGATTGGTCGTCACTGCTCTGATGGGCGTGGCTGCTGCGGCTGCTGCTGTTCTTCTGGTCAATGACGTCAGATCTACAAGAGGTAAAAAGGAGGAAACTGAACAGATGTCATAAATATTGTGACATATATAAGAGTTTTAATTGTAAAGATGAAAATATGTGTGCTTTAATTGTTCAGTGATGCGAAACGAAGTTGTTTACCTATTCTCTCTTCAGAACTGCTGTATTGAGGCCATCTGGTGGCCAAAATGATAAATATTCTTTATCAATTCATTTTATTCTTCAATGCAATTTATTTTTACATTACATTGTTAATTAATTTTCATTTTTTCTTAATTTGTTATTTTACCATTTTAATTTTGTTTCATAATTGTATGCAGCAACGCCACAAATACAAATGTAAAAATATTTGTCACATCAATAAATCACTGTAGAATTGAACTAAATATTACCTACTGAACTGATATAATCCCAGACAGCAACATAGTGTGGCCCAGATCTGGCCCACGTCTGGTACATGTGGATTAGAAACACACCAGATGTGGGCCGGATCTGGGATACATGAATCATATATGTGCCTATATTTTAATATGTCATAATAAGAATAAATTATGAATTCAGAATCAGATTGAATGACAGTTGAATAAAAACACATTTACAGCATTAGACAGTTATTAAAACTTTAAAAAAACTTTTTCTACAAGAAAATCAATATTTACATATAATAGTACAATACAGTATAATATTAGTATATTACAGTATAATAGCAGTAAGTTTATCTGTCTCACACGTGTCCCACATTGTCCTGCAAAATCACATCTACATCCTGAAACAGAGCGATAACCAGCTGCTGTTCTTCTGAATAACAGAATCAGAGCAGAAAACACTGAATTTATCAGTTTAGCATGTTTTAGAAAGATTTAAAGTCATCATTTAATATACCTGTGAAATCTGAACTATTTTGTAGTTTTATCACTGTATCTGCTCAAGAATATTTTGGAAAGATTTAGAAATCAGAAAACTGGTGTGTATGATAGAAATGTGTGTTTGATGTGCTTTATGTAATTTTTTCTCTTTCTGACAACTGATGTAAATAATGTGATTATGTTATCTTGTGGCATTGAATAAAAAACAGATCAGATATCATAAATATTTTTAGTTTTAATCTATAATAGTGATTTACATTCATGCATTTTCAGATGTTTTTTTTCTCCAAAGTGATTGTGTACTTTGGGTCCATCTGGTGGCCAAAACCCAGAATATTCATCAATATTTCATTTAATTTGCTGCAAATGCTTTAGAAACACAAATGAAAAAAAATATTTGTCATCCCAATAAAACACCATCAAATGTCAAATGAGAACTGAGCAGGACCAACTGATATACATCAATAAATCATAAGCCTATATTTTTAATTGAAGGTTGTATAACAATAAATGGGCAATTCTTAGACTATGGGCACTTTCATGTCCTTTGATCATATTTTATAAAAAACATTTAATTTTGAAAAATCCACACTTTCATAGTTAAATTTACAATGAAAGTACTTTAGGAACTTTTTACCGGTAATCTATAATGATTTTTTCACCTTTTTAAACATCATTATACATGCAAATATTGCTGTTTTGTGCTTGTCCCACACCCAGACTTCTGATCTTCAATAATGAAAAAGAAGTGTAAAAAAATGATTTATCTATTTTTTTTTAATATGACTGAATAAAGTATCAGTAAAAGAATCAAAACATAATTGAGGTTTTTAAGGTCAGACAACTATTAATGTGATTTTATATACAAAATGTAGTTGTCCCACAGTATTGCCGTCATTTCCACCACAACGCTGTAATGTCCCTTTAAAAAGTTTTTTTGAAAGATTGTTTGGGTAGTTTCTATGGAGATGAACAATGACATCACAGCACATGTCTGACATGGAGGAGATTTTAAATTTCTTCAGCAACTTGGAGAAGAAAACTCAAGGTAAATATTGCTTGAAATGAAAATATTTTTATTGTATGTCATTTCCAAACATGGCGTAACATCAAATGAGTTTGTAAATAAATTGATTTTTTAACACAAATAGATGTATTTTGCATGCATGCAATGCTTGCTACCAATTCATAGCTAATCTGTAATACTAGCTTGGATTTTTTTACAAAATACTGTAGGATTGTCATTTCCACCACCATCATTTCCACCACATTACCTTATTGGGTGGAAATGACAAAGGTGAGGTGGAAATGACATTTATGCTTACAAGGTGCAATTCATAGATTGAGTGGCTACAAATCTATGGTAATTGCAATATAGGTATAAATTGGTAAAACTATGTGTGAAAGTGGTCTTACACTGTTAAGAAATTATGTATATCATAATAAAATTTTAAATAATAATCAAATATTTACATGTGATGGAAATGACATTTGTTCAGTACGGATCGGAAAATATGTCAAAAAACACCAATTTGTCTTATAATGTAAGTGCGTTCTCTTATGGATCATTAAACTAGACTAGTTATATTTAACTGTTAGACTGTGACAATTTTGATTTGAACACTTTTTTTTCCCTCAAGTTCACAAGGCCAAAAGTGCCTGTAGTTGAAGAACCACCCAAATATAAATTCAGATGGAATGATACTGATAAGTTGGTCTGATGGTTATGATGATGAATGAAGACGCTTTAAATGTACAAATATTATAGCTCCATGAATTTTAATAGTTGAATTAAATAGAAATACACTAAACACAATTCAGTAAAACAAACAAACAAAAACATCAGCAACAACATGCCACAGGAAATCTGAAGTCTTTTTTTATTATAACAGTTTTTCTCATGCAGAAGAATAAATATGATATTCAGTGTAATCAGTCATTTCTGTTCTGGGAGATTTTGTCTTGTTCATTTTCTCCATAAAGTTTTCACAATCTCTCCTGCCTCCATGAATCACAACACAAACTCTACACTAAGCCTTATTAAGTAGTAAAATAAATAAATAAAATAAAGTGTGTGTAAAAACTGTGTATCTTTATGTAAATATGATGTATTTTGTTTCTTTCAATGCAGAAGAGAAATGATGAAACAATGTTTTCATCCTTCACTGACTGTGGATTTAATGGTCTTATAGGATTAGTTCACTTTCAAATAAACTTTTCCTGATAATTTACTCACCCCCATGTCATCCAAGATGTTCATGTCTTTCTTTCTTCAGTCGAAAAGAAATTAAGGTTTTTGATGAAAACATTCCAGGATTTTTCTCCATATAGTGGACTTCAATGGAGCCCAAACGGTTGAAGGTCAAAATTACAGTTTCAGTGCAGCTTCAAAGAGCTTTAAATGATACCAGACGAGGAATAAGAGTCTGATCTAGAGAAACAATCGGTCATTTTCAAAAAAAAAAAAAAAAAAAAAAAAAAAAAGTTAGACATTTTAACCATAAATGCTCATCTTGAACTAGCTCTCTTCTTCTTCTCTATTTGAATTCCAGCAGTGTAGTGTAAGTGTATTAGTGTATTAATTAATTTATACCTGTATGATATAATGCTGTATCCACACTGGCCCAGCGGTTTGGAAAATAGATGGATGATTCAGCTGCAGGCGCCATCTTCTGGTCAGAAGCAGGAATTCATTCAGTGCACAACTCTCACTAGACATTGTGTGTACATTATGCTGCACACACGTGCTATCAAAATTATTATGAGTTTCCTAGGTAAAAATTGAGCCCTATCAAGTCTGAGATGAGCTCTTAATCTCAACTTCAGAAGTGGGAAGTACGAAATTAGCACGTGAGGGCAACATTAGTTGTACAATTTGCAAAAATGCAAATTCTGTCATTTACTCACCCTGAAGTTGTTCCAAACCAGTATGAGTTTTTTCTTCTGTTGAACACAAAAGAAGATATTTTGAAGAATGTTGGTAACCAAACAGTTGATGGACCCCATTGACTTCCACAGTAGGAAAGAAATGCTATGGGCAGAGGTGGACATTCCAGGGGTCAGAAAGTAAAAGTCCTGCCATATTTTTATTCCACCCACTGAAGCATTAATGAGATAAATAAGTGATTAATTGAGTGATGATTGAGCATTATTGAAGACACCTGATGATAACAAGCAGAATCACCAAAGGAGAAAATCACAATTTTTAAGTTACCATCATCGAGGTCAGGGTTTGTTTTAGTTGAGCTCTTGATCCTTGACTGTTTAATATTAGATTTTGTTTGGGCAGTTTTAACTGCATTAAAACCAACCAGACAAGCAAAGAGAAAAGATGATCAGGTGTTGTTGGTTATGTTTTTATATAAACATTATTTGATCTGAATCACTGAACTCATTTAGAGCTCAATCTCTGAGTTAGATTTACATTATTGATTACAGCAGCGCTGTGATTCTACAGCACAAGAGCAGCTTTTACAATACAATTTTTTTTTCTTTTCTGATTTAAAAAAAAAAAAAAACAGAGCTCATTCAAACACACAAACATCAAGAATCAGCCTGTGAATCTCAACAGTGGCGGCCATCATAAAGCATGTTGCAGTGCATTCTGGGAGCCACCAATCAAAATTCATCCATGGCTCCCATCATGCATTGCTGCATGAATAAATTATGAGCTGAATTGTCTTAGTAATTTCATTTATTCTCACTATTAAAATTTTGCTGTTTTTCTGTGACTTTTTAGTAGCTTGTTTTCTAATGTTCAGAGTTGATCTGTTGATCAGAATATGTTGCTTGTCACCGTCGTTGAGATTCACAGGCTGATACTTGATGTCTGTGTGTGCCTAAAATAATTTTTTTTTTTTTTTGTGATAAGGACACCTTTTTTTAAAAAAAAATTCTGTATTGTATAAGCTGATCTTCTGCAGAATCACAGTGCTGCTGTAATCAATAATGTAAATCTAACTCAGAGATTGAGCTCTAAATGAGTTCAGTGATTCAGATCAAATAATGATTATGTGAAAACATAACCAACAACACCTGATCATCTTTTAACTTTGCTTGTCTGGTTGGTTTTAATGCAGTTAAAACTGCCCAAACAAAATCTAATACTAAAAAGGCAAGGGTCAAGAGCTCAACTAAAACAAACCCTGACCTCGATGATGGTAACTTAAAATTGTGATTTTCTCCTTTGGTGATTCTGCTTGTTATCATCAGGTGTCTTCAATAATGCTCAATCATCACTCAATTAATCACTTAATTATCTCATTAATGCTTCAGTGGATGAGATAAAAATATGGCAGGACTTTTACTTTCTGACCCCTGGAATGTCCACCTCTGGTTCTGGCTGTGCTTTTGTCTTTTGGTTAGGTTTTTTTTTGGGGGGGGGTTCTGGTATTAGTACAGATCAGTAGCACACAATTTGAATCAGAAGAATGTGATCTTGATATTAAGTGTATTCAGATCCTGGTTTGAGATTTCACAACACTTACAGATTTAGTGCATTTGTTTAATCATTATTCATCAATTATTTGTATTTCTCTGATTGTCCTGTTACACTAGAATACCAAACAGAGCAGCTGAACTTTCAGTCCGTTTTTACCATTTTAAGATTCAAGGTGTTTAGTTTTTTGCAGTAAAATGTTATTTTATCTCTAATGAACTTCAGTTCCACCTTCAATAAATAAAAAGGAAATGGAAACTGACACTGTTATTTACTGTCATAACTCTATTTTCATACATTTATATCTTTAGCAGTTTCTGTTTTTCTACACAGCAATTTCCCAGTGTTAAATGAACAGAGTTTATATGAGTCCACACTCAGAGCGTTATGAGTGACACTGAAGCAGTGTTGAAGTTAATTAGGTAATTAAGTGATTAATTAAGTGATGATTGAGCATTATTGAAGACACCTGATGATAATGAGCAGAATCTGAAGGAAAGAGAAACACAAGAATTATAACTGACTTCAAATGAAATCAACTGAAGATAAAAGACATTAAATCTCTGAAGATCTGATTCAACAACTCCACAAACAGCATTACCAGCTTCACTTATTACTAACCAGACTGACTTTATTTCTGCCAGACAAATACAGAAGATCTTATTAATAATAGTTTGGTTTATACTCACTGTTGTAGTGACGAGTGTTTGCTTTAGTTGGGCTCCTGACTCTGGGGATTGATATGTTTGTGGCCTTTTTAACTGTGTGTTTGTCAAAGCATACAATTGGTTGGAAAAGAAACCGTAAACAAAAAATGACCAGGTGATATATTTATTATCTTAAAGTTGCTTCAATTACTGACTGTAAGTGTTTGCTTAATGTTCATTTGTTTCTCACTGTACTGGTTTGTTTGAGATCAGTCATTATGCATTTTGATTTTTTAAATATATTTAGGATAAAAATTCTCAGAAAAACACAGACATCAAGAATCAGCATATGAATCTCAACAATGGTGACATGTTTCATGCCGCAATGCATGCTGGGAGACACCATAGTATAAACCATATGGCTCCCAGCATGCATTGCGGCATGAAGTATGTCACCATTGTTGAGGTTCATATGCTGATTCTTGATATGTGTATATTCAGCTGGTGTCTGTTTAAAAATAACAATATGTGAACATTTATTAATATTTTTCAAGTTATGATCAATATCAAGACTGTAATCAATCATGTGCAGTTCTTACAACACATAAACTAGACTGAATAAGATCAGTTAATGAGACCATAACATGATGATTACACCCTTACCATCAAGCCAACATCATCTGATCACATGTTCTCTTATTGTTCTTGCCATAACAAACACAATTAAAACAACCAAAGAAAAGTAATATTAAAAAGTCAAGAGTCAAACTGCTTAACTAAAGCAAGAACTAACCGCTGTAATGGTGACTTCAACCAGAACTTATTTTCAACAAATCATCAACATCTAAATCAATAAGATCTTCTGTAGACGTGTGGCAGATATAAAGTCAGTCTGGTTAGTAATAAGTGAAGCTGGTAATGCTGTTTGTGGAGATGTTTAATCAGATCTTCAGAGATTTAATGTCTTTTATCTTCAGTTGATTTCATCTTAAGGCTGGTTCACACTGTGTGATTTTGGCCACGATTTGGTCGTCTGAGACAAATTTAGCAAATCCTAAAAGATTCATATAATCGTAGGCTAAAATCTGTTGTCTTTGATCGCTAGTTTGACATGTTCACCGACAGCCGGTTAATAACCGTTGGGATCAAATTTTACTTCAGATGAAATTCTGGCAGTGTCAGAAGATTTGGCGCACAGTCCTGCAGTGTGACCTCCTGCGGTGAATGTCAAATTGTCTTAGTTTTTCAAGCAAAGCCATTATCAAAATGAACACTAGAGATGTCTTTGTTAGCCGCTATTTCAGTCCCGTGTGTAACGCGGCTCACAGTCACCGAATGTGTGTGATATGATGATGTAAAACTCTGGACAAGTTTTCATGCGCACGTCCGTTTTTAACACGTCTGACATAAATGACAGCTGGGATCCCACAGTGTGACATGAGGATCATGTTCATACAGTCTGACAAGCAACAATCGTAAAGGACTGTTATAAATCGCACAGTGTGCTCCCGGCTTTAAGCCTGTGACTGAAGTCATTTGTAGTTCTTGTGTTCCTCTGTCCTTCAGTGATTCTGCTTGTTAACAGCAGAATAATGACTAATCAGCACTTAATTAATCACTTAATTATCTACTTAACTTCAGCACTGATTCAGTGTTAATTTAACACTGAGGATTTTGCCCAGAGTTTGTAATCATTTTAAAACTATGGCTAACTTCAATTAAAGCTTTATTATTTAACTGAACTTTAATATGTGTGACTGAGAGACTGTTTGTGTTTGTTCTTCAGGAGTGTTTGCTGATGAACTGAAGTCAGTGTCAGTGATGGAGGGAGATTCAGTCACTCTACAGATTAATGTTACTGAAATACAGTCAGGTGATGATATAATGTGGACATTTGGAACTAACAGGAGTCGTTTAGCTGAAACTAATGGAGTGACCAGTAAGATCCCTGATAATCTTGATGAGAGATTCAGAGACAGACTGAAGCTGGACATTAAAACTGGATCTCTGACCATCACAAACATCAGAACTGAACATGCTGGAGATTATGAAGTTGAGATCAGCCTCAGCAGCTCAGAGACTAAATACAGATTCAATGTTACTGTCTACGGTGAGTACCCTTACGAAAAACTAGTATACTTCAAGTTCATTTGATCAAGTATACTAAAGTAATGTTCAAGTATATTTTTTAAGTATACTTTATGTAGTAAGTATAATATCAATGTACTAGTAGTAAACTTGTAAGTGTACTATTTTAATACCGCTTGGGACTAAATTGGCCCAATTGAAGTATACGTTTAAGTGTACTATAAGTGTAACAGTAGTAAACTTTAACTAGTTCACAGCTACGTTTCTCATTTGTACTGCATCTGTACTAAAAGTGAACTTATACTAGTATACTAGTAGTTTACTATTTTAATACTAGTAGTAGCTACATTTTTAGTATACAAAAGTACACTTTGAAATATACTCTCAGTAAACTGCTAGTTTAGTGCAAGTATACTTTTAAGTTTTCTTTAAGTGAACATGACATCACACTTATAGTTTACTTTTTATATATTATTTTTGCACTTTAAGCATACTTCTATGTTCTTATTTAGGTATTATTTTTTATACTTGAAATACCTTGAACTGTACTTTAACTCTTTCCATTTTAAAAACATTTTATTGTAGCTTCATGAATCCTTTTTATCAACACTTAAATATAAGTAAGTTTAATTTTTTTTTTTTTTTTTTTTTTTTTAAATAGTAGATCGAGTCCATAAACAAGTCCACGTATAGGCCAAATATACTTAGACTTTTGTCAAGTATACTTTAGTGCAATTTTGAGTATATATCTCAGAAGTACATAAAGTATATTTCTGAGAAGTATATAAAGAGTAGACTGAAAGTATACTTTCTTATTTTTAGTTTAAAAGAAGTATACTAATTGCACACTTGAATAAACTTCTTTTTCGTAAGGGTACACAACTATTATATTACATTACAGATTCTGCATATTTATTGACATAATTCTTATTAATACTGCAAAATAAGGCTAGGCTCAATCTACAGAAGGCTTCATCTTCAGATATATAATGTGAATGTAGTTTCATCTGTTGGGTAGAGAACATGTGCATGAGAATGTGTTTATCTCTGGACGTTTGTGGTTAATGTGAGTTTGTGTTTGTATGTCTTGAGCTGTGAATAGTGTGTGGGTGAAAGAACGCCCATAGTTTAACTTACTCTTTATGAGAAACAGCTTTACTGTGAAATAAAGTACAGAATTAGTGAACGCTAATGTTTGACAAGAAAAAAATATTAATATACTGTATATCATATTATGTGTATGTGAAAAATAATATTGATTCTCAGCTGCATATGAATCTCTTTATATATCCATGATTTGCATATTAATACTGTGACCTTCAGATCAGCACGTTTCATCCATTTTGGGGAGTTTCAAACTAAAAGTATTAATATTTTCTTTAAGTGTAACGTTTTTGAAACAGTGACTCTTTTCCAGTAACAAACACTAGCAGTGAGGCGAGATCAGACCTCAACCGCTCTCGTGTCATGTGACTGATGCTCAGCATTAACACTCCTTTTTTACCAACAGTGAAAAACATGTTTATCGTACACTATTAAAAGCCTCCAAAAAACTTTACTACATTGTAATTTACTATTTTGCAGAGAAAAAGCATCTCTTTCCATTAATGACAGTCTTTATTAGGACAATTCTTTGAGTCCTGATCTTAGACTGATTCAGTATTGACCAAAAGTGAGGAGATGTTTGCAAAATATATTTGCTTTTAATTACACTGGTTTAATAAAGACTGGTTTTCCTTCTAAGACAGAATATGAGATCAAACACATAAGATCAAAAAGAGCACAGGACACAGCCTTGTCCAGTCTTCTCTCCTCTTATCTACAGTAGTTGTCTAATCCACTGGGATTGTGTACTACAACAATTATTGGCTCTTTGATGAATGTAACTTTAGACAGAAGCATCTGCTGAATGCATAAATGTAATATAAAAATAGTGATGTTGAAATAAATCTTTGCTTACCAATGCTCTCCTCTGAACTGGATCAGAAAAGGTTCATTAGATTAATCTGGTGTTTTGGGGCCATCTGGTGGCAAAAACCATAAATATTCTTTAAAGGATTAGTTCACTTTCAAATAAACTTTTCCTGATAATTTACTCACCCCCGTATCATCCAAGATGTTCATGTCTTTCTTTCTTCAGTCGAAAAGAAATTATCCAGGATTTTTCTCCTTATAGTGGACTTCAATGGCCTCCAAACGGTTGAAATGACAGTTTCAGTGCAGCTTCAAAGAGCTTTAAACAATACCAGACGAGGAATAAGGGTCTTATTTAGTGAAACGATCAGTCATTTTCTACAAAAATACAACTGTGTATGCTTTATAAACACAAATGATCGCCTTGCACGTGCTTCTGCTTTCCGGATTCTTCAAAAAGCTTACGCTGTATGTCCTACACCTTCCCTATTCTACTTACGGAAAAAAAAATGGAATTGGCGCTGCGTTCGCATCGTAAGCTTTTTGAGGAATACGGAAAGCAAATCTGTTTTGTGACTGTTGTTCCCGCCCACTGAATCTCCGGGCCTGGATTAGATCTGTATTAGATCAGTGAAATGGATGTGACAGTAACACGGATCCGGCTCGGAGCACCTGCTGTCTGGATGGGCTGTTCTTCAGGAGTGTTTGGTGAGGATGAACTGAAGTCAGTGTCAGTGATGGAGGGAGATTCAGTCACTCTAAACTCTGATCTTACTGAAATGATGGAGGATGTTTAGTGGAGGTTTGGACCTGAAAACACTTTAATAGCTGAAATCAATGTCAATCATTTTATATGATGAGAGATTCAGAAACAGACTGAATGTAGATCATCAAACTGGATCTCTGACCATCACAAACACCACAATGAAACATGCTGGAGTTTATCAACTACTGACCAACAGTGTGAGAAAGAGACTGATCAAGAGTTTCATGAATGAATGAATCATGATGAATCATTTTTCTCTCTGATATTTGTTCATGTGTGTAAACAATAATATTTAAAAATGTCTAGAGAGGAGTGAAGATCACTGACTGATGCTGAAACACTTTTCTGATAGTTTTTCATGTTTTCAGCTCATCTTCCTGTTCCTGTCATCAGCAGTAACTCTTCACAATGTTCTTCATCATCATCATGTTCATTGGTGTGTTCAGCTGTGAATGTGAGTCATGTGACTCTCTCCTGGTACAAAGGAAACAGTTTATTGTCCAGCATCAGTGTGTCTGATCTCAGCATCAGTCTCTCTCTACCTCTGGAGGTGGAATATCAGGATAAAAACACCTACAGCTGTGTGCTGAACAATCCCATCAGCAACCAGACTCAACATCTGGACATCACTCACCTCTGTCACGCATGTGCAGGTACAGCACCAATGATAATATTCACTGAATTTGAATATTTGTTGATTTTAACATCTTCATTTTAACTCAAGATGCCTGAAATGATGAATGAGCTTCTGTCATCTTCATCATATACTTCATATATGTTTTTTTTTTTTTTTTCTTGTGTGGAGCATAAAAGGTGATTTTTTTTTTTTTTTTTTTTTTTTTTTTTAGTTCATGACAGACTAAAGTCAGCTTGTTGAAAATCACAGTTCATTTAATTGTTGCTCATTTGTTTTTTTTTTGTTTTTTTTCAGAAGCACACACCCATTGTTGTGATTCTGTCGAAGCTGTGCTCCGATTGGTCATCACTGCTCTGATGGGCGTGGCTGCTGCGGCTGCTGCTGTTCTTCTGGTCAATGACGTCAGATCTACGAGAGGTAAAAAGGAGGAAACAGAACAGATGTCATAAATATTGTGACACATATAAGAGTTTTAATCGTAAACATGAAAATATGTGTGGTTTAATTGTTTAATGATGCGAAAGTTCGCTCAAAAAATATTTTTATTTGCGAGACGAACATTTCTCCACAAAACTCAGTTCACGCGCGTACGAAATGCCCTTTTGTGCGCTCAAAATATGATCTTGCGCTCGCAGAATTGTGGCACAAATGTAATTCCATAGTGATGCACGTACGCACAATCTTCCACTGACTGGGATTTATAAAGGGATTTGTGCGCAGGTTCTGGCGTACGCATGGTTTTATAAATCTGATTTTTTTTTTTGTGCGTACACAGAATCTAGATTTTGGGCGTATGCACACTTTTACGATGAAATCTACACCAAGTTTTATAAATGAGAACCCAGGACTGTCAGAATGAGACGAGACACTCACTAACTCACTGATGCTGCAATAAACACTTTATATCTTTATTTCATGTATTTCAGCTCGTCTGTCTGTTCCTGTCATCAGCAGAGACTGTTCACAATATTCTTCATCATCTTCATCCTCATGCCTAAAAGAATTTTTCTAATCACAACTTTTGTCAAATCCTTCAGATTATATTGATAAAACTGATCTTCTGCTGCAGAATCACAGTGCTGCTGTAATCAATAATGTAAATCTAACTCAGAGATTAAACTCTAAATGAGTTCAGTGATTCAGATCAAATAATGTTTATGTGAAAACATAACCAACACCTGATCTTTTCTCTTTACTTGACTAGCTGTTACAGCAGCCCAAAGAAAATCTATTATTAAAAAAAAGGTCAAGGGTCAAGAGCCAACTAAAGCAAACACTGATCTCCATAAAGGTGACTTAAAATAGTCATTTTCTCCCTTTCTCTTCCATTCAATAATGGTCAATCGTCACTCAATTAGTAACGTAATATTTCATAAACTTTAACACTGCTCTTATTTTAACACTTTAACACTCGTGAGTGTGATCTCACATATACTCCCAGGAGAGTTCATTTAACACTGCAGTTTTTGCTCTATATATAAATGTTACATATTACAAAGTGATATACAGGCAATTAAATCTGAGTTATTCTGAGGAACTTTAGGGGAACCAAAGATCTATTGCGTCACCAGTACAGAAACTAGCAAAAAGATGAAGTTATAGTACTGAGAAAATATTCTGCAGCACAGATGGTTAACATAAAAACAAGAAGTCCACTGGACCTCTTAGTGATAAAAATAACAAAATAATTACAATTCAGTGCCATTACTGCCAACACAAGATGACCGTAATTCTGACAGGAAAGACCATGAACACAAGATAAATGTTCAAACCTGAAGGCAGGTCAGTCCAGGGCACTCAATTCAGCTCCACATCTGCTCATAATCACTTAAACATTAATTCAAATCATGCAAAAATGGTAGCAAACTATACATATATTTTTTTACATTAAAACTAGACTATTTCCATCAACAAAAAAGAAACTTCAAATAAAGTTGCAATGCAAGATATAAAGTCACAATTATGAAAACTTAGAGTCAGCTCTTTTTTTCTTCAATAAAACAGAATTAGGGCTGGGCGGTATGATAATGTATATTGTAAAGTGTCAGTTATTGGAGATTTTGCTATATATCACACAATGCACATGTATCTGCACAGCACACTATAGCTGAAAGTTATTGACACTTTAGAGCAACAAGGAAACATGGATGTGATTGGGAAGTGCTTGACATTAAGAGCTGCTATTTAAAGCATATAAACCACCAAAGAGAAGTAAATTCAGTATGCTGACAGGAGGCTTTACATTCTCACACACACACACACACACACACACACACACACACACACACACACACACACACACACACAAAGAACATGCATACACTGTAAAAAATGAAAAGGTGAGAAAACTTAAAAGTTTAAAGGGATAGTTCACCCAAAAATGAAAATGTGATGTTTATCTGCTTACCCCCAGGGCATCCAAGATGTAGGTGACTTTGTTTCTTCAGCAGAACTCAAATGATGATTTTTAACTCCAACCGTTGCCGTCTGTCAGTCTTATAATGCGAGTGAATGGGAACACAATCTATAAGTGTCAAAAAAAAAAAAAAAAAAAAAAAAACACGCACAGACAAATCCAAATTAAACCCTGCGGCTTGTGACGACACATTGATGTCCTAAGACACGAAACGATCGGTTTGTGCGAGAAACCGAACGGTATTTATCTCATTTTTAACCTCTAATACACCACTATGTCCAACTGCTTTGAGTATCCGGTGTGTGAGGTGTGTACCCGCTCTGGCGTAGTTTAAAGGATTAGTCCACTTTCAAATAAACTTTTCCTGATAATTTACTCACCCCCATGTCATCCAAGATGTTCATGTCTTTCTTTCTTCAGTCGAAAAGAAATGAAGGTTTTTGATGAAAACATTCCAGGATTATTCTCCTTATAGTGGACTTCAATGGAGCCCAAACAGTTGAAGGTCAAAATTACAGTTTCAGTGCAGCTTCAAAGAGCTTTAAACGAAACCAGACGAAAAAGGGTCTCATCTAGCGAAACTGTCACGGATGCACAAAAACAAGATGTTAGAATCCAATCGCAGCTTTATTGGGTAATCCAAAGTCGAAATCCAGAGAACAGGCAAGGGTCAAAATCCAAGAAACAGTCCACATAACAGAAAGCCAGGAATACAAAAGTGCACGTAACAAAACAACGAACCAACAAACAAGGTAGAAACAACCGAGACTAAATAAACGGACACTAATGAGGAAACACAAAACAGCTGGGTGCAATGACATGGGATAATGAGTCCAGGAGGTGAGTATGGGTAATGTAGTTTAAGGTGAACAATAATCCATGTTGGAGTGCCCTCTGGTGGCTAAACGGGGCACTCCAACTCATGATCATGACAGATACGATTTTCGTATCGTACGTCATTTTCGAAAAAAACCCCAGCAACTGTATATGCTTACTGTATAAACTGTATAAACTATGCCAACTGTATAAACACAAATGATCGCCTTGCATGTGGTTCCACCTTCCATATTCTTTAAAAAGTTTACGCTGTACTTCCTACGCTTTCCTATTCAACTTACGGAAAAAATGGAACTGACGCTGCATTCGTTCCACAAGTTGAATAGGGAAGGTGCAGGACATACAGCATAAGCTTTTTGAATTATCAAAATTATCGTAAATATGAGTTTCCTAGTTAAACTTGCGCCCTATCAAGTCTGAGATGAGCTCTTAATCTCGACTTCAGAAGTGGGAAGTACGACATGTCCATTAGCAGATGATTAGTTGTACAATCTGTTGTGGTGCATTATGGGATTGAATGAGTTCACTCAATAACATCCACTATGATTTCGGACACTACAAATGATTTTATATCATTATTATTTAGGCAAATTCAACTCTTTGTAGATTGATCTTTCACAATAATAAAGCAACTGCTAAAATCATCTTTAAAAGATCTGACATCACGTTTTTTCATAAACTTTTACACTTATGATGCACAAACATACAAACACAGCATTGGGGGCGGGGTTTTGGAGAGAGGGTGTGGTTGGAGACGGGGGCGTGGTCTAATTCAGTCTGGAGGAAGTTAGTAAATAGTTAACACTGTCAGCAGCTTGTTCTCCACACATCTTTACTGCAGACACTCACAGGATTTCACACTGAAACTATTTCAGACCACTGAATTGATGAAGAAAATGTTTCACGCATTTATTTTTTGCTGTTGCTGTCTGGTTGGTAAGTCATTTATTGTCATAATTATTCATAAAACTGTAAAATTATATATAACATTATGTCTCAAAACTCATAAAGCCAAGTGCAAATAAGATGAACCATCTCTACATAAAAGTTTTTATTCTGACAATGACTGAAGGCATTTCCACTCCTGTGGATCATTTGTTCTGAAACAGGGATTAAAATTACATTGTCACAATTTTACAATGTTGCAGTTTCTTCTTGATTCAGTTCACTTTCACATTATGGACCCAAATTTGTTCATACGAGTCACATGTGAGTGAACTGTCCTCTCATTGGTCAGCGTGCTGCTGTGTGTGTTCCAGGATTCGGCTCATATCGGTCATCCGTCAGGATGGACAGACAAAAAACGATCATGGGCTTATTGTGGCTTTCTTTGCTGATGTTTTTACTTTATCATTGTGAGCAAGAATCAAGCGTTCGTTGGTATTCTTGTGTGTTTTGAACAGTTGTTCTGAAATATCTTTGACCAAATTTCAGTTAGTCATTTCTCTTTATCTTTGCTCCAGATGAACCCATTCATTTTGAGAAGCATTAGCGAAACAAACACTGTGTGTGTAATTACCCATCATTCATTGTGATGAAGCCTGATTCATTGGTCTGTTATTTTGGATTGTTTTCTCAACACAAGCGAATCGCTCCAGAGTTTGTTTAAGAGGACGGAGATCACAGGCCAAGACTAGATGATCTCAGAGTGATGGTTTTAGTGAGGATCCGAGCGTGATTTCAGTGTTCATATGTGCCTAAATGAACTGAAGTCAGCTTCTGGTCGCTGGTTATTATATATATATATATATATATATATGTCCTCAGAGATCAGTGAAACATCAATAATCATCACCATTTAAAGGTGTTTATTGGCATAGTTGAATAACAAGAGTTCAGTACATGGAAATGACATACAGTGAGTCTCAAACTCCATTGTTTCCTCCTTCTTATATAAATCTCATTTGTTTAAAGAGGCCGCAGCCTGAATCGGTGCATATTTAATGATGCCCCAAAATAGGCAGTTAAAAAAATTAATTAAAAAAAATCAATGGGGTATTTTGAGCTGAAACTTCACAGACACATTCAGGGGACACCTTGGACTTATATTACATCTTGTAAAAACTGGTTCTAGCCCAGCTAACAGGGAACGTTTCCATAACTTTCACTAACGTTATGTTAAAGTTTTGTAAATGTTAGAAAAAAACATTTCTAAAATAATGTTTCAAGAACATTCTTATAATGTTGTCATAGTTAAAATACATTCTCATAACGTTGAAAGGAAACATTCTTAGAACAACATTGTTGGAACGTTCTTACCATGTTATTTGTACTTGACTGATGTTCTCATAATGTTGAGTAAAAACGTTCTCGTAACAACATTCTTGAAACGTCTTTATCACGTTATTTGTACTTGACTGATGTTCTCATAATGTTGAGTGAAAACGTTCTCGTAACAACATTCTTGAAACGTCTTTATCACGTTATTTGTACTTGACTGATGTTCTCGTAATGTTGAGCGAAAACGTTCTTAGGATAACATTCTCAGAACATGCTTTTAATGTTATTATTATTTGCTAAATGTTTTCATAATGTTATCATAATATAATTATTACAGAATTTTTGTCACTTTTAGAGAACTTTTAGGCAAAGATGAACAAGGTCACGAGAACATCGCTTCTGCGTGTGTGTTTTATAGAAAATAATAAAGTTTGAAGTCACCGTTATAGAGGTGAGCGTTTTCTCTAGAAAGGCTCTTGATTCTTGACATATAACATTAGCTTTTCTCTGTCTGCTTTAACTGTGTTATCAAAACATCCTAGTTATAGCAATTAATGCAAAAGAAATTCTGTTCAGATGAATTGAGTTGTTAAGTGCTGGTGATTCAGTCATCATATAATGTCCTGATTGACTGATCATCACTAAAGCTTCAAACTGTGAGTGGATTTACTGTTAGTTTTATTAATGTTTTTTTATATTTAATTTTTTATACAGATGAGTTTTGAGGAGGGTCTTTTTTCTAACTTTAAAGACATCATGAATCAGCGTGTGATCCTCAATGATGGTGAAACTAAACAAAAATCTTTTTTGTGACTTTAGTAGCTTGTTTTGAGATGTTCAGAGTTGATCTGTTTATTTGAAAATTTTGTCACCATTGTTGAGGATCATACGCAGAATCTTGATGTCTGTGTCAATCTGTATGATACTGTTTGAATAATTTCTGCCCAATAATGAAAACTCTCAAAATATCAAAGCATGGTAGGATTTTATACATTATCATTGGACTATAATAATATGAAAGGAAATACAAAATTCAGAGACCAGAGAATAAGACCTGTATGATGAGAAAGCCAACAATGAGCAATCAAATCAGATTTTTATCACAATTTCTTTTGCAATTAATGCTTTAAAACACAATTGCAACAATTGGAGAAAAATAATTAAAATGTAAAGGGTCAGGAGCCCAACTAAAACAAGCGCTTACCTCCATAACGGTGACATTTATAAATTTGATAAAACATCAACACCTCATTAAGAAGATTTGTATGAAAGAAACAAAGTCAGAGTGGTTTGTAATAAGTGAAGATGCAGAGATCTAGAGAGATCTGTTAGTGTTTAATGTTGTTTCTGTTGTCTGAGTTTTGTGGGTCACCATTGTGCTGGAGAGTAGATCCTGAGCTTCAGTCAGTGATGATCCAGAAACACTGATGATCTGCTGCATGTTGCTTTATTTAAAGACAGTAACTGTGTAGTTGCTGATGCAGTGATACAGCAGTTACATTAGTGCATACATGTGCTGTTGTCTTTTGTAAGACATTTAAGAAAATTAGTTTTTGTTTGAGCAGATACTTTTATTAATCGATTTTTTGACGAGGGCAGCAGGGATGTTTAAAAAAAAAAAAAAAAAAAATATGGTTCCCTAAATGTTCTGTGAATGTCCGCCAAATAACGTTCCCCAAACTTTAAAAGAACTCCACATCGTGACCGTCTCTGAACGTTCTGGGAACATTATTAGACAACGTCCTTAACACCAGTGGGGATGTTTTGAGAATGTTCTGGGAACGTAAAATTTCTAACGGGGCAGGGTGTTGTGAACGTTCAGAAAATAACGTTTTCATAACATTTCCAAAATGATAGAATGGAATGTTCCTCTAACGTTCACATAAACCAAGAAAAAACGTTCTTAAAAACAGTTAATTTGAACGTTCCAAAAATATTACAAAATAACGTTTTTATAACATTTCCAAAATGATAGAATGGAATGTTCCTCTAACGTTTACATAAACCAAGAAAAAACATTCTTGATACATTAAAAAAACTGGACGTTTTGAACGTTTAGAAAACATTCCAAAATAACGTTTTCATAACTTAAAGAGAATGTTAACAAAACGTTCTGACAACTCCTTTTTGTTAGCTGGGAGGGCACCTTTAATCAGTTTTTCTTCTCACAACTTTTGCTATAACAAATGTGCTTCAGAAACACAGTTACAGCAGCTAGAAACACATTAAAGTTAAGAGGGCAAGAGCAACTAAAGCAAGAAATTAAAAAATCTCTTCCTCTGCACCAAAAACAGATTCATATTATGGTTTAATTATGCTACAAACACACACAAATCACACATGTGCACTCAATAATGAATACACTTTCATTGTGACCAAAAAAACTCATATTAAGCATGAACGTGTGACTGAAGGATAGCAGATCACACATCCACATTATGAGCCATTTGGGACAGAGCATGTCTAATTTTATACCACATCAAAAGTAAAATCATGGCAGTTTGCTTAGTCATTTAGAAGAGCAACAGAACAATTGTATATTCAGAGAGAAATAATAAAAAACATATACAGTTTAGTTATCTCATTGTAACAGTTTTTTGTTTGCTGTCTGATATCAACACCACATGATAAACACAAAGGCTCAGCCCAGAGAAAAAACTGTATCACTACTGAGAAACTGAACTACAGCCTCAACAAGCTCCTCATGTTCACTCACAGAAACACAAAGACAGAAGTAGTTTTTTCTTACATGATTTCACTACAGACTCTCTGTATTGAAGTCATGAGCTGTCTGTCAGAGCTGTTGGAAGAATGATTAAAAAAAAAATCTTTGTGCTTTTGTCTTCTGGTTAGTTGCAAAATTTATTTATTTATTTATGTTTTTTTTTTTGGTATATTAGTACAGATCTATAGCACACTATTTAAATCAGTCAGAAGAATGTGATCTTGATATAAAGTGTATTCAGATCCTGGTTTGAGATTTCACAACACTTACAGATTTAGTGCATTTGTTTAATCATTATTCATTAATTGTTTGTATTTCTCTGATTGTCCTGTTACACTAGAATACCAAACAGAGCAGCTGAACTTTCAGTCCGTTTTTACCATTTTAAGGTTCAAGGTGTTTATTTTTTTTGCAGTAAAATGTTATTTTAGCTCTAATGAACTTCAGTTCCACCTTCAATAAATAAAAAGGAAAAGGAAACTGACACTGATCTATTTACTGTCATAACTCTATTTTCATACATTTCTATTTTTTTGCAGTTTCTGTCTCTCTACTTTTCCAAAGTTTGTAATCATTTCAAAATGACGGCAAACTTCAGTTAAAGCTTCATTAAACTTAACTTTAATATGTGTGACTGAGAGACTGTTTGTGTTTGTTCTTCAGGAGTGTTTGCTGATGAACTGAAGTCAGTGTCAGTGACGGAGGGAGATTCAGTCACTCTACAGACTGATCTTACTGAAATACAGAAAGGTGATCGGATAAAGTGGAAATTCGGAACTAATGGGAGTTTAATAGCTAAAATCTTTGCATTGACCATCGACATCCCTGTTAATCTTACTGAGAGATTCAGAGACAGACTGACGCTGGACAAGAAGACTGGATCTCTGATCATCACAAACATCAGAACTGAACATGCTGGAGTTTATGAAGCTGATATCAGCCGCAGGAGCTCATCGTATAGACACAGATTCAATGTTACTGTCTATGGTGAGTACACAACTACAGATCACTCTATTATATTACACTACAGATTCTGCATACACATTTCTTAATGACTGTAATTTCATGTCAAATGCCTGACAATGAAACAGTCCTCTTATTTCTGGTGTAAATCCTCTGAAAATTCACACTACTTTTTCATTCTGTAATAATTTTTATGTCAAACTCATAAAGCTCACTCTAAATGAATGTCATTCAAACATACTGAAGTGCCTAAACCATCTCCACACAAGAGTTTTTACACACTGAATCATCTCCTCCATTGGAAATGCTTCTGGTCACTCTAAGATCAAATTCAGCAAAAAAACAAACGTCCTCACATTCAACTGCTTTTATTTCCAGCTAATTTCTTACCATGTGTAAATATTTGTATTATCATAAACGGTTCACCAGCTGAGACACGAGCTGAACATCAACATGAGATGAGCAGAAATGAATAATGAGTCTCTGAACAGAGCGGGAGTCGATATCAAAACTATCAGTCAGTATCTTGTGTCCATCAGCTGCTTGAACTGCTGCAGTGAATCTCATCTTCATGAACTGAGACAGATCTGACAGTTCTTGCTGTGAGAGGAATATAACTCATTTGACACGACCAGTCAGATGAAGAGCACCAGGGTTTGAAATGTAAGATTTAAAGTCATTCTTTGATTTGTAACGAAGGAAAAGTGAAGTTAGTTGTGAGAAAAGATGGTGCAGCACGTGTCTTTAAACTTTAAATGAGTGTGAAAGGAATATTTAGTTCCCATCTTCACCTGATCTGCTGAGATTTAATGAAGAAGCTGAAGACAAACATCTTCCAGAAGCTCTTGAGACTCAGTGGCTGTTCTTGTGTGTCTGTTCCCCTTATTGAGCTCAGGATCTAGTCAATACAATCACAGAAAACCTGTATGACCTCACAGTCAATCAGATCAATAATGTGCTAATCTAACTACAAACTCACTAGACAGAATGTATTCATTTAGCTGCAGGTTTAACGTGTAACGGAGACAAGCTATAAGATCTGAGTGTGTAAACCTCACTGCCCTGACCTCAAGAGACACACATGTGACTGATGCTAGAGATTTACTGTCCTTGTTAGCAAGAATGTTTAATTTTGTGATGTTTTTACTGTATTTTTACAGTATTGTTTCTATAGGCTCAATCTACAGAAGGCTTCATCTTCAGATATATAATGTGAATGTAGTTTCATCTGTTGGGTAGAGAACATGTGCATGAGAAAGTGTTTATCTCTGGACGTTTGTGGTTAATGTGAGTTTGTGTTTGCATGTCTTGAGCCATGAAGAGTGGGTGAAATTTAACTTCCTCTTTATGAGAAACAGCTTTACTGTGAAATAAAGTGCAGAATTAGTGAACGCTAATGTTTGACAAGAAAAAATATGAATATACTGTATATCATATTATACTATGCATGTAAAAAATAATATTGATTCTCAGCTGCATATCAATCTCTATATATCCATGATTTGCATATTAATACTGTGACCTTCAGATCAGCACGTTCATCCATTTTGGGGAGTTTCAAACTAAAAGTATTAATATTTTCTTTTAGTGTAACATTTTTAAAACAGTGACTCTTTTCCAGTAACAAACACTAGCAGTGAGGCGAGATCAGATCTCAACCGCCCTCGTGTCATGTGACTGATGCTCAGCATTAACACTCCTTTCAGCAAACAGTGAAAACACGTTTATTGTACACTTTTAAATGCCTCCACAGACTTTACTACTTTTGCATTGTCTTAATGGAAAGAGATGCTTTTTGCAAAATAGTAAAATTACAGTTTTTTTTAAGGCTGCTATCCAGATTAGGATGAATCTTTGAGTCAGTGAATGATACAGTATATTGACCAAAAGTGAGGAGATGTTTGTGAAATATATTTGCTTTTAATTACACTTTAGATTCGATTAAACAATGAAAATATGAGAATGTTAATGTAAGACTGGTTTTCCTGCTAAGACAGAACATGAGATCAAACACCCTGAAATAAAACTCTGAAAAAGAGAGATGGTCCTCACTGCAGGACACAAGATCCAACTCCTCCCACTTTACATATCCCTAAATCTACCCGACTCCACCCCCTGGATCTCCAGTGTTCTGCAGTGAGGAGCTCCTGGAGAAAGATCAAAAAGAGCACAGGACACAGCCTTGTCCAGTCTTCTCTCCTCTTATCTACAGTAGTTGTCTAATCCACTGGGATTGTGTACTACAACAATTATTGGCTCTTTGATGAATGCCACTTTGGACAGAAGCATCTGCTGAATGCATAAATGTAACATAAAAACAGTGATGTTGAAACAAAGCTTTGCTTACCAATGCTCTCCTCTGAACTGGATCAGAAATGGTTCATTAGATTAATCTGGTGTTTTGGGGCCATCTGGTGGACAAAACCATAAATATTCTATCTAATATTATATTCTAATATATCATCTTATTTTTCCAATGTACATTTCTTTGATAATTACGCTTTCATTTTTTAATTGATTTATGCTTTTCTATTTTGTTTCCTAACTGTATGCAGCAACTAAATGCTACAAATAAAAAGGTAAATATATTTGTCATGGAAAATATTAATGATACAATGAACTAATTTTATTTTAAAGAAAATCAATATTTGCATAGTATAACAAGACACATAATAACATTTAAAAATAAAAAATATAAAAAAGTATAAAGACACAGAAAGTTTTAGTCAGAATAAACATTTACAGATAATGAACATATTTACACTGTTTTAAATAATATTATGAATATGAATAAATAGGACTAAATTTAATCTTAGTTGCAGATGTTTCAATGCTCAGCTGAACTTCATCTCTATATGTCTGAGCAACAGAAATCTGACAAGAGTTTTCATGCCAAAGCAATGAAATATTACTGCTTCACAACATCATCCTGTGACGTTAAACACATTTAAATCAAGACAATATCTCTTACTCGTCTGAGCAAATATCCTTCAAAACTACACAATCATAAGATTAAACAACAATAGAAAGCACTGCAAGAGAGGAAAATAATAATATAATAAAAATGAATAAATTAATTAGGAAAAATTTGAAAAAAGTTTGTTTTTATTTGTTCATGAAGTTAAAATATCAAAAACAAATGATGAATTTTAGGATTGATTATTGTAAATGAAAATCATATTTAGGTCACGACTTTAAGTCTAAATCTGCTCAATAAGTGTAAGCTGTGGTGTTTGTCCATATGAACATCTTAATGGTGAGTTTAAGTAAAAAACAACATTAAAATTACAAATTATTGCTCTTGCATTCTTCCCCGCCATTTCAAATGATATCAAATTAGTATGTTTGCATAGTGTTCATTTTAAAATATTATGCATTTAACAATGTAACATCTGTTTTCATCAATTCAGCAACTCCAGTACTTGATTTGTGTACTTCATCCACTGCTGGCTTTAGGATCGTCAAAAACAACTTATATACATACAGCTCCATTAAGCTTGAATTGAGGACACAGCCATTCTTCACATTCTTCGAGCGCTTGGAAACACTGAATCAATTGGTTCAACAGATTCAAAGTTTCAAACTGCTAACTGATTCTCCATAACAAAACTTTCAAAATCTATAACTGACCTCTTAAAAAGACAAGCCCAAAGTCACCCTTATAAGTAGACTGTAGGCTATGTGAGTGAATCAATGTCTTTCCACACACACAGTGTCCCATTGTGAAATCCCAAAATACACTTTAACATTTAGACAATGTCTCCAAGAAGATCAGGACTGTCAGCATTGAATGACTGTTACTGACATTGCATTAAACATTTTTTCTCATGTTTTCCAGCTGCTCCAACTACAACTCTTCCTGTCACCAGCCTAGACTCAACATCATTTTCATCAACATCATCAGGATTGTCAAAAGGTGAACATGTTACCATCACTGACCTCTGTCAGACATGTGCAGGTACCTCAGTTGTAATAATCCAGCGTTAGCGTCAGTTCTGGCAGGTCACGTCAGTCAAGCTCGCATCAGCTGACTCCCAGGTGACTCACATCTACCTATAGGAATATGACGCCTATCACAGCATCTATATATAAGTTCCTCAGTATTATCAGCAGCTATTGCACTCTCAAGAGCAAATTACCCTCCTCCATCCCCAGCTCCTCCTCTCTTCAGTCAGCATTAGATTTATGATTCCCCTGAATCAGACTAATTCTTGAAATATGTGTATGTTAAATTATTGACATTAATGATATCTGCATATGTTGGTCCTGTTCTGTTTTCTCTAGGGGGTTTATTGCTGCTCTCCCTGCTCTTATAGTCTGCATGGATGCGCAGGGAGTTCTTGCCCAGAACAGAACCATACCGCCAATACAAACTCTATGCATTATCAATCATATTTGATGATAGTGGTCCAGACAGAAGTGGCTTTTTTTTTCTTTTTTTTTTTTGCTGATTTAAAGGTGCAATGTGTAAATTTTAGGAGGATCTACTGAAGAAATGTAATATAATTTGTGTATAAAGACCTTACAAAATGAACGTTATTTTTTTTGATAATTATCACTTTAACCTTGGAATCTGTGTGAACACGTCTTCCCAGAGGCGCAACAAGATGAGTGAGAAGCACCTGATCCAGAGATTGTCAGTTTTTGATCTTCCGTATCGCTGCTCACAGCTATATTTCACTCATGTCATTTTAAACAGATTTGAGTTTTTGCAGATATCTGAGTTCCTGACAGAGACTAAAATCAGCTTGTTGAAAATCTCAATTCTGTTTTATCTTTGTTTTTTCAGAATTACATGGCCATTATTGTGATTCTGCTGAAGCTGTGCTCCGATTGGTCGTCACTGCTCTGATGGGCGTGGCTGCTGCGGCTGCTGCTGTTCTTCTTGTCAATGACGTCAGATCTACGAGAGGAAAAAAGGAGGAAACAGAACAGATGTCATAAATATTGGGACATATATATGAATTTTAATTGTAAAGATGAAAATATGTGTGGTTTAATTGTTTAGTGATGCGAAACGAAGTTGTGTTTACCTTTTCTTTCTTCAGAACTGGTGTATTGAGGCCATCTGGTGGCCAAAACAATTCATTTTATTCTTTAATGCAATCTGTTTTACATTTCATTGTTAATTACAGTTTTCATTTTTTCTTAATTTTCATTTAATTTTTTCTTAAAATTAATTTTACCTTTTTAATTTTGTTTCATAATTGTATGCAGCAACGCCACAAATACAAATGTAAAAAAATTTGTCACATCAATAAATCACTGTAGAATTGAACTAAATATTACCTACTGAACTGATATAATACAGTTTAGCATGTTTTAGAAAGATTTAAAGTCATCATTTCATATACCTGTGAAATCTGAACTATTGTGTATCTGCTCAAGAATATTTTGGAAAGATTTAGATAGAGTGATAGAAATGTGTGTTTGATGTGCTTTATGTAATTTTTTCTCTTTCTGACAGTAATGTAAATAATGTAATTATGTTTTCTTGTGGCATTGAATAAAAAAACAGATCAGATATTATGAATATTGTTATAGTTGTTATAATATAGTTTTAATCTATAATATGATTTACATTCATGCATTTTCAGATGTTTTTTTCTCCAAAGTGATTGTGTACTTTGGGTCCATCTGGTGGCCAAAACCCAGAATATTCATCAATATTTCATTTAATTTACTGCAAATGCTTCAGAAACACAAATGAAGAAAAATATTTGTCATGCCAATAAAACACCATAAAATGTCAAACGAGAACTGAGCAGGACCAACTGATGAACATCAATAAATCATAAGCCTATATTTTTAACTGAAAGTTGTATAACAATAAATATAAATTCAGATGGAATGATACTGATAAGTTGGTCTGATGGTTATGATGATGAATGAAGATGCTTTAAATGTACAAATATTACTACATTATAGCTCCATGAATTTTAATAGTTAAATTAAATAGAAATACACTAAACACAATTCAGTAAAACAAACAAACAAACAAACAAATAAACACCAACAACAACATGCCACAGGAAATCTGAAGTCTTTTTTTATTATAACAGTTTTTCTCATGCAGAAGAATAAATATGATATTCAGTGTAATCAGTCATTTCTGTTCTGGGAGTTTTTGTCTTGTTCATTTTCTCCATAAAGATTCACATTCTCTCCTGCCTCCACGAATCACAACACAAACTCTACACTAAGCCTTATTAAGCAGTAAAATAAATAAATAAAATAAAGTGTGTGTAACAGAGTAGAAATGACAAAACAATGATTTCATCCTACACTGACTGTGGATTTAATGGTCTTAATAAATGATGCGTGATCTTAAAAACAGTCATTTGAGAGCAAGTCGTTTAAATTCATCTTTAACTATAATACCAAAATGCTTTCAGAGTGAAACATGAATGTGAATCATTACTTGAGCAGCTCAGTTTGAGAGTCAAAGTGAAATCTGCTGTTTCCGGTGGTGGAGGTTTCAGATGCATCTTAAAATCAGTTTAACACTGTCCTGTTAGTTCATGATCTGTCGGTCACTGAAGTGTTCACATATTTCAAGCGCTCTTATCTGAAAATGGTTCACCTGTTTGATTTGTTCTGCTTGTGGCGTCTGGTTGGTGAGTAAAACATTAGTTCGCACAGCGCTCTTCAAATGAGTCTGCTCAAGTGTAAATGAACATCTCTGTCTGTTTGTGTCTGTCCTCATCTTCCTTTGTGTCTGCTGCTGTTCTGTTTCTTCTTCAGTTCACCTTTACAGCTACAAACCAGGTATTTAGTCTTTTATGTTTTCCAGGTGTGTTTGCTGATACAGATGAACTGAAGTCAGTGTCAGTGATGGAGGGAGATTCAGTCACTCTAAACTCTGATCTCACTGAAATACATGATGATGATGATCTGATTCTGTGGAGTTTTGGAACGAAAAACACTGTAATAGCTGAAATAGATGTACTGGAGTACAGCTTCACTGTATATGATGATGGTCCTGATGGGAGATTCAGAGACAGACTGAAACTGGATCATCAAACTGGATCTCTGACCATCACAAACATCACAACTGAACATGCTGGAGATTATCAACTACAGACCAGCAGTGTGAGAAAGATTTTCAGTCTCACTGTCTATGGTGAGTTATATATTGTTTTCAC
The DNA here is from genome assembly GCA_036281575.1 of Ancherythroculter nigrocauda. Taxonomy (NCBI): domain Eukaryota; kingdom Metazoa; phylum Chordata; class Actinopteri; order Cypriniformes; family Xenocyprididae; genus Ancherythroculter; species Ancherythroculter nigrocauda. The sequence goes on along the minus strand of VTFQ01000002.1, from coordinate 56,619,845 downwards.
CTGTTTTGTTTAGTAAAGCTTTGAAGTAGATCTATCTCAACATTTTAATTATTTTGATCCTTGATTATTAAAATGACTAAATCATTGCAACATAGTCATCTCTGCTACTCGTCTAAATGACAAGTTCATAATAATTATGATTCTTTTGTAAATGTAGAGACAGAAGTGAAGATCAGGACTGTCAGAATGTGACGAGACACTCACTAACTCACTGATGCTGCAATAAACACTTTATATCTTTATTTCATGTTTTTCAGCTCGTCTGTCTGTTCCTGTCATCAGCAGAAACTCTTCACAATGTTCTTCATCATCATCATCATCATGTTCATTGGTGTGTTCAGCTGTGAATGTGAGTCATGTGACTCTCTCCTGGTACAAAGGAAACAGTTTATTGTCCAGCATCAGTGTGTCTGATCTCAGCATCAGTCTCTCTCTACCTCTGGAGGTGGAATATCAGGATAAAAACACCTACAGCTGTGTGCTGAACAATCCCATCAGCAACCAGACTCAACATCTGGACATCACTCACCTCTGTCACACATGTGCAGGTATGACAGCAACGATAATATTCACTGAATTAATTTGTTGATTTTAATGAGACTGATAACTTAAGATGCCTGAAATGATGAATGAGCTTCTGTCATCTTCATCATACTCATACTCATGTTTTTTTCTTGTGTGGAGCATAACAGGTGATCTTTTTGAGTTCATGGCAGACTAAAGTCAGTTTGTTGAAAATCACACTTCAGCTTATCATTGCTCATTTGTTTTTTCAGAAGCACACACCCATTGTTGTGATTCTGTTGAAGCTGTGCTCCGATTGGTCGTCACTGCTCTGATGGGCGTGGCTGCTGCGGCTGCTGCTGTTCTTCTGGTCAATGACGTCAGATCTACAAGAGGTAAAAAGGAGGAAACAGAACTGATGTCATAAATATTGTGACATATATAAGAGTTTTAATCGTAAAGATGAAAATATGTGTGGTTTAATTGTTTAGTGATGCGAAACGAAGTTGTTTACGTATTCTCTCTTCAGAACTGCTGTATTGAGGCCATCTGGTGGCCAAAACAATTTATTCTTTAATGCAATCTATTTTACATTTCATTGTTAATCAGTTTTCATTTTTTCTTAATTTGTTATTTTACCATTTTAATTTTGTTTCATAATTGTGCAGCAACACCACAAATACAAATGTAAAAATATTTGTCACACCAATAAATCACTGTAGAATTGAACTAAATATTACCTACTGAACTGATATAATCCCAGACAGCAACATAGTGTGGCCCAGATCCGCCCACATCTGGTACATGTGGATTAGAAACACACCAGATGTGGGCCGGATCTGGGATACATGAATCATATATGTGCCTATATTTTAATATGTCATAATAAGAATAAATTATGAATTCAGAATCAGATTGAATGACGGTTGAATAAAAACACATTTACAGCATTAGACAGTTATTAAAACAGTGTAAATTGTGAAAAATTTATGAAAATGAAAAAGATTTAAGATTTTGAGATCAAGTTTGAGATTGCTTGTTGTCTTTTATGATGGAATGAACTACAATCCCATGATGCAACATTTGCCATGATACATATAATTTTTCTACAAGAAAATCAATATTTACATATAATAGCATAATACAGTATAATATTAGTATATTACAGTATAATAGTAGTAAATGTATCTCTCTCACACGTGTCCCACATTGTCCTGCAAAATCACATCTACATCCTGAAACAGAGCGATAACCAGCTGCTGTTCTTCTGAATAACAGAATCAGAGCAGAAAACACTGAATTTATCAGTTAAGCATGTTTTAGAAAGATATCATTTAATATACCTGTGAAATCTGAACTATTTTGCTCATGTCTTATCACTGTATCTGCTCAAGACTATTTTGGAAAGATTTCAAAATGAGAAAACTGAGGTTTATGATAGAAATCTGTGTATTTGATGAGCATGATGTATTTTTTTCTCCCTCTGACAACTGTATGTAAATAATGTGATTATGTTATCTTGTGGCATTATACAAGATATCAAAAATATTGTGAGTTTCAATCTAATTTACATTCATGCATTTTCAGACACTTTTTTTCTGTGAACTTTGGGTCCATCTGGTGGCCAAAACCTAGAATATTCATTAATATTTCATTTAATTGGCATCCATTTTATATTTCTTTGCCAGTTACAGAGTTTCTGAATTTATGTTTCATTGCTTTGCATATTTTCACTCTGCTTTGTTTTAATTGTACTCTATAAAAAATTATATGATCAATAAGTTATATGACAACATATGGTTTTACATTGTTTTAACTCATCAAAATAAGTTAAACAATTTTTAACTTTTTTATTCAACTCATTTTTTAGTCAGTTTGATGTCATTTAATTTGAAATGACTTAAACATGTTGACTGTACTCAAAAATTAAGGCACATATTAGTGTACAGAACAACACTGCAAATGCTTTAGAAACACGGATGTAGAAAAGTATTTGTCATGCCAACTAAACACCATAAAATGTAAAATGAGAACTGAGCAGGACCAACTGATATATATCAATAAATCATATACAAACTTATATTTTTAATTAAAGGGTTGTATAACAATAAAATATAACTTCAGCTGGAATGATAGTTTGTCTGTAGCTAATGGTTATGATGATGAATGAAGATGATTAAACATATCCAAGAATTTTAATGATTGAATTAAATAGAAATACACTAAACACAATTCAGTAATAAAAACACCAACAACAATATGCCACAGGAAGTCTGAAGAGTCTTTTTATTATAGAGATAACAGTTTTTCTCATGCACAAGAATATGATATACAGTGTGACAGAGTCATTTCTGTTCTGGAAGTATTTGTCCCGTTCACTCTGAATGGGAAATGAACGGGACTTTAACTTCCAGAACTGACTTCTAAATGTAGATTAATATTATAGACATGACAATTATTTAGGGTAGCTTAAAAGATCGTTTCATCCTCTGAGGCCCGAACAGTGACTGTGACAGTAACCACATTTATTAATCTTCATCTGACACACTGTATATTTAATAATCTTGATATTCTTAGTTGTTAAGTGTTATAATACCAAAGCAAAAGCAAAGGAAAATTGTTGTTTCACCACATCACCATTACAAACATTTAAATATTTTTTAACATTTAAAAAAATACACCTAGAAACCACAACAACAGTAAAAAACTGTAATCCTACATTGAAAAACAGTTAACTGGATTACAGAAAGTTTTCGTAGATATACGGTGAATAACTGTAATAGATCTAATGGTAGTTTTTGGAAGTGAAAAATAACAATTCATTATATACTTTACAATAAAAAAAAATAAAAAAAAATAAAAAAAAACTGAAAATTGACATTCCCACTATTCCCTGCATACGGAAGAGGATTAGGGCCAAGCAATAATAAAAAAATAAAACCATCTCGAGATTAAAGTTTTTAAATTTCGAGAAAAAACTCATTAAATTTCAAGAAAAAAGTCGAGATAAAATGTTGAGAAAAAAGTCATTAAATTACGAGAAAAAAGTTGTTAAATTACGAGAACAAATTCGTTAAATTATGAGAAAAATTTTGTTAAATTTCGAGAAAAAAGTCGAGATAAAATGTTGAGAATAAACTCATTAAATTACGAGACAAAAGTTGAGATAAAATGTTGAGAATAAAGTCATTAAATTACGAGAAAAAAGTTGTTAAATTACGAGAACAAATTTGTTAAATTATGAGAAAAATGTCGTTAAATTTCGAGAAAAAAGTCGAGATAAAATGTTGAGAATAAAGTCATTAAATTATGAGAAATATGTTGTTAAATTACGAGAACAAATTAGTTAAATTACGAATTTGTTCTCATAATTTAACGACTTTTTTCTCGAAATTTAACGATTTTTTTCACAAAATTTAACAACTTTAATCTCGAGATGGTTTTATTTTTTTATTATTGCTTGGCCCTAATCCTCTTCCGTACTTGTGTGACACTTTGCATCTGATGAATTTTCATTGAAATAACTCTAGTTATTCTTAGTTTTCACTGTTCAGTTATACACATTAGGGTTTTATGTTACATCTAATGTTGTTACGTGTGTCACCAATGATGGTGTTTAGTGTGTGTGTGAATGACACTGTGTCTCCTTCTTTACATTAGTATTGTTCTTCTCAGCTTGTGGAAAAGCTGCTTGTGATGAGCTTTGATTCATCATGTGACTCTCATCTCCACTGCGTTTGCTGGTTGTCAGTGTATTACAAAGGAACAAAACAGATATTAGTACTTCAATAGGTTGGTAAAGTAACATTATATCAGTTAAACGTAAAAATATGTTGTTTTTTTTACCATAAATTTAATGGATTTTTTTGTGTGTAAAATAAACAGTTATGAACTGTAATTATTACAGTATAAACCTTCACATTATACGGCTTTGAACTGTAGAATAGACCGTAAACTAAGTGCTGTCCCGTAAAACCTAAAACGTTCTGGAAACCACAGCTGCCGTTTTTTTACTGTGCGCACAATCATCAGAGTAAACAGCAATAGCAAACATCGCAAAGAGAAAGAAAAATAAGAATAATTAAAATGAAATAATTATATTACCAAAGAAAATTAAACAACACAGAAATCCTTCATTCAAAAGTGAAAATTGTGGTAACACTTTACAATAAGGTTCATTAGTGAACTACATTAGTTAACATGAACTAATAATGAACTACACTTCTGCAGCATTTATTAATCTTTGTTCATGTTAATTTCAACATTTACTGATACATTATTAAAGTCAAGAGTTGTATTTGTTAACATCATAATGCACTGAGAACATGAACAAAATATGAACAGCTGTATTTTTTTTTATTAACTAAGATTAACAAATAGAGTAACAAATGTATTGCTCAATGTTAGTTCATGTTAGTTAATATAATAATTATGTTACATTATGAGCAATACATTTGTTACTGTATTTACTAATCTTTGTTAACATTAGTTAATGAAAATACAGTTGTTCATTGTTTGTTCATGTTAGTTCACAGGGCATTAACTAATGTTAACAAGATTTTAATAATGTATTAGTAAATGTTGAAATTAACATTAACAAAGATAAATTAATTATTTATATAAAAGTGCAGTTCATTATTAGTTCATGTTAAAGGGATAGTTCACCCAAAAATGAAAATTTGATGTTTATCTGCTTACCCCCAGCGCATCCAAGATGTAGGTGACTTTGTTTCTTCAGCAAAACACAAATGATGATTTTTAACTCCAACAGTTGCCGTCTGTCAGTTGTATAATGTGTGTCAATGGGAACTTCTTTTATAAGAGTAAATAAAACTTGCATAGACAAATCCAAATTAAACCCTGCGGCTCGTGACGACACATTGATGTCCTAAGACATGAAACGATCGGTTTGTGCGAGAAACCGAACAGTACTTCTAAAACACCACTATGTTCAACTGCACTCCACATCCATATCCACTCATTGAAGCAAAGCGCGAGACATCACTTCCGTCATCAGAACGCATTTTTTGACCTCACTAACCAGATGCTGAAACGCTGTTGGACATAGTGGTGTATCAGAGGTAAAAAATGACATAAATACTGTTCGGTTTCTCGCACAAACTATCATTTCGTGTCTTAGGACATCAGTGTGTCGTCACGAGCCGCAGGGTTTCATTTGGATTTGTCTGTGCATGTTTTTTTTTGACTCATAGATTTTGTTTCCATTGACATGCATTATAAGACTGACAGACGGCAACGGTTGCAGTTAAAAATCATCATTTGTGTTCTACTGAAGAAACAAAGTCACCTACATCTTGGATGCCCTGGGGGTAAGAAGATAAACATCAAATTTTCATTTTTAGGTGAACTATCCCTTTAACTAATGTAGTTAACTAATGTTGACTAATGAACCTTAAGGCCTGTACACACCGGGACGAATATCGCACGCGTTTTTCTAGATGTTTTTTGTGTTCATACGATTCATACGTCCAAGCGATTTTCACTCGCGATGCGCAGAGCAAACGTGCTAATTCACTCCCTGCCAGTATATGGCGCTTGTGCAAATAAACCTATAATAACATATAAAATGGCATATGAGAGATAGTAGTCAGAAACGGTAGTGCAAATAAGTCACAATGACAGTAGTGCAAGTGAATGTTAGTGCAAATAAACATTTTTAAACATTCTTAACTATATTTTTTGAATGTAAAAGAAAAAAACAAACAGTAAAAATACAGAAATAATACACATCTGTTGGTGTGGCCAAGAACTGGCAGAGCACCATCCGTGCGTCTCAATCAGCTCCCTAGTCCCTAGTAAAATTAATTTACACGGTCTACTGATACACAACCTGGGAAGCTAGGGAGCTGTTTGACACGCAGGGATAGTTTGTAGGGGTCTTCCTCATCTCTTCGTCGTCTTGGTATCAATGTGTGCTTGACAAGATCGTTTTGTGCTTGAGCGCCACCAAGTCGTGTTTTACTGTAACTTCAGCATCTCCGGGCACGTGAACAAAAGCGGCACTCTCATTGGTCTGTCAGTTTTTAACACGGTGCATCAAACCAAAAAAACAAACCCGAGGCGTTTTAAAAAAATGACGCTTTTACGCCTGTTGTTTTTCGCATTGGTGTGCACACTCACATTGGCGGCCTTTAATCGCGTGCAATATTCGTCCCGGTGTGTACAGGCTTTTACCAGAAAACCTTATTGTATAGTGTTACTAAAAGTGCTTTACAATTATTAGAGTGCTTATTTCAACAAGTTACAGTTCAAAAACAGAAGATTTCACAACAAGTATTTTTAGAAACCTAAAAAAGAATAGAAATGCTAAACATGTGCTTCAGTGGCAGTAGTTTTGTAGGGATCCTCTCAGATCACGCGATCTCTTTCTTCTGTAAGAAGAGAGAGAGAAATGAACAGTGCTGTTTAGAGTTACAGAAACCCAAAGACAAATCAGACACAATCAGCACATCTGTCATCTATCAGTGATTCTGGTACATTTATTTGCCATTAGGATTGGGAGTTTGTCAGTGCAGGTGAAATCAAACACAGATCTGATGTAAAGTCAGAGTTCAGTATCTTACCTCTTCTCTGTCCACCTCTTTGTAAGGTGTGTTTTTCTCCCTGCCTGCTTTAAAAACATATACGCACAATTAAACACTCAGTATGGGATAATGTACACACACACACACACACATGCATGTATGTGTAATATACAAAACAAAACATAAATTATTCAGTTTATACTTTAACTGAACTCTCCTGCTATCTTTAAAGTGAATAGCGCAGACTCGCCAGCCTGGGTCACACACATGACCATTGCATGTACCCTTCACTAACAGACATGTGGAAGAGCTCTTGGTGAAGGGATTCAGTTGTTCACTTTCATTTGGAACGCCGTTAGGAATTCACAGAACATTGCTATGACGTCATTATCAGGATATATCTGACCTTGGAATGCCACAACTGACCAATCAGAATCAAGTATTCTGGAGAGCCAAGTAATAATTTTGCATAAAACATGATATTTTCCTCTCACTATAGTATCTGTAGGTGATACTTACCATTTTTAGAGGTCCCACGGCGATATAAAATCACAGCAGCAACTGCAGACACCAGCAGCAGAACAACAGCAACTATTCCTGCTAAAACAGCCGAAGACAGACCTGAATCTGTAGAGATAAAGAGAGACTGTCATTAGTTTGTGTGAGTCTGACAGTGTGTTTATACCACATTATGACCAATAATGCCCTCTTTTACAAGATGTAATATATGAGTCTGTAAAGTTTCAGCTCAAAATACCTCACAGATCATTTATTATAGCTTGTAAATTCCCATTTTTGCTGTTTTCATGCTTGTGGCTTTAAATGCAAATGAGCTACTGCTCCCCGCCCCCTTTCCAGGAAATGACTTTCTTCAACAGCTCCTGCAGGCGTCGGATACTTTGCCAAACCAAAACATCTGCTTGGTTTTGATGATCATCTATATTTCGATCATGCTCACAGACACTGCAGCTCTTCTTCATTAAAGTTTATTTTCTACATGCATTTTAAAGCTACATCAGTTTACTTCAAATGTATGGTTTTCTGAGCACACACACCTGAAGCACACACACAGAAAGCTGGCTGACGTCTCGTGAGTGTTAAACTAACTTCTATTTCATGTCTTATTGTGTTTAAACTCTCACATACACACAAGGTTATGTCAAAAACACACAAAGTTCAGAAACACACAGTCAGTTATGTCTGTGAACAAACAGCAGGGACAGAAATCGCATGTGTATATTAGATCGGTGGCACATTCCCTTCAAAAAAAAAAAACAAATTCACTGCATCTTCAGCGGCTCGGATGTCAGGAGTAAATGAAGACTGTTATGTTCACTCTTACCAAACATCTTTGTTGCTACAGCATAGAGACAATGGCGGACAGTGTACGACTCACTCAGGGCAGAAACTAATACAGCATGTGTCCGTCAGCAGTCGTGGGCGGAGCCAGAGAAATTTGACATTACATTGCTCAGAAAATGAAAACGGCTTGACTGTTGAGGTTTGATGGGGATTAAAAAAGGAGTGTGTGGATGTTTATCATTATAGGGTGGTTGTACACATACTGACAAAACACATTTATGAATTTGACAAAATAGGTCCCCTTTAATTGGAAAAATTCTCTCTATAGACACTGATGTGAAAGGTTTATTCCTCTATTGCAATGGGAAATAATCCATTAACAGATGAAGTTAGGCATACTACCAAATTAACTTTCTATGTTTACAACTAAATTGTCTGTGCTTCAAATCTATGCATGGAAGATCTAGTAACCTACGAGGATGGCCTCCAGAAATGTCGAGAGAGGCTTTTTGAGGCTTTTTCAGACGGCACTTAGAGGCTTTTGCATCTGAAGTCTTCATGTTTAGGATAAAGTTTGATAAACTAGATCCTGACATGAAATGAAATGCATGTGTTTGAACGAACAACAGCAAAATAATTTTAACTGAACTATAAAGTCAAGCTCTCCTGAACAGTTCAGGTATCAGTAAACTGTAATACATGATTTGCAATCTATTAATAGATTAAAAAAAGGAAGTGATAAAACATACTCAAGTCAAACTCCCGCTTCTCCATACGAGGAACATCATTGGTTTGGTCTTGATCAGACAGAGAGGACAGAGAAGCTGGGAAACACAAACCAACAGAAATAAAGACTTAAGAAAGAATTGATGAAATCTTTTAATTAAAGATTACAAAGACACATGAATGTAGGATTGTATTTAGGGTTTCTGTAATGTCATATATTTAATTATTCACACAATATTTCTGCTGTAAATGACTGAGCAGTGTCATCAGAAATGCAGTTTTTATGTTGATGAACTATTAAATTTTCAGCAAGCCAATGAAGTTAAATGCAGGTTTAATATTATCTATTTTTCTATTCTAATAGAAAAATCATTGATTCATTTTTAATATTTTAATTCCTGGAGGAAAAAAAAAAACTTCATGGTGATTTACTCACCAGTGATGATCACACTGAATGTTTTGATGCCGTCATCACGAGTGCTGCTGATCTTTCTTGTGATTTTTGTGCTGTCACATTTGCGGTTTCTGTTCAAGCTTTGCCTTTTGCCTGAACTCTCACTCCTGATTATTTCTGCTTCATAGTGTCCAGCATGTTCAGATCTGATGTCTGTGATGATCAGAGATCCAGTCTCATAGTCCACCTTCAGTCTGTCTCTGAATCTCCCGCCTTCACCATCATATAAACAGCTCGTATTGGCATGTCCGTTGATCAGAGCTATGCGAGTGTCTTCATAATACCACAGTATCTTGTCATGTTGTTGTTTATTTATATCAGTCTGTAGAGTGACTGAATCTCCCTCCTTCACTGACACTGTCACCACATCATCACCAAACACACCTGAAGACACAAATAAACAGTTACTTTGTGTGTGTACAGCTTTCACATACATAATGGCATCCTGAAATCAGCTACATTGTGGTGACCAGCTAACCATTCCAAAACAGATATAAATACAATAAATATAATACATAATGTAAATAAATATAATAATTCATTTCTAAATGCAAAAGGTTAAGATTGGAGGTAGGGTTAGGGCTATGGGATAGAAAATATCAATAACTTTTAATAAAAACAACATAATTGAAAGTCTCCATGAAGACACAAAATCAAGCCTGTTTGTGTAGGGGTAGGTTCTGAGCCGCTGTCCTGCAGAGATTAGCTCAGACATACTTGAAAAAGCTAATCAATAACCTTAGGATTACTAAGGATCGAATTTGGTAGAGAAGTTACAGAACAGTGGAGATTAGAAATGACAGTCATTCTCTCAAAAATACGTTTTAACCAATGATGAGTAAAAATTAAAAGAGATATGTGTAGGTGTAATAAGAATAAAATGATCATGTATTATAGCTGTGGTCACATGATATCTTATCAGTCAGCTGCCTTTCATCCTTCACTTCAAATTGTCCCTGCGCATGCGCATATCAATATTACATCTTGTTTCCTTTTAAATATTTGCATTGTTTAAAGGGTAGCTAGATAAAGGGTACGTATACGTATGGATGTTAATAAAGCCTCAATCCACACGAATATGGTGCTGGTAGCACAATCTGATAGGTAGCAACCGCCATTTCAAGAACAGAAAAAAATAAATCAATAATTAAATGATGTCTAAAAATACACAGCACGGAACATCGTGACACTTTATAGGCTATTCCTATATAGGCCTATACTAAATTATTTAAACCTTCGACCAATACAAGATACGATATTAGAAGATATCTTGCGAAAGTGAACCATGGTTTCACTATAAAAACCATGGTTAAACAATGGTTACTACGCACACACACAAACCATGGTTAATTTTCGTAAGGGATGACGTAAACTGAAACTACAAAATGCGTATCAAAACGTCTTACCATCAAGGAGCAAAAACAGCAAAAAATAGCGTCCCATCATTTCATCTGCTGTGTTTATAAGAGTTGATTCAGATAGCTAGTGTTGTTCGTTGATCTGTAGTCTGTAATTGAATCTCTTCCCACCTCACAAAAAAACCCGCAGTTATTAAATTAATTCACGTCACCAAAATCGATTCGAATATACATTTAGGATTTTAAAAAACACGTCATATTTATCCAGATTAAATGTTAATAATCGTTATGTCGTAGGATAAATAAGTAATAATAATAATAAAAACGTAGCCTACAGCCCTACATAATGGTTGCTATTCAAAACCGAAAGCATAGCGTGATGTAAAAATACCCCATAGGAAAAGGGCACGGAAGTGAATCAAAGGTAGATTCCCAGGTAACAATATTTTGTTATGATAATGTTCTCAAAACATTCTGTGTTGGTTCTGGGAACGTAAAAAAATACACCAGTTTGGCGTTACAGCAACATTTTTACAAGGTAAGAAGTTCCTCAAACATTCTTTCATCTTAGGAACGTTGATTTGTAACATTCCAAGAACAAAAAAAAATGTCTAGTTTCCTTAATGTTAGTAGAATGTTATTTAAAGGTTAGTATGATGTTCCTGAAACATTCTTTCAATCATTCAAACACCTGCTGTGAACAAACACTGAAAGAAAGAGAAATAAGAACATAATTGTGTCAAGTCAGCAGCTCGTTTAGACATTCATAGTGAAACCTGCTGTACTAACACAAATATAGCACTAAACATTTGACTCACTCCACACAAAGCAACTTTTCAATTGAAATGAGGTGAATACATCACTGATTTTGGAGAAAAGGCAGGATTTTTACTCTGTATGCATTATTCATGAACTCTTTATTAAACCTTAAACACATGCAATGTATGTTATATGTTATATGTTATATATAATGTTATATATAAAGATATAAAGATTTAAATAAAAGATAGCAAATTTGTGATCAACAGCTGAAGATTGTTTCCCACATGTAAGAACAGTAAGTATTAAAAGCTAGAGATAGTATAGTGAATATTGTGAAGTATGTGGTCAAAGCTTTAGTGCTCTTTCAGTGATGAGCGGTCAGGTTGTGTTGGGGGAGGATTCACACACACACACACACACACACACACACACACACACACACACACACACACACATTATCTCACTTCTGCTATGTCGAAGCAGTCTGTTTTCACACATTTCCAGCATTCTCATCTTATAGTGCTGAAAGAAAATGGTTCATGTTGTCGTTTTGTTCTGCTTGTGTTTGAGCAAACTGGTTGGTGAGTAATAAATGTGTCTGATATGTTTGATTTACTGATTTAGTTCATGCTTTAGTTTTTATACTGTTTAATACATTTAGTATTATTTTCAGATATTTTGAAACAAGTATATTACTTAAAAATTCTGGTCTGGATTAAGGACTATCAATCATCACAGAATAACTTTAGGACAGATTCAGATTTTCTCAACTTTTCCCATTATGCTCATTTATTTGTTCTTTCATTTTGCTTGTTTCCCTGTCTGTGCTGCTGTCTTGTGTGTTCTTCATTTTACTATTACCTAGTACTGATCCTAGCAAAGTAAACAACGTAAAGTTATTTGTGACCCTTAATCTGTGACTCTCTGTTCTTCAGGAGTGTTTGGTGTTGATGCAGTGAAGTCAGTGTCAGTGATGGAGGGAGATTCAGTCACTCTGAACTCTGATCTCACTGAAATAGATGATGAAGATCTGATTCTGTGGAGGTTTGGAAGTAATAACACTTTAATATCTGAAATCAATGTACCGGATGACAGCATGACTGTATATGATGATGTACTTGATGGGAGATTCAGAGACAGACTGAAGCTGGACAATCAAACTGGATCTCTGACCATCACAAACATCACAACTGAACATGCTGGAGTTTATCAACTACAGACCAACAGTGTGAGAAAGAGTTTCAATCTCACCGTCTATGGTGAGGTATTTTTTATTTATTTATATATCTTAGAATTAGAGTATATCTTATCAGTATCCTTTTCAGTATATTGAATACTTTCCTTTCGATAATATTATTTTTTTTTTAATCTTTCTCAGCTCGTCTCCCTGTTCCTGTCATCAGCAGTTACTCTTCACAATGTTCTTCATCATCATCATCATCATGTTCATTGGTGTGTTCAGCTGTGAATGTGGGTCATGTGACTCTCTCCTGGTACAAAGGAAACAGTTTATTGTCCAGCATCAGTGTGTCTGATCTCAGCATCAGTCTCTCTCTACCTCTGGAGGTGGAATATCAGGATAAAAACACCTACAGCTGTGTGCTGAACAATCCCATCAGCAACCAGACTCAACATCTGGACATCACTCACCTCTGTCACACATGTGCAGGTATGGCAGTGCTGATATATGTGATTATTTACTGATCTGATCTCTGTCTTAGATCAGACTGATTCATTCACTTCTGTCTTTATCATTACAGAACTGGACACACACTCTCCTTCAGTTCCTACAGTCTCAGTCTTTCTGATAGCGTTGATCTCTGCTGCTGCTGCTGCTGGATCTCTGTTGATTGTTGCTGCAGTCGGGATATTTTGTATGTGCAGGAAATATTTTTCAACTGATCAAGAAGGCAAGTGCTTACAGTTATCTATAAAATGACACTGACCAGAGCTCTTCAGTCCTCTCGCTCAGAAAAACTAATCTGCATTTCTCAAACTGTATCAAAGATAGAAATGCAAATCTGCATTCATTTAATTATACAATAACTCAATAACACAATCATTAATGTGTAAAGATGCATAAATATTACTTCTTGGTTTGATTTATAAATTATCTGCTGAGAATGTCTTTATAAATTACATGTTGTTTGTGTGTGAGAAACAGTTATACAATATATCAAACTGAATTTGAAACGTGTAATGGAGCATTAGACATATTCGTATTACACTATTAACTTATCATAAATGTGTGCATTAAAGGGGCTGTATGTAGATTTCAGAAACCCTTGATATTAGCAACACCGGTGGCCATTAAGTGAACTACAGTAACTTTACTCACACTCAAGCACAATAACATACAGGAGACTGAAGATTATTCTAATGATTTTTGTTGTTTGCTAAAAAGTGAAAAGAAGTTGTAAATATCTTTACATCGATATACAGTTAACGGACAACACAACGCTGGTCCACGCTGCTGAGAGCAATGTTTAGATAAATATGTGCTGCACGCTTTCCTCTCAATAACAAAATAAATACACAACAAAAATAACAGTGGTGAGAAAACAGCAGTTCAGAAAGCATCTGATCGTAGCGATGTGGACATGTTTGCAATAAAATTGTGATTAATACATGGGAATTCTTACATATAGCCCTTTTAATGCTTTAACTTTGACAGCCCTAATAATAATACATGTTGTGAAACCACATCTGGTTAAGATTGAATTGTTGTAAACAGGTGAAACTCCTGATAAAGAGATCACGTATGCTGAGCCAACGTTCAACAAAAGAAATTCTCATAAAATGGTAAGATCATATATATTCCTAAGTTATGTTGTATGTATGCTTGTACAGTATCATGATACAAAGAAAAACACAATAGCACCATATCAGATATATAAAAGCCATAAGACCATCATTCAATGCAAGAAACACTGACTCGTGTCCCACAATACTCAAGACACTCATTAGGAGCATAATAACAGATCAACAGGTCCATTTATAGGTTATTAATAGAGTGTTGCAGGTATGACATATCTTTGTAGGCCAACCCAGAAGTTAGCGCCGCACGGGTTTCCTCGATAGTGTAGTATATGCAGTGAATGGTTCTGTCCAGGACACCCCCATACAGTTTGTGTAGTTGGTATGACCGACTGGTGTATGGCATGTTGCCAACTTGGCGAGTTAAAGGTGCCTTAGAATTAAAAATTGAATTTATCTAGGCATAGTTAAATGACAAGAGTTCAGTACATGGAAATGACATACAGTGAGTCTCAAACTCCATTGTTTCCTCCTTCTTATATAAATCTCATTTGTTTAAAAGACCTCCGAAGAACAGGCGAATCTCAACATAACACCGACTGTTACGTAACAGTCGGGATCATTAATATGTACGCCCCCAATATTTGCATATGCCAGCTCATGTTCAAGGCATTACACAAGGGCAGTTAGTATTAACGTCTGGATCTGTGCACAGCTGAATCATCAGACTAGGTAAGCAATCAAGGACAATAGCGAAAAATGGCAGATGGAGCGATAATAACTGACATGATGCATGATAACATGATATTTTTAGTGATATTTGTAAATTGTCTTTCTAAATGTTTCGTTAGCATGTTGCTAATGTACTGTTAAATGAGGTTAAAGTTACCATCGTTTCTTACTGTATTCACGGAGACAAGAGCCGTCGCTATTTTCATTTTTAAACACTTGCAGTCTGTATAATTCATAAACAACTTCATTCTTTACAATCTCTCCAACAGTGTAGCATTAGCCGTTAGTCACGGAGCACAGCCTCAAATTCAGGCTGTAATGTAAACATTAAAATGTAAACATCCAAATAAATACAATACTCACATAATCCAATGTATGCATGCAGTATGCATGACGAACACTTTGTAAAGATCCATTTTGGGGGTTATATTAGCTGTGTATACTTTGTTTAGGCACTGTTTAAGGCAAGCGCGAGCTCCGTGGGTGGAGAACGCGAGCATTTAAAGGGGCCGCAGCCTGAATCGGCGCATTTCTAATGATGCCCCAAAATAGGCCGTTTAAAAAATTAATTTAAAAAAATCTATGGGGTATTTTGAGCTGAAACTTCACAGACACATTCAGGGGACACCTTAGACTTATATTACATCTTGTAAAAAAACGTTCGATGGCACCTTTAAGTTCGTTGCACGCTAGTAAAGAAGCTCAGCATTATAACTCCTGTGTGTACGTGTCTTAATGTTAACTAAAGTTTAACAAAGACAACAACAATGGAAAGCCTATGCATTTTCCCATAGACTTTTGGAATATCCCAAAAAATAAGCTCTGTGTTTAGCAAAGGGTTATGACACTTACACGTTTTGTCCATCAAGATAATTTTCATAGATGAACATAACTTATGAAGTTTGAAGCCTAACTGCACTCACCAGAAGTAAAACGCTAAAGGTAGGCTATAGACAAACTTCATCACGGTCGCGCGACTTCAACGTCACCATCACTAAGCCTCTGACAACTCATTCAGTTTTTATCTAAAAACATTTTCCCAGCATGTTTGAGTTAGAATAGTTAGAGCACAATTATGGGCATAATGAGGCTGTAAAAGCAGACTGAGCTTACCCTTTCGGCGTGATGACATTTTTAGCCACTTGTTAGCAACCGCCTTTTTCAAGACACATAACAGCTTAAAAAAATCACAAGTGGGGTAATACTGATGTATTTTGTCATAGAATAAAATGTGAAAGCGTCTTGAGCTTGCGTTCACCACAGACCTTATTTCAGCCATTTACCCAAAATCCCATTCAAAAAACCATCGACTTCAGGGTGATGGATCCGAAAGTGCCCACTTCCGCATTTTGGCCTACAAAGTGATGTCATCCCTGCACCACACTATTCATTTTCCATAGTATGCATGATGCTATTTCCTGTGTCTGCTGATGTTAATTTTTGTACTGAAAAATTTGATGAATTCACTCTCAGAAAAAAAAAGTGCTAAAATTGCACCTTTAGAGGTGTAAGACCTTGTGACTGGTGCAGTAAAGCCTTATTAAAAGGCACATTTGTTCCTAATTTTACCACTAAAATTTCAAAGTACATTTTAGGAGTAGATAAGGTACAAAGTTGTCCTTTTAAGGCTTTACTGCCCCAGACAGTAATAAAATATAGCTCTAAATTTACCTCTAAATGTTTTTTTTTTCCCCTAAAAAATTGGCACATACTGTCCTGGGCTGCATTTACCATAAGCCTAAGTAGATTGTAGAGACCATTTACAGTAGGCCAGTGCTGAACCTGTTAGTAAGACCTGTTAGTAATACATTTATAAGAAAACTAAAAACAAAAAAACATGATGTCAGAATTCACATGGAATCTTAAATATATCATCACTTAGATATCTTTAAATGTGTATTTTATTACTATTATTATTATTATTATTATTTTTACAGAATGTTGAAGAGGAAGATCAAGTAGAGTATGCACCAGTCGCATTGAGAAGATAAAATATTTTTCACCAGAATAAGCACCGGACCGGGAACATCCTGAGACATCCTTTACAACAGCTGACAAGAAGTTCTTTAAAACTTTAGTTGAGTTTTGGGAATGTTGACAGTCATGTAGCACCTAAAGCCCTGTTTACACCGGCAGCAACAAACAGAGACCTCTCTCCGACAAACATCTGAACCGTATGAGGAATTTACAAATCCGTTTTGAGCTTCGGGTGCGTTGAAATATTTCACTATATAACTTTTGCACCATAATGGACCACTATAGTGCGAGGGGATATTTACCAGTTTTTTTCACTAAAATGTTATTCTTTAAACACGATTTCTGTAAACTTGATGGTTATGAATAATTATGTCCAAAACTGTTAAATAATTTACATTCATTAGAGCCTTTTCATGTTTGAGAGATGCTTTTCTTCAAATTTAAACTTATTTCTAGTCAAGAGTGATCTGAGGAATAATTTATGCCTGTAGTAACTGTTTACTGACTCATGGGTATTTCTGTGTTCAATTCAACCCCAAATTTCATAAAAAAGATCAAAGGTCAGATTTCAAATACTAAGTCTGAAAAAAATTAGTGTAGTTTTAAATATATGTAAAATATAATGCCATTTATTTTTTCTAGCTGTGATTTCATAATTAGTCCTATAGAGTGTTAATATGATATTCTAATATCGATCTTTCTGCAATGTGCATCAAGTGTCTCAGCACAGAGTAATGTTACTTTCAACACACACAAATGTAGGCCTACTTAATATGATACCAAGTAAACCAGCTCAGGAGATCCTCCATGAGACTTGAGATCCGTCCCATGAATCCACGCTCATAAAAAAATCAAGAAAATTAGATTTAAACAATAAGACTAAATGTGTTGAGCTATATAACAATAGTTTTCTCATGATTTACAAACAGTTGGAAACATTTGGGATGTTGTAAGTGCTCAAGTGAACAAAATATATAACACTGGCCTAGTGTTTTTTTGATATTTTACTGCAAAAATCTTACACAGCTGTAATGTTTTATAGAAATAAATGTTTAATGAAAGTTTCTTGTTCTGTTGCCGCCAGTCATTTCACTTTTGTCTTCATTTTTTTTTTTTTTTTTTTTTTACAGTGTGAGCAATGGTGCAAACTGTCCTTTGCGCCATCTGGTGGTGATTTCGCGAATTACTTTTGTTTGTAATTAAGAAAACAGATACATTTTTTCTGTAAAAAAAGAGAATTATTCTTATTTACAACAGTTATTATAGTTATGTATTATTAAACTCACAATAGACAGTTGAGAGATTGAAACTCTTGCTCATATTTCTGATCATCAGTAGTTTATCATGTTCAGTTGTGATGTTTGTGATGGTTAGAGATCCAGTTTGATGATCCAGTTTCAGTCTGTCTCTGAATCTCTCATCAAGAACATCATCATATACAGTGACTTTATCTTCCATTACGTCTATTTCAGCTATTAAAGTGTTTTAATATTCAAACCTCCACAGAATCAGATCATCACCCATTATTTCAGTAAGATCAGTGTATAAAGTGACAGAATCTCCCTCCATCACTGACACTGAATCACCAAACACACCCGATGAACAGAGAGTTTGTAGATTAAAGATAAATTTATGTTGATGAATGAATCATGAATCTGTTCATGATGACCTGAATCCAAATGAGATCTTACAGTAATTTATACCCACTCAATTTCACTCAATCTTTATCTGGAAACAACAAATGTAAATCCATCATATTACTCTATATAAAAAGCAAAGCATGAACTAAATCAGTAAAAACACTGATATGAAAACACTTACCAAACGTTGCCACAAACACAAGCTGAACAATATGACAACATGAACCATGTTCTTTGAGCACTTCATCATTATAATGAAAATCTCTGAAGTGTGAAATTCATAGTGTGCATGTGGATCCTCCCCATCAGGACCACCGATCAGTGAACACACAATATATATATATTACTGTCACAATATATATAGCATTTATTAAGACTTGCTATAAAGTCGCAGACAATAATAGGATCCCACACAGCAAAAGGACTCCGTATCGGATCCACCGCGGAGGTATCGCGCAGAGGTGGAAAGTCCAGGGCTCAGAAAGTGAAAGTCCTGACATATTTTTTTTCCACCCACTGAAGCAGTGTTAAAGTTAATGAGATAATTAAGTGATTAATTGAGTGATGATTGAGCATTATTGAAGACACCTGATGATAACAAGCAGAATCACCAAAGGAGAAAATCACAATTTTTAAGACACCATCACAGAGGTCAGGGTTTGTTTTAGTTGAGCTCTTGACCCTTGACTTTTTAACATTAGAATTTATTTGGGCAGTTTTAACTGCATTAAAACTAACCAGACAAGCAAAGTTAAAACATGATCAGGTGGTGTTGGTTATGTTTTCACATAATCATTATTTGATCTGAATCACTGAACTCATATAGAGCCCAATCTCTGAGTTAGATTTACATTATTGATTACAGCAGCACTGTGATTCTACAGCACAATTTAAAAATTATTTATTTTTTTTTCTAATTAATTCATAGGTTTCATCAAAAGTTCTTAGGGAAAAAAGCTCTCATTTAGACACACAGAGATCAAGAATCATCCTGTGAATCTCAACAGTGGTGGCCATCATAAAGCATGTTGCAGTGCATTCTGGGTGCCACCAATCAAAACTCATCCACGGCTCCCATCATGCATTGCTGCATGAATAAATTATGAGCTTAATTGTTTTAGTAATTTTCTTTATTCTCACTATTTTGTTTTTTGCTGTTTTTATGGGACTTTTTAGTAGCTTGTTTTCTAATGTTCAGAGTTGATCTGTTGATCAGAATATGTTGCTTGTCACCGTCGTTGAGATTCACAGGCTGATTCTTGATGTCTGTGTGTGCCTTAAAGACAGTTTCTTTTGTTTTATTCAGAACAACTTTTGTGAAACCCTTTAGATTATACTGATAAAGCTGATTTTGTGCTGTAATCAATAATGTAAATATAACTCAGAGATTGGGCTCTAAATGAGTTCAGTGATTCAGATCAAATAATGATTATGTGAAAACATAACCAACGTTACCTGACCAGCTTTTCTCTTTGCTTGTCTGGCTGTTATAATTCAGTTAAAACTGCCCAAACAAATTCATATATTAAAAAGTGAAGGGTCAAGAGCCCAACTAAAGCAAACCATGACCACTGTGATGGTGTCTTAAAAATTGTGATTTTCTCCTTTGGTGATTCTGCTTGTTATCATCAGGTGTCTTCAATAATGCTCAATCATCACTCAATTAATCACTTATTTATCTCATTAATGCTTCAGTGGGTGGAATAAAAATATGGCAGGACTTTTACTTTCTGAGCCCTGGACTTTCCACCTCTGCCGCGAACGGACCCGTATCGGAGTCCACTTGCTCGCAGTGACGGATCCGCAACAAAGGCGGATCACGGACCCGCCTTGGCTCCGCGCTGCATCCGCTCCGCATCCGCGATTAAAACCTTACCTCCGCGGCGGGTCCGTTTGGGACCCGCAAATTGATACAACCGTTACAGTAAAGGCGCGTGCGCGTCCGCGGATCCGACATGGGTCCGCTCAGGATCCGCTGATTGACAGTAGAATTTATGGTGCCGCCCGGATGCGGATCTGATCCTCTGGGCGGCGTCAAAACGGATGTGACAGTCACGCGGGTTTGGCGACTTGAATGCGGATCCGCCTAGGAGTCCCTTGCTGTGTGGGGAGATTATTAAAATGATCATAAGTTTGCATCTTTTCTTTTGCTATTTCTTATGCTGTCGTTCTTTTTGTAGCAGTGCCTCTGTAAATGTGTGTGTGTGTGTACACACCAAAAGTGTCATGGAAAAAACAAATATCTTTATTCATAATGCTCATATGTAAAATATCCCACTGAGCAAATTACGTCCAGAAGATGTCTTTTTGAGGTCTTGTCTCAGGTTGAAAAGACGTCCACTGAGGGGCCAGAATGAAAGTTTTTATGACATCTTTTTTTGACGTCTTCTGGACATCCGATATAGACGAACACGCAGAATCACCAAAGGAGAAAAATCACAATTTTTAAGCCACCATTGTGGAGATGAGTGTTTGCTTTAGTTGGGCTCTTGTCCCTTGCCTTATTAATATTAGAGTTTGTTTGTCATAACAGCCAGACAAGTAAAGAGAAATGATCAGGTGTTGATTATGTTCTCACATAACCATTCTTTGACCTGAATCACTGACCTCATTAGATTTACATTATTGATTACAGCAGAACTGTGATTCTACAGCACAAGATCAGCTTTTACAATATGATTCAAAAGATTTCATTTTAGGCACACACAGACATCAAGAATCAGCCTGTGAATCTCAACAGTGGTGACCATCAAAAAGCATGTTGCAGTGCATTCTGGGAGCCACCAATCAAAATTCATCCATGGCTCCCATCATGCATTGCTTCATGAATAAATTATGAGCTTAATTGTCTTAGTAATTTCCTTTATTCTCATATTTTATTTTGTTCTGTTTATGCAACTTTTTAGTAGCTTGTTTTCTAATGTTCAGAGTTGATCTGTTGATCAGAATATGTTGCTTGTCACCGTCATTGAGATTCACAGGCTGATTCTTGATGTCTGTGTGTGCCTAAGAGAAAGTTTTTTCTATCATGTGAAATCCTTTATATTATATTGATAAAGCTGATCTTGTGCTGTAGAATCACAGTGATGCTGTAATCAATAATGTCAAGCTAACTCAGATATTATCATGTCTCTTTACTTGTCTGGCTGTTATGACTCAGTTAACTGCCCAAACTCTAATATTAATAAGGCAAGGGTCAAGAGCCCAACTAAAGCAAACACTCATCTCCACGATGGTGGCTTAAAAATTGTGATTTTTCTCCTTTGGTGATTCTGCGTGTTCGTCTATATCGGATGTCCAGAAGACGTCAAAAAAAGATGTCATAAAAACTTTCATTCTGGCCCCTCAGTGGACGTCTTTTCAACCTGAGACAAGACCTCAAAAAGACGTCTTCTGGACGTAATTTGCTCAGTGGGATGAGTCCATGAGTGATGTGTGATGCTGAATCCTGTACCTGTGACTAAATGACTGTTTCTCAAACTTCAGTGTCAGTAAAGCAGTTTTTTGTGAAAAGGAAGTGAGATCATGAGGTTCATATTAACAGGAAAGAAAATAAAGACACTCTTTACCCAATAACACACACAGGGTTTCCATTGATCAGGTCAAACAACATTTCTGTGTAAATAAATGAGACCACAGAAGTTTCACTTTGACACACAAACTGAGCCGCTGGTGTCACATTCACTGAACACTGAAAAAAGGTGCAAAGCTGTCACAGTACCCTAAGGTACACTGCACTGTTAGACCTTGCTGTAAAACAGCCAAATTCTGACAGTAACAAACCATTTTCCATTAAAACAGTAATATACTGTAGAAAACAATGCATTCTGGGTAATATTTGTCATCTTCGAGAAAATAGCCTACAGGAATATACTGTGAGTTAACATCGCCCTACATTAGTTCACTAATATAGTACACTTGACAGAGTGAATGAAAAGAAGTGAGTGAATTCAGACACTGATGAACACCTGATTAGCAGAATCACTGAAGGACAGAGAAACAAGACCAGAAAAAAGAGAGCATAAGAGTGTGATAACATCTGTTAACATGGTTTTAGCATGTAGCTAGGTGATGCTAGTATGATTTAACATGTTATTAGCATGATGCTAACACATTTTGACTTGTTTTTATCTGACATTTGTTATGACATCCACTTCAAACATTACAATGCTCATAATATCTTTCATTTACTCTACAAGTAAATCCACTTCACCAGTGATACCACAGAAATATACAGAGCTACCGCAAAAGCAGATGTTCAAACTGTTGTTACACTCCTTGATTGTTAGGAAATAGTTTGACAACAGCCAGTGATGATACTCCAAAGACTGATGACAGAAAACAACCCAACCTCAGTGCCTCTATACATTTGGATTTGAAGATATCCCTCTGGGTTTGGGTTGCTATGGTGCTCAACAACGGTTGCTAGGGTGTGGCTAGGAATTGGTGAAGGTGATTTGTGATTGGCTGTTTGCTACCCTGAGTAAATGAGACCACCTTCATATTTCTATGACACTTCTATCCAAATGGGAGTCTATATAAATTGTTGCTAAGGTGCTCTAAATGGTTGCTAGGGTGTGGTTTGACAGCTTCACAATAATCCTGAGAGACTGATTGGTTGGCTGAGTAAAATGAGCCCATGATATTGTGATCCAGAGTTGCAATATTTCTTTGCAATGTACTATAGCAGGAAAAACACGTGTGCACACTTCCTGTTTCACACTTCTTGTTTTGCAGCTCTTACACCCCAGAGGTACAATTATACCCCATTGTGAGGTATGTAGAGCTTGCCCACCTCTTTAAATGTGATATCCTACATTTCTATGAAATCCTGGCTCTGAGCTATGACCGTCAAAGTTCATCCCCATGTTAAGTCAGTGTAATTTTTTGCTTTATTTTTTCCAGCTGGGTAAACATTGTACGCCTCTCCTCAAAAAACCGCATGATTTGATACCTCATTCATACGTCTACAACACAAACACTATTTATGCAAGAGAACAATATGATGCTTTGCTTCACAAACACCACTAACTAGAGTCAGTTTTATAATCAACAACGATATAGAACTTAAATAGTACAACTAAACAACACTGTCTGACACTAAGAACAGTATAAGTCTTGAAAGAAGAAAGAATATTTACAGCCAACACATGCAAGTGTAGCTTGTACATGAGGGTGGTGGTCAGATCCGGGGTTGGAGGATTCACACATATATTATTATGACAGTTCACACTGTTGTGTCAGTTCACACAATCTGTCTCTCACAGTGAGTTTTCATATTTCAAACACTGTTATCTGAAGATGGTTCATCTGTTTATTTGGTGCTACATGTGGCATATGGCTGGTAAGTTTATTTCTTTTAAGACATTAAATCTTGCTTTAGTTTTAAAGCAATTGGCTACTTTTTAATCAGCTAAAGGATTTGCATTCTCTGTTATTCCTAAATAGATGATGCAAATTATCTGAAAATAAAATTAAATAAATTAAATGTTAAATGTGACAAAATGATTGACAGGCCAGTTTATGGTCACAGGATGTGTGTGACTATGTGACAGAGCATCTGTTGAAAACACAGTTTAATGATGTGATAGTTTGTCCCAAAACTTGCCCAGCCAGCACAAATGGGTGTCACCTGGGCTGCCTAACTGGGGCCCAGACATTTTTGTCCACAGTTTCCATGGAGGCCCCACATGGTTTAGCCCAGATGAAATGAACACTGCTCAGTGTGCACACTACAGGCTGTTAAATAACACAGAAACATATTGGAGTTAATGAGATAATTAGGTGATAATGAGCAGAATCACTGAAGGACAGAGAAACAAGAACTACGACTTCAGCCACAGCCTTCGATGAAATCAACTGAAGATAAAAGACATTAAATCTCTGAAGATCTGATTAAACATCTCCACAAACAGCATTACCAGCTTCACTTATTACTAACCAGACTGACTTTATTTCTGTCACACGTCTACAAAAGTTGTTATTGAGAATTACCCGAGGTTTAGATGATGATGATTTGTTGAAAATAAGTTTGGTTTGATGTCACCGTGATCGAGGTCAGCGCTTACTTCAGTTAGGCAGTTTGACTCTTGACTGTTTTAGTGTTTTTATGGCTGCTCTTGCTGTTTGTTATGGCAAAAAAAAAAACAAGAGACAATGTGATCAACTGCTATATAAAAATATAATCAACATTTAGTGGCTTAATTCACTGATCTAATGACTGAGCTTTTTATGAGCAAAATGAATCTCAACAATGGTGACATGCTGCAATGCATTCTGGGAGCCATGGATGAGTTTTGTATGAGGCACCCAGAATGCATTGCGGCATGAAGTGTGTCACCATTGTTGAGAATCATACGCTGATTCTTGATGTCTGTGTGTGAATAACTCTTGCAGGTGTTTTAAAGCATTTATTTGGATGTTTACATTTGATTCTGAATGAGTTTGATAGTGCTCCGTGGCTAAAGCTAACATTACACACTGTTGGAGAGATTTATAAAGAATGAAGTTGTGTTTATGAATTATACAAACTGCAAGTGTTTAAAAATGAAAATAGCGACGGCTCTTGCTCCGTGAATACAGTAAGAAACAATGGTAACTTTAACCACATTTAACAGTACATTAGCAACATGCTAACAAAACTTTTAGAAAGACAATTTACAAATATCACTAAAAATATCATGTTATCATGGATCATGTCAGTTATTATTGCTCCATCTGCCATTTTTCGCTATTGTTCTTGCTTGCTTACCTAGTCTGATGATTCAGCTGTGCACAGATCCAGACGTTAATACTGGCTTGTTAAATGCCTTGATCATGGGCTGGCATATGCAAATATTGGGGGCGTACATATTAATAACAGTCGGTGTTATGTTGAGATTCGCCTGTTCTTCGGAGGTCTTTTAAACAAATGAGATTTATATAAGAAGGAGGAAACAATGGAGTTTGAAACTCAATGTATGCCTTTTCCATGTACTGAACTCTTGTTATTCAACTATGCCAAGGTAAATTCAATTTTTGATTCTAGGGCACCTTTAATGAAGCTGACTACACTGGGCGTGCTCAGTGATGCCAACTAAACAATTTTGTTGCTAGATTTAGAAAATTTTCAGGCTACTTCAGCAATTTATTTAATAAAATGTATTTGGCGAGTTTTAGCAACATTCGAAAAGTTGCTAACTCAAATGATAAAACTATAAATGACAGAAAAATGACTCTCCGTCACACACTCACAATTCTGTCACTATTTTTTATAGTATAGTTATAGTATGAATGTACAGTACTCTGGGCATACTAAATCCCCCATGTTGTCATCATGTGACTTACAGTGTCAGTTTAGCAACAAATCGACCTGCCTCAATGTTCTTTTGTGTTTCTGCTTCTGTTCTTCAATTTATGTCTAAAGATTACAAAATACAGTTGATGTCAAAAAAAAAAGTGTTTCTGTTTGTTCATCAGGTGTGTTTGGTGATTCAGTGTCAGTGATGGAGGGAGATTCTGTCACTTTATACACTGATCTCACTGAAATACATGAAGACGACAACATACTGTGGACATTTGGAGCTGAAAACTCTCTGATAGCTCGAATTAATAGAGCTGATAGAATCTTCTCCACATATGATGGTCCTTACAGGAAATTCAGAGACAGACTGAAGCTGGACAATCAAACTGGATCTCTGACCATCACAAACATCACAACTGAACATGCTGGAGTTTATCAACTACTGATAATTGGAGTGAAACAATCATCAAAAACATTCAGTGTTTCTGTCTATGGTGAGTAGAGATCATCATTTGTCTCCTTCAAATATTCTTATTTTCTTTTTCATATAAAATTTTATAATTTGAGGTCACTGTGATCACACTAAACACATCGAATGGAACATTATTGATTAGATTTATCCAGATTTGTTTATTCTCATGATTTCAGCTCGTCTGCCTGTTCCTGTCATCATTAGATACTTTACACAATCTTCATCATCATCATCATCATCATCATCAAATTGTTCATTGGTGTGTTCAGCTGTGAATGTGAGTCATGTGACTCTCTCCTGGTACAAAGGAAACAGTTTATTGTCCAGCATCAGTGTGTCTGATCTCAGCATCAGTCTCTCTCTACCTCTGGAGGTGGAATATCAGGATAAAAACACCTACAGCTGTGTGCTGAACAATCCCATCAGCAACCAGACTCAACATCTGGACATCACTCACCTCTGTCACACATGTGCAGGTACGGCAGCAACGATAATATTCACTGAATTACTTTGTTGATTTTACAGAGACTGATAAATTAAGGTGCCAGAAATTAAAGAGCTTTTGCCATAATTTATTTATGTCTTTCTAAACAGGTTTGATTTGTTTTCGTTTGTGGAACACAAAATTTGGGGTTTGTGACCACTAAAGTCAGCTTGTTGAAAACCACAATCCTGTTTTTTGGCCTTTTTTTCTTCCAGTAGAAAACATCCACAACATTCATTATTGTGATTCTGTTGAAGCTGTGCTCCGATTGGTCGTCACTGCTCTGATGGGCGTGGCTGCTGCGGCTGCTGCTGTTCTTCTGATCAATGACGTCAGATCTACGAGAGGTTAACAGGAGAAAACAGAACAGATGTCAAAGCTTTGCTCACCAATGCTCCTCTGAACTGGACTGTAAAAAGTTCATTACCCGAATTTGGTGTATTGGGGCCATCTGGTGGCCAAAACGATGGATATTCTTAGTATTTAATTTTATTCTTGCATTCATTTTACATTTCTTTATTAATAAATTATATCACTTTTCCTTCATTTATGTTATGTTGCTCTTTTCAGTTTGTTTCATAAGCAGCAACTCCACAAATACAAATGTAACAATATTTGTCATGCCAAAAAAATCACTGTACAGCAGGTTTAGAAGATGTGAATAAATATCAGTTCTAAATGCTGTTTGTACTTGTAGCAAATATCTGTTCAATAAGCTTCTTTACAATATAGAGTTGAAATGTCCTTGCAGGAACTTTCATCAATAAAGACAAAGATGATAAAATTGGAAAGTAACACCCAGTTAGAACATGCGACTGAGTTAACATGATCAATGTTTTCAGTTACAGGTAAATTAATTAGTAAATTACTTTTTCATTAATAAGAAGCCTGCAAAGCATTTCATCATGTTTCAGCTAATTTTTCTATGATTTAATTTAATGGGAATAATGTTGTGGAAGCTGTTGCGATCCTCTCAGATCAATGACCTCTGTCTTTCTCCATCTGTAAGAAAACAACAAATCATAGGAGGTTAAAGAATCAGTATGATTAAAACTACTGTAGTTATTTTTACGGTAATTTTACTGTTGTATTAAATACAGCAACTACTGGATAATTGTTGCCAGTAAGTTACTGTTAATTTGACAATAAACATTTTACAGTAAGACCAGGAAAAATGGAAAAATGTGTTCTGTGTGAATGACCCCTTCTGCGTAAAGTTGCGCTCATTAGTGTTCATTGCAAAAACAATAAATATATAAATACATAAATATATAAATACATATTTAAATACATATTTGCCGCAATGCATACTGGGAGCCATGGATGAGTTTTGATTGGTGCACCCAGAATGCACTGCGGCATGACGCTTTTTGTTGATTGTCACCATTGTTGAAATTCATATGCTGATTCTTGATGTCTGTGTGTGTCTGAAATATGCTGTAAATCAAAAATTACTGGTTTTTTTATTTTTAAATCTTCAAATAATCAGATTGTCATGACACTGCTGGAGCAAATGCTGCAGTATCACATGATCAGCAGAAAGTTCAGAAGCACTAATAACACTAAACCCAAACATCAGTGATGAGAATGCAATGAAACAAACCATGATGTTTATATCATTAATAAGCAGTAAACACCACCTTATCTCATTTTTGGCTTTCTTTATCACAACAAACATGGTTTAACCAAGAAAATGTCAAATTATGAGCTGTGGTATTGAAAGTTTAGTATACATTCATAAAGTTATTCCAACTAAATTATAAGTTCAAATAACTACTTTTGTCAAGTTGAAAGTACTTAAAATTCTTATTTTAAATTCTTAAAATACAATTTCACTGAGTCAGTGATAACTCAAAAAGTTAAGTTAAAGAAACTACCTTTTTCTACTGTGTAGATTGTTTTTCCTTTCAGAAGTCCACATCCACTGTTGTCATTCTACTGAAGCTGTGATCCGATTGGTCCTCTCTGCTCTGGTGGGCGTGGCTACTGTGGCTGTTCTGGTTTATGACATCAGATCCACAAGAGGAGACGAGAAACAACTTAAAATCTTAAATATTGTGTTAATAATCTTTATGTCTTATGAAAAATAAAAAACATAGTCCACCAGGTAGGCTATTCCAAAACGAAAGCAACAACAGCGTGTTATGTAAAAATCCCCACGGGCGGTAGCGGATCAAGATTAGAAGGGCCGGTTTCATAGCCATGAACCCAGAGAACAGAATTTTGTTAGAAAAAACGTTCTATTCAGTGTTGGTTCTGGGAACATTAAAAATGTCCAGTTTTCTTGATGTTAGAGGAACGTTTTTATAAGGTATAATGTTCCTCAAACATTCTTTCAACTTAATTTTGATCTAAAATTCAACATTCTAAGGAGCGTTAATTTGTAACATTCCAAGAACATAAAATGTCCAGTTTTCTTAATGTTAGAATGTTATTTAAAGGTTAGTATGATGTTCCTGAAACATTCTTTCAATCATTCAAACACCTGCTGTGAACAAACACTGAAAGAAAGAGAAATAAGAACACAATTGTGTCAAGTCAGCAGCTCGTTTAGTCATTCATAGTGAAAGCTGCTGTATTCTTAGGTATTTTTAAAACTGTACTAACACAAATATAGCACTAAACATTAAATCTGACTCACTCCACACAAAGCAACTTTTCAATTGAAATAAGGTGAATCCATCACTGATTTTGGGGAAACAATCAAATAATTCAGGCAGGCAGGATTTTTACTCTTTCTGCATTATTCATGAACTCTTATAGACTCTTATATTTCTTTGTCAATTACATGTTCTTTTTTTTTTATAAAGTTCATATTCTCCTTTTTTCCCTGTCAATGTCTGGGAGTGATTTTAAGAATAAATGCAAGCTATTAACATTTTGCTGAGAAAATTCAAAATATCTCATTTTCTGTTGGGTTTACAGATTTTGCACCCAGGGACTTTATTATAGGAATTGGTCTGTTACATCTGTCTACCGAATTTCATACCTGTACGTGAAATGTAGTGCGAAGGGCGCTTAATTGAAATTTTGTAGGTGGTGCTATCGAGCCATTTTGCCACACCTAATTCTGAAACCCATAACAGACGTAAATTTTCACCACTTCTGACGTGTGTGCAAAGTTTCATGAGTTTTCGAACACGTTCAGGCCCTCAAAAATGCAATTTATTTCACAGAAGAATAATTGGCCGAGCAATTACAATAGGGTCCTCACACCATCAGTGTTCGGGCCCTAATAAAAAAATTAATCAGGACAAAATGCATCTTGCAGATTGAAACATGAAAGTGAATCATTATTTGAGCAGCTCAGTTTGAGTCAAAGTGAAATGTGCTGTTGTCTGATCTACTGACATCTCTTCAGAAATGTGGTTTGATCTGTTTGGTGGATAAAGAGCTTCTTCTTTATGAACATGTGGTTTTTGTAAGTGTGATTGGCTGATGGCACCATGAGAACACAATCTCATACCCTTCACTTGATCCATCAATAGAGAAGTTTAAAATGTTATACAAGTCACACAACCATGGTCAACTTAATATTTAAAATCGGTATGCAACTAAAAAGGTACAAATTCTGTTAAGTGATAAAATAATATTATCTGCACAGTGGAAGTGTTATTATGGGAAATGAGGGCAGTTACAACCAACACATGCAAGAATTGTGCATGTGCAATAGGTGGGAGGTCGTCAAATCGTCGCAGAGACTTGTTGAAAATCACTGTTTTATCATTGCTCATTTGTTATTTCAGAAGCCCACTGTTGTGATACTACTGAAGCTGTAATCCGATTGGTTGTCTCTGCTCTGATGGGCGTGGCTACCATGGCTGTTCTGGTTTATGACGTCAGATCTGCATGAGGTTAAGAGAACAGATAACACAAATATTGTGACATTGTTTTTTTAAACTATAAATATAAAAACATATTCTTGGATTAAAATTCAAGCTATCAATAAAATCAACAAGAGGTTTTATGTGTGGGTGAAAATGTATTAAAAAAGATGAATTATTTTTCATATTATTTGTAAAAGTAGACCATGCAATATGAGGAAAAAAAATATGGCCTTCAAAAGATAATGTGGTCTAAAGGTATTATTTGGTGATTTCCTCGATATGGTGTACTTCATCTGGTGGCCAAAGTATTCTTTAATATTTCATTGTCTTAAATGCCATATTTTTTTATATTTATTTTATATATATTTTATATTTCTTTGTCAATTTCATGTTCTTTAATGAATTTATTTTATGCTACTCCACTCACTTTACCTGTATAGATGTTTGAAATTATTATTATTTAACTCCATGAAGTATATTTATTTCATAAAAAAGCCCTGTGTTCTAATTGTGAGGAGGCATCTTACCCCAAGTGTCTAAATTTCAACTTTTATTACAGACAAAATATGGTAATTTTGTGAATTTACAGCATTTACCCACACAGACTGTGTAAATAACATACACATCATAACAAAAAGTTAGTTCTAAACATTAGTTTATTAGTTCTTTATAGTTCTAAAGAGTGCAACTGTGAAAGAACAATTTTCCAGTGGCTTAAATATTTTTTTTTTTTTTTTTGCATTAAATTAGATACATGCATCTTAACATTTAGATTATTGATTATTAAAGTGACAAAATCATTTCAAGCATAATTTTTCTCTCTAATATGTGTCCATAAACAATAATCTTGTATAAATATGAGGGATGAAGATTATATGAGACGCTCATCCAGCAGCACAGTCATGTGGGGCCCAGATGTGTGTCACCTGGGTTGTCTAACCGGGGCCCAGCCAGTTTTGTCCTCAGTTTCCGGCCTCACATGGTTTAGCCCAGATGAGATGAACACTGCTCAGTGTGCACACTACAGGCTGTTAAATGCTGTATCAGTGTTGGAGTTAATGAGATAATTAAGTGATAACAAGCAGAATCACCAATGGACACGCTTCCTCAGCTCCGTCAAGGTCAGACATCAGTAAGGCTCCACCGCGCTCCCTCATCACCCTGATTTCACCACAGCCTCTGATGGGATTAATCCTTAAATTAACTGAAAAAAAAAACTTTATTTGAGAAATTAATACAATTAGCAAATATTTGATTTTCTACCTTGATGCGATGATTAGGGTCTGTCTGCGTGAAAATCAAAAGTGCTGCAATTCAAGTTGCTAAAGTATCCTGTTAGTAATAATGAGATGTACAGTAAAGTGTAACAGATCAACACTATTATATTATAAAGCATAAAAATATTTTTTTGAGAAAGGCACTTGAGGTTGAATTTTCCCTGTTCTGGACAGTAAACTTATCTTGTTTTGATGGTACAACTGCACCAGGTAGTTGCTTCCAACTCAATAACTTTATAAAAACGTAATTATTTTATGAATCAGCACTTTTGCATGATGTATGATGTCCTTTCATGTATCCCTCATTCACTGTTACATGTGCTGGAGCCTGAAGAAAGCAGCTGTAAACTCCCTTCAGAAATGAAACTATAGCATCACATGACCACTAGAGAGAAAACATATTCCTACGTGAACATGAAATCAGTACTAGAGATGAAATGACAATTGAGGTTACTGATGTTTTTGACTG
Source organism: Ancherythroculter nigrocauda (assembly GCA_036281575.1). Taxonomy (NCBI): domain Eukaryota; kingdom Metazoa; phylum Chordata; class Actinopteri; order Cypriniformes; family Xenocyprididae; genus Ancherythroculter; species Ancherythroculter nigrocauda. Next base: position 56,587,277 of record VTFQ01000002.1, on the reverse strand, counting down.
ATATTTACATGCATCTCTGTTCATCGGTCACCATGATTTTGCCAAGTAAGACATGTTTCTGGATCAACATATTTTGTTGATCCTGGAACAACATTCATATCCGAAAATTTAGTCCTAACCTTTTCCCAACCCCTAAACCTAACCCTACCCATAATTTATCCCTAAAATCAGAGGGAAATGATAGTTGAATAACACTGTTGTGGAAGAACCTAACCCAGGTTGTAAGCCTAAACTTGACATAAATGGTAAACTTGTCCCTCAAGTCTGATTCGTTGATTGAAATGTCGTTCCAGGATCAACAAAGATGCTGATCCAGAAACATGTTGTACTTGATGAAATCACGTTCACCCTGTTCATGATATTGATAACTGATAAATGGCGCCATCTGGTGGATTTTTGAAGAACAGCAGCATCACAACACTGAGCAGAGCCTGACCTCTGAGGACATTATAGTTGGCCTAGAATACCAATACATGAAGTTTTGTCCTGCTTTAAGTTTTTGAATGTTTTTAAGTCATCATGCAGAAATTATTCAGAAAGGACCATGTAGACTCACACAGACATCAAAGTTTAAATTAATCTTTAAGTATCAAGCAAAAACGTGTGTATTTTAATATAATATTAGCAAAATGCACAAGAGTTACAGAAGGCCTCAGTGTGTTTTTTCATGCCGAATGAAACATGTTCAGTATATGATTCACTGAATGACACTTGAGCAGCTCAGTTCAGAGTCAAAGTGAAACCGGCAGTGGTCTGAGCTATTTACATCTGAACAGAGATGCGGTTTGATCTGATGCCTGGACTAATAGTTTCATCAACAGTAATGTGTGGAAAAAAATATAAAAACAACAAAAAAATACACATACATTTTCTGAAGAAAATATGAATGGTGTGTGCTGTGTGCAACTACTACACTGCCTCAGGTAGAAAGAGCTCACACCAATGTCTCTATGACACTTCCATCCAAATGGAGGTCTATAGAAATTGTTGCTAAGGTGCTCTAAATGGTTGCTAGGGTGTGGTTTGACAGCTTCACAATAATCCTGAGAAACTGATTGGTTGGCTGAGTAAAATGAGCCCATCCTCATGTCTCTACAATAGCAGTTTACCATAGCAGGAAAAACACATGTGCACACTTCCTGTTTCATGGGCAGCTCCTTCACCATACTGTGTCTACGGGCAATTTTGGCCAGCTCTTAAACCCAGAGGTAAAATTAAACCCCATTGTGAGGTATGTAGAGCTCGCCCGCCTCTTTAAATGTGATATCCCACATTTCTACGAAATCCTGGCTCTGAGCTATGACCATCAAAGTTCATCTCCATGTTAAGTCAATGCAAAAAAAAAAAAAAAAAAAAATCTGCATGATTTGATAGCTCATTCATGGGTCTACAACACAAACACTATTTATGCAAGAGAACAATATGATGCTTTGCTTCACAAACACCACTAACTAGAGTCAGTTTTATAATCAACAACGATACAGAACTTAAATAGTACAATGTGTAAAATAAACAACACTGTCTGACACTAAGAACAGTATAAGACTTGAAAGGAGAATGAAGAACATTTATAACTAACACGTGCAAGAGTAGCTTGTAGCTTGTGGTGGTCAAATCCGGTGGTGAAGGATTCACAAGCAACACTACATTAATATCACAGTTCACACTGTTGTGTCAGTGCTCAATCTGTCTCTCACAGTGAGTGTTCATATTTCAAACACTGTTATCTGAAGATGGTTCATCTGTTTATTTGGTGCTGCATGTGGCATATGGCTGGTAAGTTTATTTCTTTTAAGACATTAAATCTTGCTTTAGTTTTAAAGCAATTGGCTACTTTTTATTCAGCTAAAGGATTTGCATTCTCTGTTATTCCTAAATAGAAGATGCAAATTAAGCTGAAAATAAAATGAAATATATTAAATGAAATGTTGACAAAATGATTGACAGGCCAGTTTACGGTGACAGGATGTGTGTGACTATGTGACGGAGCGTCTGTTAAAAGCGCAAGTTTAATGATGTGTTCGTTTGTCCCAAAGCTTGACTACTCTTCTAATACACTCTCAAAGTACAATATGTACTTTTTCTTCACAAAAAGAGTAAATATACACTTAGGGTGTAGTATAAGTATAGGTGAACTGGGACACAGTACATCTGTTGTATCCTTCATTGCCCATGAAACAAAGGACGCTTTTGGAGGAGCCTTCAAATTGGGACAACCTTCATCGTGCCACAGTGACACAACTGGCCTTTGAAGGATGCAGCTGTAGTGTACCTTTAATGAAGCTGACTACACTGGGCATGCTCAGTTTGCTTACTCAAATGATAAAATTCAGACATTTTCCCTATATATGACACAAAAATGACTCTCCGTCACACAATCGCAACTCTGTCACACACTAGTATGTTTTTATAGTATAAATGTAGAGTACTCTGGGCACACTATATCTCAGTGGTGTGCGTCCATATAAACTGTGAATGCTCTGCATACCCAAGCCATTCATGGACTCGGCAACTAATATTAACATTATAAATTACTAATAATTCCCTTCCCAGATACCAAGCAATGATCAAAACAACGTTAAATCAGTGTTAATGTGTCAACGTTAACCGCATTGATTTAATATCACTTTTGCACCTGCGATTAATGTTGAAAAAATGTTGACATTTCAACAAAAAATCAATGGTAATGACACTGAATCAATGTTTGCACTCTCAGAAAATGAAACACAACTACAACTGACTTAAAGCCACACAGCCTGAAATCAACTGAAGATAAAAGAAGACAATAAATCTCTCAAGATCTCAGCAGAAGATCTTTTTGAGAATTAACAGGTTTAGATGTTGATGTTTTAATGAAAATGTTTGGTCTCCATGTTGATGATCAGTGTTTCCTTTAGTTGGGCAGTTTGACTCTCGGCTTTTTGTGTGAGTTTGTGGTCTTTGTAACAGTGTTTACCAGAAAACCAGAAACAAAATGATAAAGTGATATAGATATAGATATAGTCTGTTGTATTTGTGTTTCATTTTCTGAGAGTTCAAGCATGATGTTGAACCAACACCACATTATAACACTGATTCAATGCCATTACCATTGATTTATGGTTGAAATTTCAACATTTTTTCAACATTAATTGCGGGTGCAAAAGTGATATTGATTCAATGTGGTTAACGTTCACACATTAACATTGATTTAACATTACTTCAATCATTGCTTGCTATCTGGGTTGTTTGAGGTGTACCATAAAGCCTACATGATAAAAATGTTGGCAATGCATATGTAACTCTCCGTAATTTATTTATTTGCCAAACTATGGTAATTTTATTTAAATCTGCCAGTTACGGAGACTTCCGGGTGAGATGATTTACTGCAGCTTTTTTGCCTTTGTGCTTTTGTTATGGAGCGTCATCAGTGTCCTGCATTCTCATTGGTTTGCTGGTCTATGGAGGATTTCATGACAGGATAAGCTGTGAGCGGAAAATGAGCTGCTGCCAGATCTCGATCACCGAAAATCACATTGCATTTGATACAAAATTAACTAAACTAAATCACATGGGGGAAAAAATCATAACTAAAACTATTTTCATAGTATTTCATTTTCTCCATAGGAAAATTTATTTTTCACGAAAACTATTTTTTACAAAAAGTCTGCGTTTGTTAAAGTCATTAGTTTGCATAATTTCTGGTCCAGCATATTAGAAATACTTTTTGTGTTTCTTTCTGTTCATCAGGTGTGTTTGGTGATTCAGTGTCAGTGATGGAGGGAGATTCAGTCACTTTATACACTGATCTTACTGAAATACATGAAGACAATGAAATATTGTGGAAATATGGAGCTGAAAACTCTCTGATAGCTGAAATCAGTAGAGCTGATCAAATCTTCAACACATATTATGGTCCTGATGGGAGATTCAGAGACAGACTGAAGCTGGACGATCAAACTGGATCTCTGACCATCACAAACACCACAACTGAACATGCTGGAGATTATAAACTAGAGATAAGGGGAGCGAAACGATCATCAAAAACATTCAGTGTTTCTGTCTATGGTGAGTACTGAGATCATCTGTCTTTTTTTCACATACTGAAATTTTATAATTTGAGTGGAACATTGTTGATTAGATTTATCCAGATTTGTTTATTCTGATGTTTTTCAGCTCGTCTGCCTGTTCCTGTCATCAGCAGTAACTCTTCACAATGTTCATCATCATCATCATCATGTTCATTGGTGTGTTCAGCTGTGAATGTGAGTCATGTGACTCTCTCCTGGTACAAAGGAAACAGTTTATTGTCCAGCATCAGTGTGTCTGATCTCAGCATCAGTCTCTCTCTACCTCTGGAGGTGGAATATCAGGATAAAAACACCTACAGCTGTGTGCTGAACAATCCCATCAGCAACCAGACTCAACATCTGGACATCACTCACCTCTGTCACACATGTGCAGGTACAGCAGAGCTGATATATTTATACACTGAATTACTTTTTAATAACTGAGTTTGTGACAGCAAAAATCATCTTGTTGAAAATCTCAATTCTATTTTATCGTTGTTTGTTTTTTCAGAAGCACACGCCCATTATTGTGATTCTACTGAAGCTGTGCTCCGATTGGTCGTCACTGCTCTGATGGGCGTGGCTGCTGCGGCTGCTGCTGTTCTTCTGGTCAATGACGTCAGATCTACGAGAAGTTAAACGAAGAAAACAGAACAGTTATTATAAATATTGTGACATATATTGGAGATTTAATCAGTAAAGAAAAAAATATGTGTGGTCTAATTGTTTAGTGATGCGAAACAGTGTGCCAATGCTCTCTGAACTGGAATCTGGTGTATTGGGGCCATCTGGTGGCCAAAACGTTGAACATTCTTAGTATTTAATTTTATTCTTTAATTGCATCCATTTTACATTTCTTTGTTAATCAATCAATGCGGTAACCGTATTCATTGATCTGCTTCAGTGAGATGAAATGAGTCTTTGTTAAATCTGTTAAATGGCCTATTTAGGTGTTTTTTTTATCCTTATAATAATCACAAATATGCTGTATATATTTAGCAAGAATTGTATTTGTGATTTAAGTACATAAATAAACATTAACCAGTGCACTTTAACAAAATGTTTTTGTTGTTGTTGTTGTTGTTTTACAAACTTTTCAACAACCTTCACCTGTTCTGTTTCTGAATTCTTTTACAAGCACTTAATACACAACTACAGCTGCTGATGTTCCTCATGTGTTGCTCTGGGTGAAATGATCTGCTAAAGGATTAAATGTAGGTTTAGAAGATGTGAATAAATATCAGTTCAGTTCTAAATGCTGTTTGTACTTGTAGCAAATATCTGTTCAATAAGCTTATATACAATAGAGGGAACAAGAGGGAACAACCCCTCCTGTGTAATTAAAGTTGTGTTCATTAGGTCTCAGGCAGATTATGGAGGACGAAACCTGCAAAAACAATAAATATATAAATAAATAAATCCACAAAATTATAAATAAATATATAAATAAATGTGCAAATAAATGTATAAATACACATATTCCTGCATAAATAAATACATAATTTTTTTTTTTATTTGCCGCAATGCATACTGGGAGCCATGGATGAGTTTTGATTGGTGCACCCAGAATGCACTGCAGCATGAAGCTTTTTGTTGATTGTCACCAATGTTGAGGTTCATACGCTGATTCTTGATGTCAGTGTGTCTGAAAGATGCTGTAAATCAAAACTTACTGTCCAGCATGTGTTTTACTGTCCAATCAGATTGTCATGACACTGCTGGAGCAAATGCTGCAGTATCACATGATCAGCAGAAAGTTCAGAAACACTAATAACACTAACCCAAACTTCAGTGATAAGAGTTCAGATATGATCAATGAAACAAACCACATGATATTTATATTATTAATAAACAGCACTTTATCTCATTTATGGCTTTTTTTATCACAACAAACATGGTTTAACTAAGAAAATGTCAAATTATGAGCTGTGGTATTGAAAACTTTAGTTAAATTTAGTATACCATGAAGTTATTCCAACTAAATTATAAGTTCAAATACTTTTGTCAAGTTGAAAGTACTTAAAATTCTAAGTAAATACAATTTCACTGAGTCAGTGCAAAAAGATAACTCAAAAAGTTAAGTTAAAGAAATAACCTTGTTTCTACAGTGTAGATTTTTTCCTTTCAGAAGTTCAAATCCACTGTTGTCATTCTACTGAAGCTGTGATCCGATTGGTCCTCTCTGCTCTGGTGGGCGTGGCTACTGTGGCTGTTCTGGTTTATGACATCAGATCCACAAGAGGAGGAGACGAGAAACATCTTAAAATCTTAAATATTGTGATATATCTCAGCATTATGATCTATAAAGAGTTCAATATATTTTCAAATACAGATATCAAAGAAATAAGAGGTTTAATCTGTGGATGTAAATGGATTTATCAAGTTTATAAAAAAAATGCAAATGTTTTTGATTTTATGTGGAAAATTAAACCACACTGTGGAAAGAAATGACACATTAAATATAATATTTTACGAATTTGTTTTCAGATTAGCACAATTACATTACACATTATTTAATTGTAATTAAACAGAATGCTGTCATTTTAATTAGGTGTAATATTTTTTTTAACATAAATTAATCTTTATTCATAAACTTTCAAAATCATATATATTTTAGAAAGGATATATATAGCTAGCGATAACTTAACTACTTGTTATATAGCGCATCACTGTGGACAAACTGAACAACAACTGTAAAAATATTCTTTCTATGATTAAATATATGTGGACATTTACCACTAGCCTGGTAATACCAGACTCTGCTACTTCACTTTGCTTCGTAGACAGAGTCTGGAATGGCATAATAGAGAAGTGTTTTCTCTCTCGCTAGGGGGCGCTTGTCTGAAGTTTAAAATCATTGGTTACCCGTAAGCCAATCAGATACGTTTAGTTATGACGTATGTTATGCGCCTGTACAGCCGCATCGAAGCACAGACATCATGCATCGAACTCAAATCTATGATTGAACTTCCACTGTAAACCTGTTGTAAACACATGATGATGCGAGCGAAATACCGGAGTGAACATGGCTGTAAACGACTTTTGCAGTTTGAAAAAGAGTTGAATGTTCTCCATAACAGAGCGAATTGCATCCCATGTCTCGTTTCCCATTTCCGCGGTCGTTTCGGTTTTCGATTTCTCTAACCTACAATGTAAAACTCGGCGCTTAACATCTACGTCACGGCTCTCAGCCCGCCCTCTGTTCGTTGATTGGCCCGGCTGTTTTCAGACCGGTGGCAAACAGAAAGCTCTGACGCTGTATCAGACTGAGTACAGAAGCGAAATGAAATTGAGCGGAAGTAGGAAGTCTGACGTAGTCAGGCTAATTTACCACAGAAAAATCAGAAGAATTCAAATAAAGACCCTTTAAAATTTGATAATACCAAAATATAAGCAATTACCTGTAAATTTAAAACAACAGGTATTTCATTGTATAATCACAAATAGGGAAAATTCTGTTAAAAAAAACAAACAAAAAAACCTTATACCTTAAAAAAAAACCTTACAAAACCTTTTTTTATAAAACACACATTTACAATAATAATTCTAGAGCTTTCTACAAATATGGTTTAAGAAATAACCATCACAATAAAATCAAAAAATAAAAATGATTAAAAATCTATTTACTAAGTTAAGTTTAAGTTTAGTTTAGTTCAAAATAAATCAGAAGGATATATAGATATAGTACATAGATAAAGTGCAGTAAGTCGGACGTACAGTGGCAGAGTGTGTTTAGAGTCTGGATTTGAATCTGTTGGAGCACATCTGAGGTTTATTCAGTGAGCATATCTGCAGTGTACTGAGGTCCAATAGGCCATTGAGTGATTCATAAACAAGTAAAAGTACATTAAAACAGGCTGTTTTACTCTTTCTCCTGGCAGCAGTGCTGTGTAAGAGCTGCAGCTGTCTCAGGGTCTTTTTGGGAAGGCCAGTGTTGATCTGTATTGACTGTGCGAGGGCTACGCACCAAATAGTAACTGATTATATGTAATCTAGATTTCGTACACCTTAAAAAAAATTTTGTTTTAGAAAAAGAAAAATAATAGTAATAGTAATCCTGGCATCTGTGGTTGCCAGAATAATTCTGTAAACAAATACAGTAAAAATGTAAACATATTTACAGAACAATCTCTCATTTAAATCTGTACAAATAAGAAAACTGCAATTTAATCCAGTAAATCCAACAACGCAGACTGCTGCTAAAAATCCATTTTGTATCTTTAACATATTCTGACAAACACCATAATAATGCAGGTGGTAAAAGAGAAAGCCACATGAAGAATCACAAAAAAAGTTCATCACAAGTAGTAATTCAGCTTGTGGAAACACACTAAAGGTCATTCACGCAAACACAACACCATAACGATGACACACACAACACTTGAATAATGCAATAAACATTCATTTAACAACAGAAAATGGGCATTAAACTCTAATGACAATATCAAGAAACACAATTATTTAAAATAAATACTTTCAAATACTTTAAAATGTGTCACATAGAGGGAATTCTGGGAAAATCAGTTTACAGTTTTTTTATTGTAAATTTTAATTTGATTGGCCTTTTACCTCTAAAAACTGTACATTTAACAGTATTTAACTGTAAAAGTTAAATTAAATATCCAGTTAGATCTGTTACAGTTCATCCCTGTATATAGTATGAGAACTTACTGTTAACCTAGAAACAGATTTTTATCCATAACGTTTTTAGAGTATTTTACAGATAAAATTATATTTTTTACAGTGTAATTGTTACAATAGAGACACGGAGGCAGACGTAAAAGCAACACAGGTTTGTTTATTGTAGAAACAGCAGAGCAAATGGTTATGGAGAGATGTTTAAGCAGTTCTTGAATGGTGAAGAGAGGGTGATACTGTCCTTATGGTGTTTTCCAGATGCGGATGGAGATTGGCGTTGGAGGATGATGGCGGAGACACTCACACACACAGGCAGGTAGGCACACGAGGAGAACAGGAGACAAAGGAGATGAAGGAGACGACTGGAGCAGGTAAGTATGGCATTTGGAGTCCTTAAGGTAAGCATACAAAGGTTTGTAGTGCAAACGAGACCGGACAGTGTGTGTGAGTGTGGTGGTTTTATGCTGGTGGTGATTGCAGTGCTGATGAGTCACAGGTGGCGGTGATCAGTATGCTGGTGATTGAGTGCGTGGGTAAGGGAGTGAGGTGGAACCTGACGTGTCTGTGACAGTAATCAGATTCCAAAAAGGACTTGTAATTACATTATATTACTGTTTAGATACTCATAATTAGAATACAGTTATATTTTTATTGATTACATGATTACTTATTTTTCCCAACATTCCAAGAAATTATACATAATTCACTGAATCTTCATATTTTTTTATCTTTTACATTTCTTTTCATAAAAGAAGTTTTATTTTTAGTTTGTGTATTATTTTGATTGTTTTTATTTTCAAATTATTTATTAACTATAATTACTTTCTCTTCTAATCTTTTTTTTTTCAATATGATAAATGATAATTTATCATATTGAAAAAAAAAAAGATTAGAAGAGAAAGAAAATTTCCAGGAGTGGTGAACTCCGGTCCTGGAGAGTCTCAGTCCTGCAGAGTTTCGCTCCAACCCTGATAAAAGTCACCTGACTATAGCTTTCTAACAACTCTTCAAGCATTGATTATCTTGTTCAGGTGTGTTTGATCAGGGTTGGAGCTGAACTCTGCAGGACTGTGGCTCTCCAGGACTGATGTTAAATCAATGTTATAAACAAGACAGGTCTAGAGCAAGGGTGTCCAAGGACGGCCACTGTCCTGCAGAGTTTAGCTCCAACTTCCCACAACACACCTGAATGGAAGTTTTTAGTAAGACCTTGCTTAGCTTCAGGTGTATTTCATTGGGTTGGAGCTAAACTCTGCAGAACAGAGGCCTTCGAGAGCAGGATTGGGCACCCCTGGTCTAATGTATTCAAAAAGTAGTCAGATGATATTACCTAAATGTGTAATGTAATAGACTACCAAGATAGAAAGCAATAATGAAAACAATGTTAAATCAATGTTACTGTGTTGAAGTTAACGACATTGAGTCAATATCACTTTTGCACCCTCAATTAATGTTGAACAAATGTTGAAATTTCAACAAAAATCAATGGTAATGTCATTGAATCAATGTTACAATGTGATGTTGGTTCAACATCATGCTTGAACTCTCAGAAAATGAAACACAACTACAACTGACTTAAAGCCACACAGCCTGAAATCATCTGAAGATAAAAGAAGACAATAAATCTCTCAAGATCTCAGCAGAAGCTCTTTTTGAGAATTAACAGAGGTTTAGATGTTGATGTTTTATTGAAAATGTTTGGTCACCATTTTGGTGATCAACGTTTCCTTTAGTTGGGTGGTCTTTGTATTAGTATTGTAACAATGTTGAACAAAACACATGATTTGTTGCAAAGAAACCAGAAACAATGATGGTCAGGTGTTTTCATCATCATAAAGCAAAATCATTTACTGATTGTATTCCTGACCAGAAGTGTTTTTAATAAGCTACATTCACCAACAATACTTTCTTGCATTCAAACATGATCAGACACTCTGAATCTTCACTTTTAAAGTGCAAAATTTAAAAAAAATTTTTAGACACACAGACATCAAGAATCAGTATATGAATCTCAACAATGGTGACATGCTTCATGAGTCATGAGTGATGCTGCGTTCACGTCACCTCGTATTTACCGGAATCTTAAAATGACAACATGTGACATTATATTCGGAGCTGTTCACGCCCTTTGGTCCTTGGACTGAGAATTATGCGTTTCCATAGCACCACTATCAACACCTAAATAAATTTTCAGCGGTTTTACAAGCTGTAATTACGAGCTCTATGAAGACGTGAACGCTTCTTATATGTTGGAATCTCATAACTACAGGAATTATGAGAATGTGTGAACACATCTTTGTATACTGTGGCTCCCAGCATGCATTGCAGCATGAAGGATGTCACCATTGTTGAGATTCATATGCTGATGTGTGTGTCAAAATATTTTTTCCCCATAATGTATTCAAAAAAATAAATACAAAAATAAAATCAGAATTTGGTCTGTGGCAAGAAAGAGTTGTTGGTGAATATAATATTCTTATAACAAATAACCACTTTTGGTCATGATCAAGATTAGCAAACTACTCTACTGCTTTATGAGGCTGAAAACTGTACCATCATCATTGTTTTTGGTTTTCTTTGTAACAAATGATCACAAACTCACACAAAAATCCAAGAGTCAAACTGCCCAACTAAAGGAAACACTGACAAACATTTTCAATAAAACATCAACATCTAAACCTCTGTTAATTCTCACAAAGAACTTCTGCTGAGATCTTGTTGTCTTTTATTTTCAGTTGATTTCAGTCTGTGTGAGAATTTGTTGTGTAAAATGTTTCTCATGCTCATAAAACAGACTTTGATTATAAAACAACTGTGATTATGTTTTTCCGGCTAGTGCGTGGAGGTGGTGTGCTCATCCGGTCTACCTGAATCCACCGGCCCTGCCCACCTGACGCTGTTTGTAGCGGACAGAGTATCTGCATCTTTGACAGGAGGATTTCATCATCGAGTGTTCCCATTTGCTGTTTGGGGTCTTGGCATTTGCATTCGATTGGACGGACTACTCTGGTTACTTAATTTTTACTCTGTTTTTACTTCATTTTTACTCTACTGCTCATTCTGTTTGGATAGTCGGTCAGATATTTGTATATATTACACTCCAAACTATGCATTTCATTCAGATTTCGTGATCATCTGTGGTGTTTGATGTGTATACTGTATTGTTTCTTATATTTGTCCTGTTTTTGATGTATTCATGTTTATTGTGTTACGTCAGAACACTTATTGTTGTTTTTCCTCCCTCTTTTTCACATTTTATTTATGTTGCTTCCCTGGGTTGTAACAATAGATTATAAAGTGATTTGATCTTGAGAAAATGCTATATAAATGAAACGTATCATCATTATTGTTATTATTTAAATAACTTTTTTAACCAACGATTGGGTTTGTCCATATTTGACCAAAACATTCAATTCAATTCACATTTATTTGTATTGTGCTTTTCACAATACATATCGTTTCAAAGCAGCTTTACAGGGAATGCATGTCAACATTACAATTTAAAGAAGAATGCAGTTAGCATATAATGTAATAATTAGGCAATTAATTTACAAACACATTAATTATACATGAATTACATATTAACAATAATTAGGATATATAGAAATTTGGGAATGTGCGTGTAGATCCAGATGTTGCATCTTTTGAAGTCCTCGCAGGAGTTGACGCCGTCTCTTCACAGGTGTTGGTCATCTGAGGTCAACCCAGCATTTTATGAGGTATTATTATTTGGCTCAGTGGGAGCATAAACGGGTTGATCAGGAGCAGCGCAAGCACTGAGCCTTGAGGACGTACTCCATATGTCATGGATGTCCACTTAGGCTTATGGTCACCTATGGTCACAACTATGACCTGGACCATTTTTTATCATATGTATATTGGGATCCTCAAATCCCTCACATCACATCCGTCTTTCTCCTTCTGTAAGAAAACAATGAATCACAAGGTAAAGAGAGAGAAATCACATCTGTCATCAAGTTAATAAAATTCAGTTTAAAAGTGTTTTTTCTCATTTAGGCGACTTTGCTATAAATTCTATTCAGTCAGTGGGCAAATTAATATACTGTACAGTTAATATACAAATACAATCTCAGTTTTTCTGTCTTCTCGTGTAATCCCAGACTAACTGGATGATGCTGAGATCAGATCTGTGTGTGCACCTTTACAGCTAAACATATAAATAACTCTTAAAAATGTCTCTTTTTGTGAAGGTTGTAACATGACCAAGACATTTGCATCATACTGTATTTTTCTAATGAAAAATTCTACAAAAACACAACATTAGTGCTGTATCGTACCTTATTCAGACTTTCAACAGATGCTCAAGTTTGCTTTTCTCCGCTTCTGCTGTAAAGAAAAAATTAACAAACACACTTAAACACTAATTTTGCATTATAAATGTGTTGCTTTCCTCTTACTACAGTATCTGTAGGTGATACTTGCCATTTTTAGAGCTCCTGCGGAGACAGTAAATCACACCAGCGGTTACAGATACACACACCAACACAACAACAGCAACAGCTATTCCGACCATAAGACTTGAGGGCAGACCTGGACAGATGAAGACAGACAGACAGTAGTGTGAGTGAATCTGATTGTAATCCAGTCATGTGAAAAAGAAAGAACACCCTCTTTGAATTCTATGGTTTTACATATCAGGACATAATAAAAATCATCTGGTCCTTAGCAGGTCTTAAAATCGATGGACAGATGACATGACATTAGAAAAGGACGGGACAAGTATGGCATGTTTGGAAGGGTTGCCAGGAGAAACCTTTTGTCTCTTAAAAGAACATGTTTACAAAGTTGCATCTGAATAAACCACAGGACGTCTGAAACAATGTCCTTTAAACAGACGAGACCAAAGTGGAGATGTTTGGCCATAATCGCTGAAAACCAAAAACAGCACATTTTTACGTGACTGTAAATAAAAAAGGAAGGGAGGAGAAAACATACTTCTGTCACACTCTTGATCCTTCCCCATCTTGTACCATTCTTCATCGGTTTTGTCAGGAACAGAAGCTGGAAAATACAAGAGAATAATAGTAAAGAAATAAAGTTTGCTATGGGCAGTCAGAAAAAGAGCCTTTCAGGACCAATTATAGTATTTTTAATATCATCTTAATGTTGAATTATTCACAAGAAATATATACTGAAAAGGACTGAACAGTGTCAGTCTAATCTTGGCAACCCAGAAATAATTTGTTCTAAAGCAGGTTTTATACAAGGAAGGAGTATAAACTGGTCTGTAGACATTCAAAAAATCTCTGACTTCAAAAATACTTCAGGGTAAACAACACTGACTCACTGCTGACGGAGAGACTGAATGTTTTAATTGTGTCGCCAATGTTGCTCATTTTTCTGGTGATCTTTGTGCTGTCACACTTGCTGTTTCGGTTCAAGCTGTGGCTGGTTCCTGAGCTCTTGCTTTGGATGAAATTTGCTTCATAACGTCCAGCGTGTTCAGGTCTGGTGTTTGTGATGGTCAGAGATCCGGTCTTGTAGTCCACATTCAGTCTGCCGCTGAATATCCCGCCTTCACCATCATATAAACAGCTCTTACTGGGCTCTCCATTGATCAGAGCGATGAGTGTGTCATTAAAATACCACAGCATCTTGTCACGTTGTTGTTTGGTGACACCAGTGTTTAGAGTGACTGAATGTCCCTCCATCACTGATACCAAGTTCATTCCAGATGTGTCACTGACCACACCTGGAGACAAAGATGAACAATAATCACTTGTGTGTGAGTGTGTGCAATTGACAAGAAATTCAACAACACAGCAGTGTGTTAGAAAGCCAGAGAAAGCCAATAACAAAATATCTTCAATCATAAAGATCTCTGTGGTGGAGAAATATTTGTTTTACAGCCTCATTTTCCATGTAAAAATAATACATCAGTGACTCAGAGTATATTTACTGAACTATTATAATATTATTACTGAAGGTGAGGTAAACGTATCATAGCCTGCTAGTCACGCATAACAATTTACAGGACCATTTTGACCAGTCATGATTATAGGTGATTGTTGGACTTGTTCTCCCTGCTGAAAAACATCTTAAGCCAGCCTAAGCTTGTTTGCTGGTTTTATAGTGCGCAGCCAACTGGTCTGTTTGCTGTTTTAAAAGAGTTTGTGTACTTAATATCTGGTTACCCAGCAAACAGAATTTTGTTATAAGAACGTTCTCTAAATATTCAGTGTAAAAAATATCCAGTTTTCTTGACATTCGGGAGGTTTTTATAAGGTATAATGTTCCTTGAATGTTCTTTCAACTTAATTTTGATTTAAAATTCAACATTGTAGGAACGTTGATTTGTAACATTCCAAGAACATGAAAATGTCCAGTTTCCTTAATGTTAGTAGAATGTTGTTTAAAGGTTAGTATGATGTTCCTGAAACATTCTTTCAATCATTGAAACACCTGCTGTGAACAAACACTGAAAGAAAGAGAAATAAGAACACAAACTACAACTTTCTTCAGCCACAGCCTTAGATGAACTGAAGATAAAAGACATTAAATCTCTGAAGATCTGATTAAACAACTCCACAAACAGCATTACCAGCTTCACTTATTACTAACCAGACTGACTTTATTTCTGTCACACGTCTACAGAAGATCTTACTGAGAATTAACAGAGGTTTAGATGTTGATGATTTATTGAAAATGTTTAGTTTGAGGTCACCATCATGGAGATCAGTGTTTGCTTTAGTTGAGCTCTTGACTTTTGTTGAGTTGCTTCTTCATCAGCAATTGCAGGTGTTTTCAGAAAACATGTCTGCATTTATAAAACATATCAACATGTCTGTTTTAAAAACAGACAAATGACTCCATCAAAACCACTTAAACAATTGCTTTTTCTGTAGTTGTTTTTAAATAACAATCTACAGTTACTAATGTTCTTCTGGACATTTTTTTTTGTTCTTGGAATGTTGAATTTTAAATCAAAATGAAGTTGAAAGAACGTTTAAGGAACATTATACCTTATAAAAACATTCCTTTAACGTCAAAATAAATAATAATATGTTTTTATTTATATAGCGCCTTTCCCAAGCTCAAGGAAGCTTGGACATTTAATGGACACACAATAAATGGACATTTTTTATGTTCCCAGAACCAACACTGAATATTTGGAGAACGTTCTTATAACAAAATTTTGCTAAACTACACCAGTCTACATCATGTGAAGAACATTTATTTGTGGTTCTTATGTAGGTCTATAAGTATGCAGAGCATTTGAAAGATGCGAATGGATCGTTTCTCTGAAAAATCACGTGATCAACAGCAACCATTTTCGTTTTCTGCGTATAGAAACTTGTTGCATAACTCTGATATCACCGCTGACACATCTGAACAGAGGTCAGAGGAGGAACAGGTCACCCTTTAGAAAAATGTGCGTCTATAAATATACTATAGCCTAACAGTTTAATTTGTTCAATCACTTGCGAGTGGAAGCTTAATTTCTACCAATGAATATTAAAAATAATAAGTGTAATCTCAAAATTGTGTCTTTTTTTTGCGTGCTATAACTCGCAGCTGAGTTATAAAGTAAGAATTCATCGAGTAACTTCATGCTGTGAATGTGTGTGATGATGCATTTAGGCTACACCTGTGCATTCGGCAGAGACATTTAACCAAAGCAGCTTTAAGCCTAAACCACATATACATTTTCATTCTATGCATTTTCTACACGAATGCATTTGCAATAATCTTTAATGCATATATAGAAACTACAAAGTCAAGTGACTTACCATCAACGAGAAAGACAAACAGAGTGAGCACAAAATAGCCTCCCATTTTTTGTTTTTTATTTTTGTAAATCGTTGTTGAGCTGATAAATCAATTGAATCGAGTCTTGAATATTGTTGTCTTTTTATTCTGCAGAGCAGAGATCCCCGGAGCTGTTTTAGAAATAGGCTACAGAGTAGCCTATTTACATGATGGTGACGGTTTCGATGTTACAGACAGCATGAAAACGATAGTAACGAGGTGTGCTTATATTTCTTTACTCACATAGGCGGGGCAGATCATATCAGATCATGTCACAATCAGGCTAAGGAACATATCTACAATACACTTTTGACCTGTCATGATTTTAAGTGAATATGTTGGACTTTATTTGTCGAATTCGTTACCCCTGCTGAAAAACATCTTACACAATGATGTTTTAGCTCATCAGTGAACATACATCGTGGTGAAAATGAAACCTTGTGAAGCTCTGAGGTTGTACTGGGAAAAGCGCCATCTGCTGGCTAACAGCCATAAATCATATAAGTTCCTTGTTCAGGCTTGTATCGTTTCTCTGGAAATTACGTGATGGATGCCAGCCAAGTTTCGTTTCTGATCAATCGCCACTTTTAAGTATGTTGTTTAATTGGTCAATATATGTATGTATGCATATATATATATATATATATATATATATATATATATATATATATATATACATATATATATATATATATTCATAAATATTTTTTATTTATGAAAAGGGAGTAGTCTACACTCCACACAATTCAACCAACCAAATTTAAATCCCTGAAAAAAAAAAAAACAGATCTGCTCAAACTCCTTCAAAACCAGCAAACAAACTTTGGTGGTTTAGGATGTTTTTCATGCATTCCAGGATTTATGGCTGTTCCCAGTACATCCTCAGAGCAAGGTTTCATTTCCACTATGATGTAGGGGAGCGCGGGGCACAACCTAACTCTTTTTGACTTTCTCAGTTTGTGTAAATGTAGCCTACTTTAGGTTCAGATCATTTCTTTTGTTCCACATTAATTTCACAAATGTTTGGTACAAATATGTGACTTTGTTTCATTAGTACAGTGTATGTTTTTTTCTTTATTCTCCCCTAAAGTAGAGAAATGTGACAACATGCCCTGTAGGTGGGGCACATTGTAACATGTGATGGGGCATGTTGTAACATGACCATTTGACAGCTAAAAATGTTATCTGACTTCATTAAAAAATATACATGACAAACTAAAATATTTTGTCAATAAAAGACAATTATTATTATTTTTCATATAAAATAATGGCATTTATTTAGAAATTCAAATTTAAATAATTTTGTGGTTTGACAGTGAACACTCTCACTAGGGTTGCCACCTTCAATACAGAAAAATAAGGGACGCCAGCCGCAGCGGGGGCCACACCCCTCGGGGCCACGATGACCACAGTCCCGATGGCGTGCCGGTGGTATATCATAACTATTTTCATAAAAATATTAAGATTGATACCAATGGACATTATAATAAGATATCTGCTATTGAAATCAGTGTGAACAGATGCACTCAGTCTCTCACTATCACAACTTAAGTGGTCATATTGAATACACAGCTATGACAATAATAAACAGGCCAACAAAGCGTGACTGAGACCACAAAAAAATAAGCTCTTGGAGGAACTTGTGAGATGTGAACCATATTTTATTAACTTATTAAATTAACAGATCCATAACTTAGTAATTATAAATTAAACAAATTGTAAATTGTCATTTGTTGTGAAAGATTTCGGCTAAAATATTTGTCATTGTTTGCAGTAACACCATCCAAACAGTGAAACCACACCTAAATAACTGGAAATTATATATCTACAAACATTTCTTATTTAAGTAAAACACTTAACATTTTTATTATTGGTAAGTAAATATATTTATGTATTTATTTATTCCATTTTTATATTGTCTATTGTTAATTCTATAGTATTGAATGATGCAATTATTTAAATTGGTTAAGCATAACAAATAGTTGTTTATTTTATTCACATAGGTACTATATTTTGATTAAATATGTATTAAATATATATCTCTTATTAAAGTAATGCTTATGTGTCTGACTGTACAACTTAACCTTAAAGGTGATAGAGAGGATTTTTTCCTTGACTGAGAATCCAAAGACTGTTAGTGAGTTTTTGAAATGAGCGCATGCGTAAGAACAACCCCCCTCCTTCACAGCTCACTTCAAAGGAACGCCTCCCAAAACTCGTAAACACTCGTATTGGAACACGGGTGTTTACCACCGGCATTCGCTGTGTCGTGTTTTTTGGATTCATTATGTCGGACTCACCGCAGGTAACTCATAATCTGCAGTTGTTACTCCTGTCTCCTGACAAAAACATTGCATGCGGCACCTGTGGAGTGTGGAAAGTTACTGGAGCGCGCAGCCGCGCTCGTCTCTCACAAGGAACGTCATGGCAGTGATTGACAAGCCAGAGGGCCAATCGATTGGCTGATGTTTTTAAGGCCCTATCTCGTGCACAGATGATGTATATTAATATTATTACTTTCAGTGCACCTAATAAATAGTCTTTTATCAGTTAGTAAAGACAGTTTCAAGTAATATTGCAAAAATGTATAAAACATCCTCTTTAGCACCTTTAATAAACAAAATCATATAACATGATTAATGTACATTATTAACATTATTTCTTAATAGGCAGCATATGAAATCTAACGTTATCAATCAAAAACTTGAGGTGATAAAAAAATGAAACATTACACTATCTGCCTCAGGAGAGAACCGGCGAGGCGGCGTCCCGCCCTCCTCTGACTCTGATTGGCCGTGATTCACGGCCCGTGAACCTGAAACAAACTAATCAAACCATGATGGCAGCGAGTATTACCCAATCAGGGGCAGAATCAGGACGTGTCTTCACACAATGCGGGTGGGGTGATTTGCATGGGATGCTGCATAATATGGACCTATGTAAAATACGGGACAAATCGTGTCCCGTATTGATTTGATACGGGACTCATCATTTTGGCTGTAAATATGGGACGATTCCGTAGCCTATTTCACGGGACGGGTGGCAACCCTAACTCTCACAGAACATGAGACAAATAGACGAGACAGTACAAATGCTGTAAATTTCTTGAAATAATATTTTCTGAATGTTCAGGTTCTTCCTCTTAGTCTTTAATCACCTTTTCCCATGCTTTCTCAACAGACTTTCATAAAGTTGATTATGCTAGTTGTAACTGTATAGTATAGTTCTAGTAGCAGGACACATTGTAACGCAGTGTTACAACAAACCCTATCTGTGCAACTGGACTTTAAACCTGGTTAGTGTCTTCAGATAGTTAGTGAAGCATTAAAGAACTACCCAAACTGCTAAACAACAGATTGGACTTTAAAATAATATCAGATTTGTCTAAATAAACACAAAAACTTTTGTTCATTTTTTAGCGAGATGCTCACGGTCTAATCAGATTCAATGAACTATGCTAAGCTATGCTAAAAGTGGTACCGCCAGACCCGGAGATCGGCTGAAGGGATTCAAAAATGGTAAAACTCAACTGTTTAACTCTAGGGAATTGGAAAATGAATTTTTTTTTTTTTTTTTTTTTTTTTTTTTTAAAGTGTGTAACACCTTTTTTTTGGATGTTACTCTGAGGGGTTCAGCAGATTTGACATGTACTGATAAAATCTCTAAAACAAACAAATGATCTTTGCAACCTATTTTATTGCTCCCACAAGTGTTTATTTACAAGTACCACAAAGTCAATGAATGAAAGTCTTTTCAATGAGTCAGATAGGTGAAGTAAAACTTAGCGTTAGTCCAGTCTTTTGATGAGTTGATGAAGATGAAATGAGCTTTAAATCCAGCAGGTTATTTGAGTACGATGCAATGTTTGAAGTCCTATTATCCACAATGAGAGACAATCCTTCAGCGTCGTTGGAGTTGCCCACCATGTGGGTAAAGGCCTTGTTCTGTAGCCGCAATACCAGCTTGTCTTAAACTGGAAGTGCTCCCACAATAAACACCATGATGTGACACAAATAAAGTCCTTTCTAGAAATAAATCAAGCAAATAGCTACCATTAGTGATCTTATTTCACAAACAACATGGGGAAATCAATCCATACTTACATTTGAGCAGGAACTTAAGAGTTCTCAGAAAAAGGACATCAACAAGAAGAGCAAGCAGGTAGCTTGAGTAAAACCATGAGGCTTCCCTCTACCAAACAAGCTAGCTTCTTCTTTGGTGGCCAGGCTTATATGCCGGCTACCTCCAGGCACTAGCGCCCTCAAGCTGCTCCTAGTGGTACTACCATTGCTTTACCCACTACACACTAGGAAAACAATAATAATAATGAAGCTAAAATCAGGTAACACCTTGTCCGTTACAAGTGGAATGGTGGAATGTTCCTTTAATGGTGCTGTATGCAATTTCTCAAAATTCATTGTTGAACATTGTTGATATTTGAAATTAACCCAAACAAACCCACCCCTCTCTTCATTGCTCCTCCTCCAAACCTCACACTCCAATCCTATCCACCCTGCTCTGAGTTGGTCTTAAACCCCAGCCCGATTGCTGCTGGCAGGTGAGGCGAGTGCGCTAACAATGACACTAAACACCTCATTCTCTAGTGGTCATCAGTGTGCAGTAGTTTACCTGCTCAACTCTCACTATCTGCCAGCTGTTACAGACACAATGCGAGTGGATGTCTGTTTATTACAGCTGATGCGCAACAAAATTCTTTACGAAAAATAAAGCACAGATCATGAACGAATGACAAGGAAGCACAACAAAATGAACTTACAGTACACCAGAGTAAATACAAACAAGTGTTCGTTGTTAATCGCCAACAGCACAGCAGCTCTAGACCCAGTGTTACTCACATGTGAAGCGGGATCAAAGCAGCCTCCACATCTGTTTTCAGGCCTTCCCACTCATCTCTCTCCAGCGCTGGAAAGCTTTTCTAATATAAACGCTGGTCATAAAGCGCTTGCCCAGTCATAAACCTTCATTCCAGTGATATTCTTTTGAGCTTTTGTATTGTATCCCATCTCTCGTTCTGCAGTTTTTCAAATATTCCCCTTGCTCCTTTTTTCACCTTGACCGTCATACTAATGCTGATTGGTTACATGTTTTTTGTTGGTATCGGCCTGAATAACTTCCAAAAAGTGTATGTGAAATAATACTGAGTCCACCTTTAAGGTCTGGGTAGATTAGATGGTGCAGCAAAAACATCAGTTCTTGAAATCAATGTGTTGGATGCAGGAGAAATAGGCAGCAATAAAGATCTAAGTCACTTTGCCAAGGGCCAAATTGTAATATGGCAAAGCAACTGGGTCAGCGTATCTCTGAAACATCAAGGCTTGTGTGTTGCTCCCGGTCAGCAGTGGTGAAGATTTACCAACAGTGTCTGACAAACCACAAACTGGAGACAGGGTGTTGGACACCCAAGGCTCGTTGATGCACGAGGACAACAAAGGCTATCCCAACTGGTCTGAGCCAACAGAAGGTAAAAGTATGCTCTGGGCAATGTTCTGCTGGGGAAACCTTGGGTCCAGTCATTCATGTGGACGTAAATTCAACACGTGCCACCTACCTAAACATTGCAAACCAGGTACACTCCTTCATGACAATGGACAGTGGCCTCTTTCAGCAGGATTATGCACCCTGACACACTGCACACATTGTCCAGGAATGGTTTGAGGAACATGATGAAGAGTTCAAGGTGTTAATCTGGCCTCCAAATTCCCCAGATCTCAATCCAACTGAGCATCTGTAGGAGGTGCTGAACCAACAAGTTTGATCCACGGCAGCTCCACCTCACAACCTACAGGACTTGAAGGATCTGCTAATGTCTAGGTGCCAGAAACCACAGCACACCTTCAGAAGTCCTGTTGAGTTCATGCCTCAGCGGGTCAGCGTTGTTTTGTCTGTACACGAATGACAAACAGCATATTAGGCAGATGTTTATAATGTTTTGGCTCATCAGTGTAATCTCTCTAAGCATAGCTATCTTTAATTCATAATTTTTAAAGACGTAAATAATATGGTATTGTTATCTGAAACAATGACTTTAAAGATATCTTGACCTGGACCTTGTTGAAATTAAGGACATGTGGCCATGCAGCAAAGTACACAAGAAAGAGTGAGAAAAGTGTAGCGCCCTCTACTGTCCTAACCCGGGGTTACAAAAGGAATAATTTTTTTGCATTATATACATTAAATGTGTTAAACTGGCAGAACTAGTCAAACGAGTGTAAGACAGAACAAAGTAAGTACTCACTGATTCTTTGTCACAGGAAGCTCGCCAAAATAAAAACATGAGCATTGTGTGAACTTAACCCTGACAGTAACAGTCGGATCTGGGCCGACTATGTTGCTGTCAGGGAAACTATTGTAATGGACTGAATTGGGATACAATTCCTGGAGTAACTTTATCCTGTGAATGTGTGTGATGATGCATTTGTGTCTATGCATTCGGCAGAGACATTTATCCAAAGAAACTTACATTGCATGCCAGTACACTTTTTCAGTTCATGCATTTTCTGCATGAATGCATCATCTATATATCAGTGAGAAACACTTGATTTGCAAAGAGGCCTGAATGCTTTCAACTGAAAATAGAAAATTTATTACAAGGTAAACAACATTTTCAGCCCCCCACTCTATGGTTGCGTTCAAAAATAGACAAGATTTTTTTTTAACCACAGACCCAGAAAACCACAGCGCATGCTTTCTCTAGCGCAGAGAATGGACACAATTCACCGAAAGCGACATCAGCAACTGTGTCAAAGTGAAACTTTTGTGGTCTCATTTATTTACAAAGAAATAGCAGTTTGGCATAATGGATGGAAAAACCTGTGCATTATTGGACGCAAGTTGATGCATGTGTCAGTAAGAGTCTTCATTTCCTCTCCTGTCAATAAGAACCTCACGGTCACACTTCCTTTTTCACGAAAACATGCTTTACAGACACTGATGTTTCAGAAACAGTCAAATAAGAGTCACAGGTTACACATTATTCTTATGCATCATTCATCACTTATAGACAATTAAATAAATCACACAATAAAAATTAAGTTATAATTTCATTCCCTGACATTGATTCTTCCTATACAGAGAGAGAGAGAGAGAGAGAGAAATAATGCCACAAAAAATAACAAAATTCTAAAATAATAAACTTCCAATATCATTTATCTGCTTGTGGTATAGAATGTTTTATGCTATTATACTGTGAATCTTAATAAATGCTACTGTACTGTGATTTTACAGTGAAACCCAGTGTGTGTTCAGTGAAGGGTGGTCGAGTCCTGCTGGGGGAGGATCCACACACACAATATATTAATATCAGTTCTGTCAAATCTGAACACACAGCTTTCAGAGATTTTCATTATGATGATACAGTGCTCAGATAAAATGGTTTATGTTGGCATTTTGTTCTGCTTGTGTTTCAGGCAACTTCATGGTAAGTTTAGTGCATTTTTAGCAAGGTTTTTACTGAGTTAGTTAATGCTTTGTTTTTTATATAAAGTAATAATTTAGGTTTATGAACTTTTGGATTTAGGACTGTCATTACAGATCACATGGGACAGAATCAGTCAGCTTTTAATAATCAAATCATCACATACAAAAGTTAACATTTTAATCTGTGTCTCTTTCTTCAGGTGTGTTTAGTAATACCGGTGAACTGAAGTCAGTGTCAGTGTTTGAGGGAGATTCAGTCACTCTAAACTCTGATCTCACTGAAATAGATGATGATGATGTGATTCAGTGGAGGTTTGGAACTAATAACACTTTAATAGCTGAAATCAGTGTACCGGACGACAGAATCACTGTATATGATGATGATCTTGATGGGAGATTCAGAGACAGACTGAAACTGGATCACCAAACTGGATCTCTGACCATCACAAACATCACAACTGAACATACTGGAGATTATAAACTACTGATGATCAAAAATATAAGAAAGAATTTCAATCTAACTGTCTATTGTGAGTTTAATATGGTTTTCTTTATTTGTTAATTGCTTTGAAGTAGACATATGATATTTCAATGTTAAAATGGTCAGTTCTAAGATACACAATCATTTTGATGTTCCCTTTTCAACCTCCTGAACACTTTTCTTTTTTAGAAAATGAAATTATTCTGACTCTGGCATCTCTGTGTAATTATTCATAAATCTGAAAATCACAAACTCAGCAGATATACTCTGATGTTTTTCAGCTCGTCTGCCTGTTCCTGTCATCAGCAGTAACTCTTCACAATGTCCTTCATCATCATCAAATTGTTCATTGGTGTGTTCAGCAGTGAATGTGAGTCATGTGACTCTCTCCTGGTACAAAGGAAACAGTTTATTGTCCAGCATCAGTGTGTCTGATCTCAGCATCAGTCTCTCTCTACCTCTGGAGGTGGAATATCAGGATAAAAACACCTACAGCTGTGTGCTGAACAATCCCATCAGCAACCAGACTCAACATCTGGACATCACTCACCTCTGTCACACATGTGCAGGTACAACAGAGCTGATATATTTATTACTGAGTTGATTAAAGACTGGAGCTGGTTTTAAGGATTGGTCATAAAACAAATGTTCAGCATTTTATTGCTTAAAAATTACATTGATTCCTAATTGTTAAACTATGTTCCTTTTGTTTTTACTCAACATAAACATCTCTGTTATATGGAATATTTATTTACATATGTTGTTGTTGTTGTTATGTCCCTTAAGCTCAGATCCGAGTCTTGGTGACTTGATAGACATAAGAATTAAAAAGAAATTGGTTTTGCACTAGTCTGATAAGTGTGTCCATCCAATGGAGATCTTCTTCTGCACCTTCTACCCTCAGTCTTCCCAATCATGATATCCTTTTCACCGATCTTTCCATTCAAACTGTGTGACCAAATACGACAAACACAGTTTCATCATTTGTGCTTCGAGTTGCATTTGATTCCTCCATGATTGACTTGTTGGTCCGTCTCGCCATTCATGGCACACACAGGATTCTCAATGTCATCATTTGACGTGATCTTGGTCTTCCTCATGTTCATATCTTGTCCGATAATTCTACTTTCTTCTCTTGAGTTTTCTCAGCATGTTTCATATCATCATTTTTTTCAGTGTTGTGTTGTCGGCATACCTCCGACTGTTTATCATATTTATATACATACAGAACATCACCATCCTTTGCTGCCTTTCAGGCTGAGATTAAAACATTTGATCTTTACTTTAACCCACAGTAGAATGGGATAAACTAGAAACTTTGAAATGACTTCAAAAATAGCAAAATACTTCTAACTGTGATGTTCGCTTATCACTAGATCACACTTATATCTGTCTCTCTCTATAGTTACAGACTCAGTGTCTCTGATAGTGCTGACCTCTGCTGGATCTCTGTTGATTGTTGCTGCAGTCGGGATCTGCTGTATCTGCAGGAAATGTAGAAAAACTGCTCAAGGCAAGTGTCAAATTATAAATGGCTACTGAATTTGTAAAAGTAATCAGTGTTATAACAAATAATAATATACATTAATAGTGTCCCAACTAACAATGTTTTGTTATAAGAACATTTTCTAAATATCCAGTGTTGGTTCTGGGATATTTAACTCCACAAACAACTCCACAAACAGCATTACCAGCTTCACTTATTACTAACCAGACTGACTTTATTTCTGTCAGACGTCTACAGAAGATCTTACTGAGAATTAACAGAGGTTTAGATGTTGATTATCACCACGATGGAGATCAGTGTTTGATTTTATGTTCTTGGAATGTTACAAATCAACGTTCCTACAATGTTGAATTTCAAATCAAAATTAAGTTAAAGAACATTTGAGGAGCATCATACCATATAAAAACTTACTAAAACTTTGCTCACACAAAATTAGATTATTTTTGAACTTGTTACACTTGGTGTTCCTGGTCAAAAATGACCGGCCTCCAAAAATGTGCTAATTTTCTCTTTATGCTATATTAGTGTATCTCAACCAGGGGTCCGTGGATCCCTAGTGGTCCTTATAAAATATCTGAATATGAATATTTGTATATTTTGACATTTGACATGTTCCTATAAAAGAAGAAGATAATATATGTGTAATATAACTGACAATATGATATTTGGACAAGTCAACTAATGTAGTAGTAAATTATACTTAATTGCATTTGGTTGTCACAAAGACATTAATGATACCAACAAGCCAAAATAATTCTGGGGTCCTTGAGGACGGTTCTAAATATGACGGGGGTCCATTACTCAAAAAAGGTTGAGATTCACTGTGCTATATTATTACCAAATACAGGATTCAAGATAGTTTTCTTTTAATTAGCACAGGTTTTGTATTTCCTTTTGAAACAGGTTGATCATATGCTGAGCTCATGCGCCAAAATAAATTATTTCAAAAATAAATACTAAACCTGTTCTGACTAAAAGAAAACAAGTTGACAAAAAGATTGAATCCAGGGTTTGCTGGTAATACAGTATAATGAGAGATTTACAAGCAATTTTTAAAAGGCTGGTCATTTTTGACTGGGAACACCATTTTAGATAAATGATTTTCTGCACAGCACAAGGTCAAGTCACCTTTATTTTTAAAGCGCTCTATACAATACAGATGGTTCAAGGGTTGATGGAAAGAACATTAATAGTGTAGATGTTGGGTTTGGTGGTTATCTACAGTATATAGTGACACTGGGCAGTGCTCTTTAATTGTTGCACATATTCTTCATTACAACACAGAAATGCAAATCTAAATTAATTTTAAAATTAGTCAGCTTCCTCTACACTTTATGAATGTAATATTACATGTGTAAAGATTCAGCGCTCCATTAGTGTTCAGATTAATAATCTCTATGAATGATGCTGTTCCACTGGTGGGTGGCATTTCACAGCTTCAATTCAAATTTAATTTCATCATAAAAAAAAAATGTTAATTAGTTTAATTAAACATTCTTCTGGGTTTGAATTATCTGAAAAGAATGTCTTTCTGAATGCATGTGACCCTGCTAGTGACTGGTGAGTGAGTCAAAGTCAAAGCCAATCAATTTGTTGATGTAAAGCAGCAATGAGTGCATTTAACACTTTAACTTTGACAGCCCTAATAACATATATGATGTAAAGAAACAGATCTAGTTAACAACATTGCATTTTGCTGTTTTAATCCATCTATTTACTATGTTACATCTTATTATCGTTGAAACAGTTGAGACTAGTGAAGAAGAAATCACTTATGTCGAGCCGACGTTCTACAAAAGAAAAGCACAGAAAACGGTAAGATCATTTATTAAAAATTCATGTTGTGTGTCTGTGTCATTTCAGCAGTGAGTGTGCTTGTGTGTGACAGATCATTATACAGACAGAAACACAAAACAGCACCACATTAAATATGTATAAAAGCCATCTGATCAGCATTCAATGTGAGAAATATAGGCCATAATACTCACAACACTCATTCACCATAACTACAGTCAGCATTAGTTAATATTTCCAGTGTTCAAAATGAGCCTTTGATGAAGTATTTCCTGTCAGCTGATGACATGATCCAAATCGTCAGAGTTTCACATACTGTACATGCTTTTGCAATTCTTACAATTCTTATGCCATTTGTACTAGAATACATTTTTTATAGCAACTATTTGTTTGCAAACATTAAGTAAGGAGTAATTGACTCCGGACAGTTGAATTATTAGAAAATAATGCATCATTTTCTAATAATTCAACAGACTGGAGTCAATTATTACACTTATACTGCGGTTACCACACCTCAAGACAGATGTTGTATTTCAAGACATTTGTCAGGTTTTTGTCCTTAAAACACTGATTTCTTACGCATCTCATCCCAAGCCTCCATTCCTAATTCCAAAACATAACAAAACATCAACAGACATGACAGAGCAGGTTACTTATGAATATTATATTAAACAAAGTCCCAGCTTTCAAATTGTGTAACTTTTTTAAAAAAAGAATTCGAACAGTAAAAACCGTTTTGTGGCTCTTTAATGTGTCGTAACAGATCGCTGTAGCTCCTCAGCTCAAGAGGCTCATTAACCGATCTTCTCTTCCTACTAGTTCATTTATAGCATCAAATAAACATAAATGAAAATGAGAAGGAATGTTGTTTAAAACGCGGAAAGACGTAAATACACACCATTTTTCAAGTTCAAGTCCACCGAGGTCAATCTAACTCCTGACTGCTTTGTCGGACAAAATGGCGGATTCGGCGTTATGATTGGTTAGATCACTTGTCAATCAAACTTCCGGCGAAGGGTCAATTGTCTGTGTATTTAAGTTCTTGTCTTCCTTTAGTTCATTGTCGGGTCTCATATGTTCCGTTCCTGCCTGGATTCTGTATTCTCCCGTTGGATTGTCTAGTAAAGACTTATTTGTGTATTATCTTCTTCGTCATGTGTTATATATACAACCAGCACGATACAGTAACAAAGGCTTGAGGCTCGATAGCAGAATACTGTTGATAGTTATTAATGCAGAGAGAGAGATGAATTAGCCTACCTGAGTCTGTGTCTCTCATGGCAGCAGCTCCTCTAGGCTACTAATAGTGAAAGTATAAGTGCATCTACCCCATAACCCACACAGTTATTACCTCGCTGGTGAGAAATGTCATGTAGCTTTTAAACTGCTAAACTATTGTACTGATTCATTCGCCAGAGCAGCGCTGACAACATGTTTCTGTGCGAGTGTGTGTCTGTATGTCTGTGCATTTGATAGAGAGAGAGAGAATGGGAGAAAGAGTATGCACTTTTAAGGACACAATAAAACGTGACAATAATTTGTCAGTTTCTTTTGGTTGTAGGCTGTGAGGACCTTTTGAAATAACTGAAATCATTTGATATGGAGCTGTAATGCAGCCAAACCTGCTAGAACTACTTTAGCTGTGCGTTTCCCTGAAAACTTAGTATATGCACAACTTAGTATGAAAAAGCATAAGGAAACAAACAGAAGGAAACAATGCAAGTCTTTCACCCACAGGCCTATGGAAGTTTTGTGACACACTTGATGCTGGTTTTACATCTGCATATTGTAACGTAATCAAGGACATGCATTTATTATTATACATTGTGTTTCTGACAGGATTATAAAGAGGAGGATCATGTGGAGTATGCTCCAATCGCCAAGAGAAGATGATCAAACATCAAGTGCCACCAGCAGTGTGATCGCTTTCACAGAAACCTCTGTAGTTTCCTCTGAACTCTTTAGTTTTGAGTTTTGGGATTGTTAAAAATGTGATATTCAGTGACGGACTAATGAAACTCTCTCTTAAAGAATATACAAGGACTTTAAAAAACAAAAATGATCTTGTAGATCTAAAACTTTTTCATGTTTGACAAAGCCTCGTTTTCTCCCTTTTTAACAAATCCCCTATATGGAAACAAACAGGAAACATTTTACCTCCTCATTTAAAATATATATGTATATCTGCCTGCTAAATAAATGCCTGCTATGTTCAGCTTCCTTTGGAGAGCCCTGACAGTTTGAGCTGGTTTGATTTACATCTACACAGAAAAGTGGTTTATTTGTTGGTGGACAAACAGGTTCAGCATGATCATCTGCTGCTGGATGTTTGTGGTTGATGTTTGAGGCACACTGCTGACGAGTCTTTACTGTGTGGTTGAAGGGCTTTTTTTCCATTCCTGCTCATATGAAGACCCACAGCCTGACTTTAGCTTTAACAAAACAGACTTTACTGTGAAATACATAACAGATAAATGACTGTCTCATATAATTTCATAAAGTCAATTCAAGTCAAGTCAAATTTATTTTTTATTGCTTTTCACAATACACATTATTTTAGTGCAGCTTTACAGAAAATTATGATGTCAATGTTTATAATATCTTCATGTGTCACATTTATCAGATTAGAGCTGGGCGATAATATTACATTTTGTGATGACAATCAATCAAGCAGTTGAGATTTGCTGTTTTTGCTCTACGTGAGTATACTGTAGGTTTGCAAATAATGTTGGACATACATATATATTCAACTTTATATAAGAAGTTGGCCGATAGCATAGTTTCATTTTGCGACAAAATAAAAGAACCAAGCAGTTAAGATTCAATATACAAAAGTTATCAAGCTATTTGATGTCACGCCGTTTAAAGATCATATCCTGCTTGTCTGACAGTGTTGAACAGTCATTTTAAGAATGCATATGTATGATTTACTGTTTTAATATTTATTGTATGCAAATGACCGATGGTTGTTAATTTCTTTAGTTTCAGTTTGGGGGGTAACATGGCTAACACTGCTAATGTTTCTACATTACATTTAAGTGTAAGAAATATGTGCAGATTCAGAAAAATAGAGTGTGCAAATTAAATTAAAATTCAATAAAAAAATTACATTTTCAACAACATGAATACTTTTTCTCATTTGCAGTTGGTTAACTGTTAACCTTCACCAACACCACTGGTGCACACCGCCATCTAGTGGTTGAACAATCATTACATTTGGCTTTTACAGTTGATGCCGCTGTTGATCTCTAGTTTATAAAGGCCAAAGTCTGTGATTTTAACTTCCCTGATTTGGAGATCTCCAGTCTGACTGTCAGCTGCAGTGTCTCTCTATTAGAGAGAATTTAAAAACAAATGTTGGAGGATTTCGATATAAGAGGAGCTTGAGTTTGTTGCTAGACCTATTTACTGTGAGAAGCGTCTAGTTTCTCCTAAGCTTATGTTACTCCTACACAACAAACTCAAACTCCTCTTCTCTTATATTGTAATTCTCATTTTAGTCTTCTAACTCGTGACCAGTGTTTTGTTTTGCTCTGTTTTCTGTTCTTCTGTGTTCATCAATACGTCATGATTCAGGTCAAAGGTTACTCTTCCGCTGGAACTAGACTACAGTGTCAGTGATTATAGTTTATAAAGTTATAAATATGGATATTTTTCTTATAAAAAGAAATGCTTCGCTTTGCTTCAGAAGACCTTTATTAACCCCTTTGGATCCGTATGGATTAATTTTAGGATGGATGGATGAGCTTTTAAAAAAGATTAAGTCTGTACTCTCTTCAGCACAGTGATAATCTTTCTGCTGAATTTTTTTTTGCATAAGCAGGTGTGTTTTTGTTAAGCTTGAAAATATGAAATAAATATATTTCATTATGTATTTTTCTGTTTATGCTGCATGATTAAATATATCTACAATATATTACACATGCAGCATCTGACCACATGTAGCCTACATCTGTATATTAAGTATATTACTGAACATAAAATTACATATATTAGTAAATATGTTGTCACATATTTTTTCAATATATGAAAAGCAGCAATTCCTATGTATTATTCAATATACTGTGATATATTAACACAATGTTATTCTGTATATTTTCATATATACCATTAAATCATTTGATATATTGATCATTCATAAATAGGGAAATATATGTTCTCTTTACTTAAGGTGTATAACATAGGATTTTTTTTTAATTCATAATTGTTAATCGTAGTTTCCTCACTCTGTTTTAATGCGACACTTGAGCACAGAGCCAGGCCTCCCTAAGCGAACTAAGCTGCTTAGGGCCCAGCCGCCACCAGGGGGCCCACAGCGCTTGCAGTTCTGGTGCCTCATTCCCAATACTGCATACAACTTGACTACATTTGCATCATGTTAATGCAATGGTAGAGTTACACTCACGGGACTCATTCATTATTTGTATGCGCTTCAAAACCTTGCCGGTTAAACATTTCATTAATTTAATTCTGACATGCGATTTTTCTGAGCATGTACACACACTAAAAGCCTGTCAAACAGTGCCTGAATAGTGGACTTTATCTTTCGCATCTGATTGCACTAATACTGTCAAATACACACAAGGTTTTCATAAACACAGTTGGTTATGTCTAAAGTGATCAATATTCTGATCATTCAACTTCTTGGTCCTCCTTTCCTTGCATTCTTGGAGAGAGGAACTAGAAGAAAAGGAAGTAAGATTGTGTGTTGATTGCTCTTCACCACTGGCTAGTGTCTACGTCACACATGCAGATCCTCACTTACTTGCAAATATTCTCTGCTGTGATTCCAGTGATTAAACTGATGTGGATTTAAATTGTTGACCAAATAATGTGATCTTATGAGCAGCAGGTTTCAAATGCATTTGAATGATTCTTAACTAATGCAAAAACATAACAGAACAAAGCACACGAGAACCACAGATCATATATGAATGTGATTCACTTAAATGTATGTGAGACTCGAGCAGCTCAGTTTGTGATTCAAAGTGAAACTTCTGACATCTATACTGAGATGCGGTTTGATCTGATGTGTGAAAAAAAAAACATCTTCTGCATTTTAGTGCGTCTGTATTCAGACATGTGGTTTGTGTAAGTGTGATCGGCTGATGCACAATAAGAAAACAGTCTCAAACCATTAGTGACCGTCAAGACCATTTCACAATTTTAATAGAAAAATACTGATAAAAAAGATATAATTAAAGGTCAGTTTTATAACTGAAAGTGATATGTTTTGTCTGCTACAAAAACAGTGTAATAGGAGATATATTAGGATATATTAATAATATCTATATATTAGGAGGAACATTTACAACAGCCAGTGTACGCAAGAGTATCTGTACGTGTGCAGTGAGGGCGGAGCTCTATTATTATTGGTGGAGGAATCACACGCAGTTCTGTTAGTTCATGATCTCTCACTGAAGTGTTCACATATTTCAAGTGCTATTATCTGAAAATGGTTCACATGTTTGTTTTGTTCTGCTTGTGGCGTCTGGTTGGTGAGCTATAATCATATTCATATTCATCACTTCTTGCTTTAGTTTCAGTACATTTATAGAGATTTAATACAGAGCTGTGAAGTACTTTTTAAATCAGCCAGATATTTCCCCAGATAAAAGATGCTCAAACCAATCTGAACTTTATTGTGAGGAAACAGGGCAGGTTCAAAAACAGCAGAATTAGTTTTATTTCAAAGAATTATTGGCTTTACAACCTTATAAACAATGACATGAAATGATAATTGGTGAATCTTGTTACTCTGTTTATTTTACTGTTTGTTGTGTAGATACTAACTAAAAATACTACTATAAAAGTCAGGGTAAGGGAACTATATTTTCACACGAAAATACAAAGTAAAGTCAGCAGTGTTTCGGACTGTTCATTTGGGCCTTTTACTCCTAGCATTTATTAGAGTGCATTTTTCACTGGTTTTACCTGATTTGCACTATTTGGCTTCCCATGATCCTTCATTCTCCAGAGCAGAAGCACTGAAGGAGCCAATCAGATTTAAGATGAGACAAATGCCCCTGAGGCTCCTCCCACAGATCCACCTGTATTGTGCCAGATAACTAAAAATAACACATCAAAACATATGATTTCACAACTGATTATGTGTCTGTGCTGCTGTTCATCTATTTAAGTTATTTGGGACTTTAATCTGTGACTCTGTTCTTCAGGAGTGTTTGGTGTTGATGAACTGAAGTCAGTGTCAGTGATGGAGGGAGATTCAGTCACTCTAAACTCTGATCTCACTGAAATAGATGATGAAGATCTGATTCTGTGGAGGTTTGGATCTGAAAACACTTTAATAGTTAAAATCAGTGTACTGGAGGGCAGAATCACTATATATGATGATGTTCTTGATGGGAGATTCAGAGACAGACTGAAGCTGGATCATCAAACTGGATCTCTGACCATCACAAACATCACAACTGAACATGATGGAGATTATAAACTACAGACCAGCAGTGTGAGAAAGAGTTTCACTCTCACTGTCCATGGTGAGTTAAATATCATTTTCTTTTATTCGTTAGTTTTAATAGGCCTACCCTCAATTTTTGATTATTTTAGTCTTGAGATTATAAAATCTGAGATAAACATTAATTTATGACTTTTCTTTTCCAACTTACTGAATGTTTTTCTTCTTATTAATCATTCCAATGTTGTAATCTCAAACAGTGCAATAAAAAAATAAATAAATTACATCACAAACTCTTTTTAACACATTTATTCTAATCTTTCTCAGCTCGTCTCCCTGTTCCTGTCATCAGCAGTAACTCTTCACAATGTTCTTCATCATCATCATCATCATGTTCATTGGTGTGTTCAGCTGTGAATGTGAGTCATGTGACTCTCTCCTGGTACAAAAGAAACAGTTTATTGTCCAGCATCAGTGTGTCTGATCTCAGCATCAGTCTCTCTCTACCTCTGGAGGTGGAATATCAGGATAAAAACACCTACAGCTGTGTGCTGAACAATCCCATCAGCAACCAGACTCAACATCTGGACATCACTCACCTCTGTCACACATGTGCAGGTACAACAGCAACGATAATATTCACTGAATTACTAAAGTCAGCTTGTTGAAAATCTCAATTCTATTTTATCATTGGTTGTTTTTTCAGAAGCACACACCCATTGTTGTGATTCTGTTGAAGCTGTGCTCCGATTGGTCGTCACTGCTCTGATGGGCGTGGCTGCTGCGGCTGCTGCTGTTCTTCTGGTCAATGACGTCAGATCGACAAGAAGTTAAATGGAGGAAACAGAACTTATGTCATAAATATGGGAGTTTGAATTAGGGATGCACCGATCCGATATTCAGATCGGTATCGGCTCCGATACTGCCATTTTTACCGGATCGGGTATCGGCCGGACGGGACCGATCCAAATCCGATACTGTGCGTGTACTATTCTGTGTTATTGTTAAGCTCCACAAAAGGCACAAAAACATTAAAAACACCATAAAGTTTCTGTGCACTATATTCCAAGTGTTCTGAAGCCATTCCATAGTTTCATTTGAGGTACAGATGAATAAAATTAAAGTTAACGTAAATGCCTCCCTCCGCTGCGGCAGTCAGTCATTCTCCATTCAGCATTCAGAGTCAGACTGCGTGTTGCGTTTGGTTACGACAGTCAACACAATGAAACTCTCTCCAAGATGAATCAATGTTTCTGTTATTATACTTAATCTGTAGACAACGATACCGGTAATACAATACGCATCAATATATCTTCACTTTGTGCTTTGAACTTTTCAATGCGGAGCTGGAGCGCTCCCGCTGCGCGCTGTGACTCCATGATGCTTCAAGCGCATCATTCTGCACACGGGATGCGCATAAGCGCTTTGTGCCGCTCTGTATGGGAGCCGTTCATATTATAATACTTTTGCACAATGAAAGATTGTTAATAGCATTTTTTGTTCTGTCCTATCTATCATATGTTGCTGCATTACTTTAATTTTTATATTTTAATTATAAGACATTTAATAGCTTCTGATTTCGTCCACAGTTTCATATTTATTCACAAACTTGTGGGATAAACAAATAGGCCTAGGCTATGCATTTATTTATATTATGAAAAGAAAGTATTATGAAAAAAAAGTTAACTGAAAAGTGACGCAGACTTTGTTTTTCATCTTTCATCTCATCTCAACACTTTTTGAGGATCGTGAGTGAACGCGATCATCTCTTCCTCTTTACTACTTTACAGAAGGAAATACACATGAATGAATATCAAAAAATATGTTGAAAGTTGCAGTAGCTTACCGAAATCTGTATCAAGTCAGTTCAATCAGTGTTGTAAACAATGTCACGTATTTACCTCAGAAAAGCCATTCGTTTACCATAAACTTATCAGCAGCAAGAAAAATAAAAACAATTTAAAACAAAACGTATTAGAAACTTAATTATGTAAGCATAAGTATTAATATATTATAAAATAGACAAACTGGGTGCGTGTAATCAAACGCATCGTTTTAATTTTATTGTGGAGACTGAACTCGCGCTCTGCTGCCACACTGGAGCGCGCTCACCACCTACTGGACAGGGGTGGGAATTACAGTTACAAGTTACATCAGCCTCAATAATCTGTCAAAATGACGGACAGGTTGCAGATTTTTTCCGTCACTGCTAAAAAAAAATTCCATCAATGACGGA
This sequence comes from Ancherythroculter nigrocauda, assembly GCA_036281575.1. NCBI lineage: Eukaryota > Metazoa > Chordata > Actinopteri > Cypriniformes > Xenocyprididae > Ancherythroculter > Ancherythroculter nigrocauda. Next base: position 56,550,947 of record VTFQ01000002.1, on the reverse strand, counting down.
AAAATTTCGGTTAATGCGACCTTTGAGATTATACACGCCACACTACCGCCGGTGGCACTCCACGACCGCGGTGGCGCGCGGTTGTCATGCCGACCGTCACAGCCCGTGAGGCATATAGTTAATTAGGTAATTTAGCACTTTTCTTATTACTTGAATATCGGATCGGTATCGGCCGATACTGAATCCCAGGTATCGGTATCGGTATTGGTATCGGAAGCGAAAAAGGCGGATCGGTGCATCCCTAGTTTGAATCAGTAAAGATGAAAAATTATGTGTGGTTTAATTATTCACTGATGGTGAGACAAAGCTTTTCTTTACCTGAATCTGGTGTATTGGGGCCATCTGGTGGCCAAAACAATGAATATTCTGCAATAATTAATTTTATTCTAATACCATCCATTTTACATTTCTTTTTGCTTAATTTAAGTGGTTACTGTTTTCATTTTGTTTTATAATTATATGCAGCAACCCCACAATTACAAATGTAAAAACATTTCTTACACCAATAAATCACTGTAGAATTGAACAGAAAAAGTAACTTTTACTTTTTAGTTACAGTTACAGGCAGTAGAGGCATTAGTTTGCAGATCAATGACTAACACTGATGTAAAATGAGCATTTGCTCATTTTTAGGGCCAAAGCCCCATAAAGGGCTGAAGGCCCTATTGTTTTCCTTAGGAATTTTTTTTTTTTTTTGGGCCCTTAACATGCTCAAAAACTCTTGAAACTTTGCACACACATCGGAATAGTCGGCCATCAGGCCTGGCAGAAGCTGGTACCTGGGCGTGGCAGGGGGGCTCGACAGTGTCTCCTTGAATGGTGCCTAAAAAATTGGTCCATATATCAAACATGCTTGCACGTTTTAGTATTTAGGCACCAGCAATCACAGACATTCGCATTAAAGGATTAGTCCACTTTTAAATAAACTTTTCCTGATAATTTACTCACCCCCATGTCATCCAAGATGTCAGTTGAAAAGAAATGAAAGGTTTTTGATGAAAACATTCCAGGATTATTCACCTTATAGTAGACTTCAATGGCCTCCAAACGGTTGAAGGTCAAAATTACAGTTTCAGTGCAGCTTCAAAGAGCTTTAAACAATACCAGACGAGGAATAAGGGTCTTATCTAGCATTTTTGAAAAAAATACAACTGTATATGCTTTATAAACACAAATTATCGCCTAGAACGTACTTCCGCTTTCCGCATTCTTCAAAACACTTACGCTGTATGTCCTACGCCTTTCCTATTCTACTTACTTAGTTTCGTTTTTTTCCGTAAGACTGTGTAGAAAGACTGTAGTTGCTGATGCAGTGATACAGTAGTTACATTAGCTCATGTGCTGTTTTCAGCTAATGACTTACTGCAAGAGATTTGCATTTTACAGAAAAGGTTTCATAATAATAATCCAGGAAATACCTGAAAAGTGCATTTTGTTAGACGTTAAAGAAAAAGTTTTAATTTGACAGTTTTTGTTTAAACAGCTGGTTTTGTTAGTCAATTTAACACTAATTTTCAATACAATTTTTTGAGAAGGGCAGCAGGGACGCTGAGATAATCCTTACTGCAGAACACAAGATCCAGGGGGCGAGATTGGATCCAGATCCAACTCCGCTACTTTACATATACCTAAACTTACCCGTCTCCAACCCCTGGATATCTCGTGTTCTGCAGTGAGGGGCTACTAGGGATGTTCTGGGAACACATTTCCAAATATAAACATTCAGAGAACGTTCTGAATGTTCTGTAAATGTCTGCCAAATAACGAGAGAGTGAGTCTGCGATACTGGATGACATAATTAAATAACTGTACACAAAATATTGATTTGACTACATTTTAATATTTTATTAGCCCACCAAACGCAAAACTTCCACAAGGAAAAAATGTTCCTAGCAAGCGTACAGCACTGCAGACTTCAGTTACCCAGATGAGCCTGTGAGCCTGTTTTAGGCACACACAGACATCAAGTATCAGCCTGTGAATCTCAACAACGGTGACAAGCAACATATTCTGATCAACAGATCAACTCTGAACATTAGAAAACAAGCTACTAAAAAGTCACAGAAAAACAGCAAAATTTTAATAGTGAGAATAAATGAAATTACGAAGACAATTTAGCTCATAATTTATTCATACAGCAATGCATGATGGGAGCCATGGATGAATTTTGATTGGTGGCTCCCAGAATGCACTGCAACATGCTTTATGATGGCCACCACTGTTGAGATTCACAGGATGATTCTTGATGTTTGTGTGTTTAAATGAGCGCTTTTTAAAAAAAAATCAGAACTCTTAAAAAAAAAAAAAAAAAAATTGTATTGTAAAAGCTGATCTTGTGCTGTAGAATCACAGTGCTGCTGTAATCAATAATGTAAATCTAACTCAAAGATTGGGCTCTAAATGAGTTCAGTGATTCAGATCAAATAATGTTTATGTAAAAATATAACCAACACCTGATTGTCTTTTAACTTTGCTTGTCTGTTTGGTTTTAATGCAGTTAAAACTGCCCAAACAAAATCTAATATTAAAAGGCAAGGGTCAAGAGCTCAACTAAAACAAACCCTGACCTCGATGATGGTAACTTAAAAATTGTGATTTTCTCCTTTGGTGATTCTGCTTGTTATCATCAGGTGTCTTCAATAATGCTCAATCATCACTCAATTTATCACTTAATTATCTCATTAATGCTTCAGTGGGTGGAATAAAAATATGGCAGGACTTTTACTTTCTGACCCCTGGAATGTCCACCTCTGGCTCAGCCATTAGATCAGTGAATTAAGCCCAGAGGTGTATAGTCCAGGGGTCAGAAAGTAGAAGTCCTGCCATATTTTTCATTCCACCCACTGAAGCAGTGTTAAAGTTAATGAGATAATTAAGTGATAAATTGAGTGATGATTGACCATTATTGAAGACACCTGATGATAACAAGCAGAATCACCAAAGGAGAAAATCACAATTTTTAAGCCACCATCGTGGAGATGAGTGTTTGCTTTAGTTGATCTCTTGACCATTGACTCTTAACATTAGATTTGTTTTGAGTTGTTAACTGAGTTGTAACAGCTAGACAAGCAAAGAGAAAAGATGATCAGGTGTTGGTTATGTTTTTACATAATCATTATTTGATCTGAATCACTGAACTCATTTACAGCCCAATCTCTGAGTTAGATTTACATTATTGATTACAGCAGCACTGTGATTCTACAGAAGATCAGATTTATCAATATAATCTGAGGGATTTTGCAAAAGGTGTTCTTATCAAAAAAAAAAAAAAAAATCGCTTTCATTTAAACACACAGACATCAAGAATCATCCTGTGAATCTCAACAGTGGTGGCCATCATAAAGCATGTTGCAGTGCATTCTGGGAGCCACTAATCAAAATTCATCCATGGCTCCCATCATGCATTGCTGCATGAATAAATTATCCTTTATTCTCACTATTTTATTTTTTTCTGTTTTTATGTGACTTTTTAGTAGCTTGTTTTCTAATATTCAGAGTTGATCTGTTGATCAGAATATGTTGCTTGTCACCGTCATTGAGATTCACAGGCTGATACTTGATGTCCGTGTGTGCCTAAAAGAAAGATTTTTTTTTGTTTTATTCAGAACAACTTTTGTGAAACCCTTTGGATTATATTGATAAAGCTGATCTTCTGCTGTAGAATCACAGTGCTGCTGTAATCAATAATGTAAATCTAACTCAGATATTGGGCTCTAAATGAGTTCAGGTCAAATTACAATTATGTAAAAACATATCCATCATCTGATCAATTTTTCTCTTTGCTTGTCTGGCTGTTATAACTCAGTTAACATCTCAAACAAGATCTAAAAAAAAAAAAGTCAAGGGTCAAGAGCTCAACTAAAGCAAACACTCATCTCCACGATGGTGGCTTAAAAATTGTGATATTCTGCTTGTTATCATCAGGTGTCTTCAATAATGGTCAATCATCACTCAATTTATCACTTAATTATCTCATTAACTTTAACACTGCTTCAGTGGGTGGAATGAAAAATATGGCAGGACTTCTACTTTCTGACCCCTGGACTATACACCTCTGATTAAGCCACAACACAATGATTATATTCTTATCATCAAGCAACTGACAGCAGCTGATCACATTGTATCTTATCTTTATTGCCATTACAAACAACCAGAGAAAAACTAACATTAAAAAAATCAAGTGTCAAACTGCACAACTAAAGCAAAGGCTGACCTCGATCATGGTGACATCAAACAAAACTATTATTTTCAACAAATCATCAACATCTAAACCTCTGTTAATTCTCAATAAGATCTTCTGTATTCGTGTGACAGAAATAAAGTCAGTCTGGTTAGTAATAAGTGAAGCTGGTAATGCTGTTTGTGGAGTTGTTGAATCAGATCTTCAGAGATTTAATGTCTTTTATCTTCAGTTGATTTCATCTAAGGCTGGTTTCAAACCGTGTGAGTCAGAGCATAAGCAGTACATAAATTTTTCGCCGCCCATGTTAACAGATGAGAGCGTTCACAACGCGTGCAGAGGCTGAGCGGCAGCGCGTAGCAGAGCAGAAGCAGCAGTGCCGCGATTGTTTCGCCGCTGGGTCTATTTTTGCTGCGCTTTTGATTAAATCATTCAAGATCTGATTAAACATCTCCACAAACAGCATTACCAGCTTCACTTATTACTAACCAGAATGACTTTATTTCTGACATTCATCTACAAAAGTTGTTATTGAGAATTACCAGAGGTTTAGATGTTGATGATTTGTTGAAAATACGTTTCGTTTGATGTCACCGTGATCGAGGTCAGCGCTTACTTCAGTTAGGCAGTTTGACTCTTGACTATAGTTTTTTATTTTTTTTCTGGTTGTTTGTTATGGCAAGAAAAACAAAAGACAATGTGGTCAGCTGCTAAATGATAAAATTATGGTCATTTAGTGGCTTAATTCACTGATCTAATGACTGAGCTTTTTATGAGCAAAATGTGATTGACTTTGTGCTGGATCTTTTCTTGAGTTACAACAATAAAAATGTTTTAATCAGAAAGTTTGAAAAATATATTGTTCACTAAACACTTCAAACCTCCTGCAAGATTGACTTACACAGACATCAAGAATCAGCGTATGATTCTCAACAATGGTGACATGCTTCATGTTGCAATGCATTCTGGGAGCCATGGATGAGTTTTGTATGAGGCACCCAGAATGCATTGCAGCATAAAGCATGTCACCATTGTTGAGAATCATACGCTGATTCTTGATGTCTGTGTGTGAATAAATTTTGCAGCTGGTTTAAAGCATTTAAAGGAACACTCCACTTTTTTTGAAAATAGGCTTATTTTCCACCTCCCCTAGAGTTAAACAGTTGAGTTTTACCGTTTTCGAATCCATTCAGCCGATCTCCGGGTCTGGCGGTACCACGTTTAGCATAGCTTAGCATAGTTCATTGAATCTGATTAGACCGTTAGCATCGCGCTTAAAAGTGACCAAAGAGTTTAGATATTTTTCCTATTTAAAACTTGACTCTTCTGTAGTTACATTGTGTACTAAGACCGACGGAAAATAAAAAGTTGTGATTTTCTAGGCCGATATGGCTAGGAACTATACTCTCATTCTGGTGTAATAATCAAGGAACTTTGCTGCCGTTCCATGGCTGCAGCAGTGCAATGATATTACGCAGCGCCCGTGAGCCCCTGCTTGCACAGGGAACGTGCCTTGTAACCATGGAGACGTTTGTGAGAGACGCTGCGTAATATCATTGCACTGCTGCAGCCATGATACGGCAGCAAAGTTCCTTGATTATTACGCCTGAGTGAGAGTATAGTTCCTAGACATATCAGCCTAGAAAATCGCAACTTTTCATTTTCCGTCGGTCTTAGTACACGATTTAACTACAGAAGAGTCAAGTTTTAAATAGGAAAAATATCAAAACTCTTTGGTGATTTTTAAGCGCGATGCTAACGGTCTAATCCGATTCAATGAACTATGCTAAGCTATGCTAAAAGTGGTACCGCCAGAAACGGAGATCGGCTGAATGGATTCGAAAACGGTAAAACTCAACTGTTTAACTCTAGGGGAGTTGGAAAATGAGCCTATTTTCAAAAAAAGTGGAGTGTTCCTTTAATGTAGGCCTCCATTGTATTTTTCAGATTTATTCTTCTGCTCTGATTTTTTTTTTTTTACTTTTTTTTAGTTGTTCTGGAGAAGGTCCAGCACAAAATTAATAACATTTTTTTCATATAAAGCTCAGTCATTAGATCAGTGAACAAAGCCATAACATGACGACAATTAGATTCATGTCATTGAACAGCTGACAACAGCTAAATATATTGTCTCTTGCTCTTCTTGCCATAACAAGAGCAGCCAAAAAAAACCATTATTACTAAAACAGTCAAGAGTCAAACTGCCTAACTGAAGTAAGCGCTGACCTTGATCACAGTGACATCAAACCAAACTTATTTTCAACAAATCATCAACAACTAAACCTCTGGTAATTCTCAATAACAACTTTTGTAGATGTATGTCAGAAATAAAGTCAATCTGGTTAGTAATAAGTAAAGCTGGAAATGTTGTTTGTGGAGATGTTTAATCAGATCTTCAGAGATTTAATGTCTTTTATCTTCAGTTGATTTCATCGAAGGTTGTGGCTGAAATTGTAGTTCTTGTTGTTTCTCTGTCCTTCAGTGTTTCTGCTCGTTATCACCTAATTATCTCATTAACTGCAGCATGTTTCTCTGTTACATTTAACAGCCTGTAGTGTGCACACTGAGCAGTGTTCAGTTCATCTGGGCTAACCCATGTGGGGCCTCCATGGAAACCGTGGACAAAAATGTCTGGGCCCCAGTTAGGCTGCCCAGGTGACACCCATCTGGGCCCCACCATGCTATGTTGGCTGGGTATGGACACTATCATCTCCACAGCTGCACGGTAGTTAATTCTCCTGTGTGTATAAGTTCCTGTTTCAGTTATGTTCATTGTCCGCTAACTGTCCTATTACGTTGTGTTGTTTCCTGCCTGCCTGCCTGCCTTTTGGATTAAACTTGGATTTTTTATATTTACCTGTTCTCCTTCATCTTCCTTTGAGTACACAGCCTGACACTGACAGTAACAAATTATTATAAGTATTAAACTACTGTATTTTTACAGTATATTTATTTATTTATTTATTTTTTACAGCATTTTTCTGGTTTTAAACAGACGTTTTCTGGAACCCCTGCTGCAAGAAAATCACTTATTTCTTTTTTTACAGAGTATGTTTGAACTAATCAAACAGGTGTAAGACAGAACAAAGGAAATGCTGACCGATTCTGTCACTGGAAGCTCGCCCAAAAACAAACAAAAAAATGTGGTACTCACTGCAGAGTCAAATGATGTCCAGCTCCACCTTTCTGGATGTCTAAAGGGGTGGAGGGATATAGTTGCGGGTAGGGTTAGGGTGTGGTTGCATATTCTAGCTACACCCACTCTAGGACCAAATCACTTTTCTAGACATAAGCTCCACCTTTTTGCTCTGCACTGGAATGAATTGAATTAGGATGCAATTCATTTAGTAACTTTATCCTGTGCATGTGCATGATGATGCATTTACACCTAGGCCTATGCATTAGGCAGAGACATATATCCAAAGCATCTTAGATCTCATAAAGTACATATTTTCAGTTCAAGCGCATTTTCTATAAGCATGTTAAAGGTCCCATTTTTCGTGGTTTTTTGAAGCTTTGATTGTGTTTATAGTGTGCAATATAACATGTGTTCATGTTTCGCGTGTAAAAAAACACAGTATTTTTCACATAATTTACTTACCTGTATACCGCTGTTTCCACTGTCATAAAAACGGGCTGATGACTTCCTTGTTCTATGAAGTCCCTCCTTCAGAAATACGTAACGAGTTCTGATTGTGCCAGCGGTTCCTGTGTTGTGATTCGACAGCAGCTTAGCGCACCCAGAGCCATAGAGAGAGCGCACCTTGCCTGGAAAGGTCACGCCTCTTACCATAACGTGTGCTGCACAAGTGCACATAGTTTTACATGTGGATTATAATTTTCGGGAACCGAGTTAAACATAAATTGTAACCATTGATCTCTAAGTACAGCGTCCCTGGGAAGGCCAAACAAAGGTGATTGGACTGCGGGATGAAAATAACAGCGTTTCGACGACATGGTGACAAACACACTCTACAAACGCAACTCTTGCTCTTCTCTGTGGGAGCGCAACAAGACCACGCCCCCTTTTTTGTGTATTCCTGTGGGCGGAGGTTAGTCAAAAAACTGTTTTAGTGACGTCATTAAAGAAGGAAGTAGAGGGATGTAGTCCAAACTGGCCATTCGATGTAGGCGACTTATGTTAAATAAAATATCTTGCTTGGCATTGAACTTTGAGCTTTAAAATTTTACAGATTTTATTTATACTCTAACAACAACATTACACACTAACTAAAGTTTGAAACATGGGATCACGAAGAACGGGACCTTTAATGGATATGTTGAAACTACAAAGTCAAGTGACCTACCATCAATGAGAAAAACAGACTGAGCACAAAATAGCCTCCCATTTAAAAAACAAAAAAACAAAACAAAAAAACCCCCAAGATTTTCATTCCCTCACTTGCATTAAAACATAGACCAATTAAAAAAAAAAAAAACACAGCACATGTTTTATTGTTGTGAAAAGAATGAACACAGTTCACTGAATGTGAAACCAGAAACTGTCAAAGTGAAACTTCTGTGGTCTCATTTATTTACAAAGAAAAAGTAATGTGACCTGATGGATGGAAAACCTGTGTGTGTTATTGTACACAAGTTGATGTGTTGTCAGTAATTTGTGAGTAAAATGTCTTCATTAACTCTCCTGTTAATATGAACCTCATGATCATACTTATTTTTCACAAAAACATGCTTTTTTTGACACTGATGTTTCAGAAACAGTTATACTTTCATTCCATGACATTTATCCTTCCTCCACACACACACACACACACACACACACACACACACACACACACACACACACACAGATATTGCCACCAAATAACAAAATAATAAACTGCCAAATTCATTTAAGTACTGCCTGTAGTATAAAATGTAACTATAATGTCACTGGTTTGATTGAGTCTTAAAGGGTTAGTTCACCCAAAAATGAAAATTATGTCATTAATGACTCACCCTCATGTCGTTCCAAACCCGTAAGACCTCCGTTCATCTTCAGAACACAGTTTAAGATATTTTAGATTTAGTCAGAGAGCTTTCTGTCCCTCCATTGAAAATGTATGTACAGTATACTGTCCATGTCCAGAAAGATAATAAAAACATCATCAAAGTAGTCCATGTGACATCAGTGGGTTAGTTAGAAGTTTTTGAAGCATCAAAAATACATTTTGGTCCAAAAATAACAAAAACTACAACTTTATTCAGCATTGTATTCTCTTCCGAAATCCTTTCCATTTAATTGATTCCATTGAATCCTTTCATCTGTCGGTGTTGGTAATGCACTTTTACGTCATTGTTTTTGGCAATTAGGACATCTGCGACATGCACACTTACACACCATTTTAAAAATACCAAAATACAAACAATGTAGAATAGCTTGAATACAGTGTGCATCTCCCTCAGACTGTAAACGAAGCTCTGGCGCACCAGATAACACGTCAGCAGCGTCATTGCGGAATCGTGAACCCGGATTGACAACAGACCCAGAAGAGAAGACAATGCTCTCAACAATGAATGGTGTTTACCAGCAACTATACAGGACTAGTACTTTATTTGTTCTGTAAAGTATGCTAAAGAAAATATTCTGCACTGTGATTCCCATATGTAAACATTTTTTTTAACATGCAGAAGATAAATGATATAACTGTGTTTTCAGATTAAACTGCCTGTGGATTTAAATTGTTAATAATTAATGAGCAGCAGGTTTCAAAGCAAATTCAGAGCCTTCTTTGAATGAATCTTTAACTAATGCAAAAATGTATATTATAATATGGCAAAGGACACAAGAACCACAGAGAGTAGGTGAATGTGATTGACTGAATGCATGTGCCACACAAGCAGCTCATTTTGTGAGTCAAAGTGAAACCTCTGTTTACAGAGAGAGTTGTGGTTTGATCTTTTAGGTGGACAGACAACCTCTGCATTGGTGTGTTTCTATTTAAACGTGTTTTGTGCAAGTGTGATTGGATAGCACCATGACAGTCTCAAACCTTTACCAACCATCCCAATAGACCTTCTTAAGATAATAATAGCAAAATATTGATTATAGGCCTGATGTTTTACAATTGAAATTCAGTTTTAAAACTAAAAGTGATATGCAATGTCCGGTCTGCTACTTAGAACATTGCAATGCTAATAGGAGATATAAAAATAAGAATTAAAATAATAATAGTAGGAGATGAAATATAACAGGAGGAATATTTATAGCCAGTGTATGCAAGAGTAGCTGTACATGTGCAATGAGTGGGTTGTGGTCAAAAGTTACTGGTGGAAGAATCACGCAATCACAGTTTAACACTGTTCTGTTACTTCACAATCTGTCTCTCACTGAGGTGTTCACATACTACAAGTGCTATTCTTTGAAAATGGTTCACATGTTTGTTTTGTTCTGCTTGTGGCATCTGGTTGGTGAGTTATAATCATATTTATTTTAAGATATCACATCATGCTCTTACTGCATTGTATTAAGACAGATTTAATACAGAGCCATACAATTTTTTAATCAGCCAGAGGATTTACATTCTCTGTTTTTCCTATAGATAAAAGATTCTCAAACCTTTCAGATGAGGCTCATGTTTACAACAGTAATCTTGGGGTTTGGACTCATTTAAAGTAATGTAATAATCTGGTTTTAGCCAGGTGTCTGTCAAACACAGCACATCTAGGTTATTATCTGTTATCATATCATTTACAAAAAGTGCTCTTGAAGAAAGAGATTTAAAGTTCACTTTCAAATTAAAATGTCCTGATAATTTACTCACCCCCATGTCATCCAAGATGTTCATGTCTTTCTTTCTTCAGTCAAAAAGAAATTAAGGTTTTTGATGAAAACATTCCAGAATTATTCTCCATATAATGGACTTCAATGGACTCTAATCGGTTGAAGGTCAAAATTACAGTTTCAGTGCAGCTTCAAAGCTTCTAGGTCTTATCTAGAGAAACACTCATTTTCTTAAAAAAAAAAAAAAAAAAAAAAAAAAAAAAAAAAAATTATATATGTTTTAACCATAAATGCTCATCTTGAACTAGCTCTCTTCTTCTTCTTCTTCTCTATTAGAATTCCAGCAGTGTAGACATTGCTAAGTGTATTACTGCCCTCCACAGGTCAAAGTTTGAACTAATTGTAATATACTTGTACTAGCAAAAACATTTTTTAGAAAATGAGCGATGGTTTCTCTAGATCAATGGTTCCCAAACTTTTCAGCCCACGACCCCCAAAATAACGGTGCCAGTGACTCGCGACCCCCACTATCGTCGGAGGTGGTTAAAGTATACAAAAGTTGCGCGCAACAATGCACACGCACTAATAGGCCTATCCAAACACAAGCTTATACAACACAAAAGAACACAACAGCCAAACAACCATAATATAATATTTATTATTACTTTATTTAATTTACTCATTACTTTCATTTCAACATTAACTTCTCCTAATGAGATGGGTGGGCACAACCCTTACGAAAAAGAAGTTTATTCAAGTGTGCAATTAGTATACTTCTTTTAAACTAAAAATAAGAAAGTATACTTTCAATCTACTCTTTATATACTTCTCAGAAATATACTTTATGTACTTCTGAGATATATACTCAAAATTGCACTAAAGTATACTTGACAAAAGTCTAAGTATATTTGGCCTATACGTGGACTTGTTTATGGACTCGATCTACTTTAAAAAAAAAAAATTAAACTTACTTATATTTAAGTGTTGATAAAAAGGATTCATGAAGCTAGAATAAAATGTTTTTAAAATGGAAAGAGTTAAAGTACAGTTCAAGGTATTTCAAGTATAAAAAATAATACCTAGGAACATAGAAGTATGCTTAAAGTGCAAAAATAATATATAAAAAGTAAACTATAAGTGTGATGTCATGTTCACGTAAAGAAAACTTAAAAGTATACTTGCACTAAACTAGCAGTTTACTGAGAGTATATTTCAAAGTGTACTTTCGTATACTAAAAATGTAGCTACTACTAGTATTAAAATAGTAAACTACTAGTATACTAGTATAAGTTCACTTTTAGTACAGATGCAGTACAAATGAGAAACGTAGCTGTGAACTAGTTAAAGTTTACTACTGTTACACTTATAGTACACTTAAACGTATACTTCAATTGGGCCAATTTAGTCCCAAGCGGTATTAAAATAGTACACTTACAAGTTTACTACTAGTACATTGATATTATACTTACTACATAAAGTATACTTAAAAAATATACTTGAACATTACTTTAGTATACTTGATCAAATGAACTTGAAGTATACTAGTTTTTCGTAAGGGAATGCGTGGAGCACAGCAAGTCCATTCTTGGTTTAATTTTGGAGACCGCCACTTGGAGATCATCCTCCATGTTCAGTCGCGATCTGTATTTATTTTTAATGTATGTGAGTGCCGAGAAAGTCTTTTCGCACAAGTAGGTAGTGCCAAATGGCATCAGTGCATCCATATCTTATCCAATCATATTGTTCTGGAGCTGTTTCTTCTGGGAAATACCTGTTAAAGTGTTCCAGGAGGGCTTGAAGGTGGGTAGTGATGGACTTTTTCACTATGTTAACACTCAGTTAATTTTCCTCTATGAATTCGTCCATCTCTGAAAACATGTCAATCCTACCCATTTCAACTCGCTCAGTCCAGCACTCGAGTTTTCTTGTGAATGCGTGGATTTTATATTCAGTGACATGATGCTTGTGTTTTCACCTTGCAATGACATAAGTCCATTCAGTTTTTCAAATATGCAAGACAAATATGCTAGCCTTGTTAACCAGTCAGGATCAGTGAGGTGGTCAGCGAGCTGGGACCCATACTCCATCAGAAATAAGGAGATAGGACTAACTGCAGAACCGCAGAACCATACGTCATGACAGTCTGAGGACGACAGCGCCAGACTAACAGCCTGAGGGCGGAAGTGGGCGGAGCCAATTTATCTCCGTAGGCATCGCTGCATTTGGAGCTTTTTAAAGTTTAAAACCATGTTAATGTGAAATATTGTATTAAAACGATCTAACTGAAATTATAGATATAGATTCGCATTGTGTTAATAGCTTAATCATATACACAAACACGTTACTATATATATATATATATATATATATATATATATATATATATATATATATATATATATATATCCTATGTGTATTAAAACCCCCTTGTAACCTTTTAATATTTCAAAAGTTCATAAATTTGTTTTATGTCTTAACTTATTAACTGAATATAAATTGAACACAAAGCTTAAACACTAAAAATGATAAACATTTATTAATTTGTCATAAAATATTTTACTTAAGCATTTCAGAATGAATCATTGTTTTTCATAATATATAATACGCATTACACGGTTGTACACTAGAATGCATGAATTAAGCACATTCAGATCCATCAAACCCAAAAACAAAACACAAAAGATATTTATTTAATTTTAATAAAATGTACTAAAATGTAAGAGCAAAAGCATTATATGGCCACTAGCTGTGCTTTGCTCTAAAAAAAATACAAAATCAAACCAAATTGAGTGTAGATTGAACAGCAGGTACATGATGACAAATTAAATCTTAAAAAAGAAATGTTTTTGTCCAGACACTCATTAAGAAAAATGTCCATATCATCCTTAATTTGAAAGCAAAACACTAAAGGCTCTTTGGCCAGTTGTCTGTCATCATCTGTTTCAGCCTGTGAAAGTTGAAGAAGGGCTTGTTCCTGGTCTTCTTCTTTCAATATCAGAAAGCACAGCTCCTCCACTAAACCCTTAAAGACTTTTGGTTGTTGTGCAGCGCAGAAGTCTTCTGTGATCCGTGGTTCCTTCATGAGAGAAGGGTACAAACAAATGGGATGAGATGTTAAAAGTGTATTTAACAACACTTTGTGTTGTAGTCAGGATGCAGCACAGCATGTATAATAAAGTTTTGACATTCTGTTTTTCTCATGTTTATATATTGAAGACATAAATCATACCCTGTCACCAATGAAATGAATCAGTTATGTTCAGTATAATTTTTTTTTTTTTTTTTTTTTTAAAGGCAAGCAATTCACATGGCTTTTCACGCTGCACTTAACCCCGGGTTATCGTCGTCCTAAACACCACTTTTAACCGTGGGTAAAGTAACGCTCCACATATTGCTTGTATATTTACATGCTTTTGACAGTCACAGAAACACTGTGCATTGTATATAAATAGAAAATTCAGCATTGGAAAGAAAAAAAACAACAAATGCTGACAGAAAATGCAACAATTGCAGTGCAGAAAATACTGTTTAATTCTTTTATAGTCTGAAATGTTAATTCAGGATAAACTTGATAGTGAAGTTGACTATATGTAATGAGGATTTGCAATGCCTGAGCATTTATGAAAACATATTGTGTGCTTTGTTCATCCAATCAGTGACACTGACACTGCAAATATGCAAATAAGGATGTTAACCAGGGTTTAGTAATGTACAGTGTGAAACGCTGCATATGAATACTCAGAATTAATTGTTAACCTCAGGTAAAGGATGATCAGTGTGAAACGTGAATCAAGATAACCCAGGATTCTGTTTACCTGGGGTTAACAATCACCCAGGGTTAACTATTTAAAGTATGAAAAGCCCTCATATATGTTTTTCATTCTAATGAAAAGAGAAGTTCATACATTTTTAAAAACTTTTAACTTTTCCTTTTTTTTTCTTTACCATTAACATGAAGATCCCACACAGCCGGTCAACTGTTCTAAAACAATAGAATATTATTAAGTTATTCCTGAAAAGATGTGACAGATATAACAACACACCATCTGTATAAGTAGCTTATGTGTTTATGAAAGTCTTATGAAACTAACCTTGTTTTTGATCAGCTTCTCTTGTCCTGGGGTGATTCTGCTTGTCAATTTACTGCATTGCAAAATCAAAGAAAAACTTAAATATATAACCATAACAATTGCATAAAAGAAACAAGTTTCATTCTTCTAAAGTCAAAATTACTACTTACTGCATTGCAAAAACAACATTTTAAATTCAGAATACAAAAGAAACGTTCATACCTCCATGAACAACAGCCTTTCTGAAGTGAATTTGAAGCTGTGCATTCAACCTGTGCCGTCTGGTCGGTTTAAGAGCACTGGACAGTGGAAACTGTTGCAGCACGTTTTGCATCGCTGTAAATGAAGTAAAGCGGAGCATCTCCCAATACTAATATGCCTCTAAAATCCACAAAAACACTGATCAGTATTGTAAAATGTAACCAATTAAATAAAATACAGCACCAACAACAAGTAAAATCACAAATCATGAATATATAAACACCCAGGTGAAAAAATACTATAGTAAATACTATAGTGTTTTTGAACCATACTGTATTTACAACACTAATGAATGCTACAGAATACTATAATATTAACTATAGTGAACTGATAAACTGTAATAAATAGTATAAATAGTATACTTTAGTTTTTACTACAGTAAACTGTAGTGTATATTGTAGTATAATATACCCTAAAATTGTAGAAAACTTAGTACAATATTGGGTAAAGTAATTTGTTTATATTATTATAGCTGTTATATTATCACAGCAACTACAGAATTACCACAATAAATTAATTCAAGTACTTTACTATAGTATGGTTCAAAAACACTATAGTATTTACTATAAATGACTATAGTATTTTTTCACCTGGGCGCAAGGAGGCGATTTGTAAAATATCAAAAGACGTGATAAAGTGACTTTGAAGCCCATTTACAAAATATTTGAGTCATGTTAAGTGTTAACGATCGAATAAATACACAACACATAAACGTGATCGATTAAAAGCACAACACAAAGAAACTTTTTACCGTGTTCTCTTCTTCCGCCATGATTGTTTGCTTGTTTGTCGCTAACTCCGCCCACATCCAACGTGAGACTATTACTCTGCCCACTTCCGCCCTCAGGCTGTTAGTCTGGCGCTGTCGTCCTCAGACTGTCATGACGTATGGTTCTGCGGTTCTGCAGTTGGTTATTATTGGAAATAAGCGCACTTCGTCCCGCAGCTCAAACATGCGGCTGAACGCATTCCCTCGCCAATGCCACCTGACTTCTGTATGGAACAGCAAGCACTCATGCTCCGATCCCAGTTCGTTACACAGAGTGGCAAACAGCCTCATATTGAGTGGACGCGCTTTTATGTAGTTGACCATCGCTGTCTCAAGAACACGTTTAAGTTCTGGGTCAAATGTTTTGCTCGCTAGAGCTTCTCTAATATAATGCGTGAAATTTACGTGAGGCGCCACTTGTAAGACTCTTGCTTTAAGACCTTTCTTGTTCCCCAGCATCGCTCCAGCACCGTTTGTACACACACCGATGCACTCGCCCCAAGACTGTCTGTCTTCTTTTAGTTTGTTGTCAAGTTTTGTGAAAATGTCCTCGCCTGTGCATGTTCCCTCAAGCGGGGTGCAAAACAGAATGTCGTCGTTAAGTTCCCCTCAAAACTGTATCTCACAAATACAAGCAGCTGGGGAGAGTTTGATACATCTGTGGATTCATCTAAAGCATATTTCCCTTTCTTCTCTCTGTCCACCAGCTGACACTTTATTTCCTGGGCCATGTTGGAAATACGCCGGGCAATAGTCCCGTTAGACAGAGGCACTGCTTCTAGCTCACGGGCCAGTTTATCCCCATGCATAACCCGACTTATAGCTATAGCAGCAGGTTTGATAAGGGTTTCCCTGATCTTGTGTGGCTTTTTTGTCCGTGCAATTACATTTATGCATTTTACATTTATGCATTTGGCAGACACTTTTATCCAAAGCGACTTTATACTATACATTTTGTATCTGAGTATGTGCAATCCCTGGGATCGAACCCATAACCTTGGCATTGTTAGTGCCATGCTCTAACCACTGAGCTACAGGAAAGCATGTAAAAATATGCCATCTCAAAGCAATTAAATATGCCATCTCATATGACGCCTGTTGAGCTTTGGCAGGGATTGTTGTCTGTTTAGTTAGGACTTTCTTTTGGCCTTGCAAATCTCGCTCCTTTCGTCGGAAAAAATCTACTGGTTTAGCAGCAAGAGAGGGGTGTTTGGTTTTCAAGTGCCGCAGCATTTTTACAGGCTTTACAGTGCACACTCACGATGATACATGTGAAACCATACTGGATAAATTTGTCTCGATACTTTTGACACTTGGAGAAAGACTGATCCGACTGCTGATGGATGTCCTTTTGTGCACACACCGGCCTCTTTCTGTACCTGTGGTCGATGGCGTTTCTGATGGTGGTGCTTCTCTGCTCTCATCCGCTGGCCTCTCAGCATTGTCTTTGGTCAATATTACCCAACGTTTCATATTGACAAAAATAGGTTAATATCCTAAGATTAAAACAAAAATGACCTGCGTGCACATGTTGGAATGTTTAGCATGGTGTGAAGTGACCTGCTGAAAATGATGCTGTTGCTAATCTGTCGTAATAATCTGTCATTAATCTGTCGTAATATCAGGAGTAGAGAAAAATCAAAAGGCTTTTTTTATTTACATGGTTTTTATTTTTAGTTTAACTACTATTTTTAGTATTTTTACAATTATGGATAAAATATGCTATTTCTAATCTTTTTTTTTTTTCTGGAAATCATCACACGACAACCCCCACTTTGGGAACCATGATCTAGATAAGACTCTTATTCCTCATCTGGGATTGTAAAAACGCTTTGAAGCTGCACTGATACTGTAATTTTGACCTTCAACCGTCTAGAGGCCATTGAAGTCCACTATAAGGAGAAAAATCCTGGAACGTTTTCATCAAAAACCTTCATTTTCTTTTTGAATGAAGAAAGAAAGACATGAACATCTTGGATGACATGGGGGTGAGGAAATTATCAGGAAAATTTCATTTGAAAGTGAACTAATCCTTTAATATTCAGCAAACCAAGCTTATTCATCTGTATTATATCATTATGCTTTTTATTTGTTGAACATCAATTCAAATTTAACAATGTTATGTTATGCCTTTGGGAGTTATTTGTATTTACTAATTAAGGGAACAGCAGTCTCTATATGATCATTAGATATTTGAGTAAAAAAAATAAATAAATAAATAAACTTTTTTGAAACCCATTTTTTAAAACTTGCATTTTACAAGCCCACAAAAACGCCTTGGTTTTGAAAATGAACAGCCAAAATGCATACATTTTTTTCAGTTTTTAGTTGAAAATGGTGTCATGTAAATGGTCCCAAAATCACTTCCCACCCCTTTGCAGCAGCTTCTCTTTGTAAAACAAATGTTTGCTTTTGGGATGTGTTTGTGATATTTTGAATGCAGCGTTTCATTTAGCAAGAGATGTGAGGCATTTTGCATTTTGTGTGTGCAATTCTTGGATTTGTGTGTAAAGTTTTGAAAAAAAAAAAAAAAAGAGGCTAAGTTTTGAAAATGTGTGTAAGCAGTTGAAAAAAAACTGTAAGTATGAGAATACTGTGGTAGGCCTACTAGAGGATAAAAATAAAGTAGAAATGAGGGATGAGGATACATTCTCTCAAATGTCAGGTGAAACAGAGTTTTAGATGGAAGATAGTAATCTTTATTCCCTCTGGGAGATAAATGATTTTCTGGATGAGACATTTGGAAGAATGGGAGAAATTAGAATTTTCTTTCTGGACACTGAAAAATGTGTGAAATTGGTGGTAAAATTGCAGCGTATTGTTGGACTAGATGAACTGAATGAAAAAAAAAATTGGTTTCAATTGAGGAAACTGCTTACAAAACTAAGAAAGCGTAAAGGCTCGTCTTCAAACATAGGAAAATGAGTCAGATGCATTGGGTGCTTTTGCTCTTTGCTGCCTCTTTTCCTTTTATTAATATGATTTTTATGAGAATAGGCTCTTTTAATATAAGTGCAGTGGGAGATCAAACTACAAGGTCAGTATCAGAATTTCTAAAAATTTGAAATATTAATATAGTAATGTTACAAGAGACTCATTCTGATAAGTCTAATAAAATAGAGTGGGGATTATGGTGGGAGGGGAAGTATGGACGCTGATGTTGCTGTTCTATTTTCAAAAGGATTAAGTAAGGAATAAATGATGATGGTCCGTTAAATTCTTAGAAAATAACACACACCTGAGGTGGAATGCAGCCATGACGCAAAGCGGAGTATTATTTTTTAAGAATTTAATGGTCCGTAGTCAATTATGCTTAGCCTATACGTTACCACATCTCAAGACATTGTTTCGATGGTGTTTTTCAAGACATTTGTCAGGTTTTCGTCCTTAAAACACTATTGTGTGTGGGACTAATTTCTTACGCATCTCATCCCAAGACTCCGTTGCCAATTCCAAAATGTCATTTCAGATCTAGTAACAAGCCTTGATAGCAGAATACTGTTGATACAGTTATTAACTCAGAGAGAGAAAGAGAAAGAGAGAGAGAGAGAGAGAGAGAGCGTGTGAGAGAGTATGTGCTTTAAGGACACAATAAAACATATTTTGTTGCAAAAACCATGACAATTATTTGTCATTTTCTTCATTATTCACAATTATTCTGTCATTTTTTTGTTTACTATATTTGCTTGGTCGGTGTCATTGTGTGCTTTGTTTCATTTGCAGTTGTAGGCTGTAAGGACCTGTTGAGGTAACTGAAATCATTTGGCAAAGTGATTATGGAACTGCAAAGCGGTCAAGACCTGCTAAATATAGCCGTGTGTTTCCCTGAAAATAACTGCACACCTTGAAATGTTTGGTCAACCTATCAGAATCAAGCATTCAACAGCCCTGTATTATAACTGTGATATTTTAAAAATTGAAGTATTATTGGAATTTTAATAAGAAATTATTATATAATAAGATATTTTGTGAGAGTTTCAAATAAAGTGAGTCTCAAAAAAAGATACAGTTCAAAATTTGCAATGTGAAATAAGAGAAATTGAAAAGACATTGATGAATAATGAAGGTGGGATCAATAAAAGAGGTGAATTAAGCAAGAAGAAGCTACAATTGATACCTCTAGTACAAGAGCAAGTTAAAAAAATGCTTTAATAAGGTCACGTTTTTGTTCAATTAATGATACAGATGCGTATCTTTATTTCTTTAAATTGGAGCAAAATGTGTTTCAGCATAATCCTATGCTTTATTTAAGACGTGCAGATGGGACAATAATGTACAATGCAAATGAAATGTGAGAAGTTGCATTTGATTTTTACACTTTTTAATGATGGACAATGTGATGAGGAGAATGCCATAGACCTTTTTCAAGATCTTCCTAAGTTGCAACCTAAACAGAAAAAAACTTTGGGTTGTGACATTTTTAAGAGAGCTCACAGATGCAGTTAAACAACTCTCAGTGTAACGCTTTGTGCCACATCAACCCCTGGGTGCTTTCTACTGCGGCCATGTAACTGTCTCAGTCACAAGCCACTTCCTCTATTCATATTACTCATCTTCTGCAAAAGGTCTACCTTTATAGATTCAGGTAGGCGTATAATATTCTCTTCTTTGATTATATTATCTTAGGGTCTACTCTGATCACTGTACCCCCTAGGCCTACGGTTCAGATATCAACCAAGCCTAACTGGTTGGAGTGGGTTAGACTTTCGTTCAGTGCACCACTCTTTGCCCTCAGAGGACAGCTATGCCTGCTAATGCACTCCCACGGCCCACTCTGTTGCGACTGGTTGGCAACCTTGAATAACTTTGCAAAGTCTGTTAGAATATCTTACTTGCAAAGGCAAAAGCTAAATACATCTCTCTATGGAAGTTCCATAGGTCAGAAAAAACAATTACATTTTAAAGCTTACCCTCTTCTCTACTCACTATATGTCCTCTCTAAAAAAAAATCCTGTCTTCTTTGATCTTCTGAGGGTTGTGGCTTCCACTTGCTGCTTGCTTTTATGCTCTCTCCAAAAGATCTTCTACACACACAGAGCTCTAAAGGTCACATTTTACCCACAACAACATCTTGTTCCCCTAAACCCACACAGTAAATTTCCCAGTGTTAAATGAACTCTGCTCAGTGTTTATATGAGTCCACACTCAATTACCTAATTAACTTCTAATGAACTGAGTGATTAATTGAGTGATGATTGAGCATTATTGAAGACACACATTATTGATGTTAACAAGCAGAATCACTGACGGAAAGTGAAACACAAGAACTACAACTGACTTCAGCCACAGCATGATAACAAGCCTGATAGTCCACTTGACAGAGATAATGAAAAGAAGTGAGTGAATTCAGACACTGACGAACACCTGATTAGCAGAATCACTGAAGGACAGAGAAACAAGACCAGAAAAAAGAGAAGAGACGAGCAGAAACACAAGAACTACAACTGACTTCAGCCACACTGAGTGTGAAACCAGTTCACAAACCAGTTTGACATTATTTTTTTCATACATGTACAGAAGTTCTTGTTGAGAATTAACAGATTTGGATGTTGATGTTTTACTGAAAATAAAAATGTATTGAAGTTTGCAGTCACCAGCGTGGTGACCAGTGTCTGCTTTAGTTGGGCTCTTGACTCTTTAACATTATCTTTCTCTGGCTGCTGGAACTGAGTGTTTATGAAACACATTTGATATGGCAGGAAAAAGCCAACATGAAGTTGATCAGGTGTTTTTGGCTGTTGTGATGATGCTGTAATCATCTTGGACTTGTTTAATTCACTTTATATGTCTAGTCTTTGATAATGGGTGTTTTGTTTTGATTATACGATGTCTGTGATTCAACAGCCTAAGAACCAGCATGTTTCAATAATCAGTTATTTAGAAGATTATTGAAGTCATACAAAATCCGTTTGACTGATTGTTTTTGGAACTATTACTATAGATTCATAGTAGTGATAATGTAAACCTTTAGTCTGTTCATAATATAACACAAGGGATTAAACAGTATGAGTTTAATGAATCAAGACTGTGTGACAGTTATATTATACGTAACTGTCAACACTCAATATTTTTCCTCCACATTTGTTTATGTTACATGTGGCTACTACAGGAGAGACAAGGCGAATACGGACTTCCACAATAATGGGATTTTAATCAATAACACAGGAGATAGCATACAACACACATCTAACAAACAACAAGATCGGACAAGGAGTGAAGGGAGTGAGTCCATTATAAAGGGAGTGCTGATGATGAAGTCCAGGTGCAGGTGATGAGTGCTGATGGGGAGATGACGTGGGAAGTGAGTGCAGGTGTAGAAACAAGAGGATGATGGGAAATGGAGTCCGGGAGACAAGGGAACTGTGACAGTTTCTGCCATAAGAAACGTGGCTTGCAAATATAGTTCAAGTAATTCCAGAGAAAAAACAAAAACAGATGTATAAAAAGTCATGGGAAAAGAGCTCCACTAAAGCAAACGCTGGACTCCTCAATGGTGACATCAAACCAAACATTTTCAATAAAACATCAACATCTAAACTTCTGTTAATTCTCAATAAGATCTTCTGTAGAAATAAAGTTAAACTGGTCAGTAAGTGTAATAATGGCTGGAAGACAGTTGTAGTTTCTGCTCATATTTTTTCGTTCTTGTTCCTCTTTTCAGTGTGACAGAAATAAAGTCAATCTGGTTAGAAATAAGTGAATCAGATCTTTTAATCTGATCTTGAGATTTTTTTTTTTTTTTTCAGTTGATTTCAATTAAATGGTTTTGGCTGATGTAGTTCTTGTGTTTCTCTTTTTTTCTGTGATTCTGCTTGTTAACAGCAGGTGCTCATCATTAATGTTCAATCATCACTTAAGTAATAGCTTAATTATCTCATTAACTTTAACTCTGCTTCAGTGTTATTTTGACACTATTCAGAGAGGGACCAAATGTACTCTGAGCAGAGTTGATTTAGCTCTGGGGATTTTACTGTCCATGCAAAATAATGAAAGTGGATATTTCTTTTGTAATCGTGACTTTGAGCGATTAAGAAATCGAGGCATTCGTAATTGTAATCGTGATAAGTTACACAATTAATTGTGCAGTGCTAAGTCCATCCTACATTTTTTACTTTTTTAAGAAGCCGTTTCACTCGAATATGTCACAATAGGGAAGAAAAAACTATTGTAACGTCCATTTCTTGCCGACTTTAAATCAGCAAAGTTATCTCCCAGCTAACAGAATTTTGTTATAAGAACGTTCTCTAAATCAGTGTTTCCCAACCACATTCCTGGAGGCACACCAACACTGCACATTTTGCATGTCTCCTTTGTCTGACACACCCATTTTAGATCTTTGAGTCACTACTAATGAGCTGATAACCCTAATCAGGTGTGTTTAATTGAGAAGACATGCAAAATGTACAGTGTTGGTGTGCCTCCAGGAATGTGGTTGGGAAGGGTGCACAGATCCAGACATTAATACTGGCTGCCCTTGTCTAATGCCTTGAACATGAGCTGGCATATGCAAATATTGGGGGCGTACATATTAATGATCCCGACTGTTACGTAATAGTCTGTGTTATGTTGAGATTCGCCTGTTCTTCGGAGGTCTTTTAAACAAATGAGATTTATATAAGAAGGAGGAAACAATGGAGTTTGAGACTCACTGTATGTCATTTCCATGTACTGAACTCTTGTTATTCAACTATGCCGAGGTAAATTCAATTTTTGATTCAAGGGCACTTTTAATTATTTTTTAAATGTTATCAACCTAATTTGTACTTTGCTACTAAAATGGCACTGTCTTAAGTCACTTATCTAACTTCAAACTAAGTTTATCTGTTGGAAAGCTGCTCTAATCAATTGTGAAATTGAATGGAATGGATGTGAATGGAAATCAACACACAGCAAACCAACTAAGACTGTAAAAAGTTTATTGAAGATTTAAAGTAAAGGCCATTTTTTAGTTGATCCGTGGTTGACTGAGCTCTTTTCCGAATTAGAGGCAGAACTGATTTGGAGAATCTGAAAAATAACTCAACAGACATATCTTAAAATATTTCAGTCATTGTTTTGTCTCAAGATGCAAACCAGTAATGTTTGTTTTCTAAGGCACATTTATAAAAGTACTTAAAGGGTTAGTTCACCCAAAATGAAAATTCAGTCATTTATTACTTACCCTCATGTCGTTCCACACCCGTAAGACCTTCATTCATCTTCAGAACACAAATTAAGATATTTTAGTTGAAATCCGATGGCTCCGTGAGGCCATGTTTTTATAATATTTTACGCTTTGTAATATTTTTATAATATTTTATATAATCTTTTTTATAATATTTTACGCTTTATAATATTATAACACAACAAGAATATTTTTGGTGCGCCAAAAAAAAAAAGATGACTTACATAGTGATGGCCAATTTCAAAACACTACTTCAGGAAGCATCGGAGCATACTGAATCAGCATATTGAATCATGATTTGGATCGCGTGTCAAACCTGCAAACTCAGGGCAAACGGCTAAAATCACATGACTTTGGAGCTCCGAACAGCTGATTCGACACGCTGATTCATTATGCTCCGATGCTTCCTGAAGCAGTGTTTTTAAATCAGCCATCACTAAATAAATCATTTTTTTGGCGCACCAAAAATATTCTCGTTGCTTTATAATATTAATATTGAACCACTGTACTCACATGAACTGATTTAAATATGTTTTTAGTACATTTATGGATCTTGAGAGAGGAAATGTCATTACTCCCTATGCAGGCCTCATGGAGCCATCGGATTTCAACTAAAATATCTTAATTTGTGTTCCGAAGATGAACGAAGGTCTTACGGGTGTGAAACGGCATGAGGATGAGTAATAAATGACAGAATTTTCATTTTGGGGTGAACTAACCCTTTAAATATCCTATATTGAACTAAGGCGTAACTCTGGCTTAATTTAAGTCCTGTCTGTGAAACCAGGCCCTAATCTGTGACTCTCTCTTCTTCAGGAGTATTTGCTGATACAGATGAACTGAAGTCAGTGTCAGTGATGGAGGGAGATTCAGTCACTCTAAACTCTGATCTTACTGAAATGGATAAAGATCTGATTCTGTGGAGGTTTGGAGCTGAAAACACTTTAATAGTTAAAATCAATATAATGGCCGGCCGTGTCACTGTATATGATGCTGATGCTAATGGGAGATTCAGAAACAGACTGAAGGGGAATCCTCAAACTGGATCTCTGACCATCATGAACATCACAAATAAACACTCTGGGCTTTATAAACTACAGACCAACAGTGTGACCAAGAGTTTCAATCTTACCGTCTATGGTGAGTTATATATCGGTTTCACCTAAATCATTTTATCATTTAAGCAAATGTAGAGGTAGGAGTGAAGATGTTCATGGTTCATGCCTACGGCACCATCAGAGACAGACAAATGGGCACACAGTCCTATGGATAATACTATGGAAGCCCATTTTCACATATAAGAAAAAACCAAGCCCTTTTATATCATAATTAACTTAATGTGTCATAATTTTGACTTTTTATCTCATAATTATGACTTAGTATTTCGTAATTTTGGCTTTTCATTTTTATGATTTAGTATGTCATTATTTCAACATATATTTTTTAATTTCACATTTCTCTACATGAGTGAATACCTTTGTTAAACACCTTGATTGCATAATGCCTCCCAGTGGTGAAAGACCAAAATACACTTTTACATTTTGACAACAGCTGTAGACTTGCAACTCAGATCAGGACTGATCTCAGATCAGGACTGTTTGGGTCTGTTCAAATATCAACACTTGCGGTCTTGACGACTTGAGAGTGCGTGCACACAACAGGAAGTAAGTGTGCAAGACAGTCCCAGTTCTTGAAAACCCCAAAGCTCAGTGCCCTAATGTTGCCTTCATGTGCTATTGGAAATTTCCTACTTCCCACTTCTGAATACGTGATTATGAGCTTCAAGCATTCAAGTGCTTTGTTGTCAGAAAGAATAATCATGGAGGACACCAGGTTTATTATTGCCTGTTATTTGGGAAAAACTTATTAAAGGTGCAATATGTAATTTTGTCCACTAGATGTTGCTAGAAGCCTATTCAAAACAAAGGCGTAGCTTGATGACGCCAAGTTTGAGAGCAGAATCTTGGGACATGTGGTCTCCATCTCAATGAACGGCGCAAAAGATTGGAGTCGGGAAGAAATCATGTTCATGGATGAGATTATTAACGTTACTGTAGTATGAAGCAGAGCAGGACAGATTGTTGTGGGAGCTGAACGAGGAGCTGGAGCGATTGATCAACACATGCCTCATGATGCAGAAACTTGGAAAAATGAGATCCAGGCAGATGATAAAGTTGATGAAAAATTATTTATTTATTCATTACAATTAAATTTAGCCTCACACGCAAACTTTAATCGATAATGAAAATACTTAAAGTCCCTGTAAAGTCAATTCTGAGAATTCTTTCTAAACACTTTATAAATGTTACAAATGTATTGCTGAGACACATTACAAAGTCTGTGAATTGAGTAATGCTTAATTGTGAAGTTAGAGCGTTAAACAGTTTTTCACCAAGTCTCTGCTCAGGATTTTTTGGGCGGAGCTAAAACGGGGGTCTAATGACGCACATCGTCCCCCGAGCATAGCCCCGCCCCTAACACTATACAACTGTCGATGACGCACCGAGTGTGGCGCCGCCTCTAACTCTACAGCGGTTCACTCGCTGTGTCTCGAGTGTCATTACAGTTATACAGCCCTTTGTACATTTAGCTAGTAATGCCTTCGTCACGCAAATGCATATTACATGGTTGTTAAAATATACAATATGCTCGGTCTCCTTATTTAAATTTCCTAAAACGATGATATGAAGGATTCTAAAGTGATCGTTGTACACCGGATATTTTACAAACTTTCATCAGACAGCTGGGATTCACAGATAATCCGCTGTTTTTGGTGAATGTGACTGAACAGACCTCGTCCACCCCTCCCGCCTCGGCCTTCTTACCGTCCCGACGATAACCGACTATATATGTGCAGTACGTGCCCAATGAGTGTAAGTTGTCGTGTGTGCTTATGTTATAATAAGTAGGTACTCCACAGTAACTCTACTAAAATGTGCAACCCTCTAACGTGGTTCTTTTGTTTATATGCATCAGTTTGACTCATTAGAAAAGTCAGTTGAGGCGGCAGCTCTCGCGAGTGGGCGTGGTTTCAGCGCCGACAGCGGACACGCCCCCAGCGTTTGAGAGCAGAGAGCGCTGCCTATTTTTTCGAGATTTTGATAACTTATTTCATTTACTTGCAGATTTTTTTAATCATTCAAATTTGGCTGGGTGGTTAATAACACATTTTTCTGTGTTGTGACAAGCTCAAAACACATACTTTAAAATGACTTTACAGGGACTTTAATAAAACCAAAAGGTAAAATAACATCCATAAAGAAGCAGTCAATACTGTAGTTAATAATAAAATTTAGAGTACTGTAAAATTTAGAGTATTTTATCTAATAGATGAAGATCACAAAGAGCAATAATTAAGACATTTGCAGATAAGAGACAAGAATTAGAAGCCAAAGAGAGCAAAGGAGGGAAAAAGCTGAATTATCAATGACCTGGTCAGCTTTATACCATGAGCATATAGGGAAATTTACATCCCACTCAAATTGATGTTTTGTTCTAAAAGAAAAGGTTAATTTCACCCATTACGTCATCTACTGGTCCAGTGTCAAAAATAGTTGTTTTATCCCCTAGGGGATTTTGCAAATGTCAGCAGACATATTTTGATCAGAATCAAATGAGCAATAATTCTGAAAAACATCACTTCTGCAATACTTGGCAGGCGTCCAATACCTAACCACAAACGTGTCAGCGTGACCTGTCACACCGGAACACTTTGAAGAACAATTGAACATAACTCTTAAATCCATGGGTTTCAAAGACATCACTTCCGCTATGCCCGCCGCCATATTTGTGTCCGAGATGGCAACTAACACAGCAGCGCTTCATTGTATTGATGGTCATCTTTAGCTTCAGCGCGAGTGCTCAAACAGCAACACAAAACATTATCTACTATTGTGGCTGTCATATTAATAACATTTTAATTGTCTACACTATTGTATTAAAATATTGTGAATTCTAGTTGCTGTGTTTCGGCATGTTGTTACAGGAAGAACGCATCCACAACAGGAGCTATTCTGACTACGTTACCAGTTCAAGTTCATGCGCGCATGATTTTGTGCAAATATTGTAGAGTTAAGTAGTAGCTCTTACTTAACTAATAAACACAGAGAGACATGTCCAACGTGTGCTCTCCAAGCATGACTTTATTACAGTGCCTGATTTACCACTTCCCCTACCTAACCACAAGGGGGCAATGGCATATCATGTGTTCTATAAAATCCCTTAACACTACATCCCCCTTTCTAAGATCAGTTGTACTGATAAATAACTCAAGATTAAACTAACCCCTCTGTACTGTAACAGACTATATCAAAAATTAACTGTTCCCAATTCAAACTGTTGCACTATGCATAAGGCAACATAACCCATTGTCTTTTTCTCAAATATTCCTGGAGAACTTTAAATCAAATGGTATCGTAAGAACAATAAGCAAATGAACATTAACTGAAAATCTGAACTAAGAAGGTGGGGTAGACTGCCCAATCATTCTGATGAGTGTGGGGGTTTATTCTGCCCCATAGAAATCACTCAGTCTCTCCAGGGGTACCTGCTATTTAGCCACAAAGTCCTTCAGGTACCCTGGAGGTCGTCTCTCTCTTGCAGGGTAACGTGCCGGAGGTTCAGGACTGCACGGTTGAACTGGCCCCTGCTCTGCATGATCTGACCTCACTGGCTGACCAGTAGATTGCTCTGGCTCTGGTAGGATAGTCTGCACTACTGGCGCCACTGCTGTAGAGACGAGGTGGTTTCGGTTTCGGCGCAGGTTCCCTCTGGGAGTGTCAATGACATATGACCTTGGTGCTTCCGCCTGTCTTATCACTGTCCCCTTCTCCTTTGTGTCTTTTACCCAGACATGGTCGCCTGGTGTCAGTCTTGTGAGATAATGAGCTCTGTGTCTTTTGTTGAAGTTCCAGCTCAATCTCAGTCTCTTTTTCTGTTCCTTATCTTTGAGTTTGGTTATATCAGTCCAGCCTGGGTTGAGAGATGACAGAGTGACCGGAACTGTTGTTCTGAGCTGCCGGCCCATTGACAGCTGTGCTGGACTGTACCCGTTGGCGAGTGGTGTGGCTCTGTAAGCCATGAGTGCCAGATATGGGTCTTTTTCTTTCTGGAGGAGGCCTTTAACTGTCCGCACAGCTCGCTCTGCCTCTCCGTTGCTCTGAGCGAATCTGGGGCTGGACGTTGTGTGTGTGAACCCCCACTGTGTTGCGAACTGAGTGAAGCATTCAGACGAGAACTGGGGTCCATTATCTGTCATGACTTCGGACGGTATGCCATGCCTGGCGAAGATAGACTTGCAATGTTCCACTACAGCTAATGAGGTTGTAGATGTGAGTTTAGCTACCTCAATGAAACGGGAAAAGTAGTCTACCACCAATAGATACTGGTTATCATTCCACTGAAACAAGTCAGCACCCACCTTTGCCCATGGTCTATCAGGGAATTCTGTAGGCAGCAGTGGCTCTTTGGGGTTGATTCTTTCTTTTGCACGTGTCGCAGCCCTCGACCACTTTCTGAAGCTGTGTACACAGTCCCGGCCACCAGACAGATTGCTTGGCTCTTTCACGACACTTTGCTATACCTTGGTGTCCTGCGTGCAGTTTCTGAAGGATGTCTGTCTGTAGCAGCTTGGGAA
Source organism: Ancherythroculter nigrocauda (assembly GCA_036281575.1). Taxonomy (NCBI): domain Eukaryota; kingdom Metazoa; phylum Chordata; class Actinopteri; order Cypriniformes; family Xenocyprididae; genus Ancherythroculter; species Ancherythroculter nigrocauda. The sequence continues at coordinate 56,521,144 of VTFQ01000002.1, read as the reverse complement.
TAACTAGTCTACATCCTTTCAGTAATAAGCCATTCTCCACTGATAGCTCTTCCTCGACATGTGCGTACGGTAGGTAAGCTCTGTCTATTGTGGATCTGTCTGGCCAGCCCTCAGTACAGTACCTTTTCACTTGGTTTAGTATTTCATCATGATCTTGATGTTCCCTTATTTCTTGTAACCTCTTTTCTGTAGCTGGGAGGGTTGACATGATCATGTTTACATACAGGTTGACTTCCTCTTCCTGCTCCGGCTGCCCTCTGTCTCGCAATGGCGCCCTTGATAACACGTCCGCCGTGGCCAACTTCTTGCCGGCCACATGGGAGATGGAGAAACTGAAAGCCATCAGTCTCATTCTGAGTCTCTGAATGCGTGGCGGGAGCTCATCCAGGCTCCTGGAGCCTAGTAACGGAACCAGAGGCTTGTGGTCCGTTTCAACGTGGAATGTAATGCCCACCAGGAAGTCTGAGAAACGCTCACATGCCCTTGTGATTGCCAAAGCCTCTTTCTCAATCTGTGCGTACCTTTTCTCAGTGTCTGTTAGTGCTCTGGAGCTATACGCGACTGGCTTGAGGTGGCCATCCTTCTGTCTCTGGAGTAGCACAGCTCCCAGTCCAAATGATGACGCGTCAGCTGAGACGACCGTCTCCGCTTTTGCGTTGTAGAGCGCCAGCCCTGGTGGCGTGCTCAGATCAACTTTGATGCTGTTGAATGCTCTTTGTTGATCATGCCCCCACTGAAACACGTTTTGCTTCTTTAACAGATCCCGGAGTGGCTGTGTCTTTTCCGCCAGATGAGGTAAGTACTTTCCCAGGTGATTCACCATCCCGAGGAATCGTCTCACTCCACTCGCGTCCTCAGGCTCCTCCATGTCGGTCACTGCCCTCACTTTGTTAGGATCTGCTCTCACGCCGGCTGCATCTACGATCTGTCCGAGAAATTTAACATGGCCTTTTGAGAATTCACATTTCTCACCTCTCAGCGTGACACCTGCCTCCTGTAGCCTCCCCAGCACCGCAAGCAGTCGTGTGTCGTGCTGGGTCTGTGTGTCTCCGTACATGAGCACGTCGTCCATTTGGCACAGGACGCCGTCGAGTCCCTCCAGTATCTGAGACATTCTCTTCTGGTAGTGTTCAGGTGCTGAGGATATGCCGAAGCAGAGGCGGTTAAAGCAAAACCTCCCAAAGGGAGTGAGGAATGTTGTGAGGAGAGCGGACTCCTTGGCAAGGGGAATTTGCCAAAACCCTGAGTTTGCATCAATTTTTGAGAATACTTTGGCGCCCTCTAGCTGTCCAAGTGTGTGTTCGACTGACGGGAGCATATGTCTCTCCCTCTTGACTGACTCATTCAATTTGGTCAGATCCACGCAGATGCGCACCTCATCTTTGCCTGGCTTTGGGACAGTGACCATACCGGCGCACCAGTCTGTGGGCTGTTCAACCCTTGAGATCACCCCCATCTCTTCCATGCGCGTGAGTTCTTTTTTTACTTTAGACATGAGAGGCAGCGGGATTCGTCGTGGGGTTGATATGGAGAATGGTTTGGCGTCTGCTTTAAGCTCTATCTTGTATTCACCCTCCATCTTACCTAGCCCTTTGAACAGTGTGGGAAACTGCTCCTTGACTCTCTCGACTGAATCCAGTGCCACTGTGTCTACTCTAGTCACTAGCCCTAATGCCTGGCTAGCTGGACGTCCCAGTAGGCTAAACTTCAGACCCGGGACTACATACACTTCCTGTGTGGTGCTTTTACTGTCTGTTCCTATGGTGGCTTTTAACTTCCCCTTCACCTTGATGGGTGTCAGACCTGGACCCTGCAGCACTTTCTTTGCCCTCTCTAGCTCCGGAAACTGCCCTTTCTGAAATACATCTTCAGATAGCACTGTTACGTCTGCCCCTGTATCTATTTTGAATACAGATGTGTGCTCATTCACTTTAAGGTTGATTAGCCATGGTTCACCATCTGAACTGACTGTGCCTAGGAAAGCTATTTCCTCCTCATCTGACTCTGCTGTGTTAACTTCGTTGAGAGCCCCTGACCTGCACACCTTTGCATAGTGACCCTTTTTCTGACACTGGTTACATGCTAATTCTCTAGCTGGGCACTGATTTTTGCTGTGTGCTGGTGTTCTACCACACCACATGCATCGTGTCTGGTTACCTGGCTGTGTCTGATAACTGCTTTTATCATTTGTTCCAGCCTGCATTTTCTGCTGTCTTGCTTTGCCTTTGTCAAACTTGTGTTTTGTTTGAATGCTGTCCACGTCTGTGGTCTCTGCCTTAAAGTTACTCTTCAACAGATCCTGTTGTTTTCTCACACTTTCGCTCTGACGCGCGCGTGTCACCGCTCTCTCCAGCGTTAGCTCCGAGTCCAGCTGCAGTTGCTCCGACAGCTTTTTATCACGCAAGCCTACAACAAGTCTGTCACGGACCATTTCCTCATGCAGCTGTCCATAGCCGCAGTGTTCTGACAAGCAGTGGAGTGCCGTGATAAAACTGTTCACAGTTTCTCCTTGTTCCTGCTGTCTCTGGTTGAATTTGGCCCGCTCAAAAATAACATTTCTCCTCACCACGAAATGTCCCTCTAGCTTCTCTTTGACAGTGGTGTACACACTTGCCTCCTCCTCCGTCATACGAAGTGAAGTCACGATATCTTCCGCCTCGTCCCCCATAGTATAGATTAAAGTGTTCACCTGGTTTTCATCTGGCTGTAGCTCTAGACCCGATGCAATCCGGAATCTCTCAAACCTTCGAATCCACTTGGGCCACTCTTCTGGCTTTGTGAAATCAAACTTGGGTGGTGGGGGAATCTGGAATCGCTCCATTTTCTTTACTTCTCGCCGCGAACGTTAACTACGAGTCACGTTAGTTTTGCAAGCTAGCTAAACTTCAGACTTGAAACTAAACTAAAGTTAACGTGAGTTCTCTCCAGTTAAATCGGCAAAATCACATCTCATGTTTACCCGACTTGAGAAACTGAAGTCTTCTGACACCATGTAGAGTTAAGTAGTAGCTCTTACTTAACTAATAAACACAGAGAGACATGTCCAACGTGTGCTCTCCAAGCATGACTTTATTACAGTGCCTGATTTACCACTTCCCCTACCTAACCACAAGGGGGCAATGGCATATCATGTGTTCTATAAAATCCCTTAACACTACAAATATAAGTTGTAATTTTATGTTTATCTTGTATAAATATATATGAATTACCATATATAGGATGTGTTCCGTTGAGTTAATTTAACCTAAGCGCTTCAGTTTACGGGTGTTCAATCAGTGCTGTTAGCTCAATCAGTAGGCTAATGTTAATATCAAAATGATATGATTTGAGGAAAAAATCTGTTATTGCTCGTGATCATTATTATTAACCAAACCATGTGTTTATGAAAATAATACGAGAACAATATAAGTGCTAGTTATTAAAAATAATACATTCATTTTTTGAAAACATGAACGTTTTAATATTACAGTAGTAAACATTGCTGTTTTGAGCTGCGCACGCTGAAGCTGAAGAGAATCAAAACCCATAAACTGAAGGTTTACTCTACGGAACACATCCTATATAAGATAATTCAGAAATTTATACAAAATGAAAATATTACAACTAGTATTTGCACAAAATCACGCACAGATGAACTTGAAGTAACGTAGTCAATAACTCCGAAACACAGCAAATAAGCCCAAAGAATTCACAACGTTATATTACAAGTGTATATATTAAAATATCATGTATAAGAAGACAGTCATATTAATGTTTTGCCTTACTTTTTGAGCCCTATAGATGATCATCAGCTCTGCGGGTTATTTACCTCAACGAAACACATCCTTTATGAGATTAATCAGATATTTATACTTAATAAATTTAAAAATTACGCTAATGCACAAGTGAAGTTTGAACAAGTTGTGTAATTAATGTTTAACTCCAGTAGACGCGCTCTTCCCACAACAACACCTTGAGCACAACAATAGAGGATTCACAACGCTTTCTTACAATATTGTTCTCGTTATAATATTATGTAAATGACAGTCCCAGCAGTTATTAATGTTGTGCATTGCTGTTTGGCTGCCAGTGGTGTGGTCCCTTTTGATTGAAGCCAACAATTCCGCCGATCTAACTCCTTCGGGATCGAATAAAATTGTAGTTCGGGGTTCCTCTGACGACTGTTAAAACGGCTAATAACACAACATATCCTAGATATATCGTAAACTTGTTGTGAACCTTCTGAGAGCGTTTTGTTGGCCTTCTTCCAGCAGGGGCTGGCGCAAAATGCGGCATCGGCATCTCGCAGCGGCACTTCCGGCGGCATCTCCAGCGGCCAGGGACTTCTTCGGCAGCTGTCGCTTGAGCGGCATCTCCAACGGCCGCGGCATCGGCATCTCGTAGCGGCACTTCCGGCGGCATCTCCAGCGGCCAGGGACTTCTTCGGCAGCTCTCCCTACAGCGGCATCTCCAGCGGCCGCGGCATCGGCATCTCGTAGCGGCACTTCCGGCGGCATCTCCAGCGGCCAGTGACTTCTTCGGTGTATGGGGGCGGATTCGTGCCATTGATTACCAACCAAAGGAAACAGTCGTGTACTTTTTACGTGTGAGAAGGGGTACGTCGCAACACAGACGCGTGAGACCAACGCCGGAGAAAGGGTACGTCGCATCACAGACGCGTGACACTAACGCCGGAGAAAGGTTACGTCGCAACACAGACGCGTGAGACCAACGCCGGAGAAAGGGTACGTCGCATCACAGACGCGTGACACTAACGCCGGAGAAAGGTTACGTCGCAACATAGACGCGTGAGACCAACGCCGGAGAAGGGGCACGTTGCCACCACAATAAATTAATATCTTACCCTCATGTTTTTTCCTATGTGTTCGTATTTTCTTTATCAATAACTTTTTTTTCTTTTACTTTTCTGTGTTCTGATGACACTGGATATATCCTAGATACAAATGGTGCATTGCATACAAAGTTGTATAGCCTACTGTTTAAAAACCTAATAATAAAAAAATAGGCTAATTCACTTTCTCTTTGAGATTAATGACTGTACAAATTATACACCACCAAAGTCGCAATTTTATGTTATGTTCACGACTATTACCAACTTTTAAAATTTATAATTATAATCTAGAAACATAATATTCTGGGTATGTCATTCTGAGCTTTTACTTTTGATAGTGGTAAGAATTTTAATTAAAAAGCTGACCATACAATGTGTGAATAAATTAGCTCACAATATCAGATTATATGCGATATTGTTTTCAGGAGATTAAGTCATTTTAATAGCCTATTATTTTCAAGAAATTAAATATAACAAAATATAGGAAATTACTATTCTGATCACAAATTTCTTAAAAGTAATGTAAATGTAAATTATGTTTTCAACAATAGCTGTAGGTTTATTGGCCTCGATGAGCGTGAGACTCCCGGCCTGAGATTGTGTCCCAGACGGAATTATAATTCGTGAATCTTTGTAAATATTCGTGGTTTATGCAGCGGGAAAATGTAATGCAGTTCTGTGGTTTTGCCTAGGCAGGGTTATTATAGTTAATTAATAACAAAAACTATTAAAAAATTATGCTAATCGAAATAAACCTAAAATATAAGAAAATATAAATATTAGTTGAAAAACTTAAACTGAAAGAAAATGATTGTTGCCTTGTCAGTATCATTTCTGTGTTTTTTTCCCCTGACTCTCAACTGACGCGATCATCTTTTCATTAACCGACAAGATTAAATTAAATTAATTAAACAAAATTAGAATTGATAAGTGTCTGTGAATCATCAAAAAAAATCCCAGGGGTTTAGTTTTAGCTACATGAACAAATAGCAAAATAAACAACAAAACATGAGGATTCATTATAATCACGCATCTGCAACGCTTCTGTGAACGAATAAAAGGATTGAATTATGTAAAAGGATAGCCTATGTCTATGCGCATAACATAGCCTACAAAATGAAAGGGGGAAAATGTGACAATTAGACTAGAGTATATGAGTCTCGGTTCATTTGAGAAGTTCACAGAAAGGAAACCGAGCAAAGTTTTTTTTATTGTGAGTGTACAAAACTAATAGGCATATTTAACCCTTCACAGATTCGAATGGTGTTGCATCTATGTGACCATAAATGTCTGATTATTTTAAGTTGTTTCCGCTTTTATAAGAAAATTCAAGTGAACGCGTCGGCGCCTCATCACGCGGACACAAAACATCAGTTTTAGTAACTTGACATCGCAGTTGTTAATTGTCAAAATAACATACATTCAACCAAACATATTAAAGGTTATGTGTGTAAAAGCGTTTAAATAGTTTAGGGTCCAAATCGACAATTGGGTTTGTGCCAAATTAGAGGTAGGTTATAACGCAGGTTTCTGTTTCAGTTTAGATTTAAATGAATTCGTTTTGGCTTAGGGCCTAACGTTTATATATATATATATATATATATATATATATATATATATATATATATATATATATTTTTTTTTTTTTTTTTTTTTTCATAACTAAAATAGCTATGTAGTGGTTAATAAAATAATACAAGGACCGTAAATGGTTCTGCCACAAACTCAACTGTTGAACTGGGGTGCGTTTCCCAAAGCGAACTATGGTCGCAAGTTCCGTCGTTACCAATAGAGTTCAATGGGACTTACGACCATGGTTCACCAACGATGCTTTCGGGAAACTCACCCCTGGGCTGCGTTTCCCAAAAGCATCGTAAGCCTAAGTTGATCGTAGCTCCGGAACTTGCGACCATAGTTCGCTTTGGGAAACGCACCCCTGAACAGTTACCAGGGGGTTAAAGGGATAGAGATGTGTATGTTGTCCACCTTCTTTTCCTGTCTATGGTTGTCCCAAACACGTATTTCTTTTTCTTTCTTCTCTGGAAAATAAAAATTAAAAGTAGACTTATGGAAGACTTTTCTATGTCCCTCAAAAATATGATTATAGTAACAGTTCTATTTAGAACTGCATCGCTCTCATGAATAACCCCTTTATATGCATTTCTTTATTCCTACTTTTTTGTTTTTCAAAGCTGTAATCGTCATAGCCACCTCATTAATGGTTTTCTGGAGCTCAACCATCAAACTACAGTTTTATAATTTAAAGATAATAATATACTAATCGTACTGAAAATAAACTATTATTAAACACATTATTTACAACACCAGCGTCCTTTATAGGCTACCACTTTCAAAGGATAAAAAATTAGAAGTTTATTTCTTTATGGATCCTTGGATCTATTTAAACGGGTTCTGCTATTGCTACAAGCTGAAGAACCATAATTTGGTACCGTTTAAAACCATTTTTCTTTAGAGTGAAGGGAGGAATGCATTTTCTTCAAGTGATGGACTTGATTTTGTTATTTTCAACTTACATGTAAATGAAATATACTGTCAATACACAAGTTACACAAATTATTTAGATAAATAAATGCATTTATTTCTATTCAAAGGGATAGAAAACAAATTAATAATGTAAGTCTAAAATGATTCCTTATCTTATAGCTCCATCTAGTGGACAAGGTTAATATCCAAGCCTTCGGGTTGCAGATGAAATTGCTGATGATTTAGAGCAGTGGTTATAATACCAAAAATAAAATTATAATAGTTCAGGGTGAGAACAGCAAATTCTAAACCAGGAGTTCTCAACTGAATAGGGTTGGAGCTAAACTCTGCAGTAAAATGGACCTTAAAGACCATAGCTGACAACCCCTGGATTAGAATTTGCTGTTCTCCTGAGCATCAGAAATTCATACATCTATTATAACTGCTCCTCTTTTTGGTCAGAAGTTACCATGTTAGTATTCCTTCGTTGTAACAAATGTAATAATAATAATAATAATAATATAATAAGAAGAATCCTTTCTACCATCACTTTTTACTGTTTATACTTTTTGTAACTTCTTATTTTCCCAAATAGACAAACTATATCCATGAAACCAAGAATGTTTTCTAGGATAACTTGTTCTCCACCTCATGTTGAAGAAAATGTTAAATGACAAAGAAAATTCAGGCAAGATCACGAAAGAACAAAAAGAGATATAGAAAAATTGAGCATAAGGTTTTAGGGCTATGTCATCCAAGTTAAAATAATGCCTTTAAATTTTCAAAACATCTTTAATTTGTTCACTTCAACACTAACGTAACAGCCAATACACACAAAGACACACACACACTCATAATAGGCTACATGAAATAAATTTAGAATTCTTATGCACTGTTGCCACTAGTTAGTTAACTAATTATTGTAAAATCAATAGTCTATAACAAATAGCCTACATCTACTAATGGAAATTTTTAAATGCGTTTAAAGGCGGCATATGATGCGAAGTATGATGATCAGGCGTCATATGATGCGACGTATGATGATCAGGCGTCATATGATGCGACGTACATATTTCAGACGTACCAATCACACGTCATTTTTTTATGCGAATTTCTCACGTACGCCGCCGTCACGTCGCCGCCTACGATTAGTTTTACAGTGACGTCGCCGTGACGTCGCCGCGGGTCTATCGTCTGCCCTCCCTATCAATCCCATTCAAAATTTGACACGGTCTGACGGCGACGTAAGGGTAGACTGCGCCTTATCCTTCGCCTGCTTAGCCTTAGAAGTGGCACGTTTGGCCTCCCATACTTCGGCAGCTGTCGCTAGAGCGGCATCTCCAGCGGCCGCGGCATCGGCATCTAGAGCAGCCAGGGACTTTATTCGGCAGCACCTGCCGCTGGCTATTATAATTCGATGTTGTTTTTTATTTTATTTTAAAAAACTACATTTAATCAAAATAACATAATATACCAGAAGACTATCATTTGTAAGCATTTATCACAAATTTTGTTAATAACGTTCTGATGCTCCACTCGAGAGTATGTATATTAGCTAATAAATACGTGGATCCGCTGTTAATAATACATTGGCCTGATGGACTGGAGGCAATATTTTCGTTTAGCATGCAAGAGATTCTGGGTTCGAATCCAACCATGTATGATTTTTATTTTCTCTCATTAAAACCAAAGATGTTCGTCAGTGATTGTATATCAAGAGCAGGGACACGTTTATTTGTATTTTGTTTTGTGATTCAACGTAACGAATAGAGAGTCTCTGCAACAGTTAAGGGATAGATTGAAGCGCTCGTCCGTGTGAACACTGCGCAGTGTGCACGAGCGCCAAGAGAACACTGTTGCGCCTCTGATAACAGCGACAACGAGCACTCAACATGATTTCAAAAACAACACATCCCAGCGCCAGATCGCCTATTATTAACACAATTATTAACCGATCCATCAGTCAATATTGCGTCATAATTCCCACCTTACGGTGACGGTAAACTTCTTCGTTTCTGTCTCATAAGATAGCCTAATAATGGTGCGCTGACTTTAATGGGATAGTTGAAATAGCGCGATCACGAATCCCAGACGGTCTTTAAGCGGAGCGCTAACATCCATTTCTGATGTAATTATTGTTTGTATTGTCACGTTGCAGCGTTTTACTTGGCTTTTATAAAATATTTTTATTTTAGGCTATTTTATATGATCTGTTGGTCCCCCACCCCTGCAAATCACACCCTATATAGCTATAGCTAACTTATAAATATAATATAACCTTAAATATAAATGCAGTGTATTACATGCTTTGAAATGTCATTACATGAATAAACTGTTATTGGGTTAATACAGAAATGATGTTTGATATGCTGCACAAAGCTGAAATTGCGGCATCTGCAGCCACGGACTTTCTCCGGCAGCTGTCGCTGTTTGTGGCACCTGCCGCTGATCATTAATTCGGTGTAATATTTTCACTTTAAAACTACGTTTGAAGAAATTAATATTAAGCTGCTATATACACAGGACTGTCATTACATTATATAGCTACCATAAGACTGCCATATAGCCTACACACGCAGTAATTTCAGCGTGCTCTGATAGCAACTGCAGCTACACCACTTTTTGAAACCTCTCGCGGATATCTAATACAAAAGAAACACCTCTAGTTTATTATCAATTTGTGTTAATAATAGGCGATCTGGCGCTGGGATGTGTTGTTTTTGAAATCATGTTGAGTGCTCGTTGTCGCTGTTGTCAGAGGCGCAACAGTGTTCTCTTGGCGCTCGTGCACACTGCGCAGTGTTCACACGGACGAGCGCTTCAATCTATCCCTTAACTGTTGCAGAGACTCTCTATTCGTTACGTTGAATCACAAAACAATACAAATAAACGTGTCCCTGCTCTTGATATACAATCACTGACGAACATCTTTGGTTTTAATGAGAGAAAATAAAAATCATACATGGTTGGATTCGAACCCAGAATCTCTTGCATGCTAAACGAAAATATTGCCTCCAGTCCATCAGGCCAATGTATTATTAACAGCGGATCCACGTATTTATTAGCTAATATACATACTCTCGAGTGGAGCATCAGAACGTTATTAACAAAATTTGTGATAAAGGCTTACAAATGATAGTCTTCTGGTATATTATGTTATTTTGATTAAATGTAGTTTTTTAAAATAAAATAAAAAACAACATCGAATTATAATAGCCAGCGGCAGGTGCTGCCGAATAAAGTCCCTGGCTGCTCTAGATGCCGATGCCGCGGCCGCTGGAGATGCCGCTCTAGCGACAGCTGCCGAAGAAGTCACTGGCCGCTGGAGATGCCGCCGGAAGTGCCGCTACGAGATGCCGATGCCGCGGCCGCTGGAGATGCCGCTGTAGGGAGAGCTGCCGAAGAAGTCCCTGGCCGCTGGAGATGCCGCCGGAAGTGCCGCTGCGAGATGCCGATGCCGCATTTCTTCTGCACTTGTAGCTGCTGTCACCATAGAGTTTAACAGGGCGCGCAGCTGTGACCGGACACAAATATGGCGGCGATAACATACAGTGACGTCACATGAAACCCATGGATATAAAATAAAAATAACCATAAGGGTACAATAACAAGTAAATCCTTGAAAATATGATAAGAATTAATATATAAAGTATTAGTACATAAATATAGGAAATCAAAAGTGAAACCGATAAATCATAAGCCCTAAACGATTAACATAAATATTAATAAAAGTGCATGAATATGAATATTGACCATTTCGGATCCATCACCTCACGAGCAGCGGGACTATTAAAACGTGTAATATTTCAAAGCGTCTTTGGTGTTTCCATGGTTTCTACAAAATAAAACGGGAAACCGAGGGTAACGCGGGTATGACGCAATTGACAGGCGACTCCTCACGCATCCCGGAGCCTTGATTAAATTTTTTTCACGATTTACAAATAGTTGGAAACATTTGGGATATTGTAAGTACTCAAGTGAACAAAATATATAAAACTGGCCTAGTGGTTTTTGGATATTTTACTGCAAAAATATTACATATTGCACCTTTTATAGCCAAAATTATATTGAGTACACTATAAAACATTGACATGTAAATGAATGGTAAATAAAAAAAAACATACAATTTAATAAAATACCACATATTATAAAGACTCTTCGAAACAGTGAATCATTTCACGTATCAATACGAAACTTTGTTTTAAAATTTTGAAAAGCTTATTTTTCCCCATCAGTAGTCAGTATCATCATTGACGAGATATACACTGACTTACTGACGTTTAAACAAACACTTTATTCAGATTTATTATTATTTCTGTCATGTTGTTTAGCTCCCCTGCCTATCCCTGTCACCAGCAGTAACTCTCCATCTTCGTCATCATCATCAGGATGTGAACAGCTCAATATCACTCAACTCTGTCAGACATGTGCAGGTATGTGAGTGATGATATTAGCACTTCTTTTTTATTTAATATGTTGATTTTATCAGACTGATAACTTTTAAGATGCCACTTCATCTGAAACAGGCGTCATTCAAAACAGGTTTGCCTTTTTGCAGGTACCTTGGTAATACATTATCTGCATTTTTACCAAGTTCCAAGTCAGCTTGTTGAAATTTACCATAATTGCGTTTTTTTCTTCTTCTCTGTTTTAGAAGCCCACGCCCATTGTTGTGAATCTGTTGAAGCTGTGCTCCGATTGGTTGTCACTGCTCTGATGGGCGTGGCTGCTCTGGCTGCTGCTGTTCTTCTGGTCAATGACGTCAGATCGACAAGAGCTTAAAACAGACTGTTAAAGGAGAAAACTTTACCTAAATCATAGATATTACGATATTACTTAGTTTAAATCTGTAGCTAAAGAGGAAAATATGTGCACAGATGACTACCAATGCTTTTCTCTGAACTGTGTCTAAACTTTCCAATATTTACATTGTGGCCATCTGGTGAATATTCTTCAATATTTTATTTTATTCTAAAGTGGTGTAGGACTGAGCGAATGTGGGTAGAGCTCTTTACTGCCTTAGTACTTCAGAAATCCCATTAAAGGTATACATGTGAAGTAAACGTGGCACAATGGCCTTCATCATAACAGTATGCTAATGCCTATCTAGTGCGAGGGATTCATCAATATGCTGATTGAGGACTGTTGGGACACTCCAGGCACAGGATGCTTCTGTCAGGAGAGACAGAGTCATTTACACCTCAGTGACACAACTGTACCTTTGCTTCACATGACACATATATGCTTTCAACTACATATTATGTCAATATTGTCATGTTTGGTCTCATCTGACAGCTTATAAACTGAACTTAATGGTAGTGTACTTAAAGGATTAGTTCACTTTTAAATAAACTTTTCCTGATAATTTACTCACCCCCATGTCATCCAAGATGACCATGTCTTTCTTTCTTCAGTCGAAAAGAAATTAAAGTTTTTGATGAAAACATTCCAGGATTTTTCTCCTTATAGTGGACTTCAATGGGCACCAAACAGTTGAAGGTCAAAATTACAGTTTCAGTGCAGCTTCAAATTGTTCTACACGATCCCAGATGAGAAATAAGGGTCTTATCTAGAGAAATCATTGCTCATTTTCTGAAAAAAATGTAATATGTAAAAGTTTTATCCATAAATGCTCATCTTGAACTAGCTCTCCTCTTCTTCTTCTCTATTTGAATTCCAGCATTGTAGACGCTGCTAAGTGTATTACTGCCCTCCACAGGTCAAAGTTTGAACTAATTGTTATATACTTATTGAACTAGCATATTGCATATAAATTAGTTCAAAACTTTGACCTGCGGAGGGCAGTAATACACTTAGCAGCGTCTACACTGCCTGAATTCTAATAGAGAAGAAGAAGAAGATGAGAGCTTCAAGATGAGCATTTATGGATAAAACTTATATAATTTTCAATTTTTTTCAGAAAATGAGCAATGGTTTCTCTAGATAAGACCCTTATTTCTCATCTGGGATCGCGTAGAACAATTTGAAGCTGCAGTTAAACTAATTATGACCTTCAACTGTTTGGTGCCCATTGAAGTCTACTATAAGGAGAAAAATCCTGGAATGTTTTCATCAAAACTTTAATTTCTTTTCGACTGAAGAAAGAAAGACATGGACATCTTGGATGACATGGGGGTAAGTAAATTATCAGGAAAAGTTTATTTAAAACTAATCCTTTAATGGAGATATTAATGTGTCCTAATGTACAATCTAGGTATTGCTTATACATGCATTGAGGAGAATAAGTTAATGCCATCGAACGTTTTTTTTTTTTTTTTTTTTTTTTTTACAAGATGTAATATAAGTCTAAGGTGTCCCCTGAATGTATCTGTGAAGTTTCAGCTTGGCACATATTTTAGTTTCCTGTCAGTTGGTGTTGGTATTCCACTCATGTATAACAATGCTTTGCTCAGGGTATAAGAAGGAACTGATGTTCTGGGAGAAAGGCTGTAACTCTGCCACTCCCGCACACTGGTGCGTAACCTCTTAATACAAGAAAGGCTTTTACGGCCTCTTCTGCACAGCAGTGCATTATTCGTTACAACTAAGTTTTCTATAGAGGATGTTGTTCCATTCTGCTGTCTGTATATTTAAACATGTAACTTAATAAATAACTTTGTTTGCTTTAAAGGTTTTGAGAATCTTTCCTTTTATCACTGATAATGTTGAAAGCTAAATTGATTGTACGTCATCTAAACGTTTAGATAAAATTCTACATTTTCGTATCAGTTCTTGGAAAGATGTAACCCTTGTTAAATAATTGTTTATGATTAGTATTATTTATTATAAGATTGCTTAAATAGAATATGATTATTCATATGGCAGAAATTCTTTATAAATATACAAATATATGTAAATATTTATATCTGAATTAAGTTAAGGAATGAGCAATGGCCAATCGGAGCGTTGCATTGTCAGCTCCGCCCCTTTTCCTACGGATCGCGTTGCACAGTTCAGATGAGAGACGGGGAGCAACGGAGAAAGTTGATCAGACGTGTGTGTGTTAAATGGTGAAAAATACGATTCCTAATAATGTTTAAGGTTCACATAAACTGGACAAATTAGAGCTCAACCTCAAGATATTAGACGATTCAGCATGATTGTTGATTTTGACTCGTGGATTATATCAGACCGCATGGTGTATTGAGTGTTCACTGCCGTTCGCTGACGCCATTTTGTGCGTGCCTGTGAAAGAGAAAAGAGAGAAAGACGTGAATGGACAGGCCAGGTTTTTTTTTCTGTGTGAACAATTTCCAAGTTGGATTTCCCTAATCGATGGCGAGCCTCCCACTTCGACCCTGAAAGGATCACGAACCTAGAGGAAAGGACAATTTTTCCATTCCGTTGTTTTTCTTCAGACACGTAAGAGAGAACACATTCCCAGAGACTGGTTCTTTGTATTTTTTTTTTATGGGACTGAAACATTTCAGTAGCACAATTGAGAAACTTTAAAACTGATCAATCTTTCAATTGATAAAAACTTTGAAACTAGACACTGATTTCAGTGTGGGTTATATGTGATATCACTGAGATTTGGTTTCATTTGTATTCACATTGATTGTGATTGTGATTACTGTAAATTAAAAGTAATTTAGAGGGTGCACCCAGGGTATATATATAGTTTATTGTATATTTTCTCTTTTTGTTTGTTGTTCTGTGAGTTGAAGAGAAAAAAAAAAAAAGGAAATACTGAAAGGAAAAGAAATAACTGAATATTCAAAGTAAAGTTATTTTTGATTCAACTTACCTTTTGTCTCTGCGTTTTGCTCAGTATCACCGCCGCCTCCCTTTACGTACCATGCAGTCTTCTGATTGTATTTCTCTGGTCCATTAGTGAGTGAGTAAATACCCGCTACAAAGACTTTTACCTTTAAAGAATAAGATGTTAAAGAAAATAACAAGAAATTTAATGGAGTCAGATTATTTATATTGGAATCAGATAAATAACTGAATTATGCACATCATCCTTCAACTGCTTTTTGTTTCTGATTATTGGTTCAGCTTCCAGCCTTGCAGTGGCATCCATTTTTTATATATTTTTTTTATTATTATTTTTTTTTCTTCTTCTTAATATATATTATATTGCTTTTCACTTTGTTTTACAGTTGCTAACTCAAAATTAGGCTATACTATTAACAATAGCTATTAATACTATACTATTAACAATTGTTTATATATTGTTTTGTACAAACCTCAAATTTTCACGTTAAATTCAAATACGTCAAAAACATAATCTTTACTATCAAAATCAATCTTTGGCCTCAAATGACACAAACCTATCAAATACACAGACTACTCTGCTGCTTATAGAGAAAACCAGTGAGATTAGTCCGAAACACTGTAACAAAAACCTGAATAAGAATCAGGAATCAAGCAGGACATTGTCTATTACAGGCTGTACTACATAGATGGATGGGTGCAGATACAGTAAATTAAAATACAACAATAAGCTTTAAGAAAAGTTTATTTACATTATCTGTGAAATGATTTTACAGTATAAAGTGCTAGAAAAGTTAAGATTCCAATGAACTGAACTATATGCTAAAGTGTTTTGTAAGGCCTGCAATCTAAGTTGTAGCAAGTAGATATAAAGAGCAACATTACAGAATAATATTACAGACATTATATCATTTTTTGGACATAGCTATTTTTTCATTCTTCTAATAAATTTCACAGCAATAATTGTGCAACTGCAGCAAATTAAATAAATAAATTAATCACTTACTATGACAATTATGATAAACTGCTTTCCCTTATTTGTTGCTTTGGATGAAAGCATCTGCTAAAAATGGCGTACTCCAGTTTTATAAGCTGTAACCATCAGGTAATTAAATTAAATTTTAAATGTGTTGCAAAAGCAAATACTTGTTTGAAATGCATATAGTTGAAATAACACCGATGTTTATCCAGTGCATATATCATTTGAGGAAAATTAATAATAATATTACAGTTAGCTAACAGGAAGGAAGATAAATAACAGGAAGCACAGATCTTCAGGAGGGGTTCATGCCAAAATAACAAACAAAATAAGTCTAGCTGAAGGGGATTTCGAACTTTTCTATTAAAGAAAAATCCCAAATAAAATACAAGAGCCTCCCCTTACTCCCTGACTAGCCAATAAACAGGAGAAAACAAAGATTCACAAAGAAAATCTTAAAAATTGAATACAATAAAAATGAAATGAAATAAAATTCAAATTTACAAACATTATCATGAATGCAAAAAAACAGCAACTGAAAAAAGAAAAAGAAAAACTTGTCCAGGGATGTAACCAAAAAATGTTTTAAATGGCAATAATTTGGTAGCTAAACATTGATTCTGTTGCAGTCTTCTCAGATCACATGACTTCCACCTTTGTCTGTAAGAAAACAATGAATCACAGAATGTAAAGTGAGATAATCTACATTTATAACTTTGGAAAATCAGCAATGTGTGATTAATTAGTGAATGAAATTCTGTTTAAAAAGTTAATTTCTCATTAGATTCTGTCAGTGAATGTGAACATTTGTTTTACACAGACATAGTATCTCATCTCATAGACTTACAGAACCTCACTACATTATCTGTAGGACACTTGCGTATAGACCGACGATAGAAAATCACACCAACAGCAGCTGCAAACACCAGCAGAACAGCAGCACTTATTCCTACTGCAGCAGCTGCAGACAAACCTGAACCAGGAACAGATGAAGACTGAGAGTTGTCTAAAAAAACAAAACAAAACACTAATATACCACATATGGCCACATATCTGAACATGACTGACAAGATCAGCAGAGCAATATTGAAGAATATGCCACTCTTATGAAAAATGCACATTAACAGATACATTGTATTAAGTGCAATGTATTATAATATAGAGAAATTTAAAAAGAGAGAAAAAAAACTTGTGTCAAAGGGTCTCTCCAACTTCTTGTCGAATTCTTCATTGGTTTTGACAGATGGAATAAAAAAACATGAGGTTCATTTCCTGTTAGTTTCTAATTGAAAACTGTAAAAGCAGAACAAAATCCCATAGTGTCTTGTTAATAATATGTGTTTCTGTACAAGTAAAAACAACATTATAGCAGTCAGAGAGATACAGCATTTAAGCCATCAGAAAAAAGGATTAATTATTCTAATTATGTATATTATATTTTCAATAACACCATGTTAAATTTTTCACAAAATGACTTGTGTCATATTAAAATGCATTTTTTTTTTGTTCAGATGAACCATTAAACTAACGAATAGCACAGGAAGTTTAGTTTTGTGCACTAAACTGTGTTCAGAAAGAGATTATGTAGAACATTAATATACAGGAAAGGAGAATGAACTAGTCTAATGTCCCTGAATGTTCAAAAAGTCCTTATTATATTTATTATATTTAATTTCTCTGTAAAAATATTTCAGGATACATGACATTGAAGCACTCACCAGTAAGAATAAATGTTTTTGTGGAGTCGGCAAAGCTTTCTTTTTTTTGGATGATTTTTGTGCTGTCACAGTTGCTGGATATGTGAAAGCTGAAGTTGCTTCCTGAGTGCTGCCGTCTTATGATGTCTGCTTCATAATGTCCGGCGTGCTCAGTTGTGGTGTTTGTGATGGTCAGAGATCCGGTCTCATAGTCCACCTCCAGTCTGTCCCTGAATATCTCACCTTCACCATCATATAAACAGCTCTCACCAACATCTTGATCAAACTGAGCAATGTGAATGGCATTAAAATACCACCGTATCACTTCATATTGTTGTTTAGTAATACCAGTCTGTAGAGTGACAGAATTTCCCTTAATAAATGACACTGTATCTGTATCACAAAACACACCTGCAGACACAAATTCACAGTTAATGGTACGATTTTATGGTCAACATTCCTTATAAAGTACATAAACACACAAAATAATGTCATGTAGAAATTCAAACTGCAAAATTATGCTTAGGGAGAAATTGAATGAGACTCAAACTCCACCAGCATCATGTGCACACTGGCCTGACCAGGATATCTGCCACTTTTCAGTACAAAATATTTAACACTGTTTCTGTATAACCAGTTTCTGTATAATTTTCATATGATTTTACTTATATGCTTTTGCTTATGGTTAAATGATTTTGTTTTTCTCAGAAGTGCTTAAGTATGCATTCTTTGAGTGACAAGTGGAAAAACACTGAAGTGGTAAACATGTTCCTAATATGGTGCGCATTTAGTTTAAGTTTTGGTTTCACTCGCTCCGTGTCCAATAAAACAATCCACGTAGTTCGTTTTCTTATTAAATATCTTCCTTTAATCCTGACTGTCAGTTAAATAAAACAAATAAAATTATAAAAGCAAAATATGACTTTAAATCGTCAATATCACGGATGCGGTAAAGAAAACTGTGCGACTCCACTGTAAAGAGCGCACTACCGCCAAAGCTATACAGTCCTGATTCTTAAAGAGCCAGTACACAATTTTAATATATTACATATTTTAACAGAATATTTATCCAAATGGTAAACATAAATAAAGTAAGATTACAAATAAAGCAAATTCAAACAAAATATTCAAAAACTAAATCCAATCAAAATAGGTTCCTACATATGGTAAAAGGACTTGGAGGTTAAAGATATAAAAGTGAGGGGAAGCTTTCATTCTTTGTCTTACACTCTGCAGCTACTTGTGTTTCTGTTGACTGTCTGACCTTTTTTGTAAGAAATAAAACATTTGAAATACAATTGGATGAGTGTGTCTCTTATGCAGTAAGAGTCCTGATGATTTTTGACACAACAATCTCAATAAATTAGAATGCCGTGGAAAAGTGGGACAATTTTTATTTTTGGGTGAACTATCCCTTTAATGTTGGCCTATCTTCCATGTTTTGATTTATTGTCCTGTTGCATTGCTCCCCCTGGGATTGATTCTTTTTTGTTTTAAGGAGATCAAATGGCCCTTATAAACCTTGGTTGACTTAGCAATAAAATTCTACCACATTATTTTGGAAGTTAAACTTTTAGGTGCTTTTCTTTTAATTGAGTGGGCAGGTTTTCTGGAAATCGTTGGCCTAATCTGCCTGTAGCCCAGTTTACAACTGAGGTAAAGCGTCACTATGTGGGGGCTTCTACCCATCCCTCCAAAAAATGTGTGATTAGCTCCGTAAACTGTTCACAAATTCATGATCGCCTCAGTCCCCTTTAAAACTCATATGAAACTGGCGGCCGGCTTCTTCAATCTGCAGCACCGTCCCAAATGTCAGAAGCAGAGGACAAGGTGTGTGCATACTGATAGATTGTTATGTTATCTACATTTGTGTAGTTCTTTGTCATAAATGCAATTTACATAATGTTATGCAAGAACAATAAAAGATGGTTTCCCATCATCCACTGTAACACGTTTTTGCTGCATTCACCCCCTCATCACACTACTGTTGTTTTCCTCCAGGCCAAATGGAGCTATCACTAAATAGATTATTGTGGATGTGGCATTAGATTTACAAGCACAGAAATGATTAAAGACACAATCACAACATAAAAATGTAGCCTTAACCTGACTTAAATAAAAACATTAAAATTTAAGTTGAGTTGTTTTAAATGAAAGATTCAAGTTAATACAAGTAAAGAGATTAGTTTAATTAACAGAAAAGTTGTGATAACAAATCATGAAAATATATATTTTTTACATTGCAGTGTCAGACAGCACTCAGTCAATGCACTGATTTAAACTGTATCAGAGTAAAATGACAGAGACAGAGAGACATCATGTAGTTATTTAGTTCAAATAATGACCCAGCAGCCGATTGAGACACACATTTAGCTTTCCCTGCTGAAAAATCCAGCTAAAACCAGCCTAAGCTGGTTAGCTGGTTTAAGCTGGAAGTAGCTGGTTTTAGCTTGTCTCCCAGCCTGGGTTAGCAGGTGTTCAGCTGGTTTAAGCTGGTCAAAAGTCAAAACCCCTCTAAAACCAGCTATGACCAGGCTGGGAGACCAGCCAAAACCAGCCTGACCAGCTTAGGCTAGTTTTAGCTGGATTTTTCAGGAGGGTAGAGTAATGGGATTTGTGTTGTTTGATGTCAATTGGCAGATTGATAGATTCATGTTCTGTTTTTGTTGTTATTAGAAAAACATAAGCATGGTTTAATATAGGGCAGATTTACCATATTGCCAATCTATTACAGTATTATGGGGTGTGTCTATATTCAAATCAATATTAATGTATTTGATCTTTCGTCTTAATATGTTGTAACCTACTGTAAACAATTAGTAAACAAATGACAACGCTAAAGCTATGTCTAATATATTACGAAATTAACAATCTAATATTTATTCTTTCTTGATGTATAATCACACTCACAACAATTTAGCAAGAGTAAATGTAGACAATATTCGCAAAAAGCGATTACAGTTTCTTGCGTCTTCTGTCCGCCATGGGTCCATTCCAGACCAGAGGAACAACATAGGCCTACATAGCTTTCACGATATGAATTTAATTACACTAAATCGCTTTTAATTATGTAATTTAAAACAAGGCCACCAATGAAATGGTGATCATTGCTGAAAAAAGAGATTTCAAACTCCAAAAACGACTTACCATCAACGAGTAAAACGAACAGAATGAGCACAAAATAGCACAAAATATAGTTGGTTGTGGAGAGTGTTCACTGTTGCTCTTCTTGGAGTCAGATCCAGTTTCAGGAAACCCTGCCTCCAAGTTTTAATTTCATAAAAAGAAAGTTTATTTCATTATAAAGATAAAGTTAGGATGAAACACGACAGTCAGCATTTAACCAGAATGATAACAGTTAGCCTACAGTGCCATGACTGGCTAAATGAAAATGAAAGTAAGGAGACTTGACCTGTCAGCGTGACCTGGTTCAGTGAGTCAAAATCACATGATTTCAGTAAACGTTAGGCATATGTCATATGTGTTTTTGAAACTTAGTTCACGTGACTTTGGCAGTTTGATACGCGCTCCGAACCACTGAATCGAAACAAATGATTCGTAAAGCTTCGGAGCTTCATGAAGCAGTGTTTTGAAATCGCCTATCACTAGATATTGTTGAATAAAGTTGATATTTTGTTATTTTTGCCGCACAAACAGTATTCTCGTCGCTTTATAATATTAAGGTTGAACCACTGTAGTAACATGAACTGTTTTAAATATTTTTTTTAGTACCTTTCTGGGCATTGAAAAAGGGAGTGTTATTGCTGCCAAGGCAGGCTTTACTGAGCCATCGGATTTGATCAAAAATATCTTAATTTGTGTTCTGAAGGTCAAATTTGTCTTACTGGTGTGGAACGACATGAGGTTGAGAATTTTCATTTTTGGGTGAACCCTTTAAATGAAAGTAAACACTGTACATTTTCAAACAGGATCTTTATTTACCCTTGCAAGACTTCGTTCAGCTGGAACTTGAGTTCATTCAGTCAAGATAGAGGGGGAGTTATGAGGTTTACTGACAGTTTGGGCCTGAGGATTCAACAAGATTTCATCACAAGCTCTTTTTAATACCTTTCATTTGCTAAATATTTGTAAGACAGACAGACGTAAAGGTTGACAAAAAGCATTGATTTATTGAAGAAGAAGGGGGAAAAAACACCACCACCACCAAAAAAGGTCACTTGAGTGTAAAAGCAAAAAACAGGTTGAGCCCTACCTTTAGCTGTCAGTCTGTGCTGTTGTCCAGTTGGCATTTTCACTCCTAAATGGAGGCTGTGCTACTGAAGTGCCACCTAGTGACTGTTACCAAAAAAAGCATCAGAGTTTCACCTCTTCAGTTCACTTTGATATTGCATACCGAACTGATATACATGCACGAATCATCACTGCTTGAAGTGGGCCTTTATGTCTTGTGCTGAATTTCAACTCCCTGTTGGATTATTATTGGTGGTAGGTGTAGGGGAGGGGTTAGGATTAGGGGTGGAGTTAAGACTGGGCAATCAGGTAGAGACTTCAAGGAGTAATAATTTGGCAGAGGGGTCGGGAATAGAGTGGTGCAGGTATGACGTCACTTTGTAGGCCAAACAGAAGTTAGCATCACACACTGGTTCCCTTGACAAAATCCCAATAGGATTTTTCCACAGGCTTTGGGATTATTACAAAAAACAAGTTCTGTGATCAACAAAGGTTTGATATTTACACGTTTTGTCCATCAAGATAATTTTGACAGAATGACACAAGTTTTATGAAGTTTGAAGCATAAATGCAGTCGCCAGAAGTAAAAAGCTAAAGGTAGGCTAAAACAAACTTCATCACGGTCACATGACTTCAGTGTCACCATCACTAAGCTTCCAAAAACTCTTTGTTTTTATATAAAAACATTTTCCCTAAATGTTTAAGTTAGAATAGTTTGCAGAGGTGGACATTCCAGGGGTCAGAAAGTAAAAGTCCTGCCATATTTTTATTCCACCCACTGAAGCAGTGTTAAAGTTAATGAGATAAATAAGTGATTAATTGAGTGATGATTGAGCATTATTGAAGACACCTGATGATAACAAGCAGAATCACCAAAGGAGAAAATCACAATTTTGTCACAACAACAATCACAACAACAACTAAAACAAACCCTGACCTCGATGATGGTAACTTAAAAATAGTGATTTTCTCCTTTGGTGATTCTGCTTGTTATCATCAGGTGTCTTCAATAATGCTCAATCATCACTCAATTAATCACTTATTTATCTCATTAATGCTTCAGTGGGTGGAATAAAAATATGGCAGGACTTTTACTTTCTGACCCCTGGAATGTCCACCTCTGATAGTTTATGAGAGCACAATTATGAGTATTGAGGCTCTAAAAACGGACTGAGCTCACCTGTTTGTTGTGATGATGTTTAATATTGCAGACAGCCTCTGTAGTCCCACTTAGCCACTTGTTAGCAACCGCCTTTTTCAAGACACATAACGGATTAACAAAATGGGGTGGGGTGGGTAATACTGATGCATTTTATGTCATAGAATAAAACATGAAAGTGTCTTGAGCTTGTGTTCACCACAGACCTTATTTCAGCCATTTAACCAAAATCCCATTCAAAAAACCCATTGACTTCGGCACAATGGAACCAGAAAAGCTAAAATGCTAACTCACTTCTGCGTTTTGGCCTACAAAGTGATGTCATGCATCACTCTATTGTGGAACAACTTTTATTTTTCCACTTTAAGCACTGCGATCATAGTCTTATGTTTTAACTGAAGGAATGTCATAATAACAATAAACTGAATTCAGAAACAAACTGAATGATAGTTGAATACAAATATTTACAGCATTCAAAAACCAAACAGACAGTGTAAACTTCATTATCAGGTAATACAGACGATGACAAATTTTTCAGTAATCTTTGATCAAAAAGTATTTTTCCTATTTATTTTCTCCACGAGAATTCACTAAAATAGTAATACTTCCAATACTTTCTTTGTTTGTACTTAAAGGTGCTCTAAGCGATGTCACATGTTTTTAGGCCAAAACATTTTTTGTCACATACAGCAAACATCTCCTCACTGTCCGCTAGTTGCCTGTCCCCTGAACACACTTTAAAAAAACGTGGTCTCTGTAGTCGCCACAAGCTCCGAAAACGGCAATAAAAACAAACTGGTGCAGCCTGGGGCCTGTACCATAAAGCCGGATTAGCTGGTTAGCCAGGTAAGTTTCAGATTAGTTTGTGCCAATCCTGGGTTTTAGCTACCATGACAGTGACTTGGCTTTTAGCGGTGTTCATCGCCATGGTAACTTACGCTCCACAGCTAACCTGCTCCGGGGCAGGTTATGTTCTGGGTTAGAGATATCAAACCAAAACTGGGCCAATCAGATGTGAGCAAAGTGACACTGACACACCCAACACAATAAAGTCACTCCCCCAGTTTCTTTTCCTCCAAATTAAAGGTCATTATATAGTTAAAAAAAAATCAACAATGAAATTGTCTGGCTTTAATGATAATTAGAATTATTTTATGATTTATATATGATTTATAAAATGTTATATGATTTATATTATTATTAATCCATTACACAAGCGATTTTAGTTTAACAGTTATTAGTTATTTAGTTTAAATGGATATTAATATATATAGATCATGTGTAAGATAAATAAGCTGTAAATAAACTTTAAAAATGACTACATGTGAACATACATATTTGAGTATCACTATATATTATCAACTATATAACTTCACAAGGTTCACTTGCACTGATAGAGAAAGAAAAATATTTCTTTTATTTGTCCTCTTTCACGGACAAGTATTTTCTTTAGTGTTGTGCCGCGTCACTCCCTTGGGTGGTTTCTGCCGCAACCATGTAACACTATCTTGGTCACGAGCCACTTCCTCTATTCATATTACTCAACTCCTGTAAAAGGTTTTCCTTTATAGATTCAGGAGGAGTCAGGTAGGCATATAATATTTTCTTCTTAGATTATATTATCTCAGGGTCTACTTCTGATCACTACCGTACCTCCTAGGCCTACGGTTCAGATATCAACCAAGCCTACCTGGGTGGGGTGGGTTAGCCTCCCGTTCAGGTCACCACAGCTGGCTCTTCGCCCTTAGAGGACAGCTATGCCTGCTAATGCACTCCCACGTCCCACTCTGTTGCGACTGGTTGGCAACCTTGACTGACTTTGTAAAGTCCGTCGGGATATCTTTATAAAAATCTATCTTTTTCAGACAGTCAACTTCTGATACCCCAAATGGATTCTCACTCTACAACAATAAACAGACTGAGACAATACTATCAGAGTTTGAGGGAAGTCCCCATTCTCTAATTTATTATTTCTTGCAAAGGCAAAAGCTAAATACACCACTCTGTGCCAGCTGGAAGTTCCATGGGCCAGACAAATAATTACATTTCTAAAGCTTACCCTCTTCTCTATTCAGTATATGTTTTCTCTAAGAAAATCAGGTGTCTTCTTTGATCTTCTGAGGGTTGTGGTCTGGAAATGGCTTCCGCTTGCTGCTTGCTTGTATGCTCTTTCTTTCTTCAGCAAAATTACACAACTACTACTACTACTCCAACTATTCCTCTGAGAGCTATAAAGGCCCCTGTATTTATATTCTCTTTTGACGCACTTTATCTTTTCATTTACGTACATGTCGTTTCTACTTGCGTCAATTGCTATGTTACTTGTCTGTCACCTTTTTTACTTGAGTCAATGCATTTTGTATTTGCATCAATAGCTTAAGCAATACACACTTTTTTTTTTATTATTATACATTTTTATCAGATTTCTACCTTGCTAGACATTTATTTCCTAACTGTCTTCATTCTTATCAGTTACACACAACAATGCTTCTATCCCCCAGAACCCATGTTCACCTACACACATAATTGTCATCTTTACAGGATGTTTTTGTTTCATTTATGAAAACTTCATAGACCCCAGAGATTCTTCAAGTTTAGCAATTTTCTGCTTTTTATTATATCTTTTAAAATCTTTATCAAATTGTTTGGAAGAGAACACTCCATTTCTCTTGACAGTGTAAATGCCTTTAAATTCTTCATTTTCAGCAAAAGAGTTTTAAATCACACTGGCTCTCTTGTGAGAAGTCAATCATAGTTTCATAGTACAGGCCCCCAGACCACGAATCATAATAAACACGCTCCAGCCAATAACCGACAAGAATGATTTTAAATGCGCGTTCATGACTGTTTCAGGAAGTACTGAGGGGAGGGGCAGGAGGAGGAGGAGGAGGGTCTAGCTAGCCTCTGTTTTGTTTGACAACACTTCGAACGTCAACAGGAAGTTACTCCACCCAGGATCACTTAGAGGACCTTTAATGCTTTTTTATTATTATTATTATTTATGTCTTTATTTTTTATTATATTATACAAAATAATCTTATTTCAAACCAAAAAAAAAAGATTATTTTGCTTGTTGTAAGGAAAAAGTCACTTAATTTTGACTTATTTTTTTCTGAAATCAAGACAATAATTTTTACTTGTCTAGAAAATGCTAGAATTTAAGATTTAAGAATTTTTAGATATTTGGAGTGGAAACAAAAAGACAAAAAATATATTATTCAGAGTGATATCTGCCCATACCAATAACGCTACTGATAGTTTTGGGGTTTTCTACTTTTTTTTTTTTTTTTTTTAATTAATGTTACTTTCATTATAATTAATCATATGTGAGCCAGGACCACAAAACCAGGGTCAGTTTTTTTTTTAAATTGAGATTTGAATAAATAAGCTTTCCATTAATGTATGGTTTGTTAGGATAGGACAACATTCGGCTGATAACTATTTGGAATCTGAAGGTGCAAAAAAATCAAAATATTGTGAAAATTGACTATAAAGTTGTCCAAATAAAGTCCTTGGCAATGCATATCGACTCACAAAAATACAGTTTTGATATATTTACAGTAGGAAATTTACAAAATATCTTCATGGAACATGATCTTTACTTAATATCCTAATGATTTTTGGCATAAAAGAAAAAAATTATAATTTTGACCTATAAAATGTATTGTTGGCTATTGCTACAAATATACCCGTGCGACTTATGAGGGTCACGTATTTTTAATTATTATAATTTAATAAGAAATGCAAATAAAAACTTTATTCTCTTCTTTTCATCAACTTGTTTCAGAGTAACTGGTATCAGTTATAAACAAACACATTACTCAAATTAACATTAACACATTAACTAAATTCTGAAGATTAAATTAATATTTCTTAACTTTCCGAATGATATTAATTCATATAATTACTATTAATACTGAACAGGTTTCTTAGTATTTTCTTTACACAAAGCCCAAATGCAGTGCATTTTCCTGCCCTCTTTTGACAGGATATATCAGCCCTGACTACCGGCAGTTATTAAACTATAGGATGAAAGCTGATAGTGTGAAAATTAGCTTTTATACTATTTTATAGCTGATACTGATTATTGGCCTATATATTTGTGAATCTCTACTATTTATGTTTTTTTCATCTGTTGTGGCAAAAATTCAGCTGACTCTTGATGCATAAGAGACAAACTCATCCAATTGACTTTCAAAGTTTTATTTCCTGCAAGTAAGGTCAGACAGTCAACAGAAACACAAGTAGCTGCAGAGTGTAAGACAAAGAATGAAAGCTTCCCCTCCCTTTTGTATCTCTAACCTCCAAGGCTGAAGCCTCGGTCCTTTTACCATATTAGGAACATGTTTACCACTTCTGTTTTTCTGCTTGTCACCCAAAGAATGCACTTGAACACTTCTGAGAAAAACAAAATCCTTTAACTAAGCATACAAGTAAAATCATATGAAAATTATACACAAACTCAATTTCCTCCACACATCCTTCTAACAATAAAGCATTTGTTGTATATATTTAGCAGGAAGGCTGAATTCTACAAGTTCTTTGTGATTTAAATACAAATACTTACTGTAGGAAAAATTAATTCACGCAAATGAATGAGAGACAAAGGTACAAAGTCACTTT
This sequence comes from Ancherythroculter nigrocauda, assembly GCA_036281575.1. Taxonomy (NCBI): domain Eukaryota; kingdom Metazoa; phylum Chordata; class Actinopteri; order Cypriniformes; family Xenocyprididae; genus Ancherythroculter; species Ancherythroculter nigrocauda. The sequence continues at coordinate 56,493,461 of VTFQ01000002.1, read as the reverse complement.
CACTTTCCGTTTCAAACTTCATCTATTTGTGTATCTATCACATATTTAAATCAGCAAATGTAATATGCACATTTCAAATAAGGTTGAAAAGTAATTGCAGGAAATTTCCTCACACAATAATTTGGATAAAATTACAAATGAACAACTTGCTAGAAAATATGGCTATGAGCATCACACAGTTAACATGATATGTTTCCAGTAACAGATGGGTTAATATTTGCATAAGAGCTCAAGTTAAGTGCTTTATCATTAATGAGAGGCCTGCAAAGCATAAAGATGTTCATAAAGCAAAACATTTCATCATGTTTCAGCTCATTTTTAGAGGAATATTATAGAAGTTTGTTTTAGCTGATTTAATTCAAAGGGAATATAATGTTATTAATAATAATAATAATAAATTGTATTTGTATTGCGCCTTTCTTACACTCAAGGTGTTACAATAAGAAAAAACAAACAAAAAAAACAGCACAACTCCATAATGACAAACATAATCATAACACAGAAACAACAATGGCAACAAGTACTGTAAAATCACTTAAAAGCTACAGTAAAAAGATATGTTTTGAGTAAATTCTTAAAACAATCAAAAGATGGAGCATTCCTAATAGGAAAAGTCAGAGAATTCCACAACCTGGAAGCAATACAAGAGAAAGATCTCCCACCCATAATTTTGAGTTTACAAGGCTGGCTGAGTAAGAGATCCAGCAGTAGCTGTTTGCAATCCTCTCAGATCATACGTCTTTCTCCATCTAAGAAAACAACAAATACAGATGGTAAATAGAGAAATGAAGAGTGTTGTTCTCAGCTACAGAAAATCAACACGCATATCTTTCACCAATCAGTGAATGAGAGTCAGTTTATTTAAATGTTTATTTCTTACCAGGATGATTTTGTCAGTGCAGGTGAAATCAAACACAGATCTATAAAGACACACTACAGTAGTGCAGTATCTTACCTCACACTTCGACTTTCAAAAGAAGCTCTTGTTTCCTTATCTCCTCATCTCCTTTGGAAAAATAAACACACACAATTAAACAATAATTATGCACAATAAAGATATTTTTCTCTCAATACAATATCTGTAGGTGTTACTTACTCTTTCTGGATTTACTGCGGCGATAGTAAATCACACCAACAGCTGCAGCTGCAAACCCCAGCAGAACAGCAACAACAACTATTCCTGTGACAACACCTGAAGACACATCTGAACCTGGAACAGATGAAGACAGACAGTCATTAGTGTGAGCAAATCTGACTGTGTTTTTAGACCATTGTCACTGGAAATATTATTGTAATTCCTATTAATATTTAATGTATACCTTTATTCTTTTATCTTTTTCTTTATTCTTTATTTATATTCTTTTATCTCTTTTATCTTAAATATTTTCTTTTCATTGTATTTTATTTCTCTCTTTTTTAGTCATGATCCAATTTGATTACTATTGTTTAAATTTTTTATGTAAAAACTTTGAATTATCTTGTGTATGAAATGAAAATTATTATAAATTAAAAAAAAAAATTGTTTTATTAAAATAAAGTCTGAAGTCACTGTTATGGAGGTCAGCATCTGCTTTAGTTGGGCTCTTGACCCTTGACTTTTTCATGTTAGTTATTCTCTGACTGCTTTAACTGTGTGTTTCTGATGCAAGTTTAACATATGAACAATAACATACAGGGTAAGAGAATAAACAGATCTGACTGTCCCTCTTAAAACAATTCACAATGAAAAAATAATTTATTTACATCATTAAATCTGTAAAATATGTCAGGGAAAATGACACTGAATGACTCACCTGTGACAGTCACACTTAATGTTTTTTTAATTTCAACCCAGCTGTTTTTTCTGATGATTTTTGTGCGGTCACACGTTGTTCGGTTTCTGTTCAAGCTTTCCTCTTTTCCTGAACCCTCGCTTCGGATGAGCTCTGCTTCATAACGTCCAGCATGTTCAGTTCTGGTGTTTGTGATGATCAGAGATCCACTCTCATCCACCTTCAGTCTGTCTCTGAATCTCCCGCCTTCACCATCATAAAAACAGCTCGTACTGGGATGTCCGTTGATGTGAGCGATGAGAATGTCATTAAAATACCACTGCATTATTTCTTCCTGTTTTTTGACACAGTTTAGAGTGACCGGCTCTCCCTCAATCACTGACACTTTATCTGGATCAGCACCGAACACACATGAAGACACAAATGAACAGTTATTAGTATTTTACAGGTATTTCCTGAATTATTACAATCAAATACCTTCACTTTAAAAATAAAATGTTAAAAAGTGGTCTATGACTAGCAGCAGCGGCTGCCAAACAATAACCATTAAATTAAAGTAAAATATCCTAATTTAAATGAAGTGCAAAAAAATTTTAAGTGTTAAAAAACACTGTTATTTTACAGGTATTTCCTGATTTGATTCAAATGACTGGAAGCAACAGAACATTAAACACTAACAGATCTCTCAAGATCTCAGCATCTTCACTTACTACAATCCTGACTTTATTTATTTAGTAAAGTTCTTATTGAGAATGAACAGAGGTTTAGATGTTGATGTTTTATTAAAATAAAGTCTGAAGTCACTGTTATGGAGTTCAGCATCTGCTTTAGTTGAGCTCTTGACCCTTGACTTCTTCATGTTAGTTATTCTCTGACTGCTTTAACTGTGTGTTTCTGATGCAAGTTTAACATATGAACAATAACATACAGGGTAAGAGAATAAACAGATCTGACTGTCCCTCTTAAAACAATTCAAAATGGAAAAATCATTTATTTACATCATTAAATCTGTAAAATACGTCAGGGAAAATGACACTGAATGACTCACCTGTGACAGTCACACTTAATGTTTTTATAATTTCGCCCCTGATGATTTTTGTGCGGTCACACATTGTTCGGTTTCTGTTCAAGCTTTCCTCTTTTCCTGAACCCTTGCTTCGGATGAGCTCTGCTTCATAACGTCCAGCATGTTCAGTTCTGGTGTTTGTGATGATCAGAGATCCACTCTCATGGCCCACCTTCAGTCTGTCTCTGAATCTCCCGCCTTCACCATCATATAAACAGCTCGTACTGGGATGTCCGTTGATGTGAGCGATGAGAATGTCATTAAAATACCACTGCATTACGTCTTCTTGTTCTTTGGCACAGTTTAGAGTGGCCGGCTCTCCCTCAATCACTGACACTTTATCTGGATCAGCACCGAACACACATGAAGACACAAATGAACAGTTATTAGTATTTTACAGGTATTTCCTGAATTATTACAATCAAATACCTTCACTTTAAAAAAAAAATGTTAAAAAGCGGTCAATGACTAGCAGCAGCGGCTGCCAAACAAAAACCATTAAATTAAAGTAAAATATCCTCATTTAAATGAAGTGCAAAAAACTTTAACATAAATTTTAAGTGTTAAAAAACACTGTTATTTTACAGGTATTTCCTGATTTGATTCAAATGACTGGAAGCAACAGAACATTAAACACTAACAGATCTCTCAAGATCTCAGCATCTTCACTTACTACAATCCTGACTTTATTTATTTAGTAAAGTTCTTATTGAGAATGAACAGAGGTTTAGATGTTGATGTTTTATTAAAATAAAGTCTGAAGTCACTGTTATGGAGTTCAGCATCTGCTTTAGTTGAGCTCTTGACCCTTGACTTTTTCATGTTAGTTATTCTCTGACTGCTTTAACTGTGTGTTTCTGATGCAAGTTTAACATATGAACAATAACATACAGGGTAAGAGAATAAACAGATCTGACTGTCCCTCTTAAAACAATTCAAAATGAAAAAATCATTTATTTACATCATTAAATCTGTAAAATACGTCAGGGAAGATGACACTGAATGACTCACCTGTGACAGTCACACTTAATGTTTTTATAATTTCAACCCAGCTGTTTTTTCTGATGATTTTTGTGCGGTCACACTTTCGGTTTCCGTTCAAACTTTCATCTTTGCCTGAACCCTCGCTTCGGATGAGCTCTGCTTCATAACGTCCAGCATGTTCAGTTCTGGTGTTTGTGATGATCAGAGATCCACTCTCATCCACCTTCAGTCTGTTTCTGAATCTCCCGCCTTCACCATCATAAAAACAGCTCGTACTGGGATGTCCGTTGATGTGAGCGATGAGAATGTCATTAAAATACCACTGCATTACGTCTTCTTGTTCTTTGGCACAGTTTAGAGTGACCGGCTCTCCCTCAATCACTGACACTTTATTTGGATCAGCACCGAACACACATGAAGACACAAATGAACAGTTATTAGTATTTTACAGGTATTTCCTGAATTATTACAATCAAATACCTTCACTTTAAAAAAAATGTTAAAAAGCGGTCAATGACTAGCAGCAGCGGCTGCCAAACAAAAAACCATTAAATTAAAGTAAAATATCCTCATTTAAATGAAGTGCAAAAAACTTTAACATAAAATTTAAGTGTTAAAAAACACTGTTATTTTACAGGTATTTCCTGATTTGATTCAAATGACTGGCAGCAACAGAACATTAAACTCTAACAGATCTCTCAAGATCTCAGCATCTTCACTTACTACAATCCTGACTTTATTTATTTAGTAAAGTTCTTATTGAGAATGAACAGAGGTTTAGATGTTGATGTTTTATTAAAATAAAGTCTGAATTAACTGTTATGGAGTTCAGCATCTGCTTTAGTTGAGCTCTTGACCCTTGACTTTTTCATGTTAGTTATTCTCTGACTGCTTTAACTGTGTGTTTCTGATGCAAGTTTAACATATGAACAATAACATACAGGGTAAGAGAATAAACAGATCTGACTGTCCCTCTTAAAACAATTCAAAATGGAAAAATCATTTATTTACATCATTAAATCTGTAAAATACGTCAGGGAAAATGACACTGAATGACTCACCTGTGACAGTCACACTTAATGTTTTTTTAATTTCAACCCAGCTGTTTTTTCTGATGATTTTTGTGCGGTCACACTTTCGGTTTCTGTTCAAACTTTCATCTTTGCCTGAACCCCCGATTTGGATGAGCTCTGCTTCATAACGTCCAGCATGTTCAGTTCTGGTGTTTGTGATGATCAGAGATCCAGTCTTATAGTCCATCTCCAGTCTGTCTCTGAATATCTCGCCTTCACCATCATAAAAACAGCTCGTACTGGGATGTCCGTTGATGTGAGCGATGAGAATGTCATTAAAATACCACTGCATTACGTCTTCTTGTTCTTTGGCACAGTTTAGAGTGACCGGCTCTCCCTCAATCACTGACACTTTATCTGGATCAGCACCGAACACACATGAAGACACAAATGAACAGTTATTAGTATTTTACAGGTATTTCCTGAATTATTACAATCAAATACCTTCACTTTAAAAAAAATGTTAAAAAGCGGTCAATGACTAGCAGCAGCGGCTGCCAAACAAAAACCATTAAATTAAAGTAAAATATCCTCATTTAAATGAAGTGCAAAAAACTTTAACATAAATTTTAAGTGTTAAAAAACACTGTTATTTTACAGGTATTTCCTGATTTGATTCAAATGACTGGCAGCAACAGAACATTAAACTCTAACAGATCTCTCAAGATCTCAGCATCTTCACTTACTACAATCCTGACTTTATTTATTTAGTAAAGTTCTTATTGAGAATGAACAGAGGTTTAGATGTTGATGTTTCATTAAAAAAAGTCTGAAGTCACTGTTATGGAGGTCAGCATCTGCTTTAGTTGAGCTCTTGACCCTTGACTTTTTCATGTTAGTTATTCTCTGACTGCTTTAACTGTGTGTTTCTGATGCAAGTTTAACATATGAACAATAACATACAGGGTAAGAGAATAAACAGATCTGACTGTCCCTCTTAAAACAATTCAAAATAGAAAAATCATTTATTTACATCATTAAATCTGTAAAATACGTCAGGGAAAATGACACTGAATGACTCACCTGTGACAGTCACAATTAATGTTTTTTTAATTTCAACCCAGCTGTTTTTTCTGATGATTTTTGTGCGGTCACACTTTCGGTTTCCGTTCAAACTTTCATCTTTGCCTGAACCCCCGATTTGGATGAGCTCTGCTTCATAACGTCCAGCATGTTCAGTTCTGGTGTTTGTGATGATCAGAGATCCACTCTCATCCACCTTCAGTCTGTCTCTGAATCTCCCGCCTTCACCATCATAAAAACAGCTCGTACTGGGATGTCCGTTGATGTGAGCGATGAGAATGTCATTAAAATACCACAGCATTACGTCTTCTTGTTCTTTGGCACAGTTTAGAGTGACCGGCTCTCCCTCAATCACTGACACTTTATCTGGATCAGCACCGAACACACATGAAGACACAAATGAACAGTTATTAGTATTTTACAGGTATTTCCTGAATTATTACAATCAAATACCTTCACTTTAAAAAAAAAAATGTTAAAAAGCGGTCAATGACTAGCAGCAGCAGCTGCCAAACAAAAACCATTAAATTAAAGTAAAATATCCTCATTTAAATGAAGTGCAAAAAACTTTAACATAAATTTTAAGTGTTAAAAAACACTGTTATTTTACAGGTATTTCCTGATTTGATTTAAATGACTGGCAGCAACAGAACATTAAACTCTAACAGATCTCTCAAGATCTCAGCATCTTCACTTACTACAATCCTGACTTTATTTATTTAGTAAAGTTCTTATTGAGAATGAACAGAGGTTTAGATGTTGATGTTTTATTAAAATAAAGTCTGAAGTCACTGTTATGGAGTTCAGCATCTGCTTTAGTTGGGCTCTTGACCCTTGACTTTTTCATGTTAGTTATTCTCTGACTGCTTTAACTGTGTGTTTCTGATGCAAGTTTAACATATGAACAATAACATACAGGGTAAGAGAATAAACAGATCTGACTGTCCCTCTTAAAACAATTCAAAATGGAAAAATCATTTATTTACATCATTAAATCTGTAAAATACGTCAGGGAAAATGACACTGAATGACTCACCTGTGACAGTCACACTTAATGTTTTTTTAATTTCAACCCAGCTGTTTTTTCTGATGATTTTTGTGCGGTCACACTTTCGGTTTCCGTTCAAACTTTCATCTTTGCCTGAACCCCCGATTTGGATGAGCTCTGCTTCATAACGTCCAGCATGTTCAGTTCTGATGTCTGTGATGTTCAGAGATCCAGTCTTATAGTCCATCTCCAGTCTGTTTCTGAATCTCCCGCCTTCACCATCATATAAACAGCTCGTACTGGGATGTCCGTTGATGTGAGCGATGAGAATGTCATTAAAATACCACTGCATTACGTCTTCTTGTTCTTTGGCACAGTTTAGAGTGACCGGCTCTCCCTCAATCACTGACACTTTATTTGGATCAGCACCGAACACACATGAAGACACAAATGAACAGTTATTAGTATTTTACAGGTATTTCCTGAATTATTACAATCAAATACCTTCACTTTAAAAAAAATGTTAAAAAGCGGTCAATGACTAGCAGCAGCGGCTGCCAAACAAAAAACCATTAAATTAAAGTAAAATATCCTCATTTAAATGAAGTGCAAAAAACTTTAACATAAAATTTAAGTGTTAAAAAACACTGTTATTTTACAGGTATTTCCTGATTTGATTCAAATGACTGGCAGCAACAGAACATTAAACTCTAACAGATCTCTCAAGATCTCAGCATCTTCACTTACTACAATCCTGACTTTATTTATTTAGTAAAGTTCTTATTGAGAATGAACAGAGGTTTAGATGTTGATGTTTTATTAAAATAAAGTCTGAATTAACTGTTATGGAGTTCAGCATCTGCTTTAGTTGAGCTCTTGACCCTTGACTTTTTCATGTTAGTTATTCTCTGACTGCTTTAACTGTGTGTTTCTGATGCAAGTTTAACATATGAACAATAACATACAGGGTAAGAGAATAAACAGATCTGACTGTCCCTCTTAAAACAATTCAAAATGGAAAAATCATTTATTTACATCATTAAATCTGTAAAATACGTCAGGGAAAATGACACTGAATGACTCACCTGTGACAGTCACACTTAATGTTTTTATAATTTCAACCCAGCTGTTTTTTCTGATGATTTTTGTGCGGTCACACGTTGTTCGGTTTCTGTTCAAGCTTTCCTCTTTGCCTGAACCCTCGCTTCGGATGAGCTCTGCTTCATAACGTCCAGCATGTTCAGGTCTGGTGTTTGTGATGATCAGCGATCCACTCTCATGGCCCACCTTCAGTCTGTCTCTGAATCTCCCGCCTTCACCATCATAAAAACAGCTCGTATTGAGATGTCCGTTGATGTGAGCGATGAGAATGTCATTAAAATACCACTGCATTACGTCTTCTTGTTTTTTGGCACAGTTTAGAGTGGCCGGCTCTCCCTCAATCACTGACACTTTATCTGGATCAGCACCGAACACACATGAAGACACAAATGAACAGTTATTAGTATTTTACAGGTATTTCCTGAATTATTACAATCAAATACCTTCACTTTAAAAAAAAATGTTAAAAAGCGGTCAATGACTAGCAGCAGCAGCTGCCAAACAAAAACCATTAAATTAAAGTAAAATATCCTAATCTAAATGAAGTGCAAAAAGCTTTAACATAAATTTTAAGTGTTAAAAAACACTGTTATTTTACAGGTATTTCCTGATTTGATTCAAATGACTGGAAGCAACAGAACATTAAACACTAACAGATCTCTCAAGATCTCAGCATCTTCACTTACTACAATCCTGACTTTATTTATTTAGTAAAGTTCTTATTGAGAATGAACAGAGGTTTAGATGTTGATGTTTTATTAAAATAAAGTCTGAAGTCACTGTTATGGAGGTCAGCATCTGCTTTAGTTGAGCTCTTGACCCTTGACTTTTTCATGTTAGTTATTCTCTGACTGCTTTAACTGTGTGTTTCTGATGCAAGTTTAACATATGAACAATAACATACAGGGTAAGAGAATAAACAGATCTGACTGTCCCTCTTAAAACAATTCAAAATGAAAAAATAATTTATTTACATCATTAAATCTGTAAAATACGTCAGGGAAAATGACACTGAATGACTCACCTGTGACAGTCACACTTAATGTTTTTATAATTTCAACCCAGCTGTTTTTTCTGATGATTTTTGTGCGGTCACACGTTGTTCGGTTTCTGTTCAAGCTTTCCTCTTTGCCTGAACCCTCGCTTCGGATGAGCTCTGCTTCATAACGTCCAGCATGTTCAGGTCTGGTGTTTGTGATGATCAGAGATCCACTCTCATGGCCCACCTTCAGTCTGTCTCTGAATCTCCCGCCTTCACCATCATAAAAACAGCTCGTATTGAGATGTCCGTTGATGTGAGCGATGAGAATGTCATTAAAATACCACTGCATTACGTCTTCTTGTTTTTTGGCACAGTTTAGAGTGGCCGGCTCTCCCTCAATCACTGACACTTTATCTGGATCAGCACCGAACACACATGAAGACACAAATGAACAGTTAGTAGTATTTTACAGGTATTTCCTGAATTATTACAATCAAATACCTTCACTTTAAAAAAAAAATGTTAAAAAGCGGTCAATGACTAGCAGCAGCGGCTGCCAAACAAAAACCATTAAATTAAAGTAAAATATCCTCATTTAAATGAAGTGCAAAAAACTTTAACATAAATTTTAAGTGTTAAAAAACACTGTTATTTTACAGGTATTTCCTGATTTGATTCAAATGACTGGAAGCAACAGAACATTAAACTCTAACAGATCTCTCAAGATCTCAGCATCTTCACTTACTACAATCCTGACTTTATTTATTTAGTAAAGTTCTTATTGAGAATGAACAGAGGTTTAGATGTTGATGTTTTATTAAAAAAAGTCTGAAGTCACTGTTATGGAGGTCAGCATCTGCTTTAGTTGAGCTCTTGACCCTTGACTTTTTCATGTTAGTTATTCTCTGACTGCTTTAACTGTGTGTTTCTGATGCAAGTTTAACATATGAACATTAACATACAGGGTATAAGAGAATAAACAGATCTGACTGTCCCTCTTAAAACAATTCACAATGGAAAAATCATTTATTTACATCATTAAATCTGTAAAATACGTCAGGGAAGATGACACTGAATGACTCACCTGTGACAGTCACACTTAATGTTTTTTTAATTTCAACCCAGCTGTTTTTTCTGATGATTTTTGTGCGGTCACACTTTCGGTTTCCGTTCAAGCTTTCCTCTTTGCCTGAACCCTCGCTTCGGATGAGCTCTGCTTCATAACGTCCAGCATGTTCAGATCTGGTGTTTGTGATGATCAGAGATCCACTCTCATCCACCTTCAGTCTGTCTCTGAATCTCCCGCCTTCACCATCATAAAAACAGCTCGTATTGAGATGTCCGTTGATGTGAGCGATGAGAATGTCATTAAAATACCACTGCATTACGTCTTCTTGTTCTTTGGCACAGTTTAGAGTGACCGGCTCTCCCTCAATCACTGACACTTTATTTGGATCAGCACCGAACACACCTGAAGACACAAATGAACAGTTAGTAGTGTGTTTGCATGCGTACATCTTTCACCTATTGTGGGAACCAAATGTATAAAAATATAGAAACAACAGAAATGCTCCCACAAGGATGTGCCTAAAGCCTGCTAAAACCTTATTTTGGGAACAACCCTTATTTGTAAAAGAAAAAAAAAAATAGTAAAAATGCAGAAAGTGTTCTGTTAGGGATGGGTTAGGGTTAGTAACTAGCTGTGTAATATTAACAGTAATGTCTATTCTAAAACATATATGCTGTATTCATGCAATATACTGCAGTACATTTTAAAATTATATTCAAGGTGCATTTGATCAGGCAAATATATCGCGTTCTCTGGAAGAAGAAATGAAAAAAGAAATGAAAGATATCTGTAAGTTTAATAAGATTTAAGCGATCACATGTGTTTTAAAGAAACTGCGCCATTCGTCCGCCATTTAAGAGTCCAGAACAGGAAGAACTAAATTACCACGATGTATAAAGTACGCGTATAGCGAAAACATTATATTCATATGTCATATTAAATTATTTAATACAATGCTGAATAAAATAATTTCGATGAGCTGAGTTGAAACTGCTTCATTTTTCATCTCTGAAAACGTAAAGGGTTGGAACTACAGAAACAAATAGTTGTCTTACCATCAACGAGAAAAGCAAGCAGAATGATCATCTTATAGCCCCCCATTCTTTTAAATGACTGATGAACAGAATAAGAGATATTGGAGATTTCAATATAGCTTCGTAAGTTGTTTGTTCTGTTGTTGTTGTTGCCAAATGGAGTCTGAAACAGTTTCTTTCTTTTCCGGTCTCAGCGAGAAAAACCCGCCCTCAATGCATCGAGTCCACCGCAGATTTTGACATTCAGTGTAAAGGTAAAGTTAGGAAAAATCGGATAGGCTAATTAAAACACGACAGAAAGCTTATTTACCCAGATGAAATTACAATAATCGTTATTTCTTCCGTCAAATTAAAGTACATCTATATTGTATACTGGTGGTAGAGATTCGGAAATGAAAGTGAAAGTAACTCAGGGTTGAGTTACTTTATGTATTTATCCAAAATGCAAAAATGAAAATTATGCCATGATTTACTCACCCTCAAGCCATCCTAGGTGTATATGACATTGTTCTTTCAGCCGGTCGGAGTTATATTATGTTAAATGTCCAGTCTAATCCATGCTTTGTTCCATGTTCTTTCAACTTATTTTTGATTTAAAATTGTAGGAACGTTCATTTGTAATATTTCAAGAACATAAAATGTCCTATGTCATAACATGTGAACAAGCACTGAAAGAAAGATAAATATTATATTTCTCTTTCTTTCAGTGTTTGTTCACAGCAGGTGTTTGAATGATTGAAAGAATGTTTCAGGAACATCATACTAACCTTTAAATAACATTCTACTAACATTAAGGAAACTGGACAATTTATGTTCTTGGAATGTTACAAATCAACGTTCCTACAATGTTGAATTTTAAATCAAAATTAAGTTGAAAGAATGTTTGAGGAACATCATACCTTATAAAAACATTCCTTTGACGTCAAGAAAACTGGACATTTTTAACCAACACTGAATATTTAGAGAACGTTCTTATAACAAAGTTCTGTTAGCTGGGAGATCACTATTTTTCACAGACACAAAATTAGATAAATCAACTTTAAACGTGTCTCACAAATATCACAAATGTTGATATTCAAATGAAATGGACAAGATTAAAAATGGTTTTGTGCCATCTATGGTCAGGAGAAAAAAATATGTGTGGGGGGTGGAGCTGGGCATCTTACCCTACTGTGTGAAATTTCCTTATTTAATCATTTGTGCCTGAGTTTAACAGGCACATAATCCATATTATAAAGGTTATCAAGAAGGTTATAATGCACACACAAATAATATTAACCAGTTAGATTATAAAAAAAATCACTTGGGGTAGAATATGTCCCTCAGCTGTATTTAATAAAAGATACTTGAATATGTTTCATACTAACATTTAAATAAACCTACACAAGGCCACAGTGTGTTTTCCACTAGCAGAAAGAACAAAAGTGATTCACTGAATGCATGTGACTCTCGAGCAGCTCAGTTATAAGTGAACTCTGCTGTAGTCTCAGTTATTAACAAGACTGAACAGAAATGTGCTTTGGTCTGTTCATTGTCCTAGTTTCATTAGAAATGTTGATTATAAAAGAAAAAAGATAATACACACTCCCTCTCTCTCTCTCTCTCTCTCTCTCTCTCTCTCACACACACACACACACACACACACACACACGCTATAAAGATTAAAAGAACAAAATATACAGCAAACCTTTTATTTAAACTGCCTGTGTTAAAGAGCATGTTCCTCCTCTAAGAACAGAAAGTCTTAAAGCTAAGAGAATATATTGCGACAGTACATGTGGTCACAGCTACTGCGCGTGTGACCACATATACTGTGGTGTGTGAGTGTGGTCAGTTCCTGTTCGTGGCGGGATCACATACAGGATAGTTCTGTCGTGTCAAAGCAATCTGTTTTCAGAAATGTCTAGTGTTATTTTCTTAGAGCGCTCAAAGAAAATGGTTCATGGTGTTGTTTTGATCCTCTTGTGTTTGTGGCATCTAGTTGGTAAGTTACAAATTTAAGCTTTATATGTGCTCTTACTGAATTATTTCATGCTTTCTTTTTTAGTATTATTATTTTTGCTATGTTGTTGTCATTTTTGTGGAGCTCAACTTCTAAATTTTGCTTTTCGCTGTTGATCTATTTTTCATTTCATTAAGTTTTGTGTCTGTGTTGCTCTTCATTTTAAGTAATTAAAAATAATATAAAGTTATTTAATGTTTAATCTGTGACTCTCTGTTCTTCAGGAGTGTTTGGTGTTGATGAACTGAAGTCAGTGTCAGTGATGGAGGGAGATTCAGTCACTCTAAACTCTGATCTTACTGAAATAGATGATGAAAATCTGATTCTGTGGAGGTTTGGACCTGAAAACACTTTAATAGTTAAAATCAGTGTACTGGAGGACAGAATCACTGTATATGATGATGTTCTTGATGGGAGATTCAGAGACAGACTGAAACTGGATCATCAAACTGGATCTCTGACCATCACAAACATCACAACTGAACATGCTGGAGTTTATCAACTACAGACCAGCATTGTGAGAAAGAGTTTCACTCTCTCTGTCTATGGTAAGTTTAATATTATTTTCTTTTATTTGTTACAGCCTTAAAGTAAATATCCTGATTTTTTTTTAAATCTTGAAATTATAAAAATCTGAGATAACTATTTGGGTCATTCTACAGAAACGTCCACTTTTGGTATGACAAAATGTCTTAAAATGTATTTCTTTTTTTAACATTTAAACTTAGACAACATTATTATATTACACTTAGACTTTATGAATACTCATAAATGACAGCTTAACGATTTTTTATTTTTTTTGTACATTTATTTAAAGACTGCATGTCCCCTTTTTTGTCACTGGTGTTACCTTCTCTGGCATTTTTAAACATTTTTATGAAATATTATTTTTCAATTTTTTCAGCACATGCAGTCAGAGTTACAGAATAATAATGATAATGCAAAAAATAAGGAGATTATGTGTTTTTTATTTTAATCAGGTTAGTTAAAAGCATGATTGAATGATGATAATTCAATTGTGCAACCACGTATTTGCTATAACAATCAAAATATTTGAAAAACAGTTATAAAAAGTAATGATGCAATCCTTTAAATCTTAATTCTTGAGTGTAGCAGAATTCAATAAATGTAAAATTATCACCATGTCACAAATGACACATTTTATTTAATGTGACAGACAAAAAACAGTAACACCAGTGACGCAATGAATCTCCAGTGACGTATACATAAGACCAAAGATCCTTAATTTTTCAACTACAATTAAGTAGATTGGACTAAATTTTTACATTTGGTGTACAATAAAAGACTATCATTGACACTTAGTGAAAGCAGTCAGTAAAAGATAAAAAAACATTTTAAAACTGTCTGTAAAATACGCTGTCCATAAAGGCGCTGCACTGAATTTAGCCATATATCCTTAATTTAGCCATTTCTAACCAAAGGAGGATTAACAATGAGAAAGAAAAGTTATAATCATGTAATCTTAGTGCTATTTTATGCAAAAGAACTTGATGAATAGCTTTAAATGAAGTTTATCTATAAACGGGTAACACCAGTGACATTTTTCATGAAAAATGCATTTTACAAAATGGCTGCTGCAAGGTGTCAATCCACATGTACAGCTGTGTGCTGAACAATCCCATCAGCAACCAGACTCAACATCTGGACATCACTCACCTCTGTCACACATGTTCAGGTACAGCAGAGCTGATATATGTGATTATTTACAAAAAGACTGACCTGGGGCCGTATTCACAAAACATTTTATCTTACCACTGAGTTCTCCTAAATAGCAGTAAAAGTTCTTAGCTAAGAGTTTTCTCTTAAAACCTATTCACAAAGCTGCTGAGACAAACTTTTACTAAGGAATAGACTGAAGTCTTAAGCTAAGAGTAAGGGCGGGGTTGACCTCGATGCTATGGAGTAAACACACAGTGATTGGCTGATGAGGGAGGAGTCAGAGATTTAATCATAGACATATTGTAGAATGAGGTATCATGTTTCCACATTAAAATAAAGGTTTTAAAATACAAATGTTGCATTATTCAAATAAATAGTTTTTTAATAAAAAATGTTGCCATATTGTTGCCATAAAGGTTTTTAAAGTGTAGGCTAAGTGTCACTAATTAAACTAGTAATTGTCCACCTCTTGGATGTCTTCATCTCAAGGGAATGCAGAATTCAAGCGACAAATTATATAATATTATTATATATATATATATATATATATATTATTTTTTTACTCTATTCAATCATTTGTAAGTGTTAACTCATGAAAATCACTGCCACAGATAATCATACAATATTTGTTAGTTTTTTTTTTTGGCGTCTCATCGTAGATTCAAATCTATAAATCAAAATGTATTGCATTTATGAAGAAAAGGTTCAGCACCTAAGGCTCTATCGTTATTGTCTCAATGGTGTTCAGTGTCTTTGGGTGGATTAGGACTGTTTGTGATTTTGTCTTAGTGATTTAGAAGTCCTCTTGACTAATCCTAACGTTTCACAGATTTAGGAGCTACTTTTAGTGCTAAAATGCTTTGTGAAATACTCTTAGAGCAAAAATTTAGGAGTCCTAAAATTAGGACTGACACACCCATTATTTTTAAGAGTTTCTCCTACTTTTAGCCTTAAGATGTTTTGTGAATATGGCCCCTGATCTCTGTCTTATTTTGTAGATCAGACTGATGCATTCACTTATTTCTTTATCATTACAGTGCAGGACAAACTGTCTCCATCTCATCCTCCAGTCTCAGTCTCTCTGGTAGTGCTGATCTCTTCTGCTGCTGCTGGATCTCTGTTGATTGTTACTGCAGTCTTTGGGATCTTCTGCATCTGCAGGAAACACAGAAAAACTGATAAAGAAGGCAAGTGTTACAAACAAGTATAACAAATCTATATATAAATTAAAAAAAAAAAAAAACACACACACACATATATATATATATATATATATATATATATATATATATATATATATATATATATATATATATAAAATATAATAAATATATATAAAAATATGCAATAAATATAAAATATATATAATATATATTGCACATATATTTTTTTTCAGCTAATATCCCTAAATATCTTTTAATCATAATTTTTGTAGTTTATTCCTCTAGTTCCTTTTTATGGAAACAAAAAGTTATGAGGTGTGGTAATAATGACACTGAACAGCACTCTTTAATCATCTCACTTGCACAAAAAACAATTCTACAATTCTGAAAACTGCATCAAAACACACTGGAAAAACAAACACAGACATGCAATCTAAATTATTTCAAAAAATAAATCAGCTTTTTCAGCTCTTTATGACCATTTTTTTTTTTTTTTTACAGTGTAGAGATGTAGCCCTCTGCTGGTGTTCAAATTAACATCTCTATGTTTGTATTTAATTTGAGGGTGACATTAATAAAGAAAGTTTAACTAAATTAAATGTTTAATAATTAACTTACACTATGATTGACTATTGACTAATTTATCTATATATACAGTAGGGCTGCTGGATTATGGCAAAAATATTAATCATAAGTATGATGCGTTCAGCCCCGACAAAACATTGCAAAACATTTTTTAAAAGGAAACGGTGGTGCGTTGAACACCCTGTTCTGATGATGCAAGAGTTTCAACTATGGCAGATGAGAAGGCCATTCTTTGTGTTCTTTTTGAAGAATTGTTCAACCCAGAAACTGTAGCAAAATGTTGTGCAAAATGTTTAAGCTTGAACGCGCCCCTGATTACCGTGAAAACAGTGTCACATGCTGCTGCTTCAGCCATCATGTGGTCAAAAAATAAATAAAGAAAGAAAATACGTGTTCAATAAGCTGACAGAAGTCGATCTATTTCTTTGTTGAAAGGGTGTAAATGTAACTGTAGTTTTAATGTTACCTTTGTAAATATATTTACTTTCCCATATGACCATGGAGGAGAATCGGAGGGTCACATTCAGTGGACAGACACCGACATACTGGATTTTTTATATTTATTTTAACAAATGACAACCAAAATCAAACCTATAGAAGCTCATGAACAGTTTTGAAGTGGCTGTGTGCAAGTTATGCTCATTCACACACTGTAAACCCTAATGCTCAAAATACTTAATTGTTTTGAGTAGGACAAACTTAAATTGAACAAATTAGTTCAGTTAAATTAACTGTAATGAGTATTTAGAACTTTATTTTTCTTTTAAAGGTGCTAAAGAGGATGTTTTGTTTTATACATTTTTGCAATATTACTTGAAACTGTCTTTACTAACTGATTTATTAGGTGCACCGAAAGGAATAATATTAATATACATCATCTGTGCACGAGGTAGGGCCTTAAAACATCAGCCAATCGTTTACGCGATCATCGCGTAAACGATTGGCCCTCTGGCTTGTCAATCACTGCCATGACGTTCCTTGTGAGAGACGAGCGCGGCTGCGCGCTCCAGTAACTTTCCACACTCCACAGGCGCCGCATGCAATGTTTTTGTCCGGAGACAGGAGTAACAACTGCAGATTATGAGTTACCTGCGGTGAGTCCGACACAGCACAGCGAATGCCGGTGGTAAACACTCATGTTCCAATACGAGTGTTTACGAGTTTTGGGAGGCGTTCCTTCGAAGGAGGGGGGTTGTTCTTACGCATGCGCTCATTTCAAAAACTCAGTAACAGTCTTTGGTTTCTCAGTCAACGAAAAGATCCTCTTTAGCACCTTTAAGTTCACAACACTGACATATTTTAAGTAAACTTAACTGTTTTATTGTTTTGAGTATGAACTAATTTCTTTTCATTTAGACAGACTTCCATTTAACTGAAACTGGGCTGGGATTTCTAATTCCCAGCATGCTTTTCCCATGGCACATGGGAGAGTAAATGCTAAAATTAAGTGTTATATAATGTGTGTTTTTGTGTGTGTGCCATCCTGGTGACAAGCAGTGCATGTGGCTTGGTTTGAGAGCAGGTAAGTTACATGATTTATGTTGTTGTATTCATTCATTATACCATGCTGTTGTTAACATATTAACAAAGTGACATTTTCTGTATTTCCTTATTTGGGTTTACAATGAAGTAAATAACTCATTTGACTTGGAAGATCTCAAAATAAAAAAGTTAATTGCTATCAAAGAGCATGAATTAGCTAACTCAGTACTTCAAGTTAGGAGGAATTAATATGCATGAGTACTACAAGCTCAAATCTTGATAGTGCCGCTTTCTTAAAATTGGGAACATCATAACTTGAAAAATTTGATGTAACTGATTAGCTCAATTTTTTGGAGTTAGCCCAATTATGATTATTTAACACATTTAACCCACCCCTCCCCCCAAGAACATGATATAATGAATCAGATTTAGATAAGACTGATTTTTGAGGTTTTAATTCTGTCATTAATCTGTCATTGTTGTTTAAACAGATAAAGAGACCACTTACGCTGATCCGAAGTTCTACAAAAGAAGAGTACAGAAATCGGTGAGATCATATTCTTAATTTATGCTGTGTGTCTCTGTATAATTTTAGCAGTCAGAGTTATTGTTGTGCTTGAATGTGACAGATCATTTTACAAAGACAAACAAAACTGCACCATATGAGATATTCATTAGCCCATTTTTACTGAACAACTTCTCAGGTATTTGTACTGAAATATATTTTTAAAGCAACCGAGAAACCAACGGTATGGTGGTTGAGCTTTTGTTAAGCGTGTCAGAGAGGTTCTGGGTTCTCATAGGTTCTAATCCACCCTCGTATTGTTTATTTTTTCTCATTAAAACCAAAGGTGTTTGTTAGAGATTCCATATCAAGAGCAGGGACATTTTGTTTTGTGATTTCACTGGAATGAATAGTCTCCACGATGGTGTTAAGCCATAGATTGAAGCGCTCAAGCCTTGTCTGTGTGAAGACTGTGCAGTGTGCACGAGCGCAGAGAGAGAACCGATAACAGCAGCAATGAGCACTCGCAAAAAACAACAGATTCCAGCAATAGATCACCTCTGATTTAACGCAAATGAACGAATTGCTAATCAAATAGAGATGTTTCTTTCTATTAGGTACATCTGTGCAGAGATGTATAGTCCAGGGGTTAGAAAGTAGAAGTCCTGCCATATTATATATATATATATTATATATATATATATATATATTTTTTTTTTTTTTTTTTCATTCCACCCACTGAAGCAGTGTTAAAGTTAATGAGATAATTAAGTGATTAATTGAGTGATGATTGAGCATTATTGAAAACACCTGATGATAACAAGCAGAATCAACAGGAGAAAATCACAATTTTTAAGCCACCATCGTGGCGATGAGTGTTTGCTTTAGTTGGGCTCTTGACCCTTGAATTTTTAATATTAGATTTTGTTTGAGCTGTTAACTGAGTTGTAACAGCCAGACAAGCAAAGAGAAAAGATGATCATGTGTTGGTTATGTTTTCACATAATTGTTATTTGATCTGAACTCATTTAGAGCCCAATCTCTGAGTTATAGTGATGTCCGGTTCGCGAACGAATCATTCTTTTTAACCTGTTCTTTTCAGTGAACCGGTTGAACCAGTTCACCAAATCGGTCTGAATCGTTCCAAACAGTTCGCATCTCCAGTTAGCAAACACAAATCCACAAATTACTAAAGTTACTCACTTTTGACGTGCCTGACACTACCTTTCGAAATAAACCAACATCCTGGAGTTATTCGGTTACTCCAACAGTACAGTGACTTAACCTGCTGTGAAGAGAGAACTGATGATGAGCACGAGCAGCAGAGCAGCTGATATGAGTGCGCATGCGCGGCGCACACGAACGAACACACACGGCCTGTCACCGTTCTCGTTTTCGAGTCAAGAATCGGTTGCAACGGTTTTCGGATCATCAGTACGATTTGAGAACCGGTGAGCTGATGATACTGCGCATGCTTATAATTTTTCAAGAGAACGAAATGCACGTTAGTCAAGTTTAGTCATCGGACAGTGTGATAATATAATACATACTGAAAATATAACGTTTATTGTGCTTTTCCAACACCATAGCAGATTAATAGCATAAAATACTGTACATAATAAACTATGTGCCAACATGAACATAATATTTTGTACACAGATCAAACTAATGTTCAGAAATAGTTCTACAAATTTATTTTTCTATATTAATGTTATTTAAAAAGCAATATAGTAAAAGTTGTGCAGTTGTGCTTTCAAGTTATTTTTTTTAAAGATTGGAAACAATTAGATTTATCAAACTAAACATTTATTTGTTTCATAAATAGCCTAATCCATGGACATCTTATTTAATTTCTAAACAAGGTGATATAAAGATAAACAATGATGTAATCAAACTACAGCGAGAGCAAACAAGCGACTCCATTTGAATCGCTCTCGCGGTTCTCGAATCTCAATCTCGTTCTCGAGTAGAATCGGTTGCAACGGTTTTCGGATCATCAGTACACAACCGAGAACCGCTTTCGGACGTGTCCGATTTGAGAACCGATGAGCTGATGATACTGCGCATGCGTGATTCAGCATGTGATCTGAAGCTACCGAACAGTAACATCACAGCACCGGTTAACTATGACAACTGATGCTATGAGAGGACTCGAATGAGGGCCAATCTGGCGAAACGTAAGTTTATTTAATTACAAATAAATCATAATGTAAGTGGATCATGGTTTCTGCGCTGATGAAGACTATTTATTCACTTTGTAAAACATTGTTTGCACATCACTGCCTGTATATGTGTTTGGATGCAAAACTAAATAGTAAGAAACGCTTCAGATTATAATGTTTTAGTTGACTGATGTTATGATTACTAACTTTATATATTTGAATCACTTGTTTTTCATCCCGGCCCACGATAGACGACGTCATCGCGGATGACGTCATTACGTCGGAGCATAAAAGAACCGGTGAACCGATTTTTCAACCGGTTTATTGAATCGAACTGTCCGAAAGAAACGGTTCGCGGAAAAGAACCGAACTTCCCATCACTACTGAGTTAGATTTACATTATTGATTACAGCAGTACTATGATTCTACAGCACAAGATCAGCTTTATGAATATAATCTGAGGGATTTTGCAAAAGGTGTTCTGATCAAATAAAAAAAAAAAATCACAATCATTTAGACACACAGACATCAAGAATCAGTCTGTGAATCTCAACAGTGGTGGCCATCATAAAGCATGTTGCAGTGCATTCTGGGTGCCCCCAATCAAAATTCATCCATGCCTCCCATCATGCATTGCTGCATGAATAAATTATGAGCTGAATTGTCACAGACTGATTCTTGATTTCTGTGTGTGCCTAAAATAATTTTTTTGTTTTATTCTGAACAACTTTTGAAAAATCCTTTATATTATATTGATAAAGCTGATCTTGTGCTGTAGAATCACAGTGCTGCTGTAATCAATAATGTAAATCTAACTCAGAGATTGGGCTCTAAATGAGTTCAGTGACTCAGATCAAATAATGATTATGTGAAAACATAACCAACATCTGATCATTTATTCTTTGTTTGTCTGGCTGTTACAACTCAGTTAACAGCTCAAACAAATCTAATATTAAAAAGTCAAGGGACAAGAGCCCAACTAAAACAAACACTCATCTCCATGATGGTGGCTTAAAAATTGTGATTTTCTCCTTTGGTGATTCTGCTTGTTATCATCAGGTGTCTTCAATAATGCTCAATCATCACTCAATTAATCACTTAATTATCTCATTAACTTTAACACCGCTTCAGTGGGTGGAATGAAAAATATGTCAGGACTTTTACTTTCTGACCCCTGGACTATACACCTCTGAATCTGTGCCATGAGATGTTTAACTTAACTGTCACAATCCCGCTGGCCGGACGCCTCCCAACCACCACACCCATATTTAGCACATGGTTTAACCCAGATGAAATGAACACTACTCAGTGTGAACACTACAGGCTATTTCAGTCAGGACCACTTAAGTCAAAAATTACAAGAGACAAAATTTAGTCAATTTTTTAATTTTTTTTTTATTGGCATATTTGCTAAAGTTACAATTTGGCGGTATGGCTCTGTTCTAAATTCCCCGTCCTTTCATGAGCTCCATGAAAGCCAAGACCGGGAACAGCAGCAGCTTCTGGGGACAACCTCCCATTTTTAACTGGGAGAGCAGCAGAAAATCCCCCTATTGAGAACAGAGCATGCATCAATGACAACAGAATGACACTGATTAAGTTATACACAAGTTTAAGTGGAAGCAGCCAAGCAGGCAGAGAGACGGAAGCTGCGTTTAAGTAATGCGCCTTATTTTAGAGTTGCCAATGGAGTCCATAGAAATTGGATCAGCTGATATGGGTGGGGTTGGAATTTGAGAATCAGCTGATAGCGGAGCTTGACTACGAGGCCTGCCTGAACTAACGCTGACGCTTAATTAAATGTAACACTGAATCGGTGTTGGAGTTAATGAGATAATTAGGTGATAACGAGCAGAATCACAGAAGGACAGAGAAACAACAAGAACTACAACTTCAGCCACATCCTTAGATGAAATCAACTGAAGATAAAAGACATTAAATCTCTGAAGATCTGATTCAACAACTCCACAAACAGCATTACCAGCTTCACTTATTACTAACCAGCAGAGGTGTGGACTCGAGTCATGTGACTTGGACTCGAGTCAGACTCGAGTCATGAATTTGATGACTTCAGACTCGACTCGACAAAATGTACAAAGACTTGCAACTCGACTTGGACTTTAACATCAATGACTCGTGACTTCACTTGGACTTGCGCCTTTTGACTCGAGAAGACTTGCTACTTCCCATGAAAACCTGGAAAAAAAATGTTCACACGGCCGCGCCGCTCTCAGTGTATCTGCATCTGTGAAAAAAAAATGTGCACCACCTGTATGCATGCAGAGAGCACGCGCGCTGCCTGCACGACATCCAATCACTGTAGTCCCACGTTGGTTTGATTCGACAGCAGCAGGCACATTGCAAGACAACCACTGAAGCGCAACAAGCAACAACGCGCCAGTTGGCAAAATGATACCAAAGATAGTTTCGTTTGGCTATTGTAATGTAGTTCGTAAATGTGGGAAGAAGGAGGCGGGAACCGGCGAACGTTCAACAAAAGTTTAATACCAAAATAAACAAATACAAAACGAAAGTAATGCCGGCAGACCCTCGCGGACGTCTGCCGGCCACACAAACATAATAAAACATAAAATAAAGTCCAGGCCTGGTCCTCTCTCGTCCTTCATTGACGTCGCTCCTCCTTTTATGCCTCCGGAGCTCCTCCGTGAGAGACTCGAGGCCGGCGCGCCTCGCAGGTGATGCTCATTATCACTCGCGCCGTTCCCTCACGGCTCTCGCCCGCCCTGCTCGTCACAGCTATAAAAATTATGAGGTAGTCGACAAAAAACGAGTTGCAATTTGACAAAAACAGGCCTTCCAGTTTTACTCTTTCAATTATTCAGTTTCAGAGTTGCTGGTGTGCTGCCTCATTGAGGTCGTTTATGTAATTTTGGTTAATCACAACTAAGCTGAACTGTATGGAAGCTTATGTGTAGCAATATTTGAAATGTAATATGCAAAATGGCAATGCATTTCTGTATTTAAATTTGAATTTTCCCATACATTTGTGCAATGTGTGGTGCAAAATGAAAATGAAAATTCAATTATATAATTTACATTTGCCATTCATACACTAGTTTTAATATGTAAATTGAATAATAATTTTAACGCTTTATAAGTTGCAAAATTAAAATTAAAATGTATTACAGAAATTATTAACATGTTCAAGCAAACACTGTAGCAAAATTGTAATTTAAATGTTATTTTTTTCTTAATTGCATTTACACTCACAGTCACAGGTAAGACACTTGCGATTGCATTTCCATTAAGTGTCCCGCAATGAATGTAGCAAAATTCAATGTGCAATTTGAAAATGCATTCTGAGCCGATCATGTGCCCGTCCCGCCCTGTCAATCACTGCGTGAAGTTGGCCTCGCCCCCACCCAGTGCAAAACGTCGGCAAAATAGGCTCAATCGTTTTTACTTCGTTTGAATAATAATATTAACTAATGGGAATATTGTTTAGCTTATTTTTGGTTTAATTTGGTTTACTTTAGTTATTTAATTCATTCAATTATTTTGTTTTGCTGTACTTTTCATGCCAACTTGCTATGGCCCCCCTAGCACCCCTATTTTTTGTGAAAATTAAAATTTTCTGTTTTTTTACTGTATTTGATTAATGTCATTGTATAAAAAGAGGTTTAAATAAATACAAATCTTACAGACATACATGATTTGTATAAATTTTATTTCTGTGGTAAGAGGACTTGAAATGACTCGAAACTAAAATGGTAGGACTTTGGACTCGACTTGAGACTTGTTGGCTTTGACTTTTGACTCGACTCGGGACTTGCCTCATCTTTGACTCGACTTGACTCGGGACTCGAGGGCAAAGACTTGAGACTTACTTGTGACTTGCATAACAATGACTTTGTCCCACCTCTGCTAACCAGACTGACTTTATTTCTGTCACACGTCTACAGAAGATCTTATTGAGAATTAATAGAGGTTTAGATATTGATGATTTGTTGAAAATAATAGTTTTGTTTGATGTCACCATGATAGAGGTCAGTCTTTGCTTTAGTTAGGCAGTTTTACTCGTGACTTTATTAGTGTTAGTTTTTCCTCTGGTTGTTGTAGCTGTTTGTTATGGCAATGATGACAAGAGAAAATGTGGTCTGCTGTTTTATGATAAGAATATAACCATCATGTAGTGGCTTAATTCACTGAACTAATGACTGAGATTTATATGAATAAAATGTTAAGTTTGTGTTGTCTGTCTTCTAGAAATACATTGATAAGACAGTTTTAATCAGAAAAGCTGAATAAGTTTTAAAACACATTGTACACTAAACACTTTAAAACTCCAGAAAAACTTCCTCACACACAGACATCAAGAATCAGCATATGAATCTCAACAATGGTGACATGCTTCATGCCACAATGCATTCTGGGTGCATCATGCTTAGTGTACAATCTGTTTTAAAACTCATCCAGATTTTCTGATTAAAACTGTGCTGGATCTTTACGTGAATCAAAATAAAACAAAATCTGTAAGATATTGCTCATATTAAATTCAGTCATAAGAACAGTGAATTAAAGGTGCTAAAGAGGATCTTTTCGTCGACTGAGAAACCAAAGACTGTTACTGAGTTTTTGAAATGAGCGCATGCATAAGAACAACCCCCCTCCTTCGAAGGAACGCCTCCCAAAACTCGTAAACACTCGTATTGGAACACGAGTGTTTACCACCGGCATTCGCTGTGTCGTGTTAGTGGATTCATTATGTCGGACTCACCGCAGGTAACTCATAATCTGCAGTTGTTACTCCTGACAAAAACATCGCATGCGGCGCCTGTGGAGTGTGGAAAGTTACTGGAGCACGCAGCCGCGCTCGTCTCTCACAAGGAACGTCACGGCAGTGATTGACAAGCCAGAGGGCCAATCCGCTGATGTTTTTAAGGCCCTACCTCGTGCACAGATGATGTATATTAATATTATTCCTTTCAGTGCACCTAATAAATAGTCTTTTATCAGTTAGTAAAGACAGTTTCAAGTAATATTGCAGAAATGTATAAAACAAAACATCCTCTTTAGCACCTTTAAGCCACTACACAATAATGATATGCTTATCATGAAGCAGCCACAGCATCAGATTATGTTTTCCCTTGTTTTTCTTATTATAACTAACTCAGTTACAGTAACCAGAAAAACACTAACATTACAAAGACAAGACAAACTACACAACTAAAGTAAACACTGATCACCATGGTGGTAACATAAAAAAACAAATAAAAAAAACTAATTTCAATAAAAAAAAAAAATCAACAAAATTCTCTCTTAATTCTCAATAAGAGCTTCTGTATATGGAGTTGTTTAATCCTCCTCTGCTGAGATCTTGATAGATTTAATGTCTTCTTTTATCTAAGGCTGTGGCTGAAGTCAGTTCTAGTTCTAGTGTTTGATTTTCTCTGTTCTTGTTGTTTCTCTTTCCTTCGTTGATTCTGCTTGTTAACAGCAACTATCTTCAATAATTCTCAATCATCACTTAATTAATTATCTCATTAAATCCAACACTGATTCAGTGTTACATTAGTGTGTAATATTATGTAGTGTGCACTCTGAACAGTGTTCATTTCATCTGGGCTAAACCATGTGGGGCCTACATGGGTGTGCTGGCTGGGAGGCGTCCCGCCAACGGGATCGTGACAGTTAAGAGGTTAAAAAAATATTGAACCTGGCAAAAAGTGGGTGGGGACATGTTCCACTCCTCCCACCTGCAAAATATGCCTATGCGAGAAACACTGAAAGTGTGCAGGATCTCTAAACTTCATCAGCACTTCAACATTCAAATATGTTAAATTAAAGCCTTCAGAATGTGACAAAATGCACACATTTCTGTTGTTCTGCATGTTCTATATGTGTGACTGAACAGATCCAGAATGTTTTTTTTTTTTTTTTTTTTTTTTTATCAAAAGTTGAACAAACTTTCAGGAAAAGAATGAAAGGAGTCTGCATTTACATTGTGTTTACACAAAAACAAATCAGATTTTTCATTACATTTGAACTTCAGCCACAGCCTTAGATGAACTGAAGATAAAAGACATTAAATCTCTGAAGATCTGATTCAACAACTCCACAAACAGCATTACCAGCTTCACTTATTACTAACCAGACTGACTTTATTTCTGTCACACGTCTACAGAAGATCTTATTGAGAATTACCAGAGGTTTAGATGTTGATGTCTTATTCAAAATGTTTAGTTTGAGGTCACCATCATGGAGAGTCAGTTGAGCTCTTGACCCTTGACATCTGAAGAGTTGTTTTTTTATGAGCAATTGTAGGTGTTTTCAAAAACATTTCTGCATTTATTAAGCAGATCAACAGGTTTGTTTTAATGGTAAAATGACTGCATTAAAGTGGTTTAAACTAAATTAAACATATCTTAAACTTAATATCATTAAGTGTTCAGGTTTAAATGTATCAGGTTTAAAATGTATCATTATTATATCTTGTTTTTGTTTTTTTTTTTGTTTTTTTTTCTGAATGTCAAAAAGGAGGATGAAGTGGTGTACGCAGGGGTCATCACTAGAAGATGATCAGACTTCAGTCTTTAATGAGTGCAAGATCCAGCTGTGCGATTACTTTCACCAGAAGCCTACGGTTGAGATTTGGGATTGGTAGGAATCACAACATGTAGCAACAGAATGTTAATTGCTAAAGTGCACTTATAAATATATTTTCATCAATATATTTTGCAGTTTTGCTCTAGTTTTTCCCTGTATGACCTGGAAATCCCAACGAACTGAAGTGTGACATTAATAAAATCCTTGCTCTCCTAAAAAATTGCTTTCTGATACTGGGACTTTAAGAAAAATCTTGTGGCCTGGACCTAATATTAACATTCTCCAAGTGCAAAATGAGAGTATTCATGTTTTGCATGCAAGAGTATGCAAGTTTTCAGCTTGATGTATAATGCGTATAATGAAAATAAAGGCTTCAATCAGTCAATCAATCAATGGCTTAACATTTGAAAGCAAATAAATAAATATTATTAAATATTAGTACTGTAAATTGTTCAGTTAAATCATCCTTGAGCTGAACTTTTTTTAGACGCAGTTTGAGGCTTCATCAGCTCAGTTTCAGTGTCAAAAATATGATCTGCTGTGGTTGGAATAATTTTCATCTGTACAGAGATGTGGTTTGATCTGCTGGACCGCTTCTGCATGAGCATGTCTATGGACGTCAGTAGTTAATGTCAGTTTGCGCGTGTTTATTTTGGTGTCAAGATTATCAAGTTAGCGTGTGGTTTTAGGGTGTTTTTCCACTACTTTACATACAATGTTTGCTGTTTGACTTCTGCCCAGAACACAGCTTTACCACAAAAAAAAAAAAACATTAATGTTGGAGTTTGTCAAAAAACAAAAAAGATATAACATTAAACAGTGAAATTACTGCAAAATATGAAAATATCATATACTATGAAAGTTGAGACTGTTTCATATCAAAAGTAACCTGCTCAGTCTTGTTTGTCGGCATGTTGTCAGTGTCCTCTTTGGTCCGCAATGTTTTTTCCACTGCATGAGAAAATTGAGGTGTTATGTGTGAACAGTGACCAAATGCAAGATTCTGCAGATAAGCAGTGCTAAAGTTCAGTGTTATTTTCAGCTCTAGCACGAGAAGCTGAAGTCATTTCTAAAAACATTTCTTGATATCACACCTTCCACAGCCATTTTAAGAATAAATACAATGTGCGAATCACTGTTTTAATGTTTATATTTTCATACAAATGTTCAGAGGTAAGTTCTCAGAGTAACTAAATACTACTACATGTCTCCTATAGTGTAAAATATATTTTTCAGTAAAATAACAGTGCTGCAGACCAAAGGATAGGGTCATTTTTTTTATGTGCATCATTACACGTTTTTTCAAAGTAGTAGTTTTAAGTTCTTGATCTGTTCTGTGACATAGGTTTGGCTCAAATATGCTCATTTTCAGCAAAAAACTAATCTCAATAAAAAAAGTGCCATTTTCAAAAAGTTTAATGGCTTTTTCCCAGTTGTTTCAGCTTTTGTCTGTGTGCTCGTCTAGCGTGACTCTTGACTCATAATACCATGTGACTGATCACTTTATATTACAGCTCCCTCAGAGCCTCTTTCAAGATGATTTAAGTAGACGTACTGACCTGAAAAAACTTAAGTAAAACCGGTGCAATTTTCCATAAACACTGATGAAATGATAACACAAGCTTTTGCTTTCCGCACCATCTTTAAAGGTCAGCAAAACATTGGTCTCTTACAGAGGTGGGTATTCCAGGGGTCAAAGAGTAAAAGTCCTGCCATATTTTTATTCCACCCACTGAAGCATTAATGAGATAAATAAGTGATTAATTGAGTGATGATTGAGCATTATTGAAGACACCTGATGATAACAAGCAGAATCACCAAAGGAGAAAATCACAATTTTTAAGTTACCATCATCGAGGTCAGGGTTTGTTTTAGTTGAGCTCTTGATCCTTGACTTTTTAATATTAGATTTTGTTTGGGCAGTTTTAACTGCATTAAAACCAACCAGACAAGCAAAGTTAAAAGATGATCAGGTGTTGTTGGTTATGTTTCTACATAATCATTATTTGATCTGAATCACTGAACTCATTTAGAGCCCAATCTCTGAGTTAGATTTACATTATTTACATTTTTTTTTTTTTTTTTTTTTAAAGTTGTCCTTATCACAAAAAAAATCTTTCTTTTAGGCACACACAGACATCAAGAATCAGTGTATGAATCTCAACGAAGGTGACAAGCAACATATTCTGATAAACAGATCAACTCTGAACATTAGAAAACAAGCTACTAAAAAGTCACAGAAAAACAGCAAAATTTTAATAGTGAGAATAAAGAAAATTACTAAGACAATTTAGCTCATAATTTATTCATGCAGCAATGCATGATGGGAGGCATGGATGAATTTTGATTGGTGGCTCCCAGAATGCACTTCAACATGCTGTAAGACTAATGCTGGACTGTCTGGACTGAGAAAGGGCTACTCGTTGAGAAAACAAAGGAAATTAACATTTGAACTCTCTCTTGCAAAATTAGCATCCCCATTCGAGACGCAATCACACTGAGTTGATCACACCTCAGCAATGTCTTAATCTACATCTCCCTTTCTTCACCCCCTCTTCTCTCTACATGCAAAGATGACCTGAAATTCACCCAAAATATATATGGTTTAATGTGAACAGTTATCATACAACATTATACATGTTTGGTATCATTTGAAATGTCTCAGTGCAACTGGTACAAAGGTCTCATTCCCACAGAAGTAAACCAGAAGGTAATAAAGGTTTAAAGGTTTTAGAGATATTTTGCTCTCTGTAATGGGTGTGTCCACCTTCACAGGGTCTTTCATGCAAATGGCCTTCTGTCCCTAAAAGGTGTAAACTACTCAGTCTTGGACCCTGATTAATGCAAATTACCATCGTGAACTCATGTTTCCATTTGAAAGAAGTTTCTGTCTTGGTCTGAGTATTTAAAGAGATGTTGCAGGAGGCTCAGGGCTCGATCCTGTAATCAGATCAGATCAGCCCACATTGCTGGGTGTCCTTCAGACACTCAGCAATGTGTATTTTTCTAATGTCAGGTATGCATCTTTTTAGTCTTTTCTGAGCATTTGATGTTTTGTATTGATCATCTTTAAATTGATTATGTAATTGGCATGATACATTTACCTGACTAATAAATTGTTACATTTGGCTTTATTCTGACTTACTCTGAAATTATTGACTTCAGTAGATTACGATGTATACGTTGTTACCGCAAATCTACGACCAGGGTTAAGTACATACTAGATCTCGGATTGTATGGAACATGGGGCACATCTGACAAGTTTCTAGATTTCTGACTAACTGCTTGACTTTAACTAAGTTGTTATGCAATTGCATTCACCATATGGGGCTAGACAAAGGTGTACTGGTCATAACCTCTGGTTATTGCCTCTGCTTTAAGTTGTTATATAGTTATTTTATTAACTATATGGGGCCAGATAAATTACTATCGAGGGGCGACATTACCTCATAGTACTGGTCATAACCCCTGATTATTGTCGGAGCTTTAACTAAGTTGTTATATAGGCGATTGTATGGGGCTACATGGGTACCTTTTAACAATAGCAAGCATTGGCAGCATTGTTAAATTGCTTTAGCCATAACCTCTGGTTATTGATCAGACTGGCGAGTTTGTGATCGTGGGCCCGCATAACAGCTGGTGCGAGGACCCTGTGCGACTCTGAGAACCGAATGAAAGAGTACAATAAGAGTAAAGAGTTAAATAGAATAATCAAATGTCTAGATAAATTATCGTATAAATTGTCAATTATCAATTGGCATTCAAACCTAAATTCAAGGTCATAATAAAATTGAGTCAGATAAACGTTTAATTGGAATTAAACTACTTTGCCACACGGAAAAGACCGAACGTGCAAGAAACCTTCCCCGCCCGGTGGGAAACCACCGTTGGGCCGATTGGGCGGGCCTTACAATGCTTTATGATGGCCACCACTGTTGAGATTCACAGGATGATTCTTGATGTCTGTGTGTTTAATTTTTTTTTTTTTTTTAATCAGAACTCTAAAAAAAAAAATTGTATTGATAAAGTTGATCTTGTGCTGTAGAATCACAGTGCTGCTGTAATCAATAATGTAAATCTAACTCAGAGATTGGGCTCTAGATGAGTTCAGTGATTCAGACCAAATAATGACTATTTGAAAACATAACCAACACCACCTGATCATCTTTTAACTTTGCTTGTCTGGTTGGTTTTAATGCAGTTAAAACTGCCAAAACAAAATCTAATATTAAAAAGTCAAGGGTCAAGAGCTCAACTAAAACAAACCCTGACCTCGATGATGGTAACTTAAAAATTGTGATTTTCTCCTTTGGTGATTCTGCTTGTTATCATCAGGTGTCTTCAATAATGCTCAATCATCACTCAATTAATCACTTAATTATCTCATTAATGCTTCAGTGGGTGGAATAAAAACATGGCAGGACTTTTACTCTTTGACCCCTGGATTACCCACCTCTGGTCTCTTAAAGGAATAGTATATGACTATATAATATATCTTTTTTCAGGTGAACACAACCGGCGATATATTTAAACATATGCTTAGTCCTCCAAGTTTTATAATGGTTGTGAATGAGGAGCTGCATTTTGAAGCCAAAAATAATGCATCCATCCATACAAAAAGTAAGCCAAACGACTCCAGTGGGTTAATAAAGGCCTTCTTAAGTGAAGCGATGCATTTGTATAAGAAAAATATCCATATTTAAAACTTTATAAATTCAAATAACTAGCTTGCACCAAACTTGCAACAAGTTTAAGCTCCTCTTCTCGTATATATATCGAAATCCTCTGAAATTTCTCTTTAAAAATGTTCGTTTTAGACTTATAATCCATGGAGTAAGATAGTTATTTGAATTTATAGTTTTACATATGGATATTTTTCTTACAAAAACACATCGCTTCATTATTTTTGTCTTCAAAATGCAGCCCCCATTTACTACCATTATAAACTTTGGAGGACTAAGGATATTTTTAAATATATCTCTGATTGTGTTCGTCTGAAAGAAGATAGTTATATACACCTAGGATGGCTTGAGGGTGAGAAAATCATGGGGTAGTTTTCATTTTTGGGTGAACTATCCCTTTAAGTGGGTTGAGCCTTTGTCCTTTAAAGGGGACCTATTATGCAAAATTCACTTTTGCCTGGTGTTTGGACATAAATGTGTGTTGGCAGTGTGTGTACACAACCACCCTATAGTGATAAAAATCCACCCACTCCTTTTTTTTTAATCCCCATAAATCATAAGCAGTGTCTCTGAACAAGCCGTTTCCAGATACCTGGCAGTGTGTAACGATTTCATCAATTTATGGGTGGAATATGAATATAATAATTCATAAAGCTTTATGAATAATTATTATGCATATACCGACCCAAGGGGGAATTAACCATATATGGTGAATTAATTACAATGAGTTATAATCAGTTACATATATGCTTAGTTCTGGTTTAATAATTATTTAGAGAAACTGATCGTTTGTCTTGCAAACTGCAGCTCCTCAGAGTGTTATTAAAAAGGAGGGTCTTTCCTCTGGCCACGAGAAAGACTTCCTATTCTAGCATCCAAACGTAAAGCAAGGATATAGGATCGAAACGTTAAAGTGACCTGGCCTTTGTTGAAATGAGCAAAAAGAACAATCGAGCATGAATAATGTGTTTAATATATGCAAACTACGACTACAGAGGTTATACGTCTAAATACAGAATACAGAAGAATATACAAATATATACAAAGGGAACGTAGAGACAGGACAGGGAGGATGGTCAAAGAATGGCAAATTGCAACAGTTAACCTCTTTGAAAGCCAGCACAGAAATCAGTTTAAACAAATTTCAGAGAAATTATAATACTTGCTTATGGTTCAAGTCGGTGTACAGCAGTTTCAATGCGCCTGGCTTGGTTGGTCCTTTCCGAGAGGGTTTCTCCGGCTGGGTTTTCAAACGAGGTTTAACTGACACGTAAGATGACAGAGAAGAAAGAAGAGAGAGAGTCCAAGGAGATGGTCGTCCCGGAAGGAGAGCGCATGATGGCAGCGCTGTCGCCTGAGGCAGTTCAGGGCAGTCGAGAGACAATCGGGAGACAACGGAAAAGGTGTGAGTTGTTGTTTTTATGGAAACCCAAGCTAACACACCTCCTGAATTGTATCTATCAGCTCAGATTTCGAGATGGAGTGCTTTCTTCACAGTATCATTAAACACATGCAAATAAAAATGCATTTGTCAGCTATGTGACATATCTCAGTGAATAGCTCGAGTCCGGAGCTTTACGGAGAGATCAAACTCGATACATCAGAAAGGCATATAAAAGAAGTTATGGTTTACAGACAAAATTCCATCATTAAAATGCACACTAGCACAAATACACTCATTAAAACACTAGGAAACATGCATACGCTCGAAATACATGATGGATATATTTTGGCATAGTTGTATTTTACATATACAGTCAAAAATGTATGTTTGTGTGTTTCTGTATGTGTCTGTGTGTGTGTGGTGTGTGTTGGAATGTGATCTGGGGCCGTATTCACAAAACATTTTATCTTACCACTAAGAGTTCTCCTAAATAGCAGTAAAAGTTCTTAGCTAAGAGTTTTCTCTTAAAACCTATTCACAAAGCTGCTGAGACCAACTTTTACTAAGGAATAGACTGAAGTCTTAAGCTAAGAGTAAGGGCGGGGTTGACCTCGTTGCTATGGAGTAAACACACAGTGATTGGCTGATGGGGGAGGAGTCAGTGATTTAATCACAGAAATATTGTAGAATGAGGTTTCCACATTAAAATAAAGGTTTTAAAATACAAATGTTGCCATAGTCAAAATAAAATGTTGCCATATTGTTGCCATAAAGGTTCTAAAATGTAGGCTAAGTGTCACTAAACTAGTATATACAGTTAACTAGTATATATATATATATATATATATATATATATATATATATATATATTAAAACTCTATTCAATCATTTGTAAGTGTGAATTCATGAAAACCACTGGCACAGGTAATCAGACAATATTTATTTATTTGTTAAAGTTTTTTTTGGCGCCTCATTGTAGATTCAAATCTATAAATCAAAATGTATTGCATTTATGAAGAAAAGGTTCAGCACCCAAGGCTCTGTCGCTATTGCCTCAATGGTGTTCAGTGTCTTTGGGTGGATTAGGATTGTTTGTGACTTGCTCTTAGTGACTTAGGAGTCCTCTTGACTACTCCTAACGTTTCACAGATTTAAGCTAGATTTAGTGCTAAAATGCTTTGTGAAATACTCTTAAAGCAAAAATGTAGGACTCCTAAAATTAGGACTGACACACCCATTATTTTTAAGAGTTTCTCCTAAATCGGCAAGTTAGGAGCTACTTTTAGCCTTAAGATGTTTTGTGAATACGGCCCCTGGTCCGTAGTCCACATGAGTGACCCTTTGATGTCCCAAGAGCTGGAAGTGGACATCTCTGTTTAGCTTCGGCCAGGCCGCAAAGTTGTCAAGTGGGCTCATCTTTGCAGACCGGTCGGAGCCGAGATGAGCTTTTACAACCCAGTCCAGCATGCTAAAAGCATTCTGAACATTCCAAAGTTTATTGATTATCCTGATACGTGTGCATATGCTACAAGTGTGACGTCACAAAAGCCACAGGCCCCGCCCACAGTGTTGACTGACACTTAAGTTTGAACATAGACCCGCCCTGAGCACGTTGTTTACAGCGAGTCCGCCATTGCTGCACTGACAAGCAGGTGTTCTGTAGCTGGATGGATTAATCCACATAGCTCTCTTCATTTACTATCTAAATCTGAGCTGCTGAAATCGAGGTGGATTAACTTGGTTTTCCAGGAAAATGCTCCCTCAGTTCTGCCGAAATTCGTGTATGTCTGCGTGAATCATTTCACACCAGACTGCTTTCTGAACGAATATCAATGCCAATATAAAACAGAGACTGTGCTAAAAATGTGCTACTCAAGGAGGATATACAAGTAATAACTGTTCGTGATCCATCTTACAGTCTCCAGAGTGACACTAAATACGGCAATAATGAACTTCGGTAAAGTTGGTTTTATATTCGCACATTCGGACATCCGTATTCAATAGCCTTGTTAATCACACTACATTGGACATTCAGTGGACATTCACAAGTAAATATGCCATCAAAACAATACTTGCCTATTTTGATCGACTGTGAAAAATGTTGTAAGTTGACAATCGTTGGTTGTCAATATCATGTCACTGCTTAAAATTCGCAAACATTAATTTATTGCACATTTATTGGAAAGTCTGAATTTATCAGAAGTCTGAATGTGCGAATATAAAACCAACTTTACCGAAGTCAGTAATGAAGGTAAGGGCACTTTATTACAGTTCATCAGAGTTGATTTACGGGTATAACGTTTATTAAGCACCACCCGAAAGGCATAAGGTCTTTATATATTTGTTTACTGTTAGTTGTAACGAGTGTTTCTGTGTAATTCGCAATGTATGTTGGTGATAATACAAGGATAAGTGAGAGAGTTTATGGATAATATTTTAATGCACACTTGCAGTGTTTTATTAAGATCTTACAGTGATTTTCTAGAGTGAAAACGGACGCTTCATCTTTTGTGTGAAGTACAATAAATATCACAAAACTCATCTGTATAGTTTTGGCCATCGGACGGTACAACAGGCCTGTACTAATATAGTAGATTAAAAACAAGAAGGCAATATAAGTTATAACCGTAATTTAACTAAACTATACCTGTTCTATCTCCATGCAGCATATATTCGCAGTTTGACATAATTGTGCGTCCTGACAATAGACTGCAAAAAAAGATGGACGACGTGACGCCGCTTCCTTCCATTGTAATGAACTGAAGTTAAAACGGACGATGATGGCCGTTGACATGTTACGCAAAAACGTCAGTTTTGGAGCCTGGGCATGCGCAGAAGGAATCGTCAGTGGAGCCCGGAGGCGGAGTCGCGGTATCAAACTTCCGCCCAGAACTAGAGTAGGATTAGTTTTGTCCTGATAATTATAATTTTATACCCATAAAAATAATTAGTAACTGCCAGATAACGATCACCTGCTTTTCCCCGTCATGGCTAACGTTAGGCGTGTTATCTTGGCTAATAACATTTATTAATTAGCTTATAAAGCCCACATTTAACGTGACCGAAAAAAGCTCAGTGATCCGTTAGATCCTGTAGGTCGGTTAGTACAGTTTATTGCTGAACAACTCATTTTGTCAGTGAGAAATAGGGCTGGGCGATATATCGAATGCTTTTGTCACGCGCATTTCGTCAGTAAAGCCGGTTCCCTGATTGCCGCTAAATCGCCATCACCTGCTTTCAAATGGAGCGGCATTTAATAAACAGAGCCGTAGATCACTGATAAGCCACGCAATATCGCGTTCATTATCGAAGGCGATACATCTGCGATATGAACGCGATATTGCGT
Source organism: Ancherythroculter nigrocauda (assembly GCA_036281575.1). Classification (NCBI taxonomy): domain Eukaryota; kingdom Metazoa; phylum Chordata; class Actinopteri; order Cypriniformes; family Xenocyprididae; genus Ancherythroculter; species Ancherythroculter nigrocauda. Next base: position 56,456,811 of record VTFQ01000002.1, on the reverse strand, counting down.
GGCTTATCAGTGATCTACGGCTCTGTCTATTAAATGCCGCTCCATTTGAAAGCAGGTGATGGCGATTTAGCGGCAATCAGGGAACCGGCTTTACTGACAAAATGCGCGTGACAATCGCATGCGATATATCGCCCAGCCCTAGTGAGAAATAACACAGAAATCGAAAAATAATAGTTATTTATTTATCTTCAATCTCCCCTCGAAGCTCCGACAGTCCTCAGAGAAGCTGTCAATCAACTGTAATCATGACATCACGCCCCATTTCTATAGCACCAAATTGCTAGCTAAAATCAAACTGATCATAAAAATGAACAATTGAATATATATCAGCGTGATAACAATTACCTTAAATGACCAAAACCATCTTTCTGAAAATTTTATTGTAAGTGTAATTAATTTTTTTTATTTTGACAAGTGCCATTGGTTTGCATTGAGAGTGCGGGGTGCATCCAGCCACCAGGGGGCGATCAAAGAGCGCGCAGCTTCACTTTTCAGGACGTATGAGGCACACCCGGTCCTGACTGAATCCTGATGGGGAGAATGAGCTCTTGAAGCTCCGCCCTCTTAGGCCGATCGCAGCAGCTCATTTGCATTTAAAGGGACCGCACTGAAACGGCTCGTTTTTGCTCAACCACTAAAAGTAGCAATTTTAACATGCTATAAAAAATGATCTGTGAGGTATTTTGAGCTAAAACTTCACATACACACTCTGGGAACATCAGAGACTAATTTTACATCTTGTTAAATAGGGCATAATAGGTCACCTTTAATGCGCTATTGAAGAGTCATGTGATCGCAGTTGGTGTACATCTGATTTGACATAATTTACCACCGTCGTTTTTCAATGACATATGTCTCGGATTGACAGGGTAATATCTGATCTGTCCACTTACATGGCAGACACAAATGCACTGTATCCGATTCATATAAGATTAGTTTTCACATATGAATGAGGTGATCTAAGAAAATTTTAATTGCTTCACTTGTAATGTAACCATGTAATTAATTTTTTTTTTTTTTTAAAAACTAACAATGCTAGCACTGAATAAATGGTTTCACTGAGAGCTATCTTTCAACTCTCAAGGAGAGCTGGCAGGGTTGCCAACTATCTTTCTTTTTAAATTTAAAACATTGTATGGTGTAGAAATTCTGTATTACTGTTACTACAAATAAAGCTCTTTCTGATTATGCTATGTTAGCCACTTCACACAATAGTGTCATCTCTGAGGCATGGTACAAACATGTTCTCTTGAAAACAAGAGATTCAAACAATAAGACTAACTGAGTTGAGCTATAAGCTATATAATTAGTTTTCTGTCGATGAATCTATCCAAACAGTTCCTCACCTGTCTAATAAAACACATACAGTGGGGATCGAAAGTTTGGGAACCCCTTTCAGAATCTGTGAAAATGTGAAAAATTTTAACAAAACAAGAGAGATCATACAAAATGCATGTTATTTTTTGTTTAGTACTGTCCTGAGTAAGATATTTTACATAAAAGATGTTTTCATATAGTCCACAAGACAAAACAATAGCGGAATTTATTAAAATAACCCCATTCATAAGTTTGGGAACCCTTGGATCTTAATACTGTGTGTGGTTACCTGATGATCCACGACTGTTTTTGTGTTTTATGATGTTGTTCTTGAGTCTCTTGTTTGTCCTGAGCAGTTAAACTGAGCTCTGTTCTTCAGAAAAATCCTCCAGCTCCTGCAGATTCTTCCATTTTCCAGCATCTTTTGCATATTTGAACCCTTTCCAGCAGTGACTGCATGATTTTGAGATTCGTCTTTTCACACTGAGGACAACTGAGGGACTCAAACTCAACTATTAAAAAAGGTTCAAACATTCACTGATGCTCCAGAAGGAAACATGATGCATTAAGAGCCGAGGGGTGAAAACTTTTGGAATTTGAATATCAAGGTAAATTGTACATAATTTGTCTGCCGGGAAACATGCAAGTATCTTCTGTTGGTTCCGAAGGGCAGTACTAAATGAAAAAAATATATATATAATCAACAAAATAAGAAAAATTTCATCCTGTTCAAAAGTTTTCACACCCACCCCCTCTTAATGCATCGTGTTTCCTTCTGGAGCATCAGTGAATGTTTGAACCTTTTTTAATAGTTGTGTTTGAGTCCCTCTCTTGTCCTCAGTGTGAAAAGATGAATCTCAAAATCATTCAGTCACTGCTTGAAAGGGTTCAAATATGCAAAAATGCTTGAAAACTGATGAATCTGCAGGACCTGGAGGATTTTTCTGAAGAACAGAGCTCAGTTTAACTGCTCAGAACAAACAAAAGACTCATGAACAACCATCACAAAACATAAAAACAGTCGTGGATCATCAGGTAACCACACACAGTATTGAGAATCAATGCTTCACATACTTATGAATGGGGTTATTTTAGTAAATTCAGCTACTTTTTTGTCTTATGGACTACATGTAAACATCTTTTATGTAAAATATCTTACTCAGGACAGAACTAAACAAAAAATAACATGCATTTTGTATGATCTCTTATTTTGTTAAAAATTTTCACATTTTCACAGATTGTGAAAGGGGTTCCCAAACTTTCGATCCCCACTGTAAAATATTAAACATCTTTGGTTTTTCAGTGGTTTCTACAAACGTAGAACCAGAAATCGAGGGAAACACGGATATGACGTCATGCAATGCAATGACATGGATCTCTCTGAAATTAAACATTGTTGAAAACATTTGGAATAATGTGTGCACAAGTCAATAAAGTATATAGAATTGTTCTAATGGTTTTTGTATATAATCCAAAAATCTTACATATTTAACAAACATGTAATTGTAATGTAGTAGTATCATCCACATTCATTCTTGTGTAAAGTGTCCCAGTGGATTTACTCAAACACCCAAATATTCAAGAAAAAGGCACAAACTTCACAATTAAACAGTTATTCATCTCAATTAATTCAGTAATTTAAATAAAACATAACTTCATTACGTCATCAACAATTGGATGTTTTGAACAGCTTTAGTTCTCAAGAGAAGGACAAAGAGGAACCCCAAAAATGTTAAAGATACAGACAGAAAATCTCACCTTAAGGGAACTTGATGGTGTCAAAGTCCAGATACAAACTTGAGAGAGATGATGAAGAAGATCTGCACCTGCTCCTCATGAACCTGGGGAAACCAAACCATCATCAGGAAACAAAACACGACTGAACATGAAGTCTGACGTGTTGATAGTCCTTTAAATTAACTCGAAACGTTTTTTTAATTTGAGAAATTATTAGCATTAGCAAATATTTGTTTGCAAAGTTCTGATGTTTTTTGTTGTTGTTGTTGTTTGCTTTTTACCTTGATGCGATTAAGGTGCTCTGGGTGTTTGTGTGGTTGTTTAGAGGTTAAAATTGTTCACTCTCAAGTCTCTGGTATTGTGGTCTCAGATATATGGCTCGGGTCCAAAATTTAAAAATCACCCGGAAGTCCATAACGCCGATGTTGTGCATATGACGTCACACGAACATGGCGGCACCCTGTGAGTTGTTTACAGTTAAGGGGGGTTCAGGCAAGATGGCGGCGTGAATAGTCAAAAGTTTCGAGCTCTCAGCACCAAACTTTTAACAGGAAAGTAATAGACGTAACTGTCAGCAAAATTCATAAGAGTTTTGGTTTATAAGATAGTTTTTACTCAAAGAATGCCCAAATCTGCACAAAAAAAAGTGTCAGTGACTCCGGAAAAAGTGATTCACATGTGCCTGCTAATAACGATCATAGCTACGAAAGTGGTTTGATTCGAGACAAACATATGACGGAAGATGAAGACGATTTTCCGCCATACCCTGTAACTCCGTCTAAACCTCCACTTGCGAAAAAGACAACGTGAAAACAGGGAATTCTAATCCCGATGAAATAATCTCGACGCTCGCTAACCTTATCAATACAAGAAGTGATGCTCTGGAATCGATGGTCCAAACCGCCTGTGCAGAAATAAGAGTTGAAGAGCAAAATGCTTTACATGGAAAAACGGATCGACAGGGGTGAACAGACAACCAGGCTGTGCATGAGTCGGGTGACGGATTTAGAGCGGTACGGTAGGCGTTGGAACCTGCGGCTATATGGATTATCAGAGGCGATAAAAGAGAACGTGCGAGAAGAAGTTATCCGTGTGTGCCAAGAGCTGCTTCCACATGAAGCGACGAAGCTACCAGATGCTATAGATGTCGCTCACCGACATGAAAGCGCGCTAACGAATCGAGGCCCCGTGCAACAATCATTCGCTTCACGGCCAGGAGATTCGGAGATGCCGTTTGGAAGGCGGCTAAGAGCAGCGAGTTTCTTCGGAACCAAGGCATGCAATTTAAAGAGGATCTGACGAAGGAGGACAGAGACAGTAGACTAAAGTTATGGCCTCTGGTCAAAAAAGCCCGTGATGATGGAAAATCTGCTTACTTTGTCGGAGGTCGCGGATTCATTGAAGGTACTGAGGTGAGACTACTTGGGTAAAGTTGGTTTTATATTCGCACATTCGGACTTCTGATAAATTCAGACTTTCCAATAAATGTGCAATAAATTAATGTTTGCGAATTTTAAGCAGCAACATGATATTGACAACCAACGATTGTCAACTTACAACATTTTTCACAGTCGATCAAAATAGGCAAGTATTGTTTTAATGGCATATTTACTTGTGAATGTCCACTGAATGTCCAATGTAATGTGATTAACAAGGCTATTGAATACGGATGTCCGAATGTGCGAATATAAAACCAACTTTACCCAAGTATTTTATTTGCCAAGTAATTAAATATGTTGATAATATATTAATCTTGGGGAATTTATACGGATATAATCACAATCTGGATAATAATAATCTTTTTGAATCCATAGAAAATATTTTTATTGTTTGGTTAAATAAATATCCAAATGCCACTGTATTACTTGGAGGAGATTTTAATATTGTATTGGATGGTTCAATTGATAAATGGCCACCAGGTCGACCAAACATAAATAACAATAGTCTCAGAAACTTCATGGATAAATTCAATCTCATAGATATTTGGAGAGCCAAATTTCCACATAATAAGTCATTTACCTGGAGCAATAAAACAGGGTCCAGTCAATCCAGAATAGACTTTTGGTTAATGTCTGAGAACTTTAATAAAGATGATGTGGTAGTTGATATTACTTCTACTCCATTAACAGACCATAAAGCTATAAGTATTAATATTAAGTTATCTAATACGAATTGTTTCAATAATGGATCATACTGGAAACTCAACAATTCATTGTTGATGTATGATGAGGTAAAACAAGAGATTTCTAGATTGATAAGCCAATTTTGGGGTAAAGCCAACAAGGAGAATTCTTTTTGTTCAAATTGGGAACTTCTGAAATTTGAGGTCACAAAATATTTAAGAACATTTGGAAGCCGTTTAGCCAAATACAAAAGAGCTGAAGAAACCAACATTATTGTTGAAATTACAAAATTAGCAAATAAGTGTCCAGACAGTTTATTAGATGAAGAAAAATGATTATTATCAGATCTACAAATTAAACTAGATGAACTCTATAGAATGAAAGCTGAAGGTGCATTTGTTCGATCAAGGAGATGTTGGCTTGAAGAAGGCGAGCAAAATTCACAATACTTCTTTAATTTAGAGAGGCACCATATTAATAGTAACATTAGTAAATTAAATGTGAATGGGGTTGTAACAAAGGACCATAAACTAATTTCTAGTTATTGCTGTGAATTTTATAAGAAAATATATACCTCTAATTACTCCCCAACTATTTCTGATGCTTTTTTGAGTTCTATAGAGGTGAAAACTATTGACAAAAACGAAAGTGAACTTTGTGATATGCCTATTTCTGCTGATGAAGTGATCAAGGCGATTAATCATCTGAAAAATAATAAATCGCCAGGTATGGACGGTTTGACCGGAGAATTTTATAAGCTATTTGCTGACGATTTGGCCCCTCTTTTACTCAAAATGTTTAATGAAAGTATTATTAATCAGTGCCTTCCTCCCACCTTAACTCAAGGATTAATCACACTAATTCCCAAACCAAAAAAATACTTATTTCTTCTTGATAATTGGCGTCCAATTAGTTTACTCAATAATGATTATAAAGTATTTGCCCTGATTTTTGCTAAAAGACTCAAATCTGTGTTAAATTCAATTATAGAAGAAACACAATCTGGATTCATGAGGAACAGGCATATTACAAACAATATAAGATTAGTGTTAGATATTTTGGATTATCCAGAATTTAATGTAGACGATGGATTTATTCTTTTTCTTGATTTCTGTAAGGCCTTTGACTCTGTAGAGCATCAGTTTATTTTTGAGTCACTTGTAAAATTTGGTTTTGGAAATTTCTTTACTAACGCAATTAAAACCCTTTATAAGAATTGCAACAGTTCAATTAAGTTGTTGGGTGGCACTTCTAGTAGATTTCATTTGTCTAGAGGGATTAGACAGGGTTGCCCTGCTTTTCCATATTTTTGATAATAAGCCAACTCCTTACAAATCATGTTAAAGCCAGTGCGATTAAAGGTATGTCTATTATGAATAGAGAATTAGTTATAACGCAATTAGCAGATAATACCACCCTTTTTCTCCAAAATGAAAACCAAATCCCTATCGCAATTAATGTTATAGAAGAGTTTTCTAAAGCATCTGGTGTCTACTTAAATGTAAAGAAGTGCGAACTTATGGCAGTTAAAGAATGTTCTGTGGCATCTTATTGTAACATTCCAGTCAAAACGGAAGTCAAATACCTAGGAATTATAGTAAGTAAGAATCAACAGAATAGAAGTTTATCTAATTTTAATCCTATTATTCAAAACACTCAAAAGAAGTTAAATCAATGGCTTTCAAGGGATTTATCGTTAAGAGGAAGAGCTTTGATTTCCAAAGCAGAAGGTATATCTCGGCTAACTTATACAGCTATGGCTCTTCATGTTGATAATAAAATATCAAAGGAGATTGATAAGATGCTCTTTAATTTTGTTTGGAGAAATAGAATACATTATATAAGGAAAAATATTTTAATGAACTCTTATGAGAATGGTGGCCTCAACTTCCTAGACTTTACTGCACTAAACAATACATTTAAATTCAATTGGATTAGACATTTTGTTAAATATCCAACTTCTATTTGGAATGTAATTCCCTTTCATATTTTATCCAGCCTGGGCGGTATACATTTCTTTCTTGTTTGTAACTTTGATATTAACAAAATACCAGTGAAGCTCTCTGCATTTCATCGTCAAGCTTTTCTTGCATGGAATCTGATTTTCAAACACAACTTCTCACCGCACCATTACATTATTTGGAATAATAAGGACATTTTATATAAACAAAAATCTATTTTCTTCGAAAATTGGTTTCACAATAATATTGTTTTAGTAGATTAGCTATTTAACTCAGAGGGTCTTCTTTTTACATGAGGAATTCTTAAAAAAAAACGAATATTCCCATAACACCAAAGGATTTTTCAACTGTTTTTGGTGCAGTGTCTTCTAGAATATGCATGTTGTATAAACAACAAAAAAGAGTTAATTATCAGAAACTTCCATGCCTCTCACCAAATCATTCCCCTGTAGGTAAAATATGTTTCTCTTGTTATAATTATAATAGATCAATAAGAGTTCTTTTCCAGAAGGATGTTGTGTCGAAACCAAATGTAATTGTATATTGGAATCAGTTTGTGAGTGATGTTGATTGGAAAAAAAGTCTGGCTTCTGCCTAACCGGTATCTCTTAACAAACAAGGTTAAAGAAATGTCTTTTAAGCTTCTCCACAAAATATACCCTGCTAAACATTATTTAATTACATTTTAAAAATATATAGATGTAAGCTGTAGCTTTTGCAAGCAGAAGCCGGAGACAGCTGTTCATTTATTTTGGCACTGCCCTTATGTATCTTTTTTTTGGCAAAATGTACTTGACTTTATTGTTGGAAATGTTGATGGAAATTTTATTTTACAGTGGAAAGATGTTCTTTTAGGCATTATTGTAAACTCCAAAGATAAACAGACTTGCACTTATTTTATTAATTTTTTTTTATTTTAATGGCCAAATTTCATATCCATAAATGTAAATTTTCAGGTAAAAAACCATGTTTTATAGCATTTAAAAATGAAGTGAAATATTATATTGAATCTATATTGCCCTCAAAGAAACAAAAAGCTATTAGAATTTTGCAAGCATGTACACTTTTTAATGTATTCCTATATTTTTTTTTGTATATCCCCCTAGCATTTGAAATTTCTGTATTGTTGTAACTGTATGGAATGTGTTTTTCTGTTCAATAAAATTTATTAAAAAAAAGAAAAAAAAAGTTGTTTACAGTTAAAAAAAAATTATGTAGATGTACATTATTGCCTAAATGCAAACCTTTTTGGAACTCGATATATAATCAGATTGAATGAAAAGAGGTCTGGAGTTTACCTAGTAAATACTGCCTCACCAATAAAGTTAAAGAAATTACATATATGAATGTGATTCACTTGAATGCATGAGACTCGAACAGCTCAGATTGTGAGTCAAAGTGAAACCTCTGACAGACCCCTTAATCGCCTACATCACTGTGACGTCACCGCTCTAGCTGGAGGCAAAACATAAATAAGAACTAATAGCGGGCGCGCTAAAAGTTTGAGGTTTTGACTAAAATGTCGTCTTGTTGTGTTTTTGGCTGCCAGAATAGAAGGAACAGGACTTTTGGTTCAAAACTAAAGTTTTACTAGATCCCGGCAGACATTCCTTCACAGAAATCAAAAAGATAATTGTGGTTGAAAGCAATACGGCGTACAGACTGGACGGAGACGATCATAAATAATACTCGTGTTTGCAGTGCACACTTCATATCAGGTAAAATAATCGATGCATATGTAATGGTGTGTTGGTTTTATCTAGTACAAATCAGCACGTTTCTGTTTTATAGGTGCAAAGTCGCCAACTTTCAGCGCACTAGCTAGCTTAAATGTTAAACAAACACAGCGATAGATTTGTGTGCCATCCTTTGAATGGTCTCTTGAAATAATCCACATTGCTAGCCATAATCATAGCGTTAGGTTACATTAGACAATAAGCCTTGACAAAATTCCCCGAACCACCTGAAAGTAATTCATATGTTGTCTAGGAAATATCCAAAACTTAAGTTAATTTACAAAAATAGCTGTCACGGTCCCGCGGAGTCAGTGACTGTACTCAGACAGTTCTGAACCTTCTTCTGCATCTGTGTTTAATAAATCCCTCCTAAAACATGCTAGCTTACGCTTGTCAACATTGAGTCCAGCGTCTCTTTTTGCCTCCAGCTAAGCCCCGCTCACCAGGAAACGTTGCAATGTTTACAAACTTTTAAGGGGTCTATACAGAGATGCGGTTTGATCTGTTGTGTGAAAAAAAAACATCTTCCGCATTTTAGTGCGTCTATATTCAGATTTCTGTGTGTGATCGACTGATGCACAGTAAGAAAACAGTTAGTGACCATTCTGACCATCAACACCATTCCACAATTTTAAGAGAAAAAAAATATTTTTTTTGCATGTCCAGTCCGCTACTAAGAACAGTCTAATAATAATAGGAGATATATTAGGAGGAATATTTGTAGCCAGTGTACGCAAGAGTATCTGTACGTGTGCAGTGAGGGTGGAGCTCTATTATTATTGGTGGAGGAATCACACACAGCATTAACTCACTGTTCTGCTAGTTCATGGTCTGTGTTCACATATTTCAAGTGCTGTTATCTGAAAATGGTTCACATGTTTGTTTTGTTCTGCTTGTGGCGTCTGGATGGTGAGCTATAATCACATTCATATTCATCACTTATTGCTTTAGTTTCAGTACGTTTATAGAGATTTAATACAGAGCTGTGAAGTACTTTCCCAGCTAACAGGGGACGTTTCCATAACTTTCACTAACTTTATGTAAAAGTTTTGTAAATGTTAGAAAAAAACATTTCTAAAATAATGTTTCAAGAACATTCTTATAATGTTTTCATATTTAAAATACATTCTCATAACGTTGAGAGGAAACATTCTCATAACAACGCTCTTTAAACGTCTTTATCACGTTATTTGTACTTGACTGATGTTCTCGTAATGTTGAGTGAAAACGTTCTTAGGATAACATTCTGAGAACATGCTTTTAATGTTGTTATTATTTGCTGAATGTTTTCATAATGTTATCATAATACATTCTGAGTACAAAGTTTATAAAAAGCGTCCTTACATTGTAATCTGTACTTGATGAATGTTCTCATTATATAGAGAAAACGTTGTGAGAACAACGTTCAAGGAACGTCCATACAATGTTTTTACTAAAAGAACATTCTCATAACATTGAGAGAAAACATTCTTAGAACAACATTGCTGTAGCTGTAACGTCTTTATGATGTTATTAATATTTGCTAAATGTTTTTGAAGTTCAATGTTTTGAACGTTCTTATGTGACCATAAAATGACCCAAATTGGAATGTCCCCCTAAAGTCATATAAGGAACCTTGAACTGCAGCACTTTCATTACCAAAAGAGGACGTTTATGTCACAAATGTTCAGTAAAATGTCAGAATTTTTGTCACTTTTAGAGAACTTTTAGGCAAAGATGAACAAGGTCACGAGAACATCGCTTCTGCGTGTGTGTTTTACAGAAAATAATAAAGTTTGAAGTCACCGTTATAGAGGTGAGCGTTTGCTTTAGATGGGCTCTTGATTCTTGACATATAACATTAGTTTTTCTTTGACTGCTTTAACTGTGTTATCAAAACATGTTAGTTATAGCAAAAAAAAAAGAAATTCTGATCAGATGATTTGGGTTGTTAAGTGCTGGTGATTCAGTCATCATGTAATGTCCTGATTTGCTGATCTTCATTAAAACCTCAAACTGTGAATGTATTAACTGTTAGTTTTATTAATGCATTTTTGTATTTAATTCTTTATACAGACAAGAGTTTTAAGCGAGGTTTTTATATCTTTAACACAGACATGAATCAGCGTATGATCCTCAACGATGGTGACACTAAACAAAAATCTTTTTTGTGACTTTAGTAGCTTGTTTTGAGATGTTCAGAGTTAATCTGTTTATCTGAAAATTTTGTCAGCATTGTTGAGGATCATACGCAGAATCTTGATGTCTGTCTGAATCTGTATGATGCTGTTTGAATAATTTCTGGCAAATAATGAAAACTTTCAAAATATCAAAACAGGACTTTATACATTATGTATTTTATACATTCATATGACTACAACAACATGAAAGAAAATACAATATTCAGAGATCAGAGAATAAGGTCACTGTATGATGAGAAAATCATAAACAATGAGCTGCCAAATCCATATGATCAGACTTTTATTTTCTCACAATTTCTTTTGCAAAAAATGCTTTAAACACAATTGCGATAATTGGGGGAAATATAATAAAAATGTAAAGGGTCAGGAGCCCAACTAAAACAAGCGCTTACCTCCATAACGGTGGAATTTATACATTTGATAAACATCAACAACTCATTAAGAAGATTTGTATGAAAGAAACAAAGTCAGAGTGGTTTGTAATGTGAAGATGCAGATATCTAGAGAGATCTGTTAGTGTTTAATGTTGTTTCTGTTATCTGAGTTTTGTGGGTCACCATTGTGCTGGAGAGTAGATCCTGAGCTTCAGTCAGTGATGATCCAGAAACACTGATGATCTGCTGCATGTTGCTTTATTTAAAGACAGTAACTGTGTAGTTACTGATGCAGTGATACAGCAGTTACATTAGCGCATGCATGTGCTGTTGTTTTTTTGTCTTTTGTAAGACATTTAAGAACAAATACTTTTATTAATTGACTTTTTTGACAAGAGCAGCATGGATATTCCCTAAAAAAATAAAATATGGTTCTTTAAATGTTCAGAGAACGTCCTGAATGTTCTGTGAAGGTCGGCCAAATAACGTTCCCCAAACCTTAAAAGAACTCCACATCGTGACTGTCTCTGAACGTTCTGGGAACATTATTAGACAACGTCCTTAACACCAGTGGGGATGTTTTGAGAATGTTCTGGGAACGTAAAATTTCTAGCGGGGCAGGGTGTTTTGAACGTTCAGAAAATAACATTTTCATAACATTTCCAAAATGATAGAATGGAATGTTCCTCTAACGTTCACATAAACCAAGAAAAAACTTTCTTAAACACAGTTAATTTGAACGTTCCGAAAATATTACAAAATAACGTTTTCATAACATTTCCAAAATGATAGAATGGAATGTTCCTCTAACGTTTACATAAACCAAGAAAAAACATTCTTGATACATTAAAAAAACTGGACGTTTTGAACGTTTAGAAAACATTCCAAAATAACGTTTTTATAACTTAAGAGAATGTTAACAAAACGTTCTGACAACTCCTTTTTGTTAGCTGGGTTTCAAATCAGCCAGATATTTCCCCAGATAAAAGATGCTCAAACCAATCTGAACTTTATTGTGAGGAAACAGGGCAGGTTCAAAAACAGCAGAATTAGTTTTATTTCAAAGAATTATTGGCTTTATAACCTTGTAAACAATGACATGAAATGGTGAATCTCGTTACTCTGAAGTTTTTCTGTTTGTTGCGTAGTTACTTACTGTAAGGCTGGAACTCCTACAGCGGTTCAGACTGTAAGGTTTGCCGAGCGACTAAAGAAACTTTATCAGCAAGATGGTAGAAAACTGTATATTTCTTGTCTATTACCACCCACTGCAACTTATACCAACGACAGAAATAAGCGCAGTTATAATAGCAATATATGTGGGAGAGCGTTGCTATAGTGTGACAATATTGTATTGCAATAGGGAGCAAATTAATGTTGATACTAAATCAAAACTAGTTAGCACATCATTTGTAATAGAAAGGGTTTATGGTTACACTTAAAATAATTACAAAATAGATGTATGAGATGATAAAATCATATACCATTAATCGTTCACAGCATGTATGAAAAAAGTTACCAGAGAGAGAGAGAGAGAGAGAGTGCCCAAGAAAAGCCAAGAATCAAAAAGAAACAGAGCAACAGATACAATCTTCTTTTATCCCTTCCTTGACCATGTGAAAAAAAACTCAAATGTGAGACATTCAAACTGACCAATCAGAAGATTAAAACTTCCCCCACTGTACTAAAGGTGTGACCATTTGTAGACCCCCGATGTACACACATCTTGGCCTACAGGGCTTGATCACTATCAGCACCTTTGTGCCTTCCAAATGGCCCTTGTAGCAAGAGAGAGGGTGTTGAAACAGTAAAGCAAATGTCTTTGTTCATTTTAAAATATCCTTAGATATTTTCAATTCTTACATTACTAAAAATAGTAATAGTAACTACTATAAAAGTCAGGGTAAGGGAACTATATTTTCACATGGGCAAATACAAAGTAAAGTCAGCAGCATTTAGGACTGTTCATTCGGGCCTTTTTCTCCTGGCATTTATCTCTGATAAACATTAGCAGTGCATTAGCAGTGCAATATTTGGCTTCCCATGATCCTTCATTCTCCAGAGCAGAAGCACTGAAGGAGCCAATCAGATTTAAGATGAAAAAAATGCCCCTGAGGCTCCTCCCACAGATCCACCTGTATTGTGCCAGATAACTAAAAATAACACATCAAAACATATGATTTCACAACTGATTATGTGTCTGTGCTGCTGTTCATCTATTTAAGTTATTTGGGACACAATCTGTGACTCTCTGTTCTTCAGGAGTGTTTGGTGTTGATGAACTGAAGTCAGTGTCAGTGATGGAGGGAGATTCAGTCACACTAAACTCTGATCTTACTGAAATAGATGATGAAAATCTGATTCTGTGGAGGTTTGGACCTGAAAACACTTTAATAGTTAAAATCAGTGTAATAGCCGACACTATCACTGTATATGATGATGTTCTTGATGGGAGATTCAGAGACAGACTGAAACTTGATCATCAAACTGGATCTCTGACCATCACAAACACCAGAACTGAACATACTGGAGTTTATCAACTACAGACCAGCAGTGTGAGAAAGAGTTTCATTCTCACTGTCTATGGTGAGTTAAATATCATTTTCTTTTATTTGTTACAGTTTTAAAGTGTATACTAATCTTTGGATTTTTCAGTCACTTTAATTTATGACATTTATTTTTCAACTTACTGAATGTTTTTCTTATTAATTATTCCAAAGTTGTAATCTCAAACAGTGTAATTAAAAAAAAAAAATCTGAAATCGCAGTAAACAATCAATGAATCACAAACTCTTCTAAACACATGGTTTATTCCAGCGGTGTCCATCCCTGCTCCTGGAGAGCTACCGTCCTGCAGACTTCAGTTTCAACCCTGCTCCAACACACTTGTCTGTTATTATCAAGCTACCCTGAACACCTTGATTAGATGTTCAGTTGTGTTTGATTGGGGTTCGAGCTGAAATCTGCAGGATGGTAGTTCTCCAGGAGGAGGGATGGACACCCCTGGTTTATTCTAATGTTTTCCAGCTCGTCTGCCTGTTCCTGTCATCATGAGATACTTTACACAATCTTCATCATCATCATCATCATGTTTATTGCTGTGTTCATCTGTGAATGTGAGTCATGTGACTCTCTCCTGGTACAAAGGAAACAGTTTATTGTCCAGCATCAGTGTGTCTGATCTCAGCATCAGTCTCTCTCTACCTCTGGAGGTGGAATATCAGGATAAAAACACCTACAGCTGTGTGCTGAACAATCCCATCAGCAACCAGACTCAACATCTGGACATCACTCACCTCTGTCACACATGTGCAGGTACAACAGAGCTGATATAGCCTATTTATACACTGAATTACTATGCTGATTTTTTTAATAACTGAGTTTGTGACAGCAAAAATCAGCTTGTTGAAAATCTCAATTCTATTTTATCGTTGTTTGTTTTTTTCAGAAGCACACGCCCATTGTTGTGATTCTGTTGAAGCTGTGCTCCGATTGGTCGTCACTGCTCTGATGGGCGTGGCTGCTGCAGCTGCTGCTGTTCTTTTGGTCAATGACGTCAGATCTACGAGAGGTTAACAGGAGAAAACAGAACAGATATTATAAATATTGTGGCATATATTGGAGTTTTAATTAGAAAAGATGAAAAAAATATGTGTCTAATTGTTTATTGATGCTAAACAAAGCTTTGCTTTCCTCTGAACTGGATCGTAAAATCTTCTTTACCTGAATCTGGTGTATTGGGGCCATCTGGTGGCCAAAACAATGAATATTCTGCAATATTTCATTTTATTCTAATACCTTCCATTTTACATTTCGCTGTTAATTATACCGTTTTCAGTTTTGCTTAATTTATGTGATGTTGTTATTTTTATTTTGTTTTATAATTATACGCAGAATCCCCGCAAATACAAATGTAAAAATATTTGTCACACCAATAAATCATTATGGAATTGAACAGAAAACTGAATATTACTATCAAACTGATAGGGGATGGTTGTAACACGGGTTAGTTAACACTTCCATTTTCTCCAATCAGGAACAAGTTACAAATCACCTGATTCACTTCACACATGCTCAGTTTATTATTCCACATGTGGTAAAGTAGAGCCCTATGGCAGAAAAAGCTGATTCTAGAGCAGAAACTTCCTTTACCTTCCTTACTTTTACTTCCTTTATTTTTGTTATGGCTCAACTCATCAAAGTTAACTTATGTTTATTATTTGTCTGTGTAGATATTTTTCATGCAAGCTGTAAGGTGAGCTAGACTCTGGGTTAGTAGTAACATCAATTAATCATGTTACGGCTTACCCTAAGAAAAAAAAAAAGTTGTTTTTGTGCTTTTTTAACTTCTGTATGCACACCAAACAAGCCAACATTTTACCAATGAGCAAATTCTCAGGAACCCTGCATTGTCCCTTTACAGGCCCACTTAGTGCTGCCAGCACAGGACCCCTGAGAATTTGCTCACTGGCAAAATAGAACTGTTTTATTGAAAATCATCTGATCAGTTTTTCTTCTCACAACTTTTGCTGTAACAAATGTACTTCAGAAACACACAGTTACAACAGCCAGAGAAACATTAAAGTTAAGAAGTCAAAGGTCAAGAGCCCAACTAAAGCAAGCACTTACCTCCATAACAGTGACTTCAAACTTTATTATTTTCAATAAAAGGAGGCTAAGTGAGGGCTGCCCGTAAAGGGCCCGTGCTAAGGGGCCAACGTTTTGCCAATGAGCAAATTCTCGGGGGTCCTGTGCTGGCAGCACTAAGTCGGCCCGAAAAGGCCCACTTTGCAAGCTTGTTTGCAGGGAATGGTTTCCTTGTTAGATTATATTTTGATGTTTTATGGTCACATAAGAACGTTACAAAGAGGACGTTAACAGAACGTTCCCACACGGTCCTCTGATGGTCATTTAATAACGTTACTGATATGAGTTTAGGGTGACGCTCTATTTAGGTTATTTTATAGTTGCGCAAAAATGTTACAAATAGGATATTTGAGAAGTTAACAGAATGTCCTATACTGCAAAAAAAAAAAAAAATTACTGTAAAATTTACGGTAAAAAAACCAGCAGATGTGATAGCAATGTAAAAAAGAAAATCTGTTAAATTTATGGTAAAAAACGTATTTCATTAACTGATATAATGTTACTTTACCAACCTTTTTGAAGTAATAATATCTGTTTTGTAGCTTTGTAATACACTGACAGCCACCAATAACAAAGTGGTGATGAGAGTCACATGATGAATCAAAGCTCATCACAAGCAGCTTTTCTGAGAAAAACAATACTAATATATAGGAAACACAGTGTCATTCACACAAACACCATCATGGTACTGTAACACACATGACATTTTAAAAATGCAATAAACATTAATTTAACAACATTAGATGTAACACAAAACTCTAATGTGCATAACGGATTAGAAAAAAACTAACAGTTATTTCAATGAAAATACATCAAATGTGAAGTGTCATGCAGGGAATTGTGGGAATGTCAATTTATGTTTTTTCACTGTAAATTATACAATGACTTGTTATTTTTCACTTCCAAAAGCTAATTTTAACAGTATTTTACCGTAAAATTACATTAAATGTACCATTAGATCTATTACAGTTATTCACTGTATATTGTATGGAAACTTTCTTTTAACCAATTAACTGTTTTTCACCGTAGCATTTTTACAGTCTTTTACCGTTAAAATCACGGTAATTTTTTACAGTGTATAGTAATAGTCCCAGAACCTCCTAAATGTTCCCTAAAGGTTCACCAAATAACATCCCCCAACCCTTAAAAGAACTCCACATTATGACCGTCTCTGAACTTTATTTCTTTCATAGAAAACTTCTTAATGAGACTTAACAGAGGTTTAGATGTTGATGTTTTATTGAAAATAATAAAGTTTGTGACAGTTAAGGAGGTGAGCGTTTGCTTTAGTTGGGCTCTTGATTGACATTGGGTTTTCTCTGGCTGCTGTCACTGTGTTTCTAAAATGCTTGTTAAAGCAAAACTTATAAGCAAAGTTCTGATCAGATGAATTTGAGTGTGTTAACTGTTAGTTTAGTGTTGTTATTATTATCTGTGTTTTTTTTTCTGACAGTATTTTTCTGTTTTCAAACAGACATTTTCTGGTACCCAAAAAAATTAGCAGTTTTTTGTTTTTTTTTCACAGTGTATATTTGCTGGCAGAACTAGTGGGTATAAGACAGAACAAAGGAAGTGCTGACTGATTCTCTGTCACGGGAAGCTCACCAAAAAAAAAAACCATGAAAAAATACTTTAACCACGTGGTACTCACTGCAAAGTCTTTTTTTATATGTAGGGACTGCAGAGCTCCACCTCTCTCGATGTCTAAAGGGGTGGAGGGATAGAGTTGTGGGTAGGGTTAGGGTGTGGGTGGATATTACACCCACTATAGGAGCAAATCACATTCAAGCTACACATAAGCTCCACCCATTTGCTTTGCACTGGAATGAACTGAATTAGGATGCAATTCATGGAGTAACTTTATCCTGTGAATTACCATCAACAAGAAAAATAGATTGAGCACAAAATTGCCTCCCCTTTTTATCAATTGAATTGAATCTTTAATTTTGCTTTCTTTGTTTTCTGCTACATGTGTCAATGCTTCAATGAGAAATACTTGAATTGCAAATAGGCCAAATACGTCAATTTGAAATGAAAAGAGTTAATTCAGGATAAACAAGACTGGTTGCATTAAAACATTGACAAGATTATTTTTTAACCACAGACCCATGAAAAGACCACAGAACATGTTTTATTCTAGTGCAGAGAATGAACACAGTTCACTGAATGTGACACCAGAAACTGTCAAAGTGAAACTTCTGTGGTCTCATTTATTTACAAAGAAAAAGTATTGTGACCTGATGGATGGAAAACCTGTGTGTATTGGACGCAAGTTGATGCATGTGTCAGTAGTTTGTGGGTAAAGAGTGTCTTCATTTCCTCTTCTGTCAATAAGAGCCTCACGGTCACACTTCCTTTTTCACGATAAACATGCTTTACAGACACTGATGTTTCAGAAACAGTCAAATAAGAGTCACAGGTTACACATTATTCCTACGCATCATTCATCACTTATAGACACTTATAGACTAAAAGACAAATAATGCACACATTATAAATGAATTATTCTTCCATTCTATGACATTAATTCTTCCTACACATTGCCACAAATTAACAAAATACTAAAATAATAAACTTCCAATATCATTTAACAGCTGCCTGTGGTATAGAATGTTTTCTGCCAGCAGTGAGTCTTAATAAATGCGATTGTAGTGTGATTTTACAGTGAAACCCAGTGTGTGTTGAGTGAAGGGTGGTCGAGTCCTGCTGGGGGAGGATCCACACACACACACACACACACACACACACACACACACTATATTAATATCACAGTTCTGTCAAATCTGAACAGACAGCTTTCAGAGATTTTCATCATGATGTTACAGTGCTCAGAGAAAATGGTTCATGTTGGTGTTTTGTTCTGCTTGTGTTTCACGCAACTTCATGGTAAGTTACATGTTTAGTGTGTTTATGTAGTAATGTATTTATTGAGTTGATGCTTTGGTTTTCATACAGAGTAATATGTTAGATTTATGATGTTTTTGATTCAGGTCTGTCATTACAGATCACATTAGAGACAGATTCAGTCAGCTGTTAATAAGCTCATCAAATCCATAAAAAAGTTGACCTGTGAGAATATTACATTAAAATATGTGAAGATAATATAGTTTAATATAGTTAATAATACAGTTGAGTTTGTCTCAAGGTAGAAAATTATTCTACATTATTTTGTTTTAGATGTTTTTGTGTGTGTTTAGCAAAATCAGTGGGCAAACATTTTGGAACCATCAGAATTTCTGATTGCAAACTGCAAAGGCCTCGAGTGTTGAAAAATCATTTACCTTTTAATCTGACAAACTCTGTCTGTTCTCCAGGTGTGTTTGGTGATTCAGTGTCAGTGATGGAGGGAGATTCTGTCACTTTATACACTGATCTTACTGAAATAATAGATGATGATCTGATTCTGTGGAGGTTTGGAACGAAAAACACTTTAATAGCTGAAATAGATGTACAGGCCGACACTATCACTGTATATGATGATGATCCTGATGGGAGATTCAGAAACAGACTGAAACTGAACAATCAAACTGGATCTCTGACCATCATGAACATCACAACTGAACACAGTGGATGTTATGAACTACAGATGATCAG
Organism: Ancherythroculter nigrocauda; assembly: GCA_036281575.1. NCBI lineage: Eukaryota > Metazoa > Chordata > Actinopteri > Cypriniformes > Xenocyprididae > Ancherythroculter > Ancherythroculter nigrocauda. The sequence continues at coordinate 56,437,142 of VTFQ01000002.1, read as the reverse complement.
AAATATGAGCAAGAGTTTCAATCTAACTGTCTATTGTGAGTTTAATATGGCTTCCATTATTTGTTATTTGTTTTGAAGTAGACATATCCTAAATTATGATTTTTCAATGTTAAAATGGTCAATTCTAAGATACACAATAATTTTTGATGCTCCCTTTTCAACCTCCTGATCACTTTTCTTTTTTAGAAAATGACATTATTCTGATACTGGCATCTCTGTGTAATTTTTCATAAATCTGAAAATCACAAACTTAGCAGATAGCATGATCTACTCTGATGTCTCTTAACTTTTTCAGCTCGTCTGCCTGCTCCTGTCATCAAAAGAGATTGTTCTTCATCATCATCTTCATCATCATGTTCATTGGTGTGTTCAGCTGTGAATGTGAGTCATGTGACTCTCTCCTGGTACAAAGGAAACAGTTTATTGTCCAGCATCAGTGTGTCTGATCTCAGCATCAGTCTCTCTCTACCTCTGGAGGTGGAATATCAGGATAAAAACACCTACAGCTGTGTGCTGAACAATCCCATCAGCAACCAGACTCAACATCTGGACATCACTCACCTCTGTCACACATGTGCAGGTACGACGGTGAATTACTTTGATTTTACATTGACTGATAAATTAAGATGCCAAAAAAAAAAAAAAAAAAGAGACCTTCTGTCATCATTTAGTCATGTCTTTCTAAACAGGTTTGATTTGTTTTCTTCTTTGGAGTACAAAATTTTGAGTTTGTGACAGCAAAAATCAGCTTGTTAAAAATCTCAATTCTATTTTATCATTGTTTATTTTTTCAGAAGTCCACGCCCATTATTGTGATTCTGTTGAAGCTGTGCTCCGATTGGTCGTCACTGCTCTGATGGGCGTGGCTGCTGCAGCTGCTGCTGTTCTTCTGGTCAATGATGTCAGATCTACAAGAGGTTAACAGGAGAAAACAGAACAGATATTATAAATATTGTGACATATATTGGAGTTTTAATTTGTAACAATAAAAAATGTCTGGTCTAATTGTTTAGTGATGTGAAACAAAGCTTTGCTTACCAATGCTTTCCTCTGAGTTGGGTCGGAAAAGGTGCATTATCCAAATCTGGTTGCATATGTGTTAAACATTTAACACATACGCAAGTTACAAACCATGTAAACATCTTTGAATTCTTTCATGCTAGAGTTGTACAAATGAGGGTCGTTTCTAATCTCTTCACACAATCTCTTGTCTATGTAGGCCTCAGTTGTCGCTGAAGCTTGCATGTGTTCCGTTCTGTTCTGTTTATGCATTTTTTCTTTGACTACCTTGTGAATTGATGCCCCTAGGGCACAGTTGCCACCTTCTGGATAAACTAATTACTGCAAAAACAATCAAATAAACATGTGCAACCTGCGCATACAAACTAAGAGAGGTTACAAAAATCCAGTGTAGCGTAGACACTTCTAATGATGAAATTCATGTCACACACACTGTACGCTGACCCTCAAGTACATGTAAAAAGTGGACTATACTGTGGACTTTAGAATCATGTATATATGCCTATATTTGAATTAAACAGGTGTCATTATAAGTCTGTTTCGGAGGCCGCACTAAATTGCTATCAGTTGCTAACAGTGGCATTGGATTGAAATTGTGCTGACATATGCTTCTAAGAATGAAACCTGTCCTTTTAGCATCTGCAGTCATTTCACAAGGAGTGTGGCTTCCTCATTAGGCTTGGGCTAATGTTGATTCAGGATATTTGTCAGGTGCCTGGTTGGTCTTCGCAAACATGCTATTATAGATATTATAGCCTTGAGATCCCATCTTTTGCACCGCTCGTTCTGCATGTGCAGTGAGATGGCAGCCATTCTGGATAGGTTGTTTGTCCACCCCTGGCCACGGTTTCGACCAGGGTAGCGTTTCCCAAAAGCATCGTAAGCCTAAGATGATCGTAGCTCCATTGGTTTCAATGGAGCTACGATCAACTTAAGCTTACGATGCTTTTGGGAAACGCAGCCCAGGTCCAGTGTGCTCTTTTATCCTGAATACAATGATTCAGTCAGCATCAGAGCATGATGTTCAGTAGTTTTCAATGGATGCACTCGGATTGTTGAGGATTGCGGGGAGTTGATTGTTGGATATCTTAGGTTATGGAGTCATTTATTCTTGTCAGAAAGCTGGAGGGCACTTATTTGTCTTTACTCTGTTTTCCCCTGGGCACTCTAGTGGATGTGAATGGTCAACAGGCACAATTTGATCGAGTTTGGCTCATATACTTTTCTTGTTAAGTTTGTTTGCAACATAGCAGGATTGTATGCAATCCACATAGCATAGCAACGCAATCGAGAGACCACAGGATAATTGAAAAATGGCATTGGGTATTTCAGATACCCAATTTTTGTATTTTAGAATTGAAATACAAAAAAGATGGTCTATATTTAGAGAATATTTAATCGAAGATGCTCTGAAGCTAAACACAGATGTTTATGGTTGCAAGCCACAGACTGGACTGATGAAATCTGCAATGATTAGCCTACTATTAAAGCATGAATTTGATGTAAACTATCAATCTATAATGTTCACATATTCAGTTAATAGAGGACATAATGTATTAGTCCTAAAGTAACAGCATTAAACAATTTTCAGACCTATAACATTTTACATATAACATTTTTTATCTTTTTCCTACTTTATAGATCCCACATTTAGACTTTATAACTCAAAAGTTTGTAACAAGTTTCTGATTCTGTAGCTTCCATAGACTGCTACTGCAGAACTGTTATTTTCTGACAGACTGCCACCAGGTAGGCTCTGCCCACAAAACACATCACTGTTTCCAAACACCCAAATGGTCTATTGTTCATCCCAGTTTCATTGCTCCTCTGTAAAGCAACACTTGAGTGATAAAGGATATTCTGATTCCTTTGATTCCTCCATCCTCCTTTCCTCGTATTCTTGGAAGGAGCTAAAATTATAGGAAGGAAATAAGGTTGTGTGTTGCATGCCCCTTACCATTATAGCTTACTAGCAAGTAAATGAGGATGTTCCATGGGTGCTTCTCAATACTCAAACTGATGCTTCCTCATTTCCTCGCTACATCCTCCAGGCTTTAATTCTCCTCCCTCATTACATCTGTCACAATAATTTAAATGTATGCTTTTCTGTTGCAGTTTAAATCACATATTTCAATGGGGCATCTTGCATTATTAATATTTATTTTGATTTATTTTTTTAAATAACCAAAACTTTAACAACATGTAGGCAGATCCCTCAAGCGAAGCTGATGACACTTTGAAGTGACACTCGAGTGATCAAGAATATTCCAATATACAAATAACATTTCGATTCATCTGTCCTCATTTTCTTTCCTTGCATCCTCCCCTCACATCCTACGGAGGGTGGAGTTTAGACGTGAGGAAAGGAAGCAAGGATGCACAAATAAGAAATGAGAAGCACCCCATGACAGCCAGTAATACTTCTTCCAGGGGTCCAGGAGACATTTTCAAAGTGGGGGACCAAACTGTAAGCAAAAGCCCAGATAGTAAGATCAGATTTCCAGATATCGGACCATCATCATATATTAAACCTGCCTGATCATTAAGCTCCTATGCACTGGGACCATTTTGGGGATTTCCGGCTGGCATACCCAAATTGAAAAGCTTCCCATACCCTCACACAGTGCTCTAAATACAAAATCTTGGTGTCATTTTACAGGAAATCCTTTGAAGTTACATTAAACACTCCTAAAAGTGATAATGAAAAAAAAAAAAAAAATGATAGTATATATTGTATATAGTATACCTAAATAAAAAGTCTCGCCATACCATTTACAGTGGTATAAATCCAATATAGCAGTGTTATTTTACAGAAAACCCTTTGAAAATACATAAACACTGCTGAAATTGATGTATATTATAGTGTATTTTGTCTGTGCTATAATAAACTAACACTTACTTCAGTCAAGCCAGCTCACGCGTCAACCGGAACTGAATGTGAGAGATCAGCCTGTGTCAAATTTCTCGGTTTCTCAATGGACGGTTGGCTTACTTGGGTAAAGTTGGTTTTTTATTTGCACATTCGGACATCCGTATTCAATAGCCTTGTTAATCACACTACATTGGACATTCAGTGGACATTCACAAGTAAATATGCCATTAAAACAATACTTGCCTATTTTGATCGACTGTGAAAAATGTTGTAAGTTGACAATCGTTTGTTGTCAATATCATGTCGCTGCTTAAAATTCGCAAACATTAATTTATTGCACATTTATTGGAAAGTCTGAATTTATCAGAAGTCCGAATGTGCAAATATAAAACCAACTTTACCCAAGTCTTCATAAGTTGGTTCAGGTGTGTTTGATTAGGGTTAGAGGGCTTGCATATCATTCATATTCATTCTTGTGTAAAGTGTCCTAGTGCAGGGGACCCCAAACACATACCTGGAGCCTCGCCAATACTGCATGTTTTTCATGTCTCCTTAATCAAACACATCTGATTCAGATCATCAGCTCATTATTCAAGACCCTTGTGTTTTGTAAACATATAAACTCCTGCATGTCCACCTCAAAGATTCCGTCAGTACATAACTCAGATAACTTACACAGAACTTTATATTGCAGCATTTTTTTTATATCTACCACCTCACTGCCTTCATATGTGCTACAAACACTCTTAGAAATGAAACTATAACAGCATTTGACCACTAGAGGGATGGGTCATATATTCATATTCTTACAGAATACCGGTAAATTACACTTGTAATGTGTTATTTGCTTAGGGAACAGTTCACTAAATTGTGTATATTAGTATTATTGAAAATGTTTACCCCAAAGAAAATTATGCACTGATAACCCATAAAGCAATTTACCATAGTAACAACAGTTTCACCCCAAAAAGTTACTGAAAATACAGTTCTCACCTTGAAATCATAATTGAATGAGATGTTCAGAGTGAAAGATTGTCCCTTGGATTGGGAACAGCCAACACAGTGTGCTTTTTTTTTTTTTTTTTTCTGACTTGTAACTTGTTTATAAATAGTACTACAAGCAGTATTTTTCTACTAGAGCGCCATCTAGTGTCCTTACCAGGAATTCACCATTCCAAGATTAGCACCACCATTTAATAATAATAATTATAATATATAATAAAATTACATTTAGACTCAAGTCACTTGAGTTTCTAATTAAAACTGACAGATACCAGTCATGGGAAAATCAGATGTGTTTTTATTGGCATTTATCACATGAACAAGTTCATTTCAATGTTTCAGAAAAAGAAGCTGCAAAGTATTTATAGTAATTATATAAGAAAATAAGATGAAATGTCAAAAAGACAAAACAGCATACATGAAGTAACAACACTGATGTACGTTTACTCTCTTGAAGCCACACACCTTAGATCAGGATCTGAAATGTTAAAGTTGAAAGTCTTAAATGATTCAGTGAGAGTTATTTTGTGTGCGTCTCCGTATCCCGCTGAACTGAACCACCATCTCTGTGAGAGCAGGGGAGATCATACGCTCAGAGTATGTGCGTTCCTTAAAACACAGAAGGAAAGATTTAATAGAGAGAGGTTAGAATGACAGCAAACTTTAGCTTTTTTAATATACAATTATAATTTTATCAGGTTAAAATTCATAACATATACCGAAAGAAGCTGTGTGAATGGTATTTCAGTGATTTCCCCATTGTGTGGTGTGATGCTATGAAGCAGGATATCCTGAATGGGAGAGAAAAGGTTAAGAGTAATTCACTAATGTTTTTTACATCAGGAGAGGAATAAAAGATCCAGTGAAACTGCCACCTGCCATTTTTAACTCCACAAAACCAGAGATGGGCATAAATACATGGAAATGTATTTAAAATACAAATACAAAATACTGTGTGGAAAAATGTATTTAAATACAAATACAAAATACTGTGTGGGAAAATGTATTTAAATACAAATACAGTATTTTGTATTTTGAAAATACACAAAATACATGTGAAATTGAAGATTCAGTGCAGGTATCCCTATTAGGCTGAAATCTATCTGGGCCTATTCTGAATGCCAAAAAGCATTTAGATGTGTGCAACTACTTAGAAACTTTCGTTTTAATTTTATATACCTCTTCCCTTCCCCTGCCCTGTAGGAAATAAAAAACTACAAAAAAACCCCCCCAAAAAACGAATTTTTAACTTTTATTATGTTTTATCACCATCATTAAAAGCCAATGTGACAATGTATAATTTGTTAAGCTAATTATAAATAGTCACAGTGAATTAAGAAACTACATAGGCCTACTGACTTTTAATTCTTTACCTCATTTCTGCACTCTCTGTCATTCTCTCTCTGTCATTCTCTCTCTCTCTCTTTCTTAAGTGCTTGCTTCCTTGCTGGTAATTACAAATAAACTTATGTAGTGCAAAATAGCAGCCATTTATATACTTACTTCTGACAAGGTTACAATGTAGTCTATTACTTATGGTGAACACTATTAAAAAAAACTGTAAAACTGTGGGAACCTTTTCTGCTATATAGCAAAGTATAGGGATGGGTGATATGACAATATATGGCATGGTTTCACAATTATCAATATCAGTTTTGATACCACAGCAAAAACTGAATTTCAAACTCTTTTGATGCTTTTTTTTACGCAAGTAGTATAGTAACATTTATTTATATTTATTTAATGTAAAGTTTATTTGTTTCTATATACATAATTAGAAAATATAAAGTTTATCTAAAATAAAAAAAAAATTAATTAGAAATCATTTGGCACTTTTTTTGGTGAACAATAAAACTAAAAGTGTAGTGTATCTTTCATCATTGTCATCACAAATGCACACAATTACTACACTAAACTGATGGAGACAGACAATGATTAACCTAATTATTTCGTCTCTACATAAACAAACATTTGCATAGATGGGTAAACACAATCACAATTTGGAAATGTGTCCAGTTACATTTTCATAAAGCACCATGTTTGTAAAATTTAAAATCATTACATTTACAAAATGAGCCTGCATAGCAGAAATAATGAATAAAGTAATGGTCGGTGTTTAATACAATCGTTAATTGAAATAAAATAATTAATGAATTAAAAAACATATATAACACAGTATTGTTCAATTTAGTGTTATACATATGTTATCATATTAATATGTTTTGTTCTAATGTCTCAAGTCACAATTTCAAGTTTACTGGGTTTAACTTGATTATTTGGTTAGGGTTTAAGAAGTGTACTAAAAAAACTTTTTCACATGTGTCGTCAAAATGACCTACAACCTAATCAGTTTACATGTGAAGAAATCCATTTATTCACAAACTTCTCACAAGACGAGTGTTTGACATAGTATAAGAGGTGTTTGACAAATTATTTGGCAAACTACTTCCTCTCATTGCTGCTTTTTGGTGGTTTGGAGAACAATTACTCAGAGTCGCCCTCTGTCGTTTTTCACAGAATTATACAATGGAGAGCACGTCAAGCATAAAAGCCTAACTGTGTGTTCACACCGCCGGCGGCGAGAGCGTCAAAGTGACGCTAGTCATTCATTTTCAATGAGAGCGCGTCTTGGACGGTGAGAGCGTCGAGGAGAATTGAAATCAGGTTAACTTTATGGTAATGAGCTATGACGCTGTTCGGAGGCAACCAATTGGAATGTAGAGGTCCTCGCTTGAGAGGCTTCCGATTGGTTGACGCGACTTGTCATTTACTTTGACCCTCCCGTCAGCGGCAGTTTGAACGAACAGTACAGCGTTGTTGGCAGGGCGGCCAAGGCGATTGTTGACGCTCTCGCCGGCGGCGGTGTGAACGCACGGTAATAGGTTTACTGAGGAGCGCGCGCAGTAAGCAGGTAACAGTCATGGCGTAGAGCCATGCGAATTGCGAAAGTATAAACAAGGCTTCAACTGCACAAAGCTAAAGAGAAAGCGGAAAGTCCTATCTAAACATTGTAATGTTTATGTGTACGAAGCCATGCTTGCTGATATTGTGGTCTATAACTCCTCCCCGAACTCACGTGAACGAGCAGCGATTTGCCTGTGATTTCGGGCATTTGTCTGCGATTTCTCAAAACCTGTCGGCGAGCCAAAATCGGGGCTAAAATCGTGCAGTCTGAACTCGGCTTAACATGCAGTAACGTTAAAGGGATAGTTCACCCAAAAATGAAATTTTGATGTTTATCTGCTTGCCCCCAGCGCATCCAAGATGTAGGTGACTTTTTTCTTCAGTAAAACACAAATGAGGATTTTTAACTCCAACCGCTGCTGTCTGTCAGCCAAATAATGGGAGTAGATGGGGACTTCGGCTAAAAGAGTAAAAAAAGCTTGCTTACACAAATCCACATTAAACCCTGCGGCTCGTGACGACACATTGATGTCCTAAGACACGAAACGATCGGTTTGTGATGTCTGATCGCGCTCTGACAGCGGCAGTGATGTCTGACACTCATTAAAGTATATGCGCGAGACATCACTGCCGTTGTCAGAGCGCGATCAGACATCACTAACCGATGCTGAACGGAGTTGGACATAGTGGTGTATTAGAGGTAAAAAATTATATAAATACTGTTCGGTTTCTCACACAAACCGATCGTTTCGTGTCTTAGGACATCAATGTGTCGTCACGAGCCGCAGAGTTTAATTTGGATTTGTCTAAGCAAGCTTTATTTACTCTTTTAGCCGAAGTCCCCATCTACTCCCATTATTTGGCTGACAGGGGGAGGGGGGATTGGGGGGCATGTCTGGTCTGAACCTGGTCTGAACTAGTTGATGCATGAAAACAACACCCTGATAAAGAGGTTGACTGTCTCAAAGTATTTTGAGTATTTTGAAAATACAAAAATACTCATCTTAAATGTATTTAAATACAAATTACATTTGATTTTTTCCAAAGGCTTTAAAATACAAAATACAAAATAGTATTTTGTATTTCAAATACGTATTTTAAATACATGTATCTGAAATACTGCCCATCCCTGCACAAAACACACCGACAACAACCAGTTACACTAGTAACTGAAGCTCAATCTGCCTGAGGCTTGAATATTTTTGACAATTTCATTGCCACCTTTATTCCAGTACATTAACTCCAGTGCGAATGCACATATCTGATAACGCCAGCAAAAATGCAAAACATCATTCTCATATTACAGATGTTAACTGAAACACAGATATAAGAGATAAGCTCAGAGCATGAGTCTTTCACTGTGTGAACTAAAATAATTATGTGATGTTTAACTATTTATCCAGCCAATAATAAAAAAAAACCTAAACAACTAACTTTTGCAAACAAAGACAGTGAAATAAGAGTGATTTGGATGAAACGACTGGTATTATTTGTCCCAAAAGTTTCCTGTTACATTGTGCATGTTACATGCTTTTTTCAAACTGACAAGCTGACTGAGCACAGAGGATGGCACCAGTTTAGACAATAAAAAAGCCACAAAATAAAGTTAAATACCACAAAAACTTACCTGACGTTCAGGATTCTTCCAGGTGCCTGTTTTAAAAACATTAAACACAGATTCAACATGTTTTGATGATAAAAACAGGTTTTATGTCTGTTAAAGTGTCTTTTACACCGTAAATCTCAGTGTGTCACTTGTTATATGAGCTGTTTGTAATACTTACCAGTTCCTGTTTGATGTGAGCCCCTGTTTCGACAGCAAAGCAAAGCAATAGCTACAGCCGCGACCAGCAGAAGAAAAGCAACACCAATTACTGCTATAACACACGGAGACCTATCCTGTGCTGTAATGATGAAGAGATCAACAAATCAGCAATATGACCATCATTTCTGACTGACGTTTGTGCCTTTTTTCTTTTTTGGTTGTCAGTTATACTATAGTTTATTAACCTCAGAAAACATGCTGATCTTAATATGGTTGTTGTTGTTCCATTAAAAGACTCAAAAGACTCACAATAGACAGAAATATTGATTCTCTTGAACATGGTGATATTGCCGGTGATATCGAGATGATAAAGTCCAGCGTGTTTAGTTCTGATGTTCCTGATGGTCAGAGATCCGGTCTTGTAGTCCAGCTCCAGTGTGCCTCTGAATCTCCCATCAGCTCCATCAAATGTAGCGAAGATCCCAAAGGTCATTTTTGCTATGACCGAGTCTCCATGTTCACACCTCCATATTATCACATCATATCTGTGTATTTTAGGAACACCGGACTCTAGAGTGACAGAAGTTCCCTCCATCACCGACAGCCTGTTCCCTCCATCTGTCTCGGCATACAGTAAAACACAGGAGAACTTTCACAGACAGAGATTAAGCATACAGTAAAACATTTATGCATTTGGCATATGCTACGATAGAAGCCAAAACATCAGCATGCAACATCACATGCTGTTTTTTTTCAACAGGGACAGGCTCAAATATGCCAATAGCAATCAAACTCGAGAAATACATCACACAATACATCCTCAGCATCAGCCAACAGCAAATAAAAGCATGTAACCAATCCACTGAAATTAGCTTGAGCATTCAATGTAAACATGCAATGAGCGCACAGGACACATCAGCGAAGCATTAGTGGCATCTGTTAACCGCTACTAACCCCTCTAGAGTAAATGGCAGCCTAACCACACTCTATCCAATCCAAACTGAATGACTTAAATGAGATCACTCACAGTCGCAGCTAAATAGAGCTAAGCGGCTCAAACGTTGGTTCAGGAAGCGCTTTTAGAACTAATGCCAAATCACCGGCAGGTCCCAGATAATCGAAATAATGTTAAATCAGTGTTAATGTGTCAATGTTAACCATACTTGATACTTCAATATCACTTTTGCACCCGCAATTAATGTTGAAAAAATCAATGGTAATGGCATTGAATCAATGTTACAATGTGAAGTTGGTTCAACATCATGCTTGAACTCTCAGAAAATGAAACACAACTACAACTGACTTAAAGCCACACAACCTGAAATTAACTGAAGATAAAAAAGACAATAAATCTCTCAAGATCTCAGCAGAAACTCTTTTTGAGAATTAACAAAGGTTTAGATGTTTTATTGTTTGGTCACCATTTTGGTGATCAGTGTTTCTATTGGCTTTTTGTGTGAGTTTGTGGTCTTTGTAACAGTGTTTAACAATACACGTAATATGTTTTTTTTCATGTGGTCATGAAGTATTGTTGGTGAAGGTAAACTATTAAAAACAAATATGCACTTTTGGTCAGGAGTACAACTAGTAAATGATTTTCTTTTATGAGACTGAAAACTATATCACCAGGGGCCATATTCACAAAACATTTTATCTTACCACTAAGAGTTCTCCTAAATAGCAGTAAAAGTTCTTAGCTAAGAGTTTTCTCATAAAAACTGTTCACAAAGCTGCTGAGACCAACTTTTACTAAGGAATAGACTGAAGTCTTAAGCTAAGAGTAAGGGCGGGATTGACCTCGTTGCTATGGAGTAAACACACAGTGATTGGCTGATGGGGGAGGAGTCAGTGATTTAATCACAGAAATATTGTAGAATGAGGTGTCATGTTTCCATATTAAAATAAAGGTTTTAAAATACAAATTATGCCCTATTCAAATAAATATTTTTAATATAAATGTTGCCATATTCAAATAAAGGTTTTAAAATGTAGTGTCACTAATTAAAGTGTCACTAATTAAACTAGTATATTCAGTGAATTGTGGACCACCTCTTGGATGTCTGCATCTCGGAGCCCTCAATACCCTTGGACAGCACACCAAATACGCTTACTTTTTCTTTTTTTTTTACTCTATTCGATCATTTGTAAGTGTGAACTCATGAAAACCATTGCCACAGGTAATCGGACAATATTTATTTATTTGTTAAAGATTTATTTTTGGCATCTAATTGTAGATTTAAATCTATAAATCAAAATGTATTGCATTTATGAAGAAAAGGTTCAGCACCTAAGGCTCTATCGCTATTGTCTCAATGGTGTTCAGTGTCTTTGGGTGGATTAGGACTCTTTGTGATTTGCTCTTTAGTAATTTAGGAGTCCTCTTGACTACTCCTAGCATTTCACAGATTTAGGAGCTAGTTTTAGCGCTAAAATGCTTTGTGAAATACTCATAGAGCAAAAATTAAGGACTCCTACAATTAGGACTGACACGCCATTATTTTTAAGAGTTTCTCCTAATTCGGCAAGTTAGGAGCTACTTTTAGCCTTAAGATGTTTTGTGAATACGGCCCCAGATCATTATTGTTTCTGGTTTTCTTTTCAACAAATGATGTGTTTTGTTAAACACTGTTACAAAGAGCACAAACTCACGCAAAAAGCCAAGAGTCGAAATGCCCAACTAAAGGAAACACTGATCACCAAAATGGTGACCAAACATTTTCAATAAAACATCAACATCTAAACCTCTGTTAATTCTCAAAAAGAGCTTCTGCTGAGATCTTGAGAGATTTATTGTCTTCTATCTTCAGTTGATTTCAGGCTGTGTGGCTTTGATTCAGTTGTAGTTGTTTCATTTTCTGAGAGTGCAAACATGTTGAACCAACATCACGTTGTAACATTGATTCAATGCCATTACCATTGATTTTTTGTTGAAATTTCAACATTTTTTCAACATTAATTGAGGGTGCAAAAGTGATATTGATTCAATGTGGGTAACACTGACACATTAACATTGATTTAACATTGTTTTGATCATTGCTTGCTATCTGGGGAACCATTGAAGGGCGAGGAGGGTTTAGCTGCCTCACTCCATAAAAAAAAAACTGTCACCAACTTATGCCTCCCAACCGAGTAATGGTTTACATGGGCATGAAACGATGTGATAGCAGACATACGTTTTAAGTGTAGATGGAGCGTGACAGGGCCCTCATTATGCATCTCACACCAATTCACAAACACTTTCCAACAAGTCTATCCAAAGTGGGACTGTCCACGGCTACGGACTGGCTTTCCATTGGAGCGGTGAAGACTGTCCTCAGCATAAGAGAGCGGAGGATCCACTGATTGTGGAACACGCATGGGTTGGGCCATCGTGAGCGTGGCTGACGCTGCTTCCTGTCCCATGTATCAATGGCGGCAGGAAGAGGAAGCGGAGGGGCACAGCACTCAACACGACAGCAGCTCCTCAACTGTCATCTCGACAGCCCGGCCTGTCAAACACTCTAAGATGCAAAAGATGCAGGAGCAGATTCGGAGCCCTGCACATGTTCCATTCCTTCAGGTCCATCCTCTTTTTCGCTGGAATGCTGAAGGGGATCTGTGAGGAGAGTGTTGTCCTCTTGAAAGCATAAATCTATGGCAAGAGACATATTCCAAAAACCTGAAGGAGAAAGATTCTGAGGCAATGATGGTCAGTGCCATGTTATAGAACATGGCTCTGCCCATCACATGTGTGCTTGATCGTCATTGTCCTATGCAATTGGGCTTCAATATTCCAGGAGAAATATGTTTCCCCATAGTGTCAGCTACTAATGCAACGTCAAGTGAACCAATCTTGATTTTTACTTCTGCAACACTGTAGCTGACATTTCTGCATGCCTCTCATATAAACAGCAATGGATAATTGATCTCAAAACCATTTTGATTAATAAAGGAAACAACAATGTTCAAACCATGAACATACAGTGGTGCTCAGAATTATTGGCACCCTTGGTAAATATGATCAAAGATAACAATAATAACAATAAAAATACAGTAATTATTCATTGTTTATCCTTTTGATCTTTAATTCATAAAATTTGCAAAAATCTAACCTTTCAATGAAGGAAAAGAATTGAAATTAGGGGAAAAAAATCACATTATGAAATAAATGTTTTTATCTAAAACACGTTGGCCACAATTATTGGCACTCCTAGAATTTTGTATGAGTAAAATATCTCTGAAGTATATACCCATTCATATTTACATTTTTTAGCACACCAGGGTGATCATGAACATGAAATTGTCCAGCCATGACTTCCTGTTCCACAGGAGAATAAACCCAAAGGCCAAATTCCTGTAATCATTCATCACAATGAATAAAACCAAAGAATATATTTCTGGTGTGCAGCAAAAGAGTGTTGAGCTTCACAAAATAGAAAATGGCTGTAAGAAAATAGCTAAAGCATTGAAAATCCCCATTTCCACTATAAGGGCAATAATTAAGAAGTTCCAATCAACTAAAGATGTTATAAATCTGCCTGGAAGAGGATGTGTGCCTAAATCGTCCTAATGCGCGGTGAGGAGGAATGTTTGAGTGGCCAAAGACTCTCCAAGGATCACAGCTGGAGAATTGCAGAGATTAATTGAGTCTTGATTCTTAGAAAACCTAAAAAAATTATCAAACAGCACCAACATCCCCACAAGATGTTCGGGAGGGTTTCAAGAAAAATCCTCTGCTCTCATCCAGAAACAATCTCCAGCATATTCAATTGTCAGACAAGACTGGAACTTCAAACGGGACTGGCTTCAGATGAAATGGTCTGATGAAACTAAAAAAAGAGCTTTTTGGCAGCAAACTCACCAGATGGGTTTGGTGCACACATGGATAAAAAGTACCCCATGCCCACGGTTAAATATACTGCTGGATCTTTAATGTTGTGGGCCTATTTTTCTGCTGGAAGTCCTGGACATCTTGCTCAGATACATGGTATCATGGATTCTACCAAATATCAACAGATAAAAAATCAAAACCTGACTGCTTCTGCTAGAAATCCAATAATGGGCTGTGGTTGGATCTTCCATCAGGACAATGATCCAAAACAAACATCAAATACAACACAAAAATGTCACTGAACACAAAATGAAGCTTCTGACATGGCCATCTCAGTCCTCTGACCTGAACCCTAAAGAAAATGAGTGGAGTGAACTGAAGAGAAGAAGCACCAACATGGAGCTGGGAATCTTAAGGATCTATAGAGATTTTGCATGAAGGAATGGTCTCTGATCTCTTGTCATGTGTTCTCCAAACTCATCAGGCATTATAGAAGAAGACTCAGAGCTGTTATCTTGGGAAAAGGAAGTTGCAAAAAATATTGAATAAAAGGGTGCCAATAATTGTGGCCAACGTGTTTTGGATATATAAACATTTATTTCATAATGTGACTTTCCCCCCACTTTCAATTCTTTTTCTTCAGTGAAAGGTTAGATTTTTGCAAATTTTATGAATTAAAGATCAAAAGGATAAACAATGCATAATTATTTTTATTGTCATCATTGATCATATTTACCAAGGATGCCAATAATTCTGAGCACCACTGTAGTGTATAGCGACAAGTATTGTCCCTGCTGAATATTCCAGCATTACTGTTCCCCAGCATAAGGTATGGTTTGCATGCTGGTCCCCAGCATGGGATTCTGGTTGCTGGTTTGCAGTTTCCCATCATGAGAAGCGTGTGTGCTGGTGGTCCAGCATAAGGTATGTTTTGCATGCTGGGACAAGCTTGGGATGCCTGAGGGCTGATGGACGAGCACATGTTGTCTTTTAGATGCTGATAAGATTCCAGCAAAACCACAACAAAACTTGTGTATGTGTTAAAATTTGTTGAAGTCTGTTTGGAGTCACCATTATGGGGATCAGTGTTTCATTATGTGACTTTTAGTTGGCCACTTGGCCCTTGACTTTGGTTACATTAATTCTCTTTCAGCAATTGACTACAATATGCATGCTCCTGACTGCAGTGACATACCTTTTACTACGTACACTTTTTGGGATCAGTGACTGACAGCCTGATTTTGACATAGGAGTTCTCAAATGACCATTAAAATCTTTAAAAACAGCAACTTTCAATTCTGAGTTTTTATTATCGATAATAAAGTAGAATTTCAAAAACATTGTTTGGAAGTTAGTCGGGCTGACACAGACAACAAACGTCTAACCAATCAGCATTAGGAGCGTATGGCGGTCGAGGAAAGAGAACGAGCAAGAGGGAGATTTGAAAATATGAAGAAAAAAAAAAAACCTGCAGTATTAGAGATGAGACAATACAAATGCTCAAAAGAATATCACTGGAATGAAGGTTTATGACTGGGCAAGCGCTTTAGGACCAGCGTTTATATTAGAACAGCTTTCCAGCGCTGGAGAGAGATAAGTGGGAAGGCCTGAAAACAGATGTGGAGGCTGCTTTGATTCTGCTTCTCATGTGAGGAACACAGGGTCTGGAGCTGCTGTGCTGTTGGTGACTAACATGAACACTTATTTATATTTAC
Source organism: Ancherythroculter nigrocauda (assembly GCA_036281575.1). Taxonomy (NCBI): domain Eukaryota; kingdom Metazoa; phylum Chordata; class Actinopteri; order Cypriniformes; family Xenocyprididae; genus Ancherythroculter; species Ancherythroculter nigrocauda. The sequence continues at coordinate 56,421,054 of VTFQ01000002.1, read as the reverse complement.
TCTGATGTACACTACATTCATTTTGTGTGCTTCCTTGTTGTTCATTCTTCATCTGTGCTTTATTTTTGGAGCCGTTGTTTTTCCTTTATATCATTAACCCTTGAGGGACGGATTGGGCGGTACCGCCCAAAATGGCATACTTTTACAAATGTGTAGTTATCTCAAAAACGATTAATGCTAGAGAGATGCGGTCTTTTTTGCCGTCTTCCTCAGATTCCACTGAAAACAGCGGTATCCAGTTTGTATATTAAACGCGCTTCCGTTATTGCGCAATACCACTGCGTAAACAGGCCAATGAAAACGATTATGTTAGGCAGATTCAACACGCAACAACCAATGTAAAAATTGCCACTGGGAGGAATATTTTTCTAACCCAATCAGAGGAAGGTTACCATGATGTATTCTAGCCATTCAGAGGACTCTGTAGCTCTGCTGTAGCCTTGTAAAAGCTCGCTGGCCAATAGTAAAAGACCGGCAGCCGGGTGTAATCAATAAGCGATCGGAGAATCAGCATCAGGTGGAGAAAGCAGAAAGCGATCGGAGTGTTACAGAGAGCGATCTGAGTATTAGCGAGCACAAAGAGATAAATTCGAGAGAGATATAGCATTATTACAGAATTGTTTTATCAAAATGGCAAGCAGTAAAAGATTTACGGCAGAACAAGCTCTGGAACAATTACTGGAAAGTGACGAGGAGAAATCTGGAGCAGACAGCTTTTACACCGATGGAGAAGCCTTGCTTTGCTCACTGGCATGCCTAGGACTGTTTGTAAAAAAAAGTTAATTATTTAATTGTTCTTTACACATTTGATTAAACAATAACACATTTCTGTCAAGCAAAGAGTTTGAAAAATATTTTTTTTTTGTTCTATATTCTGTGATGTGTGATTTTCAGTAATAAATGACAAAAATCTAATTTTCGTTTTTGAAATTCTCTAGTTTACTGTACATTTTCTTTCACTCATACTTCCTTTCTAAACACATTACATGCATGCTTATGGTAGCTTAGGGTCTTCTGAATCCATAGATACCAAACACAGGGTGTTCCATCTCCTTTACATATGATTTATAAGCCCAAATATAAAAATAGAGAAAACAGACCAAAAAGGGCTTAGTCCCAAAAATAAAAAAACGCCTAGGACTGTTTGTAAATAAAGTTAATTATTTAACTGTTCTTTACACATTTGATTGAACATTAACCCATTTCTGTCAAGCAAAGGGTTTGAAAAATATATTTTTGGGTCAAAAACTTTTCACTATTGTTGTGTGAGGTAGGATTTTCAGTAATAAATGAGAAAAATCTCATTTTCGTTTTTGAAATTCTCTAGTTTATTGTACAATTTTTCACTCATACTTCCTTTATAAACATATTGCATGCAAGCTTATTGTAGCTTAGGGTCTTCTGAATCCATTGATACCAAATACATGGTGGTCCATCATCATTACATATGGTTTATAAGCCGAAATGTAAAAATAGAGAAAACGGACCAAAAAGGGCTTAGTCCCCTAAGGGTTAATGTGTTAAAAATAGAAATATACAAGTAAAAACAAGTCCCCAAAAATCTACTTGCAAGGCCGTGCGGGTGAAGCAGCTTCACCAGCTCTCTTTTGCTTACAAATAGCATGACTATCCTGGTCCACCAGTTAGACAAGCACTATTTTAGCACAAACCCACATGGACCAGCATGGAATTCATGGTGGTTTATGCTGGCCTTTTTAGCAGAGGTATCAGCTGTGAATTATGTATTTTGAATGATGTCAAAATTGTTTTATATTCATAAATCTGATAATGTAGTTGCAAGAGCGTGACAGCAGCGTGCTTGCAATTTGTAATTGATGTTGTTGCGTATGGTGTTGACAGGAAAAAAAATGCTTATCACTGGAATCTTATCACATTGCAAATGGTGTTAAAAAATTAACTCGTGAGAAAACCATAATATGTCTCAACTGTGGAAAAAAGAAATTAAGCATCTATGATTCAAACAAACTCAAACTCATAATAATCACATTCAAACATGATGACTGCACTGACAAATACTTATGTGATGATACATGGGGAAACTTTTTGAGCAATGTTGCTGGGAAATTTTGCTGCTCAATGGGCACTTTCACAATGACAATAGGCAACAAATTTCTATCTGGATAATTTAGATCGACAATTGTTGCCTATTGTCAAATGGAAAGTGACCAAGCAATATCGCTCGGGAAAAATTACCCAACAACATTGCTCAAAAACTAGCCCCGTGTATCATCACCTTTAGGCTTGAACATGACCCTTCTGTTGCTGAATTCAATTATTACTATTATTTTTTGAAGCATAAGGATAAGACACATTTTAAAAAGAAGAGAAAAGTGTGGTATTCTCCTGAAAACAATGAAAATTAGATATAAATATAAAGTTTCTGAGAACTTGGCGCATGCATTTGCATCAGGATTTTTAAATAATTTGTTAATGACCCAGATATCCTTAAAGCATTTCAATATTAAAGTGACTCACCAATGATAGTGACTCTGAATGTCTTGTGTGTGGTGTAGCTGCTTTTTCTCTTGGTGATTTCTACTACATAAAGTCCAGAGGTGTTGGGTCTGATGCCAGTAATGATGAGAGATCCACTCTTTTGGTTCAGTTTCAGTCTGTCTTTGAATCTCCCATCAAGAACATCAGCAAATATTTCAGCTGTTTGATTGTTTAGTTGACTTATGAGTGTCTCTTCAAACTTCCAGGTTATCTGATCATCTCTCTGTATCTCAGTAAGTCCAGAGTGTAGAATGACAGAGTCTCTCTCCAGCACCGGCATGAGCTTCACTCCATCTGACGCCAGATTAATCAAACCTAATAAACAGAGAAACATGTGAGCCAGCAAACGCTTTCACCTTGAGTCTCAAACTTCACCTAAATACCTGACATACTCACCACTGACATTGAATGTCTTTGATAATAACCCACTGCCGCTGTTGATCTCAAGTTTATAAAGTCCAAAGTCTTTGATTTTGATGTTGCTGATCTTGAGATCTCCCGTCTGATCGTCCAGCTGCACTCTGTCTCTGTGATTCTCATTATCATTAACAAGTATTTTGATATTATTGGACTCACTAGTGATTCTAGCAATGAGATCTTCTCCAAACCTCCACTCAATCACACCGTCTCTCTGTATTTGAGTAACATCTGTATGAAGAGTGAAAGAATCTCCCACAATCACTGATACAGACTCCGCAATATCTGTCTCAACACCAGACGCACCTGCTGAACATACAGAAACAGTTAACGTTAAAATCCACATTAAATGCGAAAGCAGAAATAAAATCAACCAAAGCCTAAACAATGTTACAACTCCAATTATTGTCTCGACGGCGATTCAGAGAAAGGAGATGAAACAGATTTGTAACATTATAAACTACTAGTTAAAGGTTTGGAGGTCAAGATATTTATGGAAAGAAATTATTAAATTAAAATTATTATTAACAAAACTGACAGTAAAATTAAAATTTCAGATAAAAGCTGTTCTTTTGAACTTTATATTAATCCTGATTTTTTTTTTTTTTTTTTTCAAAACTGATAATAAAATGTTTCTTGAGCAGCAAACAGCATATTATAATTATTTCTGAAAGATCATGTGACGCTGAAGAAGACTGGAGTAATAATGCTGAAAATTATTACACTATTACTGATTTTCCTGTATTCAAGTAACGTACAAATAAATGCAGCTTTGGTGAGCAGCGGAGAATTATTTTAAAACATAAAATATCTCACTTAAAAAGGGGGGAAAACATTATTGCTTAAGACCCGAGCTTTCTAAAACACGTTTCCACTAGCAAATAAAAACAAAAAAGCACAAAAAAACACTTACCGTTCACAAATAATGAGAAAAGAAGGATTAACACAAGGCTCTTCATATTGATGTCAGGTTGAGTGTGGTGACACGAGGCTCCAGCATGGATCCAGCATTGAAGCCCCTTGTCGAGGCACGCATTTTTTGCAGAAAGTCACGTGATTAACATAAAGAAATATAAGAAACTCGACTCCAATAAAAACCGGTCAAATCTAGTTTACTTTGAATGCATTCTTAGCAGCATGTTGCTTAATTTTGGTGTTCATTGAGGGGCGATAAAGGTGACATTCTTCTGCAAGAATGACGTCAGATAGGAAAAGTTCCTCCATGTTCTCAGTTGATAATATATACATTATATTTACCGGCTTTATAGCTGGAGAAAATGTTACGAGCCAACAGATGGCGCTGTTGAGCAAAGCTACAGACTTTCATGAGGCTTCATTTCTCCATCCCGAGTGATTTATTCTGAAATTTTGCTAAACATTGTAGCCTATTTATGCTAAAACACATCTTTGTTAAAACAAGATTTATTGAGATTTAGTTTTGAGTGAGCAGTAACAGGGCTGAAGACGGTAATATTAGTGATTATATGCAGGAAAAAATCCAAATGTTTATATAAAGAATTCAACAGATTCACCATTTCATTTAATGTGGCAAATACACTTGATAATTCAGCCTAAAATAAGTTGATACAATCTGAGTGGATCAAAATTGAAGATTGTAACTCGTCAACACAAAAAGCACTTTTATGCAAATGGGTTGTTGATGTGACGTCAGGTTTTTTTTTACATTCACACATGATGAAAATGAATATAATTAGTATTGTCATCATTTAAAATGCAGTAAATAGTTTAAAATTATCTAACTTACATGAACCTGTTGATATAAAAACTGCTTACTGTTATTAGATTAAAAGTTCAAAATCTCAAAATTGTCCAATGGTGTGACTGTCTCAAGCATGATTCAATAAATTACAACTTTTATAAATTAAAAAGAAAAACATTCATTTGTTAATAAATACCTCAGGCAACATTTTGTCACTGAAAACCATGTCCTCCGGTGTGACACCATATCCTGATTTTAAATCGGGCAATTCCACTGACAACTTTAATTAGTTGAAGGACCCCATTCAAGGTCATGTTACTGAAGCCCCCTGTGAAGCCCATGACATGTGCACATGTTATTTTTTTGTTTCAGAATTGTTCAAATTTTTTAATTTTTTGGAATCATTAAAGTGTTAAGTTTTGTTGTCCTTTGGTGTGACACGCCTATATTCTTAACTGTTGCTATATGTCATACCATAGGACACATTTCAGTAAAAATGATAAAAAAAGAAATAATTGACAAAGTTAGTGACCCCTTATATTTTTTGTCAAACAGCAGACTTCACACTACATAATAATATGCATTTTTTTTCATCAAAAGTATTGTTTTACAAAAAAAAAAATACTGCATATTTGTCAAGTTATCCAAATAAATGTCAACATTCTTTTATTTTTCCATTTTATAATTATATTGTAAAACAGCTGTTAATATTATTGCAATTTTTAATTAATCCATATATTGCCTCTTTGTATATTTTAAAATGATTTAATTTATTTTATTTGCCATTTAATAAAAAATAAAACATACCAGAAATGTAAATATTAAAAAAAATCTCCTGATGGTTTTAAACCCCAGGTTTTCTTTTCTTTTCTTTTCTTTTCTTTTCTTTTCTTTTCTTTTCTTTTCTTCTTTCAGACAGCAGGGCCAAAAACTATATTTTAAATATGTTTGAAATAAGTACTGTTTTATGGCAGTAATAGAGCACTGTTGAAATCTTTGCTATGATTGGTTTGACATTTGTATTAAATGCAAAATATTATTGAATACATAAAAAATTTCAGTGAGGAGCAAATGACAAACAGACCAGCAGCTTAAAGCCATTTGGTTATTCTTGATTTATTCACAATAAACAAAATGAACATTAAATAAATCCTAAATAAGTGATTTTTATTTTATAGTAAACTAAATGTACTATAAACTATTTATAGTAAACTAAAATAATAATAATGATAATAATAATAATAAATCAGCCTCATATTGTGCCCTTGTTATAAATTGCCTGATATTTCATTCAAAGTGTGTATTAGAGCGCCATCTAGTGACCTAACCAGGAACTCTCCTTTTCGAGAAAGTGAAAGTGAAAGTAAACCATCTATTGTGTTTTATTGTTCCATAGTAATGATAATATTTACAATAATATATTGAATTTGATAGGTGTCTCACAGCAACATTAAAATTGTGCAGATTAGTGTACAATGTTTTATAATAATATATTTTTTTCTATTTAGTGTCCATTTCATTCATTTAACATATTTAATATTGGAGGCATCCAAGTTATTTGACATATTTGAAAAAAATAAAAATAAAAAGTAATGCAATAGTTACTTTCCCTGGTAATTAGTTACTTTTTATAATGAAGTAACAGTTACTATTTTTGAGAAGTAACTAGTTACTATAACTAATTACTTTTTTAAAGTAACTGGTGAAAAAGGTGTATAAAGCAAGGCTATTCAATTCAGTTCCTGCAGGGACACGACCAGCAGAGCCCGCGCTAAAGGCTCTCCTGAAGCACATCAGCTGATCGGCATTTCCTGGGAAGTAGGATAAAGAGACCGGTCTGATGTCTGATGATCATGGACTGGTATATTGTAGGCAATGAAGTTAACAGTTAACATGATTATACGGCAAATTAAGACTATAGAGCTCCGGACCCCACGTGACCACCAGTGTTCGGGCCACCATTTTGGCAGTAAAATGGCCAGCGGCAGCGCCAGCGCCACCGCTGAAGCTTTCAAGCCATCGGAGTACTCATCTCACTTTAATTCGCATGACATTGAGCTTTATATAAAAAAATTAAATAGGTTAAATATTACCGACCCATACAATGCCCCCGGGGTGCTTTTCACAAGTATATCCGCTGAAGAAGACGTCCCAGATCTGCAGTATCCGGATATATATAATTACCTGATAAACTTCCCATCTTCCTACTCGGGTGACTCTCTAAAAGCCTACAAAAGCCTGGAGGGTTACAAATGGACTCAGTCTGGCTTTGTAACGAACATCCAGATGTGGAATCTTCAAGCAAAAAAATGCTGCATCATCACTGGAAGGGTAAGTGTCCGAGTTTAATAGGTAGTAGTGTAACGTTAGCATGGCTAGTTGTTTGTTTATGTTAGATTGGCTAGCTACCGCGGTGCGTCTGGCTATCTGTTGCTAGTTTGTATCTTTAATGTACTCAACCAAGTCAGCTGACATTTTTAATTTCATGTATAGGTTAATCATTCCCAAAGGCTTAATGACCCTCAGTTAAAGCCATGGATGGTGGTGAGGAATGATGGGGTTGTCTTGGGAGCCCACTGCAATTGCACAGCTGGACTTGGTGAGAGCTGCTCCCATGTGTCAGCTGTGTTGTTCAGCATATGGCAGCATAACAATGGAAGAAAAGAAGAGATAGCTGTAACATCTAAGAAGTGCAAGTGGGCCACCCCAAGTGAGGACTCTTTAAAGAAAGTGGAGTATCAGCAGGGCAAGGACATAATTTTTAACAACACTCAACAATATAAAAAAGGAAAATCTTCGAAAGGTCATTCTGCCCCCCCAGCTTTCCCACCTCTGACCGCTGCTGAGCAAGCCCAACTCTACAACAACCTCTCCCAATGCCGCACACAAGAGGAGCAGATCATCAAACCAGTAGTCCTGTCTGTTGTCAAAGAGTATGCAGCATCCTATGTGCCAAAGGCTGTCATGCTGGATGTTCCAGAACCCCTCACCAACCTGTATAACAAGCAGTTAAGAGACCTCAACCTGGCAGAGTTACAAGATCGAGCAGAAGCACTATTTGAAGACATAACTGTGACCAAAGAACAGGTACAGAAAATTTTATCTATCATTGCTGGAATGTGTGTGTGTGTCTGTCAGAGAGAGAGAGGCATGGGCACGATCAAACAGTGGAAACATAAAAACATACTCTGTGATTTTGTTCATACAGGACATTATTCAAACTGCAAAGTGTTTAGCCTACTTATATTTGTGTAAAACACAACACTGTGCTTTTGTCAAACTGTTACCACTGTCAACCAACCAAAATCACAGACACACACACACACATTCTCTCTCACACGCACACACACACATATTCTCTCTCTCACACACACACACACACACATTCTCTCTCACACACACAAGCACACACACATTCTCGCTCACACACACACACACATTCTCTCTAACACACACATTCTCGCTCACACACACACATTCTCTCTAACACACACATTCTCTCTCACACACACACACACACACACATTCTCTCTCACACACACACAAGCACACACACATTCTCGATCACACACACACACACACACACACACACACACACACACACACACACACATTCTCTCTAACACACACACACACACACACATTCTCTCTCACACACACACAAGCACACACACATTCTCGATCACACACACACACACACACACACACACACACACACACACACACACACACACATTCTCTCTAACACACACACACACACACACACATGTTTGTTTTTGTGAATTGTGGGGACTTTCCATAGACTTCAATGCATTTTACACTGAACAAACTGTACATTCTATCCCCCTACCCTGCCCCTACCCCTAAACCTAACCCTCACAGGAAACTGTGCAAACTTTTACTTTTTCACAAAAACTCATTCTATATGATTTATAAACCCATTTACATTGTGGGGACCGCTGGCTGGTCCCCACGATGTAGGTGAGCTCAGGTTTATATTACATCATGGGGACATTTGGTCCCCACAATGTAATATAAACAAAAGCACATTCTCTCTCACACACACACAAGCACACACACATTCTCGATCACACACACACACACACACACACACACACATTCTCTCTAACACACACATTCTCGCTCACACACACACACACACACATTCTCTCTCTCACACACACACACACACTCACACACACACACACACACACACTCACACACACAGAGTTCAAAAGCAAATATTATCTCATCTTTTGGACATTCATCATATTGCACTGGTTTTCATTTCTTGTAATAAAACAGAGCACTAATCTGTTCATTTTTAAGTTACACATTCTACATTGATTAAAAAAGAAAAACAAATGTGTTTTTAATGGTAGTATTATTTTATACAGAAATAAATGATTTATGATTCAAATGTTATGTACTTATGTTAATTACAATTTTAAGGAAACAAATATATTGATCTGAAAACATAGCACAGAATTTAAAATTAATTTGCTAACTTAAAATGTTATGTGTAACAGTTTGGATTGTCATGTTTTCAGAGTGATATTGTAGAGGAGGAGACCCGAGCCCAGTCCAAGTCCAAAATCTGGTTTGAGCAAAGGAGTGGTAGGGTAACAGGATCTACCTTCAGAGCAGCCACAAAGACAGACATCAGAAAGCCTGCAGTGTCTCTGATAAGACAAATATGCTACCCAAAGTCCCATAGTTTCACCAGTGAGGCTACCAGGTATTCATGAGCATAGAAGAGTTAGGGTAAAATGGGGCATGCAGTGTGTAACTGCTCCTGTGTATAAAATTGTCATTTCCAGATGGTGTACAATTAAGTGAATGTTATGTATGTAAAAGAACAGGGAGGGTAAATCCAGGAAGTACTATTCTAAAAAAGCAGGATTGTAAAACCAAGTAGTATCAATTTGAAAGAGCAGGGAGGTACCAATGTGGGGTGGCATTACTATTGTCCAAAACTGGTGTTTGGTGTTTTATGCCCCCAACGGCGCCTTCCAGGCAGCGAGGGGATGGGTAGGTTTAAGGTTGGTTAGCTGCCTCTAAGGAGCCATTGGGGGCTTAAAACACCATCAAGCTCCAAAACTAATGTTATTGTTGTTTCTTCAGATGGGGATGTCAGCACGAGGAATTGGCAAAAAAATACTATGAAATGCAGCATCGCCTCTCACACACGGATGTCATGGTAGGAACAGCTGGATTCAGGATTTCACCCCTGCACCCATTTATTGGGGCCTCACCTGATGGCTTTGTTTCCTGCAGCTGCTGTGGTTCAGGTGTCATAGAAATTAAGTGCCCATTTTCTGTAAAGGACCTTTCTGTTAATGAGGCAGCAAATTCTGTTGCACACTTTTGCCTTGAAAAAGATGCGCAAGGAAAAATTAGACTGAAGCGGGACCATGCATACTATTATCAAGTGCAGATGCAGCTATTTGTTACTGACAAACAATATTGCGATTTCATTCTGTGGACTGAAAGAGAAGGTACTTCACCTTTTGTTGAACGTATCACACCTGATGTGGCATTCTTTGCCAAAGAATTGGAATGTGCTTGTGACTTCTTTAAAAAATGTATCATCCCAGAGCTGCTAGCCAAGTATTTTTCTGCACCAAAACCAGCAGCATTTGCTGATCATAGTCAACAACAGTGGTGCTACTGCCGTGAGCCAGAAGCAGGGAACATGTTGGTCTGTGCATCAGGTTTTTGTTCAGTTAAAAAATTTCACCAAACCTGCCTTCACATGAAAAGGGTCCCAAAACAGTGGATATGTCCCAGCTGCCGAAAAGTAATCAATGCCCAAAAAAGAAAAAAACCTTAGTGAGGAGACTGTGAAATGAGTTAATAGTAGTAGCTGATACTGTACTCTTATTTATGAATAAACAGTTGTTAAACCAATGTTGTTCTCTTCCCCATCATTAGTATTAAGTATCTGTAGCAATCAAGGATATGAAACATGGGTAGGTCATTCATATCAAACACACCAGAACAAATATCTGCTTGAGTGGAACTCAGTTAGAATGGGTGGATGTGCAGCTTGATCTGTAAACAATGTGATCGCATCAGAATAGCGAGTGATCAAAAGTAATGTCACAACAAGGAAGCAAGAAGTGAGAGTCAAAAAGGTTTATTTCCTGGTTGAGCACATCTGTAGCCAGTCACATCAGTTCAATTTACTATACATCTCATCACTGGAAGGGCACCACAGATTCAGACACATTTGTAAGTGCGCAACATATGCTCACAATCTTGTCAAGGTAGGTAACATCATTTTCTCTGTCTATGTCTGTGAAACTTATGGGGACAGTGCTTTGCAAGACTGTGTACTTTTGACGGAGAACTCCTATTACTCTTTCTATATGTATCCTAAGAGAGGCTAGACATCTGGTGTTCTCCAAGTCAACAGGATCTAACTGCTTCTTTCCACGAGTAAATGCTGGAATCTTTAATTCAGCTTGGCATCTCTGAATGGACTCTTTAACCAGGAAACCTCTGTCTGCTAAAACTACATCCCCTGGGAGCAAATGAGATAAAAAGTTACTTTGTTCTGTGATGAACTTATCACTTGTGCGACCTCCCCATCCAGTGGAAATGAAACAAATGGAACCTTGAGGGCAAATTGCAATTAAATATTTCATTGTGTGGTGTGATTTATATGATGAGTAACACTGAGCACTGGCTAGCAATCTACTGGGTTTCTCTAGAAATATTTCAAAACAATCTATAATGCAAACTGTCTTTTCAAAGCTACCGTTTCGAAATGCATATGGAAGAGATTTTCTTAAGTATTCTCTGTCAGGCCACAACACTAGACTTGGCACCAGTCTGCAATGCATCACACTAATACAGTGTTTGAAGAGCTTTGAAACAGTGGTTGAGTCAATGCCAAAATAAAAAGCCAAAAATTCAAAGGACAAGTTCATTCTAAGCTTCATTAAAGTTAACATGTACTGCTGAAAACATGTTAAACAAGATTTAAGTTTGAGAAAAGGAGCCACAATATGAAAAATTGTCATGAGAATTGAATATGTTGATAAACCAGTGAGAGTATTAACCCTTTTATCATCATTATGCAAGCTCATTTCATTCAGTGTAGTCCTATTCATTTTTTCCTTCAACAACATATTTTCAGTCCTCAGAGCTTGGCATTCTTGCTCAAGAGATTGGACGTGTTTACCACAGGTTTCAGTGCTGCATGGTGGAGTTGCTGGATCATCCTCATGGAGAACAGGCTGGACATCATTTCCAGGTTCTTCAGGGGTAGATTCCTTCAAAGGCTCTGTGGTGGGAGTTTGGTCTGCAGGAGGATCCTTGTTGCTGTCTTGGGGACAATCGGTTGATGCTCTGGTGAAAACACAAAAGTAGTAGATTAAGAGTATATGTATACACAACTGATGACAGTTTGTCATTTTTTTGTCAATCACTCAGTTTTCTGCAGTATATACTAGCTTTCATTAGTAAGTAAGTAAATGTTATTTGTATAGCACATTTACATCATAATATATATTATCTATAGCCTACTAGATAAATATTGACAATGACAGTGACAATCACATGCATAGTCAGTTTTTGCCAAATGCAAGTCAGTAGAGGGGTGTGATGATTTCAAACCAATCACAGATGTTATGGTTTTTAGCTCATTGGGTGTTATTAAACCTACAATGAATTGTGCGAAAACCTTTTGGTTTATAATTTTAAAGTCCATGGAAGTGGGGTTGAACAGGTTAAGAATCTTTGATATATTCACCTGGGAGGGATGGCTTTCGCAGATAGCTTTGTCTGCTCTATCTTCTGTAGCTTTGCTTTCTGTCGTCTGTTGAAAACCTCCAGTCTCATTTTTCTTTTCCTCTTCTCTGGAGATGGAACGTAGTTGAAAATAGATGGAACAAAGTCCGGACTCAAGGGATTATCACTCTTTCTCCCTACAAAATAAATAGAAACATTTCAGTATCGAACTGGGTTTTGTTTACTACGTTAGCACTTGCTAGCTTACATGACATTGTTAGCCCCACGAATTGCATGCTATAATTCAACTAACGTTAGCTTGTATTAAACTGATCAGAAACCACAATTATAGCCTATTAAATAATGAAGATACTTATGTTTGGTAACTTACCTGATATGAAGTGATCGCTGCACAAGCGGAATCCAACGGCTGGGGGGTCCCATCTTTCAGTCTTGTTTTGCTTGCTTCTGGCTCTTTTAATGGCGCTGATCCACTTAGCTCGCCTCTCCGCATCTTTAGGAATGCGGTAAAACGACGTACCTTTCTTTTTCCCTCGTTTATTTGTGCAACCTGGTGCACAACAGTTATCGACCATGTTTAGCCGCCTTCACCACAACAGTCTGCCAATCTGCCGAATGCTGCCAAAATGGCGGTGCGCACGGTTTCCTGTCACGTAACTACGTCATCCCCCGGAACTCTATGGAATGTCTTACTCTGTACAGTTATATGCTCTTAGTAAAACACATACTTTCAAGCACAGGATTCAGTATTTAGTATTTAGGTATAAAATATCTGTACTTAGTGCTTGTAATGTCCATTTATTGTCTTTTCACATCAGCTGACTCCTTACATGGTTTAAAACCAGTTAACTTCATGACGCTGTCGTCACGTCAGGTGGTCACGTGGGTCACCCGCTCAGTTAGAAGCTCAAAGTACAAGACGTTCGGATAGACGTTCGATCGATCGGTCGGTCGGTCAAGGGCACATTAAGGACAAAAAGGGGCAACCCCACATGCCCCACCCACCCCTGCCCCCGGTGCACGACACTGTTCCCAGTTTCCAGGATTCTTTTGAATGCTATTAGCCAGCAGATGCCGCTGTTGTTGACATCATAAGTGTTTATTTTAAAGTGATTATATATTTATGAAAATATTTTTTTGATTTATGTTACTGATGAGAAAAACGCTTTTTGAAGTGGCCAAAAGTTTTTCAAACTTTAAATAATATTAACCTCTTTTTTTAATTGTCAATAATATTCAACATTGTTCTCACGTGAATCATTTTCTCAACTAATAAAATATATTTAAAAAAAATAAAAATAAAACATTTCAAAGCAATAATCATCTGTAAAAGAAAACTTTTGCTAAATCTTAGCCTATACAAAATGGTAAAACATGTTTGTGACACATAAGATTTATTGAGATTTAGTTCAACTTTGAGTGGGCAGAACTGAAGACACTCTAATATTAGTGATTATTCAGAATCAAATGCAAAATTATACATATTCAGATTTCAATTAAAGTTGCAAATACACTTATTAATTCAGTTATTAATTAATTCTAAAATAGGTTGACAGAAGGCTGTAAGTTATCAACTCAAAAAAACCTCAGAAAATTAAATATGGATTAAAAACAAACAAGCAAATAAAAAAAAAATGCTCAGTGAGGAGCGAAAAAAAAAAACAACGAAGAAAACAACAACAACAACGAAACAAATGTTAGCAGTTTAAAGCAAGGTGTTTCTTCTCAATTTCTTAACAAACAAAATGAATATAAAATAAATCCTAGTGGATCTACTAAAAGAAAAACTTAAATTAAGTAGTCAAAGTCTTTTCTTGTGGTGAACTAAGAAAGAAATTCAGTCACACTTTAGATTAGGATGTCTAGGCTAAAACATGTCTGGGCTGTCAGCGAAAATTTAATGGACGTCTAACCACAGCCCAAGAATAGACACACAGTCTACACAGAACATTTCAAAGAAATGAAACCAAACACCTTATAATCACTGTTGACTTCGCTTACATTTCACAAGTTATTTTGGCAAAAATGTCATGTAACCGAATTCAAGGTTAGATGTGGGTTACTCATAGCCAGACTATACTGAGTCTGTACACAGTAAAATCCACAGAGTTAAATCAACTCTGCTCAGATAACATTTGGTCCCTCTCTGAATAGTGTTAAAATAACACTGAAGCAGAGTTAAAGTTGATGAGATAATTAAGCTATTAATTAAGGGATGATTGAACATTAATGATGAACACCTGCTGTTAACAAGCAGAATAACTGAAGAAAAGAGTAACACAAGAACTATGAGTGACTTCAGCCAAAACCATTTAATTGAAATCAACGGAAGGTAAAAGACATTAAATCTCTCAAGATCTGATTAAAAGATCTGATTTACTTATTACTAACCATATTGACTTTATTTCTGTCACGTGTCTAAATAATTTCTTATTGAGAATTAACAGAGGTTTAAATGTTGGTGTTTTATTGGTCAATAAATTTTGCCACCATCGTGGTGGTCAGGGTTTGTTTTAGTTGGGGTCTTGACCTTTTTTATGTTTTTAAAATAATTTGTGTTTGAGCAATTGCAATAGTGTTTCACAGCAAACACTTGTGTTTTGCCGAATCAAAAGACTAAAGGAGCAGATCCACATAAGTTTGCAGCTTGAAAGCCATTTCAAATAAGCATCCCCAAGAGGTCTTGTTCTCTTTGATTTCTTGACTGAGATTCAGTTATCAAAAAAATACAACAGAAACAAAAAAATTCCATTAAACAAACGCCACCTTAATACTTCAGTGCTAAAAATGAGCAGCTATTACAGCTCAAGCTTATACAAGAAAATACAGCATACAATCCTCAACAGTGGTGACAATAATTATTCATACTGCAGTGCATGATGGGAGTTTTGTCATATGGTGATACCCAGCATGCATTGTAGCATGAAGCATCTTATTTTTATCACCATTGTTGAGATTCATATGCTGATTCTTGATGTCTGTGTGTGTCTAAGTGATGCAGTAGTTCAATTTTTTTTTATGCACTGCATGGTTTTAAAATTAAATATTATATGTGTTTGCTGCAGCACTTTCTTCTCATGCTGTAGTTTTACAGGGTTGATAATGCAAAACCAAAATGTACAAATAACTAAACATATGATCAGTTGCTTTGGATACAATCAGGCCATCTCACAATGATTATATCAGCATATAAGCACTGACTTTACAACAACATATACGTTGTTGCAGAGAAAAACCTGACATAGAAAGGATCTGCTCATTTAGTCTTTTGATTCGGCAATGCACAAATGTTTGCTGTGAAACACTATTGCAATTGCGCAAACACAAATTATTTTAAAAACATAAAAAGGTCAAGAGCCCAACTAAAACAAACCCTGACCACCACGATGGTGGCATAATTTATTGACCAATGAAACACCAACATTTAAACCTCTGTTAATTCTCAATAAGAAATTATTTAGACATGTGACAGAAATAAAGTCAATATGGTTAGTAATAAGTAAATCATATCTTGAGAGATTTAATGTCTTTTACCTTCAGTTGATTTCAATTAAATGGTTTTGGCTGAAGTCACTCATCGTTCCTGTGTTTCTCTTTTCTTCAGTTATTCTGCTTGTTAACAGCAGGTGTTCATCATTAATGTTCAATCATCCGTTAATTAATAGCTTAATTATCCCATTAACTTTAACTCTGCTTCAGTGTTATTTTAACACTATTCAGAGAGGGACCAAATGTTATCTGAGCAGAGTTGATTTAACTCTGTGGATTTTACTGTGTAGTTAACCTAGACTGTGAAATGACGGGGAGAATTGAACCCTAAACTAAGCTTTGGTTTGTACCTTTTGCTCTGTGATCATCAGTGAACGTGACAATGTCTGTCTTATTCACCTTTCCTGGATGTGATGATGTCATAAACTAAAACAAAAACAGTAGCCACGCCCACCAGAACAGAGGCGACCAATCGGATGACAGCTTCAGAAGCATGACAACAGAAAGCACAATCTGAGGAAATAATAAAAACAAAACAACATGAAACAACACGATACACACTGGTGAAAGACCAACAACATACAGTACAAAACAAATCAGGCACCATCACATGCTTATGTCAATAACATACCTGAACATGGCTGACAGAGCTCAGTGATGTTAACATATGTAGTCTGGTTGCTGATGGAGTTGTTCAGCACACAGCTGTACGAATCGTCCAGACACTCCAGATGTAAAGAAAGGCTTCTGTTGAGATCAGACACACTGATGCTGGACAATAAACGGTTGCCTTTGTACCAGGAGAGAGTCACATGACTCACATTCACAGCTGAACACAGCTGCACACATCTGGACACTGATGATGAATTTTCTGGGAATTCACTGATAATGACTGGAACGGGCAGACGAGCTTGAAAACATGAGATAATAAAGAGAAATGTAGCTTTCCTGCAACTATTCATAGCAAAAACAGCAACTGTAAATCTCAACTCACCATAGACGGCGACACTGAATTTATGTATGGTTTTTTCTTTACTGCGGCTGATGGTTATTTGATAAACTTCAGAGTCTGTGATTCTGGTGTTTGTGATGGTCAGAGATCCTGTTTGATTGTCCACCTTCAGTCTGTCTCTGAATCTCCCACCAAGAACATTATAATAAATTGAGCTGTCGTTAGTCGCGCGATTGATTTTCGCAATAAGAGGCCCTTTCGTTTTAAAGTTCCACAAGATCAGACCATCTGTCTGTATTTCAGTAACATTAATCTGTAGAGTGACTGAATCTCCCTCCATCACTGACACTGACTTCACTGCATCTGAATCAGCAAACACACCTGGAGAAACATAGGGAAAAAAACGTGCTGATTAAGGTTAAATTAAGCTTTAACTGAAATTTCTAGTTTTGAACAATTACAAACTCTGGAAAGTCAAATTTTGGCTTTCAAATGAGATCCTTTTGGCAGATCTCAGAGCCACATCTTCATATGTTACTCACCAATCAGACGGCAACAGCACAAACAGAACAAAACTAATCTTTCAAACATTTTCTTCAACAGTAGTGAACAGTTCAGGGCTCTGAAATAGCATCACTCAAGGTGCTCAAACTCAAAACGCTGTGGTTTGCACTCAATGATAACAAGTCTGATCTCCTTCGCTGCTCGCCTTCTCTCTCCTCCCTCCACAGATACGACAGAAAACCTGATCATGCAAAATGACTGACAAGAAAGAGAGTTTCCTGTTAAAAAACAACCCGGGTGAATATTTCACTATAAATTCAATGAAGCCATTTGTGCAAAACCCCACAAATGGACATGTTTCCTTCAGACGTGCATTTGCATGGGTCTCAGTCCTGCTAAACAATGTGCCATGATTTTAAACGTAGACTGTTGATGCTTGTGAGCCTACAGATAACAGGACAACTGCTGGTTGTCATGATAACAGTGCGATTTCTTTTACACTGAAATAATTCTTCTTGTTGTTTTTACAATAAAAGCTGCAGTTTAATAAAACTAAGAGTAGGGAAACTAACAAATTAGTTTTCCACTTTTAAGGTGTTTACAATGAAAACTGAAAAGTTTTTCCTTTGTGTTTTCATGTAAAATAACTAAAAACACTGTATTTTGCAGCCAGGCCAGTAGTTGGCAATGTAAATTTGTAAAGAAACTGTGCGTATATAGACTTTTTTTCTTTCTTTCTTTTTTTTAATGCTTTATTAAGTAACAAAACACACAATAATTAAATATGTGCATAAAGACTGAACATGTTTTTGTAGTTTACATGTTAATGATAGACAATAATGGTATCAATTTCAAAAGTTTGTGTTTTCAGGCCTTCAGAATGCTGTTTTTGTGTAAATTAGCGGCCAAAATGCATAAAAAAGTTTTCAGTTTTTACTGTGATAATAAAGCCAATAAAATCATGTCAAAATGTGTTTTTTCCTTTACCGTGATTTACAGAATGCATTCAACAATTGAATTGTGTTTGGCCATCAAAATAAAACTTGCTGATCTGGAAAGATATGTGGTTTGATGAACTGTAGATTGTGTTGGACAAACAGCTTGTGCATTAGTGGTTGTGTGTTTGAGGACGAGTGTAGGTGTGAAGATTGTGTCTGTCTGGCCTTATTCCTGCTGATATGAAGCTCTGTATACTTTGGATTTAGATTGACCTTGATCTTGCAGTGCGATGTTTCAGTGGAACTTATCAAATTTCGTAGAAATAATCTTTGCATTCACACCTATCCCACATCCTGAAGAAGACTTTGTGCTTGAAGAGAAAAAAAACAAACAAAAAAAAACATTGCAAAACTGATGGTATCATGGAGTTCACTGTTTAGTTCTCATCTGTTTTAAGGAACAATTAAGTAAAAGTAAAAAAAAAAAAATAATAAAAAAAAAAATAAAAAAAATTGATGTTTAAAAAAAAGATAAATGGGTCACCGCTGAAACAAACAAACAAACAAAAATTGTCAGAATAGCAACAAAGCTGCGGCAATGGAGAGAGATAATCATAAAAATGATCTGTTCTAAAGAAATAATGTTTCAAGGATCAAGTTTTAGTAGAAACAATATGATATAAATATACATTTAAATGATGCTCTTTCTTTGGGAGATGAATGGAGTAATTATAACAGTAGATTATCTGAAGGTCACAAAAGTATGTCAAAAGCAGTCATTAAACAGGAAAACTAAAGATCACATTTCTCTGATAATGTTAATCTGTGTTTAAAAAAAAAAAAAAAAGTTCTTCTGTGTTCAGTTAAACTATCTGAGTCTCCAACTTTTACTGAGAAAAGTCAAAAATACCACATTTACATCTTATTTTGGAAATCCAATACTTCGATGTAGCCAAGTGTATTTGACGTCAGGCGAACATGGCGGCACTAGATGTAGATATAGACTGTTTCTCAATTCCAAGAACACAGAGAACGGACTTGCGTTCTCGTGGAGTCCGGTCTTGCCAGGCGACCTTGAAAGAACGATCTCGGAAGGACGCGAGGACACAGAACGCATCATTTGAGAATTGAGATGTGCTGCGAACTTGTTGCTCAACTGACCGTCCCAGCATATTATAAGCGGCTAATGCACAATAAATACAACATAACATCACAAACAATTGACATAACCTGTTAAAAAATTCTTTCATATTATTATAGACATTGTTTTCATATAATTTTATCTTTTTATTTCACTGCGTGTATTTAGAAAATGAGTAGCCTTTTGCTGTTATGCTTTGTCAATGTTAAGATTATTTTTTATATTCCAATAAAAATACTGCAGTCTTTCTTCAGGTTATCATTTTATTAAAATTAAGCAAAACAAACGGTTTACTTTCACGAGCCGTCACGTATTTGCGAGCTTGTAGCTGGAATCTCACAAGAACTTTAAAGCTTACAGGCTTCCGTACGTCGACCGCCGCAGCGTCTTCTGGGATTTTTAACGGTTCGATTCCCTCAAGTTTGCATTCGATGCATCCTCGATATCAAGAGCACATCCGGGTACTTTCATGCGTCCTCCGTTCTTGCGTTCTTGAGTATTGGAACGAACTTCGACGGTTGATGATGACGTACAGCAAGAACACAAGGACGGAAGATCGCTGAAGAACGCATATTGAGAAACAGCCATTGACTTTAGGCAGACTTGTTCAACTTAAGCAGACCTATCAGTGTATGACATCAATACTGTATGCTTTTGAATCACTCTTGTGGTATTTTGATGCCATTAACTGATTGGTGCTTCAGGTCGAACAAGCCTCTTGGCTGCATCCAAAATCACATACTCTCTTGTGTAGGTATAATTCTGAAAAAGTAATTACTTCATAACAGTTACACAATATGTTCTATATATTATGAGTCTTTGAATGTAATCTGGACATACATCCATCATGTTGTCATTATCATGTGACCTACCAGCACCAATTGCGTCGCTTCACTGCCATTCATAAATTCTCTCCCGTGGCCTCATGGGATAGTACTGTCCATCGTATGCACGCTTTAGAATCTTGCCTGAAGTAGATTGTCTGGCATGTTTTGCCAACTCTTTTACGAACATCTTTTCTCACATACTGTTTCAGATCCCTGGGAATCATGACCCGTGTTATCAGATATATACACGATTCAATATATTTGTTGCAGTTGAGCAGGGAAGAGGAGAAGACGGGGATCTGATTGCAGCAGTTTATTAAACAAACACAAAAACAAAGATAATCCCGGTGGAGATGAGGACAACAATAAGATAATCCAACAAGAGAAACATAAATCTAAACAGGAAGCAGGAACACAAAAGCTTTACAAAACACATCTAAAAACAACAACCAACAACAGACTTTTGAAATACAGGGGTATGTATACACACAGGATAACAACAGGCTAACAAGACACAGGTGCGAGTAATCAATAACCATATAGCAAACTATAGAAACTATAAAAACAACAACAGGAACTAAACACAGGAAATGAACCCAGGGAACAATGGAAACAGAAAATCTTAGAAAACAGAACATGCAGGAGAAACAGTGACAATATTGATATAAATTAGATTTAATATAATACTAAATAAAAATATAATACTAATATAAAAAAAGCTGGAAATTATACAGTTATTACAATTATAAAGGAAACTTACGAACACAAAAATTACATAAACACATTTTCAATGCATGTCAACCCATTGTTTTTGATTCTACGAGGACTATCACAAGTCATTCTAACAATTTTGCCCAAACCTAACAAAACCATAGCTACGTTATTTTACCTTGCTGATAAGTTTAAAAAAAGCTGACAAGCAAAATTTGTAACCAAATGCCACAAAGTTTGTTAGGTA
Organism: Ancherythroculter nigrocauda; assembly: GCA_036281575.1. NCBI lineage: Eukaryota > Metazoa > Chordata > Actinopteri > Cypriniformes > Xenocyprididae > Ancherythroculter > Ancherythroculter nigrocauda. The sequence goes on along the minus strand of VTFQ01000002.1, from coordinate 56,399,833 downwards.
TACACAAATGCATGTATATGAGTACACTGTTGATCCAAAAGAGACATAAAAAGCCAGGCTGAAATTTTTGAGTCCTGCACAAAATGTCAATGCTTGATCTTAAATTTTACAAATATTTCTTCATTTCGACATAAAATGAAGTTAATTTCTCTACTGTGTTTAACCTTTTTTGGATATTCACAAAACTTAAAAATGAAGAAAATGGAAGAAAAGGTATAAAGCACACGAAACAAGAGATTCCAGCTGAGTAATTCATGACATCATCATTAAATCAAAACTTGAGTGACTTTCTGATCATTCTTCTCCTCTTCATCGCCCTCCATCAATATCTGATTATTAGATTTGTCTGTGTCATTAATATCCTGTAAGAAAACGTCTGTAAAAGATTCACTGAAGGATGTGACACAAAAACAGTGAAAACAGTGAATAAATTCTATTTGAAACATTTCATGTTTGATGAGTAATTCAGTCTGTAACAACTGACTAAATATTTATCAACCTTTGACCTCTGATCTGATTATTAATGCATCAAATTGTTTATCAACCATAGACATTCTATAATTGGGTCAGTAAAATAAATTACTTTCTATGAATTTAACTATATCTTTAACTATTGCATGTTTAAATCTGATGTTGCCACAAGAGCAATAAGCCACAAAGCCCTGTGTGTTACAGTGATTTTACCACATTATGCTTAAGGACAGCCATTAACTGTGGTAAAAACAGTGAAGTATTATTACAATTCAAAATAACTGTATTTCATTTTAAAATGTCATTTATTACTGTGATCAAAGCTGTCACATGATCCTTCATGATAACTTCTAATATGCTGATTTGACATTTTAACTTACTCTATGTCACGGTTCATGGATTACTGGATTGTCGTTGTGTGCCCTGCTTTCTGGGTTGGATTATCTCTGGTCTCCGATGCCCGCTGTAGCCCTGCGTCACCCTGCTCAGATCACTCTGCACGCCACTGACTCTGCACGCTTCAGTCTCTGCATCGACTGTCCATTTAGAGTGAAGTTATTGTACAGCTAATTCTGTCAATAAATATTGTTATACTTGCAGTTGGATCCTCTGTCTGTGTTCTTTTCCTGACAGTCTAACATTGTCTATTTAAAACTACCAACTCCATTAAACACAAAATCCTTGTTAATAAGAAAATGTTTTGACTATGAAAAAAAAGTTATTCGAAGTCTTTATTACATAGTAAATCTCATACATTCCTCTCATTATATCAGCTGTAATAGTTACCAGTTTCATTTGCTGGTCGATAGTTGATAGCCTTGCGGTAACAGTAAACCAAAGCTGCAATAATGGCCAGCAGAACAACACCAACAACAGTAACTCTTATTCCTGTTGCAGCAGCTGAAGACAAACCTGAATCTGGAACAGATAAAGAGAAACAGTCATTTGTGTAACTAATTTTAACATAAATTTTACCATTATTTTGGAGTAATACATTTATTGGTTTGAAAGGACCTTTACAATTTTTTTTTTTTTTTTTTTTTTTTATCAAAAACAAGCAAGTCCAGCCCACATGACAAAAAAGTAACACAAAATTAATGTAACACATTACCTTCCATAAAAAGTAACTTAGTAATGCAGTGCTGTAACACTAACACTAAAGAGAAAGAAAGCTTCTATCCAAAAGAACTAACTCTTTTTTTAGAAAACACTGCTTACAGATTAAAGGAACAAACAAACCGCTTGACTGCAATGCACCTGCTGCCCATTAAAGGGTTAGTTCACCCAAAAATGAAAATTCTGTCATTTATTACTCACCCTCATGCCGTGTCAAGTGGGCTGGACTTGCTTGTTTTTGATAACCACTGTATTCACATGAACTGATTTAAATATGTTTTTAGTACATTAATGGATCTTGAGAGAGGAAATGTCATTGCTGGCTATGCAGGCCTCACTGAGCCATCAGATTTCAACTAAAATATCTTAATTTGTGTTCTGAAGATTAACGAAGGTCTTATGGGTGTGGAACAACATGAGCGTGAGTAATTAATGACATTATTTTTATTTTTTGGGTGAACTAACCCTTTAAATACCCGGGTGGCACAGCTGATGCAAATCTTGCATGCCAATGACCATTGGCTTATTTTAGTTACAGTCAAAGTAGATTGGTCTCTCAAGCGAGATCCATCTGTCTATCTCCAATGTGAAGTCGAGAGTGGCCGTCTGAAAGGGAACTCACTACTTTAGTCTTTCCATTGGATACTTTTTTACTCTTACTCAAGTAATTATTAGCATTATTATACCTTCTGAGTAATCCTTCCACCTATATTTTAACTAATATCAATCACTTCCATTTACTGTAACCTTGAGTTTTGTTTGCGCTGATCTAATTATGATCACAGTTATGTTAGAAGACTTCAAATACTCACGAAAGACAGAAAGACTGATTCTCTTTAATATGGTCCGTCTGCTGCTAGTGATATCAAGATGATAAAATCCAGTGTCTTCAGTTCTGGTGTTTGAGATGGTCAGAGATCCAGTCTGATGGTCCAGCTCCAGTCTGTCTTTGAATATTCCATCAGCACCATCAAATATGGAGAAGATTTTATCCTTTGGGTTGATTTTTGCTATGACAGAGTCTCCATGTTCAAACCTCCACAGTAAGATGTCATCTCTCTGTATTTCAGTAAGATTAGTGCGTAGAGTGACAACCTTTCCCTCCATCACTGACAGCATACTCTCTCCATCTGTCTCAACATAAAAGACAGGAAAACATTCACAGAGATTAACATACAGTAAATAAGCCACAAACCAAAATGTAAACTCTGTGTAAACTAAAAAAAAAAAAAACACACACACAAATTTGTGAAAACGTCTCGGGTTATGTCTGTAACCCTGGTTCCCTGAATAAGGGAACGAGACGCTGCATAGTCACTTTAGGAACGCCTCTGCGTATTTCGTCTTGAAGCACTCGTGAAATCGAACCAATAGTGTGATGGGACGTCAGAGCGGGTGATGTCATGGACCAGGAAACTATAAAGCACCCCTGAGAACAAAGAACACCAGCTTCTGATAAGGATGAAGCAGACGCTCACAGGCATGCAGGGAGTATGGCTAAGCTACGCAGCATCTCGTTCCCTTATTCAGGGAACCAGGGTTACAGACGTAACCCGAGACGTTCCCTTTCATGGGAACATCGACGCTGCGTAGTCGCTTTGGGAACGCTATACCAACTAGGCCATAAGACCAAATGCCTGTCTGTTATCTTTCAGGACGACAGTACTGAGGACCCTGGAGTGGAGCCCAAATCAAGGTTATAGAACCTAATAAAGGTATGCTGAGACGACCACCCAGCAGCATCACATATGTCATTGAGGGGAACCCCCGACATCAAAGCCTTTGAGGCAGCCATACCCCTGGTTGAATGTGCCCGGACAGCCAAAGGAGAAGGCTGCCCGAAGGACAGCCACCCCTCGACCACCCACTTACTCATTCTCTGCTTAGACGCTGGACCTCCCTTGTTAGGAGATCCGTAACATACAAATAATTGTTCAGATTTTCGCCACAGGGCAGCTCTGTGGACGTAAGCGTCTAAGGCCCTCACTGGGCAGAGCAGATTTAGTTTTTCCTGATCCGCATTTGCAAAAGGTGGAGGACAAAAGGCCTGCAGCACAATCAACCCTGGGATGTTTGTAGGGACCTTGGGAATATACTCGGGTCTAGGATGCAGAAAAGCTTTGACCATTCCAGGTGCAAAGTCTAGGCATGAAGGAGCAACAGATAGTGCTTGTAAGTCTCCAATTCTTTTGAGAGATGTTATGGCCAGAAGAAATATGGTTTTCAATGTGAGGAACTTCTCAGACACTTCCTCTAAAGGTTCAAAGGGAGCCGCAGCTAACCCTTCCTACACAATCCTACACAACACAATGGCTAGGTCCCAGGATGGAGTCTTTGTGTGTACCACAGGCCTCAGCCTCTGAGTACCATGGAGAAAACGTATGACCAAAGGGTTTCTACCCACAGAAACACCCTCTATTTTAACATGATAAGCGGAAATCGCTGCAATATATACCTTCAATGTAGAAGGGGTTAAACCATCTGAGAATTTTTCTTGGAGAAACTGCAGTACATGACTGATGGAGGAGTGGAATGGATCCACCTGAGACAGGCTACACCAAGTAGCAAACAGCTTCCACTTATACGCATAAAGTTTTCTCGTGGACGGAGCTCTGGAGCGGAGAATGGTCTCTACAACCCCTCAGGGGCCAGGCCCACAGTTTCCATATCTCCGGGTGCGGGTGAATTATTGTGCCGCCTGCCTGAGACAGAAGGTCCTGCCTGATCGGAATCTCCATGGGGGAGCCTTCTAAGAGGGATACTAGATCCGTGAACCATATCCGGGTCGGCCAGAACGGGGCTACCAATATCAGACGGACCCCGTCCCACCGAACCCTCTCCAGAACTCCAGGGAGCAGAGCAATCGGGGGAAATGCGTACAGACGCAGCCTCGGCCACGTCTGTACCATAGCATCCAACCCCAGAGGGGCTGGATGAGTCAGAGAATACCACAACAGGCAGTGAGAAGTCTCTTTTGAGGCAAATAAGTCGACTTCTGCGCGACCGAAATTCTTCCATATCAGCTCCACCACCTCGGGGTGGAGCCTCCATTCCCCGGGCCTCAGCCCCTGCCTCGACAGGATGTCTGCCCCCACATTTTGATGTCCTGGGATATAAGCTGCTCTCAGGGAGAGTCTGTATGAACTAACATGTGATGGCCCCTCTGGTCTGGGAGGAAGTATCTGAGTGCTCAAAATACGCCATCATCTCCAGCTGATTTATATGCCAGGAGCGATGATGGTCCCCCCAAAGACCCTGAGCTGAGCGACCACTCATGATTGCCCCCCCAGCTTGTGAGAGATGCATCCGTCGTTAGCATTTTGTGATGACAAGGATCCCCCAACACAGGACCTTGGGACAGAAACCAGGGATTCTTCCACACCGCCAAGGCACGAAGGCATGTGACCGTGTGACCGTGATTGTGTCCTGAACCCCTGGCGTCAGGACGTCTTCGAAGCCTTCCTCGTGATAAAGACAGTCCGCAGATCTGTCTTACCCTTGGAAGGCTTTGCTTGGGTTGCCCTCCCCGGTCCCCAAGATCTTTGCGTGAGAGCACGGGTGGCAACACTTTGTTTCTGTTGCGCTCTATGCGCTGTCGAGGAGCTTGTAGATGGCTGAGGCTGCTCCCGCTCAGCAGCCTCGGCAGAGTGGCGAGGGAGGAATTTTGGGAAGGCTGCCGACTGTCTTTTTGCCTCCTGGAAAAAGAGGCCCCGGGAGGAAACAGGTGCATCTAACAGCACTGCCTTATCTCTCTCCTTAATATCGGATAGATTAAGCCATAGGTGTCTCTCCGTGGCCACCAGGGCTGCCATAGATCGGCCGATTGATTTTGCCGTCTCCTTGGTGGCCCAGAGAGCTAAGTCGGTAGCCTTTCTCAACTCTTGGATGGTCTCAAAAGTTACCTCGCCACTCTCATCTATTTCCCCCAGCAGGTCGGATTGATATGCCTGGAGGATGGACATGGTATGGAGACATGCCGCTGCCTGACCTGCTGAGGCATAAGCCCTGCCCACCAGTGCTGATGTTGTACGCAGGGGTCTGGTGGGCAAAGTCGGGGATTTCAGGGACGATGCTGACTCAGGTGAGAGATAGCTCGCGAGCGTCTCTTCGAGGGCAGGGAGGAACACACTTGATAAACTGTTGCTTGCTTGTATTCGCCATAGAAAAGTGTCTTATGCTATATATATATATATATATATATATATATATATATATATATATATATAAATAAATAACTCGATATATGCTTGGTGACTAAAATACGAAGAGATATTTTGTTTGCTGTATATAAGGGCAGACAACACCAAATAAGACACACAATAACACAGAGCGCTGCTGAAGACTTCGGAATCTGGCGTTCTTTGTTCTCAGGGGTGCTTTATAGTTTCCTGGTCCGTGACGTCACCCGCTCTGACGTCCCGTCACACTATTGGTTCGATTTCATGAATGCTTCATGACGAAACACGCAGAGGCGTTCCCAAAGCGACTATGCAGCGTCGATGTTCCCATGAAAGGGAACAGTGTAGTCATGCGCATCCGCATTACATGTTCAGTCTATAGGTGCATTGTGTTTCTTTAGGAATTGAGAATGAACCATTAATCTTTCAGATGATTCTTTTAAACATAACTCTATACAAGTCTTATCCCAGCACTGAAGATCACAAATCAACACACAGGATCCAAACTCAGAGACACTCATTTTCGGCTCCATTCAGGCTATCAACAACCCCCTGCTTAGTATTTTATGGCCATGCATGCTTCCTGGCTGAGGAAAGAGGTGTTAAACTTAAAAGCAATTTGTAAAAGACAAAATAGTTGAGAGACAACACAACTTGAGCCACAAGAAGATAACACCAGAGTCTTTTGATCTCCTGAGACAGGAAGGCCTGTTTCTTCTGAATGACCTCTGAGTGACACAGTTGAAATCCAAACAAATCCCCACAGAAACTGTTTTTACAAATAAACTGCATCAAATTGTTTCAAAACAATTAAAAAAAAAAACTATCAAACATCATTCAACTGCATAATTCTATATCATGTCTACACATTATACATATGACTATGCTTAGAACACTCACAATTCATGTAATTGTTATAACTGTTTGAATGGTTGATTGAAAGTGTGCCTTGTTTGGAATGAATTTAATTCTCTATTCATAATTTGGCATGAATGAAAAATGTGTAAAATGTATCATATTATTTTTAGAGAAATCATGTCTAAACTGTACTCTCTGTATTCTGTGGTGAGAGTGGGAAAGATAAGAGACCAGGAGATGACATTTACTTTATGATCAGGGGAGGAGAAAGCCACCTGGAAAGAAACATAAACAATACCTGATTGGTCAGAATACCTCAAAGAGGTAGGACCAAACACTTAGGTTAAAGGTGCAGTATGTAATAATTTGGTCCACTAGAGGTCGCTAGAAGCCTATTCAAAACAAAGGCGTAGCTTGATGACGGCAAGTTTTAGAGTGGAATCTTGGGACATGTGGTCTCCACCTCAACGGATGGTGCAAAAGAATAGGGATTGGAGTCGGAAAGAAATCATGTTCATGGATGTGATTATTAACGTTATTGTAGTATGCAGCAGAGCAGGACCGAGTTTTGTGGGAGCTGAATGAGGAGCTGGAGCAATTGCGCAACACACGCCTCACGAGCAGCGGGACTTTTATTATGACAAAGTCACCGGCGCCGCTTCCGCTTTTCCGGTCATGAGTTTGAGGTAACACAGCTCTGTTTATCATATTAGATACATTTGAGTGTCAAAAATAATGATGTTATAAGGTTAATCTGTGCGTTCGCTCGGTGGCTGCTGTGAGACACTTGTTTGAGACACACTGCAGTAAGATAGATCGATTTTAGATTATCATATTAAATGCTGGATGGCTTGTGTTGATAAATGGCATACAACTAATTTTAAAACATATTGTATAAAGGAGAAAATACTGTATTACTGTTACTAAAAATAAAACTGCATCTGATTATGCTATGTTAGCTACTTCACAAAATAGTGTTTTTCTCTGAGGCATGGTAAAGCATGGTTGATTTAAATATTGATTTAATAATTGATTTAAACAAAAAGATCAAATGTGTTGAGCTATATAACAATAATTAGTTTTTGTCTATAAATATATCAAAACAGTTGTTCCCTTGTCTATTAAAATGTGTATTATTTTAAAGCGTCTTTGGTGTTTCCATGGTTTCTACCAAATAAAACCGGAAACCGAGGGTAACGCGGGGGTGACGCAATTGACGGGCGACTCCTCACACGTCCCGGAGACTTGGTTAAAATTGCAATTTTCTCACGATTTACAAATAGTTGGAAACATTTGGGATATTGTAAGTACTCAAGTGAACAAAATATATAACACTGGCCTAGTGGTTTTTGATATTTTACTGCAAAAATATTACATTTTTTTGTTGTGTAACTCACAACACTTACATAATGCAATAAACATTCATTAAACAACAGAAGATGTAACATAAAACCCTAATGTGCATAACCGTTAACAAAAACTATTAAGAAACATGATTATTTAAACAAAATACTTTCAAATGTGGAGTGTCTCACACAGGGAATTGTGGGAACATCAGTTTACAGATTTTGACTAAATTATACATTGGTTTTGTCTTTTTTACTTATAAAGATTGTGAAATTTACAGCATTTTACTGTGAAAATTGCATAAATGTCTGGTAAGACCTTTTACAGTTTTTCCCTGTATATAAATCGGGAACGTACTGTTAACCTATTTACTTTTTTTTTTTTCCCGTAGCGTTTTTACTGTTAAAATAACATTTATTTCAGTTTTCAAGTGACTTACCAATTGCAATCACACTGAATGTCTTGTGTGTGGTGTAACTGTTGCCGCTCATGGTGATATTCACTTCAAACTTGCTGTCCAGAGGTGTTGGGCCTGACGTTAATAATGGTCAGAGATCCAGTCTGATGGTTCAGTTGCAGTCTGTCTTTGAATCTCCCATCAAGAATGTGATCATATGTAGAGAATATTCCAGCTGTTGTATCTATTTTAGCTACAAGTGTGTCTTTTTCTATAAATCTCCAGGTTATCTGATCATCTCTCTGTATTTTAGTAACACCAGTGTTCAGAACGACAGAATCTCTTTCCATCATGGACACAACCTTTACTCCATCTGACACCGTATCAGTCACACCTACATACACAGGTAACGTTTCTATCAGTTTTGAGTTATATAACACTGTCAGCAAACACATTCATCTGAGAAAAATAATTATTAAATAACTCACATACTCACCATTGACTTCGAATGTCTTTAACCCACGGGTGCTGGTGGTCTCAAATTTATAAAGTCCAGAGTCTGTGGTTTTGATGTTTCTGATCTTGAGATCTCCAGTCTGATCATTCAGCTTAAGTCTGTCTTTGAATTTCTCATTAGCAGTAACAAGTACTGTGATCTTACCAGACTCACTGGTGATTCTAGCAATGAGATCTTCTCCAAACCTCCACTGTAACACATCATCTCTCTGTATTTGAGTAACACCTGTATGTAGAGTGACAGAATCTCCCACAAATTACTGATACAGACTCCACAACATCTGTCTCTACACCAGACACAGCTGCAGAACACAGCGAAAAATAGGGATTAAATACATATAACACTCAGAAGCCCCTGAGTCTTGCCTAATAAACAAGTGACTTTCTGCACTCATTGATGAGGTAGCAAAAACATTGGAGCTTGAAGGGAAGTCCACCAAAAATTGTTGTAAACTGAAACCGAAAGCATTATGAAAAACGTAATACTTACCATTCACAAATAATAAGAAAAGCCACAGTAAAAAATGGATCTTCATACTGATGCAAGCTGTGAATGACAGTCGGGGACAAAGTTATCGAAGTGCTCAGGTTCCTTGAGTCTCAAAGTTTGTCAAGCTTCATTTCTGACTGACTGACTAACAGAGAGAGGAATTACAAACAAACAAACAAATAACACATACTGAGGGACATTTTACACTGGTAATTTACTTTGTAGAGATTTGTAGAGAGCGAGAGAGAGATTATTTTCAAGAATTTCAAAACACGCTGTACGATTTCAGAAATGCCCCAAACTTCAAAATTACCAAATTGCCCACAAAATTTAAGTTATGAAAAGTGCCCCAATAATGAGCCCCTGATTTTTATTTTTGTCACTTATGATATAATTAAGCATTATTTTTCACACTAGCAAAATTGCTGTTTTATTTATTTGTGATATTGCTTTTATAAAACAATTCGACAAACACAAAGTTATTACTTACATTTAAGATGAATATTGTCTGTTTTTGCTCCTTTAGTTACAAAGCTACACCGGCATCGAGCGTCCTCGAGTAGCACACAGGCTATACTAGTTTTGTTTCATTCCTGAGTGTGTAGGCTAGAAAAATGGTAACCTAAAAATATGTACTTCATGTGGTAACTGTCACAGTTATGTTCAGTTTGTGTTCGTTTTATGAACTTTCAGTTTGTTTTCATTCATCACGTGTCTTGGTTATTCCCGCCACTCATTTGTCTCCTAGGTTACCATGTTTAATCATTCATTTGGTTCAGCTGTGTTTACCCCATTATCTGTTGTATTTAGGTCACTCCACTGTAGTTGTCAGTGGTCCGGTCTCACTAACAGTCATGTGTGTTACCCTCTTGAGTGTGGATACTAAGAGTAAACTTTGTGTTAAAACACCTTTCATCTGTGTCTTCATCTGTAAAATCTAAATTAACTACTTTTATTCAAATAAAAAATATTATTTAACATTACTGAATCAACCCAAGTATATTATGTTACATCAACAAAACTAAATTTAAGGGTCAGATTGGGTAGAAATATAGCTCTTTAATGTAACAATTACATTTTTTTTTTTTTTTTTTTTTTTTTTTACAGCAAATTGATTTGAATGAATGACTCAGTGACTTGTTAAGACTTACCACTACCCTCATTTTTATTAAAAGAAAATATTATTTCACCTTGGTTTTACTGTAGTATCTGTCCCTATAATAACTTTTACTGTTTGCCTGTAATACCTTTTTACTGTTTTATTGTTAAAGGTAAAAATTAGTGTTGAAATCACATTTGCGAATGTACAGAAACACATAATGATCATTTAAATCATGACTCGAGGCGCTGAGAATCAGATCTTATTTAATGCTCCTGTGTTGTGGCTCATTTTTGTACATTTCAACCAAGATGAAACTGTATATATTTACAGAACAAATGCAGAAACTATATATATATATATATATATATATATATATATATATAAAACCTCCAAACTGTACTGTAACATTCCTCCTGACAAACATCACAGAAAATATTTTCAGTAGCTTAACACCAGAGTGTTTCATCAACTTGATCAATAAATCAATTAATATCCTTGCTGGTTGGTGAGTGACCAAGGAAGGTGTGCTGGAAAATTAGTTAAAAAGGCTGGTATGTTAGCAACATAAGAACACCAGCCTTTTCCAGTAAAAGCAACAGTATAACCTGAAGTACCTGAATGTTGTTTGACTGACAGCTGCCTTCAAATGATCATTTGCATATTTATGCACATGCTCTGTGAGTGTGATGTGCGTGGTTCACTGATATCTTGATATCTTGTTCATTTTTTCTTCACATTCCCTTTCAATGAAAGTTTTAAAATAATAATAATGTTACAGTGATGTCTCAGTCTCAATCTCAGTGCGATTAGGGCACGTTGCATTTAGCAGTCATTAAAGTGTCATTCTGATTAGGGGAGGAGTCTTCTACGTGACTCCCCTAAAAGAAAACATGTTTAAGTTACACATTAATACACAAAAATACATTTTTAACAATGTGTAATGTTAATAATTCTTCAGCCTGACAAACCAAATTGTGCTGTCATCTTCTGATAGTAATACATGCCATATGTAGTCTGAAGCATTAAAGGTGCTCTAAGTGATGAGGGGACGAGGAGGAGGAGGAGGAGGAGGGAGGGTCTAGCTAGCCTCTGTTTTGTTTGACAACACTTCGAACGTCAACAGGAAGTTACTCCAACCAGGATCACTTAGAGAACCTTTAAGATATAATGATGATATATAGATCTGACGTGGAAACAGTAAATCACACATGCAGTTACACCTCCAGTCGCCAGCATAACAGCAACACCAACAAGAAAACTAGCAATAACTCAACAGCAGCAGCATATAATCCTCCCATTGTACCTGAAGACAGATAATGACAGGCAGGCTTTACTAGAGATCAGCTGATAAATGGGAAACAGGAAATCAGTGTTCATGAGAACACTATGACTAATATTATGCATTGTTCACGTTAATATCATCAGTCTTGAAAGCAGAACATATTTGTTGTGAAATGCTGAAATTTTCAAATAGGCCACATAGATCTACATTCAAAAACGAACTGCATTGAATAACGAAATGATACACAGTGAAAGTAGCAATGAATCTTTTTATGATGCTGCTGCTGATCTGTTTATAGAGTTAATCACAGTGCCATTTACCTACAGATGTGTTCATATGGCAAGCCATTTTGACTTTTAATCATACCTACACTCTAAAAATATCTTGGGTTATTTTACCCAAGTCCTGGGTTGAGCTTTTTTTTTCTTTTCTCCAGTGTTTGAGTAATTTTTGTTTTACCCAGATCCTGGATCAGGTGTAACAACCCCGGGTTTGAGTTATTTATCACAGGCTTTTTGCGACCTCTTCAGGAGAATTAAAGTAGTGCAGCTCTGTCAAATTGGTGCATGTGTAGTGGACATAGGCTGGTAAGAGCTGTGTGTGTAAACCTAACTCCTGATCACAAGAGGCGCTCTAGCAACTGACGCTAGAGACTGCGGCCTTTAGATCCTTGTTGCCTTATAGAGCGCCCGACTGCCATGCTAGTGGACCCAGGTTTGAGTCCTGCTTAGAGTGGGTGGTTTGAACAGGAGGGTTTACATATGTTTTCAGTAAAATACACACTCTAAAAAAGTCAATTTTTAACCATTTTTTTAACCCAAATTTTGGGTTCAGCCTGCTAGGTAATTTTATTGGGTATTGTTAATATTTTTACCCAAGTGCTGGGTAGTTTTTCTGTATCTCAGCTGCTGGGTCATATTTAATGTCAATGAACCCCCTCACATATTTACCAAGTGCTGGGTATTCTGTGCCAAAGCAGTTAAAACTTGAACTTAATGGTCATTTTGTTTTCTTTTCTGAGAGAAAAATTCCTGAATGAAATTAAGGTTTGTAGTACATTGTATTCCTATTAAATTATTACTGTACAAAGAGGAAAACGTCATTAGTCTCACATTTTACCTTTTTTGTTTATGTACCGTACACCGCAGTGTGCTTGGAATGCTGCCTTCTACAAACGCAGAATACACTCAAAGCGAACAATGTGGCGGCGCCACCATGGAAGTTTCATGGCTGTCAAACGAATGTGCAACCAGGGCTGAAAAACGCTGTGATGTCGCTGTCATATGGCAAGCTGGTGATAATATGTAATAGGAGCGCTGATAATCTAGTGTGCTAGCGTTGCAGCTGTGATTGCGCTATGCATTTGACGGTTGAAACTTAAATGCCTGACTCTGCATTCACATGGGGTGTTGGTGTCAACGCTTGACAGAGGGCGTCTGAAGCATGTGCTGACACGACCATCATAGTGACAATAACCAATCACATTACTTTCTGGTGTTGCATTAACACACCCTGCGTTCCATTCGGAAGGGCTCATCCCTATGCCCTAATCCCTTCTACCCTCCGGAGTGAGAGCTTCGAAGGGATGAAGGGTGTAGGGGTCAACAAAACTCTTCTTTTGGAACGCACTTCTGCGTCATCTTAACGAGACAATCAAAGAGGAGTAAATTGTGCAAGCTGCACCCTTTGTTTAACATTAGTTTATTTATTTATTTTAGGTTTATCGCATGTAGGCTATATTGTGTCTATGTATTTTAAACATTTGAATGGACTGATAAAGGGAGCTGTAAAGTATTTTTGTTGAAGTACAATGTCGTTTTGACCATAATAATGTACTAAATCTAACTCGTATAAATATTACAGTAGTATAGAAAAAATACTATATATACATTTATAGGTAAAATCAAACTCCTATAACCTCCTGTACCCATTCTGTGACGTCAAAGAACTTCCCTGTGCAAAGGATCATGGGAACCCGAAGTGTCCATCAGTTGTACCCTTCGAAATCCTTCATTCCGAAGGGCCCTTTGAAGTGGCCAGTTTTGAGCACTTTGGTTTGGAACGACCCTTCAATGTGGCGGCCATGAATATTTTCACTCCGAAGTGCCCTTCGGAGGGCGACATATCCTGTTTGGAACGCACCAAAAATATTGTATATAAACTGTTCCTGTCCTATATGTATATAGAGATTTTAGAGTGCAATATAATTATTTAAAATTAAAAACCAGTATCAAATTGACTGATCCAGCAAATGGGTTTGTGTATATATCCAAGCATGTGTTCTGTCCAATATTTACCCAGCGCTGGGTTGCCAAATAATTAATTCATAAATATATAAACCAAAAATAAAGCTGAAAGTTTAGTGCAGGAGTGCTGAAATCACATTTTAGATGTAGAAACACAATCACTCAAATGATGACTCCATTATATTAGTGAACTAAGCTATATGATTAAGTAAAAAAAAAAAAATATTGAGAGGCAAACAAACTCACATTTGAACAGTTATGAGAGAATCAGGTCTGCTTTAATACCATATGTACTATATCAGATGAACATACAAATTTGTGTGCTGTAACATTTCTCCTGACAAACATCACAAGTAGTAACAATATTTAACACAGCCCATATCCTTTATGCATCCATTTACCAATGAAGGTATCATGGTAAATTAGTTTAAAAAAAAAAAAAGAGCCTGGAAGGTACATTAGCAACATTATACCACTCTCTTCCAGTAACTGTAACAATACCAGTAATGACAACAGTGTTGGTAGTGCAGACTCAAACCAGTTTACAGGTATTTGTGTAAACCCAATCAGTTCTATTATATCTATTCTTTTATTGTTCGAGTGATGTCACAATCTCAGTTTGATTAAGGGATGACGCATTAGCAGAAGTCATCAATAAAGCTTTATCCTGATAGGAGGCGAGTCTTGTATGTAATTCCCCTGAAAGAAAACATGTTTGAGATGACAAACATAAAAATATATTTTTGTTACACAATGTCTTTAAGGCATATTTACACAGCTGAGTTAGGGCTGATCTGCGCCTGCTCACAATCCTGTGTAAAGATGTAATGCCACATAAAAGCCTGACTAAATTATGCCTGCTCGGACCCACCTCACCCCTAGTATGCTGTTCAAAGTGCTGTGTAAAAGCATTTAAGCCTGTCAGGGTTATTTCAATGTCTGTTTAGATTCATTGTGTTTTTGGTTCCGTTTTCCCTGTTCCTGTTTGCCTGTGTTCCCAGATATTGTAAGCTGACCCGTGTTGTGCATCTCAATCAGCTCCTGAGCTCGTGAATCAGTATATCGTGTACACGAAATCGGCACTATTAAGGACAGTAAAGGACACTGGTTCAATACACATTGGGACACTTATGACTCTATTCCTGGCGACGTGACAACGTCCTCATTGTACAACATCACTACTGGTATTTATGAACAACAACAGAGCCAATATCTTGACATTACTTGAATATTATTTAAAGTACATTATGATAAATAATTTGCTTGTTACATATACATGCAACCTTTCAGCCGTAAATAAATTATAAATGTTGGCTAGATTATGTTCATTACCTGTTTAAAGATGTATGTTTATGCTGATTTTTAAAACTATTGAGCTTTGTTATGTGTGGTGTGTTGACTCACATGAAACTTAAAGGGTTAGTTCACCCAAAAATGAAAATTCTGTCATTTATTACTCACCCTCATGCCGTTCCACACCCGTAAGACCTTCGTTCATCTTCAGAACACAAATTAAGATATTTTAGTTGAAATTCGATGGCTCCGTGAGGCCTCCATAGGGAGCAATGACATTTCCTCTCTCAAGATCCATAAAGGTACTAAAAACATATTTAAATCAGTTCATGTGAGTATTAATATAAATTAATATATAAAGAATATTTTGGTGTGCCAAAAAAAAAAACAAAAAAAAAAAAACTTATTTAGTGAAGGCTGATTTCAAAACACTGCTTCAGGAAGCATCGGAGCATAAATGAATCAGCGTGTCGAATCATGATTCGGATCGCGTGTCAAACGGCCAAAGTGCTGAAATCACGTGACTTTGGCGCTCCGAACAGCTGATTCGACTCGCTGATTCATTATGCTCCGAAGCTTCCTGAAGCAGTGTTTTGAAATCGGCCATCACTATATAAGTCGTTACTTTGGGGTTTTTTTGGCGCAACAAAAATATTCTCGTCGCTTTATAATATTAATATTGAACAACTGTACTCACATGAACTGATTTAAATATGTTTTTAGTACCTTTATGGATCTTGAGAGAGGAAATGTCATTGCTCCTTATGCAGGCCTCATGGAGCCATCGGATTTCAACTAAAATATCTTAATTTGTGTTCTGAAGATTAACGAAAGACTTACGGGTGTGGAACAGCATGAGGGTGAATGAGTGATAAATGACAGAATTTTCATTTTTGGGTGAACTAACCCTTTAAGTTTCATGCTTCAGAACTTCCTTTAAGGGAGCATAGTGAACATTGATGCTCCCTGGTTTTCATAGTGCATTGTGGGACTCTTTAGGCAATGAACGTTTCAGTGCCCTACAAGGATTCTGCGATTGACAGTCCTTAAAATGGCCGACTCCCTGATCAGTGCCCTGACTACTGAACTAGGGAGCTGATTGAGACAAACCTCTAGTTTCCTAGTGTGTGCCAGTTTGTTCCCTTAGTTACTGATTATCGCCACCTGTGTCTAATTGAGTTCTCTTGTTACCCGTGTATATATACCCCTGGTTCTGTTCAGTTCTCTGTCAGCTCTTGTTAATGTCAAGTCTGAATAAGTGTTGTCTCCTAAATCTGTGTTTTCAAACAGTCAGTGCTCATAACATCTTACCTAATTATTGCGCTGTATTCTGATGTCTGGTAAAAAAAAAAAAAAAAAAAAAAAAAACCTCAATTAAACACACATTACTTTGGTAAATTAGAATAAAAATGCATATAGAATCTACACATTTTTACTTAAACTCTTTTAGCACAATAAATCACATATTGCTTGTGTAATACTTGCCATTCTCTCTTTTTCCGTGGCAACAGTAAATCACACCGCCAGTTATGATTACAGCCACCAGCATAACAGAAATACTGACAACAATATAAGAAACAACAACACCACCAAACATGCCAGCATATATTTGTGTTACAGTACTTGAAGACAGATCTGGAGCTGAAATGACAGACAGACATTATTACAAGTGATTGACTGATAACTGATTTTACTGATAATTAGACCTTTCTACTTTGTCAATGTTAACCCTTAGGTGCTGTTTGTTTGGGGTGTACACTCAGGGTCTTTGGGGTCTATATATATATATATATATATATATATATATTATATATATATATATATTTTTTTTTTTTTCTTTTTTTTTTCTTTTTTTAAACAAATGTAATTTTACTCTGTTTATTAATGTTTTTACTCCACATTTGTGCAGTTTTTGGAGGATTTATCATATCTTTTTAAAATTATATAAATATTTATTTTTATACAAAACAGCTTTTTATGTAAAATTCACTTTATAAAAGACCCATATTTCCAACTTTAATTTTGTTAAGATTTTGTTAATTTTGAACAAAAAAAAGTTGCATAGTGTACCTTTAAGAATTTCTTGAAAGTCTTGAAAACAGCACATTTGTTGTGAAAATTATGTAACTTTACATGCATGGTGATTAATATTATCTAAATTCTATTTTAATTCTGAGTCATGACTTAATTTGTCAAACAGGCCACAGTGTAAGCATAAAATTATTAAAATGCACCCTCATTCGTCATCAGAGGAGTACTCGTGTACTGTACGAGCACCGCCAGATTTTGTAACCGTGCGTACTTGTAAAGGCAAATTGCACATGTGCGTTTGATTGTTTTTACATTAATTAGTTTATCCACAAGGTGGCAACTGTGCCCTGGGGGCGTCGATTCACAAGGTAGTCAAAGAAAAACTGCATAAACAGAACAGACCGGAACGCATGCAAGCTACAGCGACAACTGAGGCATACATAGATGAGAGATTGTGTGAAGAGGTTAGAAAGTACTCTTATTTATACAACTAGCATGAAAGAATTCAAAGATGTTTACATGGGTTGTAACTCATGGCGAGATTGCTCAAAACTGCCACCTGTGTATGTGTACGAGTCAAAGGAAGTATACTTTGCAAGGCTGTGTGCGTTCGACCGTGCATGTACACTAGTGTACGCTTTAAAAAAGTATACCCAGGGCTTAAACTGCAAAAGAAAGCACTCAATGACTAAATGGTACTCACGACTGACATCAACTTCGAAACTCTTTTCGACGCTGCTGTTGATCTTTAGTTTAAAAACTCCAGAGTCTCTGAATGTGAGCTCTCTGATGGTCAAAGATCCAGTCTGATTATCCAGCTCCAGTCTGTTTCTGAATCTCCAATCGCCATTTTTGCACTGAACATCTGTACAGGTATTCGTGGGAGTGACTTCAACGACAACATTGTCATTAAAATACCAGATGATCACATCACTTGGTTTTCTTAATACACCAGTATATAAAGTGACAGTTTCTCCACTTTTTCTTTTGATTTGTTCTAGCTCAGCAGCAGCAACACCTGAAACACAAACCAACAGCTGATGATGAAAACAATAGCATATAGACTCAAATAATTAATGTTTTTCATAACATGACATAACATGTTTTTCATATATATATATATATATATATATATATATATATATATTAGTTAAATTAATTAACATTTTGCAGATTTTGCAAGGGGTTCACAAACATTCAAGCAGCACTGTGAATATATCAAAATGTTAATTATTTTAATAATATTTAATAATTTAATATATATTGTATGTCTTGTGGACTATGTAAACATTTTATGTAAAAAGATTATTCAGGACAGTACTAAATAATGTATTTTGTATGATCCCTGTTATTTTGTTAAAATAATTAACATTTTGTAGATTCTGCAAGAGATTCACAAACTTTCACTGTACACCTATTGTTTAAATATCCCATTCCAAATAACGCATTTTTTAACATTTTATGCCAGATCCAAAGTGACACATTACATTCAAGGTAGCCTATACTTTTACTACAAGGTAGCTACTACTTTATTACTTTTATCTAGACATGAACACTAGCTCACAGGGACCCCGTTTACAATATTTTTACCTCGCTTTTCCACGTTTTCACATCACTGAAACCGCTCAAAAGAATTTAATTCCAAAGCAAACCACATTTTATCACACCCTACGCGTAACGATTTTCTATCAAACAAAGTGATTAGAGCAATTTTTCGTCGTTTGTTTTTATCGTTGATTGAGAGAGAGATAAATATCTTACCCTGGTCGAGTAAACACAAGATAACCGCGAACAAATTAAAGAGAAGCTTCATTTTCAACACTCAACACCTCCCATAAAAGTGTTGTTCTGCCTTACTGGAGACGCAGGTGTTTATGTAGGGACGAGCCGGGTGACTCCCTAAATGTTGCAGCACTGCCCAGGTGTTAGCGCTGATTGTCGGCTCATTGTGTTCTGGCAGCTCTGGTCCAATAATGGTTGCCAGATTTAGCTAGGCTTTGTTGTGCGGATTTGGCACATTAAGCCACATTCGGCCCAATTACGGCCCACAAGTGCTGGTCTGATTTTAGGTGAGATATGGCCAGTTTAGGTTGAGCAGTGACCCATAAACTTAAACATAATATCCTTTCCCTATTCCCCTTTTTTATATATATAATTCCTATATATGTAATATTAGTTTTCCCTTATCTGCTGCATTTAATAATAATTTGAAACGTAGCAATCTGGCAGGTCCAGTATTAAAGAATATTTATGTTGAACTCTGCCATGTAAACTAGCACGTACAAACCAAGCTTAATTAAATTATTTAATGATGAATTAAAAAGGACCTTATACCTGTGATATGCTGGACCAGCGCGGTTTGGAATTGAATGGATGATTGTTTCAGCTGCGGGCGCCATCTCCTGGCGAGACACGGGAACTCATTCAGCTCGCGATTCTCACAGTGCATCATGGGATTGAATGAGTGCACGCAACATCGCCCACTATGGTTTCGAACACCACTACAAATGGCTGTCCCCTCAAATATTGCCGTATTTAAGGGTATAAGGGGCGATTTCGGACACAGCAACCCTAATTTAACACACCTGAATCAGCTAATCAAACTCTCCAGGATTACTGAAATCTTCCAGGCAGGTCTTTTGGAGCTGGTTTGAGCTACAATCTGCAGGACACCAGATACTAAACTAACCAATGTGAAGTCTTAATTTTCTACTAAATTCATAAACTGTTCTTATTGCTTTGTCTGTAGCCAGAATATGACATGCTTTTTCCACTACAGAAACATCAGTAATGATCACTATCACAAAATCAGGAGCAATAATCAACAATAATGATTTTGTGATGATATTGCAGCTTCACCCTCTAATGAGATGTTTATTTACATTATGCATTATTTGGTGTAAATACATGTACATGAAGAGCTTTAAATAGTCTGTGTAAATGAGCCGTACTCTGTGTTCGGGCCGATTACCGAGCTCGGAGCCCTCTCCCCGGACAGCACGCCAAATAAGTTTACCAATTAATTAACCTGACTTATTTGTAAGTGTGAACTCGTGAAATCAGTGCAAAGAAATGCAAGTACTGCCTGTGCATCAGATGGAGAGATTGAAAAGATCATCAAAAGACGGCTGCAGCTACTTCAGACAGAGATGGGGAAGAATAAACCAGGCCCGAAAGCAATCGAAATCTGCCAAAGTTGCAGATGTTAACATTTACCAGAGTTACCATTCATGTGATCATATTTCTGAGATCTATCTGACTAACCATACATGCCATTGTCTGTTCCCCTTTTTATTCTCTTTCTGTCAATCTGTCTCTCTTTTAGGGTACACTTACTTGAGGAGGCTCCTGGAGTTTTCTTGTTTGTTTTTTCATTACACTTTTTTTTTTTTTGATGTTTCAAATATGTTTCAAATAAATTGTCATATCACTCATTGCTCAAGAAAGATGCATAACACAAATTCATAAGTAGAAAAGGAGTTTAAATAATAAATCAGCTCCATAGTGAATTCAAAGTGATCAAGGGATTAGTGCGTTTCATTTAAACCTTAGTGGGCACTCCTGCAATGTAAGAAGTGACACACATCTGAGTCCAATAGACGGACGGAAATGATAATTCTTACACGTTTATTCTTGTGATTTTTTTTTTTTTTTTAACAGAGTTGTTAGTTGTTTATGGCTATTTACTTCATTTTTACTAAGTTCATATTATAGTAATTTACAGTTAATACTGTATATGAAAGATAAGTATTTATATATTTATTTAATGGGCCGCTATCTAAAATCTCTCCTAGGGCATCAACAGCCATGTTTTTATTTGTACTTCTTTGTAACAAATACATTGTAACCTGAAACATTGTGCCTTTTGTGAAGCATTTAAGATGCTGATTCATGTTTTTACTGCTGAGTTTATGCATTTTTTTGCATTGATCTCTCTGTTCCCTTATATGCTCCTAAAAACACTGTAGATTCATGTGTAATTCTGTTCTGGAAACAAATGATAATTCAACACTGAGTGATTTAGAATTTGTTGTACACAAAAATAAATATAACCTGTCTGCCATCTCACAGTAGCAGTTTTACTCGTTCATCTTCTGAGTCAAACTGAAACCTGTTTCCTGTCTTCAGTGGAGACTCTTCACAATGTTCATCATCGTCATCATAGGTGTGTAAATTATACAATGATGGAATTTTTCACTTCCAAAACCAGTAAATTTAATGGTATTTTACCATAAAATTACATTAAATGTATTGTTAGATCTATTACAGTTATTCACCGTATATAGTATGGAAACTGTCTGTGAACCAAATAACTGTTTTTCAACATAACATTTTTACAGTCTTTTACCATTAAAATCACGGTCATTTTTTATAGTGTGCATCTAATGTTGTTAAATTAATGTTTATTGCATTTATTTCCTGTGTGTTACCATGATGGTGTTTAGTGTTTGTGTGAATGACACTGTGTCTCCTTCTTTACATATATTATTCTCAGCTTGTGGAAAAGCTGCTTGTGATGAGCTTTAATTCATCATGTGACTCTCATCTCCACTGTGTTCGATGGTTACAAAAGTACAAAACCGATATACATATTTCAATAGGTTGGTAAAGTAGAATTATATCAGTTAATGAAATAAGTTTTCTTTACTGTAAATTTAACAGATTTTTTTTCAGTGTGAAATAAACACTTATGAATTATTACAAAATAAACCTTTAAATGGTATGTCTTTGAACTGTAAAATAAACAGTAAACTAAGTGCTGCCCCTTAACCTAAACCTAAAACGTTGCTACCGTATTTTTTTACAGTAAAGTGCTGGCAACCACAGCTGTCGTTTTTATTATCGCCGTTTTATGTATATTATTAATAATCCATTAAGAACAGTTAAATTAATAACAGAGCTATGACATTTTATCGTATGCAAATGAGCAAGTGAAACTAGGAAGGTCAGAATCTGTCGTGGGAGGATTCACACCAGCATGAGTGTTTTTAGCAGATGGTTTCATCAGACGGAAGAAAATGTTTCACATGTTCGTTTTGTTCTGTTTGTGCTGGTGGAGACTGATTGGTAAGATATATATTTGTTTTAATTTAGTGAAAAAGCTGCTGCATATTATATTTTCATTGGCTATATCTGTATCAAATTAATCATGAATATTGTGAGATCTGCTTGGTTTGAATTCAGGTCTCTGTTGAAGACACTGAAATTTCCAGGTCTAGAAATATCATAAAAAATAATATTGTTAAAAGCCATGGGAAATAATGGAAACCTCCATTGACAGTAAATGTCTCCGTTTATGGAGGCTCAGAAAGCCAAAACTTTCCTTGGAGTTGCTTTCAAATATCAGGCCGTTTTTAACCTTAATTTCGAAAAATACAATTTTATAAATACAGCTACAATACTCAAAATGTTCAGTAACCATGAGAGCATGAAATGGTGATAAAACAGTGAATTTGTGTTGTATGAAATATCCAGCACAATTAAACTATATCACTTTACACATTGATTTTACTGTTCAGCAGATAACATTAAAACGAATGAAAGATCAAAGGTTCACACAAACATCTGTTCATCAGTCTCACCTTTCATTTTGTGTCTCTGCTGCTGTTGTGAATGTTCTTCAGCTCACATGAAAATAATAAAAACTACAGCTGATTTCAGGATTTATAAACCAACAAAACCTGTTCCTGTTCTCCAGGTGTGTTTGGTGATTCAGTGTCAGTGATGGAGGGAGATTCTGTCACTTTATACACTGATCTTACTGAAAGAAATGAAGAAGATGACATACTGTGGAAATATGGAGCTGAAAGCTCTCAAATAGCTATATTGAAGGAAAAGAAGCAAACCATAACATATAATGGTACTGATGAGAGATTCAGAGACAGACTGAAGCTGGACAATCAAACTGGATCTCTGACCATCACAAACATCACAATTGAACATGCTGGAGTTTATCAACTAGAGATAAAAGGAGTGAAACTGACATCGAAAACATTCAGTGTTTCTGTCTATGGTGAGTAGAGATCATTTGTCTCGTCCTTTACATACTGTAAACTTGTTTTATATCAACATATTGAATCATTTTATTGTTTGAAGTAACAGAATGTACAAACACTCACAACACACTGAACTGAAAACTGTTGTGTATATGTATCCATATATCTGTTTATTTTTCCATGTTTTTCAGCTCGTCTGCCTGTTCCTGTCATCAGCAGTAACTCTTCACAATGTTCTTCATCATCATCATCATGTTCATTGGTGTGTTCAGCTGTGAATGTGAGTCATGTGACTCTCTCCTGGTACAAAGGAAACAGTTTATTGTCCAGCATCAGTGTGTCTGATCTCAGCATCAGTCTCTCTCTACCTCTGGAGGTGGAATATCAGGATAAAAACACCTACAGCTGTGTGCTGAACAATCCCATCAGCAACCAGACTCAACATCTGGACATCACTCACCTCTGTCACACATGTGCAGGTATGACAGAGCTTGATATTAGTGTCATTACAGCACTGGACAGACACTCTCTTTCTCATCGTCCAGTCTTTCTGATAGCGTTGATCTCTGCTGCTGCTGCTTCTGGATCTCTGTTGATTGTTGCTGCAGTCTTTGGGATCTTCTGCATCAGCATGAAATGCAGAAAAACTGATCAAGAAGGTAAGTATTACCTATAGCTTTTCAGCTGCAAAACATTTTATCAGAAAAATCAATTGTGGGGTAGTGCTGACAAGTTTCTGTTTGTATGTTTCTGTCCGTGTGCGAGTGTGTGTCCCTAAGAAAATTTAATGGGAAAAACATGGAAGTAGTTGCTTATTTGTATCCTTCTGTTAGTCTTATTTATTGACTTGGTCAGAGTTCATATGCTATTGCTGGATCTACTGTCAAAAACTGTGAAACCCCACTTTTTTTGCCTGGTCCTTCACACCTCAGAGCTGGAAATGTTCAGTAGCTCCTCACTGCAAAACACGAGATCCAGGATCCAGTTCCAGGGTGTGGAGACGAGTAAGTTTAGGGATCAAGGTGTGGAGACGGGTAAGTTAGCAATATGTAAGTGGGAAGAGTGGGATCTGGATCCAACCTCGCCCCTATAGATCTCATGTTCTGCAGTGAGGACCATCTCGAAGTCTGAGAAAAAGGGAGTGTAAAGCTCTGGAAAAGTGGGAGTGTAGAAGAGGGAAAGAGGGGAGAGAACAACCAAAGAAACACAGACCTACAACACACTCATTATACAGCATAATTAACTCCAAGGGACAAATGCAGAAGAACAATCATAAGGTCTAATTATGTTTCATTATGTTTATGAGCACTGCAGTCTCATGATAAATTATGTCAGTTTTACACAAAGAATAAAGACATCTGTTTTTTTTTTTTTTTTTGTCCATTCTTCTTTGAATTTTCAGTCTAAATTATCGTCTTTCGCGTATTAGAATAACTGTGTCATCACGTTCAGATACACCATCAGTGTCCATATTTGTACATATATTTCATTTGAAAAAGACATGATGAAATATGTGTGCATACACTGTGCTGGTTCATGTTTGGTGCAGGAGAGTGTGTATATCCACGTGGCGAGCATTGTTAAACTTATCACGGAGCTCCGCGCTGAAACCGATCACCACGTGTATATTAACGATCGTATTTTCCATGTTCGTAGTCAAACTCCAGCTCTGGCAAAATACAAACAACACTCGTGTGCTACTGTGCTAAGGGAAACACACATGACTGGCGTGTCTGAACACAGAGCAGGTACAGGTGAATGAGCAGCACTTTTGTGTCATTTGAATTCCCTGCTGTAATGAGATCTCATGCAAACATATTTTCTATTTGTGCTGGTGGACAACAGCAAAACAAACCGCCTGCACCAAAACGTCTGCTCTGGGCATGTCGCATAGAGGAAACGAGCACCTCTGTCTCATGTCTCTGAATAACAACAGGCAAAGAGACAGAAACAACAGAAGTGATACTTCCTCATGCATAATACCGCAGTTATCTTATGAATACTACGACGCAGTAATTGGATTGAACATGATAATGAAACTAAAATTAATGTCTGTGATAAATATTCTGTATGCATTTCATTTATAAATTATATTTAAGTAATGTTTCTTTAAGTTTAATGACGAAGAAATAGCCTACTCCCCTGGTTTTACAGACAAGCCTTAAAGGATTAGCTCACTTTGAAATAAAAATTTCCTGATAATTTACTCACCCCCATGTCATCCAAGATGTTCATGTCTTTCTTTCTTCAGTCGAAAAGAAATTAAGGTTTTTAATGAAAACATTCCAGGATTTTTCTACATATAGTGGACTTCAATTGAGGCCAAACGATTGAAGGTCAAAATTACAGTTTCAGTGCAGCTTCAAAACGTTCTACACTGCCGGAATTCTAATAGAGAAGAAGTGAGCATTTATGATTAAAATGTATAAACATTTTATTATTTTTTTTAGAAAATGAGTGATGGTTTCTCTAGATAAGACCCTTATTTCTTGTCTGGGATCGCTGTAAACTGTAATTTTGACCTTCAACCATTTGGGCTCCATTGAAGTCCACTATATGGAGAAAAATCCTGGAATGTTTTCATCAAAAACCTTAATTTCTTTTCGACTGAAGAAAGAAAGACATGAACATCTTGGATGACGTAAAGGTGAGTAAATAAGGAAATTTCAATTTGAAAGTGAATTAATCCTTTAAGCTAGTCCCAAACATCCCAAATGCATGTTTGATCTGTTTTAATTGAAAGCAGTTTGTACTGACAGATCTTAAAATAGTCAGTTTCATTGTTTTGTCTCAAGATGCACAGCAGTAATGCATTCTTCTAGTGTACAGGTGCTGGTCATATAATTAGAATATCATCAAAAAGTTGATTTATTTCACTAATTCCATTCAAAAAGTGAAACTTGTATATTATATTCATTCATTACACACAGACTGATATATTTCAAATGTTTATTTCTTTTAATTTTGATGATCATAACTGACAACTAAGGAAAATCCCAAATTCAGTATCTCAGAAAATTTGATTATTACTTTAGACCAATACGAAGAAAGGATTTTTAGAAATCTTGGCCAACTGAAAAGTATGAACATGAAAAGTATGAGCATGTACAGCACTCGATACTTAGTTGGGGCTCCTTTTGCCTGAATTACTGCAGCAATGCGGCGTGGCATGGAGTCGATCAGTCTGTGGCACTGCTCAGGTGTTATGAGAGCCCAGGTTGCTCTGATAGTGGCCTTCAGCTCTTCTGCATTGTTGGGTCTGGCATATTGCATCTTCCTCTTCACAATACCCCATAGATTTTCTATGGGGTTAAGGTCAGGCGAGTTTGCTGGCCAATTAAGAACAGGGATACCATGGTCCTTAAACCAGGTACTGGTAGCTTTGGCACTGTGTGCAGGTACCAAGTCCTGTTGGAAAATGAAATCTGCATCTCCATAAAGCTGGTCAGCAGCAGGAAGCATGAAGTGCTCTAAAATGTCCTGGTATATGGCTGCATTGACCTTGGACCTCAAAAAACACAGTGGACAAACACCAGCAGATGACATGGCACCCCAAACCATCACTGACTGTGGAAACTTTACATTGGACCTCAAGCAACGTGGATTGTGTGCCTCTCCTCTCTTCCTCCAGACTCTGGGACCCTGATTTCTAAAGGAAATGCAAAATTTACTTTCATCAGAGAACATAACTTTGGACCACTCAGCAGCAGTCCAGTCCTTATTGTCTTTAGCCCAGGCGAGACGCTTCTGACGCTGTCTGTTGTTCAAGAGTGGCTTGACACGAGGAATGCGACAGCTGAAACCCATGTCTTGCATACGTCTGTGCGTAGTGGTTCTTGAAGCACCGACTCCAGCTGATTGCTTTTACACTTTTTTTCTACCACATCTTTTCCTTCCCTTTGCCTCTCTATTAATGTGCTTGGACACAGAGCTCTGTGAACAGCCAGCCTCTTTTGCAATGACCTTTTGTGTCTTGCCCTCCTTGTGCAAGGTGTCAATGGTCGTCTTTTGGACAACTGTCAAGTCAGCAGTCTTCTCCATGATTGTGTAGCCTAGACTGAGACCATTTAAAGACCTTTGCAGGTGTTGTGAGTTAATTAGCTGATTAGAGTGTGGCACCAGCTGTCTTCAATATTGAACCTTTTCACAATATTCTAATTTTCTGAGATACTGAATTTGGGATTTTCCTTAGTTGTCAGTTATAACCATCAAAAATAAAATAAATAAACATTTGAAATATATCAGTCTGTGTGTAATGTACAAGTTTCACTTTTTGAATGGAATTAGTGAAATAAATTAACTTTTTGATGATATTCTAATTATATGACCAGCACCTGTACATTTATTAAATATCCTAATTCAACTAAGACTTAATCCTGGTTTAGGCTAAACCCTGTCTGTGAAACTGGGCCACTGTGTATGATGTTAATTAAATGTGTTCATGCTGTCTAAACATAATATTTAAATGCATACATTAAAGCATAATCTTTGACAGCCCTAATAATAACATGTTGCAAAATAAACCGGTCTAGTTTTATTGTTAATGCATCTGTTATTGTTTTTGTAGACACAGTTCGGACTCAAGCAGAAGAGATCACTTACGCTGAACCAGCTTTCCACAAGAGAAAAGCACAGAACTCTGTAAGATTCCTAGTTCAAGTTGCTCTGCCAACAAACATAGTTCCAGAAAAAATCAAGTAGTTTATTTTTCTACATTTAATATTCATGCAAATCACTGAAGTCAGAAAGTCAAATGCTGTCACAAGAAGTCATTCTAAGAGGGTCACACTTCTCATTTTTAGAATTTTCATCTCTTTTCTTTTTCTTTTTTTTAATACAGGATAATAAAGAGGAGGATCAGGTGGAGAATCAGGTGAAGGATCAGGTGAAGGATCAGGTGGAGAATCGGGTGGAGGATCAGGTGGAGTATGCACCGGTTGCCATAAGAAGATGATCAATCTTCAATCTTTTTCTAGTATCAGATCTGTCATCGCTCTCATGTCCATGACGTCGTATAATCCTGCAGATAAGCTCTGCCAGTTTCAGTAGTTATTTCCAGCTCTAGCAAGAGGAGTTTTAAGAGGAACTGTTCTTGATCTCACACTTCTTTTTTTAGAACAGGTTGAGCTTGAGCTTAAAATGCAGATGTAAATTTATTTTCAATAATAAAAACTTTAACCGTAAACCTCCGAAAAAAGGTGTTTATTTGTTAAATTTGTTCTCTTTGTCGCTGAACATTTTGTTATTCTTCCTGGTGTCACGGGTATAGCAGAGATAAGGAAAGGTGAGGTTGTGTAAGGACAATAGCTCCATCCACCTATTTTTTATGTGCATTTTGGGATATCACATAAAAAAAATCCCTGGATGTAAACACCAAGATGCACATAAATTCTTGATGGAAACACATTTACCCAAATAAATTCCTCGATGTGCATCAAAAAAAGTTGTGAATTGCATGATGGGACGGCATAATTGGACTAACCTGTGGATGGATCTTGTTGCACAACATCTGAAATGTTTTGGTCATTTTGAAATGACTGAGCAAAGTCTGTCATCAAAGTGTTTGTTTCTGTATATTTACTTCCCAGATCTGTCTTACACAACTGTGTTCCCAAAAGACAGACATCTGCCCCTGGGAGTAAAAAAAAAAACATGACCACGTTTATTGTGTTTCTTCTGTGCACTCTGAGATGCAAGAAATTATATACAAAAATTATTATACACACTGGTACTCATACTTAATTTTCTCAGAGATCTTTAATGCCAGTTCATCAGGAAGTGACAATTTTGTTCTTCTAGACTCAATGGATGGAAATGGATGTTTTATTTGCAAATATTTTGTGAGATATTACAATATTATGCACGAGTTAAATAAGCACTTTGGATGGAAACATGTCAACTAATGACCACCAATCAATGACTGAAACACAAGGGAATAAATACACAGATTCTTGGCTAGAACCTCCTCCTGTATTTCACCCCTGTCACTTTTCCCCATGACATTCTGATGATGATAATTAATAATAGCAATAGCTACCAAGCCTATCGCTGTGTTCATGAGTAGTATGTGAATTTTTATTTAATTGCATAAAGACATCCAGTTTTTGTACAGATTTAATTGATTAGTTCTGTTTACTGCTAAAAGAATGAAACAAAATTATATGTTTTTTTCTGAATTATTGTGATGAGATTTCAGAAGCCGGATTTGTAAAATTCTTGTAAAAATAAAAAAATTTTCTTGACATTTTGGGTGTATTTTTGTGGTTAAGTGTCAAATAAAAACGTGCAAACTTGCTTTGATGAAGTTAATATCATTAGTAATTCTTAAAAAGTGACCAAGGTATACATATACAGGCTAGTTAACAACATAGGCTAGTTTAGCAAGACCATGTTTCGGTGCATGGATTCCAGTGTCTGTGAATTACAGCTATCCATTTACTTCTATTTTCTTTTCTGATTACTTTTACCTGTTTACATATAATTCCCCCTAGTTACTACAGTTATTGTTCATATAAAAAAATCAATTTCATTTGGCATCTTCTTCAAAGAGTGTCTGACAGACAAATATGTATACTTTACTAGAGTGTCATCTAGTGTCAGAACAGAGTTCACCTTTTCAAGAGCAGCCATCAATTTCATCTAAAATAAATACACATAATAAAGACCTTTTAAAATCAGTTGATTAGACTCATGTGATCATATTGCTATGTATTGATTTGAACATCTAGCTAGCCTGAGTAAAATTAGTTCACGTTAAGTTAAAGAAAAATCACATTACAGAATGTACAAGTACTTCACATAAATCTACAGGGTTGATCATGAACATAGGAGTGTGTAAGGTAACACAAAAAGACCATTTCTCATTTCGTAAACACACACACACAAATGCATAAACATAACAGCATCTTAAAGGCTTCACAAAAGGCACAATGTTACAGGTAACAAAACATTTGTTACATGAAAGTTACAAAAAAACAAAAAAAAGCTCTGCTGGTGCCCTAGATACTGCCACCACAGTACCAAGTCTTTCCGAAAACAGCCGAGTGCCTGGAGGCGTGTCATGGGAGAAGCTAAAGAGTGACTGGCACGCACAGCTTTTGGGTAGAGAAATAACTAAACAACTGTATTTAAACCCACAATACACCATCACATTATCCCTGGATAACTTTTGAATCACTATAATGACTATAGTAGGAGTGTAAATCGGACAGTTCATCACGATTTGATACAATATCGATTCTCATAGCCAGCGATTCGATATTTTCCGATACCTCAAACAAGTTCTGCGATGCGATACGATTCGATGCAGGGGTATAACAATGTTTTGATATTATGTGCCTATTTTACACTACCAGTGACTTTATATTAACACTTCAGGCATTATTTTAAGGTCTCCCTAATATAATGGTGTAAATGTTTTATCTGTAGCCTTTTGAAACATTAAATTGTTTTGCTTTTCTCTCTTAGTCACACAAGATCCTCAACCTCCAGCACATGTACTTATTCTTTGTCTGACCACAAAGAGAGAGCAATGCAAAACCAGCAAGCAAGGGCCAGCAACAGATTTAGCTTGGACGTTATGGCAAACAGGTATGTATGTGTAACCCTTATATTCTGCTGTGAACACTCCGGTCTCTTCGGCGTGGATAACATAAATAAAACACAGGTTACAATGGTGATAATTCATGTTTCTTTCTTTAATCAGAATCAGAAGTATCGGCATAACATGAACAGCTGCCTATATATATATATATATATATATATAAAACTCTGCATAAGACACTTGAAAATACATGAAAACATTACTAAATCAATTATTAATGTTTTCACATCCACATCAAAATTTCTTTTTCTAAATAATAAAAAAATAAATTAAAATAATGAATTAAACAAATTAAATAATGAATTTAAGGTTACATATGCATGTTGTTTTTCACAATTAAGTTGTCTATGTAATTACCTTCCATCATTTTACTAGTATCAAGTTGTAGCCCGTAATGTTGTCGTGTTTAATCAGATTGTCCATGACACCCTGGAAAAACAATCCAGTGATGAGAAAGAAGACTACGATAAGACAGACTTGTGCTCTTCCATAACTCACAATACTGTTGCAATGTCATTGTGAACTTTGAAATTATGGTTATGGTTGTAAATACCATAACACAGTGCTTTTCAATCGTGGTCCTGGGGAGCCACAGTTCAATTCATGGAACTCCCTGAAAATGAGCTTATGATCTGAATCAGGTGTTAAACAAGGACATAAAAATGTGCCGAGTGCAGATTTAGAGTTAACTTACCGAAATCTAATTTGTACTCGCCCTCGTGACATTCCTAACCCTTAAGACTTTTGATCATCTTCAAAACACAAATGTAGATATTTTAATGACATCTGAGATATTTGTCCCTTCATTGACAGTATACAAATACCATTGTGATGTTCATAAAGAAATCATAAAACTAATCCATATTGTTGTTTATTCTGTATTTTCTGTAGAGGCTTGTATTATTTGATGAACATATTTAACTTTTTCTTTTTATGTACATATAAACATTTATAAATGCAAGCAGAAGAACCAGTGAGGTTCATTCTCGTGTTATGCAGCCTCTACAATAACTATTTGTGTGCTGATCACTGTGAATAAAAACCTAAAGTCAATCTGTTCATCATATAAGGTGGCTGTGTCTCTTCAGAAAATTTGGATTAGACTGCTAAAATTCATGGAATCGTTTTACAATCTCTTTATGAACTTTCTGAAGCATCAAAGTGGTAGCTGCGTTGTGTCTGTAGATGGACAAATCTTTGTTTTAATGCAAGTATATTTATTTGTAGGCTATTTCAAAGATGAACAAAAGTCTTACGGGAATGGAACAACATTTGGGTGAACGATCCCTTTAAAGCACAATTCTCATCTCATCTATACTAGTACTGGGTTTTATGCATTTATCTTTACAAATATATATTTTTTTTCAGCCTCTTTTCTTTGTTTAATGTAATTTTTGTTTTTGCTGTTGACAGTCCTGCACCTGCACCAGTATTGAAGGCCATCTCAGTCGGAGGGAGGACCACCAGCCATTTCTACTGGTAGGAAAAAATTGTGCTGTGACACAAATCTCCTGAAAAAAGAAAACAAATTCATAGAAGTTAAAACAAACGTTTAGGTTTAATGATTGAGTAACACAAACACAAAAAAGAGTTTTTCCCTCTGATATTTGCTTAATGTAAAGATTCCTGTTCTTCATTCTGAAGTGAAACAACACAAGATCAGCGCTCTCTTAAATATGTGAATTAAAATTGGTGTTTCTATGTGATGATTTCTGAATGAAACCACACATACATTCACACAGAAAACACAAACAGATACACACCACCTAAGGTCCCTGATATACTCATGATGTTCTTTTTCCTTCTTCACTTCAAGGATAAATACCGTACAGACGATGCAATCACCCAGACGCCGTCTGCACTGCTGAGAGTGGAGTTTAGATGAATATGTAAATATGTGCTGCATGCTTTCCTCTCAATAAAAAAATAAAACAATAAAAGGCTTTGATATTTCACAAAATCTTAAATCTATTAAATAAATTAACGGTTTTGAATTCTTTCAATACCACAGAAAAAATAGGTTGCTGATTACTAAATTTACATCGATAAATATGAAACTTAACAAATATAATCACCAAATTATTAATATATGCCTCATTTTCCAGACTCTTTTCATAATCGAAAAAACAAAACAAAAAAACAAACAAACAAATATGACATGTTCATATAACAAATGAAAATTGCATATCAATTTGACATTAATAATTTAGAAACCTCCCACCGTAAACTCTTTGTATAATGACAATGCCAAAAAATATGAGGTACAGTTTCTGGCTGCATTAAACAAAATTAGCAATATACATCTATGTCTTTGTTAAACTTGGATAGAAAATGTTTAGCAGGGTAACATTTATGTAATATCTTGAATGAAATTTCCTTGACTTTATTTGTAATAATATATTTATTAGGTAACAGCCAGACAATTAATAGTTACAATAAACCTTGACCAATAGGAAATGATGTGGTTTACTCGCTACTTCTTTTTGAAATAGGGAATGTATAGCCTTATTATTATTTTTGCTTGTCGAAAAACAAACTTTGCCACAGAAAGTATCAGCTGATGCAATAAAGATACATGAGTATGAAATACCTCTACATAAAGAAACAGCACCTGAAGAAATAGCACCAATTACAGAAGCAAATTCTTTAGGGGATACATCATAAGTCATTAAATACCCTTGATAATTCAACAACTGTCTAACCAAAAGGATGCCCTTGTCAAACCAAATTTTCAAAAATATACTCTTATGCTTATACAAAATATTACAATTATTACAGATTTAACCCTTAAATGCATACCTCGGGTCTTTAGTGACCCGGGACGTCATTCACTACCCTCCTCCTCGTTCATTTTTTAAAGTTAGACATCAACCTTCTTGGTATTCCTCAATCAATTCATTATATAGAATATAACAAGAAAAAAAATCATAAAATTATAAAAGAATGCCTATTTTTGTATTCATTTTTTGTAAAAATTGTATAGGGTCGCAAACGACCCGAGGTGTGTATGAGTGTACATATATTTTTTTCTGCACAACAATAATTGAATCTTAGATGACGGAATAAGTGCAATTCACCTTTTTTCCACAAGGTGGCAATATCTGACACACAATGCTGAAGTGACGACTCGTTCAGACAGAAAACAAAATAATAAGGAAAACATGAAATGGCTCAGCGATTTACTGCAGAGCAAGTACTGAACGCAATCAAATATGACTATAATTTCGAAACAGTCATGTGTTTAAGGGTTAATAATGCTGTGGTGAAATCCAAACAAACTTTGTTTTGGCCTGATTTTGTTTGAAATAATGTTACACCAATTTGTTTTAAAATTTTGCAGGCCTTTAACAGTTCTACAGTTGTCAGTCTGCTGTAAATTATTTATTTATTTTTTTTATTTTTATTTTTTATTTTTTGCAGATAGATTTAGTGCACAGAGTATCTGTCACAGAGACGAACTCCGTGGTTCCCTCCTCTGGCCATCGGAGGGAGCCGTCTCCCGAATACTGACTCACACACTCGCATACACACTACACTTCCCATAATCCCGTGCCTTGGACTGATTACCGCTACAGCTGATACCCATTACCTGGACTATAAAAGACTCACTTACACACCAGTATATCGCGAACATTTTATTTTTTTTATTTATCTTTTTTTTTTTTTTTTAATTATTGTTTTCAAACTTCCCAACCATTATGCGCTCCACACTCCTATCCAGTAGGTGGCGGGAATGCACCATTTAAGTTGGTCTGCCAACCGCCATTAACTCCAGAAGAAGAAGAAGAAGAAGTAGTATATCGCGAAGTCTTGTTTTGCCTTTGACCCTTGCCTGGTACTCTGTTCTGTAAGTGATATCTGCCTGTCTTGACCTCTAGCCTGTTATCTGACCATGATACTGCCTGTCCCTGCTATACCTGTCTGCTCCTGTTTGACCCTGCCTGTACGACTACTCTCTTTTAATAAAAGCATGCAAATGGATCCCAGCCTAAATGATGATTCGTTACAGTATCTCACCTGACAATCCTTGCATGTTTTCCCAGTTCCTGTTTGAAAACACAAACACTTATTTTGGTCAATTAGAAAACTAATACATACTGTAACATATTTCTAAAGATTCTTTTTGCACAATAAATCTCGATATTTATATTTTGTATAATCAGCTGTGTTTTATACTTGCCATTTTGTCTTGCTGGTGTAGATTTCCTATGGCAATATTTAATCACAGCAGAAGCTGCTAGTCACAAACAGCAGAAGAACAACAGCATCAGCACTTATTCCTGCTGCAGCAGCTGAAGACAAACCTGAATCTGGAATAGATGAAGACAGAGTCATTATTAATAGAAATCATCGGATAATAATTTTACCAATACTGTTGATTGATATTTACATCTTTCTATTTTCAGTAGAAATTTGCATGATATTGATTTGTAAATTGCGCCATCTGGTGTGTTTTTGAGCAACAGCAGCTTAAACAGCATCATCACTGTGAGCTCAACACAAAATAATGTTCACAGAGAAACTGACTGATATCGTGCACTTTTCTTTTTATTAACAACAGACTTCAAAATTGTAAGTCTGTTTTGAACATGATAGAGATGATCTCAATTATTTTTTAATGTTGAGTCAAAGCTCACTTTTTCAAACAGGCCACAATGAAAATTTACTGGGTCGATTTAAATTTAATGAATGTTTGGTCTCACTTTATATTAGGTGGCCTTAACTACTATGTACTTACATCAAAAAATAAGTACAATGTACTTATTGGGTTCATACTGAATTGCAAAACACTTTTGCTGCTATTGAGGTGGGACTCGGGTAAGGTTAGGGAAAGCTTTGCTGGTATGGGTAGGGGTAAGGTGTAAGGGATGGGTCAACAGTGTAATTATAAATGTAATTACAGAAATTAATTACAGATGTAATTACATGCACGTGTTTTTAAAATATAAGTACTTACATGGTACACAAACATGTACACAATAAGTGCATAATCTAATATTTACTGAAAGTCTAAGTACATAGTAGTTAAGGCAACTCAATATAAAGTGGGACCGAATGTTTTTCTAAAACTGCTCAAAGGAAAATGCATTTAATGACTAAATGTGACAGAAACACTGAAGCTCCTAATGATGCTGAATCTGCTGTTGTTGATCTTTAGTGTATAATCTCCAGAGTCTGTGTTTCTGATGTTAGTGATGGTCAGAGATTCAGAGTGATTCATTTTAAGTCTGTCTCTGAATCTCTCTTTACACTGAACATCTGTACAGATCTTACTCTGATCTCCAGTGAAATTTAAAATTTTTTTCAACATTAATTGCAAGTGTAAACGTGATGTTGATTCAATGCAGTTAACGTTGATACATTAACACTGATTTAACATTGTTTCAATGGTGGCTTGCTATCTGGGACATAACATGAAAACTGCATATGAAGAAGATAAAACATGCTCTCTTTACTTTCAGTCTGAAAAGCAACATTTATTCACATTTTGTGTTGTAAATATATTTTACATCTAATCTTTTACACTTTGGATTCCTGATGAACTAAAAAAAAACCCTGAGTATGAAATAACAGATTCAGATGATTATAAAAGATGAACAGAGATGATATGATGAGAAACTGTCAATCATGTGTTCCAGAACAAATCCAACAGTCAAAACCGAAAACCAATGGACAAATTAAACATTTTAAAGTTTAAACCATACTGATTACAATTTATATTTAAATCTACAAATATCACTTTAACAGTAAATGTATTTTGAAAAATTATCTTTATACTGTAGCTATGTGAATTAATATACAGGTAAAGAGAAAAAATACTTCTGAATGTCACTGGAAAAAATACACATTAATGATGTGATTTAAATGTACAAGACTTGGTTTTAAACAAAATGACTCACCATGAACAGAAACACTGAAGATCTTATCATCGTCGCTGTTGCTTCTGATGATCTTCAGTTTATATTGTCCAGAGTCTGTGATTGTGATGTTAGTGATGGTCAGAGATCCAGTCTGATGATCCAGCTTCAGTCTGTCTCTGAATCTCTCAGTACCTTCATTACACTGAACATCTGTACAGATCTTACTCTGATCTCTATTGATTTGAGCGATGCGAGTGTCATTAAAATACCATTTAATTCTGTCTTGTTGGTTTGTTTGAACACCAGTGTTTAGAGTGACTGAATCTCCCTCCATCACTGACACTGACACTTCTTTTCTATCAACACCAGACACACCTGAAGAAGAAATGAAGAGTTCATTAAGAGCTAAATAACATCATACAACAGGAATCATAAAGATTGTAAGTAGAGAAATATGTCTGGATTCATAATGTAACACATGCAAACAAACAGCAGAAGAACATCAGTGATTTCCAGCAGAGGAGCTCAATCCTGTTCCTGGAGATCGACCTGCAGAGTTCAGATCCAACCCTGATCAAACACTCCTGTCTGCAATTATCATGTGCTCCTGAAGATCTGAATTAGCTGCTTCAGTTGTGTTGGATCAATGTCTGAGCTAAACAAGAAGTTAGATTTCCAGGAACAGAACTGAGCATGAGATCCAGCAGTGACAAGAATTTCAAAAACACATTGTGCACAGAAAGCTCACTACACAATGTCCTCATTTAGACACAGAGATGTCACAAATCAGCATATGACTCTTAAAAATGATGACAATCAACAAAATAGTCAGAAAAACACTGAATATCACGAAACAGGCAACTAAAATCACAACAAAACAACAGCAAAAAAAAGCAAATAGCAAGAATAAAAAAAAAAAACCAGACAATTCAGATGTATGATTAATTCATGCCGCAATGCATGCTGGGAGTCATCAGTGGGTGCATCACATTGATGCTTCATTTCCTCACTCCTCCATCCTCCAGCCTGTGACCTGTAAACCAATCAAAGTTAGCCATCTTGAAGGACATGTCAATTCTCTAATGTGAGGAAGCTTCCAGAAGATGAGTGAGGACACACAGGTGTATCCTGTGCAGAAGTCTTTCTCGTCAAGAAACCTAATGCACGTCTAAAATAATCTCACCCTTCACATCTGTCACAACCATTTTAATTTATGCTTTGCCTTTGCAGTTTAAATAAACCAAACATCTCACATATTTCAACAGGGCATCTTGCCCTAATTTAAATTTCTTAAATAACTAAACTTCAACAATATAAGGACAGATCCTTTGCGCACGGCTGATAATGCGAAGTGACACTTATTCCAATGTGCAAATAAGATTTCCTTGGATCCTCTGATCTCATTTTCTTCCCTCACATCCTACAGGGTGGAGTTGAGGCGCAAGGAAAGGAAACAAGGATGAAATGGGAAAAACCCAATGAGTGGTACCCATCATGCACTGCATCATTTACATCATTGTTGAGATTCATAAGCTTTCTCTTGATGTGTGTGTGTGTGTGTGTGTGTGTGTGTGTGTGTGTGTGTGTGTGTGTGTGTGTCTGAATGATTGGTGGGATGTCTGCAAGCCTACATGTCTAACAGAGGTCAAGTAAAAACACACACTGCAAAATACAAATGATAAACGCGTTTTTGTTGAATGTAAATTGATTAGATAAGAGAGACAATAACATAAGATTAAATGTCTTACCATGACTGATTAAATGCCAGAGCAGAAAAGACAAACTAAGCAGAAGCTTCCACACTTTTTCTAATAAAATCATTGCAGCAATTGATACACAATAGCCCTCTGGTCTTTCTATGCATTAGCGTCGTCGAAAGAGAAAGTACTGCGCGATGACGCAGTGACGCTTCGTCACGTTCTTTAACGCTTTGACGAATAAAACCATCTACATGTCAACTTTTTTTTTTAATTTTTTTATTTAATTTTTTTTATCACAAACACTTGCATTCAATTATAAAATAATTCGTTGATGGAAAGAGAGAAATGTCCAGGTAAATTAAAGATTAATTTTCAAATTAATTTAAAGATTTATTTTCACGCCTTTTTTTTTTTTTTTTTTTTTTTTTTTTTATAACAACAAATATGAATGTCTGATTCATAAAAGTGTCGTTCTTCTGCTTCACGCGGTTGTTTCACTAGAAAAGCGAAAGTAACTGGGAACCTCCTGTAGCTATAAGGAATGTAGCGTGATGTGGACAACAATCTGTTTGTAAAATATATATAAATGGGCCTATTTCTATCACCATGCCCTGCTACTTTTACCAATGACCGAAATAAGCGCAGTAAAGTTGCTAAATAAAAAAAATTGCTAAATATAATGTTAAAGTGTTACATGTCTACTGTTGTTTCCCTCAGTTTGACCTAGTTTTCCCCATTCTGTTTAATTAGTCATTTCATTCACCTGTGTCCAGTTAATTATCTAGTTAAATTCCATTTGTTTGCCACGTGTATATATACCCTGTGTTCTTCTTCATTCCTTGTCGTTGATGTTTAGTTGTGTATATTGAGTTTCCTGCCTGTTTCTATTATTAAATACTACTCCTTGTATTCACCTTCATCCTTGTGCCTTCTTATACACACGTGCACGTAACAGAGCATTACTATGAATTAAAGAAAAACCGGTTTGCACGTAGTTTATAATTTAATAACGGTCTAATAACCTGCTACTGACTTCTTGTTACAGTTGAAATGTTATTAATATTTACAATGAGTGTGCACTAAGATGGTGCTCATATTACAGTTCTGTTATTTAGATCCCCTTTTCCTACTGTGCTAATGGCAGAAGCTGCTAAATTAAGATGAAATAGCCTAACTTTTTAAAAATGTTTTACGAAAACATTTACTTTACAGGAAAACAGCAGTGTCTCTATCATTGTTACATACAGTATTAGTTTAGCTTAAATAACATCAAAATCTTGCACTGAACAACACTGTACTGAATACATTTGTACACTATTCTATTTCTTGCCAGGCACCTGAATTTTGTTATAAGAACATTCTCTAAATATTCAGTGTTGGTTCTGGGAATGTAAAAAAATGTCCAGTTTTCTTGACGTTACAGGAACGTTTTTATAAGGTATGATGTTCCTCAAACGTTCTTTCAACTTAATTTTGATTTAAAATTCAACATTGTAGGAACGTTGATTTGTAACATTCCAAGAACATGAAATTGTCCAGTTTCCTTAATGTTAGTAGAATGTTATTTAAAGGTTAGTATGATGTTCCTGAAACATTCTTTCAATCATTCAAACACCTGCTGTGAACAAACACTGAAAGAAAGAGAAATAAGAACACAAAACCACAATAAAAACAAACTGGTCCAGCCTGGACCACAAAACATAATAAACATGCTCCAGCCAATAACCGACAAGAATGATTTTAAATGCGCATTCATGACTGTTTCAGGAAGCATGGAGGGGAGGGGGAGGAGGAGGAGGAGGGAGGGTCTAGCTAGCCTCTGTTTTGTTTGACAACACTTCGAACATCAACAGAAAGTTACTCCACCCAGGATCACTTAGAGCACCTTTAAGGAATTGAAATGTTATTGAAAAGTATAAAACTCAACCATTGTGTAAATAATGTAACATCGCTGTTGCATTTCAGATGCTGAATGTTGATATCTGTGAGTGCATAATTAACACTGTCATTGTTAACTTTTTTTTTAAACAAGTTTTGTTTCATTTATACACTTAGAGACATGAACATTCGGCATATGAAACACTACAATGGTGACATGCTTCATGGTTTTCTGAAAACAGCTGCAATTGCTGCTAAAGCCGAGTTCAGACTGCACGATTTTCAAAGCAGTCGGGTCACTGTTCTTTTCAAACTGCATGACTATCTTGGCCAGCATTCAGTCGCTGCTGTGTTCACACTGCACGATGGATCGGCGACAGAAGGTTTCACACTGCATGACTTTATAATAGGAAGAATCGCCGACAACTCTGTCTGG
This sequence comes from Ancherythroculter nigrocauda, assembly GCA_036281575.1. Classification (NCBI taxonomy): domain Eukaryota; kingdom Metazoa; phylum Chordata; class Actinopteri; order Cypriniformes; family Xenocyprididae; genus Ancherythroculter; species Ancherythroculter nigrocauda. The sequence continues at coordinate 56,359,032 of VTFQ01000002.1, read as the reverse complement.
CACGCAAACTACGTTTCACAACCAAACACACGCGAGATGTGACAAGGAAACAACGCGATATCACGCAAGAGTTATTATTATTATTAAAAACGGTAGCCGGCAAGAAGCTTGCAATATGAATTGCCGGTGCGCTGATTTGTAGCGAAAACAAGAAAAAGAAAAGAAGAATATGGAGGAGGAAATGGTTGGGGAGACTGTGGATTGTGTGTTCTGCAACGAGAGTTGGAGGTAAATACATAACTTTTCAATGTGCTGCTGTTGCGGATGGTCAAGCAAATGTTTGTGCTTTGGTTCTGTTTGATAGAATTGTAATGTTTATCTGAAATGAAGCCATGCTTGCTGATATTGTGGTCTATAACTCCTCCCCGAACTCCCCGCTGCTCTGTATCTTGCTCTCTCATTGGCTGTCGGTCATTGCCGATGTAGTTTTCAGTCAGAACACTTTTCACACTGCAGGATTTTGAATCGCCGACAGGTCCAGATATTTAGCATGCCAAATATCTCACGGGCGTCGGCGACTCGTCAGCGATTCTCTCAGATCGCGTCTTTGCTCATTCACACTGCATGATTGTCACTCGCGTGAACGAGCTCCGATTTGCTTGTGATTTCGGGCATTTGTCGGCGATTTCTCAAAACCTGTCGGCGAGCCAAAATCGGGGCTAAAATCGTGCAGTCTGAACTCGGCATAAAGAAACAACTTTACAATAGTCAAGGGTCAAGAGCACAACTAAAGCAAACACTGACCTCCATGATGGTGACCCAAACCAAACATTTTCAATAAGGCATCAACATATAAATCTCTGTTAATTCTCAGTAAGATCTTCTGTAGACGTGTGACAGAAATAAAGTCAGTCTGGTTAGTAATAAGTGAAGCTGGTAATGCTGTTTGTGGAGTTGTTTAATCAGATCTTCAGAGATTTAATGTCTTTTATCTTTTTATGTTCTTGGAATGTTACAAATCAACGTTCCTAGAATGTTGAATTTTAAATCAAAATGAAGTTGAAAGAATGTTTGAGGAACATCTTACCTTTAAAAAAACCATTCATCTAATGACAAGAATGTTAAGACATTTTTTATGTTTATTTGCAGAGCTCTCTAATCATAATTGTTACTAGTAAGAATTGAATTATAGAACTCTATAATTAAATTCTTACTAGTAAAAATGCAATTACGACGAGTAACTCTGGGAAAAGGCTAAAACGGCTTGCTATACTATTTAGAGAGGGACCATATGTTCTCTGAGCAGAGTTGATTTAACTCTGGGTGTTTTGCTGTGTACTCAAAAGACTATTAAACTCTTTAAAGCTCATTGCTCATTTCATTACTTGGGTCATATAAGTGTACAGATATATGGGAGCAGGGTATAGGCTATATGAAATACGATGTAGGTTGTATGGTGTGCATTAAAGTTAGACATCCATGAGACACATGAAGGTTTGTGAGTGAATGTGTTTGTGTCACCACCATCATAGGTGGGTTCCTGTTTCCTGTTGCATTTGTTAAGGATTTATTTAAGTAATCATAACTAACATTTCTGTTTCTTTTAGGATTAACATTTAACACTTGGGCCAAAGATAGAGTGTCTGAATATAACAAAAGTGGAAACGGGACTAGACAGATGTCTAGTTTTGTTATATCTAACCTCATGACCCTACAACAAGCTGAAGTATCAATGAATCCAAATTTGATTTTACCTGGTAACAGAGAATTATACATGTGAAGAACCAATCATATTGGAGAAAAATGGTGCAATTGAATCATGTTACCAAACTACTGCTTATGTCCATTCTCTCTGAAATTGGTTTGAGATTCTCCCAGCCATGATTAAAGCATGTTCAAATGCATTTTCTGTAGTCTGACTGGTTACTGCTGCACAGCGAGTTAGTGTAACACTTTAGTGACTTTATTCCCAAGTGATAGTGTTCATAAAGGAAGAGACGTCATCCAACTGTAAGCAGGTGTCAAAGTGGAGACGCCCCGTTTAGCTTCAGTCAGGTGCTTAAATTTCTACCACACAGTGCTGTAATGCAGTTGCTCAGTTATTTTGCTCTAGTAATACCTTCATACTTTCTCTTCGATCTTTAATTCAATCTCTTCCTTCTCTTCTTCTCTCTATCTTTTCTAACTGCTGCAGCAGTGTGATTTCCTCTTGCAGATCTTCTTTTGAGTCTTCCCAGTTAAAAGAATTTTGTTATAAGAACGTTCTTTAAATATTCAGTGTTTTTGAATGATTGAAAGAGTGTTTCAGGAACATCATACTAACCTTTACATAACATTCTACTAACATTAAGGAAACTGGACATTTTTAGGGCCCAAGCCACTCAGGTGCAGGGCCCTTTTGTTTTTCTAAGGAGAATTATTTTTTTTCCGTCATCTGGGGCTTTTTGGGGGCCTTAACATGCTCAAAAACTCTTGAAAATTGGCACACACATTGGAATCTGCGGCCATTAGGATGCCACAAAGGATGGGACCTGGGCGCTTGAATGGTGTCTGAAAACTTGGTCCATATATCAAACACGCTTGCATGTATTTGAATGAAACTCGGTACACATATAGACCTCATCGGGCCGAACAACTTTCATGCTCTAAGTTTTACGCCAGCTCAACAGGAAGTCAGCTTTTATTGGTTGTTTGAAAAACGCACGCTCTGGAATTTGATATACTCCTCCTAGGCGATTAATCCGATCACCACCAAACTGAAAATGAAGTCAAGACATTGAGGATGTAAAATTGCGAGCAGATTTTTGATATCTCGAACGGTTTGGCCGTGGTGAGGCAACAAATTTATGGCGAAAAAAGGGAAACAGGAAATGTGTTATAACTTCTGCATACATTGATTGATGTTTATAAAACTTCAGCTGTGTGCTCATTGTAGGAAGCCGATCACATGGATGTGACTATTGTGAGTCAAAGTTATAACGCCATCAATCAACTGGCAGCAGGAAGTGTGTTACTTTCAAAATGCTTTAAGATCACCATCAAATTTTTACCCAATTTGCTTCAAACTTCATTAGAATAATGTCAAGACATAACGAATGAAGACCTGTAAAAAGATTTTTAATATTTTTCAAACACTGTTGCCATAGCAACAGATCAAACTTCAATATTTGGTTTGGATGGGTTTGAGACACTTAGCATGCTTCAAATTGCATGAAACTCGACTGATATATCAGGATTGTCATCCAGTAGACATGGGCAAAGCCTCAGAAACGGGCAGGAAGGAGGGCCTCTATAGCGCCACCTTTTGAAAAAAGTGGGGGGGTTAGTTTTTCCTACAGTCACCAAACTCGGTACACACATTGTTCTAATTAAGCCGGACAACTTTCTAATTTACAGTCATTAGCTCTGACCAACAGGAAGTCCGATATTTTGGTTTGAATGTGGATTTTTTCACCTTCTCTCTCCCTCTCTCTGTGGCATGGGTGTTATAGAGAGTCATGTGCTGTGTTTGCAAACATCATGTACAACGCATGTCTTTAAATTAATTATTTGATATAATTCAAATTTATTAAAAATCACTAAGTAAATTTCACTTGATTTTATAAAAGTGGCTGTTTAAAATAAACTTGCATAAGTGAGCTGAAAATTTAGACATATACCTTACTATTACCTGAGACTGATATTAAAATCGTCTTTGCAGGTTCTGTGCTTTGGCTCTATTTATTAATTTTATAATTTTATTTTTTATACCACACATATTGAAATGTAATGAAAGCATGCTTTTGGAGCATAAGACTGTTGCACAAACGATAGTTCAGGGAGGTTTTAAATGCATATTGCCCGCTGTGCACAGTTGCCCTGAAGCCACCAGGTTGGCGGTGCAACTGGGCTTGGGCCCGCCATCGCGGCTGCTTGCAGCTATATTATGTTTTTGGAATGTTACAAATCAACGTTCCTACAATGTTGAATTTTAGATCAAAATTAAGTTGAAAGAATGTTTAAAGAACATTATACCTTATAAAAACGTTCCACTAACATCAAGAAAATTGGATGTTTTTAATGTTCCCAGAACCAACACTGAATATTTATTATTAATGTTAGCTGGGTTGTTACTTATAAATAGTGAGTCAGCTTGTTATCTGAGTCTCTGGACTGAGCTCCTCCTTCACGGACAACAATCCATATGTTTACCATTATTAATCAAGAGTGGATGGGCAGGTGAACTTGTGAAATGTAACAAAAGATGGTGAGACTTTATTGAAAAATACGCCAATAAATAAACATTGACACCAGCAGATTAATATATAAAGCCATTAAAATAAATCAAGATTATTAAATGATTGAAATAGTTGAGAATGAGAAATGACATCATCATTTACTGTCCCAATGGCTGAATATGTGCTTGATTTTGTTCAGCTCTTCTGGATCTAATATCATAAACCAGAAGAATGACAGTAGCCACGCCCACCAGAGCAGAGAGGACCAATCGGATCACAGCTTCAGTAGAACCACAAAACTGGACAGAGTCTGAGGAATAAAAACATCAAACTGAGATCAGATCAGTCAATAAACACTAATATCAGCGCTGACATCAACTAATATCAACCGTACCTGCACATGTGTGACAGAGGTGAGTGATGTCCAGATGTTGAGTCTGGTTGCTGATGGGATTGTTCAGCACACAGCTGTAGGTGTTTTTATCCTGATATTCCACCTCCAGAGGTAGAGAGAGACTGATGCTGAGATCAGACACACTGATGCTGGACAATAAACTGTTTCCTTTGTACCAGGAGAGAGTCACATGACTCACATTCACAGCTGAACACACCAATGAACATGATAATGAACAGTTGGAAGAGTTACTGCTGATGACAGGAACAGGCAGACGAGCTGAAAAACATCAGAGAATAAAGAGAAATATGGATATGTTTAAAGATTAGTAAGCTAGTCAAACAAACTAGTCAAAGATTAGTTAATCATTTTGTTTCTGGTTTCTTTGCAACAAATGATCTGTATTGGTAAACACTGTTACAAAGAGCACAAACTCACACAAAAAGCCAAGAGTCAAACTGACCAACTAAAGGAAACACTGATCACCAAAATGGTGACCAAACATTTTCAATAAAACATCAACATCTAAACCTCTGTTAATTCTCAAAAAGAGCTTCTGCTGAGATCTTGAGAGATTTATTGTCTTCTTTTATCTTCAGTTGATTTCAGGTTGTGTGGCTTTAAGTCAGTTGTAGTTGTGTTTCATTTTCTGAGAGTTCAAGCATGATGTTGAACAAACATCATATTGTAACATTTTTCAACATTAATTGCAGGTGTAAAAGTGATATTGATTCAATGCAGTTAACGTTGACACATTAACATTGATTTAACATTGTTTTGATCATTGCTTGCTATCTGGGGTAGAAGTTAATTTAATAAGAATAATTGAAGGAAAGGACAAATTATCTCACCATAGACAGAAACACTGAATGTTTTTGTTGTCAATTTCGCTCCATTTAACTCTAGTTGATAAACTCCAGCATGTTCAGTTGTGATGTTTGTGATGGTCAGAGATCCAGTTTGATTGTCCAGCTTCAGTCTGTCTCTGAATCTCTCATCAGTACCATCAGATGTGGAGGAGATTTGGTTCTCAATGCTGATTTTAGCTATAAGAGAGTTTTCAGCTCCAAATTTCCACAGTATGTCGTCGTCTTCACGTATTTTAGTAACACTGGTGTGTAAAGTGACAGAATCTCCCTCCATCACTGACACTGACTGTATTTCAGTTGTTTCAGCATCAAGTTCACCTGAAGAACAATGAAGAGATTTTCAGATTAATGCTCATGTTAGTTTAGAAAGCCTGAGATCAGTTTGTAACCTTTAGCAGCAGCAAAGACACCAAACAAAATGAAATAACATATATGAACAGGCAGATCTGAGTGAAACAATAATTTGATCTTTAATGTGTTTTAAAAATATTTGCAGAACAAAGTAAAAAGTAAATGATAAATTAATTACAGCTTGAAAGTAAGTTTAATTATATATACATTACATTTATTATTACTGAATTCCCATGTTTGTAGTTGTTTATGATTACTGCAGAAGAATTAAAAATTATTTTGCAAAAGGAGAATGTGCATTTGTAATCACTGAAATGAATATTTCTAAAACAACAAGAGAGATTTGATCAGAGTGAAATGTGAATAAATGATACAAATAACTCACCAATCACACGCCAGCAGCACAAACAGAACAAAACAAACACGCAAAACATTTTCTGATCTAATAAGACTGTCAATGAGAGCACAACTGATCTAAAGAAACACAAGAGAAGTGATGTGAATCCCCCCCCGACAGAGTCTGACCTTCCTGATGCACACACACACACACACACACACACACACACACACACACACACATATATGCACATTATATATATATATATATATATATATATATATATATATATATATATATATATATATATATATAAACTACATTTCATGGTAAAACAGAGAGTAACTCTGGTGTTTTATATTTATTCAGTTCTCAACTACATGTATGCATAGGAAAAGCAGAAAAATTATTAAAATTAAGTTAAAACCATGTCTGATCTCACAGTTTAACAGAAGTTCATCCTCTGAGACAAACTGAAACCTGCAGCAGGGTTTTTTTTAGACAATGAATGTTAGTTTGTAGGTGAAGAGTTTATTCCTCTTCTGCTACTATAAACAGCTTTGAACTTTATAACTGTTAAAATCTTTAGTGTGAAATTACAGTAATTTACAGTAATACAGTAGTGCTTCCTATCTAACTGCACTCTTGGAAATTTCATGTAAAATCTACAATATAATGCTGTATTTCTAAAGTGCAAATGTACTATGAAGGTACCCAGCATGCAGTGCAGCATGAATAGATTATGCTGTGGAGTTTTTATTTGTTTGTTTGTTTGCTTTTTTAAATATTGGTAAATCTTCATGCTGAATAATGCTAGTAATAGTATACAGTAGTCAACATTTGAAGTGGATCAAAATAGTTCATCAAAGTTGTCCTAAGAGCTAAGATGTCCTAAGTAGAAGATTTAGGACAACTGTGATGAAAGGTTTTGATCCACTTCAAATATTGTCCATTATAGTTTGACTAACTTAAAAATTAGCTTATTTTATATTCTAGCTAGTCATTGTTTCAACAAATGTTTTAATTTGTCACACTTCTGACTTGGCTAGATCAGAAATTTAAATATTAATATACAAGTTCCAAGAACCCAAGCAAATGGAACTTTGATCACAATTACAGTGACTTCAAAACAATTACAGTACTAAACAATATCATTTCTTATAGTGGCATGGTTAAAGCAACTTTATCATGTGAATTCACAGTAAAACAAGAGCAGTAAATTACTGTGATGTAAGTGTCATTTTGCTGTTGATTACCAGTAATTCATAAGAAAATGACCCAGCATTAATTTTGCTGTAAATTTTTGACTACAGTAATTTATTGTAATAAAATACTCAATGTTTTACATTGTATAGAAGCATAAATTCAAATTGTCCATCCATTTGGATAACCACTGTAAACCCCAATGCTCAAAATAATTAGTTGGTTTGATTATGACAAACTTAAATTATACAAATTAGTTCAGTCAATTAATTTTCATGAGTATTTAGCACTTTGTTTTTGACATGTGACAAATAAAGTCAGTCTGGTTAGTAATAAGTGAAGCTGGTAATGCTGTTTGTGGAGTTGTTGAATCAGATCTTCAGAGATTTAATGTCTTTTATCTTCAGTTCATCTAAGGCTGTGGCTGAAGAAAGTTGTAGTTCTTGTGTTCCTTTGTCCTTCAGTGATTCTGTTTCTTAACAGCAGATGTTCATCATTAATACTTAATCATCTCTTAATTAATCACTTAATTAACTCATTAACTTTTAGGGTTGGAGCTATACTCTGCAGGAAAGTGGATCTCGAGGTCCGGAGTTGAGGACCCGTGCCCTATAGAATGTCCATAAAATTCAAGGTATGAAAAGCGAAAGGCGATCGATTTGAACTCTTTGGAGTGTACGGCAAGATCAGAACGCTTGCTGCTAAATTCAAACATGCTTTTTGTGCTTTGGCTGTGGTGGCAGCTGTAATGATTCGTCACAAAGGCTGGGATCCATTTGCATGCTTTATTGTAATAGAGCGTAGTCGTAGCAGAGGACAGACAGTATCGTGGTCAGAATACAGGCAAGGGCCAGGACAGGCAGATATCACTCACAGGACAGTAGACAATGCACAGGTCAAGGGTAGGCGGCAGAGAATCGTAAACGATAGGCAACAGGTTCAGAAACAGGCAGGCAATCAGACAATAGAATAACGCTCAGAGATGTACACCATGGCAATACAAGACTTCACGATTAAGTGAGGTGTATGAGAGTCCTTTATAGTCCGGTTGATGGAGAACAGCTGACGAGGTAATTAGTCCAAGGCACGGGTTTATGGGTAATGTAGTGTGTGTGTGTATGTTAGTACTCGGGTGAGGGATCCCTCCGATGGCCAGAGGAGGGAATCACAGAGTTCGTCTCTGTGACAGCAGCACCCATGACACATTATAGATCAACTGACATGATTTAAATGACAAAACACATTAAAATATTTGACAATAGGTGCCGATTTACCCACTAAACAGTTATATTCGGAAGATGTCTTTTCAACATCTTTGTCACAAAAATCATACGTTGAAAAGACATCCACTGGAGCCAGAATGAGTAATTTTATGACATTTTTTTTTGGATGTCCGATATAGGCAAGATCCCAACTAAAGCAAACACTCTCCACCACAATGGTGACTTCAAATGAAATCAACAACTAAACCTCTGTTAATTCTCAGTAAGATCTTCTGTAGACGTGTGACAGAAATAAAGTCAATCTGGTTAGTAATAAGTGAAGCTGGTAATGCTGTTTGTGGAGTTGTTAAATCAGATCTTCAGAGATTTAATGTCTTTTACATGCAACTGAACTAGAAACTGTGATCAAGAATATTGGGAAATTTGATCCTGCCAAACAAGATCCATTAGATTTTCTGAAAAACTTGGAGGAATATGGTGAGATTTACAAATTTACAGATGGTGATGCATGTGTTTTGTTAAGAATGTGCTTTGCTGACACTTTGTCTGGAGCCTTAACTCTGTCCTTTCTGTCCTTTCAAGCCACTACGTGAGATCTCAGGTGTGATGTCAGTTAATTGGGATAAAATATCTGAGATGCACATGAGGAAAGGGAAGCACCTAGCAGTGTTTTCAGAAAGATTACTGGAGATATTTAAAACGTTCAGTGGCAATTCTGACAATACTAAGAATGATGCCAGCTTCAAGTCTCCCTTGATTAACAAATGTGACCCACTCACTCGTTCTGCTGTGTCAATGTTTTTGACACCTCTCTCTGAATATAATGATATTATTGCTAAAATGACACAGTTTTACATCAATAATGCTAATGCAAATTGTCATATGAAAGATGCCAAATCTAGACATCCAGTTGCTGCCTTTGGCAGAAGAGAAGGTTCTGGATTATCTGATGATTTCCATCATAGACCAAGGAGATTTGAAAGAGTAAATTCAGAAGGTGTTATTCTTTGCTATGCATGTGGAAAAGCTGGTCACATTGCTAGGCATTGTCAAGACAATTAGAGACCTCGTCAAATCTTCGTCTGTCATGCATGTGGAATGGATGGTCACATTGCAAGGCATTGTTTGGAGAAAAGAAGGAAAGATCAGGAAGTTGTTTTGCATGTGGAAACACAGGACCCAAAGCAAGAGAGTGTCACTTTTCACATAAAAGAAAGATGGGCTATCATGATTTACTTAAGAAAACAGGCAATTTAGAAACCCTGTTGAAAGGAAATAAGGAAGAAGACATTCACACTATGCCAGACACATCACTGCATGAACGACATTCTAGCTAACAGAATTTTGTTATAAGAATGTTCTCTAAATATTCAGTGTTGGTTCTGGGAATGTAAAAAAATGTCCAGTTTTCTTGACGTTAGAGAAACGTTTTTTTTAAGGTATAATGTTCCTCAAATGTTCTTTCAACTTAATTTTGATTTAAAATTCAACATTGTAGGAACGTTGATTTGTAACATTCCAAGAACATGAAAATGTCCAGTTTCCTTAATGTTAGTAGAATGTTATTTAAAGGTTAGTATGATGTTCCTGAAACATTCTTTCAATCATTCAAACACCTGCTGTGAACAAACACTGAAAGAAAGAGAAATAAGAACACAAACTACAACTTTCTTCATCCACAGCCTTAGATGAACTGAAGATAAAAGACATTAAATCTCTGAAGATCTGATTAAATAACCAGACTGACTCTAAATCTTTCAGACTTAACAGAGGTTTAGATGTTGATGTCTTATTGAAAATGTTTTGTTTGAAGTCACCGTCATTGACGTCATTGAGATCAGTCTTGACCTGTGACTTTTGTTGAGTTGTTTTTTTTTAATCAGCAATTGCAGATGTTTTCAGAAAATGTTTCTGCATTGATACCACTGAAACCATAGTTATATACAGGGTTTGACATTAACACCAGCCAGATTTCAGCTGTGGCGGGTAAGACAGCCACTCCCACTAGCCACTTTGGCAGGTTGATTATAATTTCATCCTAATCAAAGGTAGCCAAGCTCGTCATAGCACAAAATTACAATCCGATCACAATTTGTTATTGATTAACTTGCAGTTATCACATCCTAGGCAGGACAGATGGAATCACGTTGAATGACACACAACAGAAGTGCTCTCTCGCTTGCTCTCTCTCTCTCTCTCTCTCGCACGCACAATCAGTTCTCCTTGCACCTGAATAGTCAAATATACACACACACACACACACACACACACAGATGTCAAAATGTTCATCGTGTGGAGTATCTCACATGAATACAGTCAGTTATGGCTTAAGTAAACATAATCAAGTGGGTAAAAACTGGATATAGCACACTTAACTGAACACTTTAAATCACTTTTCCAAGTTGTCATCTGGTTGGTTGAATTCTACAGGATGTCTGGGAGACTTGTGTTGCGTTCTTTAACAATCTGTGTGAAAACATGCAGAGATGCCAAACCCCTTTGTGGAAGAAAAAAAGCTGTGGTATTTACAACTACAATAAGTGCTTATCAGGATAAACTAACCCCGGATTTTCAAAAGTATGTGATGTTCATGGCTCTGCTGTTGCAGTAAACTTGCACAACATTCTCAAATTAATAATTTATTAGATGCCCATCTGTTTTTGCCCTTAAACATGACGCAAAACAAACAAACTGTGATTGGTTATGTTACATGTCTTGGGCAGTTCTTAGCCAATGAAAACTCGTGAAAGAGCCCAGATCTTCTGCCACCAATCTGAAGATCTGGCTACATGAGACTAAGCTAATCATGACTAAATGTATTGTTTTTTTTTGTTTTTTGTTCCAGACCAAAAGAACCAAGAGAACCAAACTACAAGCTAAGTGGCAAATGCTAATGGCAAAACTAATACCTATGGTAACTTTGCTGTCATGCATTATCAATAGGGGTGTACATTGGACTGTTCATTACAATACAATACAATATCGATTTTTATAGCCAGTGATATGATATTTACCGATACCTCAAAAAATTCTGAGATACAATTACGATATCGATATTATAATATTATGTGCTTATTTCACACAACCAGTTACATTTTTATTTTATTTTAGGATTCTGTGCTAAAATGTGCAATGTTAAAAATTTACTGAAAAACAAGTAAAATTATTTATATATAAATACTATAAAATTAAAAGACATTACATTGTATATCTATGTATAGCGCAACTTTTTAATGAAGTGTTGGGGATAAACAGTTTAGGACCCTTGAAACCAGATATGTAGAATAAAGACCCGGAGTCAAAGTTTTTTTTAAAAAAAATAATAATAATAAATTGAAGAAAAATTTAATGAAGAATAGTTTGCAGTTTCATCAGCAGAAGCCAGCTTCAAGTCTCACAAGGAGTTCGTAGGCTGCTCTGCGTACATTCATATTTTTACAACAATTATACTCTAACAGAGTCAACTAACTACATCATTACTTCAGGATAAATGATTCTGATTGGCTAAGAAAAATAGACAAGATTAGAAATTTTCCACACATGGACATATAGTAAGAAGCATATCTCCCTTCGTCACAGTGATGATGAGGAGACCCTGGATTTAGGTACCGGATGTCCTGTTGGGGTCATGACATGGTGTCTGCTGGTCTCAAGCAGAGTGCCAGTTGTCCAGTACAAAGGGACCTGCACAAAACACTTAGCGCACTTACACAGATACACACGATTCACAGCTTCTTCAAGGCTGAAGTTGATCTGAGATCTGCTCTGAGCAGGAAACTTTACCAAAACATACTGATAACATGTTCTTTTCTCTCAGTGAGAGGTACAGAGGAAAATAGATGCTTTAACATACATTGAAGAAGTCATTCAAATAATTTAACAGAAATATAAATGTTGATTAATAACTTAAAATATATATATTGAAGTGGCAGTGGATTCCAGAATCCATCCCTTCAGAAGCAATAACATATGATAGGACAGAACAAGATAAGCTATTAATACTCTTTTATTGTGCAAAATATTATAATATGCGCTTATGCACATCCCGTTTGCATTGCTCTTGAAGCAACATAGAATCACAGCACACAGCACTCCTTTGCAACAGTTTATTTCTTTTAACAGCTTTACATTTCAGTTAGAGTTTTATAGTGCTCTCTTCTCCAGTGTTGTGATCTAACAGAGACCCGGTGGAAAGTACCATTATTTAGAAACAGCAGTAAACTCAAGATGAAGTCCTTTTTTTTGCAAAACTATACCTTTATCTACAGAAGAAGGACAAACATAATTTAAAGAAGACAGAATTCAGTGGCTTTCACGCACTGTCTGAGATGTGTGTTCAATGCACAAGCGCACAAGCAGGCCATATCAATGCCACATGTCAACCAAGAGCAAAGAAATAAACCTAAACCTTCTTTTAGTTCTTTTGCTTTTTTAATTTCATTTTAATGCATATTATATCAATCTTTTATGCATCATCTTTTTATTTCTGACTTTTAATGCATTTTAAATCTTGCTTTAAATCTGGTTGAAAGAGCTGGGAGAATTAGGAAGTAAGCATTTGTTATCCCTGAATGGAGCTCTGACAGAGTTAGTCCAGGAAGATTTGTCTGTAAGGGTACTGTTTAAACGCACTGCTACCTGACAAACATTTTTACAGTTATCCCCTCACATAAGGAAGATCCATTTAGATCTGTTCTAATGGATAGATCCATTTAGATCTGCTCTGACGGACAACAAAGTTGAGTAGAGTTATCCTTGGATGGAGCTCTGGATAGAGTTAGTCCAGGAAGATTTGTCTGTAAGGGTACTGTTTAAATGCACAGCTACCTGACAAATATAAATAGTTATCCCTCTGCGTGAGGAAGATCCTTTTGGATCCGCTCTGATGGATAGATGCGTTTAGATCCCCTATGATGGACAACAAAAAACTCCCTGAAATTTCCTAACTTTTCCATTCAGATAGCGGAATTTTCTGTTTTTCCTGTTATTTCTATTTCTTATGCGTTCCATTTTTATGATATATTTGGTTCTTCTTTATGTAAAGCACTTTGAATTACCATTGTGTATGAAATGTGCTATACAAATAAAGTTGCCTTGCCTTGCCTAAACTGGACCTTATCTGAGACACAAAATCTGTGTATATTAAGTACAGAGTCATGTCAGCCTTAATAAGCCTGTTATCAAGCAGAATCCCTGAATAAGAGAACAGAAAAAGGGACTAACAGAAACACAAGAACTACAACTGACTTCAGCCACAACCTGTTTTGTTTAACTGTTATTTGCTTTTATTTTTTGTTGTTGTTTTTGTTGTGACATTTAGTAGCTTTTTTGTGATGTCCTGAGTTGATCTGATTATTTTGCTGATTGTCACCATTGTTGAGATTCATGTGGTCATTGTTGATATCTGTCTATGTGCTGGTAGACAAACTTTTGTGAACTCATGTCTGTTAAAATCATCTAACTGATTGTTGCATGTTCTCATGCTGTAGTAACAATCACACTTTCACAACAGCCAGAAAACACAAATGTTTAATACAAGTTAAGTGGCCAACTAATGGAAACATTAATCACCGTTATGGTGACTTCAAATGAAAAATATTAAACCACTGTTAATTCTAAATAAAGTCAGCCTGGTTAGTAATAATTGAAGTCTGTAATGTTGTTTGTGGAGTTGTTTAATCAGATCTGGAGAGATTTGAAGTCTTTTATCTTCAGTTGATTTTATCCAAGGCTGTGGCTGGAAGTAGTTCTTGTGTTTCTGCTCATCTCTTTTTCTGTTCTCTTCTTTCCTTCAGTGATTTGGCTTGATAACAGGCTTATTAAGACTGAGATGACTATACTTAATATACACAGATTTTGTGGATCAGATAAAGTCCAGTTTAAGTTTATTTCTTTGCTCTTGGATGACATGTGGCATTGCTGTGGCCTGCTTGTGGCCCAGATCTGGCAAACACAAGGGGCCCACACAAGGGCCGTCATTCCACACAGCATGTGGGCCAGATCATCATTCAACATGTCCCAGATTTGGTCCGGGTCTGGGCTGACATAATGTTGCTATCTAAAGAGCGTCTTTCATGAGCACTAAAAGGTAGTTTAAAATAGAATGCACACCTGCTGAGACTTGATCGGATTATGGGACGTCACTTTAGGAACTTCCGTCTGCTGAGTCCTGGTCGGATTATGGGACGTCACTTTAGGAACATCCATCTGCTGAGTCTTGGTCGGATTATGGGACGTCACTTTAGCAACTTCCGTCAGCGTAGTCATGGTCTGAATAAGGGACATCTCCGTCAGCAGAGTTGCGGGCTGGGATGTCTCTTTAGCAACATCCATCTGCAGAGTCTCTGTCTGATTCTGGGACATCTCTGTAACAACATCCATCTGCGAAGTCCCGGTTTGATTAATGGACGTCCCTTTAGCAACACCCATCTGAGTCTCAGTCTGAATAAGGAGCAATCCTTCTCCACTATTGTCCTTAAAGAAAGAAAACAAATTCACATAAATTAAAACAAATGTTCAGGATTGATGATCCAGTAACACATAAATGTGTTTTTCCCTCTGATGTTTGCTGAAGGTAAAGACCCCAAGATCCGAAGTCAATTAGCACTGGTATTTCTATGTGATGAATTTTGAATGAAAGCACACAAACATTCACACAGAAAACAAACAGGTACACACCACCTAAGGCTCCAATATACTCATGGTGAAGTTCTTTTTCTTTCTACACTTTAGAGGGAGAAAACATTTTTGGAAATACGTGTCCAGCAATATGATGTTTGCGAACATCCAGATCAGAGAGCAGAGTTTACATGAATGTTACATGCTTTCCTCTAAACATCAAAATAAACACTACTAAAATGACAGTGGCAAGAAAGCAGCAGTTAAGAAAGCATCTGATCATAGTGATGTAGATATGTTTGCACAAACTGCAATTCGGCACTCCAGTCAAGTTAAGTCACGTCACATCATGTTTATACAATAGATTACATTAAAGTAAGCAGCTTTACAGTACTAAACATGAAAGACAGTGTAGGTGTCATTTTCAATTAGATTTACAATTTCAATTCAAACTATAAAGTAGTGCGTCTGACCTCAATGGACTATGAACCAGAGAAGATTCCCAAGTTAAAGAAGGCAGAGCCAGAGGCACACCTATGGCGTAATCACCACAATCCAATGGAAGTTCAAAGCAAGCTGTTTCAAACTCCTGAAACACACTCCAGATGAACTTTGTTTTAGCCTGTATGACGAGCAGGGTGAACAAAATCTGGCTGTGACGAGCAGGGCGGGCGAGAGCCGTGAGAGACCGGTGCAATGCGCAGCTGCAACACGCTGTTCTCTCACAGCTCTCGGCCGCCCTGCTCGTCATATACTGATTTTGTTTCGAAATGATAATTTTTTCAATTTTGCTTGAAATATATCAGGGCCTTAACAGTTCTCACAGTTGTCAAACTGTTGTAAATTCAGTTTTTTTTTTTGCAGACAGTTTCAGTGCACATAGTATCTTACCTGACAGTCATTGCATGGTTTCCCAGTTCCTGTTGAAAAACACAAACTCTTTGGTCAATTAGAATAAAACGAATCTAAAGATTGTTTTGCACAATAAATCTCATATTTATATTTTGTAAAATCAGCATTACTTGCCATTTCGTCTTGCTTGTGTAGATTTCCTGTGGCGATAGTAAATAACACCAACAACTGCTGCAGCCACAAGAACAACAAGGACAACTATTGCTGCAGCAGCAGCTGGAGACAGACCTGAATCTGAAGCAGAGGAAGACAGTCATTATTAACAGGACAGCTGACACAACTCTTACCAATTCTTTGATATTTGCATCTTTTACATATTTACATATTGATTCTTGTGATATATGTACCCCCTGTTTTGTTAAATATAAAATAAAAAATCTGATATTGATTTACATATATTTTTTCAACTATTTACAATCATTTTCAAAACTTTGCCTTTTTTTTTTCCAAAACTTTACACACAAATCCAGAAATTGCACACACAAAATGCCTCACATCTTTTGCAAAATGAAGCACTGCATTCAAAATATCACAAACACATCTCAAAAGGTAACATTTGTCTTACAAATGTCTTACAAACATCCTTAGCCATAATATTCTATTTTTGGATACATCATATACACACAGTTATCCACCTAAAGCTCTTCTTTCATAAACTCATATATACATTTCTGTACAAGATTGAAAGTAGGTGGCAGAGAGATGTTGAAACTAAACTATTTATTTTTTACTGTAAGCATTTGTAGTTGTGAATACAGTATTACACAGTACGAAAGAAAAGAAATACATCAACCATGTGTAGTTGGATAGAAACAATGGTTGTGTTTAAAAAAGGAAATCAAGATACCTCCCTGCAAACAAGTCTGCACTGGCCCTATACGGGTCCACTTACAGGTTGCCAGCGCAGGGCCCCTGAGAATTTGCTCAATGGCAAAACGTTGGCCCCTTAAGGCTGATTTTTTACTTCTGCATCGAGTGTATGCCGTAGCTACGGCGTAGGCTGGGTTTAGCACGCATAGCCTACGACGTAGCCTGATGTACACCTCTTCAAAAATGTAACAATGCGTCAATTCTACACGGACCGCAAGCACTCTAATTGGTCTGCTAGAACCCCTCCCGTGGGTTAAAAAACTGGCGTGGAGCAATCGGAGAAGAGTGAGCATTTTCAACTTCCATATTTCTATTTATAAGTGTCTCTGACAACGTACATGATGAGCGGCTTTTGCCTTGATCCTCAACATGACCGCGTACACTGCCTCCTAGTGGTCTGCATACACGTTGATGCGGACAGTGACGCAGAAGTATGTGAACCCCTTGCAGAATCTGTGAAAATGAGAATTATTTTAATAAAATAAGAGGGATAATAAAAAAATGCATGTTATTTTTTGTTTAGTACTGTCCTGAGTAAGATATTTTACATAAAAGATGTTTGCATTTAGTTCACAAGACAAAACAATAGCTGAATTTATTAAAATAACCCCATTCATAAGTATGTGAACCATTGATTCTCAATATTGTGTGTGGTTACCTGATGATCCACGACTGTTTTTGTGTTTTGTGATGGTTGTTCATGAGTCTCTTGTTTGTCCTGAGCAGTTAAACTGAGCTCTGTTCTTCAGAAAAATCCTTCAGCTCCTGCAGATTCATCAGTTTTCAAGCATTTTTGCATATTTGAACCCTTTCCAGCAGTGACTGTATGATTTTGAGATTCATCTTTTCACACTGAGGACAACTGAGGGACTCAAACTCAACTATTAAAAAAGGTTCAAACATTCACTGATGCTCCAGAAGGAAACACGATGCATTAAGAGCCGGGGGGGTGAAAACTTTTGAATTCAAATATCAAGGTAAATTGTACTTAATTTTTCTGCCAGGAAACATGCAAGTATCTTCTGTTGCTTCAGAAGGGCAGTACTAAATGAAAAACAATGATATTTAAACAAAATAAGAAAAATTGTGACATCTTCATCCTGTTCAAAAGTTTTCACACCCCGACTCTTAATGCATCGTGTTTCCTTCTGGAGCATCAGTGAATGTTTGAACCTTTTTTAATAGTTGTGTTTGAGTCCCTCAATTGTCCTCAGTGTGAAAAGATGAACCTCAAAATCATAGAGTCACTGCTGGAAAGGGTTCAAATATGCAAAAATGCTTGAAAACTGATGAATCTGCAGGATCTGGAGGATTTTTCTGAGGAACAGAGCTCAGTTTAACTGCTCAGGACAAACAAGAGACTCATGAACAACCATCACAAAACAAAAAATGGATTGTGGATCATCAGGTAACCACACACAGTATTGAGAATCAATGGTTCACATACTTATGAATGGGGTTATTTTAATAAATTCAGCTATTGTTTTGTCTTGTGAACTAAATGCAAACATCTTTTATGTAAAATATCTTACTCAGGTCAGTACTAAACAAAAAATAACATGCATTTTTTTTATTATCCCTCTCATTTTATTAAAATAATTCTCATTTTCACAGATTCTGCAAGGGGTTCACATACTTTTTCATGCCACTGTAAATCAGCCTATGGCACAAAGGCTCCAGCGTAGGTCCGACGCAGAAGTATAAATCAGCCTTAAGTGCTGGTCCTGCACGGGCAGCCCTCACTTATCCTCCAGTAAGCCTTAGCGCTGTTTTAATGAAAATAATAAAGTTTGAAGTCACTGTTTGGAGGTAAGTGCACTGAAAAAAATTATTTTTTGATGCTGTTCACTTTATTTAAACAACTTATTTTGATTCAACACCATTGTATTAGGTTTCTGGTTCAAATTCAATTGCTTCATGTTAAATTAAGTTGAAACAATTACTTTTTGACTTAACCCTCTACAGCACAGCGTTGCCCTCAGGCAACGGAAAGTTTTCTTAAGCCCTATGTTTAATAAATGTTTCTTTAAATGATAACAACCAATTAGAAAGGTTGAGAAAGTACCAAAGAACAGTTCAGTAAGGTGTTGGAGTCAATATCAAGCACCATTAAGAGGTGGGACGTCCTGTTCTGACACATGGTCACAGGAGCACATGGTGTGAGAAGAAGGCAATATTTGCTTTAGTAATCTTATTTAAAACGACATGAACTGTACATAAAAAATATGTGTGCGTGTATGAATGTGTAGAGAAGCCTTTTGTCAGGTTTTATGAAGTTTTTTTTATTTTGCATGTTCAGAAATTCAGTTTTTCTTTTCGTTGCCTCAGGGCAACGTTGTGCGATAAGGGGTACTTTTCAAGGAGATTTTAGAGAGTACCTCTCATTGGCCACAATGTATTATAGGAAGGGAAGATGCAGGGTTCCTGGGTGTGCAGGAACACCCAAAGTGATGTGCAAAAAATTGTAACATACACCACTATGTCACAGCAGAGAAGAACTGCTTTTTGAAGTTTCGTATGGAGTGAAATCTTATCACATGAAGTACATTATATGGCATAGCACACTACATGATACAGACCTATGCATGTATCAAATTCAATTTATAAATGTCTTTCAAGTGTTTTTCCCTTTTTACTTAATGATTTCTTGAAT
Source organism: Ancherythroculter nigrocauda (assembly GCA_036281575.1). Taxonomy (NCBI): domain Eukaryota; kingdom Metazoa; phylum Chordata; class Actinopteri; order Cypriniformes; family Xenocyprididae; genus Ancherythroculter; species Ancherythroculter nigrocauda. Next base: position 56,339,445 of record VTFQ01000002.1, on the reverse strand, counting down.
TTTTAAAAAAAAAAAATTTGATTTTGATGATAATTTTCTCTATGACTCTGTACCATTTTCGCACAACGTTGCCCTGAGGCAACAAAAAAATATTTTGGGGTTGGGGGAGGGTGGGGGGAATTTTTTTTTTTTAATCTATAAAATGTTCCCAAATGAACCAAAAAATGATGTGGAATATTTTTTTTTCATGTGCCATCAACATGTGTGCAGCAGAGGGTTAACTTGATGTTTTCATATTGGAATAACATGTTTCAATCAAGTAAACCCAACCAGGACTCAATCAAACAGGATTTTAACTTCCCATCATGCTTTGCAAAGGGATGAACTAGGAGTGTAAATGCTGAAATAAAGTGTTATTTTAAGCAGTTTTTAGGAAGATGAGAAAATGGAAAGACTTTTTAATGTTTACTGTTCTATTATGTTGGTATTTAAAAGTTTCTGTTAATTAATAGTTTTAGGGTTACCATTGTGGTGAATTGTTGCACTTGTGCTTGGGTTGAGAACCTGCTAACAAACTTTCAAATTACTTTAATAAGAAAATAATCACTGTGGTAGTGCTCTGAATTGCATTTCCCAAAAGCATTGTAAGCCTATGTTGATTGTAAAACCATTGCCACCAATGGACTTATGATCAATTTAGGCTTTACAATGTTTTTGGTTAAGGCAATTTAGGATGAATCCAGTATTACATCTAGATTTCTAACACAGAACATCACAAAATTAAACAAGAAGAATTAGTTTTAAAAATCAATGTATATGAAAACTATTTATTTTTTATTTATTTATTGCTTTTTATTTATTTTATTTTAAATGAACACAATTGATTCTAGTTAATTTAACATGGTTGATTCTATTGGGTTTTACTTGTTTCAATAATGTGGAACCACTGTCCATGATTGAATTGAGTAAGTTGGACATAACTATTTTACATAGATTCTTCCTTAGTCAGTTGTTTTGTCACAACTCAAGGATTTTGCATAGGGTAAAAATAAACCTTTAATGTTAATGGAAACTAAGTTGGTTGTGTGGAACCACTGTCCATAATTGACTTGAGTTAGTTTGAAGTGTCATTTTTTTGAGTGTGCTTGCTTTGGTTGGGCTCCTGACCCTTGAGTTCTTAACTTTAAAGGGTTAGTAATGAAATTTCTGTCATTAATTACACACTCTCATGTAATTCCACACCTATAAGACTTTCATTCATCTTCGGAACACAAATAAAGATATTTTTTGATGAAATCGATTGGCCCAATGAGGTCTGCACTGCCAGTTTGATACATGCTCTGAAACACTGATTCAAAACAAAAGATTTGTAAAGCTTCGAAGCTTCATGAAGCAGTGTTTTGAAATAGCCCATCACTAGATATTGTTGAATAAAGTAATTATTTGTTACCTTTGTAACCGAGACATTTCTGAAGCACATTTGTTATAACAAAAGTTGCAAGAAGAAAAACTGATCAGATGGTGATGGTTACTTATTGATGATTCAATCATAATGAAGTGGCCTGATTCACTGATCTCGTTTGGAGCCTGATCTCTGAGGGCATTATTTAGATTTAATAATTTCACATTAAAGGAACCCTAAAATACTACTGCACAACATTTTGTCCTGCTTTAATATTTTGAACATTTTAAAGTCATTATGCAGAAACTGTTTGGACAGGATCATGTTGACTCACACAAACATTAAGGTTCAGTGTATGAACCTCAACAATGGAGACAAATCAAAAAAAATATTCAGATCAACTCAAAAAAAAAAAAGCTACTAAAGCCACAAAAAAAGCTTTTTGTTGATTGTCACCATTGTTGAGGTGGAATCTTGAATGAATCTTGATGTCTGTGTGATTCTACATAAAGGGGCAGTTGTAGTCCGGGGCATGCAGCACTTGCGAAGATTCCTCGGTTACCCCAGAACGAAGCATACGTTGCACTTCCTCCTCTATAGCCTGTCACCGAGCTCTGGTACCCATCATAAGGCTGCTGCCTAATGATGGTTCCAGGCGCTTACCAGGGCCTCCAGTTCTTTCTTCTGGGCTGCTGAAAGTTGTGCTCCCAGATCCACCACAGCCCATTCCTTTACGACAAGTGCTGCCACTTGGTTGGCTGGCTCAACCCTGAATCATTGATCTGAATCACTGAACTCATTTAGAGCTCAATCTCTGAGTTAGATTTACATTAGTGATTACAGCAGCACTGTGATTCTGCAGAAGATCAGCTTTATCAATACAGAATTTTTTTTTTTAAAAAAGTTGTCCTTATCACAAAAAAAAAAAAATTCTTTTAGGCACACACAGACATCAAGAATCAACCTGTGAATCTCAACAACGGTGACAAGCAACATATTCTGATCAACAGATCAACTCTGAACATTAGAAAACAAGCTACTAAAAAGTCACAGAAAAACAGCAAAATTTTAATAGTGAGAATAAATGAAATTACTAAGACAATTTAGCTCATAATTTATTCATACAGCAATGCATGATGGGAGCCATGGATGAATTTTGATTGGTGGCTCCCAGAATGCACTGCAACATGCTTTAAGATGGCCACCACTGTTGAGATTCACAGGATGATTCTTGATGTTTGTGTGTTTAAATGAGTTCTGCTTTTTTTTTTAAAATCAGAACTCTTAAAAAAATAAAATTGTATTGATAAAGCTGATCTTCTGTAGAATCACAGTGCTGCTATAATCAATAATGTAAATCTACCTCAGAGATTGGGCTCTAAATGAGTTCAGTGATTCAGATCAAATAATGTTTATGTAAAAACATAACCAACAACACCTGATCATCTTTTCTCTTTGCTTGTCTGGTTGGTTTTAATGCAGTTAAAACTGCCCAAACAAAATCTAATATTAAACAGTCAAGGATCAAGAGCTCAACTAAAACAAACCCTGACCTCGATGATGGTAACTTAAAAATTGTGATTTTCTCCTTTGGTGATTCTGCTTGTTATCATCAGGTGTCTTCAATAATGCTCAATCATCACTCAATTAATCACTTAATTATCTCATTAATGCTTCAGTGGGTGGAATAAAAATATGGCAGGACTTTTACTTTCTGACCCCTGGAATGTCCACCTCTGCAGAAAAGGCAACATGAACACTGTCTGTCACTTTGATGTTCATGTGAAGATTATGCCAATTATATTTAATGTTGAGTCAAAGCTCATGTTTTCAAACAGGCCACAATGAAAACATTTACTAGGTCAAAAGACCCATTACATGAGAGAACTTATTTACAGAGCTGGGCAATTCAGGGGTCAAAGAGTAGATCAGCTTTTACAGAACTTTTTTTTTTAAAAAAGTTGTCCTTGTCACAAAAAACATATACATATACATATATATGTATATTAGGCACACACAGACATCAAGAATCAGCCTGTGAATCTCAACGACGGTGACAAGCAACATATTCTGATCAACAGATCAACTCTGAACATTAGAAAACAAGCTACTAAAAAGTCCCATAAAAACAGCAAAATTTTAATAGTGAGAATAAAGAAAATTACTAAGAAAATTCAGCTCATCATTTATTCATGCAGCAATGCATGATGGGAGGCATGGATGAATTTTGATTGGTGGCTCCCAGAATGCACTGCAACAGGCTTTATGAAGGTCACCACTGTTGAGATTCACAGGATGATTCTTGATGTCTGTGTGTTTAAATGTGCTTTTTTTTTTTTTTTTTTTTTTTTTTTTTTTTTTTTAAATTAGGGGCCGTATTCACAAAACATTTTATCTTACCACTAAGAGTTCTCCTAAATAGCAGTAAAAGTTTTTAGCTAAGAGTTTTCTCTTAAAACCTATTCACAAAGCTGCTGAGACCAACTTTTACTAAGGAATAGACTGAAGTCTTAAGCTAAGAGTAAGGGCGGGGTTGACCTCGTTGCTATGGAGTATACACACAGTGATTGGCTGATGGGGAGGAGTCAGCGATTTAATCATAGAAATATTGTAGAATGAGGTGTCATGTTTCCATATTAAAATAAAGGTTTTAAAATACAAATGTTGCCCTATTCAAATAAATATTTTTTTTAATAAAAATGTTGCCATAGTCAAAATAAAATGTTGCCATATTGTTGCTATAAAGGTTTTAAAATGTAGGCTAAGTGTCACTAATTAAACTAGTATATACAGTTAATTGTCCGCCTCTTGGGTGTCTGCATCTCAAGCAGTGTTAATTTTGACAGCAAATTTTGATTTAGTTTTAGTCATAGTCTTTTGACTAAAATGCCATTTAGTTTTAGTCATATTTTAGTCATTGGAAATTGTTTTAGTTTTAGTCTAGTTTTAGTCGACTAAATATCATAAGATTTTAGTCGACTAAATCTACAGTAGAATTAGTCGACTAAAATCTAATTTAGTTAAATTGTAAGCATTAAGCATTTCCAATAAAAATGCTTCCACAGATCCAATACACTGATATAGGTACATCTGATATTCCCCAAACTGTTTATGTTCACCCAACTGTACTTTGCTCACCAAAGCGGACGGTTTTTGACCGTTCAAGTGCAAAAGCACGTGAAAGAGCAAAATTCAGTACTTTTCAGGGATTGACACACTTATCATTGAGGTAGGCTACTATTATAGATTTCATTTAAAAAAAATTATTAGATTTGATTTTTAGTTTTTCCTGCTTTATTGTAATTTTAGTTAAAAGTTTTAGTAATTTTTTGTGAAATGAAATGAAAATTATCTTTGTTATTTCAACATTATTCATGATTTCTTAATATCATGCATGCCTTTTATGTCTTTTAGTTTTTGCTTTTAAATGTCTATAACTTTTTATTTTTTGTTTATTTTAATACCCCAGGTTAAGCTAAAGCTTAGAAACTATTAAGTTTACATTTTTATAAGTTTACATATTTATATACTTATCATTTATTTCAGTTAATGTTTATTTCAAGTAATTAAGATTTCTTTGGTTTTAGGTTTAGTTAACAATAATAACCCTTATACTTGTAAAATATATTGAATAATGTGTCAAATAGGCTAATGTTCTTAGTCTTTCCTTCCTGTGACAGAAGATACAGTAGTTTACTATGAATTAAACAGAAATTAAATTAAATACAGTTTATTGTTTAAACAAAATAACAATAATGACCAGGAAAAAAATAATAATTATAAACCATCCCGAAATACACCGTGAAATACACCGTGATTCTGAAATGTCTGCAGTCTGCACTGTAGCAGGCTGCTCATGAGGGAGATAAATATGCATTCTTTAAACCGTCTGAAACATGCTACCATATAAACATCGTTTAGTAAACATTGTCATAATTCATCAACATTAGCTTATAAGCAATCGGATGGCATAAATGTGCGCTATTCATTAATTGCGCAGCAGTCAGATGTGCTGCTGCACGAGCCTGTAGAGCGCGCAACAGCGCCGCGTTTCCCGCGGTTAGATCAGCACATTACACTTCAAATGTGCGCATCTTCCACACAGGACAGCAGTCCTGACTGGATATCTTCCCAAATCGTCCCTCTCTTTCATTTTCGTCTCGTTTTTATTCGTTGACGAAAATTAGAGTAGATTTTAGTCATAGTTTTAGTAATTGAAAACGCATCTTTATTTAGTCATCGTCTCGTTTTCGTCCGTGAAAAAATTTCGTTGACGAAAATTATGACGAAAATTATTCGTCAACGAAATTAACACTGATCTCAAGAGATTGCAGAATTCAAGCGACAAATTACGTTTTATAAACAAAGTTTGGGAGAAACACATTCAAATGGTCTTTCTAATCCGCTCGAGAAGAGGAATAAATACACAGATGAGAGCCGACTCACCTAGTTACTTTGAGAGTTTTCTGCATATATTTTTTTTTCTTTACTGGCACAGGTAATCAGACAATATTTATTTATTTGTTATAAATAAAAATGTATTGCATTTATGAAGAAAAGGTTCAGCACCTAAGGCTCTATCGCTATTGTCTCAAATACTCTTAGGGCAAAAATTTAGGACTCTTAAAATTAGGACTGACACACCCATTATTTTTAAGAGTTTCTCCTAAATGGGCAAATTAGAAGCTACTTTTAGCCTTAAGACGTTTTGTGAATACGGCCCCAAAACTCTAAAAAAAAAAATTGTATTGCTAAAGTTGATCTTGTGCTGTAATCAATAATGCAAATCTAACCCAGAGATTGAGCTCTAAATGAGTTCAGTGATTTAGATTGAATAATGATTACCTTTGTTTGTCTGGTTGGTTTTAATGCAGTTAAAACTGCCCAAACATATTTTAATGTTAAAAAGTCAAGGGTCAAGAGCTCAACTACACAAACCCTGACCTCTGTGATGGTGTCTTAAAAATAGTGATTTTCTCCTTTGGTGATTCTGCTTGTTATCATCAGGTGTCTTCAATAATGCTCAATCACCACTCAATCACTTATTTATCTCATTAATGCTTCAGTGGGTGGAATATAAATATGGCAGGACTTTTACTCTTTGACCCCTGGATTACCCACCTCTGGTTATTTGTGAAAGAGGTAAAACATGCTCTCATATTCAATCCTCAATAGTTTGGATTAAGTCTTGCTTTTAAACAAAATGACTCACCATGAACAGAAACACTGAAGATCTTTTTACTGTCGCTGCTGCTGTTGATGATCTTCAATGTATAATCTCCATCATCTGAGTTTGTGATGTTCATGATGGTCAGAGATCCAGTCTGATGATCCAGCTTCAGTCTGTCTCTGAATCTCTCAGTTCCTTCATTACACTGAACATCTGTACAGATCTTACTCTGATCTCTATTGATTTGAGCGATGCGAATATCATTAAAATACCATCTAATTCTGTCTTGTTGTTTTGTTTGAACACCAGTGTGTAGAGTGACTGAATCTCCCTCCTTCACTGACACTGACACTTCTTCTGGATCAACACCAGACACACCTGAAGAAAATAAGTTCATTATGAACTAAACAACATTATACACCATGAAAGTGCTGTGAAAAGTTTTTCTATTTGGATTCATAATATAACACGCAAACAGCAGAAGAACATCATTGATTTACAGCAGAGGTGCTTCCCAGCTAACAGGGAACGTTTCCATAACTTTCACTAACGTTATGTAAAGGTTTTGTAAATGTTAGAAATAATCATTCCTAAAATAATGTTTCAAGAACATTCTTTTAATGTTTTCATAGTTAAAATACATTCTCATAACGTTGAGAGGAAACATTCTTAGAACAACATTGTTTGAATGTTCTTACCATGTTATTTGTACTTGACTGATGTTCAATGTTGAGTGAAAACGTTCTCATAACAACGTTCTTGTAACGTCTTTATCACGTTATTTGTACTTGACTGATGTTCAATGTTGAGTGAAAACGTTCTCATAACAACGTTCTTGTAACGTCTTTATCACGTTATTTGTACTTGACTGATGTTCTCGTAATGTTGAGTGAAAACGTTCTCATAACAACGTTCTTGTAACGTCTTTATCAAGTTATTTGTACTTGACTGATGTTCTCGTAATGTTGAATGAGAACGTTCTCATAACAACGTTCTTGTAACGTCTTTATCACGTTATTTGTACTTGACTGATGTTCTCGTAATGTTGAATGAGAACGTTCTCATAACAACGCTCTTGTAACGTCTTTATTACATTATTTGTACTTGACTGATGTTCTCATAATGTTGAGCAAAAACGTTCTCATAACAACATTCTTGTAACGTCTTTATCACGTTATTTGTACTTGACTGATGTTTTCATAATGTTGAGTGAAAACGTTCCTAGGATAACATTCTGAGAACATGCTTTTAATGTTATTATTTGCTGAATGTTTTCATGTTATCATAATACATTCTGAGTACAAAGTTTATAAAAACATCCTTACATTGTAATCTGTACTTAACCCATTTGTGCCCAAATTTTTTTGAATAGTTTCATGCATATAGTCCTGTTAATAGTGTCCTATGTGAACATTTCCCCAAGTTTTTTTTTTTTATTTCTTAAAAAACGTGTTTGAATGTGCGGCAACTATAGTTGCCGGTGGGCAAATATGTTGTATGCACCTCTCAATGTAAAATTTGAATAGGAGAACATTTATGCATCCCCACTGGTGTTAAGGACGTTGTCTAGTAATGTTCCCAGAACGTTCAGAGACGGTCACGATGTGGTTCTTTTAAGTTTTGGGGAACGTTATTTGGCGGATCTTCACAGAACATTCAGGACGTTCTCTGAACATTTAGAGAACCATATTTTATTTTTATTAGGGAACATCCCTGCTGCCTTTATCAAAAAAGACAATTAATCTGGTAATACATTTTTCTTTAAAGTCTTACAAAAGACAAAAAAAACAACAGCACATGCGCTAATGTAACTGCTGTATCGCTGCATCAGCAGCTCCACAGTTACTGTCTTTAAATAAAGCAACATGCAGCAGAGCATCAGTGCTTCTGGATCATCACTGACTGAAGCACAGGATCTACTCTCCAGCACAATGGTGACCCACAAAACTCAGATAACAGAAACAACATTAAACACTAACAGATCTCTCTAGATCTCTGCATCTTCACTTATTACAAACCACTCTGACTTTGTTTCTTTCATACAAATCTTCTTAATGAGGTGTTGATGTTTTATCAAATTTATAAATGTCACCATTACAGAGGTAATGTTTGCGCTTGTTATACAAAAATCTTGTTTGTATAACAAAATAAATAAAAAACGTTAATGCAAAACTAACAGTTAATACATTCACAGCTTGAGGCTTTAGTGATGATGACTGAACCACCCGCACTAAATAACCCAATTCATTTAATCAGAATTTCTTTTGTATTTATTGTTATAACTAACATGTTTTGATAACACAGCTAAAACAGACAGAGAAAATCTAATGTTACATGTTAAGAATCCAGAGCCCATCTAAAGCAAACGCTCACCTCCATAACGGTGACTTCAAACTTTATTATTTTCTATAAAACACACACGTAGAAGGCAACATTCTCGTGACCTTGTTCAACTTTACCTAAAAGTTCTCTAAAAGTGACAAAAATTCGAACATTTGTGACATAAACGTCCTCTTTTGGTAATGAAAGTGCTGCAGTTCAAGGTTCCTTATATGACTTTAGGGGGACATTCCAATTTGGGTCATTTTATGGTCACATAAGAACGTTCAAAACATTGAACTTCAAAAACATTTAGCAAATATTAATAACATCATAAAGACGCTCCGGCAATGTTGTTCTAAGAATATTTTCTCTCAATGTTATGAGAATGTTCTTTTAGCAAAAATAACATTGTATGGACGTTCCTTGAATGTTGTTCTCACAACGTTTTCTCTATATAATGAGAACATTCATTAAGTACAGATTACAATGTAAGGACGCTTTTTATAAACTTTGTACTCAGAACGTATTATGATAACATTATGAAAACATTCAGCAAATAATAATAACATTTAAAGCATGTTCTGAGAATGTTATCCTAAGAACGTTTTTGCTCAACATTATGAGAACATCAGTCAAGTACAAATAACGTGATAAAGACGTTACAAGAACGTTGTTATGAGAACGTTCTCATTCAACATTACAAGAACATCAGTCAAGTACAAACAGAGTTGGGTAATCCAGGGGTCAAAGAGTAAAAGTCCTGCCATATTTTTATTCCATCCACTGAAGCATTAATGAGATAAATAAGTGATTAATTGAGTGATGATTGAGCATTATTGAAGACACCTGATGATAACAAGCAGAATCACCAAAGGAGAAAATCACAATTTTTAAGTTACCATCATCGAGGTCAGGGTTTGTGTAGTTGAGCTCTTGACCCTTTTTTTTTTTAAATGTTAGATTTTGTTTGGGTAGTTTTAACTGCATTAAAAACAATCAGACAAACAAAGTTAAAAGATAATCAGGTGTTGATTGTGTTTTATGATGTCCACCACTGTTGAGATTCACAGGATGATTCTTGATGTCTGTGTGTTTAAATGTTCTTCTAAATAACAATAAAAGTTCTTAGCTAAGAGTTTTCTCTTAAAACCTATTCACAAAGCTGCTGAGACAAACTTTTACTAAGGAATCGACTGAAGTCTTAAGCTAAGAGTAAGGCCTCATTGCTATGGAGTATACACACAGTGATTGGCTGATGGGGAGGAGTCAGCGATTTAATCATAGAAATATTGTAGAATGTTGCCATATGCAAATAAAGGTTTTAAAATGTAGGCTAAGTGTCACTAATTAAACTAGTATATGCAGTGAATTGTAGACCGCCTCTTGGATGTCTGTATCTCGGAGCCCTCGATCCCCTTGGACAGCACACCAAATACGCTTATTTTATAATTTTTTTTTACTCTATTCAATCATTTGTAAGTGTGAACTCATGAAAACCACTGGCACAGGTAATCGGACAATATTTATTTATTTGTTAAAGATTTATTTTTGGCATCTCATTGTAGATTTAAATCTATAAATCAAAATGTATTGCATTTATGAAGAAAAGGTTCAGCACCTAAGGCTCTGTCGCTATTGCCTCAATGGTGTTCAGTGTCTTTGGGTGGATTAGGATTGTTTGTGATTTGGTCTTAGTGATTTAGGAGTCCTCTTGACTACTCCTAGCTTTTCACAGATTTAGGAGCTAGTTTTAGCACTAAAATGCTTTGTGAAATACTCTTAGAGCAAAAATTTAGGACTCCTAAAATTAGGACTGACACGCCCATTATTTTTAAGAATTTCTCCTAAATCGGCAATTTAGGAGCTACTGTTAGCCTTAAGATGTTTTGTGAATACGGCCCCAAAACTCTAAAAAAAAATTGTATTGATAAAGTTGATCTTGTGCTGTAATCAATAACGCAAATCTAACTCAGAGATTGTTATCATCAGGTGTCTTCAATAATGCTCAATCATCACTCAATTAATCACTTATTTATCTCATTAATGCTTCAGTGGGTGGAATAAAAATATGGCAGGACTTTTACTCTTTGACCCCTGGATTACCCAGCTCTGAAGTTACAGCACTGTTAGATTTTTGTGTTTCATTGAGAATTGTGTATTGTGTTTTGCAAAAAGTGTTTTAAGGAAATTAAAAATTGAGTTGAAGGCCAAAAGTTATTGTATGGTTTCGCAGATTTGGTGTATGGTTCTGGTGTTTGAGTGTCAGGCTTCAGAAATTGTGTGACAAGTAAGGATTGTGTGTGCAAGCAGTTGAAAAAAAAAAAAAAACTAATTGATAAATGGCGCCAACTGATGGGATTAACAGGAAACAATGTTCACAGAAAAACATTCATATAATATACTTCAAAAATGTAAAATTCATAATGTGACAGAAAAGGCAACATGAACACTGTCTGTCACTTTGATGTTCATGTGAAGATTATGCCAATTATATTTAATGTTGAGTCAAAGCTCATGTTTTCAAACAGGCCACAATGAAAACATTTACTAGGTCAAATTTACAAAAGCTCTTCATGATGCTGAATCTGCTGTTGTCATTAAAATACCATGTCACTGAATCATTTGGGTTTTTTACTACACAAGGATCTAAAGTGACAGATTCTCCCTCCTTTCTCTTCACTTCATCTCGTTCTGCAGCAGAAACACCGGAAACACAAATCAACAGCTGCTAAAGGAAATTATTTTGGAGGAAAGACCCATTACATGACCCAGCCAGCACAACATGGTGGGGCCCAGATGGGTGTCACCTGGGCAGCCTAACTGGGGCCCAGACAGTTGTCCATGGTTTCCATGAAGGCCCCACATGGGTTAGCCCAGATGAACTGAACACTGCTCAGTGTGAACACTACAGGCTGTTAAATGTAACACAGAAACATGCTGGAGTTAATGATATAATTAGGTGATAACGAGCAGAATCACCAAAAGACAGAGAAACAAGAACTACAACTTCAGCCACAGCCTTCGATGAAATCAACTGAAGATAAAAGACATTAAATCATTCAAGATCCAGAGTTGGGTAATCCAGGGGTCAAAGAGTAAAAGTCCGGCCATATTTTTTTTCCACCCACTGAAGCATTAATGAGATAAATAAGTGATTAATTGAGTGATGATTGAGCATTATTGAAGACACCTGATGATAACAAGCAGAATCACCAAAGGAGAAAATCACAATTTTTAAGTTACCATCATCGAGGTCAGGGTTTGTTTTAGTTGAGCTCTTGATCCTTGACTTTTTAATATTAGATCTCGCTTGGGCAGTTTTAACTGCATTAAAACCAACCAGAAAAGCAAAGTTAAAAGATGATCAGGTGGTGTTGGTTATGTTTTCTCAAAATCATTATTTGATCTGAATCACTAAACTCATTTAGAGCCCAATCTCTGAGTTAGATTTACATTATTGATTACAGCAGCACTGTGACTCTACAGCAGAAGATCAGCTTTATCAATACATTTTTTTTTTTTTTAGAGTTCTGATTTAAAAAAAAAAAAAAAAAACAGAGCTCATTTAAACACACAGACATCAAGAATCATCCTGTGAATCTCAACAGTGGTGGCCATCATAAAGCATGTTGCAGTGCATTCTGGGAGCCACCAATCAAAATTCATCCTTGGCTCCCATCATGCATTGCTGCATGAATAAATTATGAGCTGAATTGTCTTAGTAATTTTCTTTATTCTCACTATTAAAATTTTGCTGTTTTTCTGTGACTTTTAGTAGCTTGCTTTCTAATGTTCAGAGTTGGTCAGAATATGTTGCTTGTCACCGTTGTTGAGATTCACAGGCTGATACTTGATGTCTGTGTGTGCCTAAAAAATTTTTTTTTATAAAAAATTCTGTATTGTAAAAGCTGATCTTGTGCTGCAGAATCACAGTGCTGCTGTAATCAATAATGTAAATTTAACTCAGAGATTGGGCTCTAAATGAGTTCAGTGATTCAGATCAAATAATGATTTTGAGAAAACATAACCAACACCTGATCATCTTTTAACTTTGCTTGTCTGGTTGGTTTTAATGCAGTTAAAACTGCCCAAACAAAATCTAATATTAAAAAGCCAAAGGTCAAGAGCTCAACTAAAACAAACCTTGACCTCGATGATGGTAACTTAAAAATTGTGATTTTCTCCTTTGGTGATTCTGCTTGTTATCATCAGGTGTCTTCAATAATGCTCAATCATCACTCAATTAATCACTTATTTATCTCATTAATGCTTCAGTGGGTGGAATAAAAATATGGCAGGACTTTTACTCTTTGACCCCTGGATTACCCAACTCTGTCAAGATCTGATTAAACATCTCCACAAACAGCATTACCAGCTTCACTTATTACTAACCAGACTGACTTTATTTCTGACATTCATCTACAAAAGATGAGAATTACCAGAGGTTTAGATGTTGATTTGTTGAAAATAATAGTTTTGTTGATGTCACCGTGATCGAGGTCAGCACTTACTTCAGTTAGCCAGTTTGACTCTTACCTATAACTTTTAATTTATTCTCAGGCTGATTGTTATGGCAAGAAAAGCAAGAGACAATATGATCAGCTGCTAAATGATAAAGATATAGTCATCATTTAGTGGCTTAATTCACTGATGTAGTGACTGAGCTTTTTATGAGCAAAATATGATTAACTTTGTGCTGGATCTTTTCTTGAATACAACAATAGAAATATTTTAATTAGAAAGTTTGAAAAATACATTGTTCACTAAGAACCTCTTGCAAGCTTTACTTACACAGACATCAAGAATCAGAATATGATTCTCAACAACGGTGACATGCTTCATGCTGCAATGCATTCTGGGAGCCATGGATAAGTTTTGTATAAGGCACCCAGAATGCATTGTGGCATGTCACCATTGTTGAGAATCATACGCTGATTCTTGATGTCAGTGTGTGAACAAGTTTTGGAGGTATTTTAAAATATTTAATGTCCATTGTTTTTTTCAGATATAGTCTTCTGCTCTGATTTTTGTAACTTTTTTTTTTAGTTGTTCTGGAGATGATCCAGCACAAAATGAATAACATTTTAATCTATGAACAAAGCCATAACATGATGACTATTAGAGTCATATCATTGAACAGCTGACAACAACTAAACAAATTATCTCTTGCTTTTTTTGCCATAACAAACAGCAAGAGCAGGCTAAGAAACATTATTGCTAAAACAATTAAGAGTCAAACTGCCTAACTGAAGTAAGCGCTGCCCTCGATCACGGTGACATCAAAACAAACATTTTCAACAAATCATCAACATCTAAACCTCTGGTAATTCTCAATAAGAGCTTTTGTAGATGAATGTCAGAGATAAAGTCAGTCTGGTTAGTAATAAGTGAAGCTGGTAATGCTGTTTGTGGAGTTGTTTAATCAGATCTTGAATGATTTAATGTTTTATCTTCAGTGATTCATTGAAGGTTGTGGTTGAAGTAAGTCATAGTTTTTTCTCTGTCCCTCAGTGATTCTGCTCATTATCACCTAATTATCTCATTAACTCCAGCATTTCTGTGTTACATTTAACAGCCTGTAGTGTGCACACTGAGCAGTGTTCATTTCATCTGGGCTAACCCATGTGGGGCCTTCATGGAAACGTGGACAAAACTGGCTGGGCCCCAGTTAGGCAGCCCAGGTGACACCCATCTGGGCCCCACCATGCTGTGCTGGCTGGGAGAGAACTTATTTGTGAAAGAGGTAAAACATGCTCTCTTCATATTCAATCCTCAATAGTTTGGATTAAGTCTTGCTTTTAAACAAAATGACTCATCATGAACAGAAACACTGAAGATCTTTTTACTGTCGCTGCTGCTGTTGATGATCTTCAATGTATAATCTCCATCATCTGAGTTTGTGATGTTCATGATGGTCAGAGATCAAGTCTGATGATCCAGCTTCAGTCTGTCTCTGAATCTCTCAGTTCCTTCATTACACTGAACATCTGTACAGATCTTACTCTGATCTCTATTGATTTGAGCGATGCGAATATCATTAAAATACCATCTAATTCTGTCTTGTTGTTTTGTTTGAACACCAGTGTGTAGAGTGACTGAATCTTCCTCCATCACTGACACTGACACTTCTTCTGGATCAACACCAGACACACCTGAAGAAAATAAGTTCATTATGAACTAAACAACATTATACACCATTAAAGTGCTGTGAAAAATTTTTCTATTTGGATTCATAATATAACACGCAAACAGCAGAAGAACATAATTGATTTATAGCAGAAGTGCTCAATCCTGTTCCAATCTGAAGAATTTCAAAAGCACATCTCAACTGTCTAGTTGCACCATGAGGAGCGAGGAGTGAGGAAGCTTCCTGAAGAGTTATGAGCAAGGACACACAGGAAGTGCAGAAGTCTTTCTCGTCGAGAAACTATGCACATCTAAAAAAACCTCCCCCTTCACATCTGTCACAATCATTTTAATTTATGTTTTACCTTTGCAATTTAAATAAACCAAACATCTCACATATTTCAACAGGGCAGCTTGCTTTACTATTATTTATTATTCATTTATTTGAAAAAAATAAATAAATAAATAAATAAAGACAGATCCTTTGAGCACAGCTGATGATGCTGAGAAGTGGCACTCGAGTGATAGAATATTCCAATGTACAAATAAGATTTCCTTCAATCCCTCTGTCTTGTCTTTCCTTGCATCCTTCCCTCGCATCCGAATGCTGGTGGAGCTGAGATGTGAGGAAAGGAAGCAAGGACGCACAAATATAAAAATCGAGACACACCTAGTGAGAGCTGTACTGTGCTGGTACCCAGCATACACTGCAGCTCGAAGCTTTTAATTTCATGAATGATGAAATGATGGAACCTCCCTGAAATGAGCTTCTACAGGGTGGGATGTCAGCAAGCATAAATGTCTTAATGGTCAAGTAAAAACACACACTGCAAAATACAAACGATAAATGCATTTCTGTCGAATATAAAGCGATTAGATAAGAGGGACTATAATATAAGATTAAACGTCTTACCATGATTGATTAAACACCAGAGCAATAAGGACAAATTAAATAAAAGCGTCATTTTCTCCACTTTTCCTAAAATAGAAATCATTGCAGCTTTTGATGCACAACAGCGCTCTGGTCCTCCTCTGCATCAGCGCCGTTTCGAAAGAGAAAGTAACATTTCGGGATGCAATGCAGCGCGATGACGCAGTGATGCTTCGTCCCGTTTTTTAATCCTTTGACGCGTACGATCACATAAATGGTGCACATGATTAATAAAAGTGTCCTTCTGCTTGACTGTTGACGCAGTTGTTTCACTAGCCAAAGTGTAAGTAATAAGGGAACCTTCCTGCTAGGTATCATAAAAGTATTGGTATCATGACTTATGCTGCGTCATAGACGAGGTTGCACGTGGGAATATCATAAATTAAATGAATATCCCATGTCATACCTCAGCGAGTTCCAGTCACGTTCACATATTGACCACATGATGTCGCCATGACACGATAGGCCCGTTTGAGATGGCCTCGCCTCGCCCGAAATGTAGAAGAGTAGACCATAGGCGGCTGTAGTGAGGAGAGGAGTAAAAATGGAAGTGTCGGACAGGTCCGTGTACATTTTAATAGCTTGTTTTTTTATGAAAAACATTAACCAAGTTCCAAAAATTCTTCAAAATGTAGAGCTTTTCTTTTGTGCATCTGGCTTGAAACTCTTAATAAATGTGAAGTAGCCTATGTTACTGTAAAGATACCACGCACTAAATTAAATCTTGTGTTACCTCATTTCATTTACAGAAACTGACTGCCTCAAATTTTCCGACTGCCATTTAAATGTACAAACTAATATTTATTACATTTAATTATTATATGTTAATAATATGAGCATATTATTACTATGAACTTATTTAATTAGAGTCCATTAAAGATATTTTAAATAAAGAGACGTCGATTTGGTCTTGTTGCCCACACAGCAAAAGGACTCCGTATCGGATCCACCACGGAGGTATCGCGCAGAGGTGGAAAGTCCAGGGCTCAGAAAGTGAAAGTCCAGGGCTCAGAAAGTAAAAGTCCTGACATATTTTTTTTCCACCCACTGAAGCAGTGTTAAAGTTAATGAGATAATTAAGTGATTAATTGAGTGATGATTGAGCATTATTGAAGACACCTGATGATAACAAGCAGAATCACCAAAGGAGAAAATCACAATTTTTAAGACACCATCACAGAGGTCAGGGTTTGTTTTAGTTGAGCTCTTGACCCTTGACTTTTTAACATTAGAATTTACTTGGGCAGTTTTAACTGCATTAAAACTAACCAGACAAGCAAAGTTAAAACATGATCAGGTGGTGTTGGTTATGTTTTCACATAATCATTATTTGATCTGAATCACTGAACTCATCTAGAGCCCAATCTCTGAGTTAGATTTACATTATTGATTATAGCAGCACTGTGATTCTACAGCACAAGATCCAGTTTTTTTTTTTTTTTTTCAAAATAATTCAAAGGTTTCATCAAAAGTTCTTAGGAAAAAAGCCCTCATTTAGACACACAGAGATCAAGAATCATCCTGTGAATCTCAACAGTGGTGACCATCATAAAGCATGTTGCAGTGCATTCTGGGTGCCACCAATCAAAACTCATCCATGGCTCCCATCATGCATTGCTGCATGAATAAATTATGAGCTTAATTGTTTTAGTAATTTTCTTTATTCTCACTATTTTGTTTTTTGCTGTTTTTATGGGACTTTTTAGTAGCTTGTTTTCTAATGTTCAGAGTTGATCTGTTGATCAGAATATGTTGCTTGTCACCGTCGTTGAGATTAACAGGCTGATTCTTGATGTCTGTGTGTGCCTGAAAGAAATTTTTTTTTGTTTTATTCAGAACAACTTTTGTGAAACCCTTTGGATTATACTGATAAAGCTGATTTTGTGCTGTAATCAATAATGTAAATCTAACTCAGAGATTGGGCTCTAAATGAGTTCAGATCAAATAATGATTATGTGAAAACATAACCAACGTTACCTGACCAGCTTTTCTCTTTGCTTGTTTGGCTGTTATAATTCAGTTAAAACTGCTCAAACAAATTCATATATTAAAAAGTGAAGGGTCAAAAGCCCAACTAAAGCAAACCCTGACCACTGTGATGGTGTCTTAAAAATTGTGATTTCTCCTTTGGTGATTCTGCTTGTTATCATCAGGTGTCTTCAATAATGCTCAATCATCACTCAATTAATCACTTATTTATCTCATTAATGCTTCAGTGAGTGGAAAAAAAAATATGGCAGGACTTTTACTTTCTGAGCCCTGGACTTTCCACCTCTGCCGCGAACGGACCCGTATCGGAGTCCACTTGCTCGCAGTGACGGATTCGCAACGAAGGCGGATCACGGACCCGCCTTGGCTCCGCGCTGCATCCGCTCCGCATCCGCGATTAAAACCTTACCTCCGCGGCGGGTCCGTTTGGGACCCGCAAATTGATACAACCATTACAGTAAAGGCGCGTGCGCGTCCGCGGATCCGACATGGGTCCGCTCAGGATCCGCTGATTGACAGTAGAATTTATGGTGCCGCCTGGATGCGGATCTGATCCTCTGGGCGGCGTCAAAACAGATGTGACAGTCACGCGGGTTTGGCGACTCGAATGCGGATCCGCCTAGGAGTCCCTTGCTGTGTGGGTGGTCTTGTTAACAGCTGCTATTTTTGTGAAGATCAGGGGCCATATTCACAAAACATCTTAAGGCTAAAAGTAGCTCCTAACTTGCCCATTTAGGAGAAATTCTTAAAAATAATGGGTGTGTCAGTCCTAATTTTAGGAGTCCTAAATTTTTGCTCTAAGAGTATTTCACAAAGCATTTTAGCGCTAAAACTAGCTCCTAAATCTGTGAAACGTTAGGAGTAGTCAAGAGGACTCCTAAATCACTAAGACCAAATCACAAACAATCCTAATCCACCCAAAGACACTGAACACCATGAGACAATAGCGATAGAGCCTTGGGTGCTGAACCTTTTCTTCATAAATGCAATACATTTTGATTTATAGATTTAAATCTACAATGAGATGCCAAAAATAAATCTTTAACAAATAAATAAATATTGTCCGATTACCTGTGCCAGTGGTTTTCATGAGTTCACACTTACAAATGATTGAATAGAGTAAAAAAAAATTAAAAAATAAGCGTATTTGGTGTGCTGTCCAAGGGGATCGAGGGCTCCGAGATACAGACATCCAAGAGGCGGTCTACAATTCACTGTATATACTAGTTTAATTAGTGACACTACATTTTAAAACCTTTATTTGAATATGGCAACATTTTTATTAAAAATATTTATTTGAATAGGGCAACATTTGTATTTTAAAACCTTTATTTGCATATGGCAACATTCTACAATATTTCTATGATTAAATCACTGACTCCTCCCCATCAGCCAATCACTGTGTGTATACTCCATAGCAATGAGGCCTTACTCTTAGCTTAAGACTTCAGTCGATTCCTTAGTAAAAGTTTGTCTCAGCAGCTTTGTGAATAGGTTTTAAGAAAAAACTCTTAGCTAAGAACTTTTACTGCTATTTAGGAGAACTCTTAGTGGTAAGATAAAATGTTTTGTGAATACGGCCCCAGATCGAAACAACTAAAATTTCCTAAAATTGTACATTTACCTTGTTAAAAATAAATGTAAATTTACAGGTAATGGTCTGTATTTTTTATTTTTTTTTACAGATTTTTCCCGTTTTGTCATTATACACTGAAATGCCTGTTGTTTTACTGATATTTGCTGTAATTTAATTTCCACTATTAAGTTTACAGGGAATTGCATGTATTTTAGTATTACATTAAATTTCTGTTTTTTAAAGAAATGTTCTGTATTTTTACAGAATAATGTGTAATTTTACATAAAATGTTGATTAATATTTTACAGATTTTTTTCTGTATTTTGAATATTCTGTAAAATCACAGAAATATAATGTAAATTTACATATCCGCTGTAAAATAATGTGGAAAAACATGTAACTGTGAAATAACATAATTATTATTTTTTTTTTTATTGGACTTAATCACTACTCTGACTGTTCCGCTTGTCAAAGTAGTTCTGCTGCGTTCAATGTTTCGTTTCGTAACGAATTTCTTTTCATAATATCATCTCGTAATATAATATAATAATACATTCTTTGTTGAAATATGCAGAGATTTCAACAATATAGAGTTTAAATATCGAAATGAAGGAATTCCCGGCCGGATCCTGACCCATAACATTTTAACTATTTTCCCCCAAATTGTTGCAATTGTGTTTTTAAAGCATTCATTGCAAAATAAATTGTGAGAGAAATCTGATCATATGGATCTGGCTGCTCATTGTTGATGATTGTCATCATACAGTAGCCTTATTCTCTGAATGTTGTATTTTCTTCAATGTTGTTGTAGTCCGATGATAACATAAAATCCTGCCCTGTTTTGATATTTTGAACGTTTTCATTAGTGGGCAGAAATTATTCAGACAGCATCATACAGATTGACACAGACATCAAGATTCTGCATATGATCCTCAACAATGGTGACAAAATTTTCAGATAAACAGATTAACTCTGAACATCACAAAACAAGCTACTAAAGTCACAAAAAAGATTTGTACAATATAAGGACGCTTTTTATAAACTTTGTACTCAGAACGTATTATAATAACATTATGAAAACATCCAGCAAATAATAATAACATTAAAAGCATGTTCTCATACATTATGTATCTAACTTTGAATAAATTATATAAATAATGTTCGTCGTGCGTGATATGATCGGGGAAATTGTTGAATGAGTAGCTGCGTAGCCTTACTGTATGACAGCTGGTGATAAATCCACCTGCAGGTAAATTCGAGCAACGGTCTGAGTGGCCGTATAACAAACAAGTAGAAAATAATTTCTTTGTAGATTATACAACAGCAGCTTGGGAAAACATATAACGATATTTGAGAAAAGAGCATATCAATCTATTAGCCATAGACGCATAGCGGAACTAACTTTATCCCCGCGTCACATGGTTTCTGATTCTTGTGAAAAAGGCCTATTCTTTGGTGTGCAGGTGGTTGTTGGTCGCTGAAAGAACGTGTTCTGTTGGTTTTTTGATGCATGCTGTAAATGTCCAATGTTGATTAACGTGGGTTGGACGAGCAGTAGTTGCTAAATGGTTGGTACGAAATATTGCATGTGAGTTTACGATCAGAGGTGGAAAGTCCAGGGGTCAGAAAGTAAAAGTACTGCCATATTTTTATTCCACCCACTGAAGCATTAATGAGATAAATAAGTGATTAATTGAGTGATGATTGAGCATTATTGAAGACACCTGATGATAACAAGCAGAATCACCAAAGGAGAAAATCACAATTTTTAAGTTACCATCATCGAGGTCAGGGTTTGTTTTACTTGAGCTCTTGACCCTTGATTTTTTTAATACTAGAATTTGCTTGGCTATTGTAACTGAGTTATAACAGTCAGACAAGCAAAGTTGAAAGATGGTCAGGTGGTGATGGTTATGTTTTCACATAATGATTTTTTGATCTGAATCACTGAACTCATTTAGAGCCCAATCTCTGAGTTAGATTTACATTATTTATTACTGCAGCACTGTGATTATACAACACAAGATCAACTTTATCAAAAAACAAAACAATTCAACGGTTTTATTAACAGTTAAAAAAATAATTGCTTTCATTTAGAGACACAGACAATCAAGAATCATCTTGTGAATCTCAACAGTGGTGAGAATAATAAAGCATGTTGCAGTGCATTCTGGGTGCCACCAATCAAAATTCATCCACGGCTCCCATCATGCATTGCTGCATTAATAAATTATGAGCTGAATTGTCTTAGTAATTTTATTTATTCTCACTATTTTATTTTTTTCTGTTTTTCTGTGACTTTTTAGTAGCTTGTTTTCTAATGTTCAGAGTTGATCTGTTGATCAGAATATGTTGCTTGTCACTGTTGTTGAGATTCATACGCTTATTTTTGAGGTCTGTGTGTGCCTAAATGGAATGTTTTTAGTTTTTTTTTTTTTTTATCAAAAGAACTTTTAAGAAATCCTATGAATTACATTGTAAAAGCTGATCTTCTGTAGAAGTGCTGCTCTAATCAATAATGTAAATCTAACTCAGAGATTGAACTCTAAATGAGTTCAGTGATTCAGATCAAAAAACGATTATGTGAAAACATAACCAACACCACCTGATCATCTTTTTTCTCTTTACTTGCTTGGTTGTTACAACTCACTTACAACAGCCCAAACAAATTCTACTAAAAAAAAATTAAGGGTCAAGAGCTCAACTAAACCAAACCCTGATCTCGATGATGGTGGCTTAAAAATTGTGATTTTCTCCTTTGGTGATTCTGCTTGTTATCATCAGGTGTCTTCAATAATGCTCAATCATCACTCAATTAATCACTTAATTATCTCATTAATGCTTCAGTGGATGAGATAAAAATATGGCAGGACTTTTACTTTCTGACCCCTGGACTTTCCACCTCTGTTTACGATCAGAGATGGGCGTAAACAGAGCCGGCCCGTTATATAGGCAGTATAGGCAAATGCTAAGGGCGCAATCTCGCTAGGGGCGCGTCTTTCAGTAAACTGTGCATGATGGTTGCACGCAGCGCGCCCAGTGTGATTCATTAACAAATGACTCTTATGAACCGATTCTTTGAGAGTCAAAAACACAGTGCAGCCAAGTTAACTTACGATTTTTTTCCATATTTGTACATGAATCGGAAATTACTGCTTCCCGGCTAACTCAGAAGTCCTGTGAGAAATGTAGTCCCATCCGAATATGTCTGAGATTAATTTTCGTAATTTTTGGCGAGCTGATTCAGCGACCGCGCCCGCTCCACTTTCATCATGGATAAAGGTAGCCTATTTTTTGCCATCCGACGAACCAATAACATGAAATCAATACGGAGATACCGATCACAGAAACTAATAGCAGAGATGGACATTCCAGGGGTCAGAAAGTAAAAGTCCTGCCATATTTTTATCTCATCCACTGAAGCATTAATGAGATAATTAAGTGATAAATTGAGTGATGATTGAGCATTATTGAAGACACCTGATGATAACAGCAGAATCACCAAAGGAGAAATCACAATTTTTAAGTTACCATCATCGAGGTCAGGGTTTGTTTTAAGTTGAGCTCTTGACCCTTGCCTTTTTAGTATTAGATTTTGTTTGGGCAGTTTTAACTGCATTAAAACCAACCAGACAAGCAAAGTTAAAAGATGATCAGGTGGTGTTGGTTACGTTTTCTCAAAATCATTGTTTGATCTGAATCTCTGAACTCATTTAGAGCTCAATCTCTGAGTTAGATTTACATTATTGATTACAGCAGCACTGTGATTCTACAGAAGATTGTGATTTTCTTCTTTGGTGAAAATCATCCGCTCCGCATCCGCGATTAAAACCTTACCTCCGCGGCGGGTCCGTTTGGGACCCGCAAATTGATACAACCGTTACAGTAAAGGCGCGTGCGCGTCCGCGGATCCAACATGGGTCCGCTCAAGACCCGCTGATTGACAGTAGAATTTATGGCGCCGCCCGGATGCGGACCTGATCCTCTGGGCGGCGTCAAAACGAATGTGACACGCGGATTTAGCGACTTGAATGCGGATCCGCCTAGGAGTCCCCTGCTGTGTGGGTACCCCGTGACAATAAGCTGTCTGGAGAAAAGTTTCTGGTGGTATACCCGATGGTAAATATTAATACTTAAAACCCCCCTGTGGTGAAAATCAAGTTTTTAATGTTGTTTATGTCTATGTAGTGTTTTTAATATGCTTTAAGACAAACCATGCAAATTCATAAGTCAGCTTCATTGCTGAGTATTTTATGTTTGAAACTGCAGTAAACCAAAAACCCGTGGTTTGAAATCGTGGGTGTCTGTGACGTCACAGACTACCATGTAACCAATCACAACAACGTGCCGGCAGGCTTAAGCATATCATTAGGCTTGTTTGAGATGAGCAAATTCTGCGCAGAACCGGTCACCGGTGATCATCGCGAGATGCATGCCGGTTAGAAATGTGTCCGAGGGTGGGTCGCCTTGCTCTGATGTCATGGCGATGTTTGTCAAAAACCTCTCACGAGGGCGAGGCGGCCTCATCAGATTCTGCAGTCGAGCGCAGTTGCTCTCCACCGACTGTGCTGACCAAAAGCACGATGGGAAACGACTTGTTGACGACACAGCTTAATGCCCAGATAGCAACTTTGTGTCGGCCCAGATCCGGCCCACATCTGGCACATGCGGAATGATGATCTGGGCCACATGTGGCGGGAATGATGGCACTTGGGCGGACCGCTCCTGTTTGCCAGATCTGGACCACAAGCAGGCCATAGAAATGCCAAATGTCAGCCAAGAGCAAAGAACTGGACCTTATCTGATCCACAAAATCTTATGTATTATTTATAGAGTAATTTCAGCATTAACAAGCCTGTTTTCAAGCAGAATCACTGAAGGAAAGAAGAAAAAAGAGATGAGCAGAAACACAAGAACTACAACTGACTTCAGTCACAGCCTTAGAGGAAATCAACTGAAGATAAAGACATTAAATCTCTGAAGATCTGATTAAAAATCTCCACAAACAGCATTACCAGCTTCACTTATTACTAACCAGGCTGACTTTATTTCTGTCACACGTCTACAGAAGCTCTTATTGAGAATGAACAGGTTTAACTCATTTGTTACATTTGAGGTTACCATGATGGTGATTGATGTTTCCATTAGTTGGCCTCTTAACTTCATACATATATAATTGTATAGCTGCAATGGTGTGTTGATCAAGCACATTAGCAGCAGCAATAAAATTGAAATGAGATCAGGTGTTGGCTGTTAGCGGTCCATAATTTTACTATCATTGTGAAATGGCCTGAATCAATTATGTTGTTTAGATGAGAAAATGTAATACACTAACGTTACAAGCCCTGTGTTTCTGTGACACAAGCTCAAGCTGTAATGCAGAAATTACTTTTTTTTTTTTTTTTTTTTTAAAGGCACTTTGAGATGACACACTAAGACATCAAGAATCAGCACATGAATCTCAACTATGGTGACAATGAAAAGCATCATGTAGCCGCAATGCATGCTGGGTACTATAGTACAAAACTCCCAGAATGCATCAGAGCATTATGCAGCTGATCTGATTGTCTAAATATTTTGTTTATTGTCACCATCGTAGATTCATATGCTGATTACTGATATCTGTGTTTGTCAAAGTAGTTTCTCTTCTTGTGTTTTTATTTATTTTCAACGTCTAACTGATTTCTGCAATATATCTGGATCTCATCTTGCAGTAACATTTATATTTAATTAATATGACTTCAGTGAAGCAGGCTATTTCATGATAATTACAAAATCATCAATAGTTAAGAATGATAACACTTCAGTTTTCTTTGCTACTGCTAATGTGTTTGACAAAAACACTACTACAGCAGTCAGAAAAGACAAATATATATGTTAAAAGTTAAGAGGCCAACTAATGGAAACATCAATCACCATCATGGTAACCTTAAATGAAACAAACATGAGAGTTAAACTTCTGTTAATTCTCAGTATGAACGTCTGTAGATGTCTGACAGAAATAAAGTCAGTCTGGTTAGTAATAAGTGAAGCTGGTAATGCTGTTTGTGGAGTTGTTTAATCAGATCTTCAGAGATTTAATGTCTTTTATCTTCAGTTGATTTCCTCTAAGGCTGTGGCTGAAGAAAGTTGTAGTTCTTGTGTTTCTGCTCATCTCTTTTTTTCTGTTTCCTTCTTTCCTTCAGTGATTCTGCTTGATAACAGGCTTGTTAATGCTGAGATGACTCTATAAATAATACATAAGATTTTGTGGATCAGATAAGGTCCAGTTCTTTGCTCTTGGCTGACATTTGGCATTTCTATGGCCAGAGTTGGGTAATCCAGGGGTCAAAGAGTAAAAGTCCTGCCATATTTTTATTCCACCCACTGAAGCAATGAGATAAATAGTGATTAATTGAGTGATGATTGAGCATTATTGAAGACACCTGATGATAACAAGCAGAATCACCAAAGGAGAAAATCACAATTTTTAAGTTACCATCATCGAGGTCAGGGTTTGTTTTAGTTGAGCTCTTGACCCTTGATTAGGTTTTGTGTGGGCAGTTTTAACTGCATTAAAACCAACCAGACAAGCAAAGTTAAAAGATGATCAGGTGGTGTTGGTTATGTTTTCACATAATCATTATTTGATCTGAATCACTGAGCTCATTTAGAGTCCAATCTCTGAGTTAGATTTACATTATTGATTACAGCAGCACTGTGATTCTACAGCACAAGATCAGCTTTATCAATACAATTTTTTTTTTTTTCAAAAAAAGTTTTCCTTATCACAAAAAAAAAAAAAAAATATATATATATATATATATAGTTTAGACGCACACAGACATCAAGAATCAGCGTATGAATCTCAACAACGGTGACAAGCAACATATTCTGATCAACAGATCAACTCTGAACATTAGAAAACAAGCTACTAAAAAGTCACAGAAAAACAGCAAAATTTTAATAGTGAGAATAAAGAAAATTAATAAGACAATTCAGCTCATAATTTATTCATGCAGCAATGCATGATGGAAGCCATGGATGAATTTTGATTGGTGGCTCCCAGAATGCACTGCAACATGCTTTATGATGGTCACCACTGTTGAGATTCACAGGATGATTCTTAATGTCTGTGTGTTTAAATGAGCTCTGCTTTTTTTTTTTTTAAATCAGAACTCTAAAAAAAAAAAAAAATTCTGTATTGATAAAGCTGATCTTGTGCTGTAGAATCACAGTGCTGCTGTAATCAATAATGTAAATCTAACTCAGATTGGGTTCTAAATGAGTTCAGATCAAATAATGATTATGTGAAAACATAACCAACAACACCTGATCATTTTTTAACTTTGCTTGTCCGGTTGGTTCTAATGCAGTTAAAACTGCCCAAACAAAATCTAATGTTAAAAAGTCAAGGGTCAAGAGCTCAGCTAAAACAAACCCTGACCTCGATGATGGTAACTTAAAAATTGTGATTTTCTCCTTTGGTGATTCTGCTTGTTATCATCAGGTGTCTTCAATAATGCTCAATCATCACTCAATTAATCACTTATTTATCTCATTAATGCTTTAGTGGGTGGAATAAAAATATGGCAGGACTTTTACTCTTTGACCCCTGGATTACCCAACTCTGTCTATGGCCTGCTTGTGGTCCAGATCTGGCAAACAGGAGCGGTCCGCCCAAGTGCCATCATTCCCGCCACATGTGGCCCAGATCATCATCCCACGTGTGCCAGATGTGGGCCGGATTTGGGCCGACACAAAGTTGCTATCTGCAGAGGTGGGTAATCCAGGGGTCAAAGAGTAAAAGTCCTGCCATATTTTTATTCCACCCACTGAAGCATTAATGAGATAAATAAGTGATTAATTGAGTGATGATTGAGCATTATTGAAGACACCTGATGATAACAAGCAGAATCACCAAAGGAGAAAATCACAATTTTTAAGTTACCATCATCGAGGTCAGGGTTTGTTTTAGTTGAGCTCTTGACCCTTGCCTTTTTAATATTAGATTTTGTTTGGGCAATTTTAACTGCATTAAAACCAACCAGAAAAGCAAAGTTAAAAGATGATCAGGTGTTGTTGGTTATGTTTTTATATAATCATTATTTGATCTGAGTCACTGAACTCATTTAGAACCTAATCTCTGAGTTAGATTTACATTATTGATTACAGCAGCACTGTGATTCTACAGCACAAGATCAGCTTTTACAATATAGAATTTTTTTTTAAAAAAAGTTGTCCTTATCACAAAAAAAGAAAATATTTTAGGCACACACAGACAACAAGAATCAGCGTATGAATCTCAACAACGGTGACAAGCAACATATTCTGATAAACAGATCAACTCTGAACATTAGAAAACAAGCTACTAAAAAGTCACAGAAAAACAGAAAAATTTTAATAGTGAGAATAAAGAAAATTACTAAGACAATTCAGCTCATAATTTATTCATGCAGCAATGCATGATGGGAGGCATGGATGAATTTTGATTGGTGGCACCCAGAATGCACTGCAACATGCTTTATGATGGCCACCACTGTTGAGATTCACAGGATGATTGTTGATGTCTGTGTGTTTAAATGAGTTTTGCTTATTTTTTTTTTTTTAATAAAAAAAAAAATTGCATTGATAAAGCTTATCATCTGCTGTATAATCACAGAGCTGCTGTAGTCAATAATGTAAATCTAACTCAGAGATTAAGCTCTAAATGAGTTCAGTGATTCAGATCAAATAATGATTATGTGAAATCATAACCAACACCTGATCATCTTTTAACTTGTCTGGTTGCTTTTAACACAGTTAAAACTGCCCAAACAAAATCTAATACTAAAAAGGCAAGGGTCAAGAGCTCAACTAAAACAAACCCTGACCTCGATGATGGTAACTTAAAAATTGTGATTTTCTCCTTTGGTGATTCCGCTTGTTATCATCAGGTGTCTTCAATAATGCTCAATCATCACTCAATTAATCACTTGTTTATCTCATTAATGCTTCAGTGGGTGGAATAAAAATATGGCAGGACTTTTACTCTTTGACCCCTGGATTACCCACCTCTGGCTATCTGGGTGCTCATTGGTTTAACATAGTGTTTAACATAGATGTTAGAAATAGAAAGAGCCAGATATGGTATGGGAACATGCAAGATGTATGTTAAAAACATGTCTGTGCTAAAAATGTGTGGAAAATTACAGCCACTAAGAGATGTTCCTAATATGGTAAAAGGACAGAGGCTTTGGCCTTGGAGGTTAGAGATATAAAAGTGAGGAGAAGCTTTCATTCTTTGTCTTACACTCTGCAGCTACTTGTGTTTCTGTTGACTGTCTGACCGTTCTTGCAAGAAATAAAACTTTCGAAAGACAATTGGACATGTTTATCTCTTATGCAGTAGAGTCGGGTTGATTATTTGCCACAACACTACTGTTCTCCTTGCTGTTCTCATTTGTTGTCTGAGGCTTGTTCGGAATACTGTTCTCCTTGCTGTTCTCATTTGTTGTCTGAGGCTGGTTCTCCTTGCTGTTCTCCTTGCTGTTCTTATTTGTTGTCTGAGGCTTGTTCTCCTTTCTGTTCTCCTTGCTGTTCTTATTTGTTGTCTGAGGCTTGTTCTCCTTGCTGTTCACCTCGCTGTTCTCATTTGTTGTCTGAGGTTTGTTCGGAATACTGTTCTCCTCGCTGTTCTCATTTGTTGTCTGAGGCTTGTTCGGAATACTGTTCTCCTTGCTGTTCTTATTTGTTGTCTGAGGCTTGTTCTCCTTGCTGTTCTCCTTGCTGTTCTTATTTGTTGTCTGAGGCTTGTTCTCCTTGCTGTTCACCTCGCTGTTCTCATTTGTTGTCTGAGGCTTGTTCTCCTTGCTGTTCTCCTTGCTGTTCTCATTTGTTGTCTGAGGCTTGTTTTCCTTGCTGTTCTCCTCGCTGTTCTCATTTGTTGTCTGAGGCTTGTTCTCCTTGCTGTTCTCCTCGCTGTTCTTATTTGTTGTCTGAGGCTTGTTCCCCTTGTTGTTCACCTCGCTGTTCTCATTTGTTGTCTGAGGCTTGTTCTCCTTGCTGTTCTCCTTGCTGTTCTCTTTGCTGTTCTCCTTGCTGTTCTCATTTGTTGTCTGAGGCTTGTTCTCCTTGCTGTTCACCTCGCTGTTCTCATTTGTTGTCTGAGGCTTGTTCTCCTTGCTGTTCACCTCGCTGTTCTCATTTGTTGTCTGAGGCTTGTTCTCCTTGCTGTTCTCCTTGCTGTTCTCTTTGCTGTTCTCCTTGCTGTTCTCATTTGTTGTCTGAGGCTTGTTCTCCTTGCTGTTCTCCTTGCTGTTCTCATTTGTTGTCTGAGGCTTGTTCTCCTTGCTGTTCTCCTTGCTGTTCTTATTTGTTGTCTGAGGCTTGTTTGGAATACTGTTCTCCTCGCTGTTCTCATTTGTTGTCTGAGGCTTGTTTGGAATACTGTTCTCCTTGCTGTTCTTATTTGTTGTCTGAGGCTTGTTCTCCTTGCTGTTCTTATTTGTTGTCTGAGGCTTGTTCTCCTTGCTGTTCACCTCGCTGTTCTTATTTGTTGTCTGAGGCTTGTTCTCCTTGCTGTTCTCCTTGCTGTTCTTATTTGTTGTCTGAGGCTTGTTCTCCTTGCTGTTCTCCTTGCTGTTCTTATTTGTTGTCTGAGGCTTGTTCTCCTTGCTGTTCTCCTTGCTGTTCTTATTTGTTGTCTGAGGCTTGTTCTCCTTGCTGTTCTTATTTGTTGTCTGAGGCTTGTTCTCCTTGCTGTTCACCTCGCTGTTCTTATTTGTTGTCTGAGGCTTGTTCTCCTTGCTGTTCTCCTTGCTGTTCTTATTTGTTGTCTGAGGCTTGTTCTCCTTGCTGTTCTCCTTGCTGTTCTCATTTTTTGTCTGAGGCTTGTTCGGAATACTGTTCTCCTCGCTGTTCTTATTTGTTGTCTGAGGCTTGTTTGGAATACATTTCTCCTTGCTGTTCTCATTTGTTGTCTGAGGCTTGTTCGGAATACTGTTCTCCTCGCTGTTCTCATTTGTTGTCTGAGGCTTGTTCGGAATACTGTTCTCCTCGCTGTTCTTATTTGTTGTATGAGGCTTGTTTGGAATACTGTTCTCCTTGCTGTTCTTATTTGTTGTCTGAGGCTTGTTCTCCTTGCTGTTCACCTTGCTGTTCTCATTTTTTGTCTGAGGCTTGTTCGAAATACTGTTCTCCTCGCTGTTCTTATTTGTTGTCTGAGGCTTGTTCTCCTTGCTGTTCACCTCGCTGTTCTCATTTGTTGTCTGAGGCTTGTTCTCCTTGCTGTTCTCCTCGTTGTTCTCATTTGTTGTCTGAGGCTTGTTCTCCTTGCTGTTCACCTTGCTGTTCTCCTTGCTGTTCTTATTTGTTGTCTGGGGCTTGTTCTCCTTGCTGTTCACCTTGCTGTTCTCATTTTTTGTCTGAGGCTTGTTCGAAATACTGTTCTCCTCGCTGTTCTTATTTGTTGTCTGAGGCTTGTTCTCCTTGCTGTTCACCTCGCTGTTCTCATTTGTTGTCTGAGGCTTGTTCTCCTTGCTGTTCACCTCGCTGTTCTCATTTGTTGTCTGAGGCTTGTTCTCCTTGCTGTTCTCCTCGTTGTTCTCATTTGTTGTCTGAGGCTTTTTTGGAATACTGTTCACCTCGCTGTTCTCATTTGTTGTCTGAGGCTTTTTCGGAATACTGTTCACCTCGCTGTTCTCATTTGTTGTCTGAGGCTTTTTCGGAATACTGTTCACCTCGCTGTTCTTATTTGTTGTCTGAGGCTTGTTCTCCTTGCTGTTCTCCTCGTTGTTCTCATTTGTTGTCTGAGGCTTTTTTGGAATACTGTTCACCTCGCTGTTCTCATTTGTTGTCTGAGGCTTTTTCGGAATACTGTTCTCCTCGCTGTTCTTATTTGTTGTCTGAGGCTTTTTCAGAGTACTGTTCGCCCCACCGTTGTCAAAATTGTCAATAAGGGACACACGTTCTGTATCACAAATCACCTGAAATAAAGAAAACAAATTCACAGAAGTTAAAACCAATATCTGGGATTTAAGTTTAAACAAACACAAAAAATGAGTTTTTCCCTCTGATACTTGCTTATTGTAAAGATCCCTGTCCTTCATTCTGAAGTGAAACCACACAAGATCTCTTAAATATGTTAATTAAACTTGGTGGTTCTGTGATGATTTCTGAATGAAACCACACATACATTCACACAGAAAACACAAACAGATACACACCACCTACACTCTCAGAAAAAAAAAAAAGTACAAAATTGTACCTTTAGGGCATGGTATGGGTATGGTACAAAGGTACAAATTTGTACCCTTGTGATTTGTACCTTAAGAGACCAGTGTTGTACTTTTGGTGACGATTTGTGACCCGTCACGGAAACCAGGGACACAAGTCGGCAGCACAACTCTCGAGCAAAATGAGAAAGAAGCATTTTTTTTCAAAATTGGTGATTTTCCCCAGCCAGCACAGCATGGTGGGGCCCAGATGGGTGTCACCTGGGCTGCCTAACTGGGGCCCAGCCAGTTTTGTCCACGGTTTCCATGAAGGCCCCACATGGGTTAGCCCAGATGAAATGAACACTGCTCAGTGTGCACACTACAGGCTGTTAAATGTAACACAGAAACATGCTGGAGTTAATGAGATAATTAGGTGATAACGAGCAGAATCACTGAGGGACAGAGAAAAAACTATGACTTACTTCAACCACAACCTTCAATGAAATCAACTGAAGATAAAAGACATTAAATCATTCAAGATCTGATTAAACAACTACACAAACAGCATTACCAGCTTCACTTATTACTAACCAGACTGACTTTATCTCTGACATTCATCTACAAAAGCTCTTATTAAGAATTACCAGAGGTTTAGATGTTGATGATTTGTTGAAAATAAGTTTGTTTTGATGTCACCGTGATCGAGGGCAGCGCTTACTTCAGTTAGGCAGTTTGACTCTTAATTGTTCTAGCAATAATGTTTCTTAGGCTGCTCTTGCTGTTTGTTATGGCAAAAAAAGCAAGAGCTAATTTGTTTAGCTGTTGTCAGCTGTTCAATGATATGACTCTAATAGTTATGGCTTTGTTCATAGATTAAAATGTTATTCATTTTGTGCTGGATCATCTCCAGAACAACTAAAAAAAAAAAGTTACAAAAATCAGAGCAGAAGAATATATCTGAAAAAAACAATGGACATTAAATATTTTAAAACACCTGCAAAACTTGTTCACACACAGACATCAAGAATCAGCGTATGATTCTCAACAATGGTGACATGCCACAATGCATTCTGGGTGCCTTATACAAAACTCATCCATGGCTCCCAGAATGCATTGCAGCATGAAGCATGTCACCGTTGTTGAGAATCATATGCTGATTCTTGATGTCTGTGTAAGTGAAGCTTGCAAGGGGTTTTTAGTGAACAATGTATTTTTCAAACTTTCTAATTAAAATATTTCTATTGTTGTATTCAAGAAAAGATCCAGCACAAAGTTAATCATATTTTGCTCATAAAAAGCTCAGTCACTACATCAGTGAATTAAGCCACTAAATGATGACTATATCTTTATCATTTAGCAGCTGATCACATTGTCTCTTGCTTTTCTTGCCATAACAATCAGCCAGAGAATAAATTAAAAGTTATAGGTAAGAGTCAAACTGGCTAACTGAAGTAAGCGCTGACCTCGATCACGGTGACATCAAACAAAACTATTATTTTCAACAAATCATCAACATCTAAACCTCTGGTAATTCTCATCTTTTGTAGATGAATGTCAGAAATAAAGTCAGTCTGGTTAGTAATAAGTGAAGCTGGTAATGCTGTTTGTGTAGTTGTTTAATCAGATCTTGAATGATTTAATGTCTTTTATCTTCAGTTGATTTCATCGAAGGTTGTGGCTGAAGTTGTAGTTCTTGTTGTTTCTCTGTCTTTTGGTGATTCTGCTCGTTATCACCTAATTATCTCATTAACTCCAGCATGTTTCTGTGTTACATTTAACAGCCTGTAGTGTGCACACTGAGCAGTGTTCAGTTCATCTGGGCTAACCCATGTGGGGCCTTCATGGAAACCATGGACAAAACTGTCTGGGCCCCAGTTAGGCTGCCCAGGTGACACCCATCTGGGCCCCACCATGTTGTGCTGGCTGGGTCGTTTTTTTGCAGAATCTGTTAGTTGAGATCATGAAGAAGCCTTTCCATGTTTGAGATAGCAGTATTGGTATATGTAAAAGCGTACATTTTGAGGTTGAAATCGGCTTGTTTTTCGTAGATTCTAGCACGCAGTAGGGGCGTGTCATGTCTGTGTGTATTTCCATACTGGGAAGCGTGGCTACTTACTATGCAGCGCTCTGGCCGGCTCTAACTGATATCAAAATTCAATGAAGAACCGTGGCCGTTACACCAAAAATGTTTTGAAGTACTTCTTCAACAAGCCGGATGCTTATGAACAAGCGCTCACTGATTCTGAAGACGTTCTGAGCGACGACGAAAGCGGCATAATAAGACATTACCTCTCTGGAGTCGGGTAACGCGCTGGCGCATTTTGCAGGATTTTTTTCACATTGCAGCAAAACAGACTTAAAATACTCCGTCATTTTTTGTCATAGAGACATAAGTAATATATCAATTGAAACTATAGAATGTCTTCTTTTATTTGTGTACACTCAGAGTAAAAACAAAATGTTGTGCTTTTTGTAAAATAAAGAAAACTAACATGATGCGTGATTTCTCCTCTCCCTCTGAACGAAGTCCAATCTGATAGTTCTCAGAAAATGAACTGTAACTTAGTGAATACTAATCATAAAAAAATTATACTTATGTCTGAAAAAACGTTGAAATGTCAAGTTTTAAAACGTGTAAGTCAAATCGAAAACAAACCTTCTGTGTTTATGTAATCTGTATGAAAAGAGAGCCATGTCAGAAATCCGTGGTTCAGCTCATTATCCGCTAATGCGGCCACGCCCACTGAGCCAGCGCTATTCAGACGCAAATTCAGTCAATACATGCATACATCGTCTCAATCGTGTATTTATTGTCTTGAAAAGTGTTTTGAATAGCCATAGTTAGCGATCTCTGGCCTCTGTTAGTCCAGTTATTTCCTGGATTGCCTATTCTTCTTTAACAGGCTTCTCAGGTGAGAACATTTCATTTCATGATTATAGTGACCAAAATGATCACGGTTATCACAGAATCCTGTTCAAAAAGTCAATTCACCAAGTTTTATGTGGAAAACCAGCAAATAACAAATAAAATTAGCATCAATATGTACTTTTTCTTTACATAAACATTAAAATAATAACATTAAAAATGATGGGCAGATTTTAAAGGAGTGTCTTGCAACATGTTATCTACAATGCACAAGTTCAAATTGAGTTTTGACAAAAAAAGTCACATATTTCAGCCTCTAAATCATTTTTATAAAAGTCAAAAAAGATAAATTACTGACATTCAGAGTTGGGTAATCCAGGGGTCAAAGAGTAAAAGTCCTGCCATATTTTTATTCCACCCACTGAAGCATTAATGAGATAAATAAGTGATTAATTGAGTGATGATTGAGCATTATTGAAGACACCTGATGATAACAAGCAGAATCACCAAAGGAGAAAATCACAATTTTTAAGTTACCATCATCGAGGTCAGGGTTTGTTTTAGTTGAGCTCTTGACCCTTGATTAGGTTTTGTGTGGGCAGTTTTAACTGCATTAAAACCAACCAGACAAGCAAAGTTAAAAGATGATCAGGTGGTGTTGGTTATGTTTTCACATAATCATTATTTGATCTGAATCACTGAGCTCATTTAGAGTCCAATCTCTGAGTTAGATTTACATTATTGATTATAGCAGCACTGTGATTCTACAGCACAAGATCAGCTTTATCAATACAATTTTTTTTTTTTTTCAAAAAAAGTTTTCCTTATCACAAAAAAAAAAAATATATATATATATATATATATATATATATATAGTTTAGACGCACACAGACATCAAGAATCAGCGTATGAATCTCAACAACGGTGACAAGCAACATATTCTGATCAACAGATCAACTCTGAACATTAGAAAACAAGCTACTAAAAAGTCACAGAAAAACAGCAAAATTTTAATAGTGAGAATAAAGAAAATTAATAAGACAATTCAGCTCATAATTTATTCATGCAGCAATGCATGATGGAAGCCATGGATGAATTTTGATTGGTGGCTCCCAGAATGCACTGCAACATGCTTTATGATGGTCACCACTGTTGAGATTCACAGGATGATTCTTAATGTCTGTGTGTTTAAATGAGCTCTGCTTTTTTTTTTTTTAAATCAGAACTCTAAAAAAAAAAAAAAATTCTGTAT
The DNA here is from genome assembly GCA_036281575.1 of Ancherythroculter nigrocauda. Classification (NCBI taxonomy): domain Eukaryota; kingdom Metazoa; phylum Chordata; class Actinopteri; order Cypriniformes; family Xenocyprididae; genus Ancherythroculter; species Ancherythroculter nigrocauda. The sequence goes on along the minus strand of VTFQ01000002.1, from coordinate 56,303,695 downwards.
TGATAAAGCTGATCTTGTGCTGTAGAATCACAGTGCTGCTGTAATCAATAATGTAAATCTAACTCAGATTGGGTTCTAAATGAGTTCAGATCAAATAATGATTATGTGAAAACATAACCAACAACACCTGATCATTTTTTAACTTTGCTTGTCCGGTTGGTTCTAATGCAGTTAAAACTGCCCAAACAAAATCTAATGTTAAAAAGTCAAGGGTCAAGAGCTCAGCTAAAACAAACCCTGACCTCGATGATGGTAACTTAAAAATTGTGATTTTCTCCTTTGGTGATTCTGCTTGTTATCATCAGGTGTCTTCAATAATGCTCAATCATCACTCAATTAATCACTTATTTATCTCATTAATGCTTTAGTGGGTGGAATAAAAATATGGCAGGACTTTTACTCTTTGACCCCTGGATTACCCAACTCTGCTGACATTTACAATGCACATTAACCTTTATTATAAATAGTATGCGGTCCATGCAGCTTTACAGGGGGTATGGCTTATCTAAATGAGATGTAAATGAGCCCTATTGTCACTCCCAGCAGGTGAGAACAGGCGAGAACTGCAACTTTAGAGGCGTTTTTCTCCCTATAGAGCTTTCTTGAGTGACTACCTTCAAATGGCCACAACTTCTCCAAATATTATCAGATTTCCATGTGTCACACATCGTTGGAAAGCTTGGAGACTACACTTTCAGAATCTGTGAATAACTCAAAATGCCCCAGAACCGACTTGTGTCCCTACTTTCCGTGACTGGTCACATTTTTGTACCTTTATTTAACAGTACAAAAAATGACCCTTCAAAAAGGGTACAAAATTGGCTTTGACAGCGTACAATCGTTGACTATAATGAGATATATATATATTTTACACACACACACACACACACAGAATTAAAATCAGAATTTATTAAATCCTTTTCATTTTCACATTTTACAACATTTCATTTTAAACACATTTTTAAACATTCCATATGAGTCCATCTTGCCGGGTGTTAAAAAGTAACACTGAAGCAGTGTTAAAGTTAATGAGATAATTGATTGATGATTGAGTGATGATTGACAATTAGTGGAGACACCTGATGATAATAAGCAGAATCACTGAAGAAACATCAAGAGAAAAATAGAGAGACACAACAACTACAACTGACTTCCAGCCATTAAACATTATTACACTTATTATTAACCAGTTTGATTTGATTTCTGTCATACATCAACAAAAGTTCTTATTGAAAATGAACAGATGTTTAGATGTTAATGTTTTAATGAAAGTTTAGTTTGAAGTCACCATGATGGTGAAAAGCATTTCCTTTAGTTGGGATCTTGACTCTATTAATTAACATTCATTTTTTTCTGGCTGTGTTTGTAGAGCACATTTGTTGATCAATTTAGGTTTACAATGCTTTGGAAAGCACAGTGATAATGGTTGTGTTTTCTCATTGTGAAATGGCCAGATTCATTGGTGACATCCAGTATTAACTGGTGATATAGATGTTATATTATTTCTTTGTAGTAAATCTGTGTAACCGCTTGAGATACAGCAGAGCTTTTATAATCGGAAGGGTTTTTTTTAAACACACACAGACATCAAGAATCAGCAAATGACCCTCAACAATGGTGACAATCAAACAAAGTGCTTCATGTTGCAGTGCATGATGGGAGCCACCAATCAAAACTCATCCATGGCTCCCATCATGCATTGCTGCATGAATAAATTATGCAGCTGAATTGTCCTGTAATTTTCGTAAATTGTTCATGTTTGCATTATTGTTGTTTTGTTGTGACAGTAGCTTGTTTTGTGATGTTCAGAGTTGATCTGTTTGTCAGTATTTTGTATTTATCGTCACCGTTCTTGAGAATCATATGCTGATTCTTGATGTCTGTGTGTGTTTAAACACTGAAGCTACAGTGCATAATGTATTATTCTTAAAAAAAAAAAGGAAGAAAAAAAAGTCATACTGCAGTTGGATCTCAAGCTGTAAAATCACAGGACTACAATCATCAATACTAAAGCTACACATCAAGCACAGAGATTTAGACTCTAAACATCAGGCAACATGACAATAAAATCATCATCAAATTATATTGTGACCAGGTCCTATTTTCTCTGACCATAACAAATGTGCTTTACAAACACAAAGTTGGAGCAGTCAAAGAAAAAATTATAATAAAAGGTAAAGAGTCAAGAGCCCAACTAAAGCAAACGCTGACCTCTTTCATGGTGACTTGAAATGAAACTCCATAAAACATTAATTAACACCTTTTTTCTCTCTTTCCTTCAGTGATTCTGCTTATTATCATCAGGTGTCTCCACTAATTGTCAATCATCACTCAATCATCAATCAATTATCTCATTAACTTTAACACTGCTTCAGTGTTACTTTTTAACACCCGGTAAGATGGACTCATATGGAATGTTTAAAAATGTTTCAAATGAAATGTTGTAAAATGTGAAAATGAAAAGCATTTAATAAATTCTGATTTTAATTCAGTGTGTGTGTGTGTGTAAAAAAAAAAAAAAAAAATGTATATATATATAAATCACAAGGGTACAAATTTGTACCTTTGTACCATTGTACCCCTAAAGGTACAATTTTGTACTTTTTTTCTGAGAGTGTATAGCTGCACCCCTGAACAACATGAACGCATTCATAAATTCATTATTCATCATTCACAATGCGCTATATTCATTATAGTGATTCAAACGTTGTCCATTGATAATGCGGTGGTAGCTTGCAGACGATCTCTACACAAAAGCTGCGCATGTTCATTCTCCAGGCGTTCGACTGTTTTTGGAAATACTTGTATCTTTTATAAATATGATTCAACTAAAGGCTTTTCGGCAATACGAAGGATGCTATACTACTCTATAGGTACTTAAGTTTAACATGAGATTGTGTGATTTTAAGTGAATTAATATTTGTGTTTTCCAAAGTGACATGTAGCCAATGAATCTGTGCTCTGCATTTCACCAAGTGCACACACACAGCAGTGAATATTGAACACAATGTAATGTATTGTGTAATCACCACGAACCAATGAGAATTCAGATCAAGCTGTCTTAAACTCACAAAACAAACTCCAAACCAACTTCATTTTGGCTGAAAATTGTCACACCAATTCATTTTTCAATTTTGCTTGAAATATTTCAGGGTTCTCAAAGTTGGCATTCTGTTGTAAATTGAGTTTTTTTGCACAAAGTGTCTCACCTGATGATGATTGTGTGGTTTCCTCATTCCTGTTTGAAAAATAACAAACTCTTACTTTGGTCAATTAGAATAAAAATACATACTTTAACATATTTCTAAAGATTATATTTGCACAATACATCTCATTTATTTTTTGTATAATCAGCAGTATGTAATATTTGCCTTTTTGTCTTGCGTGTGTAGATCTCCAGTAGATCAGCAGATAGCAAATCACACCCGCAACTGCTACAACCACAAGTACAATAACACTTATTCCTGCTGCTGCAGCTGGAGACAGACCTGAATCTGGAACAGATAAAGACAGACATTATTAAAAGATATCAACTGATAATCGCTATTTTGACTAATATTTAAAAATTATACATCTGATATTGATTTAATTAATGAGATTAACAGGAACCCAGGTGAAAAAAGTATACTTGAGTGCATTAAAAAAATACGTAAATACCAGCAAGTGCATTTGTAGTACATTCTTTATTTTGGTGCTAAATACTACTTAAAGGTGTGCTTTCGATGCTTTAACCCCTTAACTGTCACAGTCCCACTGGTCGGGCGCCTCCCAACCAGCACACCCTTGTTTAGCACATGGTTTAGCCCAGATGAAATGAACACTGCTCAGTGTGCACACTACAGGCTATTAAATGTAACACTGAATTGGTCTTGGAGTTAATGAGATAATTAGGTGATAACGAGCAGAATCACTGAAGGACAGAGAAACAACAAGAACTACAACTTCAGCCACAGCCTTCGATGAAATCAACTGAAGATAAAAGACATTAAATCTCTGAAGATCTGATTAAACATCTCCACAAACAGCATTACCAGCTTCACTTATTACTAACCAGACTGACTTTATTTCTGACATTCATCTACAAAAGATGAGAATTACCAGAGGTTTAGATGTTGATGATTTGTTGAAAATAATAGTTTTGTTTGATGTCACCGTGATCGAGGTCAGTCGTTGCTTTAGTTAGGCAGTTTGACTCTTAACTTTTTTAATGTTAGTTTTACTGTGTCTGTTATAGCTGTTTGTTATTGGCAACAATGACAAGTGAAAATATGATCAGCTGCTTTATGATAAGAACATAACTGTCATGTAGTGGCTTATTTCACTCATCTAATGGCTGAGCTTTATATGAATAAAATGTTAAGTTTGTGTTGACTCTTCTAGAAATACAATGATAAAACGGTTTTAGTCAGAAAAGCTGAATGAATTTGAAAACGCATTGTACACTAAACACTTTAAAACTCCAGCAATACTTCCTCACACACAGACATCTACAATCAGCGTATGAATCTCAACAATGGTGACATGCTTCATGCCACAATGCATTCTGGGTGCGTCATGCAAAACTCATCCATGGACCCCAGAATGCATTGCGGCATGAAGCATGTCACCATTGTTGAGATTCATACGCTGATTCTTGATATATGTTTGTGAGTAAATCTCACCCTAGTTTAAAGTGCTTAGTGTACCATCTGTTTTAAAACTCATTCAGATTTTCTGATTAAAACTGTGCTGGATCTTTACATGAGTCACAGTTAGTAAGATATTGCTCATATTAAACTCAGTTATAAGATCAATGAATTAAGTCACTGTGCAGAGATTATAGTCTTATCATGAAGCAGTCACAGCATCAGATTGTGTTTTCTCTTGTTTTTCTTGCCATAACTAATTCAGTTACAGCAGCCAGAGAAACCCTGACATTATAAAAACAAGTCAAACTACTCAACTAAAGTAAACTCTGATCACCATGATGGTAACATAAAAAAAATCAATAAAACATCATCAACAAAAAACTGTCTCTTAATTCTCAATAAGAGCTTCTGTATATGGAGTTGTTTAATCCTCTGCTGAGATCTGGAGAGATTTAATGTCTTCTTTTATCTTCAGTTGATTTCATCTAAGGCTGCGGCTGAAGTCAGTTGTAGTTCTAGTGTTTCGATTTTTTCTGTTCTTGTTGTTTCTTTCTTTCATTCATTCTTCTTGTTAACAGCAATCATCTCAATCATCACTCAATTAATTACTTAATTATCTCATTAAATCCAACACTGATTCAGTGTTACCTTAGTGTGTAGTGTGCACTCTGAACAATGTTCATTTCATCTGGGCTAAACCATGTGGGCCCTACATGGGTGTGCTGGCTGAGAGGCGTCCCGCCAGCAGGATCGTGACAGTTAAGAGGTTAAAATTAATTTCGATCTAAGTAGACTTTTACATAATAATTCTAAGTTTAAATGACAATCACAAATATATTACTAATGTTCTAGTTATAAGTACATTTTCCCAACTGTGGTACTTAAGTACACTTAATATAAATGCACTAACCAGAGGTGGGTAATCCAGGGGTCAAAGAGTAAAAGTCCTGCCATATTTTTATTCCACCCACTGAAGCATTAATGAGATAAATAAGTGATTAATTGAGTGATGATTGAGCATTATTGAAAACACCTGATGATAACAAGCAGAATCACCAAAGGAGAAAATCACAATTTTTAAGTTACCATCATCGAGGTCAGGGTTTGTTTTAGTTGAGCTCTTGATCCTTGCCTTTTTAATGTTAGATTTTGTTTGGATAGTTTTAACTGCATTAAAACCAGCCAGACAAGCAAAGTTAAAGATGATCAGGTGTTGTTGGTTATGTTTTCTCAAAATCATTATTTGATCTGAATCACTGAACTCATTTAGAGCCCAATTTCTGAGTTAGATTAACATTATTGATTACAGCAGCACTGTGATTCTACAGCACAAGATCAACTTTATCAATACATTTTTTTTTTTTTTGAGTTCTAATTTAAAAAAAAAAAACTAATTTAAATACACAGACATCAAGAATCATCTTGTGAATCTCAACAGTGGTGAGAATAATAAAGCATGTTGCAGTGCATTCTGGGTGCCACCAATCAAAATTCATCTATGGCTCCCATCATGCATTGCTGCATAAATAAATTATGAGCTGAATTCTCTTAGTAATTTTCTTTATTCTCACTATTTAAATTTTGATGTTTTTATGTGTCTTTTTAGTAGCTTGTTTTCTAATGTTCAGAGTTGATCTGTTGATCAGAATATGTTGCTTGTCACCGTCGTTGAGATTCATACTCTGATTCTTGATGTCTGTGTGTGCCTAACCTACTTTGTCCTTCATATATATTATATATATATTTATATTTATTTATATATTTTTTTTTGTGATAAGAACAACTTTTTAAAAAAATTCTGTATTGTAAAAGTTAATCTTGTGCTGTAGAATCACAGTGCTGCTGTAATCAATAATGTAAATCTAACTCAGAGATTGAGCTCTAAATGAGTTCAGTGATTCAGATCAAATAATGATTATGTGAAAACATAACCACCACCATCATCTTTTAACTTTGCTTGTCTGGTTGGTTTTAATGCAGTTAAAACTGCCCAAACAAAATCTAATATTAAAAGGTCAAGGGTCAAGAGCTCAACTAAAACAAACCCTGACCTCGATGATGGTAACTTAAAAATTGTGATTTTCTCCTTTGGTGATTCTGCTTGTTATCATCAGGTGTCTTCAATAATGCTCAATCATCACTCAATTAATCACTTAATTATCTCATTAATGCTTCAGTGGGTGGAATAAAAATATGGCAGGACTTTTACTCTCTGAACCCTGGATTACCCACCTCTGGTCTCCGGACATATGCATTATGCAGGAATATGCATATAGAATGTTTCCACGGTAACCTTGTACACAAGTACAGCGTTTCAAGGAGAAAAACAGCTTTTACTGCCATCTAGTGGGATTAATACTAAAACACCAATACCTATCATGTTTCATCAACTTTGGAACTCAAGGGTAGAATCATGCAATTCTGCAAAATACAGTCGAGGTATTTGGACAATAAAAGTTGTTTTTAACAGAATGGATACACTAATGAATTTTACACAATAATAACAATATAATAATAATCATAAGAAGAAGAATCAGCTGTGGCGGAGGCGCAATAAATCAGACAAAGCTGAAGTGGCACATTTTATACACCAACAGCTTCAGACTTCACGGCAGCACGGTTATTGTTGGATGTACTGTTACAGACAGAGATACTGACCATCAGTTAATTGTGAGAAAAAAAGTCAGAATTCTGACTTTTTATCACGCAATTGCGACTTTATGTCTCAGAATTCTAACTTTATAACTCCCAATTCTGAGATAAAAAGTCGCAATTAATCTTTTTTTTTTTTTTTTTTTTTTTAGTGGCGGAAACGGGCTTCCATATCCAACAGTTTATACGGTTTCCACTTGATGTTCGCCAACTACACAGAAACAAAGCCCACTTCATGGCCATAGCTGGACTTCCCGGTGTAGTTGGTGCTATAGATGGGACACGTGTCCGAATTATTGCACCATCAGAAGATGAGCATGCATATGTAAATAGAAAAAAAATCCACAGCATTAACACTCAGATAGTTTTTGATGCTAGCTACACTATTCTAGACATTGTCGCCAAGTGGCCAGGCACAACACATGATTCGCGGATCCTGCAGGAGAGTGGCTTGAGGCTGCTGTTTGAGAGGCATCATGTGCCAGCTGGATGTCACTTCCCACTGAGCAAATTATGTCCAGAAGACGTCTTTTTGAGGTCTTGTCTCAGGTTGAAAAGACGTCCACTGAGGGGCCAGAATGAAAGTTTTTATGACGTCTTTTTTTGATGTCTTCTGAACATCCAATATAGACACATGCAGAATCACCAAAGGAGAAAGAATCACAATTTTTAAGCGACCATCGTGGAGATGAGTGTTTGCTTTAGTTGAGCTCTTGACCCTTGACTTTTTATATTAGATTTTGTTTGGGCTGTTAACTGAGTGATAAGAGAAAAAATGATTAGGTGGTGTTGGTTATGTTTTCACAATCATTATTTGATCTGAATCACTGAACTCATTTAGAGCTCAATCTCTGAGTTAGATTTACATTATTGATTACAGCAGCACTGTGATTCTACAGCAGAAGATCAGCTTTATCAATATAATCTGAAGGATTTCACATAAGGTGTTCTGATATATTAAAAAAAAAAAAAAAACTTTCTCGTAGGCACACACGGACATCAAGAATCAGCCTGTGAATCTCAACAACGGTGACAAGCAACATATTCTGATCAACAGATCAACTCTGGACATTAGAAAACAAGCTACTAAACAGTCACATAAAAACATAAAAAAATAAATAAAATAAAAATAGTGAGAATGGAAAGGAAATTACTAAGACAATTAAGCTCATAATTTATTCATGAAGCAATGCATGATGGGAGCCTTGGATGAATTTTGATTGGTGGCACCCAGAATGCACTGCAACATGCTTTATTATTCTCACCACTGTTGAGATTCAGAGGATGATTCTTGATGTCTGTGTGTGCCTAAAATAAAAAATACTTTTTTTTTTTTTTTTATTTGTTCAACACACCTTTTCTGAAATCCTTTGAATCATGTTGTAAGAGCTGAGCTTCTGCTGTAGAATCACAGTGCTGCTGTAATCAATAATGTAAATCTAACTCAGAGATTGAACAGAGTTCAGTGATTCAGGTCAAATAATGATCATCTTTTTTATTTACTTGTCTGGCTGTTATGACTCAGTTAACTGCCCAAACAAAATCTAACATTAAAAAGTCAAGGGTCAAGAGCTCAACTAAAACAAACCCTTGATGATGGTAACTTAAAAATTGTGATTTTTCTCCTTTGGTGATTCTGTGTGTTCGTTTATATCGGATGTTCAGAAGACATCAAAAAAAGACGTCATAAAAACTTTCATTCTGGCCCCTCGGTGGACGTCTTTTCAACCTGAGCCAAGACCTCAAAAAGACGTCTTCTGGACATAATTTGCTCAGTGGGTTGCCTCGCAGACATGAGAAATATATCTATAGAAAGCTTCAAATGTGTACTTTTAAATTAAATAATTCAAAACGAAAAGAATAGGCCACTCTCTGATTATGTAGGGCAAATCCGAATTAAATGTGCATTTTCTCTCTAAGTGCGCATAAAACACCTTAAGTAAAAAGCATATTGAAAAAAATTGCACATGGAACCTAAAATGTATTGAACTTTTCAATATGTATTCACAGTCTCACTCAAGACATTTTATGTTTTAGAGCCCACAAGAAAACTTGTAGTGTTGTGGAAAGGGGCATTGGGCAGATGAAACGTCGGTTTCATGTCCCACATGGGGAAATCCGTCTAACTCCAGAGAAAGCAAGCAGAATCATCACTGTCTGTGCCATTCTGCACAACCTGTGCAAGCAACAAAATATCCCACAGCCAGAGGAGAATGAAGATGATGATGATGATGATGATGATGATGATGATGATGATGATGATGATGATGATAATGATGATGATGATGGCGACGACGTTGATGCTGCTGACGAAGGCAGAGTGGCTGTACAAAGTGGACTGGCATACAGGGACCAGTTTGTCAACATACACTTTGGGTAAACTATCACAACCACTATCCTGCTAATAAGAGCAGAATCACAGACTAAGAGACTTACTTTTTAGCTTTAGTAAGTGCAATAGTATAGATACATGGACCTTGGGTTACCAAGCTATAAGAAGTACTTAAATTACAATTATATAACTTTAACTTGCATCTACACAAATGAGTCAAAACATAAGTTAGTGTAATGTTTTTATTCAAGGGATTGTCTGTGTTTAAGCATGTTTAGTTTCTGAGAATAGTACTCCTCTTGTAACTGAAGAAGCCTCTCTTGTGCATCAAGGAGCCTATGCTGTTTCTTTAATAAACTAATTTCGAGCTCCAATTTCTGTTCCAACAGAGATGCTGATGGAGCAGAACCACCACCAGCGGCTGCAGGACTGGCAGGAGCCGGGCCTGGAGAAAGAGCAGCAGGAGCCAGGAGGGCAGGAAGGAGGGGAGCAGGAGCATCATCATGATTGCCAAATGAAGTGATGGCCCTGAGAAAGAGAGAGAGAGAAAAATAACATTTTATTTTGTGTAGCCTTTGAGTCATTTTCAAAATTATTGATATCATCATTTTGTTAGTCATTGTAATTTTATGATTTGTAATTGATTTATTGACATTACTGTCCCAGCTGTGAATAAGTATATGAGGCAAATGTTCCATTAAATAAATAAAATAAACATAGCCTACCCCTCAAGCTCATTCAGCAGCTGCATTGCAGGATCAATGCACCACTCCAGCCCTGTTATGCTTGTGTCCGAGTGCCCAAGTACACTGTACACCATTGAAGCAACAGGTGACAGAGCCCTGATCCTCTTCCTCATGAATACAATAAATATTTTGAAGTATAGATTTTAATCTGCAAAGGTTAACATTACGGTTAACTTGAAAAGAATGTCCTACCTGTGGCAGTTGTTTGTCACTTGAATTCGGCGATCTCTGCCCTTGCCTGAGATTGCAGCGCTTTTCACAGTCATCCATTCTCAGCACAAGGGGGAAAGCCGCATTTATTTGCCCATATATTCCCACGCATCTTTTTTATCCCAACCCCAAATTTCCCTTTAATTATATCTTTCTTCTCGTCCATAAGTTGGGCGAGAAGTAAGAGCTGTTCTTATGTCCAATTCAGCTTTCTTTACGTTTGCACGTCTTATCAGCCATGATTTTTCTAGTCTATTATTTAAAAGGCTGTTTATATGCATATCTACTAATTGTTTACGAGATGCAGACATGTAAGAGGCTGATAATTATAGCTGACCATATACTTGTGTAATTAGTAATTTAAATACAGAGGTGGGTAATCCAGGGGTCAAAGAGTAAAAGTCCTGCCATATTTTTATTCCATCCACTGAAGCATTAATGAGATAAATAAGTGATTAATTGAGTGATGATTGAGCATTATTGAAGACACCTGATGATAACAAGCAGAATCACCAAAGGAGAAAATCACAATTTTTAAGTTACCATCATCGAGGTCAGGGTTTGTTTTAGTTGAGCTCTTGACCCTTGACTTTTAATATTAGATTTTGGTTGGGCAGTTTTAACTGCATTAAAACCAACCAGACAAGCAAAGTTAAAAGGTGATCAGGTGTTATCGGTTATGTTTTCTCAAAATTGCTATTTGATTTGAATCACTGAACTCATTTAGAGCTGCACTGTGATTCTACAGCACAAGGTCAGCTTTTACAATATGGAATTTTTTAAAAGAAAAGTTATTTTAGGCACACACAGACATCAAGAATCAGCGTATGAATCAGCGTATGAATCTCAACAACGGTGACAAGCAACATATTCTGATCAACAGATCAACTCTGAACATTAGAAAACAAGCTACTAAAAAGTCACAGAAAAACAGCAAAATTTTAATAGTGAGAATAAAGAAAATTACTAAGACAATTCAGCTCATAATTTATTCATGCAGCAATGCATGATGGGAGCCATGGATGAATTTTGATTGGTGGCACCCAGAATGCACTGCAACATGCTTTATTATTCTCACCACTGTTGAGATTCACAGGATGATTCTTGATCTCTGTGTGTTTAAATGAGTGCTGTTTTTTTATTTTTTTTTAAAATTATTTTATTTTATTTTATTATTAAATCAGAGCTGTTAACCTCTTAACTGTCACGATCCCGTTGGCGGGACGCCTCCCAGCCAGCACACCCATGTAGGGCCACATGGTTTAGCCCAGATGAAATGATCATTGTTCAGAGTGCACACTACACACTAATGTAACACTGAATCAGTGAGATAATTAAGTCATTAATTAAATGATGATTGAGAATTATTGAAGATAGCAGCTGTTAACAAGCAGAATCAACGAAGGAAAGAGAAACAAGAACAGAAAAAATCGAAACACTAGAACTACAACTGACTTCATCCGCCTTAGATAAAAGAAGACATTAAATCTCTCAAGATCTCAGCAGAGGATTAAACAACTCCATATACAGAAGCTCTTATTGAGAATTAAGAGAGGTTTTTTTGTTGTTGATTTTTTATTGAAATTTGTTTAGGTTTTTGTTACCATCATGGTGATCAGTGTTTACTTTAGTTGGGTAGTTTGACTTGTCTTTATAATGTTAGAGTTTCTTTGGCTGCTGTAACTGAATTAGTTATAGCAAGAAACACAAAAGAAAACACAATCAGATGATTCATGATAAGAATATCTTCATTGTGTAGTGGCTTAATTCACTGATCTTATAACTGAGTTTAATATGAACAATATCTTACATATTGTGATTCACGTAAAAATCCAGCGCAGTTTTAGTCAGAAAATCTGAATGAGTTTTAAAGAGATTGTACACTAAACACTTTAAACTATGGTTAAATTCATTCACAAACATAAATCTAGAATCAGCGTAGGAATCTCAACAATGGTGACATGCTTTTTTTTTTTCATTATGCACCCAGAATGCATTGCAGCATGAAGCAGAGTTTTAAAGTGTTTAGTGTACAATGTGTTTTAAAACTCAGTCAGATTTTCTGATTAAAACCGTTTTATCATTGTATTTCTAGAAGAAAGCCAACACAAACTTAACATTTTATTCATATAAATCTCAGTCATTAGATCAGTGAATTAAGCCACTACATGACAGTTATGTTCTTATCATAAAGCAGCTGATCATATTTTCTCTTGTCATTATTGCCATAACAAACAGCTACAACAACCACAGTAAAACTAACACTAAAAAAGTCAAGAGTAAAACTGCCTAACTAAAGCAAAGACTGACCTTGATCACGGTGACATCAAACAAAACTATTATTTTCAACAAATCATCAATATCTAAACCTCTGTTAATTCTCAGTAACATCTTTTGTAGATGTTTGTCAGAAATAAAGTCAGTCTGGTTAGTAATAAGTGAAGCTGGTAATGCTGTTTGTGGAGATGTTTAATCAGATCTTCAGAGATTTAATGTCTTTTATCTTCAGTTGATTTCATCTAAGGCTGTGGCTGAAGTTGTAGTTCTTGTTGTTTCTCTGTCCTTCGGTGATTTTGCTTGTTATCACCTAATTATCTCATTAACTCCAACACTGATTCAGTGTTACATTTAACAGCCTGTAGTGTTCACACTGAGCAGTATTCATTTCATCTGGGCTAAACATAGGTGTGCTGGTTGGGAGGCGTCCAGCCAGCAGGACCGTGAGTTCAGTGATTCAGATCAAATAATAATTATGTGAAAACATAACCAACACCACCTGATCATCTTTTAACTTTGCTTGACTAGCTGTTACATCAGCCCAAACAAAATCTAACATTAAAAAGTCAAGGGTCAAGAGCTCAACTAAAACAAACCCTGACCTCGATGATGGTGGCTTAAAAATTGTGATTTTCTCCTTTGGTGATTCTGCTTGTTATCATCAGGTGTCTTCAATAATGCTCAATCACCACTCAATTAATCACTTATTTATCTCATTAATGCTTCAGTGGGTGGAATAAAAATATGGCAGGACTTTTACTCTTTGACCCCTGGATTACCCACCTCTGTTTAAATATACTTATAATTGTGTAATTAGTAATTTGCGTAACTACAATTTAAAACCCTGATTTAAATATGGCAACATTTGTATTTTAAAACCTTTATTTGAATGTGGCAACATGATACTTTGTTCTACAATATTTCTATGATTAAATCACTGACAGAGACACCACCACCACACCCTCTTAACCTGAATTAGCTGACTTTACTAGACAATTACATGGAAACTAGGGGTGTGACGAGATGTCGTGTCACGAGGTCTCGCGAAATTAAAATGTGACGACGAATATGTTACGTTTACATTATGCATTTAAATAAAAAAAATTAAAAAGTGAAAGTAAACGCGAGCGCGCATTCAATATCTTCCAATATGAAAGCTATTTTAGGCTGGGCAGTGTAGTTGTAACCCTCTCTTAGCTCTGTATCAAAGAAAAATTTGGTCTTATTTGCAATTTGAATATTGAGAGAGTGCGATTATGGTTGCACTTATTGTAAAGATGTTACCATAAAAACGAATAACAGTTTTCTCTTAATCTTATTAAGCACAAACAGTAAGGTTTCATTTGTTAACATTAGTTAATGCACTGTGAACTATCATGAACTAACAATGAATGACTATTTTTATTAACTAACATTAACATGTTAGATTAATAAATACTGTAGCAAATATATTGCTCATTGTTAGTTTATGTTGGTTAATACATTAATGTTAATAAATGAGCCCTTATTGTAAAGTGTTACCATTTTTATTTATACTGTTTTTATTTCTATGATCAGTTTGTGGAAAGGAGTTCAGTTAGGAGGTCAAAAGTTGTAGAAGCTCATAAATCATGTACAGTAAGGTCTGAAGAGACTGAAATCATACAGAAGAGAAGTCAGTCAGTTGAGTTTGTGGAAAACCTTTTACAGTACTTGAGTATTGTTGTCTTTTACCGCATATGATAATTCATACTCAGAAAGTAGAACTGAAATGACACTCATTACAAGATGATTAGTTAAAACATTTAAATACACATGCAGAATATTTTTTCTAGTTATTTCGCCATTGAGGATTTCTTAAAAATAGTGTGTAAAAATCTTGTCTTGTCTCGTTCTCGTGAACTAAATCTTGAGTCTCGTCTCGTCTCGTCTCGTCTCGTGAGCTACCTGTCTCGTCACCCCTATTGGAAACCCATTTAACTTAACTTTATTTTTGTTTTTACACAGCATGAACATAAAATCTTAAGTGGTGCTGCAGACAAATCAAGTTTACATCTGAGTTTACATGTTTTTACTGAAATTATTTAGTTCACATTATTAATGTTTTCTGGCATACGTTTTATGAAATATCTATTAAGTTAAATAAATTTAAGTAATGTCTTATTTAAAAAATAATACTACTTAGATTTATATTATTTGTATTAATTTGAAGAAATAAACAATAACATTTCAATGACATTTCAATTTACAAAAACAAAACAAAACAGGAAATACTTTAATGTACAAGAAGTGATCTACAAAAAAGACTAACCAACAAATATGTTTTAAATGTACAATGGATATGGTTTCATCAAAAGTTGTTCTTAGAAAAAAAAGCTCTCATTTAGACACACAGAGATCAAGAATCATCCTGTGAATCTCAACAGTGGTGACCATCATAAAGCATGTTGCAATGCATTCTGGGTGCCACCAATCAAAATTCATCCACGGCTCCCATCATGCATTGCTGCATGAATAAATTATGAGCTGAATTGTCTTAGTAATTTTCTTTATTCTGACTATTTAAATTTTGCTGTTTTCTGTGACTTTTTAGTAGCTTGTTTTCTAATGTTCAGAGTTGATTTGTTGATCAGAATATGTTGCTTGTCACCGTTGTTGAGATTCATACGCTGATTCTTGATGTCTGTGTGTGCCTAAAAGAAAGATTTTTTTTATTTTTTTGATCAGAACAACTTTTAAGAAATCCATATTTTATTGATAAAGTTGATCTTGTGCTGTAGAATCACAGTGCTGCTGTAATCAATAATGTAAATCTAACTCAGAGATTGAGCTCTAAATGAGTTCAGTGATTCAGATCAAATAATGATTATGTGAAAACATAACCAACACCACCTGATCATCTTTTCTCTTTGCTTATCTGGCTGTTATAACTCAGTTACAGCAGCCCAAACAAATTCTAATATTAAAAAGTCAAGGGTCAAGAGCCCAACTAAATCAAACCATGACCTCTGTGATGGTGTCTTAAAAATTGTGATTTTCTCCTTTGGTGATTCTGCTTGTTATCATCAGGTATCTTCAATAATGATCAATCATCACTCAATTAATCACTTATTTATCTCATTAACTTTAACAGTGCTTCAGCGGGTGGAAAAAAAAATATGGCAGGACTTTTACTTTCTGACCCCTGGACTTTCCACCTCTGCTATTTATGTTATATCATAACCAGAGGTGGACATTCCAGGGGTCAGAAAGTAAAAGTCCTGCCATATTTTTATTCCACCCACTGAAGCATTAATGAGATAATTAAGTGATAAATTGAGTGATGATTGAGCATTATTGAAGACACCTGATGATAACAAGCAAAATCACCAAAGGAGAAAATCACAATTTTTAAGTTACCATCATCGAGGTCAGGGTTTGTTTTAGTTGAGCTCTTGACCCTTGCCTTTTTAGTATTAGATTTTGTTTGGGCAGATTTAACTGCATTAAAACCAACCAGACAAGCAAAGTTAAAAGATGATCAGGTGGTGTTGGTTATGTTTTCACATAATCATTATTTGATCAGCTTATACAATACAGAATTTTTTTTTAAAAAAAGTTGTCCTTATCACAAAAAAAAAAAAATTCTTTTAGGCACACACAGACATCAAGTATCAGCCTGTGAATCTCAACAACGGTGACAAGCAACATATTCTGATCAACAGATCAACTCTGAACATTAGAAAACAAGCTACTAAAAAGTCACAGAAAAACAGCAAAATTTTAATAGTGAGAATAAATGAAATTACTAAGACAATTCAGCTCATAATTTATTCATGCAGCAATGCATGATGGGAGCCATGGATGAATTTTGATTGGTGGCTCCCAGAATGCACTGCAACATGCTTTATGATGGCCACCACTGTTGAGATTCACAGGATGATTCTTGATGTTTGTGTGTTTAAATGCGCTCTGTTTTTTTTTTTTAAATCAGAACTCTAAAAAAAAAAAAAAAATTGTATTGTAAAAGCTGATCTTGTGCTGTAGAATCACAGTGCTGCTGTAATCAATAATGTAAATCTAACTCAGAGATTGGGCTCTAAATGAGTTCAGTGATTCAGATCAAATAATGTTTATGTAAAAACATAACCAACAACACCTGATCATCTTTTCTCTTTGCTTGTCTGTTTGGTTTTAATGCAGTTAAAACTGCCCAAACAAAATCTAATATTAAACAGTCAAGGATCAAGAGCTCAACTAAAACAAACCCTGACCTCGATGATGGTAACTTAAAAATCGTGATTTTCTCCTTTGTTGATTCTGCTTGTTATCATCAGGTGTCTTCAATAATGCTCAATCATCACTCAATTAATCACTTATTTATCTCATTAATGCTTCAGTGGGTGGAATAAAAATATGGCAGGACTTTTACTTTCTGACCCCTGGAATGTCCACCTCTGATCATAATCTGCACGACACCGTCGTTGATTTTCTTTGATGACGTTTGCAGAGCGATTATTGTCAGCGAAGTCCACTTCATCGGATATACCGTGCTCAGTGAGTAGGGAACAATGAACACTGCGTAGGGACCCTGTCGATTGGAACGCAGCTATACGCTAACATTAGCCACAAGCATGTGTAGCCTACATACATTCACACATGCTGATATGAACAGAACTGAACAGAACAGAAACTGTGACCTGACAGAAACAGCAAATTGAAACCGACAGGAAAAAAATAGAGAGTAACGTCGACCGGTGTTTTAACAAATAATGCTACCTATCACATTTTGCTACCAACACTGTATTTGTATTGTAGAAAGGTTTAGGGTTGGGGTGTAGATGTTAATAAAGCCCCCCAGCTAACACACAACTTAACAGTTACATATTTTGATTAGCTGGGCCATACCGCATAAATATGCTGGAAGCATAATCTGATATGTTGCAATAACATTACGTTACCTTTTTATTGTTTAACTAACATTGGCCCGGTTTTGGGGTAATCACTTTTGTCAGAAAGATAGGATTTATACACTCACCATTTAAAATTTCTTTCAAAAATCCACGTTTAGTGTGCAGCATCGGGTAGACTCTTCAAACAGTGGCTCTGCACACTGTCACCTGTTTCAATAGGCCCATCCCTCCCTTACAGAAGCACATTCAGAGTTATCACAGCTTAACATGATTATTGCACTAAATATTTCATCTGATTAGTGCAAACAACTAATTTGATTTAGTAATGACAACTTAAAATAATAATAATAATAATAATAATAAAATAAAACAACAAAGAATAAGCGATGACCACTTAAAAAGTTTCATTAACACAAAATCCGGTTTTAGAGTGCATTAGCCAATCACTGTGGTTATAGGTAATAAGCATGTTGACATCATCCATAGCAACGTGGTCAACCCCGCCCTTACTCTTAGCTTAAGAGTTTTCTCTATTTCTTAAGCCGAGTTCAGACTGCACGATTTTCAAAGTAGTCGGGTCACAGTTCTTTTCACACTGCATGCAGAACACCGCAAACTACGTTTCACAACCAAACACATGCGAGACGTGACAAGGAAACAATGCAATATCACGCGTTCAAGCCCTGCGTCTCAATCAGCTCCCTAGGTCGTGAATCAGTATATAATGAAAGTGAATGCGGCTGATACCCTGATCAGTGCCCTGACTACTGAACTAGGGAGCTGATTGAGACACACCCACCGGACCGATCAGACCGATTATTATTAAAAATAGTAGCCCGCAAGAAGCTTGAAATACGAATTGCCTGTGCGCTGATTTGCAGCGAAAACAACATAAATAAAAGAAGAATATGGAGAAGGAAATGTTTGGGGAGACGCGAAGAATAAGGATTGTGTGTTCTGCAATGACAGTTGGAACTAAATACATAACTTTTCAATGTACTGCTGTTGCGGATGGTGAGGCAAATGTTTGTGCTTTGGTTCTCTTCTGTAGAATTGTAATGTTTATGTGTACGAAGCCATGCTTGCTGATATTTTGATCTATAACTCCTCCCCAAACTCCCCGCTGCTCTGGATCCTGCTCTCTTATTGGCTGTCGGTCATCGCCGATGTAGTTTTCAGTCAGAACACTTTTCACACAGCAGGATTTTGAATCGCCGACAAGGTCCAGATATTTAACATGCCAAATATCTCACGGGTGTCGGTGACTTGTCAGCGATTCTCTCATATCGCTTCTTTGCTCATTCACACTGCGTGATTGTCGTGAACGAGCACCGATTTGCCTGTGATTTCGGGCATTTGTCGGCGATTTCTCAAAATCTGTCTGCGAGCCAAAATCGGGGCTAAAATCGTGCAGTCTGAACTCGGCTTTAGTAAAAGTTTGTCTTAGCAGCTAGTTGTGAGAAGGTTTTAAGAGAAAACTTTTAGTGCCATTTAGGAGAACTCTTAGTGGTAAGATAAAATATTTTGTGAATACGGCCCCTGTATTGTATGTGTGATCCGACCACTGCATGTATGCGGTATATTTTCAGTCTTTTTCTGTTGCTCCTTTATTTATTTTATTTCTCAAGTAATGCTGCGGACGGCACAACATTTGTGACAGACAGTCACATAAGTTCCATGGAGAATAAAGCGCCGGTTGTGTATTTTGCCAATCGCCTCTGTGAAGTCTGTCTAAATTCAAGTGAGCTATCCCTTTTTTGCTCCGCAACCACTGCCTTACAGTGTGTTTAAAAAAAAAAAAAAACACTTTTGGAAAGATCATAGTTTCTCTGGCCATAACAAATGTGCTCTACAAACACAAAGTTGGAGCAGCCAGAGATAAATTAATGTTAATAAATAGAGTCAAGAGCCCAACTAAAGGAAATGCTTTTCACCATCATGGTGACTTCAAACTAAACTTTCATTAAAACATTAACATCTAAACATCTGTTAATTCTCAATAAGAACTTTTGTTGATGTATGACAGAAATCAAATCAAACTGGTTAATAATAAGTGTAATAATGTTTAATGGCTGGAAGTCAGTTGTAGTTGTTGTGTCTCTCTCTTTTTCTCTCATTGTTTCTTCAGCGATTCTGCTTATTAACATCAGGTGTCACCACTAATTGTCAATCATCACTCAATCATCAATCAATTATCTCATTAACTTTAACACTGCTTCAGTGTTAATTTTTAAAGGTGCTAAAGAGGATGTTTTGTTTTATACATTTTTGCAATATTACTTGAAACTGTCTTTACTAACTGATAAAAGACTATTTATTAGGTGCACTGAAAGGAATAATATTAATATACATCATCTGTGCACGAGGTAGGGCCTTAAAAACATCAGCCAGTCGCGTAAACGATTGGCCCTCTGGCTTGTCAATCACTGCCATGATGTTCCTTGTGAGAGAATAGCGCGGCTGCGTGCTCCAGTAACTTTCCACACTCCACAGGCGCTGCATGCAATGTTTTTGTCAGGAGACAGGAGTAACAACTGCACATTATGAGTTACCTGTGGTGAGTCTGACATAATGAATCCACTAACACGACACAGCGAGCGAATGCTGGTGGTAAACACTCGTGTTCCAATACTCGTGCACGAGTTTTATGAGGCGTTCCCTTGAAATGAGCTGTGAGGGAGGGGGGTTGTTCTTACGCATGCGCTCATTTAAAAAACTCAATAACAGTCTTTGGTTTCTCAGTTGACGAAAAGATCCTCTTTAGCACCTTTAACACCCGGCAAGATGGACTCATATGTACACTTTGGGTGTTAATTTAACACTGGGGATTTTACTGTGCAGGGAATTGCATGTATTTTAGTATTACATTAAATTTCTGGGTTTTTTTTTAAAGAAATGTTCTGTATTTTTACAGAATAATGTGTAATTTTACATAAAATGTTGATTAATATTTTACAGATTTTTTTCTGTATTTTGAATATTCTGTAAAATCACAGAAATATAATGTAAATTACATATCCGCTGTAAAATAATGTGGAAAAACATGTAACTGTGAAATAACATACTCGGTTACTAACGTAACCTCGGTTCCCTTTCGATACTTCACTCGTACTGCGTATGGGGGAAAGGTCTCCTTTTTCCCCGTTACTGAAGCCTTTTTCAATAACGCAGTGTAACTGCATCGTCATTGGTTCACTCATAGACAAGTTGTTGAACCAATGACGGCGCGGCTTAGCCGCGCGGCCTATGGCGACAAAGGATTTCAGGTCATTCGACTGAAGCGACGACACTGAAGCCGCAGCCTCGTGGCACGGCATGTAACGCAGTACTCGTTCCGTATCTCAGGGAACCGAGGTTACGTTAGTAACCAAGTACGTTCCCTTTCGATACTTCACTCGTACTGCGTATGGGGAACGAATTCAACCGCGCCGTGCCACGGCAGGGAACGACTGGACTTGTCTTGGACACCGCGAGGGAACCAGAGGACAAGTGAGAAGGCTGGAGCCGTCGAACCCTTGTTACACTACCAAAAGGGGAGTTAACTCCCAGAGTGGCATGAAGCGGAGCTCAATAGAGGCCGCTGGATCATACCGAGATAACCGAGCTTGTAAGGTCGGGACATCCAAATGATAAAATCTGACAAAAGTGGACGGCGAGGACCAGCCGGCTGCCTCACAGATGTCTTTAATCAAAACTCCACTAGACCAGGCCCAAGAGGAAGCCATTCCTCTAGTGGAGTGGGCTCTAACTCCTATGGGGCAGTTGAGGCCCATAGAGGAGTAACAAAGAGTAATAGCATCGACTATCCGACACGCAAGACGTTGCTTTGAGACTGAAGACCCTTTGGTGCGGCCAACAAAGCAGATAAAGAGCTGATCGGATTGCCGGAAAGGCTGTGATCGCTCAACGTAGGTCCTTAATGCCCTGACGGGGCAGAGCAATTCCAGCTCTCGCTTGTCCGACGAGGGAGGAAGCACTGAGAGGGAAATGACTTGTGCTCTGAATGGAGTCAAGAGCACCTTAGGGACGTAGCCATGCCTAGGTTTCAAAACGACTTTGGAGTCGTTGGGCCCGAACTCAAGGCATGCAGGGCTCACGGAGAGGGCCTGCAAGTCACCAACTCGCTTAACCGATGCTAGTGCAAGTAGCAGAGCGGTTTTGAGCGTCAGGGGCCTGAGGTCAGCTGAACGCAGTGGCTCAAAGGGAGGCCCTTTAAGAGCTCTGAGGACCAAAGAGAGGTCCCAGGTGGGAACAGTGAGAGGACGAGGAGGATTTAATCGCCTAGAACCTCTCAAGAAACGCACCAGGAGGTTGTTTCGTCCCACTGACTGGCCAGCAATAGGAGCGTGAAACGCTGCAATGGCTGCTACGTAAACTTTGAGCGTTGAAGGTGTGCGACCCAGACTCAAACGCTCCTGGAGAAAAGACAGTATCGGAGATACGTCACACTCCACTGGGTCTATGTTGCGTGTAGAACACCAGTCAACAAAGACCGACCATTTCTGGGCGTAGAGGCGTCTCGTGGATGGAGCTCTCGCCTGAGAAATGGTATTCAGCACGTCCCTGGGGAGGTTAGCAGGCTCCCGTCGAGGGACCAGAGGTGCAGAGCCCAGAGTTCTGGCTGGGGATGCCAAATCGTCCTGTTCGCCTGAGAGAGGAGGTCCCGTCTCAGGGGGATCGGCCACGGGGCTTTCGTGGAAAGCCTGAACAGCTCTGAGGACCAAACTTGGCTCCTCTAGAGCAGGGCCACCAGGAGGACTCTGTGCTTGTCTTCCCTGATTCATCTGATGATCTGCAAGATCAGAGCAATCGGGGGAAAAGCGTAAAGGAGGGTGCTGGGCCAGACGTGAGCCAGCGCAATGTCCTCCTTCGAGAAATAAATTGGGCAGTGAGAGTTGTCTTCTGAGGCGAAGAGGTCTACCTCTGCCTTCCCGAAGAACTCACAGATCGTGAGAACCGTCTGGGGGTGGAGCATCCACTCGTCTGAGGGGACATTGCTCCGGGATAGCATATCTGCTCCCAAGTTTGTTCTCCCGGTTGTGTGAGTCACTCTGAGCGACTGAAACCTCGGTAATGCCCATTCCAGAAGACGCTTCGCCAGAGCGCATAAGCGGCTGGACGAAAGACCACCCTGGTGATTTATGTATGACACCATTGTCATGCTGTCCGACTGGACTTAAGACGTTGCGTCCCGTCAGGTGTGTCTAAAAGGCGCGAAGGGCTCGAATCACTGCCAACATTGAGGCAGTTGATGTGCAGATGGCTTCTTCATGAGACCACGAGCCGAAGGCCGGTCTGCCCTTGCAAAGAGCACCCCAACCTGTGTTGGGTGCATCTGTTGAGAGCACCGTTCTTCTGAACACCGCCTATAGGGGTACACCTTGACTGAACCATACAGGGTTCATCCAGGGTTTCAGAGCTGTCTAACAGGCCTGATTGACCCCGAGACGCAGGCGGCCGTGCCGCCAGGCGTGAGGAGGGACCCGGAACTTCAACCAGTATTGCAAAGGCCGCATCCGAAGAAGGCCGAGCTGCAGAACCGGGAAGGCGGAAGCCATCAGCCCTAGCATCCTCTGGAAGTACTTCAGAGGGAGATAGGCTCTGTTCCTGACCAATGCCGCGAGCTGCTGAATGGCCAGAGCGCGCTCTGGCGATACTACAGCCGTCATACGGGCTGAGTCGAAGACTGCACCCAGGAACATTATACGTTAGCTGGGGAGCAGTGAGCTCTTGGCAAAGTTGACCCTGAGACCCAGACACTCCATGTGGCTGAGTAGCACGGATCTGTGATGCTCCAGCTCAGCTCGTGACTGGGCTAGGATGAGCCAGTCGTTGAGAAAATTGAGAACCCGGATTCTCAACTGTCTCAGTGGGGAAAGCGCCACGTTCATGCACTTGGTAAAAGTGCGAGGAGCTAGGGACAGCCCGAATGGAAGGACCATATATTGGCAAGCCACGCCTTCGAATGCAAATCTCAAGAATCGCCTGAGATGGGGGGCTATCTGGATGTGAAAGTATGCATTTTTCAGGTCCAGCAAGCAGAACCAGTCCCCGGGGCAAACCTGCGCGAGGATCTGCTTCAGCGTTAACATCTTGAACTTCCATCTCATGAGGGAAAGGTTCAGGAGTCTGAGGTCTAAGATGGATCTAAGACCGCCATCACTCTAGGGAATGAGGAAGTAATGGCTGTAAATCGCTCTCTGAGGGGAGACCATTTCTATAGGCCCCTTCTCGAACAGAGACATCACTTCGGCTCGGAGGACGTGAGCGTCGTCCGTGTTTACTGAAGTGGGAAGCACCTCGCAAAAACGCAGGGGTCTGCGAGCAAACTGGAGCGAGTAGCCTTGAGATATTATCCCCAGAACCCACTTGATACTCCGGGGATGGCCTGCCAGGCCCGCGTGACAAGGGGTTGAATGGTGCCGGTTGGCGGGCCGCTGGAAGGGGGGCCTGCACACCGGCTAGTTTTTAGAAATGCTCATGCATCCTCATGAACGTGGCTTGCGGGGTGAAACCGGCAAACGACACGCTGAGAAACTCAGTAAACAGATATATGCTTCTTGGAAAAATATACATGTGTCCCACCTGAGTCAGGGGAGAGCATCAAGATATATTCCACAGAGCGGTGTCGGAAGTGAGACCGCTCTACCTCAATGAACATGGCTTGCAGGGCAGAGCCAGCAAGTCACATGAACAGAGGTCCAGCATAATGAGCATGTTAGTTCCACCAAGCACAAGTGAGCATTGAGCTCGCTTTCAGTGAGCGCATACATCCTCATGAACGTGGCTTGCAGGGGCAGGGCCGGCAAACGACACGCAGAGAGACTGGAATAAATATGCTACATCAACTGATATGCTGAATATAAATAACATAGGTCTCACCTAAGACAGGTGAGAGTGTCGTTATATTTCTCAAAGGACGCTTGCAGGGCAGAACCGGCAAGCAACGCGCTGAGAAATTCAGCAAACTCGGCAGAAATACGCTGTATCAACTGTATATATACATATATATAACATATGTCTCACCCGAGACAGGGGGAGAGCGACATGTTATATTTCTCAATGAATGCGGCTTGCGGGGCGGAACCGGCAAGCAACGCATAGAGAAACTCAGCGCAAACAGCAGAATCAGCTCCATTAATACAGTATAAAAACATGTTTCTCGCCCGAGTCGGGGGAGAACGTCACGTTATATTTCTCAATCGACGCGGCTTGCGGGGCATAACCGGCAAGCAACGCATAGAGAAACTCAGCGCAAACAGCAGAATCAGCTCCATTAATAGAGTATAAAAACATGTTTCTCGCCCGAGTCGGGGGAGAAGGTCACGTTATATTTCTCAATCGACGCGGCTTGCGGGGCGGAACCAGCGAGCAACGCGCATTGAGATAAGGAAAAATACACTCACACAAATAGAAAATGTATCATGAGTCTCGCCTACGTCAAGAGCATCATGTCAAATTCAGCTGAGAGATTGTTAACTTCTGCAAAAATCTGCTATATAAACTGAATGTTTATAACATGGGTGTCACCCAAGAGGGGGGAGAGTGACATGTTATATTTCTCAATAAACGCGGCTCGCAGGCAGAACCGGCGAACAACGCATAGAGAAGACAGTGCAAACAGCAGAAAGATGCTCCATTAAATTAAGCATATAACATGTTTCTCACCCAAGCTAGGGAAGAAAGACATGTCATATATCTGAATTAACACGGCTCGCGGGGGAGGGACCGGTGAGCGACGCACATAGAGATAAGGAGAAATAAACTCACTCAGATAGAAAATGTATCACGAGTCTCGCCTAAGTCAGGGGAGAGCATCATGTCAAATTCAGCTGAGAGAGCGAGAGCTCGCATCCTCTACGAGTGCGGTTTGCGGGGAAGGACCCGGCAAATAACGCGTTCGGAGACGGCATTTGAAGCAAACGCCAGCGAGAAAGTAGAAAAATAAGCTCTGTACTCACCTGACGGAAGACGGCAGGGAATAAGCTGAATGCTCTCAGATGCTGAAGGCGGCACAAGGGCGGCGCAGTGAACAGCTGCTAGAGAGCGAAGATCCGCGGAGCGAGGCTCTGCATGTGTCACAGTTGTGGCGCGGCATTGAGGCAACGCCGCCGCCATGAAAACGGCGATTGTAGCTCTTTTAGAGCAGCGAGAGCCGCTGGGAAAGCTCTTTTAGAAAGCGGCGTTAAGCCGCGGGAAAAGCTCTTTGAATGGCGCCGGATGGCGGCAGGAGACGCGCTGAGAGGCGGCCGGAAGTGGGAAGCGGGCGGCTCGAGAGTGGCACTCGAAGCGGCAGTCTGCAAGGGCGCCGGCGCTGTCTTCGTTCGGCGGTCTCAGCTCAGTCCGCTGCGGGAGCCTCTTCGACGGCGGCGAGAACTTCTCCCAGGCGAGCTTCTTCCAGGCGGCGAAGGCTTCAGCCGGAGATCAGCGAAGAGTGATATGAAGTCGTCGCTGAAGGAGAGAGAACTGAAATCCTATGGCGACGCGCCTGCTTATATAGCTACCCCGCCCATTTCGGCGGGAACATTCGCGGGCTTTGTCGCCATAGGCCGCGCGGCTATGCCGCGCCGTCATTGGTTCAACAACTTGTCTATGAGTGAACCAATGACGATGCAGTTACACTGCGTTATTGAAAAAGGCTTCAGTAACGGGGAAAAAGGAGACCTTTCCCCCATACGCAGTACGAGTGAAGTATCGAAAGGGAACATAACATTTCCGTTTTTTTATTAGACTTAATCCGCTTGTCAAAGTAGTTCTGCTGCGTTCAATGTTTCGTTTCATAATCAATTTCTTTTCATAATATCATCTCGTAATATAATATAATCATACATTCTTTGTTGAAATACGCGGACATTTCAACAATGTAGAGTTTAAATATCGAAATGAAGGAATTCCCGCCCGGCGCAAGGATACAGTCTCTTCAGCACACGGTGGAGCAGCGGAGCTGACTGGAATCACTCGACCGTTAGGATTGCTGCTGTTCGAGGACGTGAAGCGAACATAAGCAGGTAAAATACACATTTTCTAAACTTCTCTCTATTATTATATGTTCACTCAAAAAAATTTAATTACATTTAAATTTTCCCGCCATTTGGATTACATAGTTTTTACATAAACAATGCTCGCGTGCCTCAAAAAAAAGAGGACTTACAATGACAAGCTACAAGTGTATGCTTTATGCAATATGATAAATCACTATACAAGATCTACCCTCTTATACTTTATCGGCACAAATTGATAGGTGAAACAACAAACAGCCACCCACAAATAGTCTAATAGTCTATAAACAAAACATCAGGCTGTCTTTGAATTCACATGAATAAACAACTGTTGAAGTTACTCGTCAGGCTACATAGGAATAAATACCATACTTCCTCCGTTCAGTTCGAGCGTCACGCAGTCATATAACAACCCAGCCGGTAACACTTTATAATAACGTTCAGTTATAAGTCATTTAGAAATTATTTGTTAATTATGAGCAAATCATTTACAAAACATGGCTATACGTTCATAAATGATTAATAAGTGATATGTTAACATTTTATGAATGTTTTATTAGTTCAGTTATAAGTTATTAGTTAATGATGAACAAATCATTTACAAAACATTACAATATGCGTTCATAAATGATTAATACGTGTTATGCTAACAATTTACAAATGTGTTGTAAGTTATCTCAAATAAATCAAACAGATCATTAGTAGATGGTTCATAAGTTATTAGTTAAGACATTATTTATCACTTATAATAACTGAAGTATTTATGACAAAATTGTTTTAGTATCATTATCTCAATAAACAATTGTTAATCATGAAGAAATGTTGAAGTAAATGAGTCAGTATATGTATCATTAGTAAATGATCAGTATATGATTTATTGATGAAGTTGTAAGCTGGTCTGTGTTCAAAAGCACAAACATGCAGGTATGCAAAAGCACTATTTTTAAGAAGAGTAATTTATTTGTTTTGAAGTGGATAAACATTTATAAATGCCTTACAGTCAGGTTATTCCAGTGGATTATATTAAATCCTTTCACTCATCAGCACAGACTTGTGTTCTGTGTGGAGTGTGTGGGGTCTAGTGATGAAGTCATCCTCTGATCCGGATTTACCTTCCACTGAAGCTCACATCAGGTGCACAGAGTTAAACACTCCATGTGTGTCAGAGAAGACAGCTGTCTATACCCTCACCAGTCAGCACTTACACTGCAGTACACACTACAAAGTGTTCAACACCTGTTATAGATGATGTGTAAATGCATGAATAAATCATTTACAAAGCTTTCTGCATCCCCTATTCTAAAGTGTAAACTATTCTTCACTTGTAAATGTGTTAAATATCATTTGTAGACCTTTCTTTCCTGTTACAAATTATTTGTATATGTATACAAGTCATTTATAACACGTTCTGCATACCCTAATCTAAAGTGTAAACTATTCATCACTTGTAAATGTTACACATCATTTGTAGACCTTTCTTTCCTGTTACAAATTATTTGTATATGTATACAAGTCATTTATAACACTTTCTGCATACCCTATTCTAAAGTGTAAACTATTCATCACTTATAAATGTGTTACACATCATTTGTAGACCTTTCTTTCCTGTTACAAATTATTTGTATATGTATACAAGTCATTTATAACACTTTCTGCATACCCTATTCTAAAGTGTAAACTATTCATCACTTATAAATGTGTTACATATCATTTGCAGATCTTCTTTATAAATTATGTAGCTACAAACTGCAATTTGTAAATTTACCATTTATTTGCCATATGCAAAGTATATCTTTCAGTTACAGGATATAAAAATCTATACGAATCCCGATATTTAAATTATATATTTTTATATAAAAATTATAATATTTTTATGCAAATACATTTTAATATTACATAGATATCTTTGAGCCCCTAACTCACCCCTTATACCTAAACATGACCACTTTTTAGCCACTTCACAAATATAAAAACACAATATAGATATTTTTACAGTGACTGTTATCTTAGTTGATATACTGTTGTATAAAAAAGAATAATTTTAAGTTTCCTACTCCACCCTATAACCTTAAGCATAACCATTTTGACAATATACGTAGTGTAACAGGCAGATAAATGTACGTTAATCACAATAATTTATTTAAAACATTACAAAAAGCAGTATACAGAACAGACAAAAGGACGTGTGTGCTACATTACCAGCGAAATGACAGCAAATCATAATTTTGTGTGAGTAACAGAATGAAATTAAAGTGTTTAATCGCTGCAAACATTCCTCTAGTCTGCATTTCCATCCTTTTAAGCGTCGCGCTGAATCTAACACAACAACTCAAATTCGGCATGTCGCAAACACTCTATGGTAGTCGCAAATCACGTGACAGCCAATAAGGAGGGAGGTTTGACGTCACTGCCGCAAACCTGTGTCGTATAGTTAGACACGCCAATTTTAATTTGAAAGTTATGAAACGGCAGATTGATACGATTATTAATGTATAATGGTTATATTACGTTATAAGAATCTTTTCCTTACATGATGGCATCGTACGACTTCTGAATACTTGAAAATAATGCACGAAATAATGGACTATGTTTATCAGTTTATGGTGCGTTTTCATGTTATGGTGAGGAGCTGTTCCATGAAAAACAAAATAAAAATTAAATGATTAAGTGCTGGTTAAACGGTGGCAGAATGTTGACTTATACATTTATTATTATTATTATTTTTTTTAAATAATGCAAATTTTAGGCTTGGGTAAAGTGATGGAGTGAGATGGATCATGTAACAGGAGCATCTGCAAATGATGTGTAACACATTTATAAGTGATGAATAGTTTACACTTTAGAATAGGGTATGCAGAAAGTGTTATAAATGACTTGTATACATATACAAATAATTTGTAACAGAAAAGAAAGGTCTACAAATGATGTGTAACACATTTATAAGTGATGAATAGTTTACACTTTAGAATAGGGTATGCAGGAAGTGTTATAAATGACTTGTATACATATACAAATAATTTGTAACAGGATAGAAAGGTCTACAAATGATATTTAAAGGTGCCCTAGATTGTTTTTTACAAGATGAAATATAAGTCCTAGGTGTCCCCTGAATGTGTCTGTGAAGTTTCAGCTCAAAATACCCCATAGATTTTTTTTAATTAATTTTTTTAGCTGCCTATTTTGGGGCATCATTAACTATGCACTGATTTTTTCAGCACGGCCCCTTTAAGAGATGCGCTTCCTCTGCCACAGGAGCTCTCGACTATATATACATTGCATAAACAAAGTTCACACAGCTAATATAACCCTCAAATGGATCTTTACAAGATGTTCGTCATGCATGCTGTATGCATGCTTCGAATTATGTGAGTAAAGTATTTATTTAGATGGTTACGTTTGATTCTGTGTGAGTTTGAGGCTATATGCTCTGTGGCTAAAGCTAACATTACACACTGTTGGAGAGATTTATAAAGAATGAAGTTGTGTTTATGCATTATACAGACTGCAAGTGTTTAAAAATGAAAATAATGACGGCTCTTGTCTCCGTGAATACAGTAAGAAACGATGGTAACTTTAACCTCATTTAACAGTATATTAGCAACATGCTAATGACACATTTAGAAAGACAATTTACAAATATCACTAAAAATATCATGATATCATGGATCATGTCAGTTATTATTGCTCCATCTGCCATTTTTCGCTGTTGTTCTTGCTTGCTTACCTTGTCTGTGCACAGATCCAGCCGTTAATACTGCCTTTCCTTGTCTAATGCGTCAAATGGGCTGGCATTATGCAAATATTGGGGTCATACATATTAATGATCCCGACTGTTACGTAACAGTCGGTGTTATGTTGAGATCCGAGTGTTTTCCGGAAGTCTTTTAAACAAATGAGATTTACATAAGAAGGAGGAAACAATGGAGTTTGAAACTCAATGTATGTCTTTTCCATGTACTGAACTCTTGTTATTCAACTATGCCGAGGAAAATTCAAATTCTGATTCTAGAGCACCTTTAACACATTTACAAGTGAAGAATAGTTTACACTTTAGAATAGGGGATGCAGAAAGCTTTGTAAATGATTTATTCATGCGTTTACACATCATCTATAACAGGTGTCGAACACTTTGTAGTGTGTACTGCAGTGTAAGTGCTGACTGGTGAGGGTATAGACAGCTGTCTTCTCTGACACACATGGAGTGTTTAACTCTGTGTACCTGATGTGAGCTTCAGTGGAAGGTAAAGCCGGATCAGAGGATGACTTCATCACTAGACCCCACAACCTCCACACAGAACACAAGTCTGTGCTGATGAGTAAAAGGATTTAATATAATCCACTGGAATCACCTGACTGTAAGGCATTTATAAATGTTTATCCACTTCAAAACAAATAAATTACTCTTCTTAAAAATAGTGCTTTAGCATACCTGCATGTTTGTGCTTTTGAACACAGACCAGCTTACAACTTCATCAATAAATCATATACTGATCATTTACTAATGATAATTTACTAATAATCATTAACTAATCACTGATCATTAACTAATAAATTATAAATGACTTATAGCCAAATTAATAAAACATTCATAAAATGTTAGTATATCACTTATTAATCATATATGAATGCATATTCATGTTTTGTAAATGATTTGTTGAACATTAGGCCATCCTTAAAAATATTTTGGTTTGCAGTAACAGTAAAAAAAAAAAAAAAAAAAAAAAAAAAAAAAGGGTCGGTAGGTCGGTCTATATATTTTTTTTTCAAGTTTCAATGTAAAAAAAAAAAGTACAATTTTGGTGATGGTGATTACATAGGTATGAATTTAAACAAATTAGCATATCGTGACGTCACTGACTGGGTCTTTCAACCTGTGCCTTCGGGGGCAGCCGTGTTTCCACTGTCGGGCCTAAAGCGGGCATGCTAGTGCGTGCCAGGGCCAGTCGCGTTTCCACTGTCACTTCCGGGGCTTGATCGTGCCTCATCGGGGCTTCCTCGGGGCCAACGGCCCGGGTTTTTCGGCCCGCCGAATACATTGGTCCAAAGCGGGCCAGCTCGGGCTTGAGGAGGGAGTGGGTACGAGCAAAGGCGGAGTTTATCTGTGTGTGGAGATGGAGGCGCCGATGATTACATGTAGGTTATCAGCTAACACCAGCATTAAAGACTTTTAAAATCATTTTAGCTCAAAACTCACTTTCAGACAGCAGCAAGTGTTTTAAATAACTTATGTTTGTGATCCGATGTGGATTCTGATCACCAAGACTATGCGCGCTATTACCATAGTAAACATGGTAAATACGACGGCTTGAAGAAATCAGAGAAATATACGTAGGCTATCACAATCATGTAATTATTTTATCTGTCAGCACGTCTCGTCTCTCAACGGGTTGAGACGAAGCGAACGCACCGGCCATAGTGTGACATCCGTTAACCAATAGTGTAAACATAGATGACGGTTTTTATTTAAAAGAAAGAACGTAGCCTTCGTTTGTATGTAGGCCTAGGCTATTTATACATTTACAATACTTACTAAAATATAATTAATATTATTTTATTGCTTTTGTATTAGTTGTTTGAAGAGTAAAAAAAAAAATTGGTCGGTCTTAACGCAAATTTACAACCGGCAAGTCGGTCGGATTTAAAGCAAAAAAAAAAAAAAAAAATTTGAGTCGGTCCTTAATTGACAGGGTCGGTCGGGTTACGGCAAACAAGAATATTTTTAAGGATGGCCTTATCTAATAATTTATAAATTACCTATAACTGAATTAATAAAACATTCATAAAATATTAACATATCACTTATCATTTATGAACATATAATCATGTTTTGTAAATGATTAGTTCATCATTAACTAATAATTTACAAGTGACTTATAACTGAACGTTATTATAAAGTGTTACCATATTCGGTGAGACAACACATATTTGTGCACTGAAAAATATGTCAGCAGCTCTTAGCTCAAGGTTATCTTCACAATGGTAACACTTATCGAGAAATACATAAAACATCTTCAGAAATATGAATCAGAAAATTCATATTCTATACATTATTACACAAACCTTAACTAAACATAATTATATTTAAATGACTGTAAAACATCCCAAAACATCACGGAAACCTTGCATAGACCTACCTCATTAATTATTCAAATACAACAGCCAATGGCAAGTCTCCAGCATCAGATCTTTCAATGTTTATATTTTTGTGTTAGAAGTTGTATTACAATTACAATATGTACTTTGTATGTACACTGTAAAAAAAGTCAGTAAAATATACAGCAAAACACCGTCAAATTCCAACGGTAATGGAGCGTAAAACCAAAAACTTCCTTTTACTGTATTAAATAGATTGAATAACCGTTAATTGTGAGACTGGATAAAACTTTGTTTTTTACTGTAATAAAATGTTGAAATTATAAATATTTTCTGTGAAAACAAATAAATATGCATACATTTTACAATTAAATATTGTAATGTTGAAAATGTCTAAAAACCTTAGATTTTATGGTATTATTTGAGTAAAACTACATCTTTTGGGGTTGTGCACATTGGAATTCACAGTATAAATCTGTAGATTTTTAAGCAAACAAAAACATTCATTTTTACAGAAGCAAGATGTTAAAAAAATCCCACTAAACACTGAACGTCGGATAGACATGCAGATCATGTCTATATTAGGTCCGTCGGTCCATGACCATTTCTGAACATCTATTCGACGTCCAAACTACACTGTTAAAAAAAAACTGTCAAATTTACGGTAAAATACCGGCAGCTGTGGTTGCCAGGAATATACCGTGAAAAAAATGTGGAATCTGTAAAAGACAATACGGTATACTGGTTTTGTAACCCTACATTTTACAGTAGACAACGTATTTTTTTACCAAAATCATGGTAGAAAAAAACAAATATATTTGTCAATTATACAGGTCCACTATTTGGACGTCCAACCATGACCCAACTTGGACGTCATCTTGACGTTCAACATTTGACCTTTGAACGGGGTAATTTTTTTGGACGTCATTTGGACGTCAATAACAGATGCAGGAAATTGACATGATTAATATGTAATATTTGTTTTATAGGGCCTATCAACATGATTAATACACAAAGAGCTCAGATGCAAAAGCCTCTAAGTGCCATCTGAAATTTTCTTCTAGAATTATCATTTTTATCAAGCTTGTATATTTAAGTTCAATAATTTCACTTAAATGGCAATGCAAATTACCTATTAATTGTCATTTAAGTGAAAGTACTTAACTATACCACAGCAAAATCCCCAGTGTTAAATTAACACCCAAAGTGAACATATGAGTCCATCTTACCGGGTGTTAAAAAGTAACACTGAAGCAGTGTTAAAGTTAATGAGATAATTGATCGATGATTGAGTGATGATTGACAATTAGTGGTGACACCTGATGATAATAAGCAGAATCACTGAAGAAACAACAAGAGAAAAAGAGAGAGACACAACATCTACAACTGACTTCCAGCCATTAAACATTATTACACTTATTATTAACCAGTTTGATTTGATTTCTGTCACACATCAACAAAAGTTCTTATTGAGAATTAACAGATGTTTAGATGCTAATGTTTTAATGAAAGTTTAGTTTGAAGTCACCATGATGGTGAAAAGCATTTCCTTTAGCTGGGCTCTTGACTCTATTAACATTAATTTATCTCTGGCTGCTCCAACTTTGTGTTTGTAAAGCACATTTGTTATGGTCAGAGAAACTATGATCTGGACTGTGTTTCCCAATCGTAATGTGAACCAAAGGTTATCAATTTAGGTTTACAATGCTTTGGGAATCACAGTCATGATGGTTTTGTTTTGATGATGATATTCTCTTTGTGAAATGGTCAGATTCATTGGTGACATCCAGTATTGACGGTCAAATAGATGTTATATTATTTCTTTCTAGTAAATGTTACCACTTGAAATAACCGTTAAGCACCGTTCTTGAGAATCATATGCTGATTCTTGATGTCTGTGTGTGTGTGTTTTTTTTCTTGAGTCTTCAGATTATAAAAGCTTCTGAATTTCAAGTGGTAACACATTTACTGAAAAGAAATAATATAACATCTATTTGACCGTCAATACTGGATGTCACCAATGAATCTGACCATTTCACAAAGAGAATGTCATCAAAACAAAACCATCTTGACTGTGATTCCCAAAGCATTGTAAACCTAGATTGATCAACTTTAACTCACATCACTATTGGGAAACACAGTCCAGATCATAGTTTCTCTGACCATAACAAATGTGTTTTACAAACACAAAGTTGGAGCAGCCAGAGATGAATTAATGTTAATAGAGTCAAGAGCCCAGCTAAAGGAAATGCTTTTCACCATCATGGTGACTTCAAACTAAACTTTCATTAAAACATTAACATCTAAACATCTGTTCATTCTCAGTAAGAGCTTTTGTTGATGTGTGACAGAAATCAAATCAAACTGGTTAATAATAAGTGTAATAATGTTTAATGGCTGGAAGTCAGTTGTAGTTGTTGTGTCTCTCTCTTTTTCTCTTGTTGCTTCTTCAGTGATTCTGCTTATTATCATCAGGTGTCTCCACTAATTGTCAATCATCACTCAATCATCAATCAATTATCTCATTAACTTTAACACTGCTTCAGTGTTACTTTTTAACACCCAGTAAGATGGACTCATATGTTCACTTTGGGTGTTAATTTAACACTGGGGATTTTGCTTTATAAAAATGATCATTCTAGAAGAAATTCAGATGGCAACTCTTCACATACAGATTATTTAGAAACAAACACGATTTATTATGTGAATGCCTATTTATTATTTCAGGCCATGTTTTTTTTTTTTTTTTTTTACATTTTCCTGTTTTTCTTTAACTGGTTTATTTAAAGTAGCCTAATCAAGTTATTTCTTTATGCATATGTATTTTTGCATGTATCTATTTATTTGGAAATGCAATTTGTGGGAAATTATAGTTCAGAAAATAATTTCATGGTAGCATATATTAGGCCTATCCTCCTTATTTCTAATTTAAAAAGAACCAACAGCAGCTAAAGGATAGGCGAGGACAACTCTCTATCAAGGGCTTTGGATTTCAGCCAAAGAGACAAAAAACAGTCAACATCAATCTGATTGGTCGAGGCAGCACATCATCATAACCCAACCAATAAAATGCCACTCTGATTGGTCGAGGCAACACAACAGGCATTTCGCGCGAGTGTTCAACCATTGCAAAATGACGGCACAGCTTTTCAGCCTCCCTGCATTTATTTTTGAATAAAGATGAAAATGGTGATATTGAAATGTGATTTATTTGTATTTGTATAACTGTAGTGTTGTATGTAGTCCCATGTTTCCAGAGGGTGGAGGACATGTTGTGCCAGTTAATTTTCCTGTAGCTTTAATTTTAACTGGCACAGAAAAGCATGTCCTCCACCCCCTGGAAACATGGGACCACAGTTATAGAAGTTATAAAAACGACGTCCAAAATAAGTCTAAAGTTGATGTTGAAAAGACGTCCACAAACAACCACATTTGGACTATAAATAGCCCTTACACGGAGGTTCACGGACGTCAACATTAGACGTGCGGAAGACGTCGAAAAAAGACGTCGCCTGGCGTTACAAAACAACCCCTTCAATGGACCGAATTTGAACGTCCAAAAATTACATGAAAAAGACGTCACTCCGACGTCACATTGCGCAGTGGGAATAGGGTCCACCGTAATAATACAACCAGTAAATACCATTAAAAAAGCAAATATCAGCAGTAAAAGACAATAAAATTGATAGTATTTTTTATTTTAAAATTCAGATACTGATATACAGATTAAAAGTTAGGCCTGCAGTATATCATTGTTAACGTTCTGATAAAAAAAATCAACAGCGAAAGAAGATGTTTAAAATAAAGTTAATGGTTGTGAATAAAATTGATTTCAATAATCTTTTTTAATTATTATTTTAAAACAACTTTATGTTATGTTTCACGCCATATTATCAGACCACCTTAAGTGAATCCGCCTTAAATTTTGAGTTTGTGTGATCGCTGTTGATTGGTTGCTGGTAAACTGTGTACAGACGTTTTACGTTCGAATTGCAGAGAAAAAATGTTTTCTGGTAGCAACATTGAGCAGTATGAGCGAACCATTTCACCAAAAAAAGGGGAAGCAAGGCAAGACGTGGCTTCAGCGGTCTGCAGACGTGACTTCTGATCAAACCTCCTCCTAAAGAAACAAAGAGCAACATTACATTGCGGGATGACGTCACCTGAAAATGACGCTGCTGAGCTGTGTGCCGCGTGCTTTTTTTTCTTGCAGGAGACTTGTTGGCTTCGCTAACAGACGCAGTTTTGAACTCGTATTAGCGCCATTTATAGCTGCTTGGACCAGCATCTTCGGAATTTTGTAGACATCCTGGCAACTTACAATTAATTCGAGGTGAGGTGAGTACATGCAGCTTCAAGTTATCTCTCTTATAAAAACCCACCAGCCCAGCTTTTATAGATAATTTTAGGAGTTCGTTTTTTATGAGTGAGGTTTTGAATTTAGTTAGCATTACAAATATTTATTAGATTTTTTAAAAGAAACTGGATTGGAGAAGAGAATATAGTATAAAGAGAATTTAGTACAGTAGGTGGCAGTAATGCAACAAACTGGATGCCAGCTGCTGTAAAAACCCAAAGAAGAAGAAGAAGTAGTTAGCATTACTGTGGCGAGGGAAGCATTGCTCTTGATTAGTTTCTGTGTTTGGCGTGCTTAATTTGCTAGGGAGGAATTACCAAAGTACATGGAGATATGTTAACCTGTAATTTCTGTGGTAAAGTAGTTCAGTCATCAAGGGGCTACGTGCTTCATTGTAAACTGCATCGAAATGAGCCACGTTGTTTCTTTCGGTGTATTGAAGCAGACTGCAAGCAGACA
Source organism: Ancherythroculter nigrocauda (assembly GCA_036281575.1). NCBI lineage: Eukaryota > Metazoa > Chordata > Actinopteri > Cypriniformes > Xenocyprididae > Ancherythroculter > Ancherythroculter nigrocauda. Next base: position 56,266,071 of record VTFQ01000002.1, on the reverse strand, counting down.
TACACCAGGTATGGCGCGTTTAAGGCTCATTTTTACCGAAGACACTCTGCCCCTACCCATGTCACTGGTGTGGCGGTGGTTTCTGCGTTTACATGTGCAATGGCGATGTGTGAACGTCAGTGTCAAAACTCTAAAGAGTTAATAGCTCATCTGAAGAGCCATATTGTGGAAGGACACGTGGTCACTTGTCCAGTAAGAGGATGCACAAATACATTTAGAGTTAAAACATCTTTTACTGCCCACATGTCACGTAAACACAGAGAGTTTTCAGACCCCAGAATCAGAATCAGAATCAGAAAGAGCTTTATTGCCAGATATGTTGTTTACACATACTAGGAATTTGTTTTAGTGACAGAAGCTCCACAGTGCAACAGAGTAACAGCGACAAGACAAGACACATAATAAAAAGAATAAAATAATAATATACAAATTTACAAGATAGACAAAGTGCAAAAAAAGCAAAAGACAATATATATTATAGACAATTGTATGTACAATTATGTGTGCAAATTGAGATATAAATAAGTGTTTTAAGTAAATAAAGTGTAATAGTGTTGTGTGTTCCGTGTTTGTCAAGTGTTCATGAGATGGATTGCTTGAGGGAAGAAACTGTTCCTGTGTCTGGTCGTTCTGGTGCTCAGGGCTCTGTAGCGTCGACCGGATGGCAACAGTTCAAAGAGGAAGTGTGCTGGATGTGAGGGGTCCAGAGTGATCTTCTTTGCCCTTTTTCTCACTCTGGATAAGTACAGTTCTTGGAGAGTGGGGAGGGTTGTGCCAATGATTCGCTCAGCAGACCGGACTACCCTCTGTAGTCTTCTGAGGTCAGATTTGGTAGCTGAGCTGAACCAGACGGTAATTGAAGTGCAGAGGATGGATTCGATGATGGCAGAGTAGAACTGTTTCAGCAGCTCCTGTGGTAGGTTGAACTTCCTCAGCTGGCGAAGGAAGTACAACCTCTGCTGGGCCTTTTTCACAATGGACTCGATGTGGTTGTCCCACTTCAGGTCCTGGGAGATGGTGGTGCCCAGGAACCTGAATGACTCCACTGCTGCCACAGTGCTGTTCATGATGGTGAGTGGGGGAAGAGCAGGGGGGTTTCTCCTGAAGTCCACAGTCATCTCCACTGTCTTGAGCGTGTTGAGCTCCAGGTTGTTAAGACTGCACCAGACAGCCAGCTGTTCAACCTCCAGTCTGTAAGCAGACTCGTCACCGTCCTGGATGAGGCCGATCAGTGTGGTGTCATCCGCAAACTTCAGGAGCTTGACAGAGGGGTCTTTAGAGGTGCAGTCGTTGGTGTAGAGGGAGAAAAGCAGTGGGGAGAGGACACAGCCCTGAGGGGCGCCGGTGCTGATGGTGAGGGTGCTGGATGAGAATTTTCCCAGCCTCACTAGCTGCTGCCTGTCTGTCAGGAAGCTGGTGATCCACTGACAGACAGAGGTGGGCACGGAGAGCTGAGTTAGTTTAGGCTGGAGGAGTGATGGGACGATGGTGTTAAAAGCAGAGCTGAAGTCCACATACAGGATCCTCACATAAGTCCCTGGTCTGTCCAGATGCTGGAGAACATAATGCAGTCCCATATTGACTGCATCATCCACAGACCTGTTTGCTCGGTAAGCAAACTGCAGGGGGTCCAGTAAGGGTCCAGTGATGTCCTTCAGAAAAGCCAGAACCATTCTTTCAAATGACTTCATGGCCACAGACGTTAGAGCCACAGGTCTGTAGTCATTTAGTCCAGTAATTTTGGGTTTCTTTGGGACGGGGATGATGGTGGAGCGTTTGAAGCATGAGGGGACTTCGCACAGCTCCAGTGATCTGTTGAAGATCTGTGTGAAGATGGGGGCCAGCTGGTCAGCACAGGTTTTCAGACAGGCTGGTGAAATGCTGTCTGGGCCTGGTGCCTTTCTTCTCTTGTTCTTTCTGAAGACCTGGCGCACGTCATCTTGACTGAACTGAATTGCAGGTGTGGGTGAGACGGGGGTTGTTGGAGGTGTGAATGGTGATTTATCAAACCTGCAATAAAACCCATTCAGATCGTCTGCCAGTTGTTGATTCTCCACAGAGCTGGGGGATGGTGTCTTGTAGTTGGTGATAACTTTCAGACCTTTCCACACTGAAGCTGTGTCATTAGAAGAGAACTGATTCCGAAGTTTATCAGAATAATTCCTCTTTGCCACTCTGATCTCCTTTTCCAGTGTGTATTTGGCCTGTTTGTACAAGACTCTGTCCCCTTTTCTGCGAGCATCTTCTTTGGCCTGACGGAGCTGGCTGAGCTTTGCAGTGAACCAGGGTTTGTCGTTGTTGTAAGATAAATGAGTCTTTGTAGGAATGCACAGATCCTCACAGAAACTGATATATGATGTAACAGTCTCTGTGAGCTCGTCCAGATCGGTGGCAGCAGCTTCAAAAACACTCCAATCAGTCCATTCGAAACAGGCTTGTAAAGCCCGCTCTGTTTCGGTGGTCCATCTCTTTACAGTCTTTGCTGCAGGTTTAGCTGATTTCAGTTTCTGCCTGTAGGTTGGTATGAGATGAACTAAACAGTGATCAGAGAGCCCCAAAGCTGCCCGTGGGACAGAGTGATATGCATCCTTTATTGCTGTGTAACAATGGTCGAGTATATTACTGTCTCTGGTGGGACAGGTAACATGCTGTCTGTATTTGGGCAGTTCACGTGAGAGAATCGCTTTATTAAAGTCCCCGAGAATGATTAGAACAGAGTCCGGGTGTTGTTGCTCGCTCTCTGTGATCATATCAGCGAGTAACTGTAAAGCCGAGCTCACGTGCGCTTGCGGAGGAATGTAGACGCTCACCAGAATGAACGAGCAAAACTCCCGCGGCGAATAGAACGGTTTGCAGTTAATGAAGAGTGTTTCAAGATCTGGACAGCACATCTTCTTTAACATCATTACATCTGAACACCACCTTTCGTTGATGTAAAAGCATGTCCCGCCGCCGCGCGATTTCCCCGTTGATTCTGCGTCGCGATCTGATCTAAACAGCCGAAAGCCTGGCAGACTTAACACGCTGTCCGGAATGGCGTCGTTCAGCCAGGTTTCCGTGAAGCACAGAGCAGCCGAGTTCGAGAAATCCTTATTTGTCCGGGAGAGCAGAAGGAGTTCGTCCGTTTTGTTGGGCAGAGAGCGGAGATTCGCCAGATGGATGCTAGGCAGCAGCGTTCTTAATCCGCGCTGTCTGAGCTTCACGAGGGTGCCGGCGCGCTTCCCCCGTCTGCGCGCCCTGAAGCGTCTAAACAGCGCTGCCGCTCCGCCGACTACAACATTCAACAAAACGTCTGAATAATCGAAATCCGGTAAAAGATTTTGTGGTGTGTACTGCCGAATGTTTAGCAGTTCATCCCTGGTAAAACTGATGGTGTTTGAAAAACAGAAAACAGGAAAAACTAACAAAAACAGAACAAAGACTGAAGAGCTAAGCACTGTGGCTGCCATGCGCGGCGCCATCTTGTTTTGATCTTTGTTTTGATCTCGGCGCCATCTTGTTTTGACAGCAGCATTGGTGTTTTATATAGAGAGTCTGCATGTCAATCATCATCTGTTCCAACCACATCAGATGACTTTGTACTCTTGATTTCTGAGCCTGCTGCACAGTCTATTACAGATTGAATCCCTGAATTCTGTGATCTTTTTCTGAGAAACGTTTCACAATTCTACTTAAAATTGCAGGGTCAGTTTCTACTGCCTGCTTCAACCATACAGAACATTGTGGAGGAAATGCAGAACATACATGAGTTGGGACAGACATACATTTTGGGTAAACTTGCATCACTATTAAAAGATGACACATCATTATCAGAGGAGGACATCAACAAAGTCTGCGAGTCTGTCAAAAGCTATGATCTGTTTTCTGCATGTCATACCGGGCCATTGAGGACAGTGTACTCCAGAGCTCAGACCTTTAAAAAAGCCTTTAACTATGTGGAACCAAAGAAAATATTTTTAGGGAGAGATGAAAACAGAAAAGATAGGTTTGCCTATTATGTGCCTTTAAGAGAGACTTTGAGATGTCTGCTAGAGTCTGATCTGTGGCAGAAATCAGAAGAGCCCTCTACTGAGCCTCCTGCTGATGTTCTGTGTGACATAAGTGATAGTAAGCTGTTTAAATCAAATGATTTTTTTGGTCAAAACCCATCATGCCTCAAGCTAGTACTCTACCAGGATGCCTTTGAAGTCGTTAACCCTTTAGGCTCTGCAAGGACAAAACACAAGGTATTAGCTGTATATGCATCAGTGGCAAACTTGCCACTTCATGTACGCTCAGACACAGACCACATGTCTCTTGTCTTACTGTGCAGGGAGAAAGATTTTAAAGAGTTTGGTCATGCTAATGTGTTCTCTGAATTACTAGCAGACTTGAAAGAATTGGAGGACAGTGGGATTGTTGCATCAGATGAAACTAGAGTCAAAGGAACTTTGTTTTGCATTGCTGGTGATAATCTGGGTTCTCACTGTATTGGTGGCTTCACTGAAAATTTTAGTTCTTCAAAGTACTTCTGCAGGTACTGCCTGATAACGAAATCTGAATTTCAGGGTGCTGACCCAAATCTGTGTGGACCAGAACGTACCAAAGAGAACTACAACTTTGCTGTTGATCGCCTCCAGATTGACAATACACCAGACGTTGAAGGAGTGAAGTTCAGGTCAGTGTTCAATTCACTCAAATACTTCAACGTTTGTATGCCAGGCTTGCCACCATGTCTAGGTCACGATATCTTTGAGGGAGTTTTGGCTTATGATGTGGCACTGTATCTGAAGTACTTCATAAAGAAAAAAGCATGGTTCACTTACTCCACTCTGAACCGACGCATCAAACAGTTTAGTTATCATGCCTCTGATGCTTGTACAAAGCCATCTGAGGTCAGCCCTCAAGCAGCTAAACTCTCAGGACAGGCTGTACAGAACTGGAACTTCCTCCGATTGCTGCCTCTCATAGTTGGTGACATAGTGACAGACCCCACAGATGATGTGTGGAACTTAACTCTGCAGCTGAAAGATATTGTAGACATGGTGTGTGCTCAGAAAATTTCAGTGGCTCAGGTAGCATATCTTGATATTCTTATTGAAGAATATTTAGAGTCAAGAAAAGCTCTGTTCCCAGAATGCAACCTGAGACCAAAACACCATTTTCTACGCCATTACCCAGCACTGATTCTGAAATTTGGCCCACTGATAAGATTATGGACAATGCGCTTTGAAAGTAAGCACAGTTATTTCAAGAGATGTGCCAGAAATTTGAAAAATTTCAAAAACCTCTGCCATACACTCTCTGAAAGACATCAGATGTTTCAGGCCTATCTAGCAGCAGGTTCATTGTGTCAATCTGTCTTGAAAGTCAAAGATGGTTCTCCATTTCACTCAGTGCTGTACAGTAAAGCCATTCAAGATGCAGTCCAAATGTTTGACTTTACTGAAACCAATACAAAGGTCACATTAGAAATGATGTACAAGGGAACACAGTACAAGAAAGGACACTTCCTTGTCACAGGGGGCTCTGACTCTGTTGAGTTTGGTGAAGTAGTTCTCATTTTGATTAAGAATGACAGTGTTTATTTTCTGGTGTCGGTGCACATGACAGAATACCATTCTCAGTATCATCTGCACTCAGTGAGAAAGGAAAAAGAAAAGATGCAGTGTGTGAACATCATTGACTTAATTGATTTCTATCCATTAACATCTTACATGAAGTATGGGTACCAGATGGTTCCATTGAAACACTGTGTGCTGTCACAATAATGGGGCTGTTAGTTTGGTACTTACGAAACACTGTATAAAAGTGTAGTATTAAGCAAGATCAGCTTCATATTTTAACACCAAAGGTACCACTTGGTGTAAATTGACCTTTATTCACATTATTTTATCAGACATCTCGGAAATGGGGGACAGCATAAGGAGTTCCATTACTAAGGTGCTGCCGGACCTGTCTGCCTCAATCCTTGAAATTGTACTGGAGGCACTACAATCATTAGGAGTGGAGACATCTGAGGACTTGCAGTTCATCAGTGAGACTGATCTGAACTCTGTCCTGAGACCAATTCAGGCAAGAAAACTGCTGGCTGCCTGGAAACAAACCAGTAAGTGTTATGATTTCATTGCACAATAGCCATGAAGGGCTTTCTGTTTTTTCTATTATACTTTGGCCAAGGTCCAAAAAGTCAATTAATCGTATCGTTTGTGATTTTGTTTTACAGCACCAAATACGGACATTTCAAGCCAGGCCAGCCTATCGTCTTCATCTTCTTGCTCCTCATTTTCTGCCTCCCCCTCACCCAGTCCAATATATTCTCTAGACTGGGTAGATAAATTTAGAATTCCATGTGAAAATTTTCCAGAAGACTTGATCCAGTGTCTTCAGAGAGAGAAAAGACCAAAGCCTCGATTGCGGAGGGAGATGATCCGCATCATTGTGAAGGAGATGATGAAAGCCTGTGCCTCTCCAACTAGAAGAGCCTCAACTGAAATTGGAAAAAAACTGGTTGCGATGTATCCCAAGTCACTGCTGGATGTCATCGAGGGGGATGTGGTAGGACAGGGGTACCACTCTTTGGTAAAACAGATTCAGGCACGAAGTGAAAATGTGAAGAGGTCTACTTCACCAGTGTTACAGAAGCGCAAACTGGGAGGATCAGATGACACCAATGAAGTCACACCTGAAAAGCGAGCATCTGTTTAAGACACATATGGCTGCATAAAGTGGGACATGAAGTTTTTGCCAGTCACTGAGACACTGGAAACCCAGCAGGAGAAGAAAGAACGTATGAAGATTCTCAGTGAACAGACAAGCTTCAGTCATGAAGAAGTAAAAACTCTAATGAATTGCACCTACTACTCTCAGCGCAAAGCAATAAATAGCGGAGCAGACATGCAAACCATCATAGAAGAGTGGCCTTTTTTGTTTCAGGCGATTGGAATGATAGTCCACTTTGAAGAACTTACTGGGGTACCGCTGAAAGAGACTTTCCTCACCAGTCTGGAAAAGAAGGGAAAACGGCTTCTGGACTTTCTGAAAAACACTTGTGCAGACAAGAGCAAGCGTGTCTTGGAGGCTGTCATAAAGCTTCGAATGCAGAGGGGACAGCTGAAGGGCTGCTCAGAAGACGTGAAAGATATGATGCTCCTCCTTCTCTCCTATTTCGATGAAAAAGAGGAGACCCTCTTCCACTATGTGGATGAAACATGTCTGGCAAAAGAAGTCCATGTGGAAAGCCTGCCTGTGACACCATGTATCATTGTTTGTGGTGAGTTGAAAATCAGTACAACTGCACAGAACTTAAGCTAATGCAAGGATACGCTATATTAAATGTCTGCACTTTCACTATTTTAAGACACATTTGAATGGTAAAGGGGGTTTTACAGTTAATTCTTTTACACTTGTATTTCATTCCAAGGATCCTCCTGCTTTGCATCGAGACTGTTCATGCTCAGCATTGACCACAAAGTCGTGAATGACCAAATAACTGACTTCATCTCTGCAATCTGTCTGATGCTTGGTAGCTACTACTGCCTGAACATCCACTATCCACTGGAACTTGGCTCCACACTTGAATTCCTTCAGAGGTAATTTTTTACTTTTCCCTCGCCTTTCCCCTTTTTTTTTTTTTCGTTGTATAGGGTTTTATTATGGATTATTGTGTTTATCAAGGTGTTTCTTCAACATTAACCCAGAGAAGGGAACAAAAGTTGAAAAAACTAAGAAGAAGACACTGCATGTGAACCCAAGAGTACTCACCCTCATCGCCGATCTCTCTGATCACGAGTGGCGAGAGACCGTTTAAAGACAGCTTAACTGTACCTTGACTGGGAACTACTGTGTTGTTTATGTTTTCAGTTGTCCCAGCTGATATTGAGTACTCTTACCTGAGTTATCACAGGCATGCTTTTCAGAGGTTTTGATCTTAGATCTTTAAACAATCCCTCTAACTAGGGATTATTGAGAACTGTACTCTTGATGTTTCTGAGATGTTCTATATTCTATACAACAGAGTTTAAACTATTTGAATTTTGTATTGCCCTAATTAGCAAACAAGTTAAGTGTTGCACTGAACTGTTAACATTGAAATTTAAACAACACTGTCTGTTACAAACATTACTTGACTTTAACTGTTATTATAGCATTTTGTAGCTGTAAGGTTCTGCAAAATTGATGTCACAAGATTATGTGCTTGATTACTTATGTAAAGTCATACTTTAAAAATGATGCTATTGCATTTCTTGTCATTTATTCATTGAGGCAGTCATTTTTCTGTTTTTGCTAAAAGAATTCAGGAAATTAATGTAATTCATGTTTTCCTGAAAATGGTTAATATACATTTGTTAGTTGACTTTAAGTGCAGAGCTTAAGCAGTTTTGACTTTCTTTTTTCATAATGCTTGGAGAAGCTTTAGATGCTTGTTTTGCCTTTATTTGTTTAAAGCAATATATTTGACTAGCAGCAAGTGTGTGGAGGTCAAAATATGTTCAAGACAATAAAAATGTCAGTGAAGGACATCTGAGATTTTGTTGCAGTGGTTTTCTGATGCATGTGTTTAAGGTTTAAGGGTGGTGACACAGCTAAGACCCGAGAGTCTCTTTCAAGGTTAGTTATGTAAACAGATTCTAGAAGATATTTTACACATTTCTCTGTTGTCTCTAAATCTTATTTTGTCTTTATTATCATTAAAAAGGTTTGTTTTGTTCCTGCCCTTTTCAGACACTGAATTTGAGCAGAAACCATAAGGATACTCAAAGGACCTGTGACTCTCAGGAAATGGTGAGATTTCAGGTCATAATCTTTTTTTTTTTTTCCATTAAATTAATTTTCCTTTCTCCCTTTACAATATTGCTGTTTTGTTTTTGTAAACAGCATCAAATGAGAGTGACAGGTGAAACAGTTTCAAGACAATGGCAGGAAAAGCATGCTGAAGATTGAATCAAACCTTGGCTGGAAATATTTGGTATGTGTTTTACCGTAAATCAAATTGTTGAAAAACATTCAGCTACACTGCAACACAGGGAAACTTGTTTTGCACTTATTTTCTTGTTACTTTAATTTCTTGTCTCATTATTTTTGTCAGTTATTATTATTTATGGTGTATGCCCTTTTTGTTTTCTTTCTGAATGCAGAAGGGATCTAGCCAGTCCACAATGAAAGCTTCGTTGCCCCCCTGTGAGTCTTCTGGCAGAAATGATGGCGCCTGTATTCTTTGGTTTCCCTAAACATCACACCCTGTTTATACGAGGCTCTTCAATTAAGTCTGCACCCAAAGATTCAATAAGAGGTAAGCAGTGGTATTATTCAAGTTTTGCAAAAGAAAGATGGACAGGAGACACTAATCTTAATCAGCCGAGCTCAGGTTCATGTCCAGGTGAGCAGTTTCATACGATGAAGGAAACTGACGCTATAAAATGTAGATTGAATGCAGAGGTGGAAAGTCCAGGGGTCAGAAAGTAAAAGTCCTGCCATATTTTTTTTTCCACCCGCTGAAGCATTAATGAGATAAATAAGTGATTAATTGAGTGATGATTGAGCATTATTGAAGACACCTGATGATAACAAGCAGAATCACCAAAGGAGAAAATCACAATTTTTAAGACACCATCACAGAGGTCATGGTTTGCTTTAGTTGGGCTCTTGACCCTTGACTTTTTAATATTAGAATTTATTTGGGCTGCTGTAACTGAGTTATAACAGCCAGATAAGCAAAGAGAAAAGATAATCAGGTGGTGTTGGTTATGTTTTCACATAATCATTATTTGATCTGAATCACTGAACTCATTTAGAGCCCAATCTCTGAGTTAGATTTACATTATTGATTACAGCAGCACTGTGATTCTACAGCACAAGATCCGCTTTATCAATAAAATATGGATTTCTTAAAAGTTGTTCTGATCAAAAAAATAAAAAAATCCTTTTTTTAGGCACACACAGACATCAAGAATCAGCGTATGAATCTCAACAATGGTGACAAGCATCATATTCTGATCAACAAATCAACTCTGAACATTAGAAAACAAGCTACTAAAAAGTCACAGAAAACAGCAAAATTTAAATAGTCAGAATAAAGAAAATTACTAAGACAATTCAGCTCATAATTTATTCATGCAGCAATGCATGATGGGAGCCGTGGATGAATTTTGATTGGTGGCACCCAGAATGCATTGCAACATGCTTTATGATGGTCACCACTGTTGAGATTCACAGACTGATTCTTGATCTCTGTGTGTCTAAATGAGAACCTTTTTTTCTAAGAACAACTTTTGATGAAACCTTTGCATTATTTTGAAAAAAAAAAAACGATCTTGTGCTGTAGAATCACAGTGATACTGTAATCAAAAAAATCTAACTCAGAGATTGGGCTCTAAATGAGTTCAGTGATTCAGTAAAAACATAACCAACACCACCTGATCATCTTTTAACTTTACTTGTCTGGTTAGTTTCAAATGCAGTTAAAACTGCCCAAATAAATTCTAATATTAGAAAGTCAAGGGTCAAGAGCCCAACTAAAGCAAACACTCATCTCCACGATGGTAACTTAAAAATTGTGATTTTCTCCTTTGGTGATTCTGCTTGTTATCATCAGGTGTCTTCAATAATGCTCAATCATCACTCAATTAATCACTTAATTATCTCATTAACTTTAACACCGCTTCAGTGGGTGGAATAAAAATATGGCAGGACTTTTACTTTCTGACCCCTGGACTTTCCACCTCTGATTGAATGATAGGTCTCATCACCATGCATTCAGTCATTAACTTCAAGTTTTTGATGAAAACATTCCAGGATTTTTCCCTATATTATGGTCTCCAATGGGACCCAAATGGTTCAAGGTCCAAATGACAGTTTCAGTGCAGCTTCAAAGGGCTTTAAACGATACCAGACGATGAATAAGGGTCTTATCTAGAGAAACGATCACTCTTTTCAAAAATAAATAAAAAAGTTTAAGTTTTATAAGCACAAATGCTCACCTTGCTCTGTTCTGTGATGCGCGTTCGTGACGTCACGTAATACGCAATTACGTTGAAAAGGTCACGCTTGAAAAATTTCTGTCCTGAAGAAAATTTTCTTTTAGGCTTTTTATTATTAAAGCACCCAGGATACACACACGAAATGGGCATTTTAAACGATAAACTGACACAAATACATTTGAATATGTGGTGTATATGGTCCTCCTTTGTAAACACGTCAACTTGACCTTTTCAACGTAATTGCGTATTACGTGACGTCACTAACGCGCATCACAGAACAGAGCAAGGCGAGCATTTGTGCTTATAAAACAAACTTTTTTATTTATTTTTGAAATGAGTGATCGTTTCGCTAGATAAGACCCTTATTCATCGTCTGGTATCGTTTAAAGCCCTTTGAAGCTGCATTGAAACTGTCATTTGGACCTTGAACCGTTTGGGTCCCATTGGAGACCATAATATAGGGAAAAATCCTGGAATGTTTTCATCAAAAACCTTAATTTCTTTTCGACTGAAGAAAGAAAGACATGGACATCTTGGATGACATGGGGGTGAGTAAATTATCAGCAAAAGTTTTTTTAAAAGTGAACTAATCCTTTAAGAACTGCATACTTTACACCTAAGAAATCATTTATCATTAGATCTGTTTTTGACAGCACGTTTTGTTCATTTCTGTGCATTTTGCTCAAGCACTGATCAAACTTTTGAAACTTTATCCATTTTTTTGCTGCAGAGGGGATCCTGCCAGTCCAAACTGAACTCCTGATGGACATTGAAGTACTCCTGCAGAGCTTGTATCTTCGACACCATGCGCATTAGAAACTCCACTGAGTGCTTTCCTTCACCAAGGCAGGACCCAGTGACTCATTACTGTTGATCGGTCAGGGGCAGGTCATTTTTTGTTTCATGTTTATTCATTTCTCCATGGATTACCAGCCATATATATGGACACATGCTGTATTCTCAAGATCTATGCTGTTTGGTAGGAATAGAGAAAATGATATGTTTAGTCTGTTTTCAAATTTTCTCATTGTTTATCAGTAATATTCACTACCTTGGTTATATATGAGCATCTTTAGATTTTTCTATATTTAGCGGTTGCAAATGTAAAATGTACGGTAAACTATTTATGTTCCTCATATTGTACTGTATTTTTAGCGGTAAAATACCGGCAGCTGTGGTTGCCAGGAATTTACCGTAAAATGTATCTGGTCAAAATAAAATGCTGTAATTTGTTATACAATTTCACTGTGTTTTTTACTGTCAAAGGTTTTAATAAGGTTTAACATATTTCTGTTATTTTTACAGTTATTTACCATAATAGGGTCTATTAAAAAATGACTGTGATTTTAACAGTAAAAGACTGTAAAAATGCTGCGGTGAAAAACTATTAATTGGTTTACAGAAAGTTTCCGTACTATATACGGTGAATAACTGTGATAAATCTAATGGTACATTTAATGTAATTTTATGGTAAAATACCATTAAATTCACAGTTTTTGGAAGTGAAAAATAACAATTCATTGTAAATATTACAGTGAAAAACCATAAATTAACATTCCCACATTTCCCTGCGTGACACTTCACATTTGATATATTTTCGTTGAAATAACTCTGTTTCTTCTTAGTTTTTCTCATTTTTTTCTAATCAGTTATGTACATTAGGGTTTTATGTTACATCTAATGTTGTTAAATTAATGTTTATTGCATTTTTAAAATTTCATGCATGTTACCATGATGGTGTTTAGTGTGTGTGTGAATGACACTGTGTGCGCCTTCTATACATTAGTGTTGTTTTTCTCAGCTTGTGGGAAATCTGCTTGTGATGAACTTTGATTCATCATGTGACTCTTATCACCACTGTGTTTGGTGACTGTCAGTGTATTATAAAGGTACAAAACAGATATTCGTACTTCATTAGGTTAGTAAATTAACATTATATCAGTTAATGAAATACCTTTTTTTTACGTTGCTACTGTATTTTTTTACGGTAAAGTTCTGGCAACCACAGCTGCCGTTTTTTTACCGTAAATTTTACTGGGATTTTTTTTACAGTGTATTACTGTTAAATTAACAACAAATTACTGTATATATTATTATATTATAACTTTTTTTTACTGCAAATATCCGTAAAAAGCTATGGAAAGTTGCATTTTTTACATAAAATTACTGTATAATTGACAAATATATTTGTTTTTTTCTACCATGATTTTGGTAAAAAAAATACATTGTCTACTGTAAAATTTAGGGTTACAAAACCAGTATACCGTCTTACAGATTCCACATTTTTTTCACGGTATATTCCTGGCAACCACAGCTGCCGGTATTTTACCGTAAATTTGACAGTTTTTTTTAACAGTGTAGCATATGTTGCGCATTGCAATCTGAAAATAAATTTTGGCGGATTCGTACAGCAAAGCCATAAGAAAGTGGGCTGTGTTGAGCACTATGCAGCACTATGCAACACTATGCAACAAAACAAAGAATATACTACAACATGTAAAGAGAAAATAAACAGAGAAGTTGAAATCATACGGAGAAGTATTTTATTTTAACCATTGAATAGAACAGGATTGTCTCGTGTTTTGGTGTTCTGTTTAAATATTTAACGTGGTCTATTTCAGTTATAATATAGCCTATATGGGTCTGTTTCTCAGATCATAAAATAGTGTGAAAATGAAATGCCCCCCATTCTGTCTGTTCTGGCGACAGCCCTGCTTAACACAGAATCGACCACAGAGGCCTGGGGTCAGCTTCCTTTGCTGTTCGTCCAGAAGTCCAAGAAGTAGATGGGCGATGTCCTGCCTTAATCCAAGATGTGATAAAAGGCATTGGGTCGAAACTCTCCAATGGGGGTCCATTAATGTCCAGAAAAAGGAGCGATGAGAGGCTGTTTTCACGCAATCTATTGCGGGTCTTGCTGTCAGTATCATTGACGGCAGAAATTCCCCTCTCGCACTCAGCTGAAGTAGGAAGGTATGTTCTGCTCGCTGTACAAATTTTATCCAGCTTTCTGCCTGGTGCTCTGTCTTGTAATTTCCATTCACGAAACTCCCCGACCAACTCTCTGGCTGGTTCTCCAAGCATTTTAGCAAGTGCGCGTACTTTGTTTTCTCCATACAGGATCAAAGCATTCTGATCTTGTGGCCAAAAGCGCTTGTTCAGGGGTTTTAGCATTTGTAGGAGGTCTGATTCTGGCATTCGACTTGTAAGATTGTCGATCACAGATTGATAAAGCTGATTTCGATTAATCTTGCCTGTACCCTCAATTAGTTGAACATCTTTAAACAGCCCCAGGGACGTGCGTTGTTCGGCCTTCTCTGTAGATTTCCCTCCACTCGCCTTCATTGCTTTCAGTATATCAATAGACTGCAGAATATGGACACTGGCATCAACTAGAGTGATATCTCTTTGCTGACATTTCAGTGACAGGCCCTGCAGCTCACAAAGTATGTCTTTCATGCAAGCCAAATCACATAAAAACCCTGCGTTTGTGAGATGTTTGTATAGCGCCAGGAATTTCTTTCTCTCTATGTCATTGCGAGATGCATCCTCACTTGCAATTTTGAAGTGGCACACTAAAGCAGGGTAGTTATTCCAGACCGCCTTTACGGTATTAAAACTACTCGCCACCCATCTGATGTTAAATATCTGTCCAATTCTCAAAATCTGCATATTTAGATCTGCAGCTGCTTCCTCAAGCAATCTCACATTCTTAGCAGACTGGTGGTACAGAGAATAGAGCTTGGCAATGAAAAACTCAAAATGATTACATCCAGCAACCACTTTCAAAGAATCATGGACAGCCAATTCAAGGCGATGGGCCAAGCAATGTATGGACTAGATGTTTGGAAAGTCACACTTGAGCCTTGCAATGACTCTAGAGGTTTTGCCAGTGAGAACTGCAGCCCCATCTGTGGCGATGCTGATGAGGTGTTTCCCCAAAAACTCATCATCTAATCCCGCTGTACGAAGGCACTGTCTTAAACTGTTGTGAACGGACTCTGCATCTGTGCCCTGAGTCAGCTCTACAATGTCTAAAAAAACATTTTCTACATCTCCTTTGCCACTCACATCACATCTCACGTATACGATGAGATAGGCACGACCATGTACTGTGCTTTCGTCAATGGTGATGTTAATTTTTGAATTGAGCTCTCGAATATTGGAAACAAATTTCTTCCGCATTTGATGTGCAATATGACCTATAATCTCAGCGCAGGAGTGATCTGATTTATGCGCAGTTCCCACCTTTGCGCCATTAAGCTCCTGAAGCTACATTAAAGGGGTGAGCTTTCTGTAAGACAGCCTTTCCTTAGCCACCATATAGGCGGACCTGAATGATGTTGCGGTCTCCTCCATTAATTTGGAATTCACCTCAATTACTTTATTTGGCAGAATCGCCTTTTGCTTAGTCAATTCCACTTCAATTGCCCTCTTGTGTGCAATGCTGTCCCTATGTTTATATATCTTTTTTCGCAACTTGTCCTGAGCAGTGCTGCTTACTTCCCCATTATCAGACAAGTGCGTGCCAGGTACCTTTTCAGACAGAAGAAGGGTTTTTGCGTCCCTACAAGCAGAGGTGGGTAATCCAGGGGTCAGAGAGTAAAAGTCCTGCCATATTTTTATTCCACCCACTGAAGCATTAATGAGATAAATAAGTGATTAATTGAGTGATGATTGACCATTATTGAAGACACCTGATGATAACAAGCAGAATCACCAAAGGAGAAAATCACAATTTTTAAGTTACCATCATCGAGGTCAGGGTTTGTTTTAGTTGAGCTCTTGACCCTTGACTTTTTAATATTAGATTTTGTTTGGGCAGTTTTAACTGCATTAAAACCAACCAGCCAAGCAAAGTTAAAAGATGGTCAGTTGGTGTTGGTTATGTTTTCACATAATTATTATTTGATCTGAGTCACAGAACTCATTTAGAGCCCAATCTCTGAGTTAGATTTACATTATTGATTACAGCACCACTGTGATTCTACAGAAAATCAGCTTATACAATACCAAATTTTTTTTAAAAAAAAGATGTCCTTTAAAAAAAAAAACATTCTTTTAGGCACACACAGACATCAAGAATCAGCCTGTGAATCTCACCAACGGTGACAAGCAACATATTCTGATCAACAGATCAACTCTGAACATTAAAAAACAAGCTACTAAAAAGTCGCATAAACAGAACAAAATAAAATATGAGAATAAAAGAAATTACTAAGACAATTCAGCTCATAATTTATTCATGCAGCAATGCATGATGGGAGCCATGGATGAATTTTGATTGGTGGCTCCCAGAATGCACTGCAACATGCTTTATTACTCTCACCACTGTTGAGATTCACAGGATGATTATTGATGTCTGTGTGTATAAATGAGCTCTGTTTTTTTTTTTTTTTTTAAAAGAACTCTAAAAAAAAAAAAAATTGTATTGATAAAGCTGATCTTGTGCTGTAGAATCACAGTGCTGCTGTAATCAATAATGTAAATCTAACTCAGAGATTGAGCTCTAAATGTGTTCAGTGATTCAGATCAAATAATGATTATGTGAAAACGTAACCAACATCATCTGATCATCTTTTAACTTTGCTTTTCTGGTTGGTTTTTATGCATTTAAAACTGCCCAAACAAAATCTATCATGAAATAATTAAGGGTCAAGGGCTCAACTAAAGCATCTCCACGATGGTGTCTTAAAAATTGTGATTTTCTCCTTTGGTGATTCTGCTTGTTATCATCAGGTGTCTTCAATAATGCTCAATCATCACTCAATTAATCACTTATTTATCTCATTAATGCTTCAGTGGGTGGAATAAAAATATGGCAGGACTTTTACTCTTTGACCCCTGGATTACCCACCTCTGGTCACCACTGTTCAGATTCAGGGGTCGTATTCACAAAACATTTTATCTTACCACTAAGAGTTCTCCTAAATAGCAGTAAAAGTTCTTAGCTAAGAGTTTTCTCTTAAAACCTGTTCACAAACCTGCTGAGACCAACTTGAAGTCTTAAGCTAAGAGTAAGGGCGGGGTTGACCTCGTTGCTATGGAGTATACACACAGTGATTGGCTGATGGGGGAGGAGTCAGTGATTTAATCACAGAAATATTGTAGAATGAAGTGTCATGTTTCCTTATTAAAATAAAGGTTTAAAAATGCAAATGTTGCCCTATTCAAAATAAAATGTTGCCATATTGTTGCCATAAAGGTTTTAAAATATAGGCTAAGTGTCACTAATTAAACTAGCATATACAGTTAAAAAAAAAATATATATATATATATATATATATATACAGTATATGTATATATATATATATATATATGTGTGTGTGTGTATGTGTGTGTGTGTGTGTTTTTTTTTTACTCTATTTGATCATTTGTAAGTGTGAACTAATGAAAACCACTGGCACAGGTAATCAGACAATCTTTATTTATTTGTTAAAGATTTTTTTTGGCGTCTCATCGTAGATTCAAATCTATATATCAAAATGTATTGCATTTAGGAAGAAAAGGTTGAGCACCTAAGGCTCTGTCGCTATTGCCTCAATGGTGTTCAGTGTCTTTGGGTGGATTAGGACTGTTTGTGATTTGCTCTTACCCACGTAGAAGGCAACGTTCTCAGGACCTAACCTTACCAGGTTCCCTAAAAGTTCTCAAAAGGTGATACAATTTCTGAACCTTTACAGAACATTCGGGACGTTCCTCAAACGTCTTCTTTTGGTAATGAAAGTGCTGCAGTTTAAGGTTCCTTATATGACTTTAGGGGGACATTCCAATTTGGTTAGTTTATGGTCAAAAAAAGAACGTTACAAATAGGAGATTTGGGACATTAATAGAACGTTCCCACATGGTCCTCTGTTGATCATTTAATAACGTTCCCGATATGAGTTTAGGGGAACTTTCCATTTTGGTTATTTTATGGTCATGCAAGAACGTTACAAAGAGGACATTTGGGAAGTTATCAGAACGTCCTATAGTAATAGTACCCTCAACATTCCCAGAACGTCCTGAATGTTCCCTGAAGGTCCACCAAATAACGTTCCCCAAACCTTAAAAGAACTCCACATCGTGACCGTCTCTGAACGTTCTGGGAACGTTACTAGGTGACAGGTTGTCCTGCAAAAAATTTTACGATCCCAGAACATTCTCAGAACGTCCACTGGTATTAAGAACATTGTCTAGTAACGTTCCCAGAACGTTTAGAGATGGTCACGATGTGGAGTTCTTTTAAGGTTTGGGGAATGTTATTTGGTGGATCTTCAGGGAACATTCAGGACGTTCTGAGAATGTTTAGGGGACTATCACTATAGGACGTTCTGATAACTTCCCAAATGTCCTCTTTGTAACATTCTTGCGCGACCATAAAATAACCAAAATAGAACGTTCCCCTAAACTCATATCGGGAACGTTATTAGATGACCAACAGAAGACCATGTAGCAACGTTCAGTTTAATGTCCTAAATATCCTCATTGTAACGTTCTTATGTGACCATAAAATAAACCAAATTGGAACATCCCCCTAAAATCATGTAATGAACCTTGAACTGCAGCACTTTCATTACCAAAAGAGGACGTTTTATGTCCCAAATGTTCTGTAAAATTTCACAATTTTCGTCACTTTTAGACAAAGTTGCACAAGAACTTCGCCTTCTGTGTGTGTGTTTTATAGAAAATAATAAAGTTTGCTTTAGATGGGCTCTTGATTTTTGCTATTTAATTTTTAGATTTTCTTTGGCTGCTTTAACTTTTTAAAACACGTTTGTTACAGCAAAAGATGCAGGAGAAAGTCTGATCAGATGAATTTGGTTGTGTAGTGCTGATGATTCACTGGTCTTCTCCAGAGTCTAAGCTATGAGTGTGTTAAATGTCAGTTTTGCATCAACATTTTTTCTATCCTTCTTTTATTAGTTTTTTTTTTTTTTATAGAGTTTTGAGCAGTGTCTTTTAGACTCACACAGACGTCATGAATCAGCATATGACCCTCAACAATGGTGACACAAAAAAAATCTTTTTTTTGTGACTTTAGTAGCTTGTTTTGTGATGTTCAGAGTTAATCTGTTTATCTGAAAATTTTGTCACCATTGTTGAGGATCATACGCAGAATCTTGATGTCTGTGTGAATCTACATGATGTTGTCTGAATAATTTCTGCATAAGGATAAAAACTTTCAAAGAAAGACAGAATCTAATGCATTATCATATGTCTACATAAAAGAAAACACAATATTCAAAGATCAGTTGATCAAATCAACAACAATGACTAAGCATCCAAACCCAACTGATAATATTTATTTTTTCACAATTTTTTGTAGTAACAAATGCTTTAGAAAAACACAGTTACAACAATTGGAGAATAATAAAGTCAAATTGTCAAGGGTCAGGAGCCCAACTAAAGCAAGCGCTTACCTCCGTAACGGTGATATCTATAAATTTTGATAAAACATCAACACCTCATTAAGAAGATTTGTATGAAAGAAACAAAGCCAGAGTGGTTTGTAATAAGTGAAGATGCAGATATCTAGAGAGATCAGGGGCCGTATTCACAAAACATCTTAAGGCTAAAAGTAGCTCCTAACTTGCCGATTTAGGAGAAACTCTTAAAAATAATGGGCGTGTCAGTCCTAATTTTAGGACTCCTAAATTTTTGCTCTAAGAGTATTTCACAAAGCATTTTAGTGCTAAAACTAGCTCCTAAATCTGTGAAACGTTAGGAGTAGTCAAGAGGACTCCTAAGTCACTAAGACCAAATCACAAACAGTCCTAATCCACCCAAAGACACTGAACACCATGAGACAATAGCGATAGAGCCTTGGGTGCTGAACCTTTTCTTCATAAATGCAATAAAATGCAATGCAATAAAAAAAAAAATTTGATTTATAGATTTGAATCTATGATGAGATGCCAAAAATTCATCTTTAACAAATAAATAAATATTGTTTGATTACCTGTGGCAGTGGTTTTCATGGGTTCACACTTACAAATAATTTAATAGATAAAAAAAAAAAAAATTATATATATATATATATATATATATATATATATGTCGTCTGTGTATCTCGTGCTGATTAGAAAGACCGTTTGAATGTGTTTCTCCCAAACTTTGTTTATAAAACATAATTTGTCGGTTGAATTCTGCATTCTCTTGAGATGCAGACAACCAAGAGGTGGACAATTAACTGTATAGTTTAATTAGTGACACTTAGCCTACATTTTAAAACCTTTATGGCAAAAATATGTCAACATTTTATTTTGACTGTGGGAACATTTTTATTAAAAAAACATTTAATAATAATAATAATAAACTTTATTTTATATAGCGCCTTTAAAAGGGAATTCTCAAAGCGCTTTAAACATAGTACAAAGAAATAAAGTCAATACACAATAAAGAAGATAGATAAGTAGTAAAAACAGTAAATAGATAAATAGATACGAAATAGTAAAAATACAAATTACATATAAGCAAGTCTAAAAAAATAAGTTTTAAGAGAAACTTTAAAAACACTAAGAGAGTTTGCATGTCTAATATCACAGGGGAGAGAGTTCCAAAGTTTTGGAGCATAGGAAGAGAAAGCCCTGTCACCCATCGTGCGCATACGAGTCGTGGGAATGGTCAGGAGGCCTAACTCCGAAGAACGGAGCTCACGCCTGGGAGTATAAACTGTTAAAAGCTCAGATAGATAGTGTGGGGCTAAGTCGTGTAAGGCCTTATAAGTCAACATGAGAATTTTAAAATCTACACGAAACCTGACGGGAAGCCAATGTAGGGACTCCAAGATAGGGGTGATATGCTCTCGGGTTCTTGTCCTTGTTTGGATTCTGGCAGCTGAGTTTTGAACATATTGGAGTTTGTTGAGGGTATTTTTCGATACTCCCGCGAGCAGGGCGTTGCAATAATCAATGCGCGAAAAAACAAAGGTATTGATCAGTTTTTCTGCAACATTAAAAGAAAGCATAGGACGAAGCCTTGCGATGTTTCGGAGGTGAAAAAATGATGTTTTAACGGTATTCTGTACATGTGGATCAAATGTGAGATGAGAATCAAATATCACCCCCAGGTTTTTTATTTTTGTTTGAAACTCGAGAACAGTGCCATCAACATTGAGTGAAGGAGAACCAGCTTTGCGTATTTGGTGAATAGAGCCAAGCAGCATGACCTCTGTCTTATCGCTGTTAAGGCAGAGAAAATTCTTTGACATCCAAATTTTAATCTCCGATATGCAATGTTCGAGAAACGCCACTGCAGTGTGATCTTCAGGTTTTGAGTGAATGTAAATTTGAGTGTCATCTGCATAAAAATGATACTTAAGACCCAGAGATTGCAAAAGATGACCAAGGGGAAAAATATACATACTAAAGAGTATAGGACTCAAAATAGATCCCTGGGGCACCCCAAATTTGATTGAGCCAATGTTAGACTTGTGCCCACCCATGGAGACAAATTGCCTACGGTCGGTGAGATAGGACTTAAACCAGTCAAGAGCAGTATCAGTGATGCCAAACACAGATTCCATACGAGAGAGTAAAACAGAATGATCAACAGTGTCAAAGGCAGCACTGAGATCGAGAAGGATTAAAATTGACAGGCAGCCAGAATCCGCAGCAAGTAACAAGTCATTAACCTTCACTAAGGCTGTTTCTGTGCTGTGAAATTTACGAAAACCAGACTGGAGGGGCTCAAATAAATTATTCGTTGTTAGATGAGCATACAACTGAGATACAACTGTTCGTTCCAAAATTTTTGCTAAAAAAGGGAGATTAGAAATCGGACGATAATTATGTAAGTTGTCAAGATCAACGTTCGGCTTTTTAGGTACCGGAGTAACAGCAGCTATTTTAAAAGCTGCTGGTACAACCGCTGAGGAAAGAGAGTCATTAACAATGCTCAGCACCACATCGCTTAAACAAGGAAAGCATGCTTTGAACAAGCAGGTAGGAAGTGGGTCAGTTATGGAGGTGGTAACCTTCATTTGTGACACTACCTTGCCCAGAGAGGTTAAATCAAGTATAGAGAAGTTTGAGAGAGGAGAACCAGAAAAGTGAAGGGTACAGAAAGCAGAGTCATCGATCACAGCAGTGCGGCTCAAACTACTACGAGCCTTCTCAATCTTAGAACTGAAAAAATCAAGAAACCTATCACAAAGGTCAGCTGCAATGGGTGTATGGGAGGAATTATCACCTTTTAAAAGTTTGTTAATAACATGAAACAATTGTCTGGGTTTGCTCTGGTTATTAATAATAATCTGAGAAAAATACTGGGACCTAGCAGAAGCAATCTCAGACTTATATTTATTTGAATAGGGCAACATTTGTATTTTAAAACCTTTATTTTAATATGGAAACATGACACCTCATTCTACAATATTTCTGTGATTTAAGCTGCGTTCACGTCACCTCGTATTTACCGGAATCTTGAAATGACATCACGTGACGTTATATTCAGAGCTGTTCACGTCCTTTAGGTCCTTGAACTGGGAATTATGCGTTTCCATGGCAGCACTGTCAACGCCTAAATGAATCTACAGCTGTCAGGTGGTACAGCGCGGCCACGTGGTATATCTGGGAGCTTTCAGAAAACTCCCAGCTTACAAGCTGTAATTACGAGCTCTACGAGGACGTGAACGCTTTTTACAAGCTAGAATCTTGTAACTACAGGAATTACGAGGCCACGTGAACGCACCTTAAATCACTGACTCCTCCTCCATCAGCCAATCACTGTGTGTTTAGTCCATAGCAACAAGGTCAACCCCGCCCTTACTCTTAGCTTAAGATTTCAGTCTATTCCTTAGTAAAAGTTGGTCTCAGCAGCTTTGTGAATAGGTTTTAAGAGAAAACTCTTAGCTAAGAACTTTTACTGCTATTTAGGAGAACTCTTAGTGGTAAGATAAAATGTTTTGTGAATACAGCCCCTGTTATTGTTTAATGTTGTTTGTGTTATCTGAGTTTTATGTGTCACCATTGTGCTGAAGGGTAGCTCCTGTGCTTCAGTCAGTGATGATCCAGAAGCACTGATGTTCTGCTGCATGTTGATTTATTTAAAGACAGTAACTGTGTAGTTACTGATGCAGTGATACAGCAGTTACATTTAGCTCATGTGTGTGTTTTTGTCAGCTAATGATTTAATGCAAGAGATTTGCAATTTAAAAAAAAGGTTTCATAATATTAATCCAGGAAATACCAGTAAAGAGCTTTAAGTGAAAATAGTTTTTGTTTGAACAGCCACTTTTATTAGTCAAGTTTTTGACAAGGGCAGCGGGGACGTTCTGAGAACATTTCCAAATAAAGTATGGTTCCCTAAACATTCAGAGAATGTCTTGAATGTTCCCTGAAGGTCCACCAAATAACATCCCCCAAACCTTAAAAGAACTCCACATCGTGACCGTCTGTGAACATAATGGGAACGTTACTCAACACCAGTGGGGACGTTCTGAGAATGTTCTGGGAACGTAAAATTTCTTGTGGGGTAGTGACTTAGGAGTCCTCTTGACTACTCCTAACGTTTCACAGATTTAGGAGCTAGTTTTAGCGCTAAAATGCTTTGTGAAATACTCTTAGAGCTAAAATTTAGGAGTCCTAAAATTAGGACTGACACACCCATTATTTTTAAGAGTTTCTCCTAAATCGGCAAGTTAGGAGCTACTTTTAGCCTTAAGATGTTTTGTGAATACGGCCCCAGATTCTTGATGTCTGTGTCTCTAAACGAATTACCTTTTTAAAATAAATAAATAAAAAATAAGAACAACTTTCAGAAATCCTTCATATTTTATTGATAAAGCGGATCTTGTGCTGTATAATCACAGTGCTGCAGTAATCAATAATGTAAATCTAACTCAGAGATTGGGCTCTGAATGAGTTCAGCAATTCAGACCAAATAACAATTATGTGAAATCATAACCAACACCACTTGATCATCTTTTCTCTTTGCTTGACTAGCTGTTATAACAACCCAAACAAAACCTATCATGAAATAGTCAAGGGTCAAGAGCTCAACGAAAACAAACCCTGACCTTGATGATGGTGGCTTAAAAATTGTGATTTTCTCCTTTGGTGATTCTGCTTGTTATCATCAGGTGTCTTCAATAATGCTCAATCATCACTCAATTTATCACTTAATTTTCTCATAAACTCTGACACTGCTTCAATGGTACTTTAATTCAGTAGTGCACAAACACATGAACACTAAGCAGTGTTGTATAACCTGGGCATTTTTTTGCATACTATTAGATAAATCTTACCTATTTCATTTACATATGACTTACAAATATGAATCACATTAAGTTTATTAGTTTGTTTATGTAAAAACTATGTAATCCAAATGGATGGAAAATTTGAATGTAATTCAATTACATAAAACTTAAGTTTAGACAAATATAGGCCAAGGAGCAACGCTGGAGCTCTTTCAGAGGTATGAAACCAGCAGTTAATTTCATACATCAAAATCGTTATGAAACTCTCTCTCTACATTATCTATCTACTCTCTCTATCTACATTAATCCGGACACATTTGAAAACTGTGTTTTAATTTTGAGATGTTCTTAGACCACATTATTGTTCCAGCATTTTCCAAACGTTTCTCTTTCACACTGAGATGTCGGATGACTCTTAAATCATCTTCCTGCGCATGCTGTTAAACGTAAGAAATGATCATGTTTTCTCAGGACTCAGTCTGAAAGGAAAGCCAAAACATAAAGAGAAATATGCAAAAGTATCTGGGTTAATGTAGACATAGACCCTCTGGCATTCACACTGTCTCTCTCGCAAAGTCCCTCCACAAACACGCTTTGTGTCCTTTTCCACTATTCTGATATTTTTACTGTTAATTTATTAAAAGAGAAGGGTCAATTATGGTTATAAAATGTATTTTATTAAAAATTAAATAAAAAAATCCCGTAAAAAAACCCCGCCAATTTTCTGGCAGCAGGGGCGCCAGAAAAATACCGTAAAATGAAGGAAAATAAATGTCAGAAAAATACTGTAACATAGCGGAAAATAAATGTCTTATTAAATGTCTTAAAATAACGGTTATTTTCCGTTATTTTACTGTATTTTTCTGGCGCCACTGCTGCCAGAAAATTACCGTGTTTTTTTACGGGATTTTTTTTACAGTGTATGCCAAGGTAAATTAAATTTTACAATCTAGGACACCTGTTTTTTTTACATTTTTTATTTTTTTATTTTTTATTATTATTGCTGATTTGCATGATTCACGTGGGTCATGATTTTAGGTCGAAAAAAAAAGAAACACATCCCTTATTTGTGGATCTCATTCTATTCATTTGTGCATACAATTTTCTTTTTCTTTTTTTTTTTGAGAATCTCTACATTTATTTGTGGATCATAACTGGAAAATTGCAACAATTCTACACCCATTGTAAAAGGCTTGTTTTGCAGAGTTCTTGTTAGATTTTTGTGTGTTTCATAGAGAATTGTGTATTGTGTTTTGCACAAAGTGTTTTAAAGAAATTGAAAATTGAGACGAAGGCCAAAAGTTAGTGTATGGTTTCGTAGATTTGGTGTGGTGTTTGAGTGTCAGGTTTTTAGAAATTGCGTGACAAGTAAAGATTTTGTTTGCAAGCAGTTAAAAAAAAACAGTAACTGATAAATGGCGCCAACTGATCAGATTTCACAGCACTGTGAGATCAACAGGAAACAATGTTCACAGAAAAACTGACTAATATTGTGCATTTTATTGTACATTCATATAATATACTTCAAAAATGTAAAATTCATAATGTGACAGAAAAAGCAACATGAACACTGTCTGTCACTTTGATGTTCATGTGAAGATGTTAAAGATTATCCCAATTATATTTAATGTTGAGTCAAAGCTCACGTTTTCAAACAGGCCACAATGAAAACATTTACTAGATTAAATTCAATATTGTGAACTGTTTTCAAAAACTGCTCAAGGGACATTGAACTGAATGATTAAATGATACTCACCAGTGACAGAAAAACTGAAGCTCTTCATGATGCTGAATCTGCTGTTGTTGATCAGCAGTTTATAATGTCCAAAGTCAGTGTTTGTGGTGTTTTTGATTGTCAGAGATCCAGTCTGATGATCCAGCTTCAGTCTGTCTCTGAATCTCTCATCACACTGATCATCTGTACAGATCTGACTCTGATCTCCAGTGATTTCAGCGATGAGAATCTCATTAAAATACCACGTCATTGAATCATTTGGGTTTTTTACTACACGAGGATCTAAAGTGACAGATTTTCCCTCCTTTCTCTTCAATTCATCTCGTTCTGCAGCAGAAACACCAGAAACACAAATCAACAGCTGCTAAAGGAAATTATTTTGGAGGAAAGACTCATTACATGACAGAACTTGTTGATGGAAGAGATAAAACATGCTCTCTTAACTTTCAGTCTGAAAAGCAACATTTATTCACATTTTGTGCTTATAAACATATTTCATATTCAATCCTCAATAGTTTGGATTAAGTCTTGCTTTTATACAAAATGACTCACCATGAAAAGAAACACTGAAGATCTTTTCACTGCTGCTGCTGCTGTTGGTGATCCATAGTTTATAAAGTCCAGAGTCTGTGTTTCTGGTGTTTGTGATGGTCAGAGATCCAGTCTGATGATCCAGCTTCAGTCTGTCTCTGAATCTCTCAGTTCCTTCATTACACTGAACATCTGTACAGATCTTACTCTGATCTCTATTGATTTGAGCGATGCGAATATCATTAAAATACCATCTAATTCTGTCTTGTTGTTTTGTTTGAACACCAGTGTGTAGAGTGACTGAATCTCCCTCCTTCACTGACACTGACACTTCTTCTGGATCAACACCAGACACACCTGAAGAAAATAAGTTCATTATGAACTAAACAACATTATACACCATGAAAGTGCTGTGAAAAGTTTTTCTATTTGGATTCATAATATAACACATGCAAACAGCAGAAGAACATCATTGATTTACAGCAGAAGTGCTCAATCCTGTTCCAATCTGAAGAATTTCAAAAACACATTGTGCACAGAAAGCTCACTATGGCCTCATTTAGACACAGAGACATCACAAATCAACATATGACTCTCAACAATATCAACAAAATAGTCAGATAAACTCTGAACATCATGAAAAAGGCAACTAAAGTCACAACAAAACAACAGCAAAAATAAAAGCAAATAATAAGAATAAAAGAAAACAAGACAGTCTAGAGGCATGATTAATGCTGCATTGTATGCTGGGAGTCATCAATGGGTGCTTCTCAATACTCAAATTGATGCTTCCTCATTTCCACGCTCCTCCATCTTCCAGCCTGTGACCTGTAAACCAATCAAATTCAGCTATTTCAAAGGACATCTCAACTGTCTAGTTGCACCATGAGGAGCGAGGAGTGAGGAAGCTTCCTGAAGAGTTATGAGCAAGGACACACAGGTGTATCCTATGCAGAAGTCTTTCTCGTCAAGAAACTTTATGCACATCTAAAAAAACCTCCCCCTTCACATCTGTCACAATAATTTTAATTTATGTTTTACCTTTGCAATTTAAATAAACCAAACATCTCACATATTTCAACAGGGCATCTTGCTTTATTATTATTTATAATTAATTTATTAAAAAAAATAAAATAAAGACAGATCCTTTGAGCACAGCTGATGATGCTGAGAAGTGGCACTCGAGTGATAGAATATTCCAATGTACAGTAAGATTTCCTTCAATCCCTCTGTCTTGTCTTTCCTTGCATCCTTCCCTCGCATCCGAATGCTGGTAGAGCTGAGTTGTGAGGAAAGGAAGCAAGGACGCACAAATATAAAAATCGAGACACACCTAGTGAGAGCTGTACTGTGCTGGTACCCAGCATACACTGCAGCTCGAAGCTTTTAATTTCATGAACGATGAAATGATGCCACCTCCCTGAAATGAGCTTCTACAGGGTGGGATGTCAGCAAGCATAAATGTCTTAATGGTCAAGTAAAAACACACACTGCAAAATACAAACGATAAATGCATTTCTGTCGAATATAAAGCGATTCGATAAGAGGGACTATAATATAAGATTAAACGTCTTACCATGATTGATTAAACACCAGAGCAATAAGGACAAATTAAATAAAAGCTTCATTTCCTCCACTTTTCCTAAAATAGAAATCATTGCAGATTTTGATGCACAACAGCGCTCTGGTCCTCCTCTGCATCAGCGATCGATGCCAAAGAGAAAGTAATATTTCGGGATGCACTGTCGCACGATGACGCAGTGACGCTTCGTCACGTTTTTTTTTTTTTTTTTTTTTTAATCCTTTGACGCGTACGATCACATAAATGGTGCACATGATTAATAAAAGTGTCCTTCTGCTTGACCGTTGACGCAGTTGTTTCACTAGCCAAAGTGTAAGTAATAAGGGAACCTTCCTGCTAGGTATCATAAAAGTATTGGTATCATGACTCATGCTGCGTCATAGACGAGGTTGGACGTGGGAATATCGTAAATTAAATAAATATACCATTTCATACCTCAGTGAGTTCCAGTCACTCTTACGTCACGTTCACATGTTGACCACATGATGTCGCCATGACACGACAGGCCCGTTTGAGATGCGCCTCGCCTCGCCTGAAATGTAGCCACCCTTGGCCTAAGCTTGGCCACCCCGCTCACAATTGCTTTTTCTGTCTACTTTTTTTGTTGACAAGAAATTTTATTTTATTTTTATTTTATTTTATTTCGTTTTATTTAAACGCAGAACCATCTCTTTAAGACCACAAAAAACGGGAGAGTTTTCAGACGCGCACTCCAACATCGCCTCAGCGCCAGGCGCAAGTCAAACGCGTGCGGAAACGATACAGGTGCCGAATGAGCTTCAGCAGAACAGTGAACGGCGAACATTATATATATATATATATATATATATATATATATATATATATATATATATATATATATATATATATATATAGCTTACGTCAATGTTTCTCAAATGGTGGGTTGCAAGACCGCGCACTTTTCAATCACGCGCAAATATAGCGCGCTGTATATATTACTCACTATAAATGCAACGTCGTAGTTCTGTCGTCTATTAAGTCATGCCATAACCAAACAAGGCCATTAAAGCTGCATTAAAACTGCATGCATGTAGGCCTATATATGCGTCACATGTCTCTGGACTAAAATATTCTGCTATGTGAGATCACAATATAAGGCACAAGCTTATATGTAATTTTTTAATGCATAAATAAATGTGAGAACTGTGCATTTGTACTAGAAGATGCTAATTTTGCGTTAATTTATAAAGTACGAATAAAAATGTATCACATTTAAATGCGTAATTAATTTTACATTCTGGCATTTATGTGCTGTTGACTTTCACATCAGCAAATGGGAATTCAAAAGAGAACACATTTTTTTTCTTTGTAGACCTACTGAGTTTAATTTTAAGTATGATAGAACTGTTGCAATTATTTATTTTGACAATACAGAAAGTTAAACATTTAGTGTTTACTTTTTTGTTTACTTTTTGAAACAGACAAACTCAGAATTGTTGAAGAGTTAATTGATTATACATAAAATTTAATGAAGGTTGAATAATCTTTGAAGTACAGTATGTAGTTATCTGCATGTCTCATCCATGGAGATGCAACAATGAAGAACAAGCTATTGGGGGTTTTGAGAACCAGAACTTACTGAACAAGTTTAAATTTAGCTATAGTATGAGCCCCTTTATTAATATGCCTGCAAGTGAGGAATGATTAAAAAAAAAAAAAAAAAAAAAAGAAGAAGAAGAAGAAAAAAAAAGGGTCAAATTCACTTAGCATTCCATGATCTCGATTACAATTAAGTAGGCTAAAAACGAACTGTATTCAGTTGTGTTGTAGGCACAGTCCAGTAGCTACATTATAATCAGACTAATTTTCATGTTTAAATAATGAAGATTTCTGTGCCACCCCAGACTGGTTGCTGGCCCCTGCCTGGTCACCCCTATGAAAAAATCCTGGCTCCGCCACTGGTAGAAGAGTAGACCATAGGCGGCTGTAGTGAGGGGAGGAGTAAAAATCAAGTGTCGGACAGGTCCGTGTACATTTTGATATCTTGTTTTTTTTTATGAAAAACATTAACCAAGTTCCAAAAATTCTTCAAAATGTAGAGCTTTTCTCTAGTGCATCTGGTTTGAAACTCTTAAAGGTCCCGTTCTTCGTGATCCCATGTTTCAAACTTTAGTTAGTGTGTAATGTTGTTGTTAGAGTATAAATAAAATCTGTAAAATTTTAAAGCTCAAAGTTCAATGCCAAGCGAGATATTTTATTTAACAGAAGTCGCCTACATCGAACGGCCAGTTTGGACTACATCCCTCTACTTCCTTCTTTAATGACGTCACTAAAACAGTTTTTTGACTAACCTCCGCCCACAGGAATACACAAGAGTTGCGTTTGTAGAGTGTGTTTGTCGCCATGTCGTCGAAACGCTGTTATTTTCATCCCGCAGTCCAATCACCTTTGTTTGG
Source organism: Ancherythroculter nigrocauda (assembly GCA_036281575.1). NCBI lineage: Eukaryota > Metazoa > Chordata > Actinopteri > Cypriniformes > Xenocyprididae > Ancherythroculter > Ancherythroculter nigrocauda. The sequence continues at coordinate 56,235,668 of VTFQ01000002.1, read as the reverse complement.
CCTTCCCAGGGACGCTGTACTTAGAGATCAATGGTTACAATTTATGTTTAACTCGGTTCCGAAAATTATAATTGTGGTATCCTTACTGCAATAGTTAATGTTGGACTGCAGTGCACATAATGGCCACAAGAGGGGACTATGTTTATGTATATATGGCTGTTTTCCGTATGAGGTACTCTTCTGAGTGAGTGCTAACGTTGTACATTTTCTGTCGCTGCTTGTGGAGATTAAAGAGTTCAGTCTCTCGGGAATTATTGTCTTTTGTGTTCATTCGGCACAACACCACAATAATCCGCATGTAAAACTATGTGCAGCACACGTTACCCTTACGAAAAAGAAGTTTATTCAAGTGTGCAATTAGTATACTTCTTTTAAACTAAAAATAAGAAAGTATACTTTCAGTCTACTCTTTATATACTTCTCAGAAATATACTTTATGTACTTCTGAGATATATACTCAAAATTGCACTAAAGTATACTTGACAAAAGTCTAAGTATATTTGGCCTATACGTGGACTTGTTTATGGACTCGATCTACTTTAAAAAAAAAAAAAAAAAAAAAAAAAAATTAAACTTACTTATATTTAAGTGTTGATAAAAAGGATTCATGAAGCTACAATAAAATGTTTTTAAAATGGAAAGAGTTAAAGTACAGTTCAAGGTATTTCAAGTATAAAAAATAATACCTAAAACTGCAGTGTTAAATTAACTCTCCAGGAAGTACATGTGAGACCATACTCAAGAGTGTTAAAGTGTTAAAATAAGAGTGTTAAATGAACACTGAAAAGTGTTAAAGTTAATAAGATAATTAAGTGATTAATTGAGTGATGATTGACCATTATTGAAGACACCTGATGATAACAAGCAGAATCACCAAAGGAGAAAATCACAATTTTTTAACCACCATCGTGGAGATGAGTGTTTGTTTTAGTTGGGCTCTTGTCCCTTGACTTTTTAAAATAAAATTTTGTTTGGGCTGTTTTAACTGAGTTATAACATCCAGACAAACAAATGGAAAAAATGATCAGGTGGTGTTGGTTGTTTTCACATAATCATTATTTGATCTGAATCACTGAACTCATTTAGAGCCCAATCTCTGAGTTAGATTTACATTACTGATTACAGCAGCACTGTGATTCTACAGCACAAGATCAGCTTTATCAATATAATCTGAAGGATTTCACAAACAGTTGTTCTGAGCAAAAAAAAAAATCTTTCTCTTAGGCACACACAGACATCAAGAATCAGCCTGTGAATCTCAACGACGGTGACAAGCAACATATTCTGATCAACAGATCAACTCTGAACATTAGAAAACAAGCTACTAAAAAGTCGCATAAACGGAACAAAATAAAATATGAGAATAAAGAAAATTACTAAGACAATTCAGCTCATAATTTATTCATGCAGCAATGCATGATGGGAGATTGGTGTTTTGATTGGTGGCACCCAGAATGCACTGCAACATGGTTTATTATTCTCACCACTGTTGAGATTCACAGACTGATTCTTGATGTCTGTGTGTGCCTAAGAGAAAGATTTTTTATTTTTTTTTTGCTCAGAACAACTGTTTGTGAAATCCTTCAGATTATATTGATAAAGCTGATCTTGTGCTGTAGAATCACAGTGCTGCTGTAATCAGTAATGTAAATCTAACTCAGAGATTGGGCTCTAAATGAGTTCAGTGATTCAGATCAAATAATGATTATGTGAAAACAACCAACACCACCTGATCATTTTTTCCATTTGTTTGTCTGGATGTTATAACTCAGTTAAAACAGCCCAAACAAAATTTTATTTTAAAAAGTCAAGGGACAAGAGCCCAACTAAAACAAACACTCATCTCCACGATGGTGGTTAAAAAATTGTGATTTTCTCCTTTGGTGATTCTGCTTGTTATCATCAGGTGTCTTCAATAATGGTCAATTATCACTCAATTAATCACTTAATTAACTCAATAACTTTAACACCGCTTCAGTGTTCATTTAACACTCGTATTTTAACACTTTAACACTCTTGAGTATGGTCTCACATGTACTCCCAGGAGAGTTAATTTAACCCTGCAGTTTTTGCTGTGTAGGAACATAGAAGTATGCTTAAAGTGCAAAAATAATATATAAAAAGTAAACTATAAGTGTGATGTCATGTTCACTTAAAGAAAACTTAAAAGTATACTTGCACTAAACTTAGCAGTTTACTGAGAGTATATTTCAAAGTGTACTTTCGTATACTAAAAATGTAGCTACTACTAGTATTAAAATAGTAAACTACTAGTATACTAGTATAAGTTCACTTTTAGTACAGATGCAGTACAAATGAGAAACGTAGCTGTGAACTAGTTAAAGTTTACTACTGTTACACTTATAGTACACTTAAACGTATACTTCAATTGGGCCAATTTAGTCCCAAGCGGTATTAAAATAGTACACTTACAAGTTTACTACTAGTACATTGATATTATACTTACTACATAAAGTATACTTAAAAAATATACTTGAACATTACTTTAGTATACTTGATCAAATGAACTTGAAGTATACTAGTTTTTCGTAAGGGCACACTGTTCAGTGCAGCTCAAAGGTGGCACAGTAATGCATTTACATAGCAATTTAAGTAATAAGGAACGAGAGGTTGTGCTGTATCGTGAATAAGTCACGGCTGAACGGTGTTAGGCACAGCGCGATGCAACTTTCTTTAAGTAAACTTTCACTAAAAGCCTTCCTTCTGACTGAAAAAATAGTCCCTGAGTTACATTATTATGCCATTAGATGGAGGCAAAGATTTTTGAGTTTATGAGTGTGTCAGTCAGTATTGAAGACTTTTACATTGAAAAGATTGAATTGTTGTGAACACAGAACAAGACGCAACTAACAAATGCTTTGAGTGCTGTCAGTCACGGGAAAACTCCTTAACTGTTAAAAGGACAAGATAATACATCTGACATTTAAACATATTTTTTTATTATGAACATAGGACTGACCTGAAGGAAAATGCTAAATCTGAATGCAGGTAATAAACTCACTCACTTGATCTCTTTCTCACAATACTCTTCTAAATAATATGTAAGCTTCAATGAACAATATCAATTAAGAACAAACAGTTTATGTTGCTGATTTTTGTGTATTTACAAAATGAGAATTGATCATTCTCTGTTCCCTTACATGCTTCTATCTATGAAAAACACTTTAGATTCATGTGTAGTTCTATATTCTGGAATAAACCATTAATAATCCAACACTGAACACCAATGACAACGATGATGAACTTTGTGAAGAGTCTCTGCTGAAGACAGGAATCAGACCGCAGTTTCAGTTTGACTCAGATGAATTTCAGTAAAACTCTGTCGTCAGAGGATTCACACCAGCATGAGTGTTTTTAGCAGATGGTTTCATCAGACACTGATCAACAGATGATGTTTGTTTTGTCTTGTTTGTGCTGGTGGAGATTGATTGGTAAGTATATATTTGTTTTAATTTAGTGAAAAAGCTGCTGCATATTTCTGTTGGCTATATCTGTACTAAATATTGTGAGATCTGCTTACTTTGAATTCGGGTCTCTGTTGAAGACACTGAAATTTCCAGGTCTAGAAATGTCATAAAAAAATAAAAATGTTAAAAGTCATAGGAAATAATGGAAATCTTGAATGTAAATGTCTCTGTTTATGATCTGCATGGAGGCTCAGAAAGCCAAAACTTTCCATGGAGTTGCTTTCAAATATCAGGCCGTTTTTATCCTTTAAAAATACTTTTCTAGCTTATAAAAACAGCTACAAAACTGATTCACAAGTTCGTTTCCTCATAAAATCTTTAAGCTAAAAAGGTTAAGCGTATTTGGCTTGCTATGGAGGGGCCCGAGGAAGCAGCTTCAACTCGAGCTTGGACATACCCCCCAGGGACTAGTAGTGCCTGGAAGAGGAGTACGATAGATGAGATGCCTAAATTATGTGGTGGCGTTGGGGAGGTGGAGGGATATCAAAACAACTGAAGCCAGAGCAGGTGAGTAGCTGCTTATATGCTCTGGTCGTTAATTGAAAGATTAGGGTTCCCTCCTCCTGAAATTATGTTTGAATTTCACTAATTGAAAGATTAGATGGGTTCACTCCTCCCGAAATTACATTGTGAACTTCACTTAGTCAAAATGTGCAGTAACCATGAGAGCATGAGAGGTGGTGATAAAACAGTGAGTTTGTGTCTTATGAAATATCCAGCATAATTAAACTATATAACTATATAACTGATTTTACTGTTCATCAGATAGCTTTAAAAAAAATGAAAGATCAAAGGATCACAAACATCTGTTCATCAGTCTCATCTTTCATTTTGTGTCTCTGCTGATGTTGTGAATGTTCTTCAGCTCACATGAAAATAATAAAAACTACAGCTGATTTCAGGATTTATAAACCAAAAAAAAAAAAAAAACTGTTCTCCAGGTGTGTTTGGTGATTCAGTGTCGGTGATGGAGGGAGATTCTGTCACTTTATACACTGATCTTACTGAAAGAGATGAAGAAGATGATATACTGTGGAAATATGGAGCTGAAAACTCTATCATAGCTAAAATCAGCATTGACAATCAAATCTTCTCCACATCTGATGATCCTGATGGGAGATTCAGAGACCGACTGAAGCTGGATCATCAAACTGGATCTCTGACCATCACAAACACCAGAACTGAACATGTTGGAGTTTATAAAGTAGAGATTAGAGGAGTGAAAATGACAGAAAAAACATTCAGTGTTTCTGTCTATGGTGAGTAGAGATCATTTGTCTCGTAAACTTGTTTTATATCAACAAATTGTATTGTTTGAGGACAGAATGTACAAACACTCGCAACACACTGAACTGAAAACTGTTGTGTAAATGTATCCATATATCTGTTTATTTTTCCATCTTTTTCAGCTCGCTTGCCTGTTCCTGTCATCAGCAGAGACTGTTCTTCATCATCAAATTGTTCATTGGTGTGTTCAGCTGTGAATGTGGGTCATGTGACTCTCTCCTGGTACAAAGGAAACAGTTTATTGTCCAGCATCAGTGTGTCTGATCTCAGCATCAGTCTCTCTCTACCTCTGGAGGTGGAATATCAGGATAAAAACACCTACAGCTGTGTGCTGAACAATCCCATCAGCAACCAGACTCAACATCTGGACATCACTCACCTCTGTCACACATGTGCAGGTACAACAGAGCTGATATATCCATTTATTTACCTGATTGTATTTTGTTGTAGATCACACTGATGCATTCCCTTTTTATTTATCATTACAGAGTCTTCTTCACACTCTTCAATCTCTGCTGCTGTTGGATCTCTGTTGATTGTTGCTGCAGTCTTTGGGATCTTCTGCATCAGCATGAAATGCAGAAAAACTGATCAAGAAGGTAAGAGTTACCTAAATGACATGTAGCTTTTCAGTTGCAAAACATTTGATCAAAAAATCAATTGTGGGGTAGTGCATGGAACATGGAAGTAGTTGCTCATTTGTATCCTTCTGTTAGTCTTATTTATTGACTTGGTCAGAGTTCATATGCTATTGTTGGATCTACTGTCAAAAACTGTGAAACCCCACTTTTTTGCCTGGTCCTTCACACCTCAGAGCTGGAAATGTTCAGTAGCTCCTCAATGCAAAACACGAGATCCAGGATCCAGATCCAGGGTGTGGAGACGAGTAAGTTTAGGGATCAGGGTTTGGAGACAGGTAAGTTTAGGGATCAAGGTGTGGAGACGGGTAAGTTAAGCAATATGTAAAGTGGGAGGAGTTGGATCTGGATCCAACCTCGCCCCTGGATCTCATGTTCTGCAGTAAGGACCATCTCAACGTCTGAGAAAATGTTAGTGTAAAGCTCTGGAAAAGGGGGAGTGTATAAGAAAGAAAGAGGGGAGAGAACAACCAATGAAACACAGACCTACAACATACTCATTCTACAGAATAATTAATAATTAAATGACAGACTCCCAAGCACAAGGGACAAACGCAGAAGAACATTTAAAAGGTCTAATTATGTTTCATTACGTGTGTAGTCTCATGATAAACAATGTCCGTTTAACACAGAAAGAATAAAGGCATAGTTATTTTTTTGCCCATTCTTCTTTGAACTTTCAGTCTAAAATCATCATCTTTCGTGTAGCCTATTAGAATAGCCTAATCCTAATCATGTCATAGTGTTCAGATACATCACTGTATCAGTGTCCAGTTTGTATAGCATTTTTTGAGTGAGAGTTTTGAGTAGCAAATGAGTAGCACTATTTAATTTGAGAAGATGAAATGATGAAATATGTGTACATACACCGTGCTTGTTCATGTTTGGTGCAGGAGAGTGTGTATATCCACATGGCGAGCATTGTTAAACTCATCACGGAGCTTCCCTCTGAAACCGGTCACCATGTGTATATTAACAATCATTTGCGTACCGTGATCATGTGAACGTAAAGTGCACTTTCACTTTCACTTGCGATTAGTGTGCACACCACTGTTAATAATTGTGTTTTCCGTGTTCATAGTCAAACTCCAGTTCTGGTAAAATACAAACAACACTCATGTGCTGCTGTTCTGAGGGAAACACACACATGACTCGCGTGTCCGACCACAGAGTAGGTAGAGGTGAAAGAGCAGCACTTTTGTGACATTTGAATTCTCTGCTGTAATGAGATCTCATGTGAACATATTTTCCAGTTGGGATGGTGGACAACAACAAAACAAACCGCCTGCGCCAAAGCATCTGCTCTGGTTGCATCTTAGGGAAATGCATTTTTGTGCTGTAGCACTGAGGAACGAACACCTCTGACTCATGTCTCTGAATGACAACAGGCAAAGAGACAGAAACAACAGAAGTGATACTTCCTCTTGCATAATACCGCAGTTATAATCTTATGAATACTACAATGCAGTGATTGGATTGAACATGATAATGAAACTAAAATTAATGTCTGTGATAAATATTCTGTATGCATTTCATTTATAAATTATATTTAAGTAATGTCTCTTTAAGATTAATGATTAAGACATAGCCTACTCCCCCGGTTTCACAGATAATGCTTAAGCTAGTGTCAGACTAAAATGCATGTTTGATCTGTTTTAATTAAAAGTAACTATACTGACAGATCTTAAAATATCTCAGCTTCATAGTTTTGTCTCAAGATGCACAGCAGTAATGCATTTTTCTATTGTACGTTTATAAAAGCTACTTAAACATCCTAATTGAACTAAGACTTAATCCTGGTTTAGGCTAAACCCTGTCTGTGAAACTGGGCCACTGTGTATGATAAGTTAATTAAATGTGTTCATGCTGTCTAAACATAATATTTAAATGCATAGATTAAAGCATAATCTTTGACAGCCCTAATAATAACAAGTTGCAAAATAAACCGTTCTAGTTAAGATTGTTTTATTGTTAATGCATCTGTTATTGTTTTTGTAGACACAGTTCAGACTCGTGCAGAAGAGATCACTTACGCTGAACCAGCTTTCCACAAGAGAAAAGCACAGAACCCGGTAAGATTCCTAGTTCAAGTTGCTCTGCCAACAAACATAGTTCCAGAAAAGATCAATTAATTTATTTTCCTACATTTCTGAAGTAGTATTTACTTAATTTCAACATTTACTCTCCTAATGCAGTGCTATGAGAAGCATGTTGGGAGGTATAGATCCATGATCCAATTAGTATTTCATCATAAATGTTTCATTTAGTCTCAATACAAAAGAAGTAAGTTTTACTTTACAAATGTAAGTGCACTGATCATTGTTTGTTGTTAATTTTAGCAGAAACTCACTGTTAAACCATCTGACAGTAAAATCACACATGAAATCATATTTTTAGTGTCTAATTTGACATTACTTCACTATATTGTATATTCATGCAAATCACTGAAGTCAGAAAGTCAAATGCTGTCACAAGCAATCTAAGAGGTCATTCTAAGAGGGTCACACTTCTCATTTTTAGAATTATCTTTTTTTTCTTTATTTTTATACAGAATATTAAAGAGGAGGATCAGGTGGAGGATCAAGTGGAGGATCAAGTGGAGTATGCACCAGTTGCCATGAGAAGATAATCAATCTTCAATCTTTTTCTAGTATCAGATCTGTCATCGCTCTCATGTCCATGACGTCGTATAATCCTGCAGATAAGCTCTGCTAGTTTCAGTAGTTATTTCCAGCTCTACCAAGAGGAGTTTTTAAGAGGAACTGTTCTTGATCTCACACTTCTTTTTTTAGAACAGGGCTCCAGACTGTAACACTTGAGAGTAGTGGCAACTTTTACAGATGGAGACAGTAGCAGAAGCTTGAGCTTAAAATGCAGATGTAAATTTATTTTCATTAATAAAAACTTTAACCGTAAACCTCCAGAAACAAAAATGTGTTCATTTGATAAATTTGTTCTTTTTGTTTGTCGCTGAACATTTGTTATTCTTCCTGTTTCCTTGTCACGGGTATAGCAGAGATAAGGAAAGGTGAGGATCTTAGCAGCTTTACAAAGTTGTGTAAGGACAATAATAGCTCATCCACCTATTTTTTATGGGCATTTTGGGATATCACATAAAAAAAAATAAAAAAAAAACCCTGGATGTAAACACCAAGATGCACATAAATTCTACAAATGCACATGTGCAATTGAGTCAGATATATTTTTATCCGATCACAAAACATGCGCATTTCCAACTATGATGGAAACACATTTAAATAAATTCCTCTATGTGCATCAAAAAAGTTGTGAAATGCACGATGGGACGGCATAATCGGACTAACCTGCGGAAGGATCTTGTTGCACAACATCTGAAATGTTGTTTTGGTCATTTTGAAATGAATGAGCGAAGTCTGTCGTCAAAGTGTGTGTTTCTGTATATTCTGTATATTTGTTTCCACGTTTATTGTGTTTCTTCTGTAGACTCTGAAATGCAAGAAATTACATATGAAAATTACTATATACACACTGGTACTCATACTTAATTTTCTTAGAAATATTTTATGCCAGTTCATCAGGAAGTGATAATTTTGTTCTTCTAGACTCACTAGATGGAAACATTTGCATGTTTTATTTGCAAATATTTTGTGTGATGTTACAATTTTATGCATGAATTAAATTCACAACTTGGAAACATGTCAACTAACCAATCAATGACTGAAACAAAAGGGAATAAATAAACAGATTCTTGGCTAGAACCTCCTCATTTGCCTTCTCTGTATTTCACCGCTGTCACTTTCACCCATGGACTCCTCAGTTTTCAGTAACAATCTGATGATAATTAATAATACAACATTGTAGCAGTAGCTACCTGTAACGAGTCGGGACACGACGTGGGATCCATGTGCTGGCTTTATTGAACAGATCTTGTGGTCCAACAGGCAAGGGTCAAACAGTGGCAAACAGGTACAGCAGGGACAAGGCAGAATCGTGGTCGTGGAACAGGCAGTAGATCAGGGCAGGCAGATATTAATCACAAGTCCAAGACAGAGCAAATAATCCAAAGGGCAGGCAGCAGAGAATCGTACACGGGAAACAGACAGGGTCAGTAACAGGATCAGGTAACAGGGTCAGTAACAGGGTCAGGTAACAGGGTCAGGTAACGGTCAGGTAACAGGGTCAGTAAACAGGGTCAGGTAATGGTCAGGTAAAAGGGTCAGGTAACGGTCAGTAACAGGGTCAGTAAACAGGGTCAGGTAACGGTCAGGTAATGGTCAGGTAACAGGGTCAGTAACAGGGTCAGGTAACAGGGTCAATAACGGTCAGGTAACGGTCAGTAAACAGGATCAGGTAACGGTCAGGTAATGGTCAGGTAACAGGGTCAGTAAACAGGGTCAGGTAACAGGCAGACAAACACAATGACAAACACTCAGAAATGCAAACCGTAGTAATACAAGACCTTGCCAAGACTGTGAGGTTGAGAGCAGCTTATATAGTCCAGGTAATGAGCGGCAGCTGGGTGTGGTGATTACTGATAGGTGGAGTGAGTGCATGTGATTGCCAGGGAGGATTATGGTAAATTATGGAGTCCGGGAATGACTGGAACTGTGACACTACCAAGCCTATTGCTGTGTTCATGAGTATGTGAATTTTTATTTAGTTGCATGAAGACATCAAGTTTTTGTACAGATTTGATTGATTACTGTTTACTGTTAAAATAATAAAAACTTGCAAACTTGCTTTGACGAAGTTAATATCATTAGAAATTCTAAAAAAGTGACCATGGTATAGGCTATATAAACAAAGCAAATACAAACCAAACATAGTAGTAAAATAAATAAGCAAACAAACAAACAATCAGGCTAGTTAACAACACAGGCTAGTTTATCAAGACCATGTTTCGGCGCATTAGGGTTTCTGTGAATTACAGCTATCCATTTACTTCTATTTTTTTCTCGATTACTTTTGCCTGTTTGCATTTAATTCCCCCTAGTTGCTACAGTTGTAACAATATGTAGACTCAGAGAGCACAACGGGAGAACAGTTCAACAAGTTTTATTGAACGACACATAAAAAGGTAACCGAAATACAGCAGAGAGATGGGTGATGATGAATGGAAAGTCACAGTCTATTGTTGAATGTAGTAGATGATGAATAAAGGGGATGTATGGAGCACACACCTCAGCCGTTGACCGTGACACACGAAGACAGGGGAAGTTCACGGAGAACACAGGAGGAGACGGAGGAGATGGAGTGGAGATTGTGGAGCGCTGGAGTGGGTGACTTCTTTGACAAACAATAAGTAGAGCAACAGTCTAGTGTCTACTAGGGAGAACAGACAATGAGTGTGACTGAGGTGTGTGCTTAAGTAGTCCATGGGTAATGGGTTGATCAGGGACAGAAACTGATTAATACTCAGGAGAAAGTGATCGTTGTGAGGGAGTGATGGTGGAATCTGGTGTTTCCATGACAACAGTCATTGTTTATATTATAGACCCCTTAAAAGTTTGTAAACATTGCAACGCTTCCTGGTGGGCGGGGCTTAGCTGGAGGCAAAAAGAGGCGCTGGACGCAATTTTGACAAGTGTAAGCTAGCACGTTTTAGGAGGGATTTATTAAACATGGATGACCGTGACAGCTATTTTTGTAAATTAACTCTCGTGGATGGAAGCAGGCTGCCTGACCCGTATGCCATACGGCCACAGGAGTGGCATGAAGACTTGACGGGGCTGCCGAGGGTGGAGTGGCCGGACATCTACACTTACCTCATTGAGTCACCAAGTGTTTACAGCCGAGAAAAGCTACGGGCATATAAATCCCTGGATGCCTACAACTATGTTATTAATGGTCACGTTCAGACATTACAATACAACAATTTACGTACCGATCTTTGTGTGGTGCGGTCAGAGGTGTTGCCTAGCCAGAGGCAAGGCAAGAAGGGTGACATGTACCACACCTGGGTGATAAATCGGGACAACAGTACAATTTTAACGGCGAACTGCACTTGAATGTCAGTTTTAACCTAACAGTAAATAGACAACAATTTATAGTTTGCTGCAACCACTGTTATAAATCCTAATTAATATGTTTTGAAGTCATGAATGTATTACTCTTGAGGGAAAGATTTCATTGAAAACTTTAGTTTTGAACCAAAAGTGCTGTTCCTTCTATTCTGGCAGCCAAAAACACAACAAGACGACATTTTAAAGTAAAAACTTCAAACTTTTAGCGCGCCTGCCATGAGTTCTTCCTTATGTTTTGCCTCCAGCTAGAGCGGTGACGTCACAATGACGTAGGCGATTAAGGGGTCTATAAAATCAATTTAATTTGCCATCTTCTTCAAAGATGTCTGATAGACAAATATGAGAGCGCCATCTAGTGTTATTACAGGAGTTCACCTTTCCAAGAACAGCCATCAACTAATACTAAAATAAATACACAAAATGAATCACTTTTAAAATCAGTTGATAAGACTCATGTGTTCATATTGCTATATATCGATTAAAACATCTAGATTAGTCAGAGTAAAAATCAATGGCTGAATCCTACATTAAAGGTGAAAATGTAGTTCTCGTTGAGTTAAAGAAAAATCACATTACAGAATATACACACAATGAACACTCTACAAAAGATTCAATGTTAGCTTAGTTATTTCTAAACACAGACTTGATACTGATGCAGTTGTGTTTATTGGCGTTTTCCAATTTACCTCGTCATGTCTTTACAAGGTCGCAGCTGTTTTCAGCTAGATTCACCATGCACCGAACCTGTAATGTTCCCATATCACACGACTGTTTTAAACAAAATTCTTAGACAAATCTGAATGGATCAAGGCATCAAGCAATTTGCAAGGGAGCAGTAGTTTCTGGATGCATTAAACAAAATTAGCAATACACAAGTGTCAATAAAGACATATGTCTTTGTTAAACTAGAAAATGTTTAGCAGAGTAACATCTTAAATGAAATTTTCTTGACCTAATCTGTAATAATACATTTATTAGGTAACTGCCAGACCTTACTCCAATTAATAGTTACAATACACCTTGACCAATATAGGAAATTACATGTGGTTTACTTGCTACTTCTTTTTGAAATAGGGAATGTATAGCCTTATTATTTTTGCTTGTCGAAAAACAAACTTTACCACAGAAAGTATCAGCTGGATGCAATAAAGATACATGAGTATGAAATACCTCTACATAAAGAAACAGCACCTGAAGAAATAGCACCAATTACAGAGGCAAATTCTTTAGGGGATACATCATAAGACATTAATTACCCTTGATAATTCAACAACTGTCTAACCAAAAGGATGTTCTTGTCAAACCAAGTTTTCAAAATATACTCTTATGCTTATACAAAATATTACAATTATTCCAGATTTAATACTGCATGTGGTGAAATCCAAACAAACTTTGTTTTGGCCTAATTTTGTTTGAAATAATGTCACACCAATTAGTCTTTCAATTTTACAGGGTTTTAACAGTTCCACAGTTGTCAGTTGTTGTTTTTTTTTTTTTTTTTTTTTTTTGCAGATAGATTTAGTGAACCTCACCTGACTATCATTGTATAGTTTCCCAGTTCCTGTTTGAAAACACAAACACTTATTTTGGTAAATTAGAAAACAAATACATACTGTAACATATTTCTAAAGATTCTTTTTGCACAATAAATCTCATATTTATATTTTGTATAATCAGCTGTGTGTTATACTTGCCATTTTGTCTTGCTGGTGTAGATTTCCTGTGGCAATATTTAATCATAGCAGAAGCTGCTAGTCACAAACAGCAGAACCACAACAACAGCAGCACTTATTCCTGCTGCAGAAGCTGAAGACAAACCTGAATCTGGAAGAGATGAAGACAGAGTCATTATTAATAGAAATCATCTGATAATTAATTTTACCAATACTGTTGACTGATATTTACACCTTTCTATTTTCAGTAGAAATTTGCATGATATTGATTTGTAAATTGCGCCATCTGGTGTGTTTTTGAGCAACAGCAGCTTAAACAGCATCATCACTGTGAGCTCAACAGAAAACAATGTTCACAGAGAAAGTGACTGATATTATGCACTTTTCTTGTTATTAACAACAGACTTCAAAATTGTAAGTCTGTTTTGAAGATGATAGAGATGATCTCAATTATATTTTAATGTTGAGTCAAAGCTCACTTTTTCAAAATTGAAATGAAATGAAAATTTACTAAATTAATATAGTGAATCGTTATCTACTGCTCAAAGGAAAATGTTCTTAATGACTAAATGATACTCACCAGTGACAGAAACACTGAAGCTCTTAATGATGAAGCTGCGATGACGACGGCTGCTGCTGCTGATGATGATCTTCAGTTTATATTCTCCAGAGTCAGTGTTTGTGGTGTTTGTGATGGTCAGAGATCCAGTCTGATGATCCAGCTTCAGTCTGTCTCTGAATCTCTCTTTACACTGATCATCTGTACAGATCTTACTCTGATCTCCAGTGATTTCAGCCATGAGAGTCTCATTAAAATACCACATCACTGAATCATTTGGGCTTCTTATTACACCAGTATCTAAAGTGACAGATTCTCCCACATGTCTCTTCACTTCAGCAGCAGAAACACCTGAAACACAAACCAAGTTAACTGACCACAGCTGAAAGGATCTTGTTTTGAAGGAAAGACACCCCAGATAGCAAGCAGTGATAGAAATAATGTTAATATGTCAATTAGTATGAAACTATTATTTTAATTAAAACAGAAATGACAGAAAAAAGTCAGTCTGGTTAGTAATAAGTGAAGCTGGTAATGCTGTTTGTGGAGTTGTTGAACCAAAATCACATTGTAACATTGATTCAATGCCATTACCATTGATTTATGGATGAAATTTCAACATTTTTTCAACATTTATTGCGGGTCCAAACGTGATGTTGTTTCAGTGCAGTTAACGTTAACACATTAACATTGATTTAACATTATTTTGATGTGGTTTGCTATCTGGGACATAACATGAAAACTGCGTATGAAAGAGATAAAACATGATCTCTTGACTTTTCAGTCAACAATTTTAGACATTTTGTGTTGTAAATATATTTTAATCTTTTACACTTTGGATTTCCTGATTAACTAAAAAAAAAAAAAAAACCCTGAGTATGAAATAACAGATTCAGATGATTAGAAAAGATGAACAGAGATGATATGATGAGAAACTGTCAATCATGTGATCCAGAACAAATCCAACTGTCAAAACTGAAAACCAATGGAAAAATTAAACATTTTAAAGTTTAAATCTTACTGATTACAATTTATATTTAAATCTACAAATATCATTTTAACAGTAAATGTATTCTGAAAAAAATATATATCTTTATGCATATGTGAAAGAAAGAAAAAAAAAACTTCTGAATGTCACTGCAAAAATACACATTAATGATGTGATTTAAATGTACATGACTTGGTTTTAAACAAAATGACTCACCATGAACAGAAACACTGAAGATCTTTTTACTGTCGCTGCTGCTGCTGATGATCGTCAGTGTATATTCTCCATCATCTGAGTTTGTGATGTTAGTGATGGTCAGAGATCCAGTCTGATGATCCAGCTTCAGTCTGTCTCTGAATCTCTCAGTTCCTTCATTACACTGAACATCTGTACAGATTTTATCTCTATTGATTTGAGCGATGAGAGTGTCATTAAAATACCATTTAATTTTGCCTTGATGGTTTGTTTGAACACCGGTGTGTAGAGTGACTGAATCTCCCCCCTTCACAAACACGTCTTCTGTATCAACACCAGACACTCCTGAAGAAGAAATTAACAGTTCATTATGAGCTAAACAACATTATACAAAAAGTGCCGTGAAAATGTTTTTCTACAGATCATAAAGATTGTGTGTAGAGTAAAATGTTTGGATTCATAATGTAATGCAAACAAACAACAGAAGAACCTCAGTGATTTCCAGCAGAGGAGCTCAATCCTGTTCCTGGAGATCGACCTGCAGAGTTCAGATCCAACCCTGATCAAACACTCCTGTCTGTAATTATCATGTGCTCCTGAAGATCTGAATTAGCTGCTTCAGTTGTGTTGGATCAGTGTTTGAGCTAAACAAGAAGTTAGATTTCCAGGAACTGGGCATGAGATCCAGCAGTGTTGTGACATTATGAAGGATAAACTCTGAACATCACAAAACAAACAACTGAAGTCACAACAAAACAACAGCAAAAAAAAAAAAAAAAAAAAAATGAAGGACGTCTCAATTCTCTAATGTGAGGAGCGAGGAGTGAGGAAGCTTCCAGAGGAATTATGAATGAGGACACACTGGTGTATTCTGCAGCAGAAGTCTTTCTCGTTGAGAATCCTAATGCACATATAATTCTCCTCCCCCTTCACATCTGTCACACATAATTTAAATTTATGCTTTGCCTTTGCAGTTTAAATGAACAACATATCTTACATATTTTAACAGGCATCTTGCTTTATTATTAATTATTATTAATTTCTTGAATAACCAAACAGATCCTTTGAGCGCAGCTGATGATGTGAAGTGACGCTTGAGTGATCAAGAATATTCCAATGTACAAATAAGATTTCCTTCGATCTCATTTTCTTAACTTGCATCCTTCCCTCACATCCTACAGGGTGGAGCTGAGACGCATTAAGGAAAAAAAACAATGAGTGGTACCCAGCATGAACTGCAGCACAAAGCTTTTCATCATTGTTGATGATCACTGACTGACTGAGTGTGTGTGTGTGTGTGTGTGTGTGTGTGTGTCTGAATGATGGCTCCCTGAAATGAGCTTCTGTAGGGTGGGATGTCTGCAAGCATAAATGTCTTAATGGGCAAGTAAAAACACACACTGCAAAATACAAACGATAAATACATTTCTTTCAAATATAAAGTGATTAGATAAGAGAGACTATAATATAAGATCACATGTCTTACCATAACTGATTAAATACCTAAGCAATAAGGGGAAACTAAACAGAAGCTTCGTTTTTCCCACTTTTCCTAAAAAAATCATTGCAGCAATGGATACACAATAGCGCTCTCCCTCTGCATCAGCGTCGATGGCCAAAGAGAAAGTAAATGTTTGGACTGCTGCACTGTAGCGCGACGACGCAGTGATGCTTCGTCACGTTCTTTAACCATTTGACGAATAAAACCATATTTATTTATTTATTTATTTATTTAATCTCTAACACATTTCACTTCCATTCATCGGCAATAATAAGGAATTATAAAATAATTAGTTGATCGAAAGAGAGATAAGTAAAAGTAAAAGTAAATTAAAGAGAAGATTTATTTTCACCACTTTTTTCCATCAGACAAATATATGATTAGTAAAAGTGTCGTTCTTCATGCTTCACGCGGTTGTTTCACTAGAAGAGTTTTGATCACCATGCCCTGCCCTGTTACCAATGACCGAAGTTAATATTGCAAAATATGTGAGAAAGCATTATGAATTAATCAAAACTAGTTTGCACGTAGTTTATAATTTAATAACAGTCTAATAGTCGGCTACTGACTTCTTGTTACAGTTGAAATGGTTATTAATACATTTTACAATGAGTGTGCACTAAGATGGTGCTCATATTACAGTTCTGTTGTTTATTTAAATCCCCTTTTCCCACTGTGCCAATGGCAGAAGCTGTGAAATTAAGATGAAATAACCTAACTTTTTAAAAATGTTTTACAAAAACATTTACTTTACAGATATTAACCAGGATTATTATTGTGAAACATTCTCTGTAAAATGTAAATCTCTTGCAGTCAACTCTTTACATAAAAATGTCCAGTTTCCTTAATGTTAGTAGAATGTTATTTAAAGGTTAGTATGATGTTCCTGAAACATTCTTTCAGTCATTCAAACACCTGCTGTGAACAAACACTGAAAGAAAGAGAAATAAGAACACAAACTACAACTTTCTTCAGCCACAGCCTTAGATGAACTGAAGATAAAAGACATTAAATCTCTGAAGATCTGATTCAACAACTCCACAAACAGCATTACCAGCTTCACTTATTACTAACCAGACTGACTTTATTTCTGTCACACGTCTACAGAAGCTCTTACTGAGAATTAACAGAGGTTTAGATGTTGATGTCTTAATGAATGTTTAGTTTGATGTCACCATCGTGGAGATCAGTGTTTGCTTTAGTTGAGCTTTTGACCCTTGACTTTTGTGTCTTGCTCCTTTTTCAGCAACTGCAGGTGTTTAGCCTGCCGTGCACCACTTCAAAAATGTAACAACGCCTCAATTCTATGCGGACAGCAAGCGCTGTGATTGGTCTGCTAGAAGCCCTCCCTCAGGTAAAAAAAACTGGCGTGGAGCACTCGGAGAAGAGCGAGCGCTTTCAACTTTCATATGAATTAAAAAACGCTCTGTTTCAGGGGACACATACAGTCATACTGCAACAAAAGTCGTTACCCATTTGCCGCTTCTAAGCTTCTCTGACAACTTACATGACAAGCTGCTTCTTCTTCTGCTTTTGCCTTGATCCTCAACATGACCGCAGACACTGACTACTAGTGGTCTGCTGCACGTCGACGCGGAGAACTACGCAGAAATATAAATGAAAACAGACACATAGCCTACGGCGCAGAGGCTCCGGCATAGGTCCGATGCAGAAGCAGTGGCGTAGCAAGTCAGCCCCGGGCCCATATGCAAATAGTTTTTTTTTTTGTTGTTGTTTTTGGGGGGGGGGGGGTGGGGGGGGTCTTATCATAAGAGTCCCAGGACTTTAATATAAATAAGATATTATCACTAACATGCAGACAGAAATGGTAAAAACATTTATAGGAATGATAAAACGGCTTTTCAACACAGTCTACGTTTGAATTCGACCGATTCGACTCTTGCTTTGGAATTTCAGAATGACCATAGCATCATTTCAGATGCGATGAGTCCGAAGATTATTCCAGTTATGAATGAATTATTCTGTCTTTTTTAATGCACATTTTATTATTAATAAATTTACTACAATAAATTTTCTTCTCTAAATATTTTTCCATCACGTTTTATGTGCATTTTATTTTGTGGAATAAAGAGTATCCACCCCAACGAGTGTACGAGTTACATTTATTCACATCTTGTGCAGTATCTTAAAATGTGCAGACGTAGATGTTTTTTCAGAAAACTAATATGACTCATTTAAAATTCTTACATTACTGCATGCATAAGTTTTCAGAAAGCGATTGGTCAAATACAATAGATCATTGCTAAGACATGGCATTGACCATTTTATTGTCCATTTATTAAGATTCTTAATGATTTTCAGTACATTTAACATAGATAGACTATAGAAAGTTATTGACAACATTATTTCTATTATACTTCATTTTTCTGAACATGTACACGGGTTCTCTCTCGTGCACAGACGCGCGTGCGAGCCTTTGAAAGTATTTAGCTGCAGAAAGACGCGTTCGGCGCGTGCGCTGCGCACTATCTAGTGGACTTGTTGTTGCGCAGATGCCCTAAGTATAGCCTACATTGGGGTAGGCCGTATCGGGCCCCCAATCCGCCCGGGCCCATATGCACGTGCATACCTTGCATGCCCAGACGCTACGCCACTGCGCAGACGTATAAATCAGCCTTAAGTCCTCAACACTTGGGCCAAAGTTAGTGTGTCTGAATATAACAAACGCGGAAACAGAACTAGACAGATGCCTAGTTTTGTTATATCTAACCTCATGACCCTACAACAAGCTGAAGTATCAATGAATCCAAATTTGCTTTTACCTGGTAACGAGAATTATACATATGAAGAACCAATCATATTGGAGAAAAATGGTGCAATTGAATCATGTTATCAAACTACTCTTTATGTTGATTCTCTCTGAAATTGGTTTGAGATTCTCTCAGCCGTGATTAAAGTATATTCAAAGGCATTGTCTGTGGTTACTGCTGCACAGCGAGTTAATGTAACACTATAGTGACTTTATTCCCAAGTGATAGTGTTCATAAAGGAAGAGATATCATCTAACTATAAGCAGGTGTCAAAGTGGAGACGCCCCGTTTAGCTTCAGTCAGGTGCTTAAATTTCTACCACACAGTGTTGTAATGCTGTTGCTCAGTTATTTTGCTCTAGTAATACCTTCATACTTTCTCTTCGATCTTTAATTCAATATCTTCCTTCTCTTCTCTCCTCTTATCTCTATCTTTCCTAACTGCTGCAGCAGTGTGACTTCCTCTCACAGATCTTCTTTTGAGTCTTGTTACTTATAAATAGCGAGTTAGCTTGTTAGCTGAGTCTCTGGACTGAGCTCCTCCTTCACAAACAGCAATCCATATGTTTACCATTATTAATCAAGAGTGGATGAACAGGTGAACTTGTGAAATGTAACAAAAGATGGCGAGACTCTTGAATTTCAGAGTGGGAAAGTTTTATTGAAAAAAATGCCAATAAATAAACATTGACACCAGCAGATTAATATATAAAGCCATTAAAAATAAATCAAGATTATTAAATGATTGAAATAGTTGAGAATGAAAAATAACATCATTATTTACTTTCCCAATGGGTGAATATGTGCTTGATTTTGTTCAGCTCTTCTGGATCTAATATCATAAACCAGAAGAATGACAGTAGCCACGCCCACCAGTGCAGAGAGGACCAATCGGATCACAGCTTCAGTAGAACCACAAGACTGGACAGAGTCTGAGGAATAAAAACATCAAACTGAGATCAGATCAGTCAATAAACACTAATATCAGCGCTGACATCAACTATCAGTTCTGCCGTACCTGCACATGTGTGACAGAGGTGAGTGATGTCCAGATGTTGAGTCTGGTTGCTGATGGGATTGTTCAGCACACAGCTGTAGGTGTTTTTATCCTGATATTCCACCTCCAGAGGTAGAGAGAGACTGATGCTGAGATCAGACACACTGATGCTGGACAATAAACTGTTTCCTTTGTACCAGGAGAGAGTCACATGACTCACATTCACAGCTGAACACACCAATGAACAATTTGATGATGATGATGATGATGAAGAACAGTTTGAAGAGTTACTGCTGATGACAGGAACAGGCAAACGAGCTGAAAAACATCAGAGAATAAAACATTTGGTTTAAACATTTGGTAGTGTAGAAGTTAATTCAATAAGAATAATTGAAGGAAAGGACAAATTATCTCACCATAGACAGAAACACTGAATGTTTTTGTTGTCAATTTCGCTCCATTTAACTCTAGTTGATAAACTCCAGCATGTTCAGTTGTGATGTTTGTGATGGTCAGAGATCCAGTTTGATTGTCCAGCTTCAGTCTGTCTCTGAATCTCTCATCAGTACCATCAGATGTGGAGAAGATTTGGTTCTCAATGCTGATTTTAGCTATAAGAGAGTTTTCAGCTCCAAATTTCCACAGTATGTCGTCGTCTTCACGTATTTTAGTAACACTGGTGTGTAAAGTGACAGAATCTCCCTCCATCACTGACACTGACTGTATTTCAGTTGTTTCAGCATCAAGTTCACCTGAAGAACAATGAAGAGATTTTCAGATTAATGCTCATGTTAGTTTAGAAAGTCTGAGATCAGTTTGTAACCTTTAGCAGCAGCAAAAACACCAAACAAAATGAAGTCACATATATGAACAGGCAGATCTGAGTGAAACAATAGTTTGATCTTTAATGCGTTTTAAAATTATTTGCTGTAGAACAAAATAAAAATTAAAATGATAAATTATTTACAGCTTGAAAGTAAGTTTAATTAAATGTATTATTGAATTCTGAATTCTGCAGAATAATTAAAACGAAAGGAGAATGTGCATTTGTAATCACTGAAATGAAGATTTCTAAAACAACAAGAGAGATTTGATCAGAGTGGATAAATATAATCTAATTTAAACTGCAGCAGGATCTTATTCTGAAATGTGAATAAATGACACAAATAACTCACCAATCACACGCCAGCAGCACAAACAGAACAAAACAAACACACAAAACATTTTCTGATCTAATAAGACTGTCAATGAGAGCACAACTGATCTAAAGAAACACAACAGAAGTGATGTGAATCCTCCCCTGACAGAGTCTGACCCTCCTGATGCACACACACACACACACACACACACACACACACACACACACACACACATATGCTCGTTATATAAAAACTACATTTCATGACAAAATAGAAATGTAACATAAAATAGAGAGTAACTCTAGCGCTTTATATTTATTCCATTCATGTATGGGAAAAGTAGAAAAAGTATTAAAATTAAGTTAAAGTTAAAACCATGTCTGATCTCACAGATTTACAGAAGTTCATCCACTGAGACAAACTGAAACCTGCAGCAGACATTGAATGTTTGTTTATGTTAGTTTGTAGGTGAAGAGTTTCTTCCTGTCCTGCTACTATAAACAGCTTTGAACTTTTTAATCTACACTGTTAAAATGTTTAGTGTGAAATTACAGTATATTCCAGGTTAATACTTGCATTACTTTCACAGTAATTCCACAGTAGTAATTGTATCTAACTGCACTCTTGGAAATTTCAAATCTACAATATCATACTGTATTTATACAGTGCATATGTACTATGAAGGTACCCAGCATTCAGTGCAGCATGGATAGATTATGCTGTGGAGTTTTTCTTTTTCTTTTTTATTGGTGTTACAGACAGGTGGGACGGAGACACAGAGGTGAACATAGAAGGATGTTTATTTAACAAACAGCAGGGTGACACAGTGATGCAGGGGAGTGGGAAGAAGATGGAGTCCTTGCAAAGTGGTAACTGAACACAGATACAGTCCTACAGGTTTGCAGATCTTGGATGGATGGATATCAGTTGACAGGATGAACAAACATTGAAGGTGGGTAGACACACACAGACGACAAAGCACGGAGACTGGGGAAACACACTGGAGAAGAACAGGTAAGTATCTTAGAAGTCAGAAAGGCAAGATTTTTGTTTATTCAGTTGCCATGACAACTATCCGGAGAACAGAGCGTGAAGTCAGCTTCCTCCAAATACACACGAGACAAACAGCCGTCTGTGAAGTGAGCATGCACGTATTGAGCAGACGATTTTCGTGAACACATCCACGATCTGTTTCATGTTCTGCATTTTCTCACACAGAGCTTGTTAGTGTATAATACAGTGATAATTAAGGAAGTCGGGAAAAGCATCCTCCTCCTTGTAGCTACTTAAAGGTGCTAAAGAGGATCTTTTCGTCGACTGAGAAACCAAAGACTGTTACTGAGTTTTTGAAATGAGCGCATACGTAAGAACAACCCCCCCTCCTTTCGTGGGAACGCCTCCCAAAACTCGTGCACGAGTATTGGAACACAAGTGTTTACCACCGGCATTCGCTGTGTCGTGTTAGTGGATTCATTATGACGGACTCACCGCAGGTAACTCATAATCTGCAGTTGTTACTCCTGTCTCCGGACAAAAACATTGCATGCAGCGCCTGTGGAGTGTGGAAAGTTACTGGAGCGCGCAGCCGTGCTCGTCTCTCACAAGGAACGTCATGGCAGTGATTGACAAGCCAGAGGGCCAATCGTTTACGTGATGATCGCGTAAACGATTGGCTGATGTTTTTAAGGCCCTACCTCGTGCACAGATGATGTATATTAATATTATTCCTTTCAGTGCACCTAATAAATAGTCTTTTATCAGTTAGTAAAGACAGTTTCAAGTAATATTGCAAAAATGTATAAAACAAAACATCCTCTTTAGCACCTTTAATGAAATCTGTTTGAGCGGCCAACCATCGCATGTGCTTCGACAGTGTTGATTGACACCAGTTTAGACATTGGCAGTTTTTCGACCAAGATTAAGTAAAACTGTCTGATTCTATTCAGTGCAAGTCATCAGAATAAGGTAAGTGCCCTGGCTAATGTTAAAATTGTTAAAATTAAATATCAACAATAAACACTTATTTTTATTTTCCTGAATTACATGTAGAGATCCATGCAGTAGTAGCAACAAGTATTACACATTGCTGTCTCTTACATTTCCGTCAATTTGCTGGTTAATTTATTCCTCTGCTCTTATGAAAAGAAGCTCATATACTTCTTTGTCAAACCAGTTGTTTCCCCTATTGGTAGACATTTTTTAAATTAACTTTAGATAAAACAAATGGAGCTGGCTTACTGAATCTGACTGAAACAGATCAGTGTGGTACAGGGTCTTGCAGTGTAAACGCTAACAATTATAGAAACAGTAATACTGGAAAAAAGATAATCACACACTGTACCTGTCTGGATCCCTTTAGCAGCTGTAATAATCTGTCACGTCCGTTTAGGGTTTTTTCTTGTTTATGTATTTTCATAGTCATGTTTTTTGTTAGTCATGTGTTTCCCTTGCTCCTCATGTGATCATGTCATATGCTTCCCTTGTCTCATGTCATATTCTGATTGGTTGTTTCTGTCAGTTCTGTTTTGTCATTGGTTTATTGTCTTGATCATGCTCAGTCTCTTTCTCAATATGGGGCGTCCCTTCAGCGGCCTCTGTCGACGGAGTCTCTGTCTCAATATGGGGCTTCCCTTTAGCGGCCTCTGTCGACAGAGTCTCGGTCTCAATATGTGGCATCCCTTCAGCGGCCTCTGTCGACGGAGTCTCGGTCTCAATATGTGGCGTCCCTTTAGCGGCCTCTGTCGACAGAGTCTTGGTCTCAATATGGGGCATCCCTTCAGCGGCCTCTGTCGACGGAGTCTCGGTCTCAATATGTGGCGTCCCTTTAGCGGCCTCTGTCGACGGAGTCTTGGTCTCAATATGGGGCATCCCTTCAGCGGCCTCTGTCGACGGAGTCTCAGTCTCAGTATGGGGCGTCCCTTCAGCAGCCTCTGTCAACGGAGTCTCGGTCTCAATATGTGGCGTCCCTTTAGCGGCCTCTGTCGACGGAGTCTCAGTCTCAGTATGGGGCATCCCTTCAGCAGCCTCTATCAACAGATTCTCCTTCAGAATCCGGGACAATCCTTCTCCACTATTGTCCTAAAAGAAAGAAGACAAATTCATTCTTCATTTTGAAGTAAAACAGAACAAGAGCAGCCCTCTCTTAATTAAAGGGGTGTATAATGCTATCATGCATTCATACTTATTTAAACTGTTAAAGAGTTGGATTCTCATGCTAAACATGGCCAAAGTTTCAAAAAGTTTCAAAGTTTCAAAAAAATCACCACGAACCAATAAGAGTTCAGATCAAGCTGTCTCAAACTCACAAAACAAACTCCGAACCAACTTCATTTTGGCTGAAAATTATGTCACATCAATTCATTTTTCAATTTTGCTTGAAATATTTCAGGGTTCTCAAAGTTGGCAATCTGTTGTAAATTCAGTTTTTTGCACAAAGTATCTCACCTGATGATAAATGTGTGGTTTCCTCGTTCCTGTTTGAAAAATAACAAACTCTTACTTTGGTCAATTAGAATAAAAATACATACTTTAACATATTTCTAAAGATTACATTTGCACAAAACATCTAATTTATATTTTGTATAATCAGCAGTATGTAATATTTGCCTTTTTGTCTTGCTTGTATAGATCTCCAGCAGATATAGCAAATCACACCAGCAACTGCTTCAACCACAAGTACAACAATAACACTTATTCCTGCTGCTGCAGCTGGAGACAGACATGAATCTGGAACAGATGAACACAGACATTATCAACTGATAATCGCTATTTTGACTAATGTTTAAAAATTGTACATCTGATATTGATTTAATTGATAAATGGCACCAGGTCGCGTCAGTCAAGCTTGCATCAGCTGACTCCCAGGTGACTTACGTCTACCTATAGGAATACAAGACCTATCACAGCATCTATATATAAGCTCCTCAGTATTATCAGCAGCTATTGCATTTCTCCTCCATCCCCAGCTCCTCCTCTCTCCAGTCAGGATTAGCTTTATTCCCCTGAATCAGGCTAATTCTTGAAATATGTGTACATGTTAAATTATTGACATTAATGATATCTGCATATGTTGATTCTGTTCTGTTTACCCTAGGGGGGTTATTGCTGCTCTCCCTGCTCTTATCCGTGATAGTCTGCATGGGAGTTCTTGCCCAGAACAGAACCATACCCCAATACAAACTCTATGCATTATCAATCATATTTGGTGATAGTGGTCCAGACAGAAGAACACGTTTTAAACATAATGACTCACCATGAACAGAAACACTGAAGATCTTTTCACTGTCGCTGCTGCTGCTGCTGATCTTCAGTTGATATTCTCCAGAGTCTGTGTTTCTGATGTTTGTGATGGTCAGAGATCCAGTCTGATGATCCAGCTTCAGTCTGTCTCTGAATCTCTCAATTCCATAACTCTGAATATCTGTACAGATCTTACTGTGATTTTGACTGATTTCAACAATGAGAGTGTCATTAAAACACCATTTAATTCTGTCTTGATGTTTTGTTTTAACACCAGTGTGTAGAGTGACTGAATCTCCCTCCTTCACAAACACTTCTTCTATATCAACACCAGACACACCTGAAGAAGAAATGAAGAGTTCATTATGAGCTAAACAACATTATACAACAGGAAAGTGCAGTGAAAATGTTTTTCTACAGATCATAAAGATTGTGAGTAGAGAAAAATGTCTGGATTCATAATATAATGCAAACAAACAGCAGAAGAACCTCAGTGATTTCCAGCAGAGGTGCTCAATCCTGTTCCTGGAGATCGACCTGCAGAGTTCAGATCCAACCCTGATCAAACACTCCTGTCTGTAATTATCATGTGCTCCTGAAGATCTGAATTAGCTTCAGTTGTGTTGGATCAGTGTTTGAGCTAAACAAGAAGTTAGATTTCCAGGAACAGATCTAAAAGATAAACTCTGAACATCACAAAACAAGCAACTAAACAACAGCAAAAAAAAAAAGCAAATCATGAGAATAAAAGAAAACAGTAAGACGTTCAGAAAAAACAAGTATATAATTATAAATATTAATAATTTTCAGTTTAATGCAGTAATTTGTTATTAAAACATGTTAACATGTCTTTATCAATACAGAAATGTTTTCTGAAACCACCTGCAATTGTTGATAAAGAAGCAACTCTGTAACAGTCAGGGGTCGAGAGCTCAACTAAAGCAACCACCAACCTCCATGATGGTGACCTCGAACGAAACATCTAAACCTCTGTTAATTCTCAGTAAGATCTTCTGTAGACGTGTGACAGAAATAAAGTCAGTCTGGTTAGTAATAAGTGAAGCTGGTAATGCTGTTTGTGGAGTTGCTGAATCAGATCTTCAGAAATTTAATGTCTTTTATCTTCAGTTCATCTAAGGCTGTGGCTGAAGAAAGTTGTAGTTTGTGTTCTTATTTCTCTTTCTTTCAGTGTTTGTTCACAGCAGGTGTTTGAATGATTGAAAGAATGTTTCAGGAACATCAAACTAACCTTTAAATAACATTCTACTAACATTAAGGAAACTGGACATTTTATGTTCTTGGAATGTTACAAATCAATATTCCTACAATTTTGAATTTTAGATCAAAAATTAAGCTGAAAGAACATTTGAGGAACATTATACCTTATAAAAACGTTCCTGTAACATCAAGAAAACTGGATGTTTTTAATGTTCCCAGAACCAACACTGAATATTTAGAGAATGTTCTTATAACAAAATTCTGTTGAATAAGCTTTCATTCGATTCCTCTGTCTTCATTTTCTTTCCTCGCATCCGAATGCCGGTGGAGCATGGATGTGAGGAAAGGAAACAAGGATGTATAAGAAACGAGACACACCCATGAGTTCTGTGTCGGTACCCAGCATGCACTGCAGCATGAAGCTTTTCGTTTCATGTCATCATTGTTGAGATTCATATGCTGACTGTTGATGTGTGTGTGTGTGTGTGTGTGTGTGTGTGCGTGCGTGCGCGCTCGCGCGTGTGTGTCTGTCTGAATGGTGGCTCCTCCCTGAAATGAGCTTATAGGGTGGGATGTCTGCAAGCTTAAATGTCTTAAGGGTCAAATAAAAACACACACTGCAAAATACAAATGATAAACGAATGTAAATGCGATTAGATAAGAGAGACAATAACATACGCTTAAATGTCTTACCATGATATAAACACCAGAGCAATAAGAGCAAATTTTTTCCATTTTTTTCTAAAATAGAAATCATTGCGATCTGGTCCTCCTCTGCATCAGCGTCAAAGTCGAAGAGAAAAGCCTTATCTGAGATGCGCCTCGCCTCGGCTGAAATTCAGCAGAGAGTATGCGGCTGCAGTGAGGAGGAGTGCGGGCAAGTCGTAGCTACAGTTCTCTGTTCTCGTAGCTGGCATAAAGTTGGTTAGACGTTAGACGTTTAATATTCGCAAATTTAGGGACCGTCTCTAAAGTTACATCCGAAATTGGTATGCACGATTCTACCTTCAATAACATTTGAAAGGGAATAATTTACAGTCATAAAACTAACTGTAAAACGTTCATCCAGGCGTCAGCTATGATGCACACCTTTTATATTTTTATTATTTATTAAAATAAACTGTCAAATCACGTGTATGAGCCAATATACAGTAGTTAAAAATAGCCATTTTTACACATGATTTAAAACTGTTTGGAGTGTGGAGCTGACACCTACGAGATCAAAGGTGGAAATCGCGGGATTCACTCTCGTGCGCTGTGTTGCTGATAAACTGGATATAATTTATGTTGCTTTTATATGAAAATAAATATAATGAACAATACATCCAAAGTACGTGTTGTTTGTTTCAATTCGAGAGGTGTCATTTTAATTTTAATAGGCTACAGACATGTTTTTCATATTTTTTGCTGCTTTCCAGACGAGGCTGGACGTGGGAATATCATAAATTAAATGTCCAAATTCAGACCTCAGTGAGTTCCAGTCACTCATTTGTCACGTTCACATATTAAGCACATGATGTCACTTGGTCTTATGGAAGCACATGTGTAGCAGCAATATTCAATTTGGCAATGCAATATATAAAATGGCAATGCATTTCTGTATTTAAATTTACATTTTCCATACTATATGTGCAACGTTTGGAGCAAAATAATCATTCGAATTCAATAATATCATTTACATTTGCTATTACACTAGTTTTAACATATAATTTAAACATTTTAACGCTTTATAAGTTGCAAAATTAAAATTAAAATGTATTACAGAAATGATTATATATGTTTAAAATGTTCAAGCAAAAATTGGAGCAACCATTTAAATGTTAATTTTCTTAATTGCATTTGCATTAACAGTTAAGACACTTGCGACTGCATTTTTATTAAATGTCACGCAATGAATGTAGCAAAATTCAAAGTGGATTTGAAAATGCATTCTGAGCCGATCCCGTACCCACTCTGCCCTGTCAATCATTGCGTCAAGGCAGGGCAGAGTGGGTATGTTGTAAACATGTTGTAAACATGGCGACAGGGGCCATAAGAATTCACCCTTGCAGACTCGCTATTGGCTGATTCAGAGGTTGAGGGCGGCCCTTTTAAAGTTGATATCATTGTAGTCCTTAGTTCACAACACTTAAGTCAGCACTTCAGAATCAGTCTTAGACTTTACTAAAAGTTGCTTTTAGCTTCTTTACAAAAGTCTCCTACTCTTAGAAAGTCCTACTCTTTACTAAGAATTTTTTGACACTTAAGTCAAAACTTAAGACTATTCTTAAGAGCATTTCTGAGAAGTTTTATACATACAGTGGCATGAAAAAGTATGTGAACCCCTTGCAGAATCTGTGAAAATGAGAATTATTTTAATAAAATAAGAGGGATAATAAAAAAATGCATGTTATTTTTTGTTTAGTACTGTCCTGAGTAAGATATTTTACATAAAAGATGTTTGCATTTAGTTCACAAGACAAAACAATAGCTGAATTTATTAAAATAACCCCATTCATAAGTATGTGAACCATTGATTCTCAATATTGTGTGTGGTTACCTGATTATCTACGACTGTTTTGATCTAGCTCTGTTCTTCAGAAAATTCCTCCAGCTCCTGCAGATTCATCAGTTTTCAAGCATTTTTGCATATTTGAACCCTTTCCAGCAGTGGCTGTATGATTTTGAGATTCATCTTTTCACACTGAGGACAATTGAGGGACTCAAACTCAACTATTAAAAAAGGTTCAAACATTCACTGATGCTCCAGAAGGAAACACGATGCATTAAGAGCCGAGGGGTGAGCCGAGGGGTTTGTCTTGTGAACTAAATGCAAACATCTTTTATGTAAAATATCTTACTCAGGACAGTACTAAACAAAAAATAACATGCATTTTTTATTATCCCTCTTATTTTATTAAAATAATTCTTATTTTCACAGATTCTGCAAGGGGTTCACATACTTTTTCATGCCACTGTAGGGGCCCAGAATTCAGTCCAGTAGAGCACCTTTGGGATGTGCAGGAACTGGAGTTTTGTGGCATGATAGCTTTTGTAAAATGATGAAAAACATTAACAATTGAGATGTTTTAAATAAAAATGTTCATATAATTATGTAAAAAAAATTATGTCCAAAATATTTCTAAAATAGAGAAGAGAGAAATTTTGACATCACCAGACCAGAGTCAATTTTAGAGGAATTAGATATGGCCTGGATGGGGTGTTTTAAAGAAGGGTTTAAACATCATTATTTTTGGGAATAGAAATGATTATTATTATTATTATTATTATTATTATTATGTAGGGAACACACCCTAGGAAGTAAAATTAGCTCAAATGAAATAATTTATTAAGGAATTATAAAGAGTTGTAAGTTTACGACCGAGCAACTGATTCGTCCAGCGTTCATTTGCTCGAGCCGTAATAAGCTCTTCTAGCGGATATAAATATCCAACAATCGTGAAAACACTGATTAGAGCACGGTAACTTAAGATCGCAGTTTAAGACATTAAATTATAGAAGCACATAATACAAGACACTTTCTTTTAAAAATCTACAAGAGATTTTATTTATTCTAACACAAACTAATCTAACACAAACACACGCACATTCATTTGCACATTGCAGTGAGAAAGGAAATGAGAGAGAAAGAGTTTTAAGAGAGATATGATATGATGAATTCCTAGCAAAGTTATGCTCTTCAGAAGATCTGACCTGAACGAACCATGAATCAATTTAAATGCACCAGTTTTAATCTGGAGGTACTTGCTTACGTTGACTTTAAATGTGTATATCCCTCATTGGCGTGTCGCAGGGTCTTCAAGTCTGTGTTGTGTTCGCTAGAACCCAATCACGTTTGAGCTTGCTGAAAAATTGAAGGGAAGTCTCTTTGTCGCTGGAGTTAAAGTTGAAGCGGCAGAAGCCGTTGGTTGAACTTTGCGGCGAAACTTAGGACACGAGACTTTCAGCGGTAAAGAAAAATTAAGTAAAAGAAAAGAAAAGAAAAGTGAGTGAAGGTTGGGTGGCTTGAATGAACGGCTTGTCTGTTCTTCTTGTTACTCCATTGTTCTTGGTGCTTGTCTTGACTTCTTTGAACAGAACTAACCCCTTCACTATCTTGCAATATGACAATTTAAACTTAGTTGTTTGTCACACCTCTGAGGAGTTTTGGCCAATCAGATATTGTCCTGTTTCAAGAGGGCCTTCCTCTGCCCCCAATAAAACATAGGTGTTACACCCTCTGCTTCAGCAGAGAGTGCCATTTTAACATAATTTCTATTAAATGGAATACAATACATTTTAAACAGATTTCATTCAAGTCAGGATATAGGAAAGGGGGAAAGAATCAAATTAAGTCCAAATAAGGCATACTTTCAGTCATTCAGTCAAGAGTTAACACATTTACATGAATTGTGAGTGTTCTAAAGCAAAACTGGTTACAGGTAGTACTTGTGGACACATAATGCAAAATGTATGTAGTTAAAAGATGTTTGATAAGTCCATTAAAATTGTTGGAACAATTTTGATGCAGTTTTATTTGTAGAACAGTCTCTTTGGTTTTTCTGTGAAGTAAGGAAACAAAAGGGTCTGCATTGTCTCTCTGTTTCTTTGCTCTGGTGATCAAAGAATCTTTATCTTCTTGGGTGACCCTTTGGTTTGTCACTTCTCCTGCTATCAGGAAGCATAGTGTGTCGTAAAAATAATCAGCATTGGTTCTCTCTGTAGACGAGCCGGAGCCGGAACCTTGACTCTGAATTAGAAATATGTTTTGAAAGAATCATCTGAATGATTCATTTGTCTGGTTCGTCCACAGTTCCTACAATTATATAAATAACACTCATTAGCATACTACATGTCGTTTTATTAATATAAATTATGCATAAACAATAATCAGAATGATAAAAAGAGAAAAAAACATACCACCATACTGATAGAGCAAGCAATAATCTTGGACAGCTTGACTAAGATTTAAGGAAAACTGGGTTGTTGTAGCTCATTGTCTAGGTTGCTATGATTGGAAGTAGCTGCATTTGTGTTTTAACAATGTTTAGCTCACGAGTTATTGATCCGGGAAGCTCGAATCCATGTCTATATTGCCAATTTTACTGAACTGCTTGACTTAAAATTAGCGCTGACTTAAGTACTGACTGCATTTCTTTATATTTGAATCCAACAAGAGAAAACTCTAAGAGCTGCGCATTATTTGTGTGTAATGTAAGGAACAAACTGAAACACTACTGCCAGCCAGCGGGACATTAAAGAGGAAGTGTTTGTCCGAGCTCACAGCAAGGGAACAAATATCTTTGCGAGGGAACGCAAAAGATTTAAAAAAAAAAAAAAAAAAAAAAGAAAAGAAAGAAAATTCTCCCTTTAGGGGCTCCGCAAGATTCAGAATGTCTGATCTATAGCAATAAGTATTGTTGATGAATATATTGTTGATGAATGTAACCTATTAAAAACAAATATACACTTTTGCTCAGGAGAACAATTAGTAAATGATTTTGCTTTATGATGATGAAAACTATATCACCTGACCATCATTGTTTCTGTTTTTCTTTGCAACAAATGATGTGTTTCGGTAAATACTCTTACACAGACCACAAACTCACACAAAAAGCTAAGAGTCAAACTGCCCAACTAAAGGAAACACTGATCACCAAAATGGTGACCAAACATTTTCAATAAAACATCAACATTTAAACCTCTGTTAATTCTCAAAAAGAACTTCTGCTGTGATCTTGAGAGATTTATTGTCTTTTTATCTTCAGGGCCTGTATGTATAAAACTTCTCAGAATTGCTCTTAAGAATAGTCTTAAGTTTTGACTTAAGTGTTAAAAAATTCTCAGTAAAGAGTAAACTAGGAGACTTTTATAAAGAAGCTAAAAGCAACTTTTAGTAAAGTATAAGACTGATTCTTAAGTGCTGACTTAAGTGTTGTGAACTAAGGACTACAATGATATCAACTCAAAATGGCCGCCCTCAACCTCTGAATCAACCAAATGTGATGTCCAGCTATATGAAAATTTACATCTTCAATCTTAATTCAAATATTTTTAAAAATGTGTTAAAAGATGTAAGAAAATTGTTTTTGGCCAGGCTGTCACGCAAAGTAATTATGAACACATGCAAAAACAAGAGAGAACCAATGAAATATTAAAAACTGATTATGTTGTAGTCAGTGTCATTGTCAGCAGGTATACACAGGACACAGAGGTAAGTGAAGGTAATATGGCAGGTTTATTGTACACAGAAAAAGATCAACACAAACGAAGGAAAATCCAGGTAAGCAAACGTATTAATGGAAAGCCTTTGATAAATGTCTTATCTGTATACTAATGTCTTTCTCTATTCCAGGGCATGAAGCGGAGCTGAAGATGATCGCTAGCGAAGACAAAGGGGAATCCAAGGAACAGGTGAGTATCGACCAGGTAAGGTTGAGACCTGACAGTGAGTGAAGGGGAGAAGTGCTGCTTTATGGTGCTGGTGAGTGATTGATAACAGGTGCAGGTGATTAGAAGTCAGGTGATTGTGTGGGATTACAAATTTATAAAATGTTATATGACATTCTAAGGAGATCAAATTCTAAGAAGATCAAGTCTTGCAACCCAGATGTCTGAGACATTAACATTTTGTCTTTACACACTTCCTGTTTTGTTGCGTGTCAGCTGTGATAAACAGTCATCCACTCTCGTATTGCTTGTGTAATAGTGGCCAGATTGTGAGAGTTTTGCAGTTAAACTACAGCACACTGACGACCGCTAGAGAATGAGGTGTTTAGCGTCAGTGTTAGTGCACTCGCCTCACATGACAGCAGCGATCGGGCCGGGGTCAGAGACTGACTCGGAGCAGGGGGGTTAAGGCTGATTTATACTTCTGCGTCGAGTGTATGGTGTAGGCTGTTTGTACCACACGTAGCCTACGACGTAGCCTGATGTGCACCTCTTCAAAAATGTAACAATGCGTCAATTCTACGCGGACTACAAGCGTTGTGATTACTCTGCTAGAACCACTCTCTCGAGTCAAAAAACTGGTGCAGAGCACTTAGATAAGAGCGAGCATTTTCAACTCCCATAGGAATGAAAAACACTCTGTTTCAGGGGACACATACATACTGCAACAAAAGTCATTACCTATGTGCGCTTCTCTGCCGTTTCTTTATGTAAGCTTCTCTGACAACATACATGACAAGCTTCTTCTTCTTCTGCTTTTGCCTTGATCTAGTGATGGCCGTCTGACACCGATGCTCCGACACAAGCTTCTAAGTCGAAGCAGCATTTTTCTTGAACTACTGCTACGAAGCTTGCTTTGGTGCGGAAAAACACACGTGACCAATGACGTCCGAAGCAGCAACTGCTTCGGTTCCCTGAGTGAATCACGTGACTGGTTCAGACCAGTCGATACTGCTTCGCATCGCGAGAGGCTTTGTGACGCGAGACTTTGCTGCGCGCACGCTTCAGCAGCTTTTTTGGCGCGTAATATGACTATATAGACACCCAAAATGATGCACAAGATGTTGGTTTTGTTGTAGATCAACCAATCAATCAAAGTTTATTTACATCATTCACACAAACCCTAGTTACGCTCATACAGACATTATTTTGCTACCTACAATTTCGCCACTAGATGTCACTGAAACGAAGCTTTGAATGAATGAACCCATTTTCAAAACAATTAATGAAGTGGTTCAATACTGGTTCATTGCTTCATTTGGACATCACTACATTGATCCTCAACATGACCGCAGACACTGCCTTCTAGTGGTCTGCATGCATGTCGACACGGACAACAACGCAGAAATATAAATGAAAACAGACGCATAGCCTTCGGCGCAGAGGCTAGTATAAAACAGCCTTTAGTATTGGAGTGTGAGTTTTGGTGGCGGCACAATGAAGAGGGGGGTGGGTTTCTTTGAGCTGATTTCAAATATCAACAGTGTTCAACAACAAATTTGAGAAATCGCATACAGCATCTTTAAATGTATTAAAATGCATTAAACATTAATTATTGTTTAAGTAATATTTATTACATTTATTACATTTATTTAAAGTTATTTCATTTCTTATTTGTCAGTTACAAAAAGAATTGACAATCAAGTTTATATCATTTTATCAACTCCATGTCATCATATAACTCCAATACATCATATCATCTTTGGAAAGCGTGTGTCTCCTCTTCTTTGCTGCCATCTTGTTACTCTTAACTACGTTAAGAGACCTCTCCAGCTCTCCTAAATAATTTAGGAGCTAAGACCTAGTCTTGACACTTAGGTACTCTGTGTTCGGGCCAATTACAGTGCTCTGAGCCCTCTCCCTGGACAGCATGCCAAATACGTTGACCAATTTATTTATCTCACCATATTTGTAAGAGTGAACTCGTGAAATGAAGGTTTGTGAGTGAATGTGTCACCACCATCACAGGTGGGCTTCTGTTGCAGTTGTTAAGGAATTTTTTTTAATTAATCATAACTAACATTTCTATTTCTTGCAGGATTAACATGTATATGCTTTCGAATACTAAGCCCTCAACACTTGGGCCAAAGATATTGTGTCTAAATTGTAGCGAATTAATTAAAGGGGAAATATTAATAATTATTCATAACTCATTATGATTATTAATTATGATTAATTATGAATATGTAAATCCATTAATCGGATTAACTGGATGTAGCTACATTAAGATTAATATTACAATCAATTAACCTGTTGTCCAGGGAACACTCAGTGTTGACTGTTTATTAATTCTAAGAAGTGTTAATTTCCAGGTTATGGAAAAATAACATTCTTATTGTACCGTACTACTCAGAGCAGGCAGTCGGGATCTAACTAATTTAAGAGGCAATTTATTAGCAGACAGTCATAACCAAACATGTATTGTGCACAATCTTTATTAACTAACTCACAAACACATAACTAAACTAACACATAACATACAACAAAGGTCACACACATACGTAGGTAAGAATGAGTAATGATAGAGTTGAATCTGAAGAAGTACTGTTACTAGAGCTATAGGAAAAAGTCAAAGGCAATCTGGAAAGGAATCATCAGTTTCTTCAGCAATGGCAAAGGTAAGTCTTACAAATTAATACTAAATCGCTGTTTAGTGTTAAAATGTACGATACTTGCAAGATGCCTTTAGGCTGAGGAGCGTTGGATCTGCAGGTTGAGGATAAATCTTGAGGTTTTCGTCTGAAGTTGTTGCCAGTGTTTTCTATGTTGGATGTTGAGCACATGGCTGGGTGTTGTAGGCCGGGGCCTACCGGCCTTGCAGGCCTGAATGAGTCACTGGTCTTTGCAAAATTCTTCCTGATCGTAAAAGGTCCAAGTATCTGTAACAGGACACCTAGTTCTGCCTGTAGTTTAGCTACGTTTGGGATGCTAGTTGCAGTTTTAGGGTGATGGGTTCACAGAGCTTTGACAGAGTGAGTTTATGGGTAATTCCTTAAATATAATGAATAATTTTGTGTGCCTGATTGGTCCAGACGCTACAAAATATAACAAAAGTGGAAACGGAACTAGACCGATGTCTAGTTTTGTTATATCTAACCTCATGGCCCTACAACAAGCGGAAGTATCAATGAATCCAAATCGTCTGACTGTGAGGGTGTGTTCACACTTGTAGTTTGGTTCAATTGGTTCATTTGGTCTGGACCAAAAAAGAAAAAAACATTTAGTCCTGGTCCGATTAGCATTCAGATTGGTAATTTTATCACTGAACCAAAAGATACCGAAACCTAAAGGCATAGGGATACATTCACAACCTGACTGGTTTGGATTTTATGACATATTGTTTTTTTTTTAGACGGAACTTACCGAACATCCAAAACAATGCTGTGTGCTGAGGTAAATGCACTTGTTGTGTGTGCATAGTCTGCATATGTTGGTATTTTGGCCAGCTGGGAACTCGTGAAGAGCTTATAAAATGCTTAAAGGTGTCAAAACAGCAACGGGAATCCATCCGCCACACACACAAACAATCTGCTGCGTGGAGACGCGCGTCTGATGCCTGTGTAACCCTGGTTTTTTCCTGCTTTTACTTTCTCTTCTCACGACTCCCCACTGTTCACGCTATCGCGAGATTTGACAGAGGCCGCGTCATTTCCCTTTAAATATAATGGCGCGCTATTGTTTTGTGTGTGTGTGTGTGTGTGTGTGTGTGTGTGTGTGGGTGGGTGTGTGTGGTGGGTGGGTGTGTGTGTGTGTGGGTGGGTGGGTGTGTGTGTGTGTGGGTGGGTGTGTGTGTGGGTGGGTGGGTGTGTGTGTGTGTGTGTGGGTGGGTGGGTGTGTGTGTGTGTGGGTGGGTGGGTGGGTGCGTGTGTGTGTGGGTGGGTGCGTGGGTGGGGGAGTCGATGTGTTGTGCTGCTGCAGGTAGGCGTTTAACCCTGTAAATGTTTTATATTGACTCATTAGACTGCCGGTTTTGAACTGTTGTGCCTGCCAACCTTTTTAGATGCCTCCGGTTTGGTTGAGACTGTGCTGTGTTGAGTGATTTAATGATACGAGAACTGGTGAGTGTCATTGTTTGTATTATACGGTGCTAATGCTAGCGCTTTTGTGTATGGCATATTAATCTGTTAGCCGGTGCTGGCGCTGGCTGTGGTTATATATATATATATATATAATATTATGTGCTTAATTATATCGATTTTATATGAACAATGCACTACTATTGACATTTATAGCAATATTGATGTTACTGATTATGAAATGGTTTACTATTTAATATTGAGATGAAAGTTGAAACTATTTATATGTTAATTATAGAGTACTCTTGTAGATTGTTGAATTATGTTGCTATATGCAGGATAACTTTGAATCATGTACATGATAATGATGGAATATGACAATATGATGACATTATGATATTGTATGATTATGTGATTTATGTAAAGTGTTATTTATTGCTTGGTCCTGCTTACAGGCCAGGTTTCTTGTATTGATGGCGAGCTACTAGGCCCTGAACCAAAGATTGAGAGTGCAAGCTAGGGATGTCCCGATCACGTTTTTTTGCCCTCGAGTCCGAGTCCGAGTCATTTGATTTTGAGTATCTACCGATACCGAGTCCCGATCCGATACTTTTATAATACATAAAAAAGAACAAAGAAGAGCGAAAAAACAGATGCAGGATCCAGGCACAGTGCTTTTCAGGTTTTTCAGGTATCTAACAGTAGTTTTCAAGTACAGAAAATGGATAAAGTAATCAAATATAAAATATCACTGCATCTTTACTGTATAAAATAAATAAAGATTAATCATTATTGAAGTTACAAAAACTATTCAGTCAAGAGCAGTAAGTGATTTCTATGTTATTTGATTTAACATTAAAAACAGGCAGCAGGAATAGTTTTTTCCCCTTTAAGACATACACGATCCAGTACATATACTGTTACACATGCGCTGTCTTTCTCGACTAATATACGTTCACTTAAGACATAACCGACTATGTTTGCTAGGATACTCGCTAAGACGGGCATGTTGACATAATTTTTGTATGAATTTGTCCGCTGAAGCGCAAGACTTGAAAGAGAACTCAGTATTTGCACGCTGACTGAAATAAGCGTGTAAGCGCTTCGGATGAGCGCACACAAATCTTCTCACAGCGCGCGAGCTCTCTTTCGCGTCTTGTTCTTGAAGGTTTAAATCAGCAAGGCTTAAATGAGTTAGTTTAAACACAGACAGCAACGTGTGCTGTTCAGGTCTCACCTGCGCTCGCGCGCTATCAACACCCGGGTGATGACGGCGACCGGACATTAGAGCATACAGCACTCGAAGTTAACAGTTTACAAAGAGTGACTGTTTTGTCCACGCTTTCTGATTATTGTTGTTGTAATGTTTTGTGCATCCATCGATTGAAACATACATTATCTGAACTCTGTCTGTTTTCCACGTTGCTATTTTAAACAAACCATATTAACCAATAGATGCGTCGTCATTCGAGATGGACCGTGGTGCAAGTGCGTAGCGAACCGTAAGTGGAGAACCGTTGCACCCCTAATACATATATATCCGAGTCCTGATCGGGAGGTAACGTCCGATTCCGATCGAGTCTGAAACAACGTGATCGGGCCCGATTTCCGATCACATGATCGGATCTGGACATCCCTAGTGCAAGCATCTGCCGGTGTGGTAGGAGGCACTGCAGCTGCTCCCCTCATACACCCTTGCACACCATTATACACTCATACACCTTCACACATCTTTATTACAAACTTTCATGCACATTCATATGACTTTATGGACTATTTTTTTCCTCTGGATTGTTGAACTTTGCTCATTGTGTGTGGTATATATACAATTGCAGCACTTGAATCTTTGAATCATGTGAATTGTTCATTAATAATTTTGAATTCAATACTATCTATGTGTATATGTAAATATTGTAAATGTTGTCAACTTATTTCATTGTAATATATTTCACCATTGAGTACTGCAACCTTGTGTTTGTTTCATTGAACACACCATTTTCCTCCCTGAGTTGAGGTTAGTTCTTCTGATATTGGTCCCTTATTTTCATCTACCATTTCAATATTTATATACGTTACACCTGTCATGGGCAAACTCGCGACTATGACAAGAAAAACCGACATGCGTGAGGATTCTGTCCTTTTTAGGGTCTCATCTTCCTGTTTTTGGTTCGTTTACATGTCTTTGATCCGTGTTGCATTCATATATCATTCGAACCACACCATAATTCGTTTGGAAGCGGACCAAGACCCATCTTTTCAGCTGTCTCGGTCCGCTTGTTTGGTGGGCACCAGGGTTCGGATGGCAGCGTTCACATGTGTTCAAATGAACCGCACTAACCGAGCAATCGCACCAGGGTTTGTTTTAATTGAATCAAACATGAACGGTGCGTGTCAAAGTGGAGATACCTAGTAGAGTATAAATTTGTAGGTGTCGAAGTGGAGAAGCCCTGTTTAGCTTCAGTCAGGTGCTTAAAGGAATTTCTACCACACAGTGCTGTAATGCTGTTGGTTAGTTGTTTTGCTCTATGTGGCAAGCCGGTGAAGGGCAAGAATTGACACTAGTTTACAACTAGAACAAAATAAAGCAGACTACGCCATCCCATTTCTGTGAACGGGGAAATTTATACCCAAAATAGGGCACATGGATATAAATACAAAATGCTTTTATTTCACAATAATAATTAGTTAAAATGTAGAAAACTGTTGACCAAACAAAGAGAAAAGTAATAAAGAAAACAAGAAACTTTCAGGCTGAGGCTTACCAGTAGGGCAGCTAGCTGAACAGCGAGTATCCTAAGACACTTACCCAAATATGCTCCGCACAAACACTCACACCACACACTCTAAGTGAGGGAGATGCAGTTGTCAAATGGTAAAAACACTCATCTCAAAAGTAACGGGACTCAAAAGAAGATCTGCAAGAGGAAGTCACTGTAACGAGGCAGACTCGGGGAGATCCATTTTGCAGCTTTATTTAGAATATCAGAGTCGTACAGGCGAAGGTCAGATACCAGCAAAGACAGTGTCAGAGGCAGGGCAGATCAGAGTCAAAAACCAGGCGGATAGTCGAGACAGGCGGCAGACAAAGCAGGGTAAACAGTAAACAGGCAGAGATATCAGTAGGCAGGCGGCGGGCAGACAACAGGGGAAATAGACAGTCCAAGGTCAAACACAGGGGATCATACACTGGAAATAACGCTCAGAAATGTAGCCGTGGCAAACAAGACTTCGCAAAGCATGGTGGGGTATGAAGGTCTTTTATAGTCCAGGAGATGTGGATCAGGTGGGGTGTAATCAGGCCAGGTACGGGGTTATGGGAAATGTAGTACAGGAGCAGTTAATACTCAGGTGAGGGCGGCCTCAGGTGGCGATCGGAGGGAGCCACAGAGGCTGAGTTTGTGACAGTCACACTGTTGCATTGGTTAGGAAAGATAGAGGTAAGAGGAAAGAAGAGAAAGAAGAGATGGAATTAAAGATAGAAGAGAAAGTATAAAGGTATTACTAGATGTAGTAGGGCAGTCTAGGTACCGCCCTATTAAACGTGGTGGTCACTTGAATGACGGGTGTGACAGTCTAATGGCTGCCGTTCCAGGTGTATTTAAGGCGTAGTATGTCACCTGGGTGCGCATGGTACAATCATTGTTGTGTGTGGGTGTGTGCACGCAGCTCTGCGGTAGCCAGGTTATGGTCAAGATTGGTGCGACGTTGCTGTTGGGTACAGGCTGTCTTTCACCCCAGTAGGGCAATTGCTCATGAGCACTTTGTTACTGTGGACTGCAGGGCAAATGCTCTTTAGACAACGTTAAGACTGCACTGTTTGTTCTGCTGCTATTTTTACGACTGTGTGACCGTTGTATTTGATTAATTACTTTTGGATTCTGTTTGTTTTTGTTTTTTTGCTTTACGCTCATGCTGGTGGTCTAGGTGAAGGGTGGCTAGTCCGAGCCGTCACTTAAAGTGAGATGTACCATTAATGGTGCATGTTTAGCCCCACCGGTGGTTATATTGCCACCAGCAGACGCTACAGTGGCGACGAGGCTGGGATTAACTGTGAGCGTTGATGTCCTGCAGTGCACGAAATTTGTAGGAAAGAGAAGCAAGGAGAGGCAGAGGAGTTCGGCGATCCAAAAGAGCAGTAAGCATGAGTACTGTGAGTGGTGAACATGGCTTACATAGGCAAAGTGGATTTATTTGATAGCACCACGGAGGACTGGAATATGTACATTGAAAGACTGCAACAGTACTTCGCTGCAATGACATAGCGGAAGAAAAACACGTCGCTGTACTCCTTAGTGCCATGGGTGGAAAAGCATACAGACTCTTGCGCAGTCTGACTGCCCCCCCAGAGGCCTGCAGAAAAGACTTTCGCAGAACTTGTTCAAGTGATGCGAGAACATTTGTCACCCAAACCGTTATTAATTGCTGAACGCTTCAGATTTTATAAACGTAATCAGTGTGAGGGAGAGACCATTTCCACTTATGTGGCTGAATTAAAAAAGTTAACGGAGCATTGTCAGTTTAGGGACGTGTTAAACGACGCACTGCGCGATCGTCTGGTATGCGGGATACATCATGAAGGAATTCAAAAGAGACTGTTGACCGAGCCAGATCTGACATTTAAACGAGCAGTGGAGATCGCTATTTCAATGGAAACCGCAGCAAAAGATGCTCTGGAGTTACAAAGTGATGTAAAGGCTGGTAGTATAAATAAACTGTCAACAATAAGCAGAATAAACCAGACTCCCTGTTTCCGTTGTGGAAACATTTCTCATCTTCCCTCTCAATGCAGATTTAAAAATGAAGAGTGTAGACAATGTCACACGACTGGGCACATTCAGCGAGTCTGTCGCAGTGGCAAGGCAAAAGGGACTGAGAAAAACAAGAGATATCACAGTGACAAAAGAAACATGCATAAAATTGATGATGTATCAGACATTGACAGTGAGGATGCATTGGCCAGTTTAGAATTGTTCAGTCTGGGCAGAAAGGACAAACAGGCCATCTGGCTCACACCGAAACTAAATGGCCAGACAGTAAAAATGGAGCTGGACACAGGCTCAGCTGTTTCAGTCATGTCTGAGAGTGATTACAATGTCTTTTTCAAC
The DNA here is from genome assembly GCA_036281575.1 of Ancherythroculter nigrocauda. Taxonomy (NCBI): domain Eukaryota; kingdom Metazoa; phylum Chordata; class Actinopteri; order Cypriniformes; family Xenocyprididae; genus Ancherythroculter; species Ancherythroculter nigrocauda. Next base: position 56,193,424 of record VTFQ01000002.1, on the reverse strand, counting down.
AAAGAGAAGCTCAACTCCTCTTCCATCGTTCTTAAAACATATACTGGAGAAAGAGTAAGACCACTGGGTTCGCTGCCTGTGACAGTAGAATACAACGACCGTAAAGAGATTCTCAACTTGTACATAATTCCAAAGGGAGGTGCACCATTGTGGGGTCGTGAGTGGTTAAGAGTGTTTCAGATGGGCTTGAACGAGATTAAAAATCTCAGCGTGCTACCTACCGTTCCACAAACTACAAAAGAAAAACTGGAACTCATTTTGAGAGATGCTGCCCCTGTATTTAAAGTGGTATCGGCACACTAAAATCCATCAAAGGGAAAATTGTGCTTAAGGATGGTGCAACCCCACGGTTCCACAAAGCACAGTTCCATATGCCATTCGACAGATAGTCGAAAGTGAGTTAGATCGTCTGGAAGAAAATGGGGTGCTGTCGAAAGTGGACTGGAGTCCATGGGCGACACCGGTCGTCGCTGTAGTAAAAAAAAAAATGGCACAGTTAGACTATGCGGGGACTTCAAGGTCTCAATTAATCCCGTACTACAAGCTGAACAGTATCCTCTACCTCGAATCGAGGACATTTTTGCAAATCTGTCAGGCGGACAAAGGTTTTCAAAGGTGGACTTAGCAAATGCTTACCTCCAGATGGAGATGGAAGATGATTCTAAACCCTTTCTAACCATCAACACGATTAAGGGTCTTTATCGTTACAACAGGCTGGTATTTGGAGTAGCTTCGGCTCCAGCCATCTGGCAGCATGCAATGGACCAAGTCCTCCAAGGAGTGCCCGGAACACAGTGCTATCTTGATGACATAATCGTCACGGGCTCTACAGATGAAGAGCATCTTGAAAACCTGAAAAAAGCACTTAAACGATTGGAGGAATTTGGACTTAAAGCAAGACGGGACAAATGCGAATTTCTCAAGTCCAGTGTTACATACTGCGGGCACATTGTGGATGCCCAGGGACTGCACAAGTGCCAAGACAAAACTCAGACAGTGATGAATGCTCCAAAGCCACAAGGTGTCCCACAGCTCAGATCTTTCTTAGGGTTTGTGAACTATTACAGTAGGTTTTTACCCAACCTGGCGACGGTCCTGCATCCCCTGAATGAGTTACTGCAGTCAGGCAGGCAGTGGAAATGGAATAAGGACTGTGAGCGTGCTTTTCAGGAAGCAAAGAGGCTGGTAACATCCAACATGGTTTTGACACATTACAATCCATCCCTCCCAGTAAAGCTGGCATGTGATGCCTCTCCCTATGGGATCGGGGCAGTGATGTCACACGTAATGGACGATGGCAGTGAGAGGCCAATTGCGTTTGCATCGCGGTCTTTGTCTGCAGCTGAGAAGAATTATGCCCAAATTGACAGAGAGGCATTGAGTTTAGTGTGGGGTGTCAAGAGATTCAACCACTATCTCTTCGGCAGAGAGTTTACCCTTGTTACGGATCACCAACCGCTGACTTCTATCTTCAGCCCACAGAAAGGTATCCCTGCCACTGCAGCGACTCGAACAATGCCCAGCGTTGCATTCTTGGGAGGGCATCGCTACAAGATTGAATACAAACGCACTGCCTGCCATGCAAATGCAGACGAACTGTCTCGATTGCCATCAGAAATGGCAAAAGATGAATATGGAGAGGAGGCAGTTCTGGATATGTTCTCCATCAGCCAGACTGAAGGCCTGCCTGTCACAGCAGATATGGTGAAAACAGAAACCAAACGTGACAAGATTCTGTCGCAAGTGTATGTAGCAACACTGCAAGGTTGGACGGCCAAACACAAATCTCTTCTGCCTGCGTACTATGCAAAACGTCATGACCTCTCCCTAAATGCTGGGTGTGTAATGTGGGGGCTGCGAACCATCATACCCACCAGATTAAGATCTGATGTGCTGGACGAGCTGCATAAGGGTCATGGTGAAAATGAAGGCACTTGCCAGGAGTTATGTGTGGTGGCCAGGAATGAATCAAGAGATAGAGCGACTGGCACTGCAGTGTCCTGGTTGCCAAATGATACAGAATGAGCCAGAAAAGGCACCACTTCACCCCTGGGAATGGCCAGCATCTCCATGGGAGTGGGTACATGTCGATTTTGCAGGGCCATTCATGGGATCAATGTTTCGTAATGAACACCACAACGTCTTTGCGCACCATTGAGGTACTGAGAGACTTGTTTGCTAGAACTGGAGTTCCACACCAGTTAGTAAGTGACAATGGGCCACAATTTGTTGCTACTGATTTCCAGACATTCCTTCACAGAAATGGCATCAGACATGTCACATCTGCTCCGTGGCACCCAGCTACTAATGGACTTGCTGAGAGGTTTGTACAAAGCCTTAAGCGAGGGCTTCAAGCAGTGGCACATGAGAAAGTGCCACTTCAGCAAAAGCTGTCCAATTTTTTGTTGTGTACAGGAATGCCACCCATGCTACTACAAACCAAACTCCAGCTATGTTGTTCATGGGACATTCACTTCGTTCCAGGTTGGATCTGATTCAGCCTAACCTCAAACACACTGTGCAGGACAGGCAAATGAAACAAGGGCGGGGAAACCCTGCCAGAGCCACACGCACAGACTGTGCTTGCGAGAAGTTACAGGGGAGACTGCAAGTGGGTCATGGCTGTAGTTGAGGAGCAAACTGGACCATTGATGTACAAGGTTGAGCTCCCGGGTGTCACCCTATGGCGGCGCCATGTTGATCAGCTGAGGAAAAGTGGACTGGGCAGGGTAAAAGAGCTTCCAACACAGTCTGCAGATTCTGCTGTTACTCTGATAGAGCCACCTCAGAGAATATCATCTCCTCCGAGAATAAATGTTCAGAGTCATTGTCCTCACCTCCCAGTATCACCTCCATCCGCATCCTTAACAGAAACCAGCACTGTTGCAGCAGATAGTGAGGGGGTACTCTGTGAATAAAAACGTTATCCAACATGCATACATAAACCACCACAGAGACTGATAGAGACTGTTTAGGGTTGAGGTTATGACAGTACATTGTAGGCAAGGCAAGGCAAGGCAATTTTATTTATATAGCACATTTCATACACAATGGTAATTCAAAGTGCTTTACATAAAGAAGAATAATAAAAATAGAACATAAGGAATAGAAATAACAGTAAAAACAGAGAATTTTGCTATCTGGATGGATGAGCTAGGAAGTCTCAGGGAGTTTTTTGTTGTTGTTGTTGTTGTTGTCTGTCAGAGTGGATCTAAACGGATCTATCCATCAGAGCAGATCTGAATGGATCTTCCTCACACGACAGGACTGCTACCTGTTAAGGCACTTCAAAATGATACACAAAGTTTCAATCTCCCCTTTTGCCAAGACACCTCAAACTGTGCCACACAGCCCTAATCCCCCTTCCGGAGATATCTTATTTATGCAACGCAGTTCAAATTTCCCCTTTGGAAATTTCCCCCTTTGGAAAGTGTCCTGACTGTAGTCCAGAGATATCTTAACCATGCACCACAGCTCAAATTTCCCCATGGTTTGTACCAAGTTTTAACCTAATCACAGATGCTTTCTTCCTAATTCTCCCAGCTCTTTCAACGAGACAGCAATATTTAAAATGCATTAAAAGTCAGAAAACAAGATGATACATAAAATATATAAAATACATTAAAAATGAAATAAAAACAGGAAAAGGAATTAAAAGAATAAAAAGATAATACGTATAAAATAAAATGCAAACAGTTCGGACATAGCACAGTGCTCAATCAGCAAATGCATAGATAAAAAGATGTGTTTTGAGTCTGGATTTGAATGTGGCTATTGTTGGAGCACACCTGATCTCTTCTGGAAGCTGGTTCCAGCTGCGGCTGGCGTAACAGCTAAAAGCAGACTCTCCTTGCTTTGAGTGAACCCTTGGTATTTCTAAATGACTTGATCCTGATGATCTGAGTGATCTGTTAGGTTTATATTCTATGAGCTTATCTGCAATGTATTGAGGTCCTAGGCCATTGAGTGATTTATAAACAAGTAACAGTACTTTAAAATCAATTCTAAATGCAACTGGAAGCCAGTGCAAGGACCTGAGGACTGGTGTGATGTGTTCATGTTTTCTGGTTCTGCTCAAAATCCTGGCAGCAGCATTCTGTACGAGCTGCAGCTGTCTTATGGTCTTTTTGGGAAGACCAGTGAGGAGCCCATTACAATAATCCACCCGGCTGGTGATGAAAGCATGAACAAGTTTCTCTAAGTCTTGACTGGAGACAAAGCATCTAATTCTTGCAATATTTTTGAGATGATAATATGCTGATTTAGTTATTGTCTTTACATGGCTACTGAAACTCAGGTCTGACTCCAAAATCACACCAAGATTCCTGACTTGATTTTTAGATGTTTGACCCCTAGAGTGAAGGTACGTGTTCACTTTGAGAACTTCATCTTTGTTTCCAAACGCAATGACTTCAGTTTTGTCTTTGTTTAACTGAAGGAAGTTTAGTCACATCCAATTTTTAATTTCATCAATGCATTGGCACAGGGAGTCAATGGGGCTGTAGTCGTTAGGTGATAACGACTACAGCCCCATTGTAGGGGTTATGGACAGTGTATTGGTGCTGTAGTTTTACACAGGAGTTCACAAAGACTTTTCTGGAAACACATGCTAAGTTTCATGTCCTTCTGATTGTTCATTGTTGTGTTTTGGGCTGACATAATTTATACTTCTGATTTTAAGGGTGGAGGGGAATGTTGTATATCTGCATAGCAGAGCAGATATCGTTGTTCTACTATTGAGGTCTGTTGGTGAATGTTGACTCTGGGTTGTTTGGTTACGTCTAAAATTTTTCAGTCTGATGTTCAGTAAAGCCTGACGTGAGTCAATAGCCATCTTGTTTTGTGTTTATTTATGCATCATATGGCAGATGCTACAGAAAGCCCTTCCAGCTTTAAGTTTTTGTTCTTTATTAAATTGTTTTTTTTTTAATGTATTTCATGTGATTTAATTTGAAGCCTGATTATTTGTTTTTCACTTGTATTGTTTGCTTCATTTTTCCTTTCTGGTTTTGTTCTTTTCTTTAACCTCTTGCTGTTCCATGGCATGTCCAGGTTCATGAGCCTTTGGTACGAACCTAGTTGAGTATTTATACCTTTCTGTCTGACCCCTGTGGCCAGTAAATTGTCCATTGTTGTTCTCCTTCATGGTTTGAACTTATTCTAATGCAAGTTGTTGGATTGAATGTGGGTTGGATTAATTGTGCTGTTACTTTCTTTTTTTGAATTATTTCAGGAGCTGAAGTCCCCCAGTGAGGGAAGCTAGCTGTCTTGGCCCTGTGGTGGTGGTGGTGTTTCTCTCAGTTCTGTTATTTAAATCCCCTTTTCCCACTGTGCCAATGGCAGAAGCTGTAAAATTAAGATGAAATAACCTAACTTTTTAAAAATGTTTTACAAAAACATTTACTTTACAGATATTAACCAGAATAATTATTGTGAAACATTCTCTGTAAAATGCAAATCTCTTGCAGTCAACTCTTTACATAAAATGTCCAGTTTCCTTAATGTTAGTAGAATGTTATTTAAAGGTTAGTATGATGTTCCTGAAACATTCTTTCAATCATTCAAACACCTGCTGTGAACAAACACTGAAAGAAAGAGAAATAAGAACACAAACTACAACTTTCTTCAGCCACAGCCTTAGATGAACTGAAGATGAAAGACATTAAATCTCTGAAGATCTGATTAAACAACTCCACAAACAGCATTACCAGCTTCACTTATTTCTAACCAGACTGACTTTATTTCTGTCACATGTCTACAGAAGATCTTACTGAGAATTAACAGAGGTTTAGATGTTGATGTCTTATTGAATGTTTTGTCTGAGGTCACAATCATGGAGATCAGTGTTTGCTTTAGTTGAGCTCTTGACCCTTGACTTTTGTGACTTACTTCTTTTTCAGCAACTGCAGGTGTTTTCAGAAAACATTTCTGCATTGCTAAAACAGATTAACGTTGTTTTTTTGAATACTAAAGGCTGATTTATACTTTTGTGTTGAGTGTACGCTGTAACTACGGCGTAGGTTGTTTGTACCACACGTAGCCTGATGTGCACCTCTTCAAAAATGTAACAACGCCTCAATTCTACGCGGACAGCAAGTGCTGTGATTGGTCTGCTAGAAGCCCTCCCTCAGGTAAAAAAAACTGGTGTGGAGCACTCAGAGAAGAGCGAGCGCTTTCAACTTCCATATGAATTAAAAAACGCTCTGTTTCAGGGGACACATACAGTCATACTGCAACAAAAGTCGTTACCTATTTGCCGCTTCTAAGCTTCTTGAAAAGCTACATGAAAAGCTGCTTCTTCTTCTGCTTTTGCCCTGATCCTCAACATAATTAGTGGTCTGCTGCACGTCGACGCGGAGAACTACGCAGAAATATAAATGAAAACAGACACATAGCCTACGGCGCAGAGGCTCCAGTGTAGGTCCGACGCAGAAGTATAAATCAGCCTTAAGTCCTCAACACTTGGGCCAAAGTTAGTGTGTCTGAATATAACAAACGTGGAAACGGAACTAGACAGATGCCTAGTTTTGTTATATCTAACCTCATGACCCTACAACAAGCTGAAGTATCAATGAATCCAAATTTGCTTTTACTTAGTAACAGAGAATTATACATGTGAAGAACCAATCATATTGGAGAAAAATGGTGCAATTGAATCGTTACCAGTTAATATCAGTTATTTTGCTCTAGTAATACCTTCATACTTCTATCTTTAATTCAATATCTTCCTTCTCTTCTCTCCTCTTATCTCTATCTTTCCTAACTGCTGCAGCAGTGTGACTTCCTCTCACAGATCTTCTTTTGAGTCTTGTTACTTATAAATAGCGAGTCAGCTTGTTATCTGAGTCTCTGGACTGAGCTCCTCCTTCACAAACAGCAATCCATGTGTTTACCATTATTAATCAAGAGTGGATGAACAGGTGAACCTGTGAAATGTAACAAAAGATGGTGAGACTTTTGAATTTCAGAGTGGGAAAGTTTTATTGAAAAACATGCCAATAAATAAACATTGACACCAGCAGATTAATATATAAAGCCATTAAAATAAATCAAGATTATTAAATGATTGAAATAGTTGAGAATGAGAAATAACATCATCATTTACTGTCCCAATGGGTGAATATGTGCTTGATTTTTTTCAGCTCTTCTGGATCTAATATCATAAACCAGAAGAATGAGAGTAGCCACACCCACCAGTGCAGAGAGGACCAATCGGATCACAGCTTCAGTAGAACCACAAGACTGGACAGAGTCTGAGGAATAAAAACATCAAACTGAGATCAGATCAGTCAATAAACACTAATATCAGCACTGACATCAACTATCAGTTCTGCCGTACCTGCACATGTGTGACAGAGGTGAGTGATGTCCAGATGTTGAGTCTGGTTGCTGATGGGATTGTTCAGCACACAGCTGTAGGTGTTTTTATCCTGATATTCCACCTCCAGAGGTAGAGAGAGACTGATGCTGAGATCAGACACACTGATGCTGGACAATAAACTGTTTCCTTTGTACCAGGAGAGAGTCACATGACTCACATTCACAGCTGAACACACCAATGAACAATTTGATGATGATGAAGAACATTGTGAAGAGTTACTGCTGATGACAGGAACAGGCAGACGAGCTGAAAAACATCAGAGAATAAACAGAAATAGGAACGTGTTTAAACATACTGTAGAAGTTAATTTAATAAGAATAATTGAAGGAAAGGACAAATTATCTCACCATAGACAGAAACACTGAATGTTTTTGTTGTCAGTTTTGCTCCATTTAACTCTAGTTGATAATCTCCAGCATGTTCAGTTGTGATGTTTGTGATGGTCAGAGATCCAGTTTGATTGTCCAGCTTTAGTCTGTCTCTGAATCTCTCATCAGTACCATTATATGTGGAGAAGATTTGGTTCTCAATGCTGATTTTAGCTATAAGAGAGTTTTCAGCTCCAAATTTCCACAGTATGTCGTCGTCTTCATGTATTTTAGTAACACTGGTGTGTAAAGTGACAGAATCGCCCTCCATCACTGACACTGATTGTATTTCAGTTGTTTCAGCATCAAGTTCACCTGAAGAACAATGAAGAGATTTTCAGATTAATGCTCATGTTAGTTTAGAAAGCCTGAGATCAGTTTGTAACCTTTAGCAGCAGCAAAGACACCAAACAAAATGAAGTCACATAAATGAACAGGCAGATCTGAGTGAAACAATAATTTTATCTTTAATGCGTTTCAAAATTATTTGCTGTAGAACAAAATTAAAATTAAAATGATAAATTATTTACAGCTTGAAAGTAAGTTTAATTAAATGTATTATTACTGAATTCTGCAGAATAATTAAAACGAAAGGAGAATTTGCATTTGTAATCACTGAAATGAAGATTTCTAAAACAACAAGAGAGATTTGATCAGAGTGGATAAATATAATCTAATTTAAACTGCAGCAAGATCTTATTGTGAAATGTGAATAAATGACACAAATAACTCACCAATCACATGCCAGCAGCACAAACAGAACAAAACAAACACACAAAACATTTTCTGATCTAATAAGACTGTCAATGAGAGCACAACTGATCTAAACAAACACAAGAGAAGTGATGTGAATCCCCCCCGACAGAGTCTGACCTTCCTGATGCGCGCGCACACACACACACACACACACACACACACACACACACACATACATACATATATATAAACACATTATATATATATATATATATATATATATATATATATATATATATATATATATATATATATAAACTACATTTCATGATAAAATAGAAATGTAACATCAATCAGTGCTTTATATTTATTCAATTCATGTATGGAAAATTAGAAAAAGTATTAAAATTAAGTTAAAGTTAAAACCATGTCTGATCTCACAGATTTACAGAATTTCATCCTCTGAGACAAACTGAAACCTGCAGCAGGTTTTTTTTTTATGTTAGTTTGTAGGTGAAGAGTTTCTTCCTGTCCTGCTACTATAAACAGCTTTGAACTTTTTAATCTACAAAATGTTTAGTGTGAAATTACAGTATATTCCAGGTTAATAATTGCATTACTTTCACAGTAATTCCACAGTAGGGCTTTCCTTGTATCTAACTGCACTCTTTGAAATTTCAAGTAAAAATCTACAATATCATACTGTATTTATACAGTGAATATGTACTATGAAGGTACCCAGCATTCAGTGCAGCATGGATAGACGATGCTGTGAAGTTTATTTTTTTATTTTTTTTATTATTTGAAATATTGGTGTTATGGACAGGTGGGACGGAGACACAGAGGTGAACATATGGTTGGACCGCAGGAGAGACCCGGACTATATTCTCCCGGGATTCCTCTAGAGGACGCTCTCTGCCTCTTTGTTTTGATTGTTCATGGTTGTTTGATTCTGTGTGTTAGCTCTGGTGAAAATGTTGGTACATATTGTGATTTATGCTCCAACCTAGCGCTGTTAGCATCCTTTGATTGTGAAAGCCTTTATGTCCTTAACCTCAATGCCCCATTGACCATGCTTGTAACATCTTAATCAACTTGGGAAGCCGTAGAGGGGTTAGTGCCTTGTTTCTTTTTGTTGGTCAACTTTTTTCAACTGTTTTGGGGCAGTTAAGGAGTTAGGTTTGTTGTTGTATGTTTTGTTTTGTTTCTTTTTTTTTTTTTTTTTTTTTTTGAGTTACAGGGAAGTTAGTTTTGTTTGTGGGAAAGTTAGTTTTCTTTTTGTTGTTTTGGCATTAGCTCACCCCTGATTATTTGCTTCAGAATCTTTGTGTTTCTTTCTCTTTTATGAAATGGTTTTTGTATTTCCTAACAACAGTCCGCATTGAAACACTGAAGAGAACACTTATGAAAATAAAAAATGAGTAATCAGAAAGACATCATTGTTGTGTCATTTATGTTGTGACCTTGACCTAGACCAGGGATCATAATAAAAGGAAACAGTTTATTGTCCAGCATCAGTGTGTCTGATCTCAGCATCAGTCTCTCTCTACCTCTGGAGGTGGAATATCAGGATAAAAACACCTACAGCTGTGTGCTGAACAATCCCATCAGCAACCAGACTCAACATCTGGACATCACTCACCTCTGTCACACATGTGCAGGTACAACAGAGCTGATGTATCCATTTATTCATGTAATTGTAGATCACATTGATGCATTCCCTTCTTTATTAATCATTACAGACACTTCTTCACACTCTTCAGTCTCTGCTCTGTTGATTGTTCCTGCAGTCTTTGGGATCTTCTGCATCAGCAAGAAATGTAGAAAAACTGATCAAGAAGGTAAGAGTTACCTAAATGACATGTAGCTTTTCAGTTGCAAAACATTTGATCAAAAAAATCAATTCTGGGGTAGCGTTGATAAGTTTCTGTTCATATGTTTCTGTCAGTGTGTGAGTGTGTGTCCCTAAAAAAAAAATGAATGAGAAAAACAAAGCAGCTCATTTGTATCCTGTTAGTCTTATTTATTGACTTGGTCAGACTTCATATGCTATTGCTCACTATGGATCTACTGTCAAAAACTGTGAAACCCCTGCTTTTTTAGCCTGGTCCTTCACACCTCAGAGCTGGAAAAGTCCAGTAGCTCCTCACTGCAAAACACGAGATCCAGGGTGTGGAGACGGGTAGGTTTAGCACTATGTTAAGTGGGAGGAGTTGTACCTGGATCCAACCTCACCCCTGGATCTCATGTTCACCAGTGAGGACCATCTCAATAAAACACAGACCTTCAACACACTCATTATAGCCTATACTGTTAGATCTTGCCAGGCTTTTTTACAGTACAATACCGGCAACACCGGCTTTTGATCTTCTCCTGAACCTAAGCACAGGCTCTACTCTTCAGCACAATGGTGACCCGCAAAACTCAATTTTACAATAGACTATTAGCAACAGTGTTGCCAGCTTGATACTGTTAATCAGCTAAAAAGAGCATATTTTTCAACACCATGAACAAAAAACAGCTGCAGCATTATTTAGACACACACAGATATCAAAAATCAGCACATCAATCTCAACAATGGTGGCAATAAAAAAGGACCATTCAGTTGCATAATTTATTCATTCTGCAGTGCATGCTGGGAGTTTTGTACTATGCTGGTATCCAGCATGCATTGCAACATTAAACTTTTGGATGTCACCATTGTTGAGATTCATATTCTGATTGTTGATGTCTCTGCTGTCCAATAGTAATGGTGACATGAAGCATTGAAGCTTTTCAGCCAAGTGGTTCACAAAAGGGTTCATTTTTTGAGGCTTCATTTGTTCACAATACCATCTGGTAGTCAAAGAGTGTAAAACAAGTAGACACATTACAGATGATCTAATGTGATCTGATACACTTTTACCCTGTTGAATCACAGACATAGTATAAACTTAAAATATCCATTAAATCAAAGACTAAACACAGAAGGAGATCAGTGAATTAAACAAATCCAAGATGATTACAGCATCACCACAACAGCCAAAACACCTGATCAACTTCATGTTGGCTTTTTCCTGCCATAACAAATGTGTTTTTATAAATACTCAGTTACAGCAGCCAGAGAAAGATAATGTTAAAGAGTCAAGAGCCCAACTAAAGCAGACACTGGTCACCACAATGGTGACTGCAAACTTCAATACATTTTTATTTTCAATAAAACATCAACATCCAAATCTGTTAATTCTCAACAAGAACTTCTGTACATATATGAAAGAAATAATGTCAAACTGGTTTGTGAACTGGTTTGACACTCAGTGTGGCTGAAGTCAGTTGCAGAGGTGGACATTCCAGGGGTCAGAAAGTAAAAGTCCTGCCATATTTTTATTCCACCCACTGAAGCATTAATGAGATAAATAAGTGATTAATTGAGTGATGATTGAGCATTATTGAAGACACCTGATGATAACAAGCAGAATCACCAAAGGAGAAAATCACAATTTTTAAGTTACCATCATCGAGGTCAGGGTTTGTTTTAGTTGAGCTCTTGACCCTTGACTGTTTAATATTAGATTTTGTTTGGGCTGTTTTAACTGCATTAAAACCAACCAGAAAAGCAAAGTTCAAAGATGATCAGGTGTTGTTGGTTATGTTTTCACATAATCATTATTTGATCTGAACTCATTTAGAGCCCAATCTTTGAGTTAGATTTACATTATTGATTACAGCATAAATCTAACTCAGAGATTGAGCTCGAAATGAGTTCAGTGATTCAGATCAAATAATGATTTTGAGAAAACATAACCAACACCTGATCATCTTTTAACTTTGCTTGTCTGTTTGGTTTTAATGCAGTTAAAACTGCCCAAACAAAATCTAATACTAAAAAGTCAAGGGTCAAGAGCTCAACTAAAACAAACCCTGACCTCGATGATGGTAACTTAAAAATTGTGATTTTCTCCTTTGGTGATTCTGCTTGTTATCATCAGGTGTCTTCAATAATGCTCAATCATCACTCAATTAATCACTTATTTATCTCATTAATGCTTCAGTGGATGAGATAAAAATATGGCAGGACTTTTACTTTCTGACCCCTGGAATGTCCACCTCTGGTCAGTTGTAGTTCTTGTGTTTCTGCTCATCTCTTCTCTTTTTTCTGGTCTTGTTTCTCTGTCCTTCAGTGATTCTGCTAATCAGGTGTTCATCAGTGTCTGAATTCACTCACTTCTTTTCATTCACTCTGTCAAGTGTACTATATTAGTGAACTAATGTAGGGAATAGTGAATGAGGGTATAGGGTGTGATTTGAACACAGCCTCTGAGTGTCGACTTTGAGCGATGTTAACTCACAGTATATTCCTGTAGGCTGTTTTCTCGAAGATGACAAATATTACCCAGAATGCATTGTTTTCTACAGTATATTACTGTTTTAATGAAAAATGGTTTGTTACTGTCAGAATTTGGCTGTTTTTCTACAGCAAGGGTTAACAGTGTAGTCACATGAACTGTTTTAAATATGTTTTCAGTAGCTTTTTGAAAAAGGGAGTGTTGTTGCTGTCAATGTAGGCCTCACAGAGTCATCAGATTTTTTCAAAAATATCTTAATTTGTGTTCTGAACATGAACAAAGGTCTTACGGGTGTGGAACTACATGAGGGTGAGAAATAAATGACATAATTTTCATTTTTGGGTGAACTAACCTTTTAACCAAGTGTTTGCCGTTTTATTCCAGAACAGCAGAGGTCCAGGGGTCAGAAAGTAAAAGTCCTGCAATATTTGTATTCCACCAACTGAAGCAGTGTTAAAGTTAATGAGAAATTAATTGAGTAATAATTAACTATTATTGAAGACACTTAATGATAACAAGCAGAATCACCAAAGGAGAAAATCACAATTTTTAAGCCACCATCGTGGAGATGAGGGTTTGCTTTAATTGAGCTCTTGACCCTTGACTTTTTGATATTAGGTTTTGTTTGGTTGTTGTAACTGAATTATAACAGTCAGACAAGCAAAGAGTAAAGATGATCAAGTGTTGGTTATGTTTTCACATAATCATTATTTGATCTGAATCACTGAACTCACTTAGAGATCTCTGAGTTAGATTTACATTATTGATTACAGCAGCACTGTGATTCTACAGCACAAGATCAACTTTATCGATATAATCCAAAGGATTACTTGAAAGTTTTTTCAGGTGATTTTGATTTCAGAGACTCTTTCTCACTATCTTTCACTGGGTCGTTGTCAACTGTTGTCAGAGGCTCATTCTCACTATCCTTCGCCGGGTCGTTGTCATCTGTTGTCAGAGACTCTTTCTCACTATCCGTCGCCGGGTCGTTGTCAACTGTTTTCAGATACTCTTTCTTACTATCGTTCGCCGGGCCTTTGTCATCTGTTTTCTCAGACTCATTCTGACTATCGTTCACCCTGCCGTTGTCGTCTGTTTTCTGAGACTCATTCGGACTACTGTGCATCATCTGTGGATTCTCAGGCTGATGAAGGGACGTCTCCTTACTGACACCATTTGTTGAATTTTCAATAAGGGACATACATTCTGTGCCACAATTCACCTGAAATAAAGAAAACAAATTCACAGAAGTTAAAACAAATGTCTGGGATTGATGATTAAGTTTAAACAAACACAAATCCCTCTGATATTTGCATATTGTAAAGATCCCTGTCCTTCATTCAGATGTGAAACAACACAAGATCAGCGCTCTCTTAAATACATCAATAGGTTGTTTGCACATGACGTCACAGCAGCAGCGCGAATGAGTCTGGAGGGCAGGGAGTGATGTTTCTATAGAGAATACGAACCGACGTCATGCCGCGTTGCATGCCGGGGCGCCGCCGCCATTTGACAGGATCGCCCCCTATTACTTGCACTGAAATTAATATGGATACTTCTTACCTTTTGTTTTGTTTCTGCCATTAAGTGGAACATTCACATTTTTAATGTTATCGTTTGCAAGGAACAGAAGCTATTTTATAGCATCGCATGATAATTTTATTTATTTTTATTTTTTTCACTTAAGTTTTGTAGAATTTCGTTTACAATGTTCATCTGTTTACCGTGTCGCATGCTGGATGCTCGCTGCTGATTCATATGAATATTCAAATAAATCTATGTGATCAACACACTGAGAAAGTCGATTCATTTATTTGTTGGAAACGTTTAAATGACGCTTAAACGAGCATAATGAGTAGGCATACAACTGTTGTCATTGTAAATATTCCTTTCCACGATCCTAGAGAATCAGAGATTATGGGTCAAAGTCAGCGGACAGACGGACACGAACACACTGTATTTTTATATTTATTTTAACACAACCAAAATCAAAACCCTAGGAGCTGTCAACAGTTTAGTGACTCTGCAAGGGCACATTTTAAAAAACGCTGGCTTAGTGTATTATGACATTATATTAAAAGATGTGCAGACGAGCCCTAAATATGAACGCAACGCGTTCTCCACACAGTATGCTTTAACAGATATGTACAGAATTTTGTGTTTGTCTCGGTGCATTAAGCGTTTCTTCATTCTTGTTAAGCATTTGAATGTCCCCGTTCAAGATCTACTAATTCACGAGCGAAGTGAGAGTCAGACTCGCAAAAGGTAATGTTAATTATTAAACCAAAAATGTCAAAAAACACTTAGCAATGTGATTCTTTTATTGAGTGATATGCAGTGGGTTTAATCAGTGCCATTACTAAAAGATTTGCCATCCGGCGTCTTCTCGTCATCTCCACGAACTGCTTCCCTTGGCGTTTTTACACGTAGAAAAGGCAAAAAACGTTGTTCATTGTCCAGTTTTCTCTCAGAACGATTATCAGAGTTACTATCGCCATTATCAATGGAGCATTAATGACATACAATGGTGAAATTTTTCACAATCATGACAGAAAACAAATTACTGCACTAAACTCAATTACGGAAAGGCTGCGCGATCCTGTCAATATGGCGTATAAACAAAGAAGTTACCCAGAACTCAACGCGGCGTGACGTCAGATTCGTATTCTCTATATAGGAATCCTATCAAAAACTCAAAATTTGCATGTTTTGTGTCGTTTATGGTTGCTCAAATCGATAAAATCGAGAACCCAAAAGGTGTTTATATCGT
The DNA here is from genome assembly GCA_036281575.1 of Ancherythroculter nigrocauda. Taxonomy (NCBI): domain Eukaryota; kingdom Metazoa; phylum Chordata; class Actinopteri; order Cypriniformes; family Xenocyprididae; genus Ancherythroculter; species Ancherythroculter nigrocauda. Next base: position 56,177,884 of record VTFQ01000002.1, on the reverse strand, counting down.
TTACATAACTTATACCATTTTTTTTATAACTTATTTCGTTTTTTAACTTTAAAAGTTGTTGCCTTTTATAGCGTTTTGCGTCTGCTGATACTTAAATGAATATGGATACCTGCTTACCTTTTTGACTTGGTTAAATATTCACATTCTTCATGGTATCGTTTGCAGGGAGGATAATATATTTGATCCTATTTAATTATAATTTGGTATTTTCACTTCAGTTTTGTAGTTTTCTGTTCACAATGTTGATCTGGTTACCATGAGAACAGTGTCACACGCTGCTGCTTCAGCCATCGTATGTTAGAAAATGTCCAAATAAAATGTTCAACAAGCTGACAGAAGTCGATCCATTTATTTGTTGGAAGCGTGTAAATTTAACTAGTTTTAATGTTGTTTTTGTAAATATTCACTTTCCCATATGACGACGGAGGAGAATCGGAGGGTCACTTTCAGGACACAGACACGCTGTATCTTTGTATTTATTTCAACAAATGACAACCAAAATCAAACCCATAGAAGCTCGTGAACAGTTCTGAAGTGGCTGTGTGCAAGTTATAATCATTCACAAGCCGATCTCATACTCTAAAACATAATGTTAATTATTACACAAAAACCAAATACAAAACTCAGCAAAGTATGTGATTATTTTGAGTGAAATGCAATGAGTTTATTTAGTGACATTATTACATTTGCTAGTCGTCTTCCCTCACCTTCTCAACCAAGGCGAAAATGTATTACCGTCCTTTTTTTCCACGAACGATATCGTGAGTTCCTATTACAATTCTCGATTCAGCATAAATGACCTACAATGGCGACATTTTTCACAATCACGACAGAAAATCAAAATACTGCTCTAACTTCACTAGTAGAAAGGCAGCGCGATATAAACAAACCCAGACTAGAACTGAAAGCGGCGTGACGGCAGTTTCACATCCTCTATATCTGCCTCCTCGATGGAAGCATGAAGTCGCTCCTCTTCATAACATAAGGATCGCGTCCAACATATGTTGTGATTTTCTGCTTATACCTTTCTAAACCAGCAAAGAAAGGACTTTTCCCCATCTCTTCCAATTTTCACTGCTTGCCCTCCACCGGAATTTCGAGCGTCACCGGAACCACGTGATTGCAAACAACCTATTGGTGTTTCTGTGATGATTTCTGAATGAAACCACACATACATTCACACAGAAAACACAAACAGATACACACCACCTAATGTCATGAGTATATCGGGACCTTCTTTTTCCTTCTTCACTTCAAGGCTAAATACTGTACAGACGATATACTGTATACAATCATCCAGACGCCGTCTGCACTGCTGAGAGTTTAGATAAATATGTAAATGTGTGCTGCACGCTTTCCTCTCAATAACAAAATAAACACTCAACAAAAATGAGAGTGGTGAGAAAACAGCCACACCTACCTATAACATTATTGCCATGAACCAATGGCAGTTCAAAGCAAGCCGTTTCAAACTCCTGAATCAAAGTCCAAACAAATTTTTTTTTTTGCCCTGACCTTCTTTGAAATAATGTCACACCAATTTGTTTTTCAATTTTTTAGTGCACATCACAATCTACCATCATAGTATCTCACCTGACAATCACTGCATGGGTTCCCAGTTCCTGTTTGAAAAATAGTCAATTAGAAATAATCTTTATATCTAAAGATTATTTTTGCACAATAAATCTTATTTTTACATTTTGTATAATGAGCTGCATGTTATACTTGCCATTTTGTCTTGCAGCTTTAATCACAACAGCAACTGCTACAGCCACAAACAGCAGAACAACAACAACAACAACAGCATCAGTAGCACTTATTCCTGCTACAGCCACAAACAACAGAACAACAGCAGCACTTATTCCTGCTACAGCAGCTGAAGACAAACCTGAATCTGGAACAGATGAAGACAGAGTCATTATTAATATAAATCATCCGATAATTTATTTTACCAATACTATTGTGTTGACTGATATTTACATCTTTCTATTTTCAGCAGAAAGTTGCATGATATTGATTTAACTTGTAAATTGTGCCATCTGGTGTGTTTTGAGCAACAGCAGCTAAAACAGCATCATCACTGTGAGCTCAACAGAAAACAATGTTCACAGATACCCCTTTTCCACCAAGGCAGTTTGAGTGCTGGTTCGGAGCCAGAGCCTAGTTTCAAATCAGTTCTTTGTGTTTCGACACACAAAGCACCAGCTCTGAACCAGGAAAAGTGGTTCGTAAGTAGCACCAAAACATTGCTGGGCTAGAAGTAAGAACCGCTTGCGTCAGGGGCTAGGGGCGGGGTTACCGTGACCAACAAGAAACTTGTGACCGCCATTTTTGAAATAGCAGCTAATCGAGCTAATAGCAGCTCAATTGTAATCTCCGTCTATATACAAATTATGGCGAGCCGTGTTTGGATGCCGATGTAGGTTCGCAAAGCCATGAGCATCAACAGTAGTGAAACATCCGCGATTGTTGATAGAAGGCTTGTTCGAGATGCTTCGGAGCAGCGCGGACCAATTCGGCGGGTGCCGCGGATCCGCGGGAGCGTTTGTAGAGCATACTACATACTCCTTGTGCTTTCGGATTGTTCTCGCGGAGCTTTGATGTCATGCGACGATCGCTATGCGAGAAGCCGATGCATCTGGAACAAGCCTGGTGTGTTTGTGTTTGGCGCTGCAGCGCTAGCTTTGCTGTGAAATATGAGACGTATACAGTGACGTAAGACCTGGCTCTGTGCTGGCTCTCAAGTCCGTAGAAAGGCAAACCGCTTCTTAGAAGGCTCGTCAGTTGAACCAACTCCGAACTGGCACTAGCACTAGCTCTGAACTAGCACCCGGTTCGTGCTGGTGGAAAGGGGGTAAGAGAAACTGACTGATATTATGCACTTTTCTAGCCCTTGTGCAGTCTTCAGGGTCTTTTGAGACCCCAAACGACGTTTGCTTAAAAAAAAAAAAAAGTTCTCTTTGTCCAAATGGCATGAGACTTTGTACGGTGGTTAACACTTTTAAGATCTACAAATAAAAATAAAAAAAAATTAAAAACCAATGTTATTTTATTCTGTTTATTAATGTTTTTTTCTCAACATTTTTGGAGGATTTGTGATATGTTTTAAATTTATATAAATAAATTAAAATATTTTTTTTAAATAGGTTTTTTATGCATAAACAGCTTTTTATGTAAAATTCACTTTATAAAAGGCCCAGATTTCTAACTTTCATTCATGTGGATAACATGGATAATTTGACATGGTTTAGTGTAAGATTTTTGCCCATCTTTCGAAAAATGCAGTTCCCTTTCAAGGGAACTCGCGCTGCATAGTCGCTATGGGAACGCCTCTGCGTGATTGCGTCATGAAGCACCAATGAAATCAAACCAATGGGGTGACGGAACGTCAAAGGCGGGTGAGGTCACTGACCAGGAACTATAAAGCCTACCCGAAAACACTCTCATTCAGCTTCTGTGCCTTCAGCAAGCACTTCATGTAAAATCGTTTGACCTATTTATTGTTGTCTGTCTACCAGCATTATATTATGGCGAGCAAACAGCATTTCAGTAAGTGTGTTTTTCCATGCTTTTTGGGAATAGATACACACCAGATGTGTTGTTTGTTTGGAAGTGCAGCATGCCCAGGCAGCTTTTGAGGAAGCTGCTTGTGAGCATTGTGAATTTCTTCATGAGGCTGCACTCCCGCTGAGCCCTCTTTGAGGAGGGTGGCTCGACTCGCGTTCCTTGCGGCTTGGGTTCCGCTTCTGCTGAGGCAGACCGGCACCTGATGTTGTGGGGTTTGCAAAATTAATCTAACATAGGGTTTTTGAGTCAGGCACTGCCTTATCTCAGCCCTTACCTGATAGATTTAATGTCTCTTTCGGAGTTAGGAAGCACACACTAAGGTTTCTTCCACTCCAGTTGAGACAGCTGTACTGATGACATCCAGTTCTGAGGAGTTGGATGTTATCAGTGTGGAAACAAGTTAAGCTGAAGACTCGCCACTTCAGTTTTTCTTGTTAGTGAGGAGTTCATGGAGGTGTTCCCCCGTGCTTGATTTTAATATTGAAAATCAACTGAGAAACAAGAGCTGCAAGTCAAAGCAAATTAGATGAAAGTTTTTCATCTAGGTAAGCTCAACCTCCATATCACGGCTTACCGTTTTTTCCCGACCTCCACACTGAGGTGTTGGGGTCGTGGAATAAGCCTTTTCTCATACCATATATTTTACATCATGTGATGTGTGGGTATGAGAAAGCACGGTTATGGTGGTTGCTGGACGGGCAGCCTAGGCGGGTTACGAAATTCTCACACAGACAACACCAAACAGAGTGTTGCTACCCGTACTCCCCCTCCAAGGAGTTGGGAGGCGGGGCAACGCTTGCAGGCGAAGTCCTCGAAAGGCAAGACAGATCTGAGGACCGTCATTGCTGCTAGAGCTTCACCGGAACCAAAGCCAGACAGTGTTCACCTCTTCATATGGTGCCTGTCTGCTTTTTGGTGCCCCCACAGGGCATTGTGCTGGTTGCACAAAACTCACCAGGGCCCAACCTCGAGAGGCTGGTTCCCTGAGTAGTTTTTCCCCCCAAAGCCAGATGGCGCTTGCCTCTTTATATGGTACCCGTCTGCCTTTGGTGCCCTCAGGGGGGCGCTCTTCTAACCCCGCCGCAACGCCGGGGCGCAGTAGTTCCCCGCGAGTCACCCAAGGGCAGCTATTCATGGCAGCCCAGTCAGTTGTTCCCTGCCAGTGCGCCAATTCAGAGCATTGTGCTGGCTGCCCAAAAAAAAAAATATCAGGAGCCAGTCTTGAGAGGCTGGTCCCCCCCCCCAACGGTGTCCATCTGTTTTCGGTGCCCTCAGGGGGCGCTCTGCCAATCCTGCCGCAATGCCGGGACGCAGTAGTTCCCTGCGTGTCACCCGAGGGTGGCGCGCTCCCTCTACTGCAGCCAAGCCAGTTGTTCCCTGCCGGTGTTCCGCTTTAGGGCACTGTGCTGGCTGCATAGATGTTACCAGAGGCCTGCCTTGAGAGGCTGGTACCCTCAGTTGATTTCCTGACAGAGTGAAGTCTGTCATTTATATCTACAAGGGGTCCTGCACATTTGTGGTCCCGAGCAGGCTCTGGTGATGGCACAAGAGGTAGTGACTCTTCTGCGAAAGGAGGCTATAGAAGGGATCCTCCTCCCTGCAGGGAGTCAGGGGTTTTTACAGCCGTTATCTCATTGTGCCAAGGAAAGATGTGGGAGTTGTGTCCGATTTTAGATCTGGATCAGCTATAGACACAAGTTAGCAATGCTGACAATAATATATATTGTGTCACAAATCAGGTCCGAGGACTGGTTTGTTATGATAGATCTAAAAGACGCATACTCCCACGTATCAATCTTTCCGCAACACAGGAAGTTCCTACAGTTTGCTTTCGGGGACGAAGCATTCCAATATCGGGTTCTTCTTTTTGGCCAAGCACTGTCCCCCCCACCTTCACCAAATGTGTAGACGCGGCTCTGACGCCCTTGAGTATGCAGGGCATCTGCATTCTAAACTACACAGAAGTTTTGGTTGATTCTGGCTCAATCAGAGCAGATGGCAGTTTAACATTGAGATGTTGTTCTCGCTCACATGTGTAGGGAAAACACCCTAGGAAGTAAAATTAGCTCAAATGAATAAAGAGTTGTTTAGATTACAACCGAGCAACTGATTCGTCCAGCGTTCATTTGCTCGAGCCGTAATAAGCTCTTGTAACGGATATAAATATCCAACAATCGTGAAAACACTGATTAGAGCACGGTAACTTGAAATCGACAGTTTAAGACATTAAATCATAAAGCACATAATACAAGACACTTTCTTTTTAAAATCTACAAGAGATTTTATTTATTCTAACACAAACTAATCTAACACAAAGGCACGCACATACACACACACACATACATTCATACGCGTTGCAGTAAGAAGGAAATGAGAGAGAAAGAGTTTTGAGAGAGAGGGAGAGAGAGAGAGAGTGATCTGATTAACAGAATTCCTATCAATGCATTTCAAAGATCTGACCTGAACGAACCCTGAATCAATTTAAATGCACCAGTTCAGTTTTAACCTGGAGGTACTTGCTTGAGTTGACTTTAAATGTGGATATCCCTCGTTGGCGTGTAGTGAAGGGTTTTCCAAGTCGATGATTTGTCGCAGGGTCTTCAAGGTCCGTGTTGTGTTCAGTAGAACCCAATCACGTTTGAGCTTGCTGAAAAATTGAAGGGAAGTCTCTTTGTCGCTGGAGTTAAAGTTGAAGCGGCAGAAGTAGTTGGTTGAACTTTTGCGGCAAAACTTAGGACACAAGACTTTCAGCGGTAAAGGAAATTTAAGTAAAAGAAAAGAAAAGTGAGTGAAGGTCGGATGGCTTGAATGAGCAGCTTGTCTGTTCTTTCTTGTTACTCCATTGTTCTTGGTACTTGTCTTGGCTTCTCTTACCAGAACTAACCAACTCCTTTCTCGTTTACTAACCAACTTCTCCCCTCACTATCTTGCAATATGATCATTTAAACTTAGTTGTTTGTCACACCTCTGAGGAGTCCTGGCCAATCAGACATTGTCCTGTTTCAAGAGGGCCTTCCTCTGCCCCCAATAAAACATAAGTGTTACATCCTGTTTCTGCTTCAGCAGAGAGTGCCATTTTAACATAATTTCTATTAAATGGGATACAATACATTTTAAACAGATTTCATTCAAGTCAGGATATAGGAAAGGGGGAAAGAATCAAATTAAGTCCAAATAAGGCATACTTTCAGTCATTCAGTTAAGAGTTAACACATTTACATGAATTGTGAGTGTTCTAAAGCATAACTTTTTACAGGAAGTACTTGTGGACACATAATGCAAAATGTATGTAGTTAAAAGATGTTTGATAAGTCCGTTAAAATTGTTGGAACAATTTTGAAGCAGTTTTATTTGTTCAACAGTCTCTTTGGCTTTCCTGTGAAGTAAGGAAACAAAAGGGTCTGGATTGTCTCTCTGTCTTCTTGGGTGACCCTTTGGTATGTCGCTTCTGCTATCAGGAAGCATGTGTCGTAAAAGTAATCAGCCTGGCTTTATCTGCAGACGGGCCGGAGCCGGAACCTTGATTCTAAATTAGAAATATGTTTTGAAAGAATCATCTGAATGATTCATTTGTCTGGTTCGTCCACAGTTCCTACACATGAGAAGTTTGGGGTTGAGACTAAACGCTAAGAAAAGTGTGCTTTCTCCAGCTCAGAGAACCACTTATTTAGGCGTGGTACTGAATTCGGTGATTATGCGCGCCCGTATATCTCCGGCTCGCATAACATCAATTCTCACTACCGTCTCAGACATAAAGCTAGGCCAGTCACTTACTGTCAAACAGTTCAGAGACTGTTAGGTCTTATGGCAGCAGCGACCAACATAATACCTTTTTTGGCCTGCTGAACTTGAGACCACTACAGTGGTGGCTCAGAACCAAGGGGTTCTCACCGAGGGAGAATTTTTTTCGTATGATCAGAGTCACGCGGCGATGCTTACGTGCTCCAGTCATATGGAAGCAACCTTGGTTTCTGTCCCAGGGACCTGTGCTGGGGGCTCTCAGTCGTCGTGTCACGCTAACAACAGATGCATCCCTCACGGGCTGGGGGAGCGATCACAAGTGGTCGCTCGACTCGAGGTCGGTGGCAGGACCATCATCTTTCGTGGCACATAAAAATGCCTAGAGATGATGGCGGTATTTCTAGTTCTGAAATTTTTCCTTCCAGACCTCAGGGACCATCATGTGTTTGTTGGATCAGACAACACATTGGTGGTCTCATATACAGTACAGTCCAAAAGTTTGGAACCACTAAGATTTTTAATGTTTTTAAAAGAAGTTTCGTCTGCTCACCAAGGCTACATTTATTTATTTAAAAATACAGTAAAAAACAGTAATATTGTGAAATATTATTACAATTTAAAATAACTGTTTTCTATTTGAATATATTTCACAAAGTAATTTATTCCTGTGATGGCAAAGCTGAATTTTCAGCATCATTACTCCAGTCTTCAGTGTCACATGATCCTTCAGAAATCATTCTAATATGCTGATCTGCTGCTCAAGAAACATTTAATGTGTACAATTGTACAAAATATTTGTGTACACTATTTTTTTTCAGGATTATTTGATGAATAGAAAGTTCAAAAGAACAGTGTTTATCTGAAATCTAATCTTTTGTAACATTATAAATGTCTTTACTGCCACTTTTGATTGATTTAATGCATCCTTGCTGAATAAAAGTATTCATTTCTTTCATTTCTTTTCAAAAAAAAATAAATAAAAATAAAAATTCTTACTGACCCCAAACTTTTGAACGGTAGTGTATAATGCTACAGAAGCTTTGTATTTCAGATAAATGCTGTTCTTTTGAACTTTCTATTCATCAAGGAATCCTGAAAAAAAAAGTACACAACTGTTTTTCAACATTGAAAATAATCATAAATGTTTATTGAGCAGCAAATCACCATATTAGAATGATTTCTGAAGGATCATGTGACACTGAAGACTGGAGTAACGATGCTGAAAATTCAGCTTTGCATCACAGGAATAAATTACTTTGTCAAATATATTTAAATAGTACACAGTTATTTTAAATTGTAATAATATTTCACAATATTACTGTTTTTTACTGTATTTTTAATTAAATAAATGTAGCCTTGGTGAGCAGACGAAACTTCTTTTAAAAACATTAAAAATCTTAGTGGTTCCAAACTTTTGGACTGTACTGTATATTCAGGGGGATCTGAGGTCACGCCCCCTTATACAAGCTGGCAAATCAGATCCTCCTGTGGTCCCAAGGGAAACTGCTCTCCCTTAGAGCAATTTATATCCCAGGGTACCTGAATGTGGGAGCAGACAACCTGTCGAGGCAGGGGCCGAGGCCCGGGGAATGGAGACTTCATCCCGAGGTGGTGAAGCTCTCTTATGGAGAACTTGGTTAAGCCCAAGTGGATCTGTTTGCGTCTTGAGAGACGACTCACTGTCCACTGTGGTTCTCAATGTCAAACCCAACACTTCTTGGGTTGGACGCTATAGTACAGCCGTGGTCGAGGCTACTGCTGTACATATTTCCCCGATTGCACTGCTCCTGGGAGTTCTGGAGAGAGTTTGCAGGGACGGAGCCCATCTGCTATTAGTAGCCCCGTTCTGGCTGGCCCGAGTATGTCCTTGGACCTGGTATCTCTCCTCAACAGGTCTCCATGGAGATTCCGATCAGGAAGAACCTTCTCTCTCTCAGGTGGGAGGACTAATACTGTACCCCCCGCTCGGAGTTATGGAAGCTGTGGCTGTGGCCTCTGAGGGGGCACAACTCATAGATTCCGGTCTTTCAGCTGAGGTTGTTAAGACCTTTCTCCAATCCAGAGCTCCCTCCACGAGGAAACTCTATGCCTTGAAGTGGAGATTTTTCACTTCTTGGTGTGAAAATCACCAGTGGGATCCAGTCAACTAGTGCAGTAGTGGAGTTCCTGCTGTAAAGATTTTCTTCAGGGTTATCCCCCTCCACACTAAAGGTGTAAGTGGTGGCCTTAGCTGCTTATCACGCTCCTTTCAGTGGGGTATCTTTGGGGAGACACCCGCTTATCACTTGTTTCCTCTGTGGCTCTTTGAGGCTTAGACCTGCAGTTTGCACGAGAGTACGACTTGGGTTTTTGGCCATTGTGTTTCAAGGCCTTTCTATGGCCCCCTCTGAGCCTATTGAAGAGATTCCAGAGAATTTCTCACACTTATACAGTGTTCCTCTTTGCTATTACGTCTCTCAAACGAATTGGAGACATTCAACCCTTGTCGGCATCTCCTTTATGCCTAAAATTTGCGTAGGTCCTCACTAATACTGTGAGACCTACTGTACTGCAGGCCTTCTGTCCTCCTACATTATGACATCGGACCGGGAAAAGCTTATCTGCTGTGCTCAGCTTGAGCACTGGATGCTTATTACCACAGAGCTATGCTGTGTGGACTAAGCAAATCTTTTTATGTTTGGGTCACCTAAAAAGTGTACCCTGCATCCACGCAGAGAACGAGCAAGTGAGTGGTCGAGGCCATCTCACTGGCTTATGAGTCGGCTGGTCAGCCTTCACCTTTGGCTGTTTACCCACTCTACAAGGAATATGGCAAAATGTCTGTGATGCGGCAGGCTGGTCCTCACTGCTCACATTCTTGGGGTTTATGAACTAGACCTCGGCTCCACTTCAGGGGCGCAGGTGTTACTGTGAATTGTGCGCCTCAGCTTCACATGAGCGGTCACTTGCTCATATGGGGACGTTGGTATTGTCGTTCCCATAGCGACTACGCAGCGCGAGTTCCCTTGAAAGGGAACGTCTCGGTTATGTATATAACCTTAGTTCCCTGAATAGGGAACGAGACGCTGCGTTGCCTTGCCATATTCCTGGCATGCCCGCAAGCGCCTTGCTTCAGGATTCAGAAGCTGAATGAGAGTGTTTTCGGGTAGGCTTTATAGTTCCTGGTCAGTGACGTCACCCGCCTATGACGTTCCGTCACCCCATTGGTCTGATTTCATTGGTGCTTCATGACACAATCACGCAGAGGCGTTCCCATAGCAACTACGCAGCGTCTCGTTCCCTATTCAGGGAACTAAGGTTATATACATAACCGAGACGTTTTAAAAGTAAAAAACCTAACATTTTTACCAGTAGATGGCTGCAGAGCTCCACTATTTGTTATGTGCTATTTGAATGACCGAAAGACATCTTTTCACAAGTTTTTTTCAGTTGGATTCATATATAAATTATAACAATAAAAATTACTTTTTGTCAAAGTTTAGCATTTTGTACAGGGCAAAATAATTTTTTTAATAATAATTTTATAATAAAAATAATAAAATAAATTTTTATTTTAGAGATTTTTATTTTTGTGTGCGCGCGTGTGTGTGTGTGTGTGTGAGCATGTCCATTTTGTATTGAGGATGTTTTTTGCATTTTTGGAAGTGTGCCATTCATTTCTGTCTATGTGTGTTGCGTGTTGTGCAATGGATTTTGTCCAATTTCTAAGCGGGGTCTCTGGAGATTACACTATTGATGATATTATTGAAAAACTTTTTTTTTTTTTTTTTCAGTACAAAAAATGCTAAACTTTGACAAAAAGTAATTTTTATTGTTATAATTGTGATTTCATAACGTTTAGATATGAATCCAACTGGAAAAAAAAAACTTGTGAAAAGACATCTTTCAGTCATTCAAATAGCACATAGCACATAGTGGAGCTCTGCAGCCATCTACTGGTAAAAATGATGTTTTTTTACTTTTATAACTGCATTTTCCAAAAGATGGGCAAAAATCTTACACTAAACCATGTCAAATTATCCATGTTATCCACATGAATGAAAGTTAGAAATCTGGGCCTTTTATAAAGTGAATTGTACATAAAAAGCTATTTATGCATAAAAGACCTATTTTAAAAAAAAATATTTAAATTTATTTATATACATTTAAAAGATATCACAAATCCTCCAAAAACTGCACAAATGTTGAGTAAAAACATCAATAAACATAGTAAAATTACATAGTTTTTTAAAAAATATATTATATTGTTACAAAATTACATTTTGTTGCCTGGGGACCAGAGACCCCGAAGACCATGAGTGTAGTCCCCAAATGAAGACCTCACAAGGGCTAGTCATTAACAACAGACTTCAAAATTGTAAGTCTGTTTTGAAGATGATAGAGATGATCACAATTATATTTTAATGTTGAGTCAAAGCTCACTTTTTCAAACAGGCCACAAAAAATTTACTGGGTCAATTTAAATATAGTGAATGTTTTTCTTAGACTGCTCAAAGGAAAATGTTCTTAATGACTAAATGATACTCACCAGTGACAGAAACACTGAAGATCTTAATGATGCTGCTGCGATGACGACGGCTGCTGCCACTGCTGATCTTCAGTTCATATTCTCCAGAGTCTGTGTTTCTGGTGTTTGTGATGGTCAGAGATCCAGTCTGATGATCCAGCTTCAGTCTGTCTCTGAATCTCTCTTTACACTGAACATCTGTACAGATCTTACTCTGATTTCCAGTGATTTCAGCGATGAGAATATCATTAAAAACCATGCCATCACATCATTTGGGTTTCTTATTTCATCAGGATCTAAAATGACAGATTCTCCCACATGTCTCTTCATTTCAGCAGCAGAAACAGCTGAAACACAAACCAAGTTGAACCACAGCTGAAAGGATCTTGTTTTGAAGGAAAGACACCCCAGATAGCAAGCAGTGATAGAAATAATGTTAATTCAATGTTAATGTGTCAACTAGTATGAAACTATTATAATTATTTTAATTAAAACAGAAATGACAGAAATAAAGTCAGTCTGGTTAGTAATAAGTGAAGCTGGTAATTCTGTTTGTGGAGTTGTTGAACCAACATCACATTATAACATTGATTCAATGCCATTACCATTGATTTATGGATGAAATTTAAAAAATTTTTCAACATTAATTGCGGGTCCAAACGTGATGTTGTTTCTGTGCAGTTAACGTTAACACATTAACATTGATTTAACATTATTTTGATGTGGCTTGCTATCTGGGACATAACATGAAAACTGCATATGAAAGAGATAAAACATGATCTCTTGACTTTCAGTCTGAAAAGTAAAATTTTTAGACATTTTGTGTTGTAAATATATTTTACATCTAATCTTTTACACTTTGGATTCCTGATTAACTAAAAAAAAAACCTGAGTATGAAATAACAGATTCAGATGATTATAAAAGATGAACAGAGATGATATGATGAGAAACTGCCAATCATGTGTTCCAGAACAAATCCAACTGTCAAAACCGAAAACCAATGGAAAAATTAAACATTTTAAAGTTTAAACCATACTGATTACAATATATATTTATTTAAATCTACAAATATCACTTTAACAGTAAATGTATTTAACCCTCTACCGCACGCATTATGATAAATTTATAGAAAAAAATATTTGACTCTTTTTCTTTTCTTAGAATGGCTTAACTTGAAGTGCTGTAAAAAAAAAAAAAAAAAAAAAAAAAGTAAAAAAAATATTATTTTAAGGTACTTTATGATATGCAACATACAATAGTGGAAATAACTTAGAATAAGTGTAAGTGTATATAGTTAATATATTTGCTCAGAAATATTGTTTGTATTGAATCAATTGGTGCTATTATAAGCTTTAGCAGTAAATATAAACAACACCTTATACTTATTTTCCAGCATCTTGAGCTTTTATTTATTCCATTCTCTTTTGATTAATAATGCTTTATAATCTTTAAATTCCATTACGTTTTTCATGAATATTATTTAAATTACAAATGTAGACAGTTAAAGACATATACAGTGGGTACGGAAAGTGCTCAGACCCCCTTAAATTTTTCACTCTTTGTTATATTGCAGCCATTTGCTAAAATCATTTAAGTTCATTTTTTTCCTCATTAATGTACACACAGCACCCCATATTGACAGAAAAACACAGAATTGTTGACAGTTTTGCAGATTTATTAAAAAAGAAAAACTGAAATATCACATGGTCCTAAGTATTCAGACCCTTTGCACAGTATTTAGTAGAAGCACCATTTTGATCTAATACAGCCATGAGTCTTTTTGGGAAAGATGCAACAAGTTTTTCACACCTGGATTTGGGCATCCTCTGACATTCCTCCTTGCAGATCCTCTCCAGTTCTGTCAGGTTGGATGGTAAACGTTGGTGGACAGCCATTTTTAGGTCTCTCCAGAGATGCTCAATTGGGTTTAAGTCAGGGCTCTGGCTGGGCCATTCAAGAACAGTCACAGAGTTGTTGTGAAGCCACTTCTTCGTTATTTTAGCTGTGTGCTTAGGGTCATTGTCTTGTTGGAAGGTAAACCTTCGGCCCTGTCTGAGGTCCTGAGCACTCTGGAGAAGGTTTTCGTCCAGGATATCCCTGTACTTGGCCGCATTCATCTTTCCCTTAATTGCAACCAGTCGTCCTGTCCCTGCAGCTGAAAAACACCCTCACAGCATGATGCTGCCACCACCATGCTTCACTGTTGGGACTGTATTGGACAGGTGATGAGCAGTGCCTGGTTTTCTCCACACATACCGCTTAGAATTAAGGCCAAAAGTTCTATCTTGGTCTTATCAGACCAGAGAATCTTATTTCTCACCATCTTGGAGTCCTTCAGGTGTTTTTTTTTAGCAAACTCCATGCGGGCTTTCATGTGTCTTGCACTGAGGAGAGGCTTCCGTCGGGCCACTCTGCCATAAAGCCCCAACTGGTGGAGGGCTGCAGTGATGGTTGACTTTCTACAACTTTCTCCCATCTCCCGACTGCATCTCTGGAGCTCAGCGACAGTGATTTTTGGGTTCTTCTTTACCTCTCTCACCAAGGCTCTTCTCCCCCGATAGCTCAGTTTGGCCGGACGGCCAGCTCTAGGAAGGGTTCTGGTCGTCCCAAACGTCTTCCATTTAAGGATTATGGAGGCCACTGTGCTCTTAGGAACCTTAAGTGCAGCAGAATTTTTTTTGTAACCTTGGCCAGATCTGTGCCTTGCTACAATTCTGTCTCTGAGCTCTTCAGGCAGTTCCTTTGACCTCATGATTCTCATTTGCTCTGACATGCACTGTGAGCTGTAAGGTCTTATATAGACAGGTGTGTGGCTTTCCTAATCAAGTCCAATCAGTATAAACACAGCTGGACTCAAATGAAGGTGTAGAACCATCTCAAGGATGATCAGAAGAAATGGACAGCACCTGAATTAAATATATGAGTGTCACAGCAAAGGGTCTGATTACTTAGGACCATGTGATATTTCGGTTTTTCTTTTTTAATAAATCTGCAAAAATGTCAACAATTCTATGTTTTTCTGTCAGTATGGGGTGCTGTGTGTACATTAATGAGAAAAAAATGAACTTAAATGATTTTAGTAAATGGCTGCAATATAACAAAGAGCAAAAAATTTAAGGGGGTCTGAATACTTTCCGTACCCACTGTATAATACTGTTCATCATGTATCATAAAACACTGACATAAAACCAAAAACATTGCAGTTCATGAAAATTCAACATTACGCAATCTTATGAGAGGAAGATTATGAACATGAACCCCCCCATAATCCTTGAAACTTCACCTTTTTTCTGTACGAAACTTCAAAAAGCATTTTTTTCAGAGGTGAGACACATGTACACATTACATTTGGTGCTCTTCACCCTAACAATACACTTACATCCACTTGCACCTGCCTTTTTGAGACACCATGGTAGGCCAGTGGTTGGTCTGGGCCAGTATACTGGCTGTGGTGGCAGGTCTCTGATGTTGATTTAATCCATAATACAAATGCCATGGCAGTCCTTAACATACGACTAATCAACATTATATCACTAGCATTAATGTTTTTATTGTTACATCTTAACAGACTGCAGCTGGCCTTTGCTAGCTAACCTATTATAATAATGGCATTCCATTATTGTGCAGTGTTGCCATATGGCAACACAGACATTTTATCGATTTACCAAAAACTAATTTAATAAAAACTTTTTTGAGTGGTGAATATGTCATCATAACTTACCTGAGATGATGTTAACAATTTTTTTGTGAATGTGACATGGGCGGGTCCTTGTTTGTTACTGATGTTTTAGTTTGCTTTCAGCAACTACCGACAAGAGACGGCAGTCTGTCAGAAATCACACCACAGAAAAATTGCATGTCATGTGACTTAACCAAAGCACAAAAAAAAAAAAACGAGAATGTTCTCTTCAAGAAACAGTGGCAAGGAAATGAACATATGGCAACACTATGTGGTAGAGGGTTAAAAATAATATCTTTATGCATGTGAATGAAAAAGAAAAAAACTTCTGAATGTCACTGCAAAAATACACATTAATGATGTGATTTAAATATACAACAAAATGACTTACCATGAACAGAAACACTGAAGATATTTTCACTGCTGCTGCTGCTGATGATCTTCAGTTTATATTCTCCAGAGTCTGTGTTTCTGGTGTTCATGATGGTCAGAGATCCAGTCTGATGATCCAGCTTCAGTCTGTCTCTGAATCTCTCATCACCATCTTCACACTGAACATCTGTACAGATCTTACTCTGATCTCTATTGATTTGAGCGATGCGAGTGTCATTAAAATACCATCTAATTCTTTCTTGATGGTTTGTTTGAACACCAGTGTGTAGAGTGACCGAATCTCCCTCCTTCACAGACACTTCTTCTATATCAACACCAGACACTCCTGAAGAAGAAATGAACAGTTCATTATGAGCTAAACAACCCACATAGCAACCTTGTGTCGGCCTTGATCCAGCCCAGATCTGGCACATGTGGCATGATGATCTGGCCCACATGCTGCAATGAATTACGGTCCTTGTGTGGGCCGTTTCTGTTTGCCAGATCTGGGCCACAAGCAGGCCACAGCAATGCCACATGTCAGCCAAGAGCAAAGAAATAAACCTAAACTGGACCTTATCTGAGCCACAAAATCTGTGTATATTAAGTATAGAATAATCTCAGCCTTAATAAACCTGTTAACAAGCAGAATCACTGAAGGACAGAAGAGAACAGAAAAAGAGACGAGCAGAAACACAAGAACTACAACTGACTTCAGCCACAGCCTTAGATGAAATCAACTGAAGATAAAAGACATTAAATCTCTGAAGATCTGATTCAACAACTCCACAAACAGCATTACCAGCTTCACTTATTACTAACCAGACTGACTTTATTTATGTTAGAAATCTACAAAAGTTGTTATTTGTTTCATTTGAAGTCACCATAATGGTGAATAGTTGTTCCATTAGTTGGGTTCTTAACTCTTATTATGCATTTGTTTTTTTTTCTGGCTGTTGTGAAAGTCTGTTTGTTAAACACATTTGCAGTATCAAAGAAAGCTGAAACAAAATGACATCAGGTGATGATGATGTTGTTTGTTCTGTGGTCATCATGAAATGGCCCGGGGCCCATTTCAGAAAGGAGGTTAAGTGAAAACTCTGAGTATGTTAACCCTGAAATGAGGGAAACTCTGGGTTTTCTGTTACAGAATGGGAGGTATGTCAAACCCGAGAAAGCAGGGTAAGTGAAGCCCGTTTCTGAAAGAGAGGTAACTTCTACTCAGAGTCAGTTACCATAGTAACTTACTCTGTGAACCTAACCTGGTCGGAAGCAGGTTTTCTTTGGTAAACCCAGAGTTTCCTTCGGTCTCCTCCCCCTTTTTAAAGTGCAAGTGATGTTTAAATAGTTAACTCATTCATTCACACTGCAAAAATGTTTTTCGTACTGAGTATTTTTCATCCTATTTCAAGTACAAATATCTAAAAATTCTTAAGATGGATTTTCTATATAAGAAAATGATATAAGATATTTAGTCTTGTTTCCTGTGGGATCTAAATTAAGTGCATTTTACTTAAGTAAAATTATCAATATCTGCCAGTGTGGTAAAACAAATAATCTTAATGCAAACGGAAAGTGTCAGAGTGTAATATAATAAAATATACTAAAATTATATACTAATATACATAATATACTAAATGCTGTACTTTAGTACTTCTTAAGGTAATCTTAAGAACATCTAAGTGTACTCAACTGTGCTATTTTGAGACACCATGAATTTGAACTAAAATGTGCTTTTAACATATTTCTTCATTGCAAAAAAAATGTATTTAGTTACCCCTTGTAGTACACTTGAACCCATCTTTCATACACTTTTAAAATAGACTTATGATGTATTTCAAATATAAGATTGATATATAATGAATACAAAATGTATTTATAATTTATTGCCTACAACATTACGAATACATTTGGTATATATTTATCATATATTATTCTTATATTTTAAATAATTCATAAGTGTATTTCCTATGTCTGATGAGTACATTTAAAGGTGTATGGAAGATGGGTTCAAGTATACAACAAGTGGTAACTAAATTTTTTTTTTTTAAAACAGAGATATTATGTTAAAAGCACATTTTAGTTCAAATTCATGGTGTCTCAAAATAGCACAGTTGAGTACACTTAGATGTTCTAAAGATTATATTAAAGGTGCTAAAGAGGATGTTTTGTTTTCTACATTTTTGCAATATTACTTGAAACTGTCTTTACTTACTGATAAAAGACTATTTATTAGGTGCACTGAAAGGAATAATATTAATATACATCATCTGTGCATGAGGTAGGGCCTTAAAAACATCAGCCAATCGTTTACGCGATCATCGCGTAAACGATTGGCCCTCTGGCTTGTCAATCACTGCCATGACGTTCCTTGTGAGAGATGAGCGCGGCTGCGCGCTCCACTAACTTTCCACACTCCACAGGCGCCGCATGCAATGTTTTTGTCAGGAGACAGGAGTAACAACTGCAGATTATGAGTTACCTGCGGTGAGTCCGACATAATGAATCCACTAACACAACACAGCGAATGCCGGTGGTAAACACTCGTGTTCCAATACTCGTGCACGAGTTTTGGGAGGCGTTCCCTCGAAAGGAGGGGGGGTTGTTCTTACGCATGCGCTCATTTCAAAAACTCAGTAACAGTCTTTGGTTTCTCAGTCGACGAAAAGATCCTCTTTATCACGTTTAAGAAGTACTAAAGTACAGCTTTTAGTATATTAAGTACAAAATAAATGCACGAAAATAGAGCACTTTAAGTACATTATGGAAGTGTACTGTGTACTAAAATAAAGCGTATTCTACTGCACTTTTTTCACCTGGGGGAAAATGTACTTATAACTAGTACATTAGTAATATATTTGTAAGAAAATCAATGTCATTTAAACTTAGGATTATTATATAAAAGTCTACTAAGATTGAACTAATTTTAAAGCATTGAAAGCACACTTTTAACAAATACACTAATAAAACTCCTCTGTATATTTTTATTTCATTGCACTAAAAATATATTTAAGTAGTAGTGGTATTTAGTATACTTTTCCAAGTGCAGTGAAGTACTACTGAAGTACAAATATACATTGAATTAGTGTATTTATAGTGTATAACTTTGACACTTTTATTTAGCACCAAAATAAAGAATTTACTACAAATGTACTTGCTTGTATTTAAGTATTTTTGTAATGCACTCAAGTATACTTTTTTTCTCCTGGGTATTACTAAGTGCAAATTTACAGTAGCTCCAAAATTGACAGATGTTCTAGCGGCTCCAGTGGTGTAGGCAGTAGTGTGTTGGGTGTGGAGAATAAACTTGTGATGTGATTGAATGGGTTCGAATCTGCCTTTTGCCGAGCTCACTATTCTCCCTTTTCCCATCACATATCGCATCAGAAAGGCATTTATTTTTTAATAAAAATGAAGAAACTTTTCTAAAAGTGGGAGTAAATTGCCTAACGATAACGATAAAATCATTTACACTTTTATTATAGCATCCTGCATTATTTTTTTCTTCTTTTTTTTTTCGCATGTGGGATACCATGAAAATAAATATTAAAAACTTAAAAAACTTACCATTCTACCAGTTTTCATCTTTGATATTATAACAGTGATGAGAATTAAACTTGCATTGACTCAAAAGTATGCGGATGTCCTTTTGTCACGTGCTGTTGCCATGGTCAATCGAAATATCGGAGCTCCATTGATGATGACTTTTCATAGTCGTGGTGCACGCGCTTAACTCCGAGTCAACCTACTCAGAGTCGACTGAACTAACTCAATTCAACTGTTCTGAAACTGAAAACTCAGTTTCCCATCTCAGAGTAAGTCAACTCAGAGTTCAAGTTTCAACTCAGAGTTGGTTGAACCTCCTTATTGAAACGGGCCCCTGATGTCATTTGAATCTAACAGTTGTTTTGTGCTATTAATACATTTACATAATAAACCCTGTGTTACTTCAGAATGAGTTCCTGCAGCAATCAGAAGATTTTAACAAACTTGTAAACAGCAAAAAATAAATAAATAAATAGCAAGAGACAATGAGACAATTCAGATGCATGATTAATTCATGCCACAATGCATGCTGGGAGTCATCAATGGGTGTTTCTCAAAACTTGATATCCTGAAGGACATCTCAATTCTCTAATGTGAGGAGCGAGGAGTGAGGAAGCTCCCAGAGGAGTTATGAATGAGGACACACTGGTGTATTCTGCAGCAGAAGTCTTTCTCGTTGAGAAACCTAATGCACATATAATTCTCCTCCCCCTTCACATCTGTCACACATAATTTAAATTTATGAATTGCCTTTGCAGTTTAAATGAACAGCATATATTACATATTTTAACAGGCATCTTGCTTTATTATTAATTATTATTAATTTCTTAAATAACCAAACAGATCCTTTGAGCGCAGCTGATGATGTGAAGTGACGCTTGAGTGATCAAGAATATTCCAATGTACAAATAAGTTTTCCTTCGATTTTCTTAACTTGCATCCTTCCCTCACATCCTACGGGGTGGAGCTGAGACGCATTAAGGAAAGGAGGATGAAATGAGAAGCACACAATAAGTGGAACCCAGCATGCATTGCAGCACAAAGCATTTCATTGTGCATTGAGCATTTCATTTCATTTCATTGTTAATATTCCTACACTGATTGTGTGTGTGTGTGTGTGTGTGTGTGTGTGTGTGTGTGTGTCTGAATGATGGCTCCCTGAAATGAGCTTCTGTAGGGTGGGATGTCTGCAAGCATAAATGTCTTAATGGTCAAGTAAAAACACACACTGCAAAACGATAAATACATTTCTGTCGAATATAAAGTGATTAGATAAGAGAGACTATAATATAAGATCACATGTCTTACCATGACTGATTAAATACCAGAGCAATAAGGGGAAACTAAACAGAAGCTTCGTTTTCCCCACCTTTCCTAAAAAAATCATTGCAGCAATGGATACACAATAGCGCTCTCCCTCTGCATCAGCGTCGATGGCCAAAGAGAAAGTAAATGTTTGGACTGCTGCACTGTAGCGCGACGACGCAGTGACGCTTCGTCACGTTCTTTAACCATTTGACGAATAAAACCATATTTATTTATTTATTTATTTTTATCTCTAACACATTTCACTTCCATTCATCGGCAATAATAAGGAATTATAAAATAATTCGTTGATCGAAAGAGAGATAAACAAATGTCTAAGTAAATTAAAGAGAATATTTATTTTCACCACTTTTTTCCTCAGACAAATATCTGATTCATAAAAGTGTCGTTCTTCTGCTTCACGCGGTTGTTTCACTAGAAGGGTGTTACGTGTTTGATGTTAAAAACGGGATGTTTTCATAACATTTAAGCGAGACAACTGTTACCAGGGGCCGTTTCAATAAAGAGGTTCAACCAACTCTGAGTTAAAACTTAAACTCTGAGTTGACTTACCCTGAGTTTTCTGTTTCAGAACAGCTGAATTCAGTTAGTTCAATCGCCTCTGAGTAGGTTGACTCGGAGTTAAGCGCATGCTATGAAAAGTCATGGAGCGCCGATATTACGATTGACCATGGCAACAGCACATGACAAAATGATGTCCGCATACTTCAATGCAATGCAAGTTTAATTCTTATCACTGTTAAAATATTAAAGCAAACTGGCAGAATGGTAAGTTATTGAACTAATATTCATTTTCATGGTATCCCACATGCAAAAAAAGAAAGAAAAAAAAATTTAAGTGCATTTTTTTTGTTTGTTTGTTTGTTTGTTTGTTTGTTTTTTTTGTGCAAATTATGTTCTAAAAGTAGTTCTTTGCAATGAGTGTAAATAGTAATTAAATGCTATTTATTTTTTTATACTGGCAGATACATAGGCTACTATTTGCACCTCAGTATTGTTACATTAACAGGATGCAATAATAACAGAGTGCAATTTAGGCAATTTACTTCCACTTTTAGAACATATTCTTAATTTTTATTGAAAATAAATGCCTTTCTGGTGTGATATGTGATGGGGAAAGGGAGAATAACGAGTTCGGCACAAGGCGGATTCGAACCCAGGCAAATGCGTCATAACGCTACTGCCCACTCCACTCCAAGCCATTCAGCAAATGTGTTGATTTTAACCTTGTATGACATTGGTGGGCGGAGCTACTGTAAATTAATAGTCCGAATAATCTTGTTTTCGGTTTGCATTAAGATTATTTGTATTACCACACTGGCAGATATTGATAATTTTACTTAGCTATAAGTAAAATGCACTTAATTTAGATCCCCCAGGAAACAAGACTAAATATCGTATATCATTTTCTTATACAAAATCCATTTTGATTTAAGTATTTTTAGATATTTGTACTTGAAATATGGCAAAAAATACTCAGTAAGAAAAAATTTTTTGCAGCATGAACGAATGAATGAATGTATTTAAACATCACCTGCACTTTAAAAAAGGGGAGGAGATCAAAGGAAACTGGCTTTACTGAAGAAAACCTGCTCCCGACCAGGTTAGGTTCACACAGTAACCCACACAGCAAAAGGACTCCGTGGCGGATCCACCGCGGAGGTATCGCACAGAGGTGCAAAGTCAGGGCTCAGAAAGTAAAAGTCCTGCCATATTTTTTTTCCACCCACTGAAGCAGTGTTAAAGTTAATGCGATAATTAAGTGATTAATTGAGTGATGATTGAGCATTATTGAAGACACCTGATGATAACAAGCAGAATCACCAAAGGAGAAAATCACAATTTTTAAGACACCATCACAGAGGTCATGGTTTGCTTTAGTTGAGCTTTTGACCCTTCACGTTTTAATATTAGATCTTGTTTGGGCTGCTGTAACTGAGTTATAACAGCCAGACAAGCAAAGAGAAAAGATGGTCAGGTAACGTTGGTTATGTTATTACATAATCATTATTTAATCTGAATCACTGAACTCATTTAGAGCCCAATCTCTGAGTTAGATTTACATTATTGATTACAGCAGCACTGTGATTCTGCAGCACAAGATCCAGTTTTCTTCAAAATAATTCAAAGGTTTCATCAAAAGTTGTTCTTAGAAAAAAAGGCTCTTATTTAGACACACAGAGATCAAGAATCAGTCTGTGAATCTCAACAATGGTGAGAATAATTAAGCATGTTGCAGTGCATTCTGGGTGCCACCAATCAAAACTCATCCACAGCTCCCATCATGCATTGCTGCATGAATAAATTATGAGATGAATTGTCTTAGTAATTTTCTTTATTCTCACTATTTAAATTTTGCTGTTTTTCTGTGACTTTTTAGTAGCTTGTTTTCTAATGTTCAGAGTTGATCTGTTGATCAGAATATGTTGCTTGTCACCGTTGTTGAGATTCACAGGCTGATTCTTGATGTCTGTGTGTGCCTAGAAGACAGACTTTTCTTTTTTGGATCAGAACAACTTTTTAAAAAAAAAATCTTATTTTATTGATAAAGCTGATCTTGTGCTGTAGAATTTCAGTGA
The DNA here is from genome assembly GCA_036281575.1 of Ancherythroculter nigrocauda. Taxonomy (NCBI): domain Eukaryota; kingdom Metazoa; phylum Chordata; class Actinopteri; order Cypriniformes; family Xenocyprididae; genus Ancherythroculter; species Ancherythroculter nigrocauda. The sequence goes on along the minus strand of VTFQ01000002.1, from coordinate 56,154,566 downwards.
TGCTGTAATCAATAATGTAAATCTAACTCAGAGATTGGGCTCTAAATGAGTTCAGTGATTCAGATCAAGTAATGATTATGTGAAAACATAACCAACATTATCTGACCATCTTTTCTCTTTGCTTGTCTGGCTGTTATAACTCAGTTACAGCAGCCCAAACAAGTTCTAATATTAAAGAGTGAAGGGTCAAGAGCCCAACTAAAGCAAACCATGACCACTGTGATGGTGTCTTAAAAATTGTGATTTTTCTCCTTTGGTGATTCTGCTTGTTATCATCAGGTGTCTTCAATAATGGTCAATCATCACTCAATTAATCACTTATTTATCTCATTAACTTTAACACCGCTTCAGTGGGTGGAAAAAAAATATGGCAGGACTTTTACTTTCTGAGCCCTGGACTATACACCTCTGCCACGAACGGACCCGTATCGGAGTCCACTTGCGCGCAGTGACGGATTCGCAACGAAGGCAGATCACTGACCCGCCTTGGCTCCGCGCTGCATCCACTCCGCATCCGCGATTAAAACCTTACCTCCGCGGCGGGTCCGTTTGGGACCCGCAAATTGATACAACCGTTACAGTAAAGGCGCGTGCGCGTCCGCGGATCCGACATGGGTCCGCTCAGGATCCGCTGATTGACAGTAGAATTTATGGCGTCGCCCGGATGCAGACCTGATCCTCTGGGCGGCGCCAAAACGGATGTGACAGTCACGCGGATTTGGCGACTTGAATGCGGATCCGCCTAGGAGTCCCTTGCTGTGTTGGAAGTTACCATGGTAACTGACTCTGAGTAAGAGTTACCTCCCTTTTAGAAACGGGCTTGACTTACCCTGCTTTCTCGGGTTTGACATACCACCCATTCTGAAACTGAAAACCCAGAGATCCCCTCATTTCAGGGTTAACTTACTCAGAGTTCTCACTTAACCTCCTTTCTGAAACGGGCCCCAGGTGTGATGCAGCTCAATGGTAAACAGGGTAGTTTTTTAAAGGACTTTACTTTGGCGTTATTGAGGAGTTTTACAAAGAATTTAGAGAATGAAAAAATATAACATTAAACAAAGGAAAGAGGAGTGTCACCCAAATAAAAGAAATAAACAGAATAAACTAATCCTTACGACTAACCTCTAAACTAGGCTAACTAACAAAAGAAAATATAAAAATAAAACCAAAATCTTCAGCATATGCGACGCCCGAACTAAACTATTATAATCTACAAACAAAAATACAAGGGTGGTGTGACACTCACAAACCTATAGGCTGACATAATACAAATTAACCTAACCAAACAACAAAGAGCTCATGGCTATGTTCAAAAAGCATGTTTAGTTAGATGGATTAATTTTAACTCGACACGCACAATGGCAAGACTCCAACACGGACATATAAATAGATCAAATCTCACGTCACAAAGCATGACTGCACAAAGTGAGATAACCGGTGAAACAAACGGCAATAGTCCGAAATGACTGGCCGCGTTAGAGCACGAGGTACGCTGGCATGGCACACACCACACACGGTCAAATCAAGTCCTTAATTACAGCTGGCGCATCAGCAAATGGGCAGGACATCATGACGTCAGAAATTATGATTGGCAGTCAAAGCAGCCAGTAAACACCGACCTAAAAGCAGAGAGAAAATAGGAGGACAGAAGAGCGTAAAAGTGTACACAACACACGTGGAACGTAACAAAGAGTTTCTATCACCATGCCCTGCTACTGTTACCATGACCGAAGTTAAGATTGCAAAATTATATGTGAGAAAGCATTATGTATTAATCAAAACTAGTTTGCACATAGTTTTTTAATTTAATAACGGTCTAATAACAGTCGGCTACTCACTTTTTGTTACAGTTGAAATGGTTATTAATATATACAATGAGTGTGCACTAAGATGGTGCTCATATTACAGTTCTGTTGTTTATTTAAATCCCCTTTTCCCACTGTGCCAATGGCAGAAGCTGTAAAATTAAGATGAAATATCCTAACTTTTAAAAAATGTTTTAAAAAACATTTACTTTACAGATACTGACTCTCTGTGGTCGTTAAAAATCCCAGGATGTCCTTCGAAAACAGTAGGGGTGTAACCCCAACATCCTGGCCAAATTTGCCCATTGGCCTCTGTCCATCATGGCCTCCTAATCATCCCCAAACACTGATTGGCTTCTCTCCACCAATAAGCTGCTGTGTGGTGGGCATTCTGGCGCAATATGGCTGCCGTCGCATCATCCAAGTGGATGCTGCACATTGGTGGTGGTTGAGGAGATTCCCCCTTCAATATGTAAAGTGCTTTGAGTACCCAGAAAAGTGCTATATAAATGTAACAAATTATTATTATTAAGCAGGATTATTATTGTGAAACATTTTCTGTAAAATGTAAATCTCTTGCAGTCAACTCTTTACATAAAACGTCCAGTTTCCTTAATGTTAGTAGAATGTTATTTAAAGGTTATTATGATGTTCCTGAAACATTCTTTCAATCATTCAAACACCTGCTGTGAACAAACACTGAAAGAAAGAGAAATAAGAACACAAACTACAACTTTCTTCAGCCACAGCCTTAGATGAACTGAAGATAAAAGACATTAAATCTCTGAAGATCTGATTCAACAACTCCACAAACAGCATTACCAGCTTCACTTATTACTAACCAGACTGACTTTATTTCTGTCACACGTCTACAGAAGATCTTACTGAGAATTAACAGAGGTTTAGATGTTGATGTTTTATTGAAAATGTTTAGTTTGATGTCACCATCATGGAGATCAGTGTTTGCTTTAGTTGAGCGACTTTAGTTTAGTTGAGTGACTTGCTTCTTTTTCAGCAACTGCAGGTGTTTTCAGAAAACATTTCTGCATTGCTAAAACAGATTGACATGTCTCAAGATTTGCCTTGATCCTCAACATGACCGCAGACACTGACTACTAGTGGTCTGCTGCATGTCGACGCAGAGAACTATGCAGAAATATAAATGAAAACAGACACATAGCCTACAGCGCAGAGGCTCCGGCGTAGGTCCGATGCAGAAGTATAAATCAGCCTTAAAGGGATACTCCACCGTTTTTTCATATTAAACTATGTTATTCCCTTAACTAAGACGAGTTGATACATACCTCTCTCGTCTCAGTGCGTGCACTAAATCCCTCTGTCTCGCGGCGAAACTTTATTAGCACTTAGCTTAGCCCAGTTCATTCAATAGGGGCCAAGCAGAGAAGCTACCAAACACCTCCACGTTTTCCCTATTTAAATACAGTTACTCGAGTAGTGTAACTCGACCTAGGACGGTGACACAAAACAAAACGTTGCGCTTTTCTAAGCGTGTAAAATGGATAACTATATTGTATGGCGGAATACCATAGCAAGTGCTCGGGAGCACTTTGACTTGGCGCAGTAATATCTTCACTCGGCCCCCGCTCCCTCTCCTGTAAAAGTCACGTTGGTTCTATTGACGGAAATGATAGGGAGGAGCACGAGTGAAGATATTACTGCGCCAAGTCAAAGTGCTCCCGAGCACTTGCTATGGTATTCCGCCATACAATATAGTTATCCATTTTACACGCTTAGAAAAGCGCAACGTTTTGTTTTGTGTCACCGTCCTAGGTCGAGTTACACTACTCGAGTAACTGTATTTAAATAGGGAAAACGTGGAGGTGTTTAGTAGCTTCTCTGCTTGGCCCCTATTGAATGAACTGGGCTAAGCTAAGTGCTAATAAAGTTTCGCCGCGAGACAGAGGGATTTAGTGCACGCACTGAGACGAGAGAGGTATGTATCAACTCGTCTTAGTTAAGGGAATAACATAGTTTAATATGAAAAAACGGTGGAGTATCCCTTTAAGTCCTCAACACTTGGGCCAAAGTTAGTGTGTCTGAATATAACAAATGCGGAAACAGAACTAGACAGATGCCTAGTTTTGTTATATCTAACCTCATGACCCTACAACAAGCTGAAGTATCAATGAATCCAAATTTGCTTTTACCTGGTAACAGAGAATTATACATGTGAAGAACGAATCATACTACTCTTTATGTTGATTCTCTTTGAAATTGGTTTGAGATTCTCCCAGCCATGATTAAAGTATATTCAAAGGCATTGTCTGTGGTTACTGCTGCACAGCGAGTTAATGTAACACTATAGTGACTTTATTCCCAAGTGATAGTGTTCATAAAGGAAGAGATATCATCTAACTATAAGCAGGTGTCAAAGTGGAGACGCCCCGTTTAGCTTCTCTCAGGTGCTTAAAGGAATTTCTACCACACAGTGTTGTAATGCAGTTGCTCAGTTATTTTGCTCTAGTAATACCTTCATACTTTCTCTTCGATCTTTAATTCAATATCTTCCATCTCTTCTCTCTTCTTATCTCTATCTTTCCTAACTGCTGCAGCAGTGTGACTTCCTCTCACAGATCTTCTTTTGAGTCTTGTTACTTATAAATAGCGAGTCAGCTTGTTAGCTGAGTCTCTGGACTGAGCTCCTCCTTCACAAACAGCAATCCATGTGTTTACCATTATTAATCAAGAGTGGATAAACAGGTGAACTTGTGAAATGTAACAAAAGATGGCGAGACTCTTGAATTTCAGAGTGGGAAAGTTTTATTGAAAAACATGCCAATAAATAAACATTGACACCAGCAGATTAATATATGAAGCCATTAAAAATAAATCAAGATTATTAAATGATTGAAATAGTTGAGAATGAGAAATAACATCATCATTTACTGTCCCAATGGGTGAATATGTGCTTGATTTTGTTCAGCTCTTCTGGATCTAATATCATAAACCAGAAGAATGACAGTAGCCACGCCCACCAGTGCAGAGAGGACCAATCGGATCACAGCTTCAGTAGAACCACAAGACTGGACAGAGTCTGAGGAATAAAAACATCAAACTGAGATCAGATCAGTCAATAAACACTAATATCAGTGCTGACATCAACTATCAGCGCTGTTGTACCTGCACATGTGTGACAGAGGTGAGTGATGTCCAGATGTTGAGTCTGGTTGCTGATGGGATTGTTCAGCACACAGCTGTAGGTGTTTTTATCCTGATATTCCACCTCCAGAGGTAGAGAGAGACTGATGCTGAGATCAGACACACTGATGCTGGACAACAAACTGTTTCCTTTGTACCAGGAGAGAGTCACATGACTCACATTCACAGCTGAACACACCAATGAACAATTTGATGATGATGAAGAACATTGTGAAGAGTTTCTGCTGATGACAGGAACAGGCAGACGAGCTGAAAAAACATCAGAGAATAAAACATTTAGTTTAAACATTTGTTACTGTAGTATTTAATTTAATAAGAATAATTGAAGGAAAGGACAAATTATCTCACCATAGACAGAAACACTGAATGTTTTTGTTGTCAGTTTTGCTCCATTTAACTCTAGTTGATAAACTCCAGCATGTTCAGTTGTGATGTTTGTGATGGTCAGAGATCCAGTTTGATTGTCCAGCTTCAGTCTGTCTCTGAATCTCCCATCAGTACCATCAGATGTGGAGAAGATTTGGTTCTCAATGCTGATTTTAGCTATAAGAGAGTTTTCAGCTCCAAATTTCCACAGTATGTCGTCGTCTTCACGTATTTTAGTAACACTGGTGTGTAAAGTGACAGAATCTCCCTCCATCACTGACACTGATTGTATTTCAGTTGTTTCAGCATCAAGTTCACCTGAAGAACATGAAGAGATTTTCAGATTAATGCTCATGTTAGTTTAGAAAGTCTGAGATCAGTTTGTAACCTTTAGCAGCAGCAAAGACACCAAACAGAACAAAACAAACACACAAAACATTTTCTGATCTAATAAGACTGTCAATGAGAACACAACTGATCTAAAGAAACACAAGAGAAGTGATGTGAATCCCCCCCCCCCCCCCCCCCCGACAGAGTCTGACCCTCCTGATGTACACACACACACACACACACACACACACACACACACACACACAGCTGTTATGTTATCAGCTGCTGTCAGCTGCTTTATGATAAGAATATAATTGTCATATAGTGGCTTAATTCACTGATCTAATGACTGAGCTTTATATAAATAAAATTTTACGTTTGTGTTGGTTGTCTTCTAGAAATACAATGATAAAACGTTTTTAATCAGAAAAGCTGAATGAGTTTTAAAACACATTGTACACTAAACACTTCAAAACTCCGGCAAAACATCCTCACACACAGACATCAAGAATCAGCATATGAATCTCAACAATGGTGACATGCTTCATGCCAAAATGCACTCTGGGTGCATCATGCAAAAACTAAAATAAATAAATAAATAAATAAAAAGCATGTCACCATTGTTGAGATTCATAGGCTGATTCTTGATGTATGTTTGTGAGTAAATCTCAGTTAAAAGTGTTTAGTGAACAATTTGTTTTAAAACTCATTCAGGTTTTCTGACTAAATCTCTGCTGGATCTTTATTGTATCACAATAAAACAAAATTTGTGGGATATTGCTCATATTAAACTCAGTTATAAGATCAGTGAATCAAGCCAGTACACAACTCTACCATTACAAAGACTAGTCAAACTACCCAACTAAAGTAAACACTGATCACCATGACGGTAACATAAAAAAAAAAAAAAAAAAAAATTTCAATAAAAAATCAACAATAAAAAAACTCTCTCTTCATTCTCAATAAGAGCTTCTGTATATGGAGTTGTTTAATCATCCTCTGATGAGATCTGAAGAGATTTAATGTCTTCTTTTATCTTAACCTCTTAACTGTCACGATCCCGTTGGCGGGACGCCTCCCAGCCAGCACACCCATGTAGGGTCATCTGGGTTTAGCCCAGATGAAATGAACATTGTTCAGAGTGCACACTACAGGCTGTTAAATATAACACTGAATCAGTGTTGGATTTAATGAGATAATTAATTAAGTGATGATTGAGAATTATTGAAGATAGCTGCTGTTAACAAGCAGAATCAACGAAGGAAAGAGAAACAACAGAGGTGTATAGTCCAGGGGTCAGAAAGTAGAAGTCCTGCCATATTTTTCATTCCACCCACTGAAGCAGTGTTAAAGTTAATGAGATAATTAAGTGATAAATTGAGTGATGATTGAGCATTATTGAAGACACCTGATGATAACAAGCAGAATCACCAAAGGAGAAAATCACAATTTTTAAGCCACCATCGTGGAGATGAGGGTTTGCTTTAGTTTGGCTCTTGACCCTTGACTTTTTAATATTAGATTTGTTTGAGCTGTTAACTGAGTTGTAACAGCCAGACAAGCAAAGACAAAAGATGGTCAGGTGTTGGTTATGTTTTTACAAAAAAATCAGCTAAAAAGATTTTATTTTTAAACACCATGAGAAAAAAAAAAAAAAGCTGCAGCCTTATTTAGACACACACAGATATCAAAAATCAGCACATCAATCTCAACAATGGTGGCAATAAAGCAGCATAATTTATTCATTCTGCAGTGCATGCTGGGAGTTTTGTACTATGCTGGCATCCAGCATACATTGCAACATTAAACTTTTGGATGTCACCATTGTTGAGATTCATATTCTGATTGTTGATGTCTCTGCTGTTTAAGTTACGCAGGAGCTCAAAATATTTTGTGCATTATAGGACTTATATTCTCCTGAATAACTGATTACTGAAATGTTGCTGGTTATTACACTGTTGAATTACAGTTATATAATCAATAAAGATAGAATACCCACTGAATCAAAGACTAAACACAGAAAGACAGCAATTAATTAATCAAGTCCAAGAAGATTACAGGAAAAACACCTGATCAACTTCACATTGGCCTTTTCGTGTCATAACAAATGTGTTTTATAAACACTCAGTTACAGCAGCCAGAAAAAGATAATGTTAAAGTGTCAAGAGCCCAACTAAAGCAGACACTGGTCATCACGATGGTGACTACAAACTTCAATACATTTTTATTTTCAATAAAACATCAACATCCAAATCTGTTAATTCTCAACAAGAACTTCTGTACATGTATGAAAGAAATAATGTCAAACTGGTTTGTGAACTGGTTTCACACTCAGTGTGGCTGAAGTCAGTTGTAGTTCTTGTGTTTCTGCTCGTCTCTTCTCTTTTTTCTGGTCTTGTTTCTCTGTCCTTCAGTGATTCTGCTAATCAGGTGTTCATCAGTGTCTGAATTCACTCACTTCTTTTCATTCACTCTGTCAAGTGTACTATATTAGTGAACTAATGTAGGGAATAGTGAATGAGGGTATAGGGTGTGATTTGAACACAGGGCCTGAGTGTCGACTTTGAGCGATGTTAACTCACAGTATATTCCTGTAGGCTATTTTCTCGAAAATGACAAATATTACGTTTATGATTATTAATTATTAAATAAAATAATATAATAATAACTTCACTGTTATTAGTAAAAATATTAAATAAATTGTAATGCCATCAAATCCAGTAAGCAATTATCATGCAAAAGCTGTTGTAAGTATGTAAGCTGTGTACCAACATCATTTGTGTAAAGAAGGCCTTTATGTGCTTCTTGGCAAACTAAGTGTTACCTATAACCAGCAGGAGAGCAGTGATGTATGAACTGAATTTGGTGACAGTACAGTGTGTTACAGTGAAGTTATTGAGTATTTTTCGTAATATAAAATGAGCAAAAGGGTTTCGGGTTTTGCACTTTTCAGACGGTCCCTTCAGGCGTGTAACTCCGCCGCCTGCTCATAGAGACCAATTTATTATAAAACACATTTGAGGAAAATTGGGTTGGTGTAGCTTGTTGTCTAGGTTACTATGATTGGAAGTAGCTACATTTGTGTTTTAACAACGTTTAGCTCACAAGTTATTAATCCGGGAAGCTCGAGTCTGTAAATATATTGCCAACTGAACTGCTTGACATAAGCACTGACTGCATTTCTTTATATTTGAGTTCAACAAGTTCAAACTCTAAGAGCTGCGCATTATTTGTGTGCATTATTAACGTATGTTACTAACTGAAACACTACTGCCAGCCAGCGGGACATTAAAGAGGAAGTGTTCGTCCGAGCTCACAGCAAGGGAACGATTATAACTTTGCGAGGGAACGCAATCTTTGCGAGGAAACGCAAAACATCTTAGCGAGGAAACGCAATCTTTGCGAGGGAATGCAAAACATCTTTGCGAGGGAACGCAAAAGATTTGAAAAAAAAAAAAAAGATGAAATCAACGGAAGATAAAAGACATTAAATCTCTCAAGATTTCAGTAGAGGATTAAACAACTCCACAAACAGCATTACCAGCTTCACTTATTACTAACCAGACTGACTTTATTTATTAACAGAGGTTTAGATGTTGTTTTATTGTTTCATTTGACGTTACCACGATGGAGGTCAGTGTTTGCTTTAGTTGAGCTCTTGACCTTTGACTATATAACATTAGTTTGAATGCTGTAACTGTGTTTTTAAAATATGTTTGTTATGGCAAGAAAGAGCTTGTGGTCAGAAGATGTAGTGAGATGAAACACTGAAGCTTTGAAGTGGTTTACAAAAGGGTTCATTTCTTGAGACTTTATTTGCTCACAATACCACCTGGTGGTCAAAGAGTATAAAACAATCAGATACATTACAGATGATCAGACACACTGTATTTTGCTCCAGATAAAGCATAGAAATAATAGTGGAGGACAAAAAAAACCCCACACATTTGAGGGGATCCCCGCTGTCACACCACACAGAGTGAAAAATACATTGCGGAGCAAAGAGGACACTGACAACACGTCGACAGACAAGACAGAGCAGGTTACTTATGATATTAAACAAAGTCCCAGCTAGGCATGTGATGGTATCACATTTTCATGTTGCGATTAATTGCTGAAGCTTTTATCACGGTATACGGTATTATCACGATAATGAAATAAGTTTCCAAAAAAAGTGTTGTCATAGTATAACAGGTTTAAGAACTCTTTTTGTAATAACAAAAATAACTGAATGTTTAAATACAACAGTACAATACACAAAAAAAAATATAGAAGAATTTGGCTATAAGGCCATTAGGCTATAAAGAACAACAGGTAACACTTTACAATAATGTCTCATTATTTAATGCATTAACTAAGATTGAGCAATAGCTACATTTGTTACAGGAAGTATTTTTTGTTAATGTTAGTTAAGAAATACAACTGATTATTGTTAGTTTTATCTCAGGTCCATTAAATAAGTTCTTTTGATTTTAGTAAAGTTATTAAACAGTAACTAAGAAATTAACATTAACTAAGAATAATTAATGCTTTATAAGTATTTTTCACTGTCAGTTTGGTAATAATGAAAAAACATGTTAACTAATGAAGCCGTATGTCTCAAAGTTTTACTGAACAAAAACAAATAATCAGATCATTTCTAATTATTTAGGGCATGTTGTAGTCCAGATTAAAATATATGTTTGAGGCATTTTAAAAACTTCACCAGCGCAGTTGCTTTGTTTATGGGGTTTCCGGGGTAACCGCTGCACTCTGCTGTTCCATCAGCGCCCTCTGCTGTCAGAGAGTGAACGCGCACTTTCATTCAGCGCGTCTCCTTCACTCGTTCCGCCATGTGCTTCTCGTGCACGTTGGGCTTGTTTACGCAGAATACAGCGGTGTTGTGCATTTTATGCGGTTGATGGGGAAAGTATTCTTAAATGCATTATAAAATAATATAATAATTTTAATATTTGGTAATAAATTATTATTTATGGTATTTTGAAATGCCCATGATAACAATATCGTGCATATTCATTATCGCGATATATCGCATTACTGAATATCGGCACAAGTCTAGTCCCAGCTTTCAAACTGTGTAGTTTTTTTTTTTAAGAAATTCAAACAATAAAAAATGTTTTGTGGCTCTTTAATGTGTCGTGACAGATCGCTGTACCACCTCAGCTCAAGAGGCTCGTGAACCCATCATCTCTTCCTACTAGTTAATTTATAGCATCAAATAAACATGAATGTACATGAGAAGGAATGTTGTTTCAAACGCGGAAAGACGTCAATACACACCATTTTTCAAGTTTAAAGGGCACCTATTATGCCCCTTTTTACAAGATGTAATATTGGTCTTGGGTGTCCCCAGAATATATTTGTGAAGTTTCAGCACAAAATACCCCACAGTTAATTTATTATAAGCATTTGAAAATGTCATTTTTGGGGCCTGTTTTAAAAAGAGCTGTTTTGGTGTGTACCACCTTAAATATAAATGAGCTGCAAATCCCCGCCCTGCCTTTGGATGAGGGCGTAACTTGCATACCTATGGCAATAAACAGTCGGTAGAAGCAGAATGGCTGAGAGTGAGAGACCCGCTGTTTTGTATGGCATTCAGCCATACATGTTTGAACCGGAATCAGACCCAGATGATGAAGAGACTCCGGCAGAAGAAACACAATTGAGAATGGAGCAGGACGTCTCTGAATGGTTATTTGATACATTTATGTACTTATAGAGTTTTAATCGCGTCCCCTTTGCAATTATGGATGTGCAACACACACACACACACACACACACACTGTGATAACGTTCGCGCAATTTTTTGAAACTACAAACACAAATACTGTGATAACGTTTGCTAAGTACGTTAGATACACACTATACAAACAAGGTTTAAATTATATACACAGACATTCTACGACGACGACAACAACTTTAGACGCATTTGTTATTGAATTGGCTGACATCGACTGAAATGACTATTTGCTCAAAAAACATTAAATACACTTACTTCTTCTGGAGGTGACGTTGGATCGCGAACAGTAGGCAACGATCCACACTTGAGGATTAACTTTGAAGCAAGACCTGCTTTGAATTGACCCTCGTTCTAAAAACAGTCAGTCAAAAAATGATTCGCGCAAACATAAACGTATTTTGGAATTTTGAGTGGCGCCTTTCATTCGTAAATAAAATCCATCCACTGCGTTTTCAGTGGCTCTGATGTCGGAAGTAAGTGAAAACTACTATGTTCATTATTACATCCCACAACAGAACACTTATGTTTCTTAGGAGACATTACCGGCTGTCGTTGAAACAATGGAGGATGGTTGACAGATCACCGAGGGCGGGGTCTATGCCAAAACCAGATTGTCAATCAAACCACGTGGGTGGGGCTTAGCGCAATTCTACGTCACAGTGAGAGCAATCTTAGAACAGGGCGTTCTGAGACAGTGCTTATGAATTATTGAGATTGTAAAAAAACCACTGGGTGGATTTTTCTCATTCTAGGGTGGTTTTGCTCACACACTGCAAACACACATTTATGGTCAAACACCATGTAAAAGTGGATTTTGCATAATAGGTGCCCTTTAAGTCCACAGAGGTTAATCTTCTAACTCCTGACTGCTTTATTGGACAAAATGGCAGATTCGGCTTTCTGATTGGTTAGATCGCTTGTCAATCAAACTCCCTGCGAAGGGTCAATTGCCCGTTTTTTTTGTTGTTGTTTTTTTTAATTCTTAATGTTTGCCTTTATTTTTGCTGTTGACTTTTAGTAGTGTGTTTTGTGATGTTCAGAGTTGATCTTTTATCTTTTTTGTTCATTGTCACCGTTGTTGTTGTGTGTGTGTGTGTGTGTGTGTGTGTGAGAGAGAGAGAGTGAGAGAGAGTGTGTATATGTGAGAGTGTGCGTGTTTTTGTGACATATCAGGACACAAATGTGTATAATGACATGGGTATGACATAGGTATTACAAAAAGAGGTGACTTATGAGGACATTACAGCATGTCCCCACTTTTCAAAAGGCTTATACATCATAGTGTGCACAGTTTCCTGTGATGGGTAGGTTTAGGGGTAGGGGTAGTGTGGGGGGATATAAAATACAGTTTGTACAGTATAAAAACCATCCCGCCTACGGAATGTCCCCAGAATTCACAAAAACGAATGTGTGTGTGTGTGTTTGTGTGTGAACTGATTGGTTTTAAAAAAAAACTTAATTTATTATTTTGCACTGCTTTGTACTTTGCAGCAGTAACAGTGCTGGTAATATAAAACAAAACAAAAATAGACTTTTTACACTCATTTTTAAGATACATTTGTTATGGCATGAAGAAGCTAAGAGAAGATGTGATTAATGTGTTGTTGGTTATGTTTTGATTATGACATGATCATTATGCTGATTCACTGATCTCATCCAGGATCTAATCTACAGAAAGACCAATTCTCATTTCATAAATACATGCACACACAAACAAAATGCATCACAAAAGTCACAATGTTACAGGAAACAACACATTTGTTACAGGAAAGTAAAAAAAAAAAAATCATTTTTACACATTTCAACAATAAAGACATTCAGTAGCCTATGTACAGGGCTGGCACAGGCTCTGATGGTGTCCTAAGAGAGATTTTAGATAGGACCCCTACTAAATAAATAATCATATGAACTGCAATTTACCATGAGAAATTGCAGTCGCTAACTTGTGATTTCATGCTAATTGTAAAAATAATACCTATGGTAACTGCATAATCATGCATAATTACATTATAGTAGTGTATTATAATCACGTCATGATGCAGGCAGTTTAAATTAGTTCAACGTAACATGGTCAACTATTAAATTTTTCATGTTCTTGTCAAGTTTGTAATTGTAAACCTTGTAATCCAAAATACTGTTCTACCGACTACCGTTCACCCCGCCAGTGTCAACTGTTGTCGGACACTTTGTCTGACTAACTTTTGCCCCGGCGGTGTCAACTGTTGTCGGAGATGTTGTCTGACTACCACTCGCCCCGCGAACTGATGTCGGAGTTGTCTGACCGTTTTCCCCACCGGTGTCAACTGTTGTCGGAGACTTTGTCTGACTAACGTTCACCCCACTGGTGTCAACTGTTATCGGAGACTTTGTCTGACTACCGTTCGCCCCGCCAGTGTCATCTGCTGTCGGAGTTGTCTGACCGTTCACCCCGCCGGTGTCAACAGTTGTCGGAGACTTTGTCTGACTACCGTTCACCCCACTGGTCTCAACTGTTATCGGAGACTTTGTCTGACTACCGTTCGCCCCGCCAGTGTCATCTGCTGTCGGAGTTGTCTGACCGTTCACCCCGCCGGTGTCAACAGTTGTCGGAGACTTTGTCTGACTACCGTTCGCCCCATGAACTGTTGTCGGAGTAGTCTGACCGTTCTCCCCGCCGGTGTCAACTGTTGTCGGAGACTTTGTCTGACTACCATTCGCCCCGGGGGTGTCAACTGATGTCGGAGTTGTCTGACCGTTTTCCCCACCGGTGTCAACTGTTGTCGGAGACTTTGTCTGACTAACGTTCACCCCACTGGTGTCAACTGTTATCGGAGACTTTGTCTGACTACCGTTCGCCCCGCCAGTGTCATCTGCTGTCGGAGTTGTCTGACCGTTCACCCCGCCGGTGTCAACAGTTGTCGGAGACTTTGTCTGACTACCGTTCGCCCCATGAACTGTTGTCGGAGTAGTCTGACCGTTCTCCCCGCCGGTGTCAACTGTTGTCGGAGACTTTGTCTGACCGTTCGCCCCGGGGGTGTCAACTGTTGTCGGAGACTTTGTATGACTACCGTTCGCCCCGGGGGTGTTAACTGTTGTCGGAGACTTTGTATGACTACCGTTCTCCCCGGGGGTGTCAACTGTTGTCGGAGACTTTGTATGACTACTGTTCGCCCAGCCAGTGTCAACTGTTGTCAGAGACTTTGTATGACTACTGTTCGCCCAGCCAGTGTCAACTGTTGTCGGAGACTTTGTATGACTACTGTTCGCCCAGCCAGTGTCAACTGTTGTCAGAGACTTTGTATGACTACCGTTCGCCCCGGGGGTGTTAACTGTTGTCAGAGACTTTGTCTGACTACCGTTCGCCCCGGGGGTGTCAACTGTTGTCAGAGTTGTCTGACCGTTCGCCCCGGGGGTGTTAACTGTTGTCGGAGACTTTGTCTGACTACCGTTCGCCCCGGGGGTGTCAACTGTTGTTGGAGACGTTGTCTGACTACCGTTCACCCCCGGGGTGTCAACTGTTGTCGGAGACTTTGTATGACTACCGTTCGCCCCGGGGGTGTCAACTGTTGTCAGAGTTGTCTGACCGTTCACCCCGGGGGTGTCAACTGTTGTCGGAGACTTTGTCTGAATACCGTTCACCCCGGGGGTGTCAACTGTTGTCGGAGACTTTGTCTGACTACCGTTCGCCCCGGGGGTGTCAACTGTTGTCGGAGACTTTGTCTGAATACCGTTCGCCCCGGGGGTGTCAACTGTTGTCGGAGACTTTGTCTGACTACCGTTCGCCCCGGGGGTGTCAACTGTTGTCGGAGACGTTGTCTGACTACCGTTCACCCCCGGGGTGTCAACTGTTGTCGGAGACTTTGTATGACTACCGTTCGCCCCGGGGGTGTCAACTGTTGTCGGAGACTTTGTCTGACTACCGTTCGCCCCGGGGGTGTCAACTGTTGTCGGAGACGTTGTCTGACTACCGTTCACCCCCGGGGTGTCAACTGTTGTCGGAGACTTTGTATGACTACCGTTCGCCCCGGGGGTGTCAACTGTTGTCAGAGTTGTCTGACCGTTCACCCCGGGGGTGTCAACTGTTGTCGGAGACTTTGTCTGACTACCGTTCGCCCCGGGGGTGTCAACTGTTGTCGGAGACGTTGTCTGACTACCGTTCACCCCCGGGGTGTCAACTGTTGTCGGAGACTTTGTATGACTACCGTTCGCCCCGGGGGTGTCAACTGTTGTCAGAGTTGTCTGACCGTTCACCCCGGGGGTGTCAACTGTTGTCGGAGACTTTGTCTGAATACCGTTCACCCCGGGGGTGTCAACTGTTGTCGGAGACTTTGTATGACTACCGTTCGCCCCGGGGGTGTCAACTGTTGTCAGAGACGTTGTCTGACTGCCGTTCGCCCCATGAACTGTTGTCGGAGATGTTGTCTGACCGTTCGCCCCGGGGGTGTCAACTGTTGTCGGAGACTTTGTCTGACCGTTCGCCCCGGGGGTGTCAACTGTTGTCGGAGACTTTGTCTGACTACCGTTCGCCCTGGGGGTGTCAACTGTTGTCGGAGACTTTGTCTGACTACCGTTCGCCCCGGGGGTGTCAACTGTTGTCGGAGACTTTGTCTGACTACCGTTCGCCCTGGGGGTGTCAACTGTTGTCGGAGACTTTGTCTGACTACCGTTCACCCCGGGGGTGTCAACTGTTGTCGGAGACTTTGTATGACTACTGTTCGCCCCGGGGGTGTCAACTGTTGTCGGAGACTTTGTATGACTACCGTTCGCCCCGGGGGTGTCAACTGTTGTCGGAGACTTTTGTAACGAATGTGTAGCGGTTATTAATAAATTTATGGATGAAATATGAATATAATAATTCATAAGGTTATGAATAAATTATGATTCATATATCGACCCAACGGGGAATTAAACATATATTGTGAATCAATTACAACGAATTATAATCAATTACATATATGATTAGTTCTGGTTTAATAATTATTTAGAGAAACTGTTCGTTTGTCCAGCAAACTAAGTCCCTCACAGAATATTATAAACAGAGTTATTATCTGGCCATGAAAATAACTTGCTATTATAACATCAAAGCATAAAGCGATCGAAAACGTTAAAGTGACTTGGTTTTCAGCTGAAAGAACAAACAGAACAATCGAGCGTGAATAACGTTTTAATATATGCAAACTACGAATACAGAGGTTATACATCTAAATATATATACAAGAATACACATATATATACACGAGAATGAAAATGAAGAAAAGACAGGGAAAGAAAGATGATCAAAGAATGGCAAATTACACAGTTAAACCCTTTTGAGAGAGCCAGCACAGAAATCAGTTTAGACAAATTTAAGGTAAATGATAATACTTGCTTATTGGTTCAAGTCCGTGAGTAGCAGTTTCAACGCGCTTGGCTTGGTCCTTTCCGAGAGGGTTTCTCCGGCGGGGTTTTCAAAAGAGGTTTAAACTTAAGTAACTTAACCGAAGAGAGAGAGAGAGAAAGGAAGTGGTCCTCCCGAGCTGCGCGCGTGGTTGGGAAGCGCGGTCACCTGAGGCGTCCGGGGAGACGTGCACGAGACGATCGGGAGGTCACCGGGAGAACCAAGGAGAGGAAGAGGGGGTTGGAGAAGGTGTGTGTCATTGTTTTTAAGGAAACCCAAGCTAACACACCTCCTGAATTGTAGCGACCAATAGATGCGCAGCACTATTTGGCGGGCAAAGTTCCTTTGTTTGGTCTCCTAGCTGAATTTGCATACTTAATGGCTATCAGATCAGATCTCCAAATGGAGTGTGTTCTTCACAGTATCATTAAACACATAGAAAAATGCATTTGTCAGCTGTGTGACATGTCTCAGTGAATAGCTCGTGTCCGGAGCTTTACGGAGAGACCAAACTCGACAGATCAGAAAGGCATAGACAAGAAATTATGGTTTACAGACAGAATTCCACTATTAAAATGCACACTAGCACAAATACACTCATTTAAACACTAGGAAACATGCATAGGCCCTAAAATATATGAAATATATATTTCAGCATAGTGGTAGTTTATATATACAGTTAAAAATGTATGTTTGTGTGTTTCTGTATGTGTGTCTGTGTGTGTGTTTTTGTGTGTGCCAGTGTGTGTGGGTGCTGGAATGTGGATCTGGCCCGTAGTCCACATGAGGGGCCCCTTTGATGTCCTAAGAGCAAGGAAATTGGGCCTGCTGTGTTACCTCGGAGGGCAACAAAGGTGTCAAGTGGGCTCATCTTTAGTAGACTGTTCGGAGCCGATTTAGTGATTAAGAAACAAAGTTCATCAGGTTAAAAGCATTCTGAAAACTCCAAAGTTTATTGACTCTGAACGGATCCATCCAGACGTTACACTTTGTATGACTACCGTTCGCCCCGGGGGTGTCAACTGTTGTCAGAGACGTTGTCTGACTGCCGTTCGCCCCATGAACTGTTGTCGGAGACGTTGTCTGACCGTTCGCCCCGGGGGTGTCAACTGTTGTCGGAGACTTTGTCTGACCGTTCGCCCCGGGGGTGTCAACTGTTGTCGGAGACTTTGTCTGACTACCGTTCACCCCGGGGGTGTCAACTGTTGTCGGAGACTTTGTATGGCTACTGTTCGCCCCGGGGGTGTCAACTGTTGTCGGAGACTTTGTATGACTACCGTTCGCCCCGGGGGTGTCAACTGTTGTCAGAGACGTTGTCTGACTGCCGTTCGCCCCATGAACTGTTGTCGGAGACGTTGTCTGACCGTTCGCCCCGGGGGTGTCAACTGTTGTCGGAGACTTTGTCTGACCGTTCGCCCCGGGGGTGTCAACTGTTGTCGGAGACTTTGTCTGACTGCCGTTCGCCCCATGAACTGTTGTCGGAGACGTTGTCTGACCGTTCGCCCCGGGGGTGTCAACTGTTGTCGGAGACTTTGTCTGACCGTTCGCCCCGGGGGTGTCAACTGTTGTCGGAGACTTTGTCTGACCGTTCGCCCCGGGGGTGTCAACTGTTGTCGGAGACTTTGTCTGACTACCGTTCGCCCCGGGGGTGTCAACTGTTGTCGGAGGCTCTTTCTGAGTACTGTTCGCCCCGCTGTTGTCATATTTTTTCTGAGACTCTTTCAGACTGCTGGATGCCCTGTCAGCGACACCCGTCTGTGGAGTCGTAGTTTGATTAAGGGACATCCTTTTTTCAGCATCCATCTTTGGATTCTCAGGCTGATGAAGAGTCTCACTGTTTGTTGAATTGGCAATAAGGGACATACATTCTGTATCACAAATCACCTGAAATAAAGAAAACAAATTCAACAACAAACATTTAGGATTGATGATTAAGTTTAAACAAACACAAAAATTAGTTTTTTCCTCTGATTTTTGCTTATTGTAAAGATCCCTGTTCTTCATTCTGAAGTGAAACCACATAAGATCAGCGCTCTCTTAAATACGTTAATTAAACTTGGTGTTTCTGTGATGATTTCTGAATGAAACCACACATTCACACAGAAAACACTGTATGCAATCATCCAGATGCCGTCTGCACTGCTGAGAGTTGAGTTAAGATGAATATGTAAATATGTGCTGCACGCTTCCCTCTCAATAACAAAATAAACACTAAACAAAAATGAGAGCGGTGAGAAAACAGCCACACTAAAATTATCGCCACAAACCAATTGGAGTTCAATGCAAGCTGTTTCAAACTCCCAAATCAAAGTCCAAACAATCTTTGTTTTGGCCTGATTTTGTTTGAAATAATGTCACACCAATCTGTTTTTCAATTTTGCAGGCCTTTAACAGTTCCACAGTTGTCAGTCTGCTGCAAATTCCTTTTTTTTTTTTTTTTGCAGATAGATTTAGTGCACAGAGTATCTCACCTGACAATCATCGCATGTTTTCCCAGTTCCTGTTTGAAAAACACAAACACTTATTTTGGTCAATTAGAAAACAAATACATACTGTAACATATTTTTTAAATATTTGTTTTGCACAATAAATCTTATTTTTACATTTTGTATAATCAGCTGTATGTTACACTTGCCATTTCTTCCTTTTGTAAATTTCTTGTGGACATTATTAATCACACCAACAACTGCTACAGCCACAAACAGCAGAACAACAGCAGCACTTATTCCTGCTGCAGCAACTGAAGACAGACTTGAATCTGGAACAGATGAAGACAGAGAGTCGTTATTAATAGAAAACATATGATAATAATTTTATCAATACTGTTGGCTGATATTTACATCTTTCTATTTTCAGCAGAAAGTTGCATGATATTGATTTGTAAATTGCGCCATCTGGTGTGTTTTTGAGCAACAGCAGCTAAAACAGCATCATCACTGTGAGCTCAACAGAAAACAATGTTCACAGAGAAACTGACTGATATCATGCACTTTTCTTTTTATTAACAACAGACTTCAAAATTGTACGTCTGTTTTGAAGATGATAAAGATGATCTCAATTATATTTTAATGTTGAGTCAAAGCTCAATTTTTTTCAAACAGTGATGAATTGAAAATGAAACAATGAAAATATACTGGGTCAATTTAAATATAGTGAATCGTTATCTAAACTGCTCAAAGGGAAAATGTTCTTAATGACTAAATGATACTCACCAGTGACAGAAACACTGAAGCTCTTAATGATGCTGCTGCGGTGACGACGGCTGCTGCTGCCGCTGTTGATCTTCAGTGTATATTCTCCAGAGTCTGTGTTTCTGGTGTTTGTGATGGTCAGAGATCCAGTCTGATGATCCAGCTTCAGTCTGTCTTTGAATCTCTCATTACACTGAACATTTGTACAGATCTTACTCTGATCTCCAGTGATTTCAGCAATGAGAATCTCATTAAAATACCACATCATCAAAATATTTGGGCTTTTTACACCAGAATCTAAAGTGACAGATTCTCCCACCTGTCCGTTCACTTCATTTCGTTCAGCAGCAGAAACACCTGAAACACAAACCAAGTTGATCAACCACAGCTGAAAGGATCTTGTTTTAAGGAGCAGACAGATAACATGAGAACTGTGGACAGAGGTGGACATTCCAGGGGTCAGAAAGTAAAAGTCCTGCCATATTTTTATCTCATCCACTGAAGCATTAATGAGATAATTAAGTGATTAATTGAGTGATGATTGAGCATTATTGAAGACACCTGATGATAAAAAGCAGAATCACCAAAGGAGAAAATCACAATTTTTAAGTTACCATCATCGAGGTCAGGGTTTGTTTTAGTTGAGCTCTTGACCCTTGCCTTTTTAGTATTAGATTTTGTTTGGGCAGTTTTAATTGCATTAAAACCAACCAGACAAGCAAAGTTAAAAGATGATCAGGTGGTGTTGGTTACGTTTTCTCAAAATCATTATTTGATCTGAATCACTGAACTCATTTAGAGCCCAATCTCTGAGTTAGATTTACATTATTGATTACAGCAGCACTGTGATTCTGCAGAAGATCAGCTTATACAATACAGAATTTTTTTTTTTTTTTTTTAAAGTTGTCCTTATCACAAAAAAAAAAAATCTTTCAGGCACACACAGACATCAAGTATCAGCCTGTGAATCTCAACAACGGTGACAAGCAACATATTCTGATCAACAGATCAACTCTGAACATTAGAAAACAAGCTACTAAAAAGTCACAGAAAAACAGCAAAATTTTAATAGTGAGAATAAATGAAATTACTAAGACAATTTAGCTCATAATTTATTCATACAGCAATGCATGATGGGAGTCATGGATTAATTTTGATTGGTGGCTCCCAGAATGCACTGCAACATGCTTTATGATGGCCACCACTGTTGAGATTCACAGGATGATTCTTGATGTTTGTGTGTTTAAATGAGCGCATTTTTTTTTTAAAATCAGAACTCTAAAAAAAAAAAAAAAAAAAATTGTATTGATAAAGCTGATCTTGTGCTGCAGAATCACAGTGCTGCTGTAATCAATAATGTAAATCTAACTCAGAGATTGGACTCTAAATGAGTTCAGTGATTCAGATCAAATAATGTTTATGTAAAAACATAACCAACACCACCTGATCATCTTTTAACTTTGCTTGTCTGTTTGGTTTTAATACAGTTAAAACTGCCCAAACAAAATCTAATATTAAAAAGTCAAGGGTCAAGAGCTCAACTAAAGCAAACCCTGACCTCGATGATGGTAACTTAAAAATTGTGATTTTCTCCTTTGGTGATTCTGCTTTTTATCATCAGGTGTCTTCAATAATGCTCAATCATCACTCAATTTATCACTTAATTATCTCATTAATGCTTCAGTGGATGAGATAAAAATATGGCAGGACTTTTACTTTCTGACCCCTGGAATGTCCACCTCTGACTGTGGATATTGAAGAGATGAAACAGGCTCTGTTGACTTTCTGTCTGAAAGGCAACAATTATTAACATTTTGTGCTCATAAATATATTTTGCATCTAATTATTGAACTAAAAAACACTGAGTATGAAATAACAAATGCAGCTGATTATAAAAGATGAACAGTGATGACTCAACATAATTTGTACCAGAAAACTGTCAAAACTAACAACCAATGGAAAAACTTTTGTTTTAAACCACACTGATTAAAATTTACATTTAAATCTACAAATTTCACTTTAACAGTAAATGTGTTTATGTAACTGGTGACTCGTGATGCCCAGCGCGATGCGCTTCAGAGACACCAGTTATTAAAAACTTGTCTGCGTTGTGTGGTGTTGTAAAGTTTGACACACACACAAGGGACAGCAGGCAGTTTTACTGGATTATTTAATCTCTCGCCTGATCGACACAGAACAAATAAGCAGACTCTCAGATTAAATGGCCCTTATTGTGCTCTCTCCCATTAGATTACATTATAAAAGGGTCAATAATGAAAAACATGAACATGAGAAAACTGAGAAAAATTATAAAGGAAATAAAATGGAAAACATACCTGATCGACACAGAACAAATAAACAGACTCTCAGATTAAATGGCCCATATTGTGCTCTATAAAACAAAGGTGTTGTACATTCATCACCATGTGCTCGCCTCACTTCCACATAAAAAGACAAAAATATAACTCAAAAAGTCTAAAATGACAAAAATAATCACACAAATAAGTAAAATAACATTATACACATATGTTTGATTCAAAATATAGATATAAAAACAATAATTAAAAGAAGGATTAAGATTCTCAGGAAATCAAAAGAAACCCATTATATTACATTACAAATGGGAAGAGGAGGAGAAGTTAAGTCATTTTATGATCAAACTTATAGGAGAAGAACTCATTTTGATCAGGTAACCACATAAGACATGATGTGGTTATGACATTATAACATTATGACAACTAGTATAAATGAACAATTTTGTGTGAATTATACTCAACACATATATATTTAACAGTGTAATTACTATACCTTTAACACTTTGAAGAAATTATCTTTATACTGCATGTGAATGAATATACAGTGGGACGAGCAGGGCGTGCGAGAGCCGTGAGGGAGCAGCGCGAGTCCGGTGACGTATTTTTTATTCCACCCACTGAAGCAGTGTTAAAGTTAATGAGATAATTAAGTGATAAATTGAGTGATGATTGAGCATTATTGAAGACACCTGATGATAACAAGCAGAATCACCAAAGGAGAAAATCACAATTTTTAAGCCACCATCATGGA
Organism: Ancherythroculter nigrocauda; assembly: GCA_036281575.1. Classification (NCBI taxonomy): domain Eukaryota; kingdom Metazoa; phylum Chordata; class Actinopteri; order Cypriniformes; family Xenocyprididae; genus Ancherythroculter; species Ancherythroculter nigrocauda. The sequence continues at coordinate 56,131,532 of VTFQ01000002.1, read as the reverse complement.
GATGAGGGTTTGCTTTAGTTGAGCTCTTGACCCTTGTCTCTTAATATTAGATTTGTTTGAACTGTTAACTGAGTTGTAATAGCTAGACAAGCAAATAGAAAAGATAATCAGGTGTTGGTTAAGTTTTCACATAATTGTAATTTGACCTGAACTCATTTTAGAGCCCAATCTCTGAGTTAGATTTACATTATTGATTACAGCAGCACTGTGATTCTACAGCAGAAGATCAGCTGAAGGATTTTGCAAAAGGTATTCTGATCAGGGGCGCCGTTGACAGGGGGGTCAGGACCCCCGCAGTTTTGAAAAGATAGAAGTCGACCCCCGCACTTTTGATACGGGCTGCTTCAATCAGTCACACTATATCATCTTTTAGCTTAGGATATTTTCTTTCAAATGAGACCATTTTCACGTTTCTGTGAGCTTTCGTTCGTAAATAATCAACTGTTTTGTCGCGGATGTAAACAGGAAATGCGCTCTCGAACGGAGAAACGCGTGATCTCCAAACCATCGATCAAAGCGTGCTAACGTTTTAGGACAGGTTGATGGTATATAAATCATGCCCGAACGTTAGCGTTTGTCAATCAAGCCAAACCGTCCATTCAGAAACCGAGAAATTTGACACTTTAAGGTAAGGAGGCTGATCTCTCAGGTTGACGCGCGAGCTGGCTTGACTGAAGTTTTCGTGAGGATTTATAGTTTATGGACTGTTTTGATTTCGGCAATTACATCTTGAAAGGCAAAAGCATTGATGGCATCTATAAAAGAGATATCTGAAATAGAAACGAAAGTGATATTGCCTCATCCAGTTGAGGACGCACGAGAGGAGATCTGTGCGTTTAATTGGTATGTGTATACTGTAATACTTAATTTACAATGCTTATCGGTGGCGTGCACTTTGATCGTGAAAGTGCCTTTTGCGGTCGCATCGCGGTGCTCCCGTGTTCCCGATGTGAACGTGAGCTCCAGTCCATTACAATTTACAGTGTTTAAGGCCCGGGTATACTTCGTTTCCCACGTTTTGTTCAGAGCATGGGATAGACGCGCATGCATATGTGCACCGCCCGTTGTCATAACGAATCTCTCACGGAGGAGCTACTGCGGTCAAGCCAGCCGCCACCCAGAAATGAGCGGTCAATCTAGCCGCCCCTATATTTCGCGGTCCGCGCATACACTTGGTATTACGGTAAGACTGTCTGTGAACCGATCTGAACGTGATTTCACATTCATTCATTTATTCAGTCAGTCAGTCAGTCAGTCAGTCAATAAAAATAACTAAAAAAATATATTTCACAGCTCAATTTCACCTGAAAATGATAGTAAACCTCAAAGCCTGACATTGTATGCTGCTGAATTCCAAAATTAAAGCCCTCCAACACTCATACGCTGTTTTGTCCATACATTGTGAAACTGAATACATTTCACAGAACTATTTTACCTCGTGTGGAGAGGACACCTTATCACAGTGTTAACGGCACCGTTTCAGCAGGATATTCTGATGTTGGATTCCAAAATAAGAGCCCCCCAAAACTCATGTTTCTGCTGTTTTGCTCATATTTTCAGAAATTCATAAAAAATAAAATCCTAGTTTCCACAGACTAATTTCACCTCAGCTGGAGAGGACACATTCTCACAGTGTCAACTGCACCGTTTCAAGACATTCTGATGTTGCATTCCAAAATAAGAGCCCCTCAAACCTCATGTTTCTGCGGTTTTGCTCATATTTTCAGAAATTCATAAAAAATAAAATCCTAGTTTCCACAGACTAATTTCACCTCAGGTGGAGAGGACACATTCTCACGGTGTCAACTGCACCGTTTCAAGACATTCTGATGTTGCATTCCAAAATAAGAGCCCCCCAAAACTCATGTTTCTGCTGTTTTGCTCAAATTTTCAGAAATTCATAAAAAATAAAATCCTAGTTTCCACAGACTAATTTCACCTCAGCTGGAGAGGACACATTCTCACAGTGTCAACTGCACCGTTTCAAGGCATTCCGATGTTGCATTCCAAAATAAGAGCCCCTCAAACCTCATGTTTCTGCGGTTTTGCTCATATTTTCAGAAATTCATAAAAAATAAAATCCTAGTTTCCACAGACTAATTTCACCTCAGGTGGAGAGGACACATTCTCACAGTGTCAACTGCACCGTTTCAAGACATTCTGATGTTGCATTCCAAAATAAGAGCCCCTCAAACCTCATGTTTCTGCGGTTTTGCTCATATTTTCAGAAATTCATAAAAAATAAAATCCTAGTTTCCACAGAATAATTTCACCTCAGGTGGAGAGGACACATTCTCACAGTGTCAACTGCACCGTTTCAGGACATTCTGATGTTGCATTCCAAAATAAGAGCCCCCCAAAACTCATGTTTCTGCTGTTTTGCTCATATTTTCAGAAATTCATAAAAAATAAAATCCTAGTTTCCACAGAATAATTTCACCTCAGATGGACAGTTCACCTTGTCACAGTGTCAACTGCACCGTTTCAAGACATTCTGATGTTGCATTCCAAAATAAGAGCCCCTCAAATCTCATGTTTCTGCTGTTTTGCTCATATTTTCATATTTTCAGAAATTCATAAAAAATAAAATCCTAGTTTCCACAGACCAATTTCACCTCAGGTGGAGAGGACACATTCTCACAGTGTCAACTGCACCGTTTCAAGACATTCTGATGTTGCATTCCAAAATAAGAGCCCCCCAAATCTCATGTTTCTGCTGTTTTGCTCAAATTTTCAGAAATTCATAAAAAATAAAATCCTAGTTTCCACAGACTAATTTCACCTCAGATGGACAGTTCACCTTGTCACAGTGTCAACTGCACCATTTCAAGACATTCTGATGTTGCATTCCAAAATAAGAGCCCCCCAAACTTCATATCTATGCGCTGTTTTGACTATACGTTCAGAAAATCATAAAAATAAAAGTCCTAGTTTCCACAAAACAAATTTACCTAAGATGGAAAATACACCTTCTCATAGTGTCACCTACATCGTTTCAGGACATTCTGATGTTGTGTCCCAAAATAAAAGCCCCCCAAACTTCATATCTATGCGCTGTTTTGTCTATACATTCAGAAAATCATAAAAAGAAAAGTCCTAGTTTCCACAAACCAAATTCACCTCAGGTGGACAGTACACCTTGTCACGGTGTCACCTACATCGTTTCAGGACATTCTGATGTTGTATTCCAAAATTAGAGCCCCCCAAACTTCATACACAGTTTGGAATACAACGTCAGAATGTACTGTAACGGTGTATTTGACACTGTGATAAGGTGTACACCCCATCTGACATTAAATTGTTCTGTGGAAACTAGGACTTTTCTTTTAAATGATTTTCTGAATGTATAGACAAAGTGCGCTGTTTTGTCTATACATTCAGAAAATCATAAAAAATAAAATCCTAGTTTCCACAGACCAATTTCACCTCAGCTGGAGAGGACACCTTGTCACGGTGTCAACTACACAGTTTCAGGACATTCTGATGTTGCATTCCAAAATAAGAGCCCCCCGAAACTCATGTTTCTGCTGTTTTGCTCATATTTTCAGAAATTCATAAAAAATAAAATCCTATAGACAAAGTGTATATATGAGATTTTGGGGGGCTCCTATTTTGGAATACAACATCAGAATGTCCTGAAACAGTGTAGCTGAAACTGTGAGAAGGTGTACTCTCCAGCTGAGGTGCAATTGATTTGTGGAAACTAGAACTTTTATTTTTATGATTTTCTGAATGTATAGACAAAACAGTGCATAGATATGAAGTTTGGGGGGCTCTTATTTTGGAATACAACATCAGAATGTCCTGAAAAGGTGCAGTTGACACTGTGAGAATGTGTCCTCTCCACCTGAGGTGAAATTAGTCTGTGGAAACTAGGATTTTATTTTTTATGAATTTCTGAAAATATGAACAAAACAGCACAAACATGAGTTTTGGGGGGGCTCTTATTTTGGAATCCAACATCAGAATATCCTGCTGAAACGATGCCATTAACACTGTGATAAGGTGTCCTCTCCACACGAGGTAAAATAGTTCTATGAAATGTATTCAGTTTCACAATGTATGGACAAAACAGCGTATGAGTGTTGGAGGGCTTTAATTTTGGAATTCAGCAGCATACAATGTCAGGCTTTGAGGTTTACTATCATTTTCAGGTGAAATTGAGCTGTGAAATATTTTTTTTTTAGTTATTTTTATTGACTGACTGACTGACTGAATAAATGAATGAATGTGAAATCACGTTCAGATCGGTTCACAGACAGTCTTACCGTAATACCAAGTGTATGCGCGGACCGCGAAATATAGGGGCGGCTAGATTGACCGCTCATTTCTGGGTGGCGGCTGGCTTGACCGCAGTGAGGAGCTCCAGAAGCATAAAAGGAGGAGCGACGACAGTGAAGGACGAGAGAGGACCAGGCCTGGATTTTATTTTACGTTTTGTTGTGTTTGTGTGGCCGGCAGTTGTCCGTGAGGACATTTTACTTTCGTTTTGCATTTGTTTATTTTATATATTAAAGTGTTTACCGTTCACCGGTTCCCGCCTCCTTGTTCCCATGTATATAAACTACGTTACGTACAGGTAAAGAGAAAAAAATACTTCTGAATGTCACTGGAAAAAAATACACATTAATGATGTGATTTAAATGTACAAGACATGGTTTTAAACAAAATGACTCACCATAAACAGAAACAATGAAGATCTTTTCACTGTCGCTGCTGCTGTTGATTATCTTCAGTTTATATTCTCCAGAGTCTGTGTTTCTGGTGTTTGTGATAGTCAAAGATCCAGTCTGATGATCCAGCTTCAGTCTGTCTCTGAATCTCTCATCACCATCTTCACACTGAATATCTGTACAGATCTTACTCTGATCTCTATTGATTTGAGCAATGCGAATGCCATTAAAATACCATCTAATTCTTTCTTGTTTGTTTGTTTGAACACCAGTGTGTAGAGTGACTGAATCTCCCTCTATCACAAACACTTCTTCTGTATCAACACCAGACACTCCTGAAGAAGAAATGAAGAGTTCATTATGAGCTAAACAACATTATACAACAGGAAAGTGCAGTGAAAATGTTTTTCTACAGATCATAAAGATTGTGAGTTGAGAGAAATGTCTGGATTCATAATATAATGCAAACAAACAGCAGAAGAACATCAGTGATTTCCAGCAGAGGTGCTCAATCCTGTTCCTGAAGATCGACCTGCAGAGTTCAGATCCAACCCTGATCAAACACTCCTGTCTGTAATTATCATGTGCTCCTGAAGATCTTAATTTGATCAGTGTTTGAACTAAACAAAAATTAGATTTCCAGGAACAGAACTGAGCATGAGATTCAGCAGTGTTGTGATATTATGAAGGATAAACTATGAACATCACAAAACAAACAACTAAACAACAGCAAAAATAAAAGCAAATCATGAGAATAAAAGAAAATAGTAAGACAATTCAGAAGCATAATTAATTAATGCAGCAATGCATGTTGGGAGTCATCAGTGGGTGCTTCTACTCAAACTGATGCTTCCTCGTTTTCCTCACTCCTCCGTCCTCAGGCCTGTAAACCAATCAAATTAGCCATCTTGAAGGACATCAATATTCTCTAATTGTACCTCGAGTCGAGAAGTGAGGAAGCTTCCAGAGGAGTCATGAATGAGGACACACCCCAGATAGCAACTTTGTGTCGGCCCAAATCCGGCCCACATCTGGCACATGCGGAATGATGATCTGGGCCACATGTGGCAGGAATGATGGCACTTGGGCGGACCGCTCCTGTTTGCCAGATCTGGACCACAAGCAGGCCATAGAAATGCCAAATGTCAGCCAAGAGCAAAGAACTGGACCTTATCTGATGCACAAAATATTTTTTATATTATTTATAGAGTCATCTCAGCATTAACAAGCCTGTTATCAAGCAGAATCACTGAAGGAAAGAAGGAAACAGAAAAAAAGAGATGAGCAGAAACACAAGAACTGCAACTGACTTCAGCCACAGCCTTAGAGGAAATCAACTAAAGATAAAAGACATGAAATCTCTGAAGATCTGATTAAACAACTCCACAAACAGCATTACCAGCTCCACTTATTACTAACCAGACTGACTTTATTTCTGTCACATGTCTACAGAAGCTCTTATTGAGAATAAACAGAAGTTTAACTCTCATGTTTGTTTCATTTCAGGTTACCATGATGGTGATTGATGTTTCCATTAGTTGGCCTCTTAACTTTTAACATATATATTTGTTTTTTCTGGCTGCTGTGGTAGTGTTTCTGTCAAACACATTAGTGGTAGTAAAGAAAACTGAAGCATGATCATGTGATCATTGTTAACTATTGATGATTTTGTAATCATCATATAGCCTGTGAACAACACTGTGTCCAACAATTAGCTATCAAATAGCCTGCTTCACTGAAGTCATAATAATTGAATATAAATGTTATTGCAAAATGAAATCCAGATGATAGTGTGTTTGGTAAACACACTATCACAGCAGTCAGAAAAGACAGTTATATATGGATAAAGTTAAGAGGCCAACTAATGGAAATATCAATCACCATCATGGTAACCTCAAATGTAACAAACGAGTTAAACCTGTAGACGTGTGACAGAAATAAAGTCAGTCTGGTTAGTAATAAGTGAAGCTGGTAATGCTGTTTGTGGAGTTGTTGAATCAGATCTTCAGAGATTTAATGTCTTTTATCTTCAGTTGATTTCCTCTAAGGCTGTGACTGAAGTCAGTTGTAGTTCTTGTGTTTCTGCTCATCTCTTTTTTTCTTCTTTCCCTCAGTGATTCTGCTTGAAAACAGGCTTGTTAATGTTGAAATGACTCTATAAATAATACATAAGATTTTGTGGATCAGATAAGGTCCAGTTCTTTGCTCTTGGCTGACATTTGGCATTTTTGTGGCCTGCTTGTGGTCCAGATCTGGCAAACAGGAGCGGTCCGCCCAAGTGCCATCATTCCCGCCACATGTGGGCCAGATCATCATTCCGCATATGCCAGATGTGGGCCGGATTTGGGCCGACACAGTGTTGCTATCTGGGACAGGTGTATTTGCATAAGTCCTTCTTGTTGAGAAACCTGTTGCACATATTATTATCCTCACCCTTCACATCTGTCACAATCATTTTAATTTTGCTTTATCTTTGCAGTTTAAATAAACCAAACATCTCACATATTTCAGCAGGACATCTTGATTTATTATTATTTATTATTAATTTCTTAAATAACCAAACTTCAACAAAGACAGATCCTTTGAGCGCAGCTGATGACACTGTGAAGTGACGCTCGAGTCATCAAGAATATTTCAATGTAAGAGTTCATATGATCCTCTGATCTCATTTTGTTTCCTTGCAGCCTTCCCTCACATCCTTCAGGGTGGAGCTGAGACAGGCATGACACTTACTCTTTGTAATAATAATGATTGATTTTTGCTTGGAACAATACCTTGTTGCTGTGTGGCATTCTGCACCTCTAATAAGTTAAAAAAAATTTACGGTGAAGTTTTACATACTGCATATAAACTGCCGGAGCTGGTGTTTTGTCGACCATATTAGATTTTGATACCTCCCATGAGTCAGCACAATTCAACAGTGAAAAAAGACAGATAGTGCTTCCAGCTTGACATTAATGTGGTTTATGCTTTTATTAACATTTACACAAATCCAAACCCTAAACCTACCCTTACAATAATGCAAGTACATGGTGGTTGCACAGTCTGATATATCATTATTCTTTAGAACAAGTGCAAATAAACAGCAAAAAAATGCTATCAGACTGTGCTTTATTAATGTCCACATTGTTAATGATTTCCCTGTATTTTTACAGCACGGTTTCCAGCAATGTACTGTATTTCGCTTTTAATGCAGTTTTACAGTATAAAGAACAGTGCTGTATAACCACATAACAGTATTTTACTGTATTTTTGCAGTATTTTGTAATTTGATCTGTTTTTACTGTATTTTACTATACTGTAATATATATATATATATATATATATATATATATATATATATATATATATATATATATTTCACTGTTAAAATCATTGCTAATAATGTTAAAATATATAGTTATATAATACATAGGTTAGTATAGTATACATATTATAGTTAGTAATATTACAATAGTACTACACTGTTAGACCTTGCCGGGCTTTTTTACAGTAAAATACTGGCAACACTGTTGCCAGTAATTTACTATTGATTATACAGTTATTTACTGTAAAGATATCATGCACTAAATTAAAACTCGTGTTACCTCATTTTATTTGCAGAAACCAACTGCCTCAAATTGTATTTTTATTGTATGTTAACAATATGAGCATATCATTACTATGAACTTATTTCTTTAGAGTTCAATAAAAACATTTAAAATAAAAAGATTTTCACTGCATCAGCAACTACACAGTCATTATCTGTTAAATAAAACAACATGCAGCATATCACCAATGTCTTTTGATCTTCTCCTGAACCTAAGCACAGGCTCTACTCTTCAGCACAATGGTGACCCACAAAACTCAATTTTACAGTAAACTACTGGCAACAGTGTTGCCAATATATAACTGTTTTTTAACTTACAGTTTGTTACTGTTAAAATGCATTTTGTGGGTGTGTCTTTTTACACCATCTTACACCTTTAACCCTTTCAACCCCACAGAAACATCCTCTAGTGTCCACACTACAGAGAAAAAGTAACATTGACACTGTGTTGCAGTGAGATAATTAAGTTAATATTTAAGTGATGATTGAGCATTAATGATGAACACCTGCTGTTAACAAGCAGATCCACTGAAAAGAGGAACAAGAACGGAAAAAATACGAGCAGAAACTACAACTGTCTTCCAGCCATTACACATAATTACACTTATTACTGAACAGATTAACTTTATTTCTAGAGAAGATCTTATTGAGAATTAACAGAAGATGTTGATGATTTGTTGAAAAAAATTGGTTTGATGTTACCACTGAGGAGATCAGCGTTTGCTTTAGTTGAGCTCTTTACCCATGACTTTTTATACATCAGTTTTTTTTTTTTTTTTTTTTTCTGGCTGCTTAAACTATTTTTGTAAGTTACATGTGTTATGGCAGAAAAGAATGTGAAGAAAATTATTGTATTGAAAATTATGTGTTGGTGAAGATATAACCATCACACAGTCTCTTGATTCACTAAATTTATACTGTGTTTTATCTATTATTACATTTAAGTTTTTCATTATCACCACTGTGAAACTACAGCAAGAGCTCCAACAACAATCAGCTAAAAAGAGTTTATTTTTAAACACCATGAACAAAAAAAAAAAAAAACAGCTGCAGCATTATTTAGACACACACAGATATAAAAAATCAGCACATCAATCTCAACAATGGTGGCAATAAAGCTGCATAATTTATTCATGCTGCAGTGCATGCTGGGAGTTTTGTACTATGCTGGCATCCAGCATGCATTGCAACATTAAACTTTTGGATGTCACCATTGTTGAGATTCATATTCTGATTGTTGATGTCTCTGCTGTACAAGTTATGCAGGAATTCAAAATATTTTATGCATTATAAGATTTATATTCTAAATAATTGATCACTGAAATGTTGCTGGTTCTTATGCTGTTGAATCACAGATATAATCAATAAAGATAAAATACACATTAAATCAATGACTAAACACAGAAAGAGATCAGTGAACAAGTCCAAGATGATTACAGCATCATCACAACAACCAAAACACCCGATCAACTTCACGTTTTTTTTTTCCTGCCATAACAAATGTGTTTTATAAACACTCAGTTACAGCAGCCAGAGAAAACTAATGTTAAAGAGTCAAGAGCCCAACTAAAGCAGACACTGGTCACCACAATAGTGACTGCAAACTTCAATACATTTTATTTTCAATAAAACATTAACATCCATATCTGTTAATTCTCAACAAGAACTTCTGTACATGTATGAAAGAAATAATGTCGAACTGGTTTCACACTCAGTGTGTCTGAAGTCAGTTGTAGTTCTTGTGTTTCTGCTCGTCTCTTCTCTTTTTTCTGGTCTTGTTTCCTGTCAGCAAGAACAAAATATCAACTGTAAAAAATGTTCCTGCTCACATCAGCTGCTATCTCTAATCTACAAAATACGACAGGATTTTAATACAGTTTTTATTTGTTTTTATTTTATTTATTTCTATTTGCAGTCAGTTGACAGTTGCTTTACACTCTTAGAAAAAAAAGTACAAAATTGTACCTTTAGGGCTACAATGGTACAAAGGTACAAATTTGTACCCTTGTGATTTGTACCTTAAGAGACCAGTTTTGTACCTTTGGTGACAATTTTGTACCTTTATTTAACAGTATAAAAATTGACCCTTCAAAAAGAGTATAAAATTGGCTTTGACAGCGTACAATCATTGACTATAATGAGATATATATATTTTACACACACACACACTGAATTAAAATCAGAATTTATTAAATCCTTTTCATTTTCACATTTTACAACATTTCATTTGAAACACATTTTTAACCATTCCATATGAGTCCATCTTGCCGGGTGTTAAAAAGTAACACTGAAGCAGTGTTAAAGTTAATGAGATAATTGATTAATGATTGAGTGATGACTGACAATTAGTGGAGACACCTGATGATAATAAGCAGAATCACTGAAGAAACAACAAGAGAAAAAGAGAGAGACACAACAACTACAACTGACTTCCAGCCATTAAACATTATTACACTTATTATTAACCAGTTTGATTTGATCAGAGGTGTAAAGTCCAGGGGTCAGAAAGTATAAGTCCTGCCATATTTTTCATTCCACCCACTGAAGCAGCGTTAGAGTTAATGAGATAATTAAGTGATTAATTGAGTGATGATTGAGCATTATTGAAGACACCTGATGATAACAAGCAGAATCACCAAAGGAGAAAATCACAATTTTTAAGACACCATCGTGGAGATGAGTGTTTGCTTTAGTTGAGCTCTTGACCCTTGACTTTTTAATGTTAGATCTTGTTTGAGATGTTAACTGAGTTATAACAGCCAGACAAGCAAAGAGTAATTATAATTTGACCTAAACTCATTTAGAGCCCAATTTCTGAGTTAGATTTACATTATTGATTACAGCAGCACTATGACTCTACAGTAGAAAAATCAACTTTTTCAATATAATCCAAGGAATTTCACAAAAGTTGTTCTGAATAAAACAAAAACGGTGAAAAATCAACAACGGTGACAAGCAACATATTCTGATCAACAGATCAACTCTGAACATTAGAAAACAAGCTACTAAAAAGTCACATAAAAACAGAAAAAAATAAAATAGTGAGAATAAAGGAAATTACTAAAACAATTCAGCTCATAATTTATTCATGCAGCAATGCATGATGGGAGCCATGGATGAATTTTGATTGGTGGCTCCCAGAATGCACTGCAACATGCTTTATGATGGCCACCACTGTTGAGATTCACAGGATGATTCTTGATGTCTGTGTCTCTAAATGAAAGCAATTTTTTTTTTTTTTTTTTTCAGAACACCTTTTGCAAAACCCCTCAAGGTATATTGTATAAGCTGATCTTGTGCTGTAGGATCACAGTGCTGCTGTAATCAATAATGTAAATCTAACTCAGAGATTGAGCTCTAAATGAGTTCAGTGATTCAGATCAAATAATGATTATGTGAAAACATAACCAACAACACCTGATCATCTTTTAACTTTGCTTGTCTGGTTGCTTTTAATGCAGTTAAAACTGCCCAAACAAAATCTAACATTAAAAAGTCAAGGGTCAAGAGCTCAACTAAAACAAACCCTGACCTCGATGATGGTAACTTAAAAATTGTGATTTTCTCCTTTGGTGATTCTGCTTGTTATCATCAGGTGTCTTCAATAATGCTCAATCATAACTCAATTTATCACTTATTTATCTCATTAATGCTTCAGTGGGTGGAATAAAAATATGGCAGGACTTTTACTCTTTGACCCCTGGATTACCCAACTCTGCATGCAAGAACGTTACAACGAGGACATATGGGAAGTTAACAGAATGTCCTATAGTAATGGTCCCCTAAACATTCCCAGAACGTCCTGAATGTTCCCTGAAGGTCCACCAAATAACGTTCCCCAAACCTTAAAAGAACTCCACATCGTGACCGTCTCTGAACATTCTGGGAAAGTTACTAGGTGACAGGTTGTCCCGCTAAAAAATTTACATTCCCAGAACATTCTCAGAATGTCCACTGGTATTAAGGACGTTGTCTATTAACGTTCCCAGAACGTTCAGACGGTCACGATGTGGAGTTCTTTTAACAACGTTCAGGAGTTTTTTGAAGCAACGTTCAGTTAATGTCCTAAATATCCTCATTGTAACGTTCTTATGTAACCATAAAATTAACCAAATTGGAATGTCCCCCTAAAGTCATATAAGGAACCTTGAATTGCAGCACTTTTTAATTACCAAAAGAGGATGTTTTATGTCCCAAATGTTCTGTAAAATTTCAGAATTTTCATCACTTTTAGAGAACTTTTAGACAATGTTGCACAAGGTCACGAGAATGTCGCCTTCTACGTGTGTTTTATAGAAAATAACCAAGTTTGAAGTCACCGTTATGGAGGTGAGCGTTTGCTTTAGATGGGCTCTTGATTTTTGCTCTTTTAATCTTAGATTTTCTTTTTCTTCTCAAAACATGTTTGTTATAACAAAAAACACAGGAGAAAGTTTGATCAAATGCATTTGGTTGTTTAGTGCTGGTGTTTCACTGATCTTCTCCAGAAGTGATTATTAAATGCTAGTTTTACATTTATTACAGGACTTTTTTTTCCTTTTTTTTTTTCTAATTCATTACACAGACATTATACAGAGTTTTGAGCCAAGTCTCTTAGACTCACACAGACATCATGAATCAGCGTACGATCCTCAACAATGGTGACACTAAACAAAAATCTTTTTTGTGACTTTAGAAGCTTGTTTTATGATGTTCAGAGTTAATTTGTATATCTGAAAATGTTGTCACCATTGTTGAGGATCATACGCAGAATCTTGATGTCTGTGTGAATTTATGTGACGCTGTTTGAATAGTTTCTGCATAAGGATAAAAACTTTAAAAATATCAAAGTAGGACAGGTCAACCAAGTCAAACGTGCACGGAAATGATACAGATGCCAAATGAGCCTCAGCAGAACAACAGTGAACGGCGAACATTATATATAGCTTACGTAAATGTTTCTCAGCTGGTGGGTTGCAAGACTGCGCACCACTTTTCAATCACGCGCAAATATGGCACACTGTATATAATATTACTCACTATAAATAAAGCGACAAAGAAACTACGAGCGTGCAACGTTGTAGTTCTGTCGTCTATTAATCATGAAATAACCAAAAAGGCGATTAAAGCTGGGTTAAAAAATGCATGTGCATGCATGTATGAAGGGCCTATATATATATCATTTATATATATATACATTTTTGCAAAATCTGCAAAAATGTCAACAATTCTGTGTTTTTCTGTCAATATGGGGTGCAGTGTGCACATTAATGAGGAAAAAAAATGAACTTAAATGATTTTAGCAAATGGCTGCAATATAACAAAGAGTGAAACATTTAAGGGGGTCTAAATACTTTCTGTACCCACTGTATATACCCACACACATATATACATCACATGTCTCTGGACTAAAATATTCTGCTAAGTGAGATCACAATATAAGGATCAAGCTGATATGTCATTTTTAATGCATAAATTTGAGAATGTGCATTTATACTAGAAGATCCTAATTTTGCGTTAATTTATAAAGTACAAACAAAAATGTATCACATTTAAATGCATAAAATAATTAATTTTACATTCTGGCATAAATGTGCTGTTGACTTCTGCTTCCACATCAGCAACTGGGAATTCAAAAGAGAACTTTTTTTTTCTTTGTACTGAGTTTAATTTAGGTATGATAGAACTGTTGCAATTATTAATTTTGACAAAATATAAAGTTAAACATAACTCATAATTCACTCAGAATTGTTGAAGTTCATTGATTATACATACAATTCAATGAAAGTTGAATAATCCTTAAAGTATACAGTACGTAGTTATCTGCATGTCTCATCCATGGAAATGCAACAATGGAGAGCAAGCTATTGGGGCTTTGAGAACCAGAACAAGCTGACTGAACACGTTAAAATTTATAATTTATAATAAGTGAGGAATGATTAAAAAAATGGTCAAATTCACTCAGCATTTCATGATCTAATTCAGTGGTTCCCAACCACATTCCTGGAGGACTCCCAACACTGCACATTTTCCATGTCTCCTTTGTCTGACACACCCATTTCTGGTCTTGGAGTCTCTGCTAATGAATTGATGACTTGATTCAGGTGTGCTTGATCAAGGAGACATGCAAAATGTGCAGTGTTGGGGGTCCTCCAGGAATGTGGTTGGGAACCACTGATCTAATTCACTATATCAATTACAATTAAATACAAATTAAGTGTATTCAGTTGTGTTGTAGGCACATTCCATTATAGTCAGACTCATTTTTATGTTGAAATAATGAAGATTTCACCCTAGACTGGTTGCTGGCCCCTGCCTTGCCACCCCTATGAAAAAATCCTGGCTCCGCCACTGGTTTAATGTTCCGTTTCTGTTATCTGAGTTTTGTGAGGTTATCATTGTGCTGGAGAGTAGAGCCTGTGCTTCAGTCAGTGATGATCCAGAAACACTGATTATCTGCTGCATGTTGCTTTATTCAAAGACAGTAACTGTGTAGTTGCTGATGCAGTGATACAGCAGCTACATTAGCTCATGCATGTTCTGTTGTCAACTAATGATTTACTGCAAAAGATTTGCAATTTAAAGAAAAGGTTTCATAATATTAATCCAGGAATTACCTGTAAAATCTTTTTTTTTATATATATAAGACCTTTAAGAAAACTTTTATTAGTCAATTTAGCTCTAATTTTCAGTTAAATTTTGTGACAAAGGCAGCACCCAGCCAGCAGAGCCATGTGGGGCCCAAATGGGTTTGACCTGGGCTATCTAACTGGGACCCAGCCAGTTTTGCACCCAGTTTCCATGTAGGCCCCACATGGATTTGCCCAGATGAAATGAACACTGCTTAGTGTGCACACTACAGGCTGTTTAATGTAACACTTAATCAGTGTTGGAGGTAATGAGATAATTAAGTGATTGAATAATGATTTTGTATTAGTGAAGAACACCTGCTGTTAACAAGCAGAATCACTGAAGGAAAGAGAAACACAAGAACTACTTCCAGCCACAGCCTTGGATGAAATCAACTGAAGATAAAATACATTACATCTCTCAAGATCTGATTAAACAACTCCACAAACAACATTAGCTTCACTTATTACTAACCAGACTGACTTTATTTCTGTCAGACATCTACAGAAGTTCGTATTAAGAATTAAGAAGAGGCTTAGATGTTGATTACTTATTTGAAAGTATAGTTTGATTTGATGTTACCATTGTGGCGATCAGTGTGTGCTTTAGTCAGGCTCTTGACTTTTTAGCATTAGTTTTTCTCTTGACAGCTGTGTCTGTTTGTTATGGCGAGACAGCAAGAGAAAATATATCAGATACTGTAAGCTGATTGATGTTAAGAATATAATCATCATATATTGGCTTAACTCATTGATATTATGTGGAGGTTTATACGGGTAGTATGTTATTAATTCTGTTTTGTTATGATTCTACAGCAAGAGAATAATAGAATTTAATCAGAACATCAAAAGATTTATAAAACACCATTTACATATTTTGGGCTCCTGTGAGTTTTACTCGCACACAGACATCAAGAATCAGCATATGAATCTCAACAATGGTGACATGCTTCAATGGTGCAATGCATTCTGAGTGCATCATACGAAACTTATCCATGGCTCCCAGAATGCATTGCACCATTGAAGTATGTCACCATTGTTGAGATTCATATGCTGATTCTTGATGTCTGTGTGCGAGTAAAACTCACAGGAGCCCAAAATATGTAAATGGTGGGTTATAAATCTTTTGATGTTCTGATTAAGTTCTATTATTCTCTTGCTGTAGAATCATAACAATAAAACAGAATTAATAACATACTACCCGTATAAACCTCCCATGTAATATCAATGAGTTAAGCCAATATATGATGATTATATTCTTACAAAAAATGTAGGGAAACGACACCTCTGGCCTTTCCGTTGGGTCGTTTGTCTAGTTACGAATACTGTATGGACAATCCGGTTACGTTTTTCAATGTATCTGGCTCTATCGAGTGGCAGAAGTGAATCTAGGTACGTTATAATGGTTTAACACCATACTTTTCCAGTCAGGGAGAAAGGATTGTTTTCCCCGACGCCACACCCCCAGCTATGACACGACACCGACCAAGAGTGCTTCTCAATATCTCTCCTCGTTCCCTCGCTCCTCTATCCTCCATCCTATGACCCGAACACAGCCATCTTGAAGGACATCTCAATTCTCTAACTGCACCATGAGGAGGTGAAACGAGGAGTGAGGACCTTCCTGAGGAGTCATGAGTGAGGATACACAGGTGCATCCTTTGCGGAAGTCTTTCTCGACGAAAAACCTGACGGACGTAGGCCTATACATTCTCCTCCCCTTCATATCTGTCACAATAATATAAATGTATGCTTTACTTTTGCAGTTTAAATAAACTTTACATCTCACATATTTCAACAAGGCATCTTGCTTTATATATATATATATATATATATATATATATATATATATATATATTATTTAACAACCAAACTTTAACAACATGTGGGTAGATCCCTCTAGTGCAACTGATGACGCTTTGAAGGGAGCGAGGATATCATTTCACTTGATTCAATTGCCCTGTCCTAAATAAATATCCACACTTGTGGTCTTGGCTACTTGACAGCTCATGCACGAGACAGCACTCTCAGAAAAAAAGTACATAATTGTACCTTTAGGGGTACAATGGTACAAATTTGTACCCTTGTGATTTGTACCTTAAGAGACCAGTTTTGTACCTTTATTTAACAGTACAAAAACTGACCCTTCGAAAAGGGGACAAAATTGGCTTTGACAGCATACAATCGTTGACTATAATGAGATATATATTTTACACACACACACTGAATTAAAATCAGAATTTATTAAATCCTTTTTCACATTTTACAACATTTCATTTGAAACACATTTTTAAACATTCCATATGAGTCCATCTTGCCGGGTGTTAAAAAGTAACACTGAAGCAGTGTTAAAGTTAATGAGATAATTGATTAATGATTGAGGGATGATTGACAATTAGTGGAGACACCTGATGATAATAAGCAGAATCATTGAAGGAAAAAGAGAAAAAAGGTGTTAATGTTTTAAGGAATGTTTCATTTCAATGTTTCATTTTAAGAATAATACATTATGCACTAAAGCTTCAGTGTTTAAACACACACAGACATCAAGAATCAGCATCTGATTCTCAAGAACGGTGACGATAAATAAATACAAAATACTGACAAACAGATCAACTCTGAACATCACAAAACAAGCTACTGTCACAACAAAACAACAGAAAAATAAAAGCAAACATGATCAATCTACGAAAATTACAGGACAATTCAGCTGCATAATTTATTCATGCAGCAGTGCATGATGGGAGCCATGGATGAGTTTTGATTGGTGGCTCCCATCATGCACTGCAACATGAAGAACTTTGTTTGATTGTCACCATTGTTGAGGGTCATGTGCTGATTCTTGATGTCTGTGTGTGTTTCAAAAAAAAAATCCTTAATATTATAAAAGCTCTGCTGGATCTCAAGCGGTAAAAGAGTTACTATAAAGAAACAATATAACATCTATATCACCAGTTAATACTGGATGTTACAAACAAATTTGGCCATTTTACAATGAGAAAACACAACCATTATGACTGTGCTTCCCAAAGCATTGTAAACCTAAATTAAGTGATCAACTTTGACTCACAGGACTTTTGGGAAACACAGCCCAGATCATAGTTTCTCTGGCCATAACAAATGTGCTTTACAAACACAAAGTTGGAGCAGCCAGAGATAAATTAATGTTAATAGAGTCAAGAGCCCAGCTAAAGGAAATGCTTTTCACCATCATGGTGACTTCAAACTAAACTTTCATTAAAACATTAACATCTAAACATCTGTCAATTCTCAATAAGAACTTTTGTTGATGTGTGACAGAAATCAAATCAAACTGGTTAATAATAAGTGTAATAATGTTTAATGGCTGGAAGTCAGTTGTAGTTGTTGTGTCTCTCTCTTTTTCTCTTGTTGTTTCTTCAGTGATTCTGCTTATTATCATCAGGTGTCTCCACTAATTGTCAATCATCACTCAATCATCAATCAATTATCTCATTAACTTTAACACTCCTTCAGTGTACTTTTAACACCCGGCAAGATGGACTCATATGGAATGTTTAAAAATGTGTTTCAAATGAAATGTTGTAAAATATGAAAATGAAAAGGATTTAATAAATTCTGATTTTAATTCAGCATGTGTGTGTGTGTGTGTGTAAAATATATATATCTCATTATAGTCAACGATTGTACATTGTCAAAGCCAATTTTGTACCCTTTTTGAAGGGTCAATTTTTGTACTGTTAAATAAAGGTACAAAATTGTCTCCAAAGGTACAAAACCTTGAATACTGCTTCTGAGTGGTATTCGAGGCTAATCGTATCCCATCATGCATTATGTTCCAAAACTCACGTGCCCTGAAATCACGAGATGTCAAGGAAAACATACGAATGTAAGTTAAATTAATTATATAATACATATAATTTGGTAGTAAAATATAAAGTATTGTGCATTTTATTGATGTAAAGATGAGTAGGCTGTGTGTATTTTGTACAACAATTGCAACTTTTTATCACTTAAAGAAGCACCACAATTTATTAAAATAGACTATTTAAAATAGTCTCTTCTGTTAGTTACATAGCGACCACTGAATAGACATTTAGAAGTGTATTTTAAAATGCAAAGTATTGAAAATGATCAAAAGTTCTACACACACTTGCGGTCTTCATGCACACTTGAACACTTGGGCTAAAAACAGGAATACATCATGTAAGTAGACAAGTCGTCAAGTGCAAAGACTGCAAGTGTGGGTATTTGGACAGAGCTAATTCCTCCATCCTCGTGTCCTCCCCTCGCATCCTGAAAGGGTGGAGCTAAGATGCGAGTATAGGAAACGAGGATGCATGAATAAGAATTGAAAAGCACTCAGATTCTATTGTTGATGTCTGTGTGTGTCTAAATGATCACAACTCTCTGAAATGGGCTTCTGCAGGGTGGGATGTGTGCAGACATAAATGTCTTACAATTATCAAATAAAAACACACTGCAAAATACAAATGATAATGGAGTTCTGTCGAATATGAATATATTAGATAAGAGACAATAACAAGCTTGAATGTCTTACCATGATTGATTGAGCACAAGAGCAAAAAGGGCATAATTAGAGGTTTCATTTTCGTCACTTCTACTTAAAATATCACCGCAGCTTCTGATACACAATATTGCTCTGGTCCTCCTCTGCGTCGACGCCAAAGTGAAAGTAATATTTTGGTATGATCAGGCTAGGCTACTGCACTGCTGCGCGATGACGCACTGACGCTTCGTCACGTTCTTTAACCCTTTGACGCGTATACGATCACATAAATAGTGCAAATAGTTGATAAGATTTTGTAAAGTTTACGATGCTTTTTTGGAGGGCGTCCCCTAAACGCAGTCCTCGATTGTGTCCTCGCGTACGGTGTCTATAAATAACAATAGGATATGTCCACATTGTTTTATCACTAACACATTTCACTTCCATTCATAAGCAATAATGAGGAATTATACATGAAATGTCTTTCCGAGGTAGTGTAAAAAATTAAAGAGAAGCTATATTTTCACCTTTTTTCCTCAGACAAATGAATGCTGTATAATGTCGTTCTTTTGCTTTACTGTAGTCGCTGTTGTTTAGTTAAAGTGAAAGTAATAAACTGGGAACCCTATATGGACTACACTGTAAAAAAAAAAAAAAAAAAAAAAAAAAAAATCCCGTAAAAAACGGTATTTTTCTGGCAGTACACTGTAAAAAAAGTCAGTAAAATATACAGCAAAACACCGTCAAATTCCAATGGAGCGTAAAACCAAAAACTTCCTTTTACTGTATTAAATAGATTGAATAACCGTTAATTGTGAGACTGGATAAAACTTTGTTTTTTACTGTAATAAAATGTTGAAATTATAAATATTTTCTGTGAAAACAATAAATATGCATACATTTTACAATTAAATATTGTAATGTTGAAAATGTCTAAAAACCTTAGATTTTATGGTATTATTTGAGTAAAACTACATCTTTTGGGGTTGTGAACATTGAATTCACAGTAAAAAATCTGTAGATTTTTAAGCAAACAAAACATTCATTTTTACAGAAGCAAGATGTTAAAAAATCCCACTAAACACTGGACGTCGGATAGACGTGCAGATCATGTCTACATTAGGTCCGTCGGTCCATGACCATTTCTGAACATCTATTCGACGTCCAAACTACACAGTTAAAAAAAACCTGTCAAATTTACGGTAAAATACCGGCAGCTGTGGTTGCCAGGAATATACCGTGAAAAAAATGTGGAATCTGTAAAAGACAATACGGTATACTGGTTTTGTAACCCTAAATTTTACAGTAGACAACGTATTTTTTTTACCAAAATCATGGTAGAAAAAAACAAATATATTTGTCAATTATACAGGTCCACTATTTGGACGTCCAACCATGACCCAACTTGGACGTCATCTTGACGTTCAACATTTGACCTTTGAACGGGGTAATTTTTTTGGACGTCAATAACAGATGCAGGAAATTGACATGATTAATATGTAATATTTGTTTTATAGGGCCTATCAACATGATTAATACACGAAGAGCTCAGATGCAAAAGCCTAAGTGCCATCTGAAATTTTCTTCTAGAATTATCATTTTTATCAAGCTTGTTATTTAATTGTCATTTAAGTGAAAGTACTTAACTATACCACAGCAAAATCCCCAGTGTTAAATTAACACCCAAAGTGAACATATGAGTCCATCTTACCGGGTGTTAAAAAGTAACACTGAAGCAGTGTTAAAGTTAATGAGATGATTGATGATTGAGTGATGATTGACAATTAGTGGAGACACCTGATGATAATAAGCAGAATCATGAAGAAACAACAAGAGAAAAGAGAGAGACACAACAACTACAACTGACTTCCAGCCATTAAACATTATTACACTTATTATTAACCAGTTTGATTTGATTTCTGTCACACAACAAAATTCTTACTGAGAATGAACAGATGTTTAGATGTTAATGTTTGAATGAAAGTTTAGTTTGAAGTCACCATGATGGTGAAAAGCATTTCCTTTAGCTGGGCTCTTGACTCTATTAACATTAATTTATCTCTGGCTGCTCCAACTTTGTGTTTGTAAAGCACATTTGTTATGGTCAGAGAAACTATGATCTGGACTGTGTTTCCCAATAGTGATGTGAGCAAAGTTGATCAATTTAGGTTTACAATGCTTTGGGAATCACAGTCATGATGGTTTTGTTTTGATGACATTCTCTTTGTGAAATGGTCAGATTCATTGGTGACATCCAGTATTGTCAGTCATAGATGTTATATTATTTCTTTTCAGTAAATGTGTTACCACTTGAAATTCAGAAGAGCTTTTATAATCTGAAGACTCAAGAAAAAAAAACACACACACAGACATCAAGAATCAGCATATGATTCTCAAGAACGGTGACGATAAATAAATACAAAATACTGACAAACAGATCAACTCTGAACATCACAAAACAAGCTACTGTCACAACAAAACAACAGAAAAATAAAGCAAACATGAACAATCTACGAAAATTACAGGACAATTCAGCTGCATAATTTATTCATGCAGCAATGCATGATGGGAGCCATGGATGCGTTTTGATTGGTGGCTCCCATCATGCACTGCAACATGAAGCACTTTGTTTGATTGTCACCATTGTTGAGGGTCATATGCTGATTCTTGATGTCTGTGTTTTTTTTTTTTTCTGTTCTTCAGATTATAAAAGCTCTTCTAGATTTCAAGTGGTAACAGATTTACTAAAAGAAATTATAACATCTATATGACTGACAATACTGGATGTCACCAATGAATCTGACCATTTCACAAAGAGAATGTCATCAAAACAAAACCATCATGACTGTGATTCCCAAAGCATTGTAAACCTAAACTGATAACCTTTGGTTCACATCACTATTGGGAAACACAGCCCAGATCATAGTTTCTCTGACCATAAAAAATGCTTTACAAACACAAAGTTGGAGCAGCCAGAGATAAATTAATGTTAATAGAGTCAAGAGCCCAGCTAAAGGAAATGCTTTTCACCATCATGGTGACTTCAAACTAAACTTTCATTCAAACATTAACATCTAAACATCTGTTCATTCTCAGTAAGAACTTTTGTTGATGTGTGACAGAAATCAAATCAAACTGGTTAATAATAAGTGTAATAATGTTTAATGGCTGGAAGTCAGTTGTAGTTGTTGTGTCTCTCTCTTTTCTCTTGTTGTTTCTTCAGTGATTCTGCTTATTATCATCAGGTGTCTCCACTAATTGTCAATCATCACTCAATCATCAATCAATTATCTCATTAACTTTAACACTGCTTCAGTGTTACTTTTTAACACCCGGTAAATGGACTCATATGTTCACTTTGGGTGTTAATTTAACACTGGGGATTTTGCTGTGGTATAGTTAAGTACTTTCACTTAAATGACAATTAATAGGTAATTTGCATTGCCATTTAAGTGAAATTATTGAACTTAAATATACAAGCTTGATAAAAATGATAATTCTAGAAGAAAATTTCAGATGGCACTTAGAGGCTTTTGCATCTGAGCTCTTCGTGTATTAATCATGTTGATAGGCCCTATAAAACAAATATTACATATTAATCATGTCAATTTCCTGCATCTGTTATTGACGTCCAAATGACGTCCAAAAAAATTACCCCGTTCAAAGGTCAAATGTTGAACGTCAAGATGACGTCCAAGTTGGGTCATGGTTGGACGTCCAAATAGTGGACCTGTATAATTGACAAATATATTTGTTTTTTTCTACCATGATTTTGGTAAAAAAATACGTTGTCTACTGTAAAATTTAGGGTTACAAAACCAGTATACCGTATTGTCTTTTACAGATTCCACATTTTTTTCACGGTATATTCCTGGCAACCACAGCTGCCGGTATTTTACCGTAAATTTGACAGTTTTTTTTTAACTGTGTAGTTTGGACGTCGAATAGATGTTCAGAAATGGTCATGGACCGACGGACCTAATATAGACATGATCTGCACGTCTATCCGACGTCCAGTGTTTAGTGGGATTTTTTAACATCTTGCTTCTGTAAAAATGAATGTTTTTGTTTGCTTAAAAATCTACAGATTTATACTGTGAATTCCAATGTGCACAACCCCAAA
This sequence comes from Ancherythroculter nigrocauda, assembly GCA_036281575.1. Lineage (NCBI taxonomy): Eukaryota > Metazoa > Chordata > Actinopteri > Cypriniformes > Xenocyprididae > Ancherythroculter > Ancherythroculter nigrocauda. Next base: position 56,108,050 of record VTFQ01000002.1, on the reverse strand, counting down.
AGATGTAGTTTTACTCAAATAATACCATAAAATCTAAGGTTTTTAGACATTTTCAACATTACAATATTTAATTGTAAAATGTATGCATATTTATTTGTTTTCACAGAAAATATTTATAATTTCAACATTTTATTACAGTAAAAAACAAAGTTTTATCCAGTCTCACAATTAACGGTTATTCAATCTATTTAATACAGTAAAAGGAAGTTTTTGGTTTTACGCTCCATTACCGTTGGAATTTGACGGTGTTTTGCTGTATATTTTACTGACTTTTTTTACAGTGCAGGAATTTACCGTAAAATGTATCTGGTCAAAATAAAATGCTGTAATTTGTTATACAATTTCACTGTGTTTTTTACTGTCAAAGGTTTTAATAAGGTTTAACATATTTCTGTTATTTTTACAGTTATTTACCATAATAGGGTCTATTAAAAAATGACCGTGATTTAACAGTAAAAGACTGTAAAAATGAAATGTAAAAATGAGTTCAGTGATTCAGATCAAATAATGATTATGTGAAAACATAACCAACACCTGATCATCTTTTCTGTTTGCTTGACTCGCTGTTACAACAGCCCACAAAAATCTAATATTAAAAAGTCAAGGTTCAAGAGCCAAACTAAAGCAAACACTCATCTCCACGATGGTGGCTTAAAAATTGTGATTTTCTCCTTTGATTCTGCTTGTTAACAGCAGATCACCTTCCTGACACATTTACTGTGTTAAAATCATTGACTCAGTGAATGTGTCAGAATTAACACAACAAGTGTCGTCCCTAAACTAAGATTGAACACATTTTGAGTCAGTTTTAACACATCCTTTCTAAGAGTGTGTATTGCATTCATTTTAACTGGTCAAAAATAGCACATCTATGACACAAATTGTGTGATTTATGACACATTAGTGTGTTAAATATTTTAACACATTGCCTGTGTTAAGAAGAATAACACACTGGTTGAGTTAAAAAAAGTAACACAAAATGTGTTGTCCTTAACTAGACACACGGATGTGTTAAGATATAACACAGGTTGTGTGTTTTAACACAACCTGTGTTATATCTGAACACACCGTGTGTTAAGTCATCCACCAGTGAAGAAAGAGGCACAAACTTGCTTAACGGCTTGCGGAGTGACGTAGCAGCAATGTGATTGGATGATAGTTAACACATGTTGTGTTGGACACAGTGTCGTTTCTCTCTCTCTCACACACACACATTAGTGTGTTAAATATTTTATGCCTGTATTAAGAAAAAATAACACACTGGTTGAGTTAAAATTAACACACAAATGTGTTATCCTTAACTAGACACACAGGTGTGTTAAAATATAACACAGGTTATCTGTTTTAAGAGTGTATAAATAAGATATTATCACTAACATGCAGACAGAAATGGTAAAAACATTTATAGGAATGATAAAACGGCTTTTCAACACAGTCTACGTTTGAATTCGACCGATTCGACTCTTGCTTTGGAATTTCAGAATGACCATAGCATTTCAGATGCGATGAGTCCGAAGATTATTCCAGTTATGAATTAATTATTCTGTCTTTTTTAATGCATTTTTATTCCTAATAAATTTACTATAAGTTTCTTCTCTAAATATTTTTTCCATCACGTTTTGTGCATTTTATTTCGTTGAATGGGACTCTTCCCCCCCCACAAAAAAAAACCAAAACAAAAAAAAAAAACAAGGGGGGCCCGTAAAAAAATTTGCATATGGGCCCGGGGCTGACTTGCTATGCCACTGCTTTGTGCCTTTATAAAACAGCAATAGACAGTGATTAAGTAGCATATATATATATCTATATTATATAATATATATATATATAGTCTGTGCTGTGCGTGTTTTAAATAGAAGTGCGCACATTTACTCACGCGATCAGCTGGTTTATTTTAGAGTGCATTTGTTACAATATATGGAAATTACATGAATCATGAATAATATAATATCAAAATATTATTATTTATTATTTTATTAATAATTGTTTGGCATCCTAAAACACAATGTAAACTGAGACTTTATATCACAACTAAAAAGATGTTTGAACCCTCTTTCATGTCCAGGTACAAGTCAATGTTGTTTCTTTGGTCTGCATGGGCTTAAGCTCTTAAGTTTTGAGCTCTCAAAATGCACCAGATTGATGCATTTAACCTTAAAATGTACAAAATTTTCTCCCGGGGGGGGCATGCCCCCGGACCCCCCTAGAGGACATACACCCAACAAACTTTTACAAATTACAATCCCAAATAATGTACATTTTCTGAAACAACAATACTACAGCAAAAGCTCCTTTCACGTCAGTAAAGCTGCTAACAGAAATTGAAATGTCATTGGACAAATATAAATTTGGGCTAAGCCCCGATGTTTACAATGTCTGGCTCCACATGTGGGCGGTCATTACACGCCCCTTTTAGCCGATTGGTCACTCAAATGAGCCTGTGACGTCATCATCAGTTCGTTCAACAAATAACAGTCCTCTGCTGCTATATCAGTATGTCGTATATGGCTTTGTTCTGTGCAACATAACGCGTATTTCACAGAAATATTTATTTCAGAAATGTTAATCAGCACGCAGGCTGTTGTAATGCTGTTTGTAGTTTAATATGCATGGTGAAACTGCGCTACCCACACACAGAGGAGTGGATGAGAAGCACAGATAAAAAAAAAAAAAAAAACTAGGCCTACAGTTTTTATTTTATTCTATTATTGTTGAAGTTGCAATAAATAAGCTAAGTAATGTAAGCAATTAAAAAAAAACGCCCACACTGTAAAAAAATACAGACCATTACCTGTAAATTTACATTTATTTTTAACAGTGCATGGGGACCACTACATAGCTATTTTAGTCATGAAAAAAATGATATATAAACGTTAAGCCAAAACGAAACAGAAACCGGCATTATAACCTACACTGTAAAAAAAAAATCCCGTTAAAAAACGGTAAATTTCTGGCAGCAGGGGCGCCAGAAAATGTCTGTTTAAAAACAGAAAAATACTGTCAAAAAAAAAAAACATAGATAAACTCTAAAAAAATCACGTGAAAAGACAGTAATTTTCTGGTAGCAGGGGCGCCAGAAAAATACCAAAATAATGGAAAATAACTGTTATTTTAATACATTAAATAAGACATTTATTTTCCGTTTTTTATGGTATTTTTCTGGCGCCCCTGCTGCCAGAAAATTACCGTCTTTTCACAGGATTTTTTTATTGTAAAGAACTCATGCTGAAGTAACGCAGGGTTTATAATGTAATGTATGAACAGAGGTGGACATTCCAGGGGTCAGAAAGTAAAAGTCCTGCCATATTTTATCTCATCCACTGAAGCATTAATGAGATAATTAAGTGATAAATTGAGTGATGATTGAGCATTATTGAAGACATCTGATGATAAAAAGCAGAATCACCAAAGGAGAAAATCACAATTTTTAAGTTACCATCATCGAGGTCAGGGTTTTTTTAGTTGAGCTCTTGACCCTTGACTTTATAGTATTAGATTTTGTTTGGGCAGTTTTAACTGCATTAAAACCAAACAGACAAGCAAAGTTAAAAGACAATCAGGTGTTGGTTATGTTTTCTCAAAATCATTATTTGATCTGAATCACTGAACTCATTTAGAGCCCAATCTCTGAGTTAGATTTACATTATTGATTACAGCAGCACTGTGATTCTGCAGCACAAGATCAGCTTTATCAATACAATTTTTTTTTTTTTTTTTAGAGTTCTGATTTAAAAAAAAAAAAAAAAAAAAAGCAGAGCTCATTTAAACACACAGACATCAAGAATCATCCTGTGAATCTCAACAGTGGTGGCCATCATAAAGCATGTTGCAGTGCATTCTGGGTGCCACCAATCAAAATTCATCCATGCCTCCCATCATGCATTGCTGCATGAATAAATTATGAGCTGAATTGTCTTAGTAATTTTCTTTATTCTCACTATTAAAATTTTGCTGTTTTTCTGTGACTTTTTAGTAGCTTGTTTTCTAATGTTCAGAGTTGATCTGTTGATCAGAATATGTTGCTTGTCAACGTCTTGATGTCTGTGTGTGCCTAATATATATATATATATATATATATATAAATATATTTTATATATATTTAAAAAAAGTTGTCCTTACCACAAAAAAAAAAAAAAAAAAAATATATATATATATATATATTATATATAGTGATAAGGACAACTTTAAAAAAAAAAAAATCTGTATTGTAAAGCTGATCTTCTGCTGTAGAATCACAGTGCTGCTGTAATCAATAATGTAAATCTAACTCAGAGATTGAGCTCTAAATGAGTTCAGTGATTCAGATCAAATAATAATTTTGAGAAAACATAACCAACAACACCTGATCATCTTTTCTCTTTGCTTTTCTGGTTGGTTTTAATGCAGTTAAAACTGCCTAAACAAAATCTAATATTAAAAAGTCAAGGGTCAAGAGCTCAACTAAAACAAACCCTGACCTCGATGATGGTAACTTAAAAATTGTGATTTTCTCCTTTGGTGATTCTGCTTGTTATCATCAGGTGTCTTCAATAATGCTCAATCATCACTCAATGAATCACTTATTTATCTCATTAATGCTTCAGTGGGTGCAATAAAAATATGGCAGGACTTTTACTCTTTGACCCCTGGATTACCCACCTCTGCAAATAACCAGTCTTAACTGCAAAATAATGTTTGTTATTAGTTTATTTTATAAAAAGCCAAAAACAGTTTTAAAACTAGTAATGGTTTCAATTACAGCAGTATACTAAATATACAGATACAACAAAGAAAAAAGTTACAGTGGAATAATAATTAAACAGTCTGCCTTCAAAACCTGACCACTGGTCGACAGATGAATTACAAGGAGTCATAAAAATCAAACAATTAAACAAAGCAGGAAAGAGTGAGTGTTCTTAAAGTCCGTGTGACACTGATGCAAATTTCTGTGCAAGTGAATGGAGGGAGATTGAAGAATGTTCTCCATGTATGTCTTCTAGTCATAGTCTGCAGTTTCAGTTCAGAGTGTAAGAACCTTTTGAATAAGGGTGTCAAACTCAGGGATGGAGCTAAACTCTGCAGGACAGTGGCCCTACAGAAACTAATTAAACACACCTGAACCAGCTAAACGTTAGCTGTGTCCCAATTCAGGGTCCGCGCACTTCGAAGTGCATGAAAGGGGTGGGGTTTTGGAGTGGAGGGTTGCCAGGTCTGCGCAACAAAAACCATCCCAAAAATAGTGTAATCACAGCACAAATGTAAAAGTATCCCAATCCCAGACATGGCAACAATGAGCCGAGCGTCGTTACATGGCTCGCGACTGTGTGACAGACAGCTGACAGTTGACGTTTATGTGTGCATTTTAAAGTTTTATGACTTTCTATTGGGTTTTGACATGCTTCACTGCCGGCGACGACGGGACACTGGACCAAAATATGTATGGTTAAAATAGGTAATGTTAGTTTTATATCGTTAGCAAGTTAACCTTGTTTGTTTTTTTATATTAAATTATGTTAAATTTATGTTAACTGTGAAAATATATACATTCATATTTATACATTTACTCTGTATTTAAGTCTGAATTTAAAGTACAGTACTTTAGGATTTTATTCAACTGCACTCCATCTCAGTCGTTGTTTATGATGTTCAACCTAAGTTCTGTTGTAAACAGTTAACCTTTGTAAACAAAGGTACTTTATGTAATGTAAAGAACGATGTATTTTAATGTAAAAATATTTAATTTACATGATGAAAAAATGATTGTATATGATGTATATGTATAATGTTTCATGTAAAATTATAAGTTGCATAAAAGAAATAAACAATAAACAGAACAATTATTTTATTTACAGACGTGAACATGCGTAAAAAAAAACAAATTATCGAACAGAAATTATAGTAATTACAAATTACTCTGGCTATTTTACAAATAAATTACTTTACAAATATAATGTATACGCATTTCATTTTTAACTTACTGTCAGAGGTGGACATTCCAGGGGTCAGAAAGTAAAAGTCCTGCCATATTTTTATTCCACCCACTGAAGCATTAATGAGATAAATAAGTGATTAATTGAGTGATGATTGAGCATTATTGAAGACACCTGATGATAACAAGCAGAATCACCAAAGGAGAAAATCACAATTTTTAAGTTACCATCATCGAGGTCAGGGTTTGTTTTAGTTGAGCTCTTGATCCTTGACTGTTTCATATTAGATTTTGTTTGGGCTGTTTTAACTGCATTAACACCAACCAGACAAGCAAAGTTAAAAGATGATCAGGTGGTGTTGGTTGTGTTTTTACATAAACATTATTTGATCTGAATCGCTGAATTCATTTAGAGCCCAATCTCTGAGTTAGGTTTACATTATTGATTACAGCAGCACTGTGATTCTGCAGCACAAGATCAGCTTTTACAATACAATTTTTTTTTTTTTTTTTAAGAGTTCCGATTTAAAAAAAAAAAAAAAAAGTGCTCATTTAAACACACAAACATCAAGAATCATCCTGTGAATCTCAACAGTGGTGGCCATCATAAAGCATGTTGCAGTGCATTCTGGGAGCCACCAATCAAAATTCATCCATGGCTCCCATCATGCATTGCTGTATGAATAAATTATGAGCTGAATTGTCTTAGTAATTTCATTTATTCTCACTATTAAAATTTTGCTGTTTTTCTGTGACTTTTTAGTAGCTTGTTTTCTAATGTTCAGAGTTGATCTGTTGATCAGAATATGTTGCTTGTCACCGTTGTTGAGATTCACAGGCTGATACTTGATGTCTGTGTGTGCCTGAAATAATTTTTTTTTTTTTTTTTTTTTGTGATAAGGACAACTTTAAAAAAAAAAAAAATCTGTATTGTATAAGCTGATCTTCTGCAGAATCACAGTGCTGCTGTAATCAATAATGTAAATCTAACTCAGAGATTGAGCTCTAAATGAGTTCAGTGATTGAGATCAAATAATGATTTTGAGAAAACATAACCAACACCACCTGATCATCTTTTAACTTTGCTTGTCTGGTTGGTTTTAATGCAGTTAAAACTGCCCAAACAAAATCTAATACTAAAAAGGCAAGGGTCAAGAACTAAAACAAACCCTGACCTCGATGATGGTAACTTAAAAATTGTGATATTCTCCTTTGGTGATTCTGCTTGTTATCATCAGGTGTCTTCAATAATGCTCAATCACCACTCAATTAATCACTTATTTATCTCATTAATGCTTCAGTGGGTGGAATAAAAATATGGCAGGACTTTTACTTTCTGATCCCTGGAATGTCCACCTCTGGTCGCGAGCCATGTAACGACGCTCGGCTCATTGTTGCCATGTCTGGGATTGGGATACTTTTACATTTGTGCTCTGATTACACTACTTTTGGGATGGTTTTGTTGCGCAGACCTGGCAACCCTCCACTCCAAAACCCCACCCCTTTCATGCACTTCGAAGTGCGCGGACCCTGAATTGGGACACAGCTAATGTCTTTAGGATTGCTAGAAACTTCCAAGGCCGGTGTTCTGGAGCGGGTTGGAGCACTTTGCAGGACAGTGGTCCCCCAGGAGGGACATCATCTGCTTTCTTGAAGTTTCTTCTCAGCTTTTGATCCCTTGGGGTTTATCTTGAAAAGGCATCTGTCAAACAAAACATGAGTAATGAAACAGACTCTACTATAGAACTCTTTTAATAAATTAACATAAAAATATCAGAATAGTGGAAAAGGACACAAAGCGTGTTTGTGGAGGGAATTTGCGAGAGTGAATGTCAGAGGGTCTACGTCTACATTAACCCAGATACTTTTGCATATTTCTCTTTATGTTTTGGCCTTCCTTTCACACTGAGTCCTGAGAAAACATGATCATTTCTGACGTTTAACAGCATGCGCAGGAAGATGATTTAAGAGTCTTCCGACATCTCAGTGTGAAAGAGAAACTTTTGGAAAATGTTGGAACAATAATGTGGTCTAAGAACATCTCAAAATTAAAACAAAGTTTCAAATGTGTCCGGATTAATGTAGATAGAGAGAGTAGATAATGTAGAGAGAGAGTTTCAACTGTTTTGATGTATGAAATTAACTGCTGGATTCGTACCTCTGAAAGAGCTCCAGCGTTGCTCCTTGGCCTATATTTCAGTCTAAACTTAAGTTTTATGAAATTGAATTGCATTCAAATTTTCCATCCATTTGGATTACATAGTTTTTACATAAACAAACTAATAAACTTAATGTGATTCATATTCGTAAGTCATATGTAAATGAAATAGATAAGATTTATCTAATAGTATGCGGAAAACTGCCCAGGTTATATAACACTGCACTGAAAATAATGACTTTGTGGTATGGTAAAATCTATTACATTAATTCATGTAATTTATACATTGTAAAATCAAGATTAAGTTGGTACTATAATATCTTGAGTAAAATTTACACAATTTATTCATGTAATAACATAACTGAGAAGAAAAAGTAAATTGTATCTTATATTTACAAATACTATTTAACTATTTTATAGTCACAGCACATTCACCAAAAAAAACTAAGTAAATTTTAATCTGAAAAAAGCAAAGTGTGTCGGTGCGCTTTTTTTTTTTTTTTTTACAACAAGATCCGGCTTGTAGTGGCAGAGACCGTCCGTAGACATTGGTCTGCGAAGCATCAATGGAAACTTTACAAATCCTGACCGCTGTTGGAAGCTTCGCAACCGCGTGCATTAGATACAGGGCATCCGTACTGTCTCATCGCGCTGCACCGCATATTGTTTACCTTGCTTTTTGACCCATCGCGATGCTCGTCGCATTGCTATAATCTTGTCTTTATTTATTTAATTGTTTGGAAAGTCGTGTTTTTTGTTTGGTTTTGCTACTGAAATAGAAGCACTCACTTAAAACGAGGATGTTTGCTGCTTTTTTTAATAGGCCTATATTTAAATGAACATTTACTTAATTTTATTGTGTATAATCTACTGGGGGATTTATAGTTCCCAGAATGCTTTGCATCGGATTTAATTTGAAGAGAAAATGTTTAATTTGTTTATCTTCATGTGTTTTAAGCAAGATAAATAAGTAAAAGACTTGTTATTATTGTTTAATGTTCTATTAAGGTGGGATTTAGAAAAGTTTTTGTCATGTTGGGAGTTTTGGGGGTTACCGTCGTGGTGACAAGTGGAGCCTGACGTTAGTTTGACGACAGGTTAGACCGGCATGTAAAACAATTACTGAATAAGTAATTGTAAGTAGTAATACTGTTAAAAGTTTTATTCTTACAACATTCTGCTTAGAATGTGTGAGTTTTGCTAAAGTTAGAGTAAAACCAAGGCAAGAATTATTGCAGTGTATATAATAATAATGAGTAATATTAATTTATTAAACTAAGTAATTCAAAATGTGAAATGGATAGACATTATAAAATCTACTTAATTACTTCATAACAGTAAATGTTAAAGATTAATAAAATTTACTTGATATTTTCACATTTTAAATTTTAAATTTACTTAATTACTTTTAATAAATACAACATGCTAAGTTAAATATAATTAAGTAACATTTACTTAATGTCTTCACAAATGTTACATTTAGAGTTAAGTACATTTTACTTGATACTGGCAAGTAAATTGTACTTGATATCACAGCAGTAAAATTTACTTAGAAAAACTGAGTGCAAATTGTTACAATGATTTTATCAAGTAAATCCTACAAGTTGTTTTTATCAGTGTGCTTAGTGTTCATGTGTTTGCGCACTACTGAGTTAAAATATTGAAGCAGTGTCAGAGTTAATGAGATAATTAAGTGATTAATTGAGTGATGATTGAGCATTATTGAAGACACCTGATGATAACAAGCAGAATCACCAAAGGAGAAAATCACAATTTTTAAGTTACCATCGTGGAGATGAGTGTTTGCTTTAGTTGAGCTCTTGTCCCTTGACTTTTTAAAGTTAGATTTTGTTTGGGCTGTTGTAACAGCTAGTGAAGCAAAGAGAAAAGATGATCAGGTGGTGTTGGTTATGTTTTCACATAATCATTATTTGATCTGAATCACTGAACTCATTTAGAGCCCAATCTCTGAGTTAGATTTACATTATTGATTACAGCAGCACTGTGATTCTACAGCACAAGATCAGCTTTATCAATATAATCTGAAAGATTTCTCAAAAAAGCTGATCTTCTGCTGTAGAATCACAGTGCTGCTGTAATCAATAATGTAAATCTAACTCAGAGATTGAGCTCTAAATGAGTTCAGTGATTCAGATCAAATAACGATTATGTGAAAACATAACCAACACCACCTGATCATCTTTTCTGTTTGTTTGACTAGCTGTTACAACAGCCCAAACAAATTCTAACAATAAACAGTCAAGGGTCAAGAGCTCAACTAAAACAAACCCTGACCTCGATGATGGTGGCTTGAAAATTGTGATTTTCTCCTTTGGTGATTCTGCTTGTTATCATCAAGTGTCTTCAATAATGCTCAATCATCACTCAATTAATCACTTATTTATCTCATTAACTTTAACACTGCTTCAGTGGGTGGAATGAAAAATATGGCAGGACTTTTACTTTCTGACCCCTGGTCTTTACACCTCTGCTAAACGATGACTCGCATCATCAACATCTAACCATCAGCACCGGACCACACGTTCTCTTGACATTTATGCCATAACAAAGGCGCTTTATAAACACTCATTTATAGCAGCCGGAACACTCTTGACGTAATGAAACCAAGAACCCAATTAAAGCCAACACTGACCTCAAAGATGGTAACGTCAAATGAATCTCATTAATTCATCAACATCTAGGCCTACACCTCTGTTAATTCTGTAAACTCTGTAATGTTTTGTAGCGTAGTTTGTTTATGTAAAAACTATGTAATCCAAATGGATGGAAAATTTGAATGTAATTCAATTTTTTTTGAGTGAACATATAATGATAGAGAGAAGTTTAGAAAATGTGTGTTTTACCTGCTTATTTTCGCTTCTCGTCCACGAACAGCAGCAATCCTAACGGTCGAGTGACTCCAGTCAGCTCCGCTGCTCCACCGTGTGCTTTGAAGAGACTGTATCCTTGCGCCGGGCAGGAATTCCTTCATTTTGATATTTAAACTCTACATTGTTGAAATGTCCGCGTATTTCAACAAAGAACGTATGATTATATTATATTACGAGATGATATTAGGAAAAGAAATTCGTTACGAAACGAAACATTGAACGCAGCAGAACTACTTTGACAAGCGGAACAGTCAGAGTAGTGATTAAGTCCAATAAAAAAAACGGAAATTTACGTTATTTCACAGTTACATGTTTTTCCACATTATTTTACAGCGGATATGTAAATTTACATTATATTTCTGTGATTTTACAGAATATTCAAAATACAGAAAAAATCTGTAAAATATTAATCAACATTTTATGTAAAATTACACATTATTCTGTAAAATTACAGAACATTTCTTTTAAAAAACAGAAATTTAATGTAATACTAAAATACATGCAATTCCCTGTAAATTTAATAGTGTAAAATAAATTACAGCAAATATCAGTAAAACAACAGGCATTTCAGTGTATAATGACAAAACGGGAAAAATCTGTAAAAAAAAAAAAAAAAAAATACAGACCATTACCTGTAAATTTACATTTATTTTTGACAGTGTACTCAAAACATTTTGAACCACTGAATAATTCAGAGTCACAGACATCAGGAATTGAAGTTTGAATCACAACAATGGTGACAATCAAAAGCTATTCATTGTGGCATGAATAAATTATGTGACTGAATTGCCTGTTTTTTTTTTTTTCTTTAATTCTTACTCTTTGCCTTTATTTTTGATGTTGTTTTTGTGTTGACTTTTAGTAGTGTGTTTTGCGATGTTCAGAGTTGATCTTTTATATTTTTTTGTTCATTGTCACTGTTGTTGAGATTCATATGATGATTCTATGGTAACTACATAATCATGCGTAATTGCATTATATTAATGTATTATAATCGTGTAATAATGCAGGCAGTTTAAATCCAAAATACAAAAAAGTCCACAGTCCATTTTAAATCAATAAAAAGCTGTCACTCTCAGCCCGCTGTTGTCAATTTGTTTCTCAGGCATATTCTGACCATCTTGCGCCTCGCTGTTGACAATTTGTTTCTCAGGCTTATTCTGACCATCTTGCAGCCCGCTGTTGTCAATTTGTTTCTCAGGCATATTCTGACCATCTTGCAGCTCGCTGTTGTCAATTTGTTTCTCAGGCTTATTCTGACCATCTTGCAGCTCGCTGTTGTCAATTTGTTTCTCAGGCTTATTCTGACCATCTTGCAGCCCGCTGTTGTCAATTTTTTTCTCAGGCTTATTCTGACCATCTTGCGCCTCGCTGTTGTCAATTTGTTTCTCAGGCTTATTCTGACCATCTTGCGCCTCGCTGTTGTCAATTTGTTTCTCAGGCATATTCTGACCATCTTGCGCCTCGCTGTTGACAATTTTTTTCTCAGGCATATTCTGATCATCTTGCAGCCCGCTGTTGACAATTTTTTTCTCAGGCTTATTCTGACCATCTTGCGCCTCGCTGTTGACAATTTGTTTCTCAGGCTTATTCTGACCATCTTGCGCCTCGCTGTTGTCAATTTGTTTCTCAGGCATATTCTGACCATCTTGCGCCTCGCTGTTGACAATTTTTTTCTCAGGCATATTCTGATCATCTTGCAGCCCGCTGTTGACAATTTTTTTCTCAGGCATATTCTGATCATCTTGCAGCCCGCTGTTGTCAATTTTTTTCTCAGGCTTATTCTGACCATCTTGCGCCTCGCTGTTGTCAATTTGTTTCTCAGGCATATTCTGACCATCTTGCGCCTCGCTGTTGTCAATTTGTTTCTCAGGCATATTCTGACCATCTTGCAGCCCGCTGTTGTCAATTTTTTTCTCAGGCTTATTCTGACCATCTTGCAGCCCGCTGTTGTCAATTTTTTTCTCAGGCTTATTCTGACCATCTTGCGCCTCGCTGTTGTCAATTTGTTTCTCAGGCTTATTCTGACCATCTTGCAGCCCGCTGTTGTCAATTTTTTTCTCAGGCTTATTCTGACCATCTTGCGCCTCGCTGTTGTCAATTTGTTTCTCAGGCTTATTCTGACCATCTTGCGCCTCGCTGTTGTCAATTTTTTTCTCAGGCATATTCTGACCATCTTGCGCCTCGCTGTTGACAATTTTTTTCTCAGGCTTATTCTGACCATCTTGCGCCTCGCTGTTGTCAATTTGTTTCTCAGGCTTATTCTGACCATCTTGCGCCTCGCTGTTGTCAATTTGTTTCTCAGGCTTATTCTGACCATCTTGCGCCTCGCTGTTGTCAATTTGTTTCTCAGGCTTATTCTGACCATCTTGCGCCTCGCTGTTGTCAATTTGTTTCTCAGGCATATTCTGACCATCTTGCGCCTCGCTGTTGTCAATTTTTTTCTCAGGCATATTCTGACCATCTTGCGCCTCGCTGTTGTCAATTTGTTTCTCAGGCTTATTCTGACCATCTTGCGCCTCGCTGTTGTCAATTTGTTTCTCAGGCTTATTCTGACCATCTTGCGCCTCGCTGTTGTCAATTTGTTTCTCAGGCATATTCTGACCATCTTGCAGCCCGCTGTTGTCAATTTTTTTCTCAGGCTTATTCTGACCATCTTGCAGCCCGCTGTTGTCAATTTTTTTCTCAGGCTTATTCTGACCATCTTGCGCCTCGCTGTTGTCAATTTTTTTCTCAGGCTTATTCTGACCATCTTGCAGCCCGCTGTTGTCAATTTTTTTCTCAGGCTTATTCTGACCATCTTGCGCCTCGCTGTTGTCAATTTTTTTCTCAGGCTTATTCTGACCATCTTGCGCCTCGCTGTTGTCAATTTTTTTCTCAGGCTTATTCTGACCATCTTGCAGCCCGCTGTTGTCAATTTTTTTCTCAGGCTTATTCTGACCATCTTGCGCCTCGCTGTTGTCAATTTTTTTCTCAGGCTTATTCTGACCATCTTGCGCCTCGCTGTTGTCAATTTTTTTCTCAGGCTTATTCTGACCATCTTGCGCCTCGCTGTTGTCAATTTGTTTCTCAGGCTTATTCTGACCATCTTGCAGCCCGCTGTTGTCAATTTTTTTCTCAGGCTTATTCTGACCATCTTGCAGCCCGCTGTTGTCAATTTTTTTCTCAGGCTTATTCTGACCATCTTGCGCCTCGCTGTTGTCAATTTTTTTCTCAGGCATATTCTGATCATCTTGCGCCTCGCTGTTGACAATTTTTTTCTCAGGCTTATTCTGACCATCTTGCGCCTCGCTGTTGTCAATTTGTTTCTCAGGCTTATTCTGACCATCTTGCGCCTCGCTGTTGTCAATTTTTTCTCAGGCATATTCTGATCATCTTGCGCCTCGCTGTTGACAATTTTTTTCTCAGGCTTATTCTGACCATCTTGCGCCTCGCTGTTGACAATTTTTTTCTCAGGCTTATTCTGACCATCTTGCGCCTCGCTGTTGTCAATTTGTTTCTCAGGCTTATTCTGACCATCTTGCGCCTCGCTGTTGTCAATTTTTTCTCAGGCATATTCTGACCATCTTGCGCCTCGCTGTTGTCAATTTGTTTCTCAGGCATATTCTGACCATCTTGCGCCTCGCTGTTGTCAATTTGTTTCTCAGGCTTATTCTGACCATCTTGCGCCTCGCTGTTGTCAATTTTTTTCTCAGGCTTATTCTGACCATCTTGCGCCTCGCTGTTGTCAATTTGTTTCTCAGGCTTATTCTGACCATCTTGCGCCTCGCTGTTGTCAATTTGTTTCTCAGGCTTATTCTGACCATCTTGCGCCTCGCTGTTGTCAATTTGTTTCTCAGGCTTATTCTGACCATCTTGCGCCTCGCTGTTGTCAATTTTTTTCTCAGGCTTATTCTGACCATCTTGCGCCTCGCTGTTGTCAATTTTTTTCTCAGGCTTATTCTGACCATCTTGCGCCTCGCTGTTGTCAATTTGTTTCTCAGGCTTATTCTGACCATCTTGCGCCTCGCTGTTGTCAATTTGTTTCTCAGGCTTATTCTGACCATCTTGCGCCTCGCTGTTGTCAATTTTTTTCTCAGGCTTATTCTGACCATCTTGCGCCTCGCTGTTGTCAATTTGTTTCTCAGGCTTATTCTGACCATCTTGCAGCCCGCTGTTGTCAATTTTTTTCTCAGGCTTATTCTGACCATCTTGCGCCTCGCTGTTGTCAATTTGTTTCTCAGGCTTATTCTGACCATCTTGCGCCTCGCTGTTGTCAATTTTTTTCTCAGGCTTATTCTGACCATCTTGCGCCTCGCTGTTGTCAATTTTTTTCTCAGGCATATTCTGATCATCTTGCAGCCCGCTGTTGTCAATTTTTTTCTCAGGCTTATTCTGACCATCTTGCGCCTCGCTGTTGTCAATTTTTTTCTCAGGCTTATTCTGACCATCTTGCGCCTCGCTGTTGTCAATTTTTTTCTCAGGCTTATTCTGACCATCTTGCGCCTCGCTGTTGTCAATTTTTTTCTCAGGCTTATTCTGACCATCTTGCGCCTCGCTGTTGTCAATTTTTTTCTCAGGCTTATTCTGACCATCTTGCAGCCCGCTGTTGTCAATTTGTTTCTCAGGCTTATTCTGACCATCTTGCGCCTCGCTGTTGTCAATTTTTTTCTCAGACTCATTCTGACCATCTTGCGCCTCGCTGTTGTCAATTTTTATCTCAAGCATATTCTGATCAACTTGCGCCTCGCTGTTGACAATTTTTTTCTCAGGCATATTCTGATCATCTTGCAGCCCGCTGTTGACAATTTTTTTCTCAGGCATATTCTGATCATCTTGCGCCTCGCTGTTGACAATTTTTTTCTCAGGCTTATTCTGACCATCTTGCGCCTCGCTGTTGTCAATTTTTATCTCAGGCATATTCTGATCAACTTGCGCCTCGCTGTTGTCAATTTTTGTCTCAGGCTTATTCTGACTATTGTGCAGCCTGCCAGTGATATCCGTTTTCAGAGGCTTGGTTGGACTACTGGACACCCTGTCAGCGACACCAGTCTGTGGAGTCGTAGTTTGATTAAGGCACATCCTTTTTTCAGCATCCATCTGTGGATTCTCAGGCTGATGAAGGGATGTCTCATAAGTGACACCATTTGTTGAATTGTCAATAAGAGGCCGTTGTTCTGGGGCACAAATTTCCTGAAATAAAGAAAACAAATCCACAGAAGGTAAAACAAACATTTAGGATTGATTAAGTTTAAACAAACACAAAAATGAGTCTTTTCCTCTGATATTTGCTTATTGTAAAGATCCCTGTTCTTCATTCTGAAGTGAAACAACACAAGATCAGTGCTCTCTTAAATACATCAGTTAAAATGGGTGTTTTGATGATTTCTGAATGAAACCACACATACATTCACACAGAAAACACAAACAGATACACACCACCTAAGGTCCTGATATACTCATGAAGTTCTTTTTCCTTCTTCACTTCAAGGATAAATACTGTACAGACGATATACTGAATGCAATCATCCAGACGCCGTCTGCACTGCTGAGAGCGGAGTTTAGATGAATATGTAAATATGTGTTGCACACTTTCTTCTCAATAACAAAATAAACAGTCAACAAAAATAACAGAGGTGAGAAAACAGCCACACTAAAATTATCGCCACAAATTAATGGGAGTTCAAAGCAAGCT
Source organism: Ancherythroculter nigrocauda (assembly GCA_036281575.1). Lineage (NCBI taxonomy): Eukaryota > Metazoa > Chordata > Actinopteri > Cypriniformes > Xenocyprididae > Ancherythroculter > Ancherythroculter nigrocauda. Next base: position 56,091,419 of record VTFQ01000002.1, on the reverse strand, counting down.
GTTTCAAACTCCCAAATCAAAGTCCAAACAAACTTTGTTTTGGCCTGATTGTGTTTGAAATAATGTCACACCAATTTGTTTTTCAATTTTGCAGGGCTTTAACAGTTCTCAAAGTTGTCAGTCTGTTACAAATCCCCCCACCCCCCACCCCCCCCTTTTTTTTTTTTTTTTTTTTTTTGCAGATAGACTTAGTGCACAGAATATCTCACCTGACCATCATTGGATTGTTTCCCAGTTTCTGTTTGAAAAACACAAACTCTTATTTTGGTCAATTAGAAAACAAATACATACTCTAAATATTTCTAAAGATTATTTTTGCACAGTAAATCTTATTTTTTCATTTTGTATAATCAGCTGTGTGTTATACTTGCCATGTTGTTTTGCAGATGTAGATTTCCTGTGGCAATAGTTAATGACAGCAGCAGCTGCGACAGTCACAAACAGCAGAAGAACAACAACAGCAGCACTTATTCCTGCTGCAGCAGCTGAAGACGAACCTGAATCTGGAACAGATGAAGACAGAGTCATTATTAATAGAAATCATCTGATAATTAATTTTATCAATACTGTTGGCTGATATTTACACCTTTCTATTTTCAGCAGAAAGTTGCATGGTATTGATTTGTAAATTGCGCCATCTGGTGTGTTTTTGAGCAACATCAGCATCATCACTGTGAGCTCAACAGAAAACAATGTTCACAGAGAAACTGACTGATATCATGCACTTTTCTTGTTATTAACAACAGACTTCAAAATTGTAAGTCTGTTTTTAAGATGATAGAGATGATCTCAATTATATTTCAATGTTGAGTCAAAGCTGACTTTTACAAACAGGCCACAATGAAAATTTACTGGGTCGACATTTATGTTTTTCTTAAACTGCTCAAAGGAAAATGTTCTTAATGACTAAATGATACTCACCAGAGACAGAAATACTGAATCTCTTTATGATGATGCTGCGATGACGACGGCCGCTGCTGCCGCTGTTGATCTTCAGTGTATATTCTCCAGAGTCAGTGTTTGTGGTGTTTGTGATGGTCAGAGATCCAGTCTGATGATCCAGCTTCAGTCTGTCTCTGAATCTCTCATCACACTGAACATCTCTACAGATCTTACTCTGATCTCCAGTGATTTCAGCGATGAGAATCTCATTAAAATACCAAGTCATCAAAGCATTTGGGCTTTTTATTACACCAGTATCTAAAGTGACAGATTCTCCCACCTGTCTCTTTACTTCAGCAGGAGAAACACCTGAAACACAAACCAAGTTAAACCAAGTTAAGTAGTTTTCAACCACAGCTGAAAGGATCTTGTTTTGAGGGACAGACACATTAAATGAGAACTGTGGATATGACAGAGATCAAACATGCTCTCTTGACTTTCAGTCTGAAAGGCAACAATTATTAACATTTTGTGCTCATAAATATATTTTACATCTAATTCTTGAACTAAAAAAACACTGAGTATGAAATATCAGATGCAGCTGATTATAAAAGATGAACAGAGATGATATGATGAGAAACTCTCAACATCACCAGAACAAAACCGTCAAAACTAACAACCAATGGAAAAACTTTTGTTTTAAACCACACTGATTAAAATTTACATTTAAATCTACAAATTTCACTTTAACAGTAAATGTGTTTATGTAACTGGTGACTCGTGATGCCCAGCGCGATGCGCTTCAGAGACACCAGTTATTAAAAACTTGTCTGCGTTGTGTAGTGTTTAAAGTTTGACACCCACACAAGGGACAGCAGGCAGTTTTACTGGATTATTTAATCTCTCGCCTGATCGACACAGAACAAATAAGCAGACTCTTAAATGGCCCTTATTGTGCTCTCTCCCATTAGATTACATTATAAAAGGGTCAATAATGAAAAACATGAACATGAGAAAACTGAGAAAAATTATAGAGGAAATAAAACAGAAAACATACCTGATCGACACAGAACAAGTAAACAGGCTCTCAGATTAAATGGCCCTTATTGTGCTCTATAAAACAAAGGTGTTGTAAGAAAAATTGATGAGGACGTTGAAGATCTCGATGAAGAAGTTTATTGCAGCGTAGCAGTGACAAAGTACACGTAGCACCTTGGGTTCATCAGAGTTGGAATGAACCCAGAACATCCAAATCTCAAACCTTTTATCCTGTTACAGCTTACCACTCTTCATGTAAATGTAGTTTCTAATGTTTTACCAGTTGTGGTCTGTATGTTAATGAAGTTGTGACACCTCATTGTCTGAGATGGTTCTCTGTGTCCCACACCCATTCCCATTCTACAATTAATTACCATTTGCTCAGGATTTGATCAACCAAATGGTACATAAACAATATACCAGTTGACTTTCTTCTTCTCTATGATAATTAAGCCATTTTGGGGATGAGCTCATTCTAAAATATACTTTGGAGTGGAATCTGGGTCGAGGCAGACTACAATTTCCTACAGTGTTGTACATTCATCACCATGTGCTTGCCTCACTTCCACATAAAAAGACAAAAATAAAACTCAAAAAGTGTAAAATGATAAAAAAAATAATCACACAAATAAGTAAAATAACATTATACACATAAGTTTGGCTGAAAATATAGATATAAAAGCAATTAAAAGAAGGATTAGGAAATCAAAAGAAACATATCTCTCCCATTATATTACATTACAAAAGGGAAGAGGAGGAGAAGTTAAGTTACGTCATGTTATGATCACACACACTTAGAGGAGAAGCACCCGTTTTGATCAGGTAACCACATAAGACATGATGTGGTTATGACATTATAACCACAGACATTAACAATTTTGTGTGAATTATACTTAACACATATATTTAACAGTGAAATTACTATACCTTTACCACTTTGAAGAAATTATCTTTATACTGTATGCAAATTAATATACAGTGTGACGAGCAGGGCGTGCGAGAGCCGTGAGGGAACGGAGTGAGTGATAACGAGCATCAGCTGCGTGTTGCACCGGTCACAAATCTGTCACGGAGGAGCTCCAGAAGCATAAAAGGAGGAGCGACAACAGTGAAGGACGAGAGAGGACCAGACCTGGATTTTATTTTATGTTTTGTTGTGTTTGTGTGGCCGGCAGTTGTCCCTGAGGACATTTTACTTTCGTTTTTCATTTGTTTATTTTATATATTAAAGTGTTTAACGTTCACCAATTCCCGCCTCCTTCTTCCCGTACAGAAAAAAAAATACTTCTGAATGTCACTGGAAAAAATTCACATTAATGATGTGATTTAAATGTAAAAGACTTGGTTTTAAACAAAATGACTCACCATAAACAGAAACACTGAAGATCTTTTCATTGTCGCTGCTGCTGGTGATCCATAGTTTATAAAGTCCAGCATCTGTGTTTGTGATGTTAGTGATGGTCAGAGATCCAGTCTGATGATCCAGCTTCAGTCTGTCTCTGAATCTCTCAGTACCTTCATTACACTGAACATCTGTACAGATCTTACTCTGATCTCTATTGATTTGAGCAATGCGAATGTCATTAAAATACCATCTAATTCTGTCTTGATGTTTTGTTTGAACACCAGTGTGTAGAGTGACTGAATCTCCCTCCATCACAAACACTTCTTCTGTATCAACACCAGACACTCCTGAAGAAGAAATGAAGAGTTCATTAAGAGCTAAACAACATTATACAACAAGAAAGTACTGAGAAAATGTTTTTCTACAGATCATAAAGATTGTGTGTAGAGAAAAATGTCTGGATTCATAATGTAACTCATGCAAACAAGCAGCAGAAGAACATCAGTGATTTACAGCAGAGGTGCTCAATCCTGTTCCTGGAGATCGACCTGCAGATTTCAGATCCAACCCTAATCAAACACTCCTGTCTGTAATTATCATGTGCTCCTGAAGATCTTAATTAGCTGCTTCAGTTGTGTTGGATCAATGTTTGAGCTAAACAAGAAGTTAGATTTCCAGGAACAGAACTGAGCATGAGATCCAGCAGTGTTGTGACAATCTGAACAATGAACTCTGAACATCACAAAACAAGCAACTAAACAACAGCAAAAATAAAAGCAAATCATGAGAATAAAAGAAAACAGTAAGACAATTCAGAAGCATAATTAATTCATGCTGCAATGCATGCTGGGAGTCATCAGTGGGTGCTTCTACTCAAACTGATGCTTCGTTTCCTCACTCCTCCATCCTCAGGCCTGTAAATCTAAGTAGCCATCTTTAAGGAAATCAATATTCTCTAATTGTACCTCGAGTCGAGAAGTGAGGAAGCTTCCAGAGGAGTGATGAGTGAGGACACACAGGTGTAAATGCATAAGTCCTTCTTGTTGAGAAACCTGTTGCACATATTATTATCCTCCCCCTTCACATCTGTCACAATCATTTTTATTTATACTTTATCTTTGCAGTTTAAATAAACCAAACATCTCACATATTTCAGCAGGACATCTTGATTTATTATTATTTATTATTAATTTCTTAAATAACCAAACTTCAACAAAGACAGATCCTTTGAGCGCAGCTGATGACACTGTGAAGTGACACTCGAGTCATCAAGAATATTTCAATGTAAGAGTTCATATGATCCTCTGATCTCATTTTGTTTCCTTGCAGCCTTCCCTCACATCCTTCAGGGTGGAGCTGAGACACGAGGAAAGGAAACGAGGAGAAACACACAATGAGTTTTGCACTGTGCTGGTACCCAGCATAGACTTGGTCGGCATTACTGACAAAAACGTCACATTTTATGCCATGGGGGAAAACAAACCATTCGAATCAACGCAGGTAGACCTTGTTAGACGCTTGATCTTCACCCTTTGTAATAATAATGATAGATTTTTGCTTGGAACAATCCCTACACTCTAAAAAAATGCTGGGTTGTTTCAACCCAAATTTGGGTCAAATATGGACAAACCCAACCGTTGGGTTAAAAAATGCATTTAAAAATTTAACCCAATGGTTGGGTTTGTCCATTTTTGACCCAAACTTGGGTTGAAACAACCCAGCATTTTTTTAGAGTGTAGTTGCTGTGTGGCATTCTGCACTTCTAACAAGTTGAAAAAAAGTTTCATATACTGCATATAAACTGCCGGTGTTTTGTCGACCATATTAGATTTTGATACCTCCCATGAGTCAGCACAATTCAACAGGGAAAAAAACTCAGATATTGCTTCCAGCTTGACATTAATGTGGTTTATGCTTTTATTAACATATACACAAATCCCAACCCTAAACCTACCCTTACAATAATGCATGGTGGTACATGGTGGTTGCACAGTCTGATATAGCATTATTCTTTAGAACAAGTGCAAATAAACAGCAAAAAAAAAAAAAAAAAAATGCTATCAGACTGTGCTTTATTAATGTCCACACTGGTAATGATTTTCCTGTATTTTTACAGCATGGTTGCCAGCAATGTACTGTATTTCGCTTTTACAGCAATCTACTGTAATGCAGTTTTACAGTATAAAGAACAGTACTGTATAACCACTTAACAGTATTTTACTGTATTTTTAACAGTATTTTGTAATTTGATCTGTTTTTACTGTATTTTACTATACTGTAATATATATATATATATATATATATATATATATATTTTTTTTTTTTTTACTGTTAAAATCATTGCTAATAATACTATACATATTATAGTTATTATAGTTAGTAATATTACAATAGTACTATAATACAAAATAACATTACAAATCAAAAGGCAAACCAAACAGAGTAAATTAAAAAAAAAAATATATATATATATATATTTTTTTTTTATTCAATCAATATATTTAAACATTTCAAAACATTTCAGAATTGTAACCATCTTTCGCCGTGGTACAGTGCATCAGCAATTTGCTTTATCTTAAAAAGTGAGCAAAAACAACAAGTGTCCCACAACATTCACCCCTAACTGTAGGGCATGTGGATGGTGGCAAACAGGCCACAGTCCCTCAGTGTAAAGTCTTTCATTTAAACACCAACATCAAGGACCGAATGAAGCTGTTGACATGTGGGTTGATGGCCATCACTCTCCACCAATGTCCTGATCTTCTGCTCACTCCCTGTCTGGCAGTACATTTCTTCCCTTCAATGCCGGAACTGTAACCAAGTCAAGGCACACACACAAATACACGTATTACAAAAACATGTTATCCACAGCACCAATAAAGACGAACAAATGTAACCCCTCTACCTGGGTCTCCGACGTCGGAGGCTAACACACACTGTCGTCTATACATATTCATTTCATTCACTTCAATAATATTTAGGTTAGAAAAAAAATAGTAAAATATTATCCTTGAACTTGCTGAATATTTTGCCATGGCATGCATTATACTTGCTTTGTTGCCTAATAGATAATTATTAGCAGTGATAAAAGTAATTTACACCCCTATTCATATTTTTTTTATTATCATAATCGTTTATTTGTCATTACAATCACTATGCTACAGAACAGGTTTTTCTTGCCCAAACAGATGCAGTAATAATCTGGTGGTCAAGCTAACAATAGCCAATCTCTCTGACCCCAAACCACCAATTTACAGTACGTTTCAAGTGAAACTTAAGTATTTTCGATCTGGGCCGTCTTTTTCCATGTTTTTGTGCCTAAGCACTGAAGATGCAGTGTTGATCGCGAACGCAGCAGCCGTCAGCGGACTGAATATATAATATGTTTGAGATTTTGTGCACTGCCAGTGTAGTGTACGACTATAAACGTGCTTGTTTTTGTCACTGACAGGCTCAGATCGGACAGCATTATGGAAAGGATCCCCACAGAAATAGACTTTTTTTAAATCGCAAGATCCTTTTGGTTTAAACACCAATGCCCATTTATCGACCTCCCAGCGGATTCCAACCTCTCGCACATTAGTAAGACAAATTTCGTTCAAACTCGACAGAAACAAATTAAAACTCACCAAACCCATTTCGGTTCATCTTTCCACGGTTCCAACAATCATCAACATTGAGTTTGGTCGAAATAAACCCTAAGCTAATTCCCTGAGTTAGATTTTTAAAATGTCAGGAGAGCAGCGGGGCGAAACAGCACATACACAACTAATAACTAGTTTCATTCCACAATAAAAACAATATAATGTTACACTGTGTAAAAACCTAATAGTAAAATTAACTTACCGAACTTCTCCCGTCACCAGCGGCTGTGTTCTTCTGTCTGATGTGACGTCAGATGGCGCGTTATTTACAGTAATCCTGTATTATTGCGTGGTATATTACAGCAGGATTAGCACTAAAATTTACTGTAAAATATTCCCGCTCAATCAAAATTACCCGGAATGCAATATAAATTACAGTATTTTACTGTAATATAGAAATGTGGTATTGTACTGTAGGTTTTTACAGTACTGTGCTGTTAAATCTACAGCAACATTTAACAGCACACATATAAACCAACCCTTGCAACAATGCAAATACAGTCATTTGTGTTGTTTATCATAACAAAAATGATTAAATATTGGGGCGCATGCTCAGTAAGCCCAGGTAAGACAATCTAACAGGTAGGATGAAATGTGAGGACATGCTCAAGACATACTATTATCTATATAGCTTTAATGAACATGTAATAATACTATACAGACTGTCAGATGACCCTGCACTCTCAAAAAGGATGTGTTAAAGACAACACAATCAGTGTTATTTCTTAACACACCTGTGTGTTTAGTTAAGGACAACACATTTTGTGTTAATTTTGACACAAAGACAACAACACAGACAATGTCAAACACAGACATTAAGAATGTGTCAAAAAGCATTCGTTAAAAACCAACTCAAAATGGCTAAATTCATCACATCAGTGTGTGAGTTTAGGGACAACAGTCATTGTGTTAATTTTGATGCATTCACTGTGTAATGATTTTAACACAGTAAATGTGTCAGGAAGGCGAATCGCTGAATCACTGAACTCATTTAGAGCCCAATCTCTGAGTTAGATTTACAATATTGATTACAGCAGCACTGTGATTATACAGCAGAAGATCAGCTTTATCAATATAATCTAAAAGAGTTGTTTTGATTTAAAACAACAAAACAAAGAAACTTTTTTTTAGGCACACACAAACATCAAGAATCAGTCTGTGAATCTCAACAGTGGTGGGAAATGAGTTCATTGATTCAGAACAAATAATGATTATGTGAAAACATAACCAACACCACCTGATCATCTTTCATCATCACTTGTTTAGTTGTTATAACTCAGTTACAGCAGCCAAAACAAAATGCAATATTAAGAAGTCAAGGGTCAAGAGCTCAACTAAAGCAAACCCTGATCTCTGTGATGATGACGTAATGATTCAGCTTGTTACCATCTGCTTCAGTGTTCATTTAACACCGGCCATTATGCTGTGAAACACACGGCAGGACATTTACTTTCTGACCCCTGGACTTTCCACCTCTGCTTGTGGAGTTGTTTAATCCTCCTCTAATTGATCTTGAGAGATTTACATTTACATTTAGTTGTTTAGCAGATGCTTTTTTCAAAAGTGACTTACAAATGACAGTAGTAGAAGCACTCAAATCATCATGAGTACAACAGTATGTAAGTACCGTGTGAAGTCACAGTTTAATCAGTAAAGTGCTTGTAGCAAGGATTTGTTTTTTAAAAAAATACATACATAGATGGACAAAGAGTAGAAATCGAAGACAAGAAAGATAAATAAAAAGTAAGTGCTACTATTACTGGGTGAAATGTTGATGAAAAAGATATGCATTTAGCAGTTTTTTGAAAATGCCCAAGGACTCAGCTTCTCGGATAGAGCGTGGCAGGTCATTCCACCAGCCAGGAACAGACCCGGAGAAGGTCCGCGAGAGTGATTTTGTGCCCCTTTGTGATGGCACCACAAGGCGCCGTTCACTTGCAGAACGCAAGTTTCTGGAGGGCGCATAAGTCTGAAGTAGTGAGTTAAGGTATAGCGGTGCAGAGCCAGCGGTCGTTCTGTAGGCAAACATCAGAGCCTTGAATTGGATGCGAGCAGCTATTTGCAGCCAATGAAGACTGATGAAGAGAAGAGCGGCATGCGCTCTCTCCGGTTAGTTAAAGACCAGTCTTACTGCAGCATTCTGGATCAGTTGTAGAGGCTTGACAGTGCATGCTGGAAGGCCAGCCAATAGAGCATTACAATAGTCCAGTCTGGATAGAACAAGAGCTTGCACAAGAATTTGTGTGGAATGCTCCGATAGGAAGGGTCTAATCTTCCTGATGTTGTACATGGCAAATCTGCAGGACATGGTCGTGATCTGTGAAGCTTAAACAATCATCCATCACCACTCCAAGGTTCCTGGCTGTCCTGGAAGGAGTAATGGTTGACGACTCAAGTTGAATTGAAAGGTTATGATGAAGTGTTGGGTTGGCATTTAATGTATTTTATCTTGTCCTTGGGTTTCTACTGTTTTTTCTGTTCTTCCAGTTATTCTGTTTGTTAACAGCAGGTGTTACTAATATCACTAATAGTCACAATATTAATGAATTATCTTGATTGAATGGTCTTGTTTTGGTCTTGGAAGGTCTGGTCTCGATCACACCTCTGGTCTTGAATGATCTTGGTTTTGGAGGTCTGGTCTTCACCTCTGAAATAAACACAGGTGAAGTTAATAAACGTAATTTTGGGAGGAGTACGCCCATCTAATCTTCCAATTAATACCAAAGTATAAAACCAGCATATTACCTCTTCCTGTTGTTAGTTCTTTCGGCATCCCTCCTCCTCCCCTCCTCCTCCCCTTCTCCTCCTTTTGTACTATTTTTTGCCTGTTATTGAGGGCAATCAGAGCTCAAGTAGGATATCCTTTCTGAGCCCCTCTATAGCAGACAGCAAGCCAAATCTGTTTACCACTTCGGTAGATTATATGGGCACATGATCTTGTGAAAGATGTGTAATATTAACACATTATAGCTATTCTTGGCTGCACAGATTGTGTTGATGCTGTGAACAAATACAAACAATAATTTTAAAACTACACATAATTTGTGTAAAACAACTGAATTCTTCCAACATATTTTTATGTAATACTGACACAAAATGTGTAAACTAGAACGTTATACATCATATCATTTTTATACGCATTTCTTCTTAGAGTGTAATAACAAATAAATCCACATACCTGACATAGTATGTGCACCAAAGCCATCCACCGATGAAGAAAGAGGCACAAACTTGCTTAACGGCTTGCGGAGTGACGTAGCAGCAATGTCATTGGATGATAGTTAACACATGTTGTGTTGGACACAGTGTTGTTTCTCTCTCTCTCTCTCTCTTTCTTTTTACACATGATCAACTTAAAATTGCACAAAATGTGTTAAAATAGCCATTAATTAACACATCCCTTTTGAGAGTGTGAGATACTGATATTATAGTCAGAATGAATAATCCAAGATTAGCTGTCTATTATACCTGGAGACTCAGTTAGGTTACAAAAATGTAGGAAAACGACACCTCTGGCCTTTCCGTTGGGTCGTTTTTCTAGTCACGGATACTGTATGGACAATCCGGTTAAGTTTTTCAATGTATCTGGCTCTATCGAGCGACAGAAGTGATTCTAGGTACGTCATAATGGTTTAACACCATACTTTTCCAGTCAGGGAGAAAGGATTGTTTTCCCCGACACCACACCCCCAGCTATGACACAACACCGACCAAGACTGCTTCTCAATATCTCTCCTCATTCCCTCGCTCCTCTCTCCTCCATCCTATGACCCGAACACAGCCATCTTGAAGGACATCTCAATTCTATAACTGCACCATGAGGAGGTGAGGAACGAGGAGTGAGGAGGCTTCCTGAGGAGTCATGAGCGAGGATACACAGGTGCATCCTTTGCGGAAGTCTTTCTCGGCGAAAAACCTGACAGACGTGGCCTATACATTCTCCTCCCCCTTCATATCTGTCACAATAATATAAATGTATACTTTACTTTTACAGTTTAAATAAACTTTACATCTCACATATTTCAACAAGGCATCTTGCTTTCTTAATATTATATATATATAACCAAAACTTTATTAACCAAACTTTAACAACATATGGGTAGATCCCTCGAGTGCAACTGATGACGCTTTGAAGTGACACTAAAGGGAGTGAGGATATCATTTCACTTGATTCAGTTGGCTTGTCCAAATACCCACACTTGCGGTCTTGGCTACTTGAGAGCTCGTGCACACGACAGAAAGTAAGTGCACAAGACTGTCCCATGTCTTAAAAATGCCCAAGTGCAGTGCCCTTAATGAACACTAAAACCACACTATCTTGAATATCGCTTCTGAGTGGTATTCGAGGCTAATCGTATCCCATCATGCATTATGCTCGGGAACTCACGTGCCCTGAAATCGCAAGATGTCAAGGAAAACATACAAATGTAAGGTAAATTAATTATAAATTACATATAATTTGGTAGTAAAATATAAATTTTATTGATGCAAAGATGAGTGGGCTATGTGTATTTTGTACAACAATTGCAACTTTTTATCACTTAAAGAAGCACCACAATTTAGAAGTGTATTATAAAATGCAGAGTACTGAAAATAATCAAAATTTCTACACACACTTGCGGTCTTCATGCACACTTGACCACTTGGGCCAAAAACAGGAAATACATCATGTAAGTAGACAAGTGGTCAGGTGGGTATTTGGACATCCTCGCATCCTGAAGGGGTGGAGCTAAAATGCGAGGAGAGGAAACGAGGATGCACAAATAAGAATTGAAAAGCACTCAGATTCTATTGTTGATGTCTGTGTGAGTCTAAATGATCACAACTCTCTGAAATGGGCTTCTGCAGGGTGGGATGTCTGCAAGCATAAATGTCTTACAATTATCAAATAAAAACATACACTGCAAAATACAAATGATAAATAGCTAGATAAAAAGGGGAAAATGATAAAAAGTTCTGTCGAATATAAATCGATAAGGTAAGAGACAATAACAAGCTTGAATGTCTTACCGTGATTGATTGAGCACAAGAGCAAAACGGACAAAATAATTAGAGGTTTCATTTTCGTCACTTCTACTTAAAATATCACCGCAGCTTCTGATACACAATATTGCTCTGGTCCTCCTCTGCGTCGATGCTAAAGAGAAAGCAATATTTTGGGATGATTCAGTTATGCTACTGCACTGCTGCAGCGCGATGACGCACTGACGCTTCGTCACGTTCTTTGACGCGTATACAATCATATAGCCTAAATAGCCTAGTGCAAATAGTTGATAAGATTTTGTAAGGTTTACGATGCTTTTTTGGAGGGCGACCCCTAAACGCAGTCCTCGATTGTGTCCTCGCGCACGGTGTCTATAAATAACATATGTCCACATCGTTTTATCACTAACACATTTCACTTCCATTCATAAGCATAAATGAGGAATTATACATGAAATGTCTTTCCGAGATAGTGGAAAAATAAGATCACTGCGAGTAAATTAAAGAGAAGCTTTATTTTCACTTTTTTTTTTTCCTCAGACAAATGAATGCTGTATAATGTCGTTCTTTTGCTTCACTGTAGTCGCAGTTGTTTAGTTAAAGTGAAAGTAATAAACTGGGAACCCTATATGGACTAGCGTGATCACAACAGCCGTAATTTTGTAAAATATATTATGTAAAGAGGTCAATATTTCTATCATCATGCCCTGCTACTTTCACTAATGATGAAAATAAGCGCAGTTAACCCTATACGCAAAGAAAATATATTTCGCTATAGGCCTATATGAATTATCAATATATTAAATTATTTAATGGTAGGCTATATTTGAAAATATACTGAATAATATATTGTGTCAATATATTACAATATATTGAATAATACATAAGAAATTGCTACTTTTCATATATTGAAACTTGTGAGAATATATTTATTAACATATCATATTTTATGTAATTTTGTATTCTGTACACCTCACAATATATAGATGTATTTGTGATATATGTATATATTGCAGATAAATTTACTCATGCAGTTTAAACACACATGCCCCTATAGAGAAATGTATAATTGAATATATTTCTTATATTTTACAATTATTTACATTATTAATGTTTCATATGCACAAGCACACCTGCATGTACTAAAGTATTTAGAAAGGAGACTATAGCTGAAGAGAGCACAGCCATTACCTTTTAAATAAAGTAAAGATCATAATTTTTGTCAAAATTTAAAATCCCAATCACTCCCAAAGAATATGCTGTAGTTATGGATGCGGTCCCCTCTGGGTTAAAAATGCTTTGTAACTCATGTTCCCAATCATCTTTACAGTATCTGGACCCTGTTGACACTGCTTTTGGTCAAGTTTGCTTTTCTTATTCCTCTGTTAAACACAATAATCGACAGGTTCAGGCTCTTTTTCAAAGGGATGTTGTCTCTACACCTCTTACTATAACTTTCTGGAATAGCCGTGTTGAAAAAAAAAAAAGAAAAAAGTCAGTTTTCAGTACATTGTTGTTGTGTAAACGTACCCTAAGGCTGTGACTGAAGTCAGTTCTTGTGTTTCTCTTTTCTTCAGTGATTCTGCTTGTTAACAGCAGGTGTTCATTACTAATGCTTAATCATCACTTCATTAATTATATAGTTACTATCCAGTTGTCATGCTGGGAACTAGAAATTTTCATTCAGCTGGAGTTCTGTTTCAGTCATTGTGTTCACATAACTTTCGGTAATATTTCAGTGCAATGAATTCAATTTTATTTAGTACATACCACTGTTAGGTTTTACAGTTTAGCTAAACACAAATTTGGATTCATTGATACTTCAGCTTGTTGTAGGGTCATGAGGTTACATATAACAAAACTAGGCATCTGTCTAGTTCCGTTTCCACTTTTGTTATATTCAGACACACTAACTTTGGCTCAAGTGTTGAGGACTTAGTATTCAAAAGCATATAAATGTTAATCCTGCAAGAAAGAGAAATGTTAGTTGTGATTTTTTGAAAAATTCCTTAACAATTGCATCAGGAAACAGGAACCCACCTGATGGTGGTGACACAAACACATTCACTCACAAACCTTCATGTGGATGTATAACTTTAATGCACATCATTCAACCTACATCCTATTTCTATACCCTGCTCCCATATATTTGTACACTTATACGACCCAAGCAATGAGCATATTGGATGCCTGATGGATATTACACCTTTAAAGCTATAACCTAGTGGTATTTTCCACCATAGGACTCAAACAATTGCATTTTATGTTTACAGGTTCAGTTCCTGAGATTCAGAGTTTGATGAAAGACACAATGGTGATATTTCATAGATCAGCTCTTGCTAGATACCACCTACTTGATACTACCTGTTTTTAACCACAAAGCTTTAACCGAACAATTGATAGTGTGGAGTGTGAAATGTTCAGTTTCTCAAGGATACCTGGTAAAACATCACTTCAGAGTGAACAAAGCTAATGTAACATTGTGCACAAGCACAGACAGTGAACTAAAGAAACTGAGGGCATTATATACATGTGAACAAAAGTTCAAATGAGGAACTGCTGTGTGATAATCATTGAATAGCAATGAAAGAAAACAGAAAGCAAACACTGGAAATGACGAAAACAAATTTAAAAGTCCTTGAAATCGAAACAGAAAAGACCACAGATTGTGACAAAATGTCAGACAGCTGCCTTTTAAAAAACAGCTTCCTTGGAAATGCTATATTTTTCCTTTTCCCATACATTTATGGGATTGACAACATGTTTGTGATGGTAGGAAACAAGGGTGTTTCAAATCACATTGTCTTTAGTAACTTCAGTTTTAAGAAGAAAATTCTCAGCAATGGTGTTGATTAACTGATTCATGCATTTGTATATGGTTTGTCTTAAAACATATTTAAAAAGCCACATAGACAGTAAAAACTTGACTTTCACCACATGGGGTCTTTCAAAAGCTGTTCATATAGTAGAAGGAAGGAAGGACCCTGATGCTCTGAATGCCCACACACAAGATGTTTGTAGCCCAACAGATCAAACCACATCTCTGAAGAACGACCACAGTCGCTTTCAGTTTGACTCGGAAGATGAATGTCAGTAAAACTGGTAATGTGAGTTCATACATGGTTTTAACTTTTTACTTCTGTTTTTCCATTCACTAAAATTGAGAAATTAATAAATATATACAACCATTTTAAATCACATATAGTTAAACTCTATTTTACCATGACTTGTAGTTTATACACAATTCACACAATTTTCTTCTATTTATCCATTTAACAAAGTCAGGCAACAATCTTACAAAAAGTATGTTCAATTATAAAAAATAAAGAATATTTTTACCCAACAGTTAAAGTCTTAAAAATGCCAGATGAAATTTAACATTATATTATATGCAAATGCAGCGGGTGAAGGAGGTTCAAACTCTGCTGTGGGAGGATTCACACATAGACCGAGTCTTTTTAGTCTATATAGTATCACGAGATACTAAACATCTGAAGAAAATGTTTCACATGCTTGTTTTGTTCTGTTTGTGCTGGTGCCGTCTGACTGGTAAGATATAAAAACATTTTTATGACTTAATTTCTTTCTAGAGTAATAAAGCTGCTGTACCAAATGAATCTTGAATAATTGTGAAATCTACTAGCATTGAATTCAGGTCTCTGTTCAGAATTTTACACAGAGATTCTGGAAAGGTTTTGCAAATAAAACATTAAAGGTCATGGAAAATAATAGACGTAACTTTACACACCTTTATTTTTTTTGTCTTTGCTGCTGTTAATGTTCTTCAGTTCATATGTTCAGTAAATAATAAAAAAACAACAGCTGATTTCAGGATTTGTAAACCAATAAAATCATGTTCTCCAGGTGTGTTTGGTGGTTCAGTGTCAGTGATGGAGGGAGATTCTGTCACATTATACACTGATCTTACTAAAATACATGAAGATGAAGACATACTGTGGAGATTTGGAGCTGAAAACTCTCTCATCGCTAAATTCAGCATTGAGAACCAAATCTTCTCCACATATGATGATGTTCCTGATGGGAGATTCAGAGACAGACTGAAGCTGGATGATCAAACTGGATCTCTGACCATCACAAACATCACAACTGAACATGCTGGAGATTATAAACTAGAGCTAAATGGAGTGAAAAAATCTTCAAAAACATTCAGTGTTTCTGTCTATGGTGAGTAGAGATCATTTGTTCAAACATTAAAGTGTTCTTGTTTTATTTTTACATATTGAATTGTTGAATAATTTTATAGTTTGAGATGACGGACCATATAAACACTTCACTTCAATTCAAGTTGAATCATTCAACACACACTGAACTGAAAATAATATTTTTGCATAGATTTGTCCATTTTTAATGTTCATTCTCTGATGTTTTTCAGCTCGTCTGCCTGTTCCTGTCATCAGCATTAACTCTTCACAATGTTCATTCATCATCATCATCAAATTGTTCATTGGTGTGTTCAGCTGTGAATGTGAGTCATGTGACTCTCTCCTGGTACAAAGGAAACAGTTTATTGTCCAGCATCAGTGTGTCTGATCTCAGCATCAGTCTCTCTCTACCTCTGGAGGTGGAATATCAGGATAAAAACACCTACAGCTGTGTGCTGAACAATCCCATCAGCAACCAGACTCAACATCTGGACATCACTCACCTCTGTCACACATGTGCAGGTACGACAGCGCTGATATGTGTGATTATTTACTGATCTGATCTCTGTCTTTTGTTATAGATCACACACTTTCACTTCAATTTTATCTATTACAGATCAGGGCTTACCCTTGATGTACATAGTGCCGATCTCTGCTGGATCTCTGTTGATTGTTGCTGCAGTCATTGGGATCATCTGCATCAGCAAGATATGTACAAAAACTGATCAAGAAGGTACGTGTTTTCTACTTCTAGTGAAAAATGGCATGTTGGTTTTCAGTTGCAAAATATATTCTCAGAAAAGTAAATTGCGGGGCAGCGGTGAAAAGTTTGTGTGCACGTATATGTTTCCATACAATACGTGAGAGATAGCTTTCCATAGAGAATAAAAGATAATTTAGTGGGGAAAAATGGAAATAGTTTGACGTATTCTATTGTTTATTATATTTAATGGTTTGGTCAATGCTTTTGTGAGTTTTGGTTGTTTTGCTGTTGTAGTCTGTAAGGATCTTTGAAATAACTGCAGATCAAGTGTTAAACTGTACTGCGGTCAAGACCTGCTGGAACTACTTTATCTGACAGCCCTAATAATGTTTCAAAAATCAGATCTAGTTTAGATTATGATTTATTGTTTTAATGCATCTATTATTGTTGTTGTAGAAACAGTTCAGACTCTTAACAGAAAGATCACTTACGCTCATCCGACAGTCCACAAAAGAAACGCACATACATTGGTAAGATTATGTATTCCTAAGTATCTGTATCATTTCTGATCTATTGCACACACAGCACCATATCAGATATTTATTATAAAAATATCATTCAGTACCAGAGACACACAAAATATCTGCTCTGCCAAGAAACATAGTTCCAAAAAACCCAAAGCAATTGAGAAAGACTGAAAGATCAACACTATAAACTTCAACTTTCAGTCAATGAATATCCTATATACTCAAAAAATAGTTTGTTCAATGAACAGTTTGGTCTGAAAAAAATTGGACAGATTTTTTTTTTAGAATTTCTTATTTCAACAAAATGGTACGAAACTTGGTAAAGGTTTTGGCACTTGCTATGTGAACACACACACACACACACACATGGACAAGATTGAAAAGGTTAAAATGTCCTGACACTTGTGCACACTTGTACTGTTTGCAGTCAGAAATTAGCACATTGGGGAAAAATGGGAATTGGATTTCATCTAGTTTTAGATTTCCATCAAACAAAATTTCATTTTTTTTTCAAGACATCAGTCTCAAATTTGGAAAACAATATAAGATATATGGCTTTGATTTTTTTCAGTTTTACAGTAAAACATGTTTTGGAAAATATGGGCTATATTTCATATAAAAAAAACATGCTGGGAATCCACTGCCCGGTTGGTTGTTTAAAAAAAAAAAAAAAGCTCATTTAGTCCCAATATAAAATAATTAAGTTATATTTTACAAATGTAAGTGGACTGTGCCTCCTCAGAATTCAGGTCTCACAGAATTAGAACATAAATGCAGTTAAATAAAATCTGAAATATAAAATAAAGTTTAAAAATCTTGCAAAGGGGCACTTGTTTAGTCAGAAGCCAAAATGGCACTTGAAGTCTTGTGCATGTGTCTGGATCATGTTTGATTCGATCAGTGAACAGTGTTCGTTTGTTTTAGCAGAAACTCACTATGTTAAACCGTCTGACAGGAAACTGAAGCCTTCAGGAAATGAAAGTCGTAACATCGCATCTTTTTCTGATGGTTTGCACAACAGTTAACAAGAAAATGTGCTTTTTACATCATACAATGATGTCAAATCTGCTTTAGAATGCAACAGCTGCATATTTTTTGCAGAGTGTAATATAATTAGTCTGGTGCAACTTCACACATCCAAAACCAGCAACACGTGTGGCATGGAGGGATCAGAAAGAAACAAAAAACTGGAGCTAAAAAATCAAGACTTTATTTTGCCAACGTGTTTCAGCACACAGGCCTTCGTCAGGGCTAAAGGTTACAGGTGTGTGTAGGTTATATGCAATGCAATTATATGCATTTTTTTCATTGGTTCATTGTAAGTTTGAATTTTGTCTCTGTTTGTACTTAAAGGAACCTACACACATTTTTTAGCTCCAGTTTTTTGTTTATTTCTGATCCCTCCACGCCACACGTGTTGCTGGTTTTGTTCCTAAAAAAGAAAAAAAAAAGTATATTATTTGCAGACATCTGGATAGGATTTTGTTACAGAAAAATCTCATATCATATCATGTTTTAGTGTCCAATTTGGCATTAATTTAATATTTTGTATTTTCTTATGTATCACTGCCCTAGTAAAAACAACAACAACAAAACTATACCAAAATCTATTTAAAATGCATTTATTTCATACTGAGTGCTCTTCAAATCCATTAACATATTTATTGACAGACTTACTGATATAAAATTAAAATTACATTTTATTTGGAATATTTCTTTATTGAACAATGCACATTTCTTAATATTATGCCTAAAATGTGTTTAAATATCACTATTAATGAGGATCGTATGATCTTTGTATAATATCAGTCTTTATATGCAAGATGTTTTAAGTTTACCTTACCTACCTTTAAAGTAGGCCTATACTTGTAATAGCTCCACTTTAAAGTACATTAAGTTGTTCTAATTTAGCATACATTAAGTATATCAGTTTAGTATACCAAAAGTACAATAGCTGGGTATTTTTATAAAGTACATTAATATGTAATGTAATTTCAAATATATTTTAGTATATTTCTTTCACTATAGGGTGAAGCCAGAAAGTCACATGCTCACAACAAGTAATCTTTTGGACTGAAAGGTCCTTCTAAGATCATCACACTTGTTTGTTTTTCATTACTATCTCTTTGTGTGCTGTTTTTTTTTTAAACAGACTGTTGAAGAGGAGGGTCATGTGGAGTATGCAGCTGTTGCCATAAGATGATCAATCGTCAATCTTTTTCTAGTATCAGCTACTGTGTCTTCGCTTTCACTAGGAACCTCCTGCGACGTCCTCAGACTCTGAGTCGATGATCAAGTTTTGGGATTGAGAGAATCATCACATGTAGCATCAGGAAATCACAGCGCACATACAGTTTAAAGTTTGATATGTAAAGACTGATTAATGAAAAAAAAAAGATTTTTCCTTGTAATACAAATGATCTAAATCGTATTGATCATTTTTTAAGATTGACTCTTGAATGCTAAATAGACCATGTGTGTACATCTCATGAATATGTGCAAAATGTAGATGAAATATACTCATTAAAAGGAGTGAACCTTGCTGTTACAGGTACAGAAATGTGGTTGGGCCAAATTGTGCATGAGCACATGTCTACTGTTGGACGCTTGTGTTTGATGTCTGTGTCTCTGAGGTGTGAATAGAGTGTGAGTGAACAGAATGCGGTTGAAGGGCTTTTTTCCCTATTGTTGCTCACAGGAAACCATTTGACTTCTTTAGACAAAAGTTTTACTGCAAAATACTCAATCTGACAGATAAAAGATTCATTCAAATCAAACAGTGATATTACTGTGAGATCTTATTATATGTCTGTGAAATATTATGATTGATAATCAAGAAGCATTTCTATATCCTCATGCTCATCTCTTCATGCTGTGATGCTGCAGATAAGATCTGCTAGTTTCAGTGCTTATTTATAGCTCTAGTAAGAGGAGGGTCTTTTTAAGAAGAACTATTCTTGATCTCCCACGTCTTTTTTATAAATATAATCAGAGCTCCAGACTAACATTTGAGACCAGAAGCACCAGTGAACTGATGGTGGCACCTTATTTGGCACCAAAAATAACTAATAATTATGTTTCTTGAAATGCAGCAGATTGAGCTGACAACAGCAGTAGTTTTAGCTTGAAATGTGTAAATCTATTTTCATTAAAACAGTGATGGTAAGACCCAGTAACATTTTCCTGTTAAATCATTGGCTGCGTCTGAAAACAGCCATCTGTTTGTTGCCTCACTGCCTCATGTTATCAGGCAATGACGCTGCAGGCAGCGTTTGGTATCACAGAACTGATTTCAGACAGCGTAACAGTTTAATGATCTACTGCAGAATAGAGCGAGATTTGGGAATAACTAAGTGAATATTTAATTACTACCATAGTAATTTCCCACAAGAAATGACACTGGAAAATGTTGGTTAAAATTGTACATTCACACACAAACTGAACACCAAATGCAACTTTTAGATGCCATGTTTATTTTCTAGCTCATTGGAATGCACAGGATTGTGGGATATTAAAGACAGTGAAGGATACATCTGTGCTGCCTTCAAAAACTGATCGGATGAAGGAATTGCAGGAGACAGGAAGTGAAGCTAACATTGGATCAAATTATTGACTTATTAAACTTTTCAGTAGAAATAAGGTATGATCAAGTATTGAATAAAATGTAAACTTGCATTGATGATGAAGTTAATTTTATTGTTAGTATTTTTTTAAATGACCATATTAAATCAGACTTCCAAGGTATAAAAATATGGAGTTATTGTCATCAACCAAACCATTAAAAAAAAAAAAAGTGATTTTAGCAAAGCCCTTTTTATCCAAATGTTTCTGCAAATTGCAGCTATCCATTCTACATATATTTTCTGTAGCTTTTGGCAATGTGGAAAAAGATAGCTCCGATAACTTGTTTTTCATGTTTGCACAGTTACACCACCAGGCCCCCAACTCTTATGCATTCAGCGTGAGACTGATGCAATTGAGACTTCTCACGCCACACGTCCATTTTCTCATGCAGTGGAAAAAACCTCAAGGAGCAGAGAGGAAACTGACAATGTGCACAGACAAGACAGAGCAGGTACATGCACAGATATAGACCCCTCTCCGACATCCTTTGTCACAGTCACCACAGCGCTCTGCAGAGCAGCATCCACGTCTCTCTGACCTGCTTCACTGATGACAGCCAGGTTAACATCGTGTTTGCCCTAAACTTCAGGACTGTTTGTAACCACTGTGAAATTAAACCACTAATATCTCAATACAGCCAGACTAATTTAGGCAATAGCCCTCCTTTAAAGGGGTGGTTCATTTCGATTTCACTTTTTTAACTTTAGTTAGTGTGTAATGTTGCTGTTTGAGCACAAACAGTATCTTCAAAGTTACAGCGCTGAAAGTTAATATTGTTGGAGATATTTTCTTTTAAAGTTATGGCGGTTTAATGCCTACAATTACGTCTGGTTTGGCCTACAACAAGCTTCTTCCCGGGTTGGTGACATCATAAACCCTGCAATTAACATAAACCCTGCCCACAGGAACACGCAACAAAGTGGGTGAGGCTGTGTCATGTGCATACAGATCTTCTGTGTTTGGGCTTCCTAGGGACGCTGGACTTCAGGAACAATGTTTAAAATTTATGTTCAATTCTTTTCCTGACAATTATAATGGTAATTTAGCTGCCTGTGCTGCACATTTTACGGAAAACTTCCAGAATCTACACAAGTTCAATGCTGAAGACATGATTGATAAAGGCCAATGAAGGAAAATTGGCAAGGAAATCAGGGTTTCTACCCTACTCTTTTACAAGAAGTGCCATGGGATTTGTAATGACCACAGAGGGTCAGGACCTCGGTTTAAAGTCTCATCATCACTATAGACGTTACGAGCAGTGTTGCCAATTTAGGGATTTTTTTTCACTAGATTTAGTGACCAGAGGTGGGTAATCCAGGGGTCAAAGAGTAAAAGTCCTGCCATATTTTTATTCCACCCACTGAAGCATTAATGAGATAAATAAGTGATTATTTGAGTGATGATTGAGCATTATTGAAGACACCTGATGATAACAAGCAGAATCACCAAAGGAGAAAATCACAATTTTTAAGTTACCATCATCGAGGTCAGGGTTTGTTTTAGTTGAGCTCTTGACCCTTGACTATTTAATATCAGATTTTGTTCGGGCAGTTTTAACTGCATTACAACCAACCAGACAAGCAAAGATGATCAGGTGTTGGTTATGTTTTCACATAATCATTATTTGATCTGAATCACTGAACTCATTTAGAGCCCAATCTCTGAGTTAGATTTACATTATTGATTACAGCAGAACTGTGATTCTACAGCACAAGATTAACTTTATCAATACATAATTTTTTTTTTTTTTTTAAAAAGTTGTCCTTATCACTAAAAAATATATATATTCTAGGCACACACAGACATCAAGAATCAGCGTATGAATCTCAACAATGGTGCAAGCAACATATTCTGATAAACAGATCAACTCTGAACATTAGAAAACAAGCTACTAAAAGTCACAGAAAAACAGCAAAATTTAAATAGTGAGAATAAAGAAAATTACTAAGACAATTCAGCTCATAATTTATTCATGCAGCAATGCA
Organism: Ancherythroculter nigrocauda; assembly: GCA_036281575.1. Taxonomy (NCBI): domain Eukaryota; kingdom Metazoa; phylum Chordata; class Actinopteri; order Cypriniformes; family Xenocyprididae; genus Ancherythroculter; species Ancherythroculter nigrocauda. Next base: position 56,068,525 of record VTFQ01000002.1, on the reverse strand, counting down.
TGATGGGAGGCATGGATGAATTTTGATTGGTGGCTCCCAGAATGCACTGCAACATGCTTTATTATTCTCACCATTGTTGATTCACAGGATGATTCTTGATCTCTGTGTGTTTAAATGAGCTGTTTTTTTTTTTTTTTAAATCAGAACTCTAAAAAAATTGTATTGTAAAAGCTGATCTTGTGCTGCAGTATCACAGTGCTGCTGTAATCAGTAATGTAAATATAACTCATTGGGCTCTAAATGAGTTCAGTGATTCAGATCAAATAATTATATGAAAACATAACCAACACCACCTGATCATCTTTTAACTTTGCTTGTCTGGTTGGTTTTAATGCAGTTAAAACTGCCCAAGTAAAATCTAATATTAAAAAGTCAAGGGTCAAGAGCTCAACTAAAACAAACCCTGACCTCGATGATGGTAACTTAAAAATTGTGATTTTCTCCTTTGGTGATTCTGCTTGTTATCATCAGGTGTCTTCAATAATGCTCAATCATCACTCAAATAATCACTTATTTATCTCATTAATGCTTCAGTGGGTGGAATAAAAATATGGCAGGACTTTTACTCTTTGACCCCTGGATTACCCACCTCTGTTAGTGACTTCCCCTCCATTTTTAGACATTTTTCAAAAGTTTAGGGACAAATCTAGTAACTTCTTGGACAAACCTTATCTAGATTCTTATTTTACCCACTGATCTAGATTCATATTTATATAGATCAATGAATTTGCTATTATGATGTCATCAGTTTTAGCTACTTTCAATTGAATGCAGTTGGCAACACTGGTTAGGACCTACACACACCACAGAGTGAGCGCCACCTGCTGGCCTCACTAACACCAAACATATCAATTCCTGAGCAGTATATCATTAAAGGGTTAGTTCACCCAAAAATTCTGTCATTTATTACTTACCCTCATGCCGTTCCACACCCGTAAGACCTTCATTAATCTTCAGAACACAAATTAAGATATTTTTGTTGAAATTCCATGACAGGAAGCTTCGGAGCGTTATGATTCTTCTGTATCGAATCATGATTAGGATTGCGTGTCAAACAGCCAAACTTCTGAAATCATGTGACTTTGGCGCTCCGAAGCTTCCTGAAGCAGTGTTTTGAAATCGGCCATCACTATATAAGTCTTTTTTTTTTTTTTTTTTGCGCACCAAAAATATTCTCGTCGCTTTATAATATTAAGGTTGAACCACTGTACTTACATGAACTGATTTAAATATGTTTTTAGTACATTAATGGATCTTGAGAGAGGAAATGGCATTGCTCCCTATGCAGGCCTCACTGAGCCATCGGATTTCAACAAAAATATCTTAATTTGTGTTCGACCAACGAAGGTCTTACGGGTGTGGAACGGCATGAGGGTGAGTAATAAGTGACAGAATTTTCATTTTTGGGTGAACTAACCCTTTAAAATGTACATTTTATTTCAAATAGGAAGATGCTACAGACCATGCACATTGACTTTCAACATTCAACAGAACAGCTGAACGTAACAAAATAATTCCTTGTGGAATACCACACAGATAGTAATTTTAACAGAGTGATGTCCAGTGCAAAAGAATAAGCTTATGAGTTGGAAACAGAGACAGTCATCCCTCTACAAATTTATAATAAGTCTAAGTCTTTAATATTTTGAGAGCTAGCTGACATTGGATCTTCTTCAAAGAGTAGACGAGCATGTATACTTTACAAGAGCGCCATCTAATGTCCTAACAGGAGTTCACTATTCCAGGAACAGCCTTCACTATCTAATACAACTCAAGTTCACAAAATAAAAAGCTTTTAGTTGTTTAGACACATATGTTCGTATTGTTGAGGACTTACAAACAACTAGTTAGGTATTGAAATTGCATTCCAGAATGTACAGAGAGACATAACTATCACTTCTCAAAGGATTCAGTGTTAGTTTAGTTGTTTCTCTCTCTATGTAATTATTTAAAAAACTCAAAAATCATTTCATGAGAAACAAACACATTTTAATAGAAAAATTCAAGTTCACAAAAGTTCACTTAAATTCTATATATACAGATATGAAAATCCACATGTAAGAGTAAAAACCTGTTAAAGAGAGAGATTTGCACAATTAGAAGACTTTTCCATTGTTCAAAAAAAAAAAAAAAAAACCCAGATGATGTTTAAAACAAGTCGAATATAACTTACCTGTTCTAACTTCTCTTCGCAGCTCTTCAGAAGTGTGGCAGGAGAGATCAATCTGACCATGTAGAAAATTCAAGTGCAGGCGATAATTTCTATCACACAGTGATAATATTCTACATATTCTTGGCTCTTTTTTTCTTTTCTTTTTTTTTTTTAAATCCAATCCAAATAGAAATATTTAACAGTGTAAAAGTACAAGACATTCACTTTTGCACATTTCAACAATCAAGACATTCAAGTATATTGTACTGTAGCAAACCTATAAATATGTATGTTTATCAGTAAACATACATATGTGAAATTAAACGTCGTTTATAGGCTTTAACACCATTAAGGATTATGCAGCAGTTAGTAACATGAAATATAAGATAACAATAAACTTAGGCATTTTGTAGCTGCTTCAGTCAACTGTTTCTTTCAGTGCAGTTTATACAGGTTCAGTTCATGAGATTCAGGGAAAAATCCCAATAGTCTCAAGTCACACCAGGAGAATACTCATTATCAGTAGTCCTCAGTGCATTCTCCTTATGGGACATCTCATTATTAATATCCATCTGTGGATTCTCAGTCTGATTAAATGGCATTTGTTCTGGGACATCATTCTCCTGAAAGAAAGAAGCAGATTCACAGAAGGTAAAACAAATGTTCAGGATTGATGATTCAGTTGCACAAACACAAAACTTTTTTTCCCTCTGATGTAAAGACCACTTTTATTCATTCTGAGAGCAGCTGTCTCTTAAATAAATCAATCATTATTAGTGTTTCTATGTGTGACTTCTGAATAAAACCACACAAACACAGACATCCACCACCCAAGGCCCTGATATACTTAACAGAGGAGCAAAGTTTTTTTTAATTATATGACCAGCGATATACTGACGTTTAGATGAATATGTCAATATATGCTGTGCACTTTCCTCACAATAACAAAATAAACACAGAACAAAAATGACAGAAGTTACACTTAGAGATGTTACTGTCGACAGGGGTGAGGAAACAGCAGTTAGGAAGCATCTGATCATAGCGATGTGGATGTTTGCACCAGCTCTACAATTCGGTACTCCTGTAAATTCATGTCACTTATATTATATTATACACTTTATAAAAATGTATTGCTTTAAAGCACAAGCTTTGAAAAAACACTTAGTCTCATTCACTAATAACTGCATGGATTATTTCGTATTTGTACACATACGAGGAGAACTTAAAAAAAAAATCTCTGCCTAATTCACAACACGTGCATGAATTTGTTCTTAAAGGGTTAGTTCACCCGAAAATGAAAATAATTTCATTTATTACTTACCCTCATGTCGTTCTACACCTGTAAGACCTTCATTCATCTTCAGTACACAAATTAAGATATTTTTGATGAAATCGAATTCACCGAACTTCCCAAGATCCAGAAAGGTACTCAAAACATATTTAAAACAGTTCATGAGAGTACAGTGGTTGTAGCTTAATATTATAAAGTGACGAGAATACTTTTTTTGTGACAAAAAAACAAAAACAAAATAACTTTTCAACAATATCTAGTGATGGCTGATTTAAAAAAAACTGCTTTGAATCTTTTGCTTTGAATCAGTGATTCAGAGCACCAAAGTCACGTGATTTCAGCAGTTTGGCAGTTTGACATGCTATTAGAATCACTGAATCGAAACAAAAGATTTGAATCTTTAGATTTTCAGTGTCATTGCGGTCTACGCAGGCCTCATTGATTAATTGGATTTCATCAAAAATATCTTAATTTGTGTTCAGAAGATTAATGAAGGTCTTACGGGTGTGAAACGACATGAGGGTGAGTAATTAATGAAAGAATTTTCAATTTTGGGTGAACTAACCCTTTAACCTCGTTCATATTTTTGTGACTTTAGAGTATTCTGAATGAGCGGCCGCGTGCACAACGTTATACATTTGCATAAAACACGCCCAAACCATGTCCAAATAAGGGCTTTCTGTGCATACTGTAGGGTCTGCACAGTTTCAAGAATGAGCAGATCCCGCCATAAACTGTGTTTAAGCCTAAATTCAGGGAACTTTGGTTTGTAAATCTCACATTGGCTCCGGCCTGGCGGACACTAATAGATCACGAGACCCTTTTTATGACTATTTCGATAGATTCCTGAACATTTCCTTCACGACTTCAAAGGGGCTGCGGCCACCTCGGATCGGGTTACTACGAGCCAGGCACGCATTCCAAAACAGCAATAAAAGAGAAAATACACGCACACAGACCCGCATGAAGATTGTATGCACAAATATGATTGTACCCGCAAATAAGAATGTATCCGCCGTTGTAGTTCAAGTTGCATTTATGAATTCTTAGTGTAGAAGTTTAGAAATGACCGTATTGAGTTCATTTTCATGTTAAGCGATAGTATTAGAGTATAAAGTGTATCTTTCCTTAAATGCTGTTGGTCACCTGTCAAGTTTGGACTTGTTGTAAAGCTCTTGGTCTGCCTTATTCACTAATGTATGTAACAGTTCTGTAAAATGCATTTTTAATGGTACTATGAAGAAGGTATACTCTGATTTGATACCTCATAAATTATGCAAATCGAGCCGTAAGACAAGACAAAGAAAGTTTTACCCACCGACATTGCAACGCTATTATTGGCAGAAGTTCATGAGGAGGAGTTCTGGTCTGTTGTCTTTAAAACACCACGACACATGTCCCTTCGATGCACAAGTTTCCTGTCGCCAAGACTGTGTCACCTTTCATCACCCACGAGACGGACTCTCTTCTTTATTTTCTGGTTATCTAACGCTCAAGTTAAAGTCCACGTGAACTGGAAGTTGCAAACGACTTTTCTCCAGTGCTGTGACGTATTTCCAAGTGAAACAGAATATTGAATAGAGGGCAGAGTTTTACTTTAGCACTCCTCCTCTCCATCTCTCGCTCATAGCAGACTAACGGTTGGAGGGGAGTGGTTTAAGCGATTTCAACCCAAGCCGTCAAACTGATGTCATCAGAGAAGGGGCACCGTTGCAGAGAGGAGGAGCATTTTCAGATTTTGATTAAATATTACGAAGTCAAACAATTTTTTTGTGTGGATTGACTTGCACGGATGAATTGTTCAAGACAAAACTAGCAATTTGAGCTAACAAAATAAATAAGGTCAATTTTGATTTCATGTGTACTTTAAACCCTTGCTTTGGAAAACCCGCCTTTCGGAAAGGACCAATCGCTCCAAGCCAACGCTCTGAAACCCTGAAACTATCACAGCAACTGAACCCATGCAAGTATTAACTTCTTTAAGATTTGTGTATCAAGTTTTCTTGCTGGCTCTTGAAGGTTTAACTGTTTGTAATTTGCCACTGTTTTGATCACCTCTGTTTTCTTGACTTTACTTTCATTTTCTATACCTTTGTAGTGTCTATTTAACCGTCTATAACCTTTGTATTATCGATTTCATATATTAAACACATTATCCATGCTCGATTGCTCTGTTGCTCATTCAACAAAAACCAGGTCACTTTAACGTTTTTCGATCCAGTACCATTGCTTTACGCTTTTATGCTAGAATAGGAAGTGTATTCTCGTGGCCAGAGAATAACCTTTCGTTTTATAATAGTCTGTGAGGAGCTAACGGTTTGCTGGACAAACTAATATAGTTTCTCTAAATAACTATTAAACCAGAACTAATCATATATTTAATTGATTATAATTCGTTGTAATTAATTCACAATATATGTTTAATTCCCCCTTTGGGTCGATATGCATCATAATTAATCATAAGGCTTTATGATTTATTATATTGATATATTTCATCCATAAATTGATTAAACCTGTACAAAATCATTACAATACTTTGCTAACAGTCTTATGTCACTCTCATCAGAAATACCACTGTTTACAGAAGCGCTCTCGCCTGATGCCAAGTGAGACTTTCTCACCATTTCTCACAATAAACAGACCTCTCATGAGCCAGCTGTACATACACATATATCTGCATTATTCAGAGAAACTTTGCAGCTTTGCAACAATCACTGTATAAAATATTTAAGATAAAATTGTATTTAATAATTTTATTATACAATTTCATATAAGGATTAAATAATAATATTAATGTAACATACTTTAATATAATTATAATCATGTTAGGATGAAATTTCATATTTATATAACTTCTTAACACGATTATAAGGCCGTACAGAGTAAGTGCTTTTTTTTGTGTACGAGTGCTTTCAGTTGTTCCTATATTTTATTGTAAATTTAGTAAAAAGCAACAGTTGATAATCAACTCACATAAATATAACAAACATTATATAAGATTTTTAATTTCAATATTTTGCATGCTTAGTGAATGAGACCCAGTATCTACCGATTAGAATTACATTTTAAAGCGGCTCTCCGGTCTGTTCATGCTTTATCTTGCAGACGTCTGACCTTGTCGGACTGAACAAAAGAAATGAATGAGGAGATTTCCACTTAAAGATGGCGGAGCCACACACACTATTTGGGTAAATCGTCATGGAGCAATGGTAGTTCTAAGGTGTTTGCCAGCCAGAACCTTTGACAAGCTGTTTTGAAGCCCCGAAACTATCTTTGTTTTGGCCTGATTTTGCTCGAAATCATGTCATTGGGCCTTAACACAGATCTTAATCTGTTGTCAATCCACAGTTTTTTGCAGACAGATTCAGTGCTCATGGTATCTCACCTGATCATGATCTCTGTGCTGGTTCCCGTTTCCTGTTTGAACAATAATAACAAGCTCTTACTTTGGTCAATTAGAATAAAAATACATACTTTTACAGATTTTTAAAGATTCTTTTTGCACAATAAATCTCATATTTACTTTTTTTTTTTTTTTATAATCAACTGTATGTATTGCTTGCCTTTTTGTCTTGCTTTCCAGTGGCGATAGTAAATCACAGCAACAACTGCTACAGTCACAAACAGCAGAACAACAGCAACACTTACTCCTGCTACAGCAGCTCGAGACAGACCTGAATCTGGAACAGCTGAAGACAGACAGTCATTGTTTTACTAGGGATCAACTGTTAATTTCAGTGGAATGATGTATAATATTGTATAAAGTATAATAAGGTTTTTTTTTAAACAGCAGCTAAAACAGCATCAGCCCTGTGAGCTCAACAGGAAACAATGTTCACAGAGAAACTGACTGCTATTATGAATTTTTCTTATTCTTATATAATAGACTTCCAAAAAATAAAAAAATAAACTCATTGTGACAACTGTCTGTCACTTTGATGTTTATGTGAAGATGACAGAGATTATCTCAATTATATTTTAATATGAGTCCAAACTCACTTTTTTTTTTTTTTTTTTAAAAAAGGCCAGAATGAAATAATTTACTGTTTTGATTTAAATATAGTAAACTGCATTTTAAAATTGCTCAAGTGAAATTGCACTGAATGATTAAATGTTACTCACCGGTGACATTAACACTGACGCTCCTAATGATGCTGAATCTGCTGCTGTTGATCAGTAGCTTATATTCTCCAGAGTCTGTGTTTCTGGTGTTCATGATGGTCAGAGATCCAGTCTGATTGTCCAGCTTCAGTCTGTCTCTGAATCTCTCATCACACTGAACATCTGTACAGATCTTACTCTGATCTCCAGTGATTTCAGCGATGAGAATGTCTTTAAAATACCACGTCACTGAATCGTTCAGTTTTCTTATTACACCAGGATCTAAAGTAACAGATTCTCCCTCCTCCACTGACTTTCTCTTCATTTCCTCTCGTTCAGCAGCAGAAACACCTGAAACACAAACCAATAGATGAGAGAACTGCGGATATGAAAGCAATAAAACATTCTCTCTTGACTTTGTCTGAAAAGCAACATTTATCCACATTTTGTGCTTATAAACACAGGAGATGGGTATGGTAACCAAAATCTCTACTCAAGTAAAAGTACTTACAAAAGTAATTACTCAAATATAAGTAAAAGTACTTGATTACTTGATTAAAAGTATAAAAAAAGTATCCAATAAAAAGACTACGTAGCAAAATACTGATTCAGAACAAGCAAAATGATGATGAAGTCAATGAAGCATGTGTTATGCGTTTATTATAGGGATTTCTTCTGATTATGTTTTTAAAATAAATTTAAAATGCCATGACATTATTATTTAAATAGATCGAAAAAATAATACTATATAATAGTGAACTAGAAATATTTTAATTATATTACATGAGATCTTTGCAACATGCACAAAGTAAATTATATTTAATCAACAAATTCCATTTTAACAGTAAAAAACACATCTGAATGTGAGCAAAAATATCACTAAACAAATTAGTGACGTGATTTAAATGCACATGATATGATTTGCTTTTAAATATGACTCACCATATAAAGCAATAAAGAAGGTTTTTTCACTGTCACTGCTGCCGCTGCTGATCTGTAGTTGATAAACTCCAACAACTGTGTTTGTGGTGTTCGTGATGGTCAGAGATCCAGTCTGATGATCCAGCTTCAGTCTGCCTCTGAATCTCTCAGTACCTTTATTACACTGAACATCTGTACAGATCTTACTCTGATCTCTGTTGATTTGAGCGATGCGAATGTCATTAAAATACCATCTAATTCTGTCTTGTTGGTTTGTTAAAACTTCAGTGTGTAGAGTGACTGAATCTCTCTCAATCACTGACACTCTCTCTGTACCAACACCAGACACACCTGAAGAAGAAATAAAGAAAAGAAATATGTAAAGGAATACATCTGGATTCATAATGTGACAAATGGGAACAAAGCTGAAGAACATCACCGATTTACACATTCACTCATCAGACAAACATGAGTAAGTCTCATGGATGATGAACATCATTAAAACACATCTGATCCATATATTGTCCCCTTTCTGTGGATTTTCACAACCAAGTACTTTCATACTGAAATTCATAATAAATATTACCCATTTTGAATATTTAATAGATTAATATTAATCAATGAAATGTTTTTACTTTATACTTTATAAAAATGTTTTTTATTTTTTTAACACATTAAAATACAATGGCATGTTTTCTATAAAGTATTGCTTATATTTTTCCAGGTAAAGAGAAAAGACATCTCAATATCACTGCAAAAATGTCAGTAAAAACAATGTATAATAATGATGCGATTTAAAGCTAGGGTGTGCAATTTCGCAGAGGTAGGCAATAGCGAGTTAGCTTTGAAAGCATGAGATCCCACCCTCCTTTCAGAGCGTCTCCAAAGCCACGCCTCCTTCAAAACACATGAACACGTACAGCCAGAGCAGACTCTGCAAAGCGTCACGAGAGACGGTGTTAAATTACCACATCTCAAAGCACATAGCATTACAATAATGAAGAACATATAAAAAACTTGCACACACTTAACGATTATAAGGCTGATTATGAATGTAAACTGGTACTTATGCTCAAACGCGTCCAGTTGCGTTCAGTCGGCGATTACAGTCGGTGTTTAAATTCCATGTGTAAGTATTTAAATCTGCTTCAGTCACAGGAAACAATCGCTGTGTGTTGAGCATAGTCTTAGAATGTTTTAGCTAGTCGTTAAATGTGTGCCCAGCTTTACAGAGCTCTTACATGTACCACCTGACTGCTGCAGATTCATTTCAGCATTCATAGTGTTGACATAAAAACGCATAAATCCGAGTCTTAAGGACGTAAACAGCTCTGGGTAGAACGTCACGGGTTTGACACGATGTAAACGCAGCATAAGCTTGATGTTTTGGTTCAGAAACAACTGTGCAAGGAGGCTGTTGTTCGTTTGTGGTGCTTGTGAGTGTCTATCCACAACTCTGCATAGATGCTGATGACGTGTGATGTCTGCACGAGCAGGTGCGCTGAGGTATGGAAATACATGTTGACAGGCAGGTAGGACTGAATGCAATGATTGGACAAACATTTTATGTTCCTGAGGTGTCCACAGAAGATATATGAAGATATATAAAATTTATGTTTTAACCATAAATGCTTATGTTGAACTAGCTCTCTTCTTCTTCTTCTCTATTAGAATTCCAGCAGTGTAGACACTGCTGAGTGTATTACTGCCCTCCACAGGCCAAAGTTTGAACTAAATTGTCATATACAATATGCCAGTGCAAGTATATAACAATTAGTTCAAACTTTGGCCTGTGGAGGGCAATAATACACTCAGCAGTGTCTACACTACTGGAATTCTAATAGAGAAGAAGAAGAAGAGAGCTAGTTCAACATGAACATTTGGTTAAAACGTATATAATTTTAAAAACTTTTCAGAAAATGAGTGATGGTTTCTCTAGATAAGACATTTATTCCTCGTCTGGGATTGTGTAGAACGCTTTGAAGCTGCACTGAAACTAATTTTGACCTTCAACCGTTTGGAGGCCATTGAAGTCCACCATATGGAGAAAAACCCTGGAATGTTTTCATCAAAAACCTTCATTTCTTTTCAACTGAAGAAAGAAGGACATGGACATGGGGGTGAATAAATTATCAGGAAATTTTAATTTGAAAGTGAACTAATCCTTTAAGAAGATGAGGCACTCGAGTCGGGAGGAGGAAAAATTGCCTGTTCCACGACAGCATCCAACTTTTGTCATGATTCCCAAAACTGAATCATGAAGTGTTTTTAAAAGCAGTTTTTAATACCAATGTACTCGACAAATGTGTTTAATTTAACCGTGCGGTGGTGCCAGATACTCTTTAATCGCTAATGACAAACGGAGACATAATTCATTTATAACAAGATGACCGCTTAATTCATTTTGGGAGCGACGACTAGATGTATTTGTAGTCAAATGCCTGTATATTAGAGTAGTATTGACAAAGTTCAGAGGCTGTCATATATGTGGATCAACTTACTTTGTTGTGTATTTTCAATATGAAAAATAACTTTTATATTAATGGATTAATTGCATTTTGAAGAAAAAAATGTGACATTTTAATAACTTTATTTTATATAGTGCCTTTAAAAGCAGCTTCTCAAAGCGCTGTACATAAGAACATAAAATCACAACAGAATATAACAACAATTTCAGAAGTACAGAATTAAAAATACAACTAAAAGCAACTTAAAAAAAGAATGTTTTTAAACTGGATTTAAAAATGTGCAAGGATTCTGCATTCTGTATCTCTACAGGCAAGGAATTCCAGAGTTTAGGTGCAAGATTTGAAAAAGCCCTATCGCCCATAGATCTCAGGCAAGTTACAGGGATGGTTAAAAGACCAGCATTGATGGATCTAAGATTTCAAACTGGGGTGTAGGGTGTCAATAGGTCAGCCAAATATCGAGGTGCCAAATTATTTAATGCTTTGTAAGTCCAAAGTAAAACTTTTAAAATCAATACGGAATTTAACTGGCAGCCAGTGCAGTGATTTGAGAATAGGTGTAATATGCTCTCTTGCACTGGTTCTAGTCAAGATGCGTGCAGCGGAATTTTGTACCAACTGTAATTTGTTGAGAGTAGTCTTGGGAATTCCAGCCATCAAAGAGTTACAGTAGTCAATGCGAGAAAAGACAAATGTGTTAATTAGCTTTTCTTCCACAGTAAAAGTAAACATTGGGCGCAATCTGGCAATATTTCTGAGGTGAAAGAAAGATACTTTAACAGTGTTTCTAACCTGTAAGTCGAACAATAGGTTGGGATCAAATATCACCCCCATATTTTTTAATTTGTCTTTAAACTGTACAATGGAGTCATCCACCTGTAAGGATGGCGGCTCCATTCTACATAACTGATGTGGTGAACCAATAAGCATGACTTCGGTCTTATCATTGTTAAGGCAGATAAAGTTCTCAGACATCCACTTTACCTCAGAGATACACTGAGACAGGGTAGAGATATCAACATTTACATCTGATTTTGAATGTACATATATCTGTGTGTCATCAGCATAAAAATGAAAAGTTAAGACCAAGCGACCTTAAAAGCTGACCAAGGGGAAATATATACAGACTAAATAGTAATGGACCAAGTATTGATCCTTGAGGAACACCTGATTTCACAACTCCGACTTCAGATCTTGAATACAACAAATTGTTTACGGTCAGAGAGATAAGACTTGAACCAGTTCAGAGCAATCTCCGAAACACCAAAAACATACTCAAGACGTGAGAGTAAAGTACAATAATCAATGGTATCGAATGCTGCACTGAGATCAAGTAGAATCAATATAGATATATAACCAGAATCTGAGGCAATTAATAAATCATTTAAAACCTTTACCAGTGCCGTTTCAATACTGTGCAACTTACGGAAACCAGACTGAAGGGGCTCAAATAGTTTGTTAACAGTCAGGTGAGCTCTTAATTGAGAAGCCACAACTTGTTCTAAGATTTTAGAAAGAAAAGGAAGGTTGGAGATGGGTCAAAAATTTTTAAGGTTCTCAAAATCAGCGTTATTTGTCTTTGGTACTGGGGTAACAGCAGCAATTAAGTGCAGCTGGCGAGAATCATTGACTATACTCAGTACAGCAGGACAGAGAGATTCAAAACATGACTTAAACAAACTAGTTGGTATGGGGTCAACAACAGAAGTGGTTGCTTTCATACTTGAGACAATGTTGCACAGAGACTATGAGTCCAAAGATGGAAAGTGGAACACCAGTAAATACATAACCATTCGATGTGTTAACAGATGACACTTGTACAGTGGCAATATGATTACGTATGTCCTCAATCTTGCTGATGAAGAACTGTAAAAAACTATTGCACAGATGAGCTGAAGCTGGCACATTGGACATATTATTCCTATTTAGGAGTTTATTGATAGAAAAAGTTGCTTTGGGTTGTTTTGCTGACTTGTTATCATTTGTGAGAAATAGTCTGACCTAGCAGATACAATTCGACCCTTATACTCAACCAGACAGACATACGACTACGCTCAATTTTATGGAAATGAGCTTTGTTGGATCATAGTTCATCAGTGTACCAGGGTGCATTTTGTACAAATGAGACGGATCGAGACTTTAAAAGGAGAAAATCTGTCCAAACCAGTAGATAAAATCAAATATAGACCAATTACTTTGTCATTTAACTCCTCAGATAGTAGTCCACAATCAGATGAAGAATCAATATAATCAGAAAACTCGAGAGGCTCAATGGATCTCCATTTCCAATAGTTTATAGTGCGTGGAACAGTTTTGTTTGTAATAGGACAGTCCATATTGAAGAAGATCACCCGATGGTCAGACAATCCTAACTCTGTGATACACAGGTGAGAAACAATCGATCCAAGATGACAAGATCTAAAATGTGGCCTTTATTGTGAGTGGGAGAATCCACGAGTTGATGTAGCTCGAAGCACTCCAATAACGATGCAAAATCTCCTGTGGTTGAACAGTCTATATTATCCATGTGAATGTTAAAATCCCCCTCAATGAGGACTCTCTCGAATTTAAGGATCAACACAGATAGCATTTCAGCAAAATCTGTTGTAAAGTCCTTATTTCTCTTTGGAGGCCGGTAGATAGTTGCTATAACAGTAGATATCGGTGCACAAATACTCAGAACAAGACTTTCAAAAGACTGAAACTGAGGAACAGTCACCGGACACAGGTTTTGTGGATGTTTATACAGCACAATGATGCCACCACCTCTGCCAGAGGATAGCAGGGAATCACATAATCCATAGTCGTTTGGGGTCAGTTCATTAAAAAGAAGGCCATTTGATTCCTTATGCCAGGTTTCTGTTAAGCACATAATGTCCAGGTTGTAGTCTGTAATTATATCTGCCAAAAATGAAGCCTTGTTATTTATAGAACATACGTTTAGAAGCATTGATTTCAGCAGACACGTAGAAGCCGGTGAGTCTGATGAGGTCTCATTTTGCCTTACTGCAACCAGGTAATTAACACAAGTAGTTCTCCACGGTATCTTTCATGGTTTAGGCAGAATTGTCAGATGAGTGACATAGTTCGTGGAAGTCAAAAGGATGTTAGACCTACTTCGAGACGATCGATCGTGACCAAAGTATCGCTTTGGTCGCAGTATTCCTGCTGCTCCACAGCGCATACGCGTGTCCTTCCCCAACACAAAGTTCCATTTAAGATTCAACAGTTGGTGTGCAGTGTACCTGAGGGCCATGCCGGTGGAATCCACGCCGACAACCGCTTCTCTGCAGTACACATCCTGAATCACTCCGTTAAAAGCAGTAATCCAGCAAATAACACATGATTTGACATCACCGTAAAGAGGGAAATGCAATCCAATCAAAACTGGTTGTAGCACATTAGAAAATGCATTTAGTTGCACTAAAAATAGTATAAAATAATACAATAGTCCGGAGAACGGAGCGGCAGCCACGTGCTCCAGCGTACCCCTTCAACCGGAAGTTGTATCTCCCTATCTCTTTTATAGCATTTTGGGGGGAAAAAAGAATCAATTTTTATAATAAACCTTTGAAAATCAAAATCTAGATTTGAATTTTTAATGTTTTTATAACCAAAAGATGCTATGTGAAAGTTTGTTACAGAAAATGGTATTTTTTTTAATCTTGCCACTTTCTTGGTAAAGAAAACACATTTTTACTCAAATTAATCAAAATGGATTTATAGCATTTTGGAACCAAACTCTTCATATGTACATGTTTTAATATTTATACCACTTCTATTAGTGATTGCTATAAGGATGTAAAGGGAGTTTCAACCAATATAATAAAAATTGTCTATGAAACAAATTGCCTATCTTACCTTTAAATGTATAAGACTTGCTTTTAAACATAATGACTCACCATGAACAGTAACTCTGAATGTCTTTTTGCTGATGCTGCTGTTGATGATCTTTTGTTGTAGTTGATAAAGTCCAGAGTCTGTGTTTCTGGTGTTCATGATGGTCAGAGATCCAATCTGATGATCCAGCTCCAGTCTGTCTCTGAATCTCTCATCACACTGATCATCTGTACAGATCAGACTCTGATCTCCGCTGGTTTGAGCAATGCAAATGTCATTAAAATACCATTTAATCTCTTCTTGTTGTTTTATTTCAACATCAGTGTTCAGAGTGACTGAATCTCCCTCCATCACAGACACCGATACTCCCTCTGAAACCACACAGCGAAAGGCTGAAAAAGAAATGAACAGTTAATTATACGCCAAACAAAAACATTTACATATAGCTAGTCCACAACAAGATGAAATAATATCTTAATTAACAGTAATGAACCAGTAGAAAAATTTAAAAACCCTTGAAGTGTCATTAACTGGATGATTAATTTTCCAGCATCTCTTTTGAGATACATCTTTTCACACTGAGAATGACTTAAGGACAACTATTACAAAAGGTGGAAACATTGATGCTCAAGAAAGAAACACAATGCATTAAGAGCCCTTTTGAATTGGATGATTGGGGAACATTTCACTTATGGAAACAATGGAATCTAAGCTAACTATGCAAATACACGTAGCTTATAAAGGGCAGTGCTAAAAAAAAGGATCTTTAAACAAAATAAAAATGTTAAAAACAGTTTACACCCCTCTTAATGCATTTAATTGTAATAGTTTGAGTCCCTCGGTTGTCTTCAATGTGAAAAAATGAAATTTAAAATCCTATAGTCACATTATGACCCCTCTTATTTTGGCAAAAATATTATTATCTTGCATATCCTGCAAAGGGTGAGCTAATGTATTGCAAGTTTCCCTATCTGTGCATTTCATGCAACTAAAGAATTTTCACATTCATGTTACTTTATGATGAATATTACATATTATGAATATAAAATACTCATAACTCAACCAGACCTGTCACATCATCAACTAGGCCTATGTATTGTTGCTCATTTGTTGGTTTAAATAATTTTATTCTCCTCACTTGGACAAAAGTAAATGATTAGAAGTTGTTAAATGATTAAATGTAAAAATTAGATGAACATTACACATAAAATCTTTCTACTTTGAACTTTAAAATTATGCTACTTGCTACCACATAGCAAAGTGTTTTTTCTGTTTCTACCAATATGTTTTCATTTACATGGTTCATGCATTTGCCAGCAGCTTTTATCCAAAAGCGACTCGCATTGCATTCAAGGTACATTTGATCAGCGGCAATTATTCACGCTATTTTTAGATTATATTTTTATACCACATAACCTCAGCATTTACAGAGAGGGGTCTTTTAATATTTTTGCCATGTGTTGTGTATTAACGAGGCAAACAACCAACAAATGCTATCAAGCACAATTTACTGATGCTCAGGTTCAAATCCCAGCGAGATGGGCAGTTATTCACAACCATTATAAAGCTCGGATGAGCCAGGATATTTTTAAATATATCTCTGATTGTGTTTGTCTAAAAGAAGATGGTCATATACACCTAGGATGGCTTGAGGGTGAATAAATCATGGAATAATTTTTATTTTTGGGTGAACTATCCCTTTAATGCTTATTGGTTTAAACAACCATGATGTATTGATCTCTTTTAAAATGTTTTATTTTAAAACTCCGATATCATGTTTTTATGTGAATAAACTATGTGTGAATATTCTAAAAGTCTCTGACAGTTCAATCTCTCTTATTTTATTTAAAATTTATTTAACCAGGGAAGTCATTAAGAACAGGTTCTTATTTCAATAACAGCCTAGCAGGAGAGTAAAGGTCTCCTGAAAAACATACAACCATACATTACAATACAATACACACACACATTTAATATTTTATTATATATATATATATATATATATATATATATATATATATATATACATATAAATCTGTTATCTGGAATATAAACTCTCTATGTGTTATGTGACTCATATTTTTTTTTTAAATATACATAAGAAAACATGTCTATTAAAGTCAAATGATTGATAAACACGTCTTTCGAATGGAATAAAATAACAAGTACTTTGGGGGTACTGATCATCATATTTATTTTCATATAAAAGCAACAGATCTTAAATTACATTCAGTTTATCATCAAGAAAACGCACGAGTGTGAATCCCGCCATTTCTGTCGAATACAAATGATACAAAGCGATTAGAGTTTAAAGAAAACAAAATAGTCGCTTTCGGTTTCATATTCGGCAGGAAGAGACTGTAAGTCTAAAAGTCTTACCATGGTCGAGCAGACACCAGAGAAATAGGAGCAAACTAAAGAAAAGCTTCATTTTCTCCACCTTATGTCAACATGTACTCATCGACGTCATATAGAAAAAAAAAATATTGATAATTTTGGCAGTTTACGCATATAGCGTGATGACGAATGACGTTCGCGTCATTTAAAAAAAAACAGACTGTAAAATCACTTCCGGCTTCCGTATGTGCAGTGAAATTCATACGCTGTGTTCCAGACTTTTACTGTCTATGGTTCCAGACAGATCGGATTTTGGATTTTCTCACCTCCTTCTAGGAAATAACTGGAACGTAGTGATGGACAGGTCGAGGCGTGGCGAAACACTGAAGCAGCTGAAGTAATGTGCTGTAATGTGTCGAGGCTTCGAAACAATCTGACACCCGTCTCCACGGTGACCCCTGGTGGTCAGAACAGTGTAAACGCAACAAAACTCAGGCCAAACATGCATTAAAAGATTAAAACACCTTTTACAAATATATTGCAAATGTTTTACTGAAAGTAAAATCTATCAAATGCAATTAACTAATCGTCTAAAAAGATTAAATATAGAGTGTCTGTATAATGTGTTCATTTATCAATTTTCAGGGCTTGTTTTGTTTGTTCCATTGCTCAAGCAGACCAATAAGAGAATAACTACCATTAATCATTTAAATTATTATAATGTCTAATTAAAACATCTACAAATGTATAAAACAGAGATCAGGTAAAACCAATAAACACTTGTTCAATAGTTCCCAGTAGTGATGGGCGATTTCGTAAGACTGGTTCATGAAGCTTTGATACCTTATGCATCTTTTGTTTAGAATCATTTCCGTTCATCATCACCATTTCAAAATGTCAATGGTTTCAATGGTTCACCACTGGGGGCGATCTATGTAAACCCATGAATCATGCAGATTTACTGAGATCGTCCCCCAGCGGCGAATCATTGAACAAGTGTCTGTCTATTTCCTGATCTCTGATGAGTTTTACACATTTGTAGACGTCCTAATGAGGTATTCGCATAATTAAAAGGAATAATAGTAGTTAAAGGTGCTAAAGAGGATGTTTTGTTTTATACATTTTTGCAATATTACTTGAAACTGTCTATACTAACTGATAAAAGACTATTTATTAGGTGCACTGAAAGGAATAATATTAATATACATCATCTGTGCACGAGGTAGGGCCTTAAAACATCAGCCAATCGCGTAAACGATTGGCCCTCTGGCTTGTCAATCACTGCCATGACGTTCCTTGTGAGAGACGAGCGCGGCTGCGTGCTCCAGTAACTTTCCACACTCCACAGGCGCCGCATGCAATGTTTTTGTCAGGAGACAGGAGTAACAACTGCAGATTATGAGTTACCTGCGGTGAGTCCGACATAATGAATCCACTAACACGACACAGCGAATGCCGGTGGTAAACACTCGTGTTCCAATACTCGTGCACGAGTTTTGGGAGGCGTTCCCTCGAATTGAGCTGTGAAGGAGGGGGGCTGTTCTTACGCATGCACTCATTTCAAAAACTCACTAACAGTCTTTGGTTTCTCAGTCAATGGAAAGATCCTCTTTAGCACCTTTAATAGTCTCTGTTTAGCTGACTCATCCATAGAATAAACAAAACAAGCCCTGAAAATTGATAAAAGAATACATATTATACAGACACTTAATATTTATGATTAGTTAGTTGCATTTGACAGATTATACTTTCAATAAAACGTTTGCAATGGATTTGTAAAAGCTGTTTTATGCATGTTTGGCATGAGTTTGTGTTGCATTAACACGGTTTTGACCAGCAGGGGTCACCGCGTGTGGTGTTTTGAACAAATAACATTAGACATAGAGTTAAAAGATAGTTCACCCAAAAATGAAAATTCTATCATCATTTACTCACAGTCAAGTTGTGTATATTCTGTATAATTTTCTTTGTTCTGTTGAACACAAAGGAAGATATTTTGAAGAAATTTGTAACCAGGCTGCTTTGGGGCAACATTGAGTTCCATAGTAGGAAAAGAAAACTAAGTCAATGGTGCCTTAGAACTGTTCTGTTTCCCACATTATTCAAAATATCTTCCTTTGTGTTCAACAGAACAAAGAAAAGTATACAGATTTGAAACAAATTGTGGGTGAGTAAATGATGAAAGAATTTTCATTTTTGGGTGAACTATCCCTTTAATATAATGGTGTTTGTCTAGAAATTTTAAAAAGATGCAGGACAGTTGAATTTGTAGTTTAGTTTCTAGACTAAAATGCATGTTTGAGTTGTTTTAACTGAAAATAACTTGTGCTGATATATCTTAAAATATGCCAGTGCCATTGTTTTGTCTCAAGATGCACACCAGTAATGTTTGTTTTCTAAGGCATGTTAAAAAAAAAAAAAAAGCTACTTTAATATCCTAATTGAACTAAGGCCTAATCCTGGCTTAGACCAAGCCCCGTCTGTAAAACCAGGCCTAAAAGACTCTAACTTTACTGAACAATGTAAAATAACAATTGATTTCAACATTACTCTCATATAGCATGCTGGAAAATAGATTCACTGTTCAGTTATGCCAACAAAAATGATTAATGTAGTGGCAACATTTTACAAATTTAAGTGGATGAATATAATAAGACATTTGTGAATTTTTTTTTTTCTCATTTTAATGTGATGCTTATTTTTGATCAAGCAGCAAAAAAATCTTTATTTTCAGTGTTATTTATCTGTCAATCTGTGTAGTTTATCAATGATGCATGACCAGTAAGAATCCAGCTGTTATTCTTCTTTAACTGCTTTTAGTTTTGATCGATCCAGTACTTTATTACTTTGTAAAGCAATGTCATCTAGAGAGGAAGTCATGTGAGGTTCAGCAGGACAGGAAGAAGTTCTGCACCTACAAACTGAACACAAAAAATTAAAAAGCCAAACATGGCCACTGTCATGCAAAAGCTGTTTGACCATCAAACAGATCAAACCCCATAAAAAAAAGAAAAAAAAAGAAAAAAAAAAACGCTGCATGTCTCACTTTGACTCAGATGAGCTGCAAGAGTCACACCTCAATGAGACTAGCAATGTGTGATGGTCACACAGGTTTACCCGTTTAGTTTTGTTTTTCATAACTGAATTTTAAAACCACCTAAAATTCGTAACTCAAGGAGTTCTTAATTTACACAACATTCTTCTTTTATGTAGCCTATTCAAGTACATGATCAATGTTAAATGATAAAAATAATATTTTTTCCACTATTAAATCAGTTAATGTCACTGACATATTTTAAGATATTGTCAGTGCAAGTTTCTTTCAGTTAAAACAGCTCAAACATGCATTTTAAGTCTGGGACTAGCTTAAGACTTGTCTGTGAAACTGGGGGTTAAAGTCATAATCAGAGCTTTGTTTTTTCATATATATATATATATATATATATATATATATATATATATATATATATATATATATATATATATGCATTCAGGTTGTGTGCACTAGGAGGGTCAAACTCTGTTGTGGGAGGATTCACAGCTTGAGTGTTTTCAGCAGACAGTTTTATTAGAGCAGACACTGAACAACTGAAGAAAATGTTTCTCATGTTTCTTTTGTTTTGTTTGTGCTGCTGGAGTCTGACTGGTAAGTTATAAAAACTTTTGATAGATTATCATTTTAGAACAGCATATACCGTTTACTTGGTGTTGTCTGTTGTCTGCCATGAGAATTTTAAAAGTGTAATTTACAGGCCTGCAAATGTATTAAAATGTTAAAATAAATGGATATTTTGGTGACACTTTACAGTAAGGTTCATTAGTTAACATTAGTGAACTACATTAGTTAACATGAACTAATAATGAACTGCACTTATACAGCATTTATTAATCTTTGTTCATGTTAATTTCAACATTTACTAATCCATTATTCAAATCTTGTTAACATTAGTTAATGCACTGTGAACTAACATGAACAATCAATTAACAACTGTATTTGTATTAACTAACATTAAAAAGATGAACAAATACAGTAACAAATGTATTGCTCATAGTTAGTTCATGTTATTTAATGCATTAACTAATGTTAACAATTGAACCTTACTGTAAAGTGTTACCGATATTTAAATAAACTCAGAAAGCACTTTTAAAAAACTCAGACCTTTTGTGTTTATTCTGGGTTAAATATATTCATTTCAAGGATTGTTACTAAACATACAAACACTTTGGTAATAATAAACAGAAGTAAAATAAATGAATAGGTCAAAAAGCAATTATTATATCAAACATTAGGGGCTGTTGCACCAGCTGGACATACAGTAAAATAGTTGGTTGTAAGATCTACGCTGGGCTGAGCTATGTCCAGCTTTTTGATAAAAACTTGCACCTGGTTGTAGTTTTAGTTGGTGCAACAGGTATAACTACACCCAGCGTATATGATTCATGGTTACAAATTTTTCTAATAATAAAGAGCTGAAATGCTCAACGAGTGAAGCCTGTGCACCATCTGATTTCAATTCGTAATTGTTACTGAATAAAGTATTTATATCTGAACTCCCTGTACTGTCTTACAATGCAAACATTTTCCTACTTACTCTAAGTGTGAGCGAGCTACAAAAGCCTTCTGCAAATGTAAAAGTGCTTTTTCTGAAAGGTATGTGCGTACAACTTAATTCACCTTGTAGCCTAAGGGTTATGTAATTATGTTGTGTTAGAAAATATATTTTTTAGTACATTTAAATCATTCATGGGCTAAATGTTGCTTAAAGATGTGAAATATTATATCCAGGCATACTGTACTGTCCCTCCGAGTAAGAGAATGCATGATATACAGTTTCTGCTACACACTAAAAACTCCTGGGTCAAAAATAACCCATAATGGGTTATTTTTGACCCAAATCCTGGGTTAAAAAGGGACCAACTAATTTCTGGGTTATTTCAACCCAGAAAAATGGGTTATTCTTTTTGACCCAACTTCTGGGTTAAATACCTAACCCAAATTTTGGGTTAAAATAACCCAAAATTGTAGTTAATATAACCCAACTTCTGGGTCAAAAGAACAACCCCAATATCTGGGTTGAAATAACCCAGAAATTAGTAGGTCCCTTTTTAATCAAAGGTCAAAGGTCAAAAATAACCTAACTTACACACTTCAAGCCCTTTTACATTTTTATTGCATTAAATTAAATTAAACTCTACACACTTGGACCTATTTATTTTAGGTCACACTGTAATAACATTAGACATTAAAAAAAATAGAAAAATAAACAACTCATTCTCTCTCAAACATTTGAAAACATTCAATAACTGGATTGAACTTGAGGGACAAGAGTTTTGATAGTGTCCTCATCTAAGAGAAGAAATGCCTCCTTATCTCTGTCTTCACCTGAAAGACAGAAAACAAGACAACATGAGTATTGTTAATAAGTCGAGACAATTGTGAACCACTCACCAGACACTCTTTGATTATCAAGCTAACAAATAATCACTTTTAAGGGAATGATGTTGTTGTTTTTTTTTTTTGTAAAAAAAAAAAAAAAAAAAAACGTGGCCCAATTTGCTAGTTAACTAATGTGGTTCTTTTGCAGCATTACCCATTTTGTGCGAATGACAGTCTATACTGTACATCTTTTCTTTCATTAACAAGTGTAATAATGACATTAATGCAAAGGTGAATATCTGGCCCATTATTATGCATAACAGCTTAAAGACAAGGCACAAGTATCTTTTAACCATAAGGGTTATTATAGAGATGCATTCCCCACTGTCGAAGAAGTTGTGACTGTCACAAAATCTTGCACTGACACATATAAGCCATATTAAAGAAAAATATTTAGGTATAGAGAGATGATATGAGGGCACTTAAAGGGATAGTTCACCCAAAAATGAAAATTTGATGTTTATTTGCTTACCCCCAGGGCATCCAAGATGTAGGTGACTTTGTTTCTTCAGTAGAACACAAATTATGATTTTTAACTCCAACCATTGTCGTCTGTCAGTCTTATAATGCGAGTGAATGGTAACACAATTTATAAGAGTCAAAAAATAATCCACAAATAAATCCAAATTAAACCCTGCGGCTCGTGACGACACATTGATGTCCTAAGACACGTTTGTGGTAGAAACCGAAAATTATTTATATCATTTTTTACTTCTAAAACACCACTATGTCCAACTGCGTTCAGCAATCGCTTAGGTTTCTCGCACAAACCGATCGTTTCGTGTCTTAGGACATTAATGTGTCATCAGTTTGGATTTGTCTAAGCATATTTTTTTACTCTTATAAATTGTGTTACCATTCACTCGCATTATAAGACTGACAGACGGCAACGGTTGGATTTAAAAATCACCATTTGTGTTCGACTGAAGAAACAAAGTCACCTACATCTTGGATGCCCTGGGTGTAAGCAGATAAACATCAAATTTTCATTTTTGGGTGAACTATCCCTTAAAAGAGTAAAACGCTCACCTCTAAAATTCTCTATCAGCTCAGACATCCGCCACTCAGTTAGCTTATCAGCGACAAAGCTGTCCATTTAAAATTACCTGGAGAAAACAATAGAGGTTAGCAACAATTTGAACACTTGACACACTTCTTTAACTCTCACTACTTAAGCCCGTAGAGCACTGTATAATATGATAAACACAGAGCAGCTGGTTAACATAACTCAACTATTGTGTTGCCTCATCGCTCTAGCCGCGGCTAAAGGGGGTCGCACACCGGAAGAGATGCGTATTTAAAATTCAAACACATTTCTCTATGAGTGTACACACACCGGCGGCGCCCAGCAACGGTTCAGGACCTTGTTCAAAATCCTGCAGCGCCACAGCGCGCCATGTACATAGATTTATATTAAATTTACACTTATTTGTCTCAAATCGTCGTTAATGTATATACTGACTTCACCATGTGCTGCAATATAAAGTTAGTTTTACATTAATTTACAGAAATCAGCTGCATGAATAAAAATTGCTTATGTTATTGGATTTTCAGGTGATATTCTCAATTCATTCAGTTAACGGACGCTCTGAGGTAAAGTGTTCAGACTGCAGACTCAGCAACGATTGTATTTAATTATACAGTACAATCATAACATAGTACTGACATTATCTTAATTCCACAATGTCCTAAAACATAACAATATTGCTGGCCATAAACTGAGAAAGTACACGATACCTCGAGTTGTCCTAGACGCGGCGCTTCTCGTCCGGTGTTCGACCCCCTTAACGCGGCATGAAGTCGCCACTAGCTGCACTGTACTTATCGTATTATTACGTTACCAGTATTATAACAATGAGATAAGTACAGCACAGTTTATGAAAAATAGAATTTAAAGACCGTGTAAAGTAAATTCAGTCATTTTCTTCTATTAAATAGGTCATACGTTTCTCAACGATGTGTAAAAAGCATTTCAACACCTAATTTCATGAACTTATCGTTATTTTTAATCATTCAAATTTGGCTGGGTGGTTAATAACACTTTCTTATTTAGTCTGACAAACTCAAAACACATATTTATTTTTACTTTACACGGACTTTAAACTAGTTAGATGTTGTCGCGATATCCGCAGGCGGCTACATGCTCACTACAGAATTACCACGGTAAGCCATGGTCATTTTTTCAACAAATGGTGCTAAACTAGCAACGGGGACATGGACACAGAAAAGTTTACGTTACATTGACACTGAAAATACTTGCTTACCTTGAATACGCGACGAAGTTGCACCGAAGAAGCCCAGACCAAAACGGATCGAGTGCGTTCAAGTTCAAGTGACGGTTATTTCAAACGACTGTTGTGAGAAAATTCCAGAACAACAGCGGGGGGCGGGGGGAGGGGCGTTAACCCAGAACATGGGTTACTCTTTGAAAAATAACCCAGAAACCTAAACAACCCAGGAATTGGGTCAAAATATTAGCCCTATAACCCAGAAAATGGTTACTCTCTGAAAAAATAACCCATAATTTTAACCCAACACAAATAACCCAGAAAATGGGTTAAAGAAATAACCCAGGAGTTTTTAGAGTGTAATAATCCCAGATAAGTTCATATTTAATATTTCTTACATTATTACATACAGAAATTTGGTTAGGTCCGGCCGTTACATCTGTCAGCAATGTGCATTCGATCAGCACACCCATCTCACTTATCCACAAATTAACCATTACAGACATGAAAGTAATCTTGTCCGAACAAGTCATTACATTTGACTTTACACCTACCTTTGACTAGGCAAAATATTTAGTCTCAGACGTGCCTACGTCACTTTATACACTGATCTTACTGAAATACATGAAGATGAAGACATACTGTGGAAATTTGGAGCTGAAAAGTCTCTCATAGCTAAATTCAGCATTGAGAACCAAATCTTCTCCATATATGATGATGTTCCTGATGGGAGATTCAGAGACAGACTGAAGCTGGACAGTCAAACTGGATCTCTGACCATCACAAACATCACAACTGAACATGCTGGAGTTTATAAACTAGAGATAAATGGAGTGAAACGATCATCAAAAACATTCAGTGTTTCTGTATATGGTGAGTAGAGATCATTTGTCTCGTCGTTCACAACTGAAACACTGAATATTTTAACATTTATAGATCGGCCCCATTCAGAGCCTGACTGTAACAGATGTTTGCTTTTCTGGTGGACAAATGGATATATATATTTTTGCAGTAATCGACATTATGCCAAAAATATATTTAGATTGACCATGTAGTGAACTTTGAATATTTCTTTAAATGTTTACATACTAAAGTATTTGATCATTTTATAGTCACAGCGAATCAAAGAAAAGCTCACTGACCGTCAACACACTACACCCAAAATAAGACTGTTTTGATTTCTTTCTGTTTATTCTGATGTTTTTCAGCTCGTCTGCCTGTTCCTGTCATCAGCAGAGACTGTTCTTCATCATCATCATCATCATCAAATTGTTCATTGGTGTGTTCATCTGTGAATGTGAGTCATGTGACTCTCTCCTGGTACAAAGGAAACAGTTTATTGTCCAGCATCAGTGTGTCTGATCTCAGCATCAGTCTCTCTCTACCTCTGGAGGTGGAATATCAGGATAAAAACACCTACAGCTGTGTGCTGAACAATCCCATCAGCAACCAGACTCAACATCTGGACATCACTCAACTCTGTCACACATGTGCAGGTATGGCAGTGATGATCTCTAAAGTTAGATAGTGCTGTGTTACGACCCTGTCTTTTCCTTCGTCACCTGGTGGTGGCAGTGTGGCGTTTGGATGTGGTGTAAAGTCCAATTGGATAATTCATGGGTGGAGAGTATAAATAGCCGGCTGATCTACTCAACAGTACTTCCTCTGGTAGAACGGGTTTCTCCAGAGAAGTCGTTTGCTCCAACCTGTTTTCATTTTTGTTCTTCCCAACCTTTCCTACCCACTGGATTCTTATTTTCTTTTGGTTTATTTATTCCCCTAGACATTGTGCTATTTTGTTTGGAACAGATAATTTTGTAATAAACGACATGGCAATTCAAAGAACTCATTTGTGTGTGTGATCCTCTTTATGTTACGGTCAAGAACGAGCTGGCCGTGACATAAATTGGGTGGCTCGTCCGTGATCCTTTGGAGTGGGAAATGTTGGTGAGTATAACTATTTTTGTGAATGGTCACCTTTTGAATGAGAACTCTGGTTAGGAAGAGTGTATCCAGCTGGGTTGTGTATACAATCCTTCCGACGGAACACTGGTTGTTGTTTTTGTTTATTATTTTGCCTTTTTTATTTTTGAGGATTATCCTGGGTGGAGATATAAATCTCTGTTGGGGGTACGCTTTCGGACTTTCAGTTTGACTGATCGTCACTGAGTTTAGCGTTTAATGCCGCCCCGAGCCCGGTACATCCTCGAAGATTAGATAGTGATTAGTTAGTGATTATTTTCAGGTAGGAGCTGGAGTTTCTCAGTTCATGGAGGTGAACCTATACAGCAAAATCTGTGAAATAATAATAATTTGTTTTTTAGTGCGCTCTCTTCTTTCCCGCGAACCTGCAACGTGTTTTCGACTTGTGGTAAGTCTTTGAAGTTTTTGTGAATGAGTGCGTTACGTAACGGAATGACGTAAATGAAGCAGTGGCTTATGGGAGTTGTAGTTCTAGTAATCACGAGTGTTCCACGTGCGTGAACCGTTTGTTTGTATTGTCGCATAGGTGTGTGAGAACGAAGATGTCTTCGGTGCTCGAAGATTTCTTTGCGTGTCCCTCAGAATCTTTACTTGAGAGGTGTACAAAGGAGCAATTATTACAAATTGCCGAACGCTTTAGTATCGATCTTACTACTCAAGATAAGAAACTGAAGGAAACGCTTGTGACGACATTAAAACGATCACTCGTTGATAGAGGAGTTTTTGAGGTAAGAACTGAGTCTATTGCTCCCAGTGATTCTTCTGTGTTTTCTCCTTGTGACGTTGAGGTTGAAAGTGAATTGAAATTTCGAAATATGTCACTGAGAAGCAGCTGTATTTAGATGCGGCGAAAGTCCGTGCTGAGCGTGAGAATCGCGCTATGAGAGAGAGGGAGGTAGAAAGAGAGTTTGCAGCAAGGAAATTAGAGCAACAGTTATCCGTACGTAAACTCGAACTTGAGTTGGAGAGAGAACGGGAAGATAGAGCGTTTCAGATAAAGAAGTTGGAGTTGGAGTTAGCAGCAAAAAAAGCGGAAGCCCCGCAAATTGATATGCCTTCTGTTGAATCGTATTCGTCGGCTGATTATGATCCTGTGTTTGACGTTCACAAGAATGTGAGATTAGTTCCTCCGTTTTCTGAAAAGGAAATAGAGAAATATTTCTATCACTTTGAACGAGTTGCTTTGTCTTTGAAATGGCCAAGGAAGTTTTGGACTTTAATGTTACAGTGTGTTTTCACAGGTAAAGCTCGGGAAGTTTATTCAGCTCTCAGTCTGGAACAGAGTGGTGAGTATGATATAGTGAAAACTGCCGTGTTACATGCATATGAACTTGTGCCTGAGGCATATCGACAAAAATTTAGGAATTTTAACAAAAATGATGAATGCACTTTTGTTGAATTTGCAAGAGAGAAAGAGACATTATTTGACCGATGGTGTACCTCAATGAAAATCACCACTAAAGAGCAGTTAAGAGAATTGGTGCTCTTGGAGGAGTTTAAACACTGTGTTCCTCATGCTGTAGCTACATATCTTACCGAGCATAAGGTGAGTAAACTTTCAGAAGCTGCTATTATGGCTGATGAGTTTGTTAACCCATCGTGGGTCGTTTGGTTCAGTCAGTTTTAAGAACGACACGGGTAAGTCTAAGTTTTGTACTCAAGCCAAGACAAAGTCTGTTTCAATGGGGCCAAATATTAAAGCGACAGTAGTTGAGAAGTCAAAGCCTGTATTTTCAAAAGACATGATTTGCTTTTATTGTAAAAAACCTGGCCATAAGATCTCTGATTGTCTTGTTCTTAAGAAAAAAGAAAGACTCTCAAAACCTGTTGCTTTGGTTGCTACATCCCCATTCATAAATGATACTTTTGAGGAAAGAGAGAGCCCTTTGTCTCATTGTGGTAAACCTGCTGAGCAGAGTGTTACTGGCTCTGTTGATTATACACCTTTCATCACTGAAGGAACTGTTTCTTTATCTGGTTCAAAGGACTGTGTCTGTGTGCATTCTTAGAGATACAGGAGCTGCACAGTCATTTCTTCTGGAAGGAATTTTGCCTTTGACTTCTGAAACATCTACTGGAACTCATGTGTTGGTACGGGGTTTTGAGATGGGGTTTGTTAAAGTGCCTTTGCATCGAATCCATCTTTCCTCTGCCATAGTATCTGGTGATGTTGTAGTTGGTGTCCGTGCTGCACTTCCAGTTCCTGGGATTAAATTTATTCTGGGAAATGATCTAGCTGGGGGGAATGTTTGGGGTGAGGGTAATGTGGCAGCTTCACCCATAGTAGTATCTGTACCCAGAAAAACTGATGTTGAAATCCATAAAGAATTTTCTGATTTGTTCCCAGCTTGTGCAGTCACTCGATCGATGGCTAACCGTCCATCTGAAAACCAGGATGATGAGGTTTTACTGAATGACACCTTCTTTTCTACTGTTAATACAGGTGAATCTGATGTCTCTAAATGTTCTGAACAAAGTGACTTGAAAGTTTGCTTTTTGCCATCTTCTGATCAGGAAGAGTTTACAGAACTGCAAAACGAATCTGATACATCTGAGGTCCTATCCACTTCTGAAAGCATTGGTACTGAACTTTCTAATGTTGATTGTTCTTTGACTTCTCTTTTACAGATCTCTCGAGAGGAGCTAATTAGAGCACAACAGACTGATACACTTAAGTTTTTATTCTTTGCAGCAAGGTCAAATAAGTGGTCTGATCTTCCTTCATTGTATTTCTTTGAAGACGGCCTTCTTTGTAGGAAGGGGACCATGCATAAGGATATGGTGGAACCAAAAATTCAGATTGTAGTTCCTCTGCCATTTAGAGAACCTGTTTTGAAATTGGCTCATGAAAGACTCGCTGGTCATACTGGAGTCCGGAAAACTTATAGTCGTATTATGCAGCAGTTTTATTGGCCTAAAGTAAAACGAGATGTGTGACAAGATCGTATATATTTGGCCACATGTCAGATTACCGGTAAACCCAATCAAAAAGTGCCAGTTGCTCCGCTACAGCCCATTCCTGTGGTTTCCAACCCTTTTGAACATCTAGTTATTGACTGTGTCGGTCCTCTGCCACGGTCTAGGGCTGGTCACCATTATCTTTTTACCATCATGTGCCAGACTACCCGTTATCCTGCAGCTTACCCATTGAGATCTATCACCACTAAATCTATTTTGAAAGCCCTCACTAACTTTATGTCTATCTTTGGTATTCCCAAGATTATTCAATCAGATCAAGGTTCAAATTTCATGTCGAAGCAGTTCTCAAAAGCTTTGTGTCAACTTCGAGTTACACACAATGTTTCCAGTGCCTACCATCCACAAAGTCAGGGGATTCTTGAAAGGTTTCATCAAACTTTAAAGTCTCTCTTGAGGTCATACTGTGTGGAACTCGATGCAGACTGGGAAGAGGGGCTGCCATGGATGTTATTGGCTATACGTGAAGTAATTCAAGAAAGTTTGGGTTTTAGTCCAAATGAATTGGTGTTTGGTCATCCAGTACGAGGACCTATGGCAGTCTTAGCTGATGAATGGCGTACTACTAAGCCCCCAGACAGTATTGCAGACTATGTTAGTGGATTTCGTTGTAGACTTTATGAGGCACGGGCGATAGCTCAAAAGAAATTGGGTAAGTCTCAAACAAAAATGCAACGACTTTTTGATAGGAAGGCTAAGTTTAGGAGTTTTCAGGTAGGTGATCAGGTATTGGCTCTATTATCTCTTCCTACAAATCCATTTCAAGCCAAGTTTACTGGACCTTACAGTGTAGCTAAGCGCCTTTCGGATAATAACTATCTGTTGAATACTCCTGATCGTAGAAGAAAAGTGCAGGTCTGTCATATTAATTTGTTAAAGTCCTATGTTGCTCCGGTAAGTTTTGCTTCTGTTGGCATTGTAACATGTGATCCATCTAATTTAGGTCAGTCTGTGGTTCCTTCTCTCTCTTGTAGTAGGAGTGGTGAGTTTTCCAAGGATATTGATGAGGACGGGAATCTTTCTCAAGAAAAAGTAGACGGACGACTTAACAACTCTCAAATTCTTGTTAATTTGTCTTATCATCTGTCTTATTTGGCTGAGAAAGAGAGAAATGACATCATTGATTTGGTAATGTCCTTTCCTTCACTTTTCCTTGATGTTCCTGGTTGTACTTCCGTCATTGAACATGACATTGATGTTGGAACTTCTTCTCCTGTTAAGCAAAATGCTTATAGGGTTAATCCAGTAAAACGAGAATTGTTACAACGAGAAGTGAACTATTTACTCACTCACAAATTGGCCGAACCCAGTTTTAGTTCGTGGAGCTCTCCTTGCGTGCTAGTGAACAAACCAGATGGCTCATATCGGTTTTGCACCGATTATCGGAAACTTAATTCCTTAACCAAACCTGACTGTTTCCCATTACCTCGTGTTGACGACTGTGTGGATCATGTTGGCTCTGCCCAATATGTAAGTAAGTTTGATCTCCTGAAGGGGTATTGGCAGGTGCCTCTAACTGCCCGAGCGAAGGAGTTATCTGCATTTGTTACCCCTGATGCTTTCCTGCAGTATACGGTTATGCCTTTTGGGGTCCGCAACGCCCCAGCTACTTTCCAACGTTTGGTAAATCGTATACTGTATGGAATGTCTGGATGCGAGGCATATCTTGACGATGTTGTCTTGTATAGTTCCTCCTGGTCTGAACATCTTAACCAAATAAAAGACTTATTTTTACGTCTAACTGAGGCTAATTTGACCATCAATCTAGCTAAGTCTGAGTTTGGAAAAGCGACTGTTACTTATTTGGGTAAAATAGTTGGAAACGGTTGTGTATCTCCAATCGGTGCTAAAGTCGAAGCCATATGTAGTTTTCCTATCCCTACCAATCGTCGTGAATTGCGTAGATTTCTCGGAATGATAGGTTACTATCGGAGTTTCTGCCAGAATTTTGCCAGCGTGGTTTCGCCTTTGACTGATCTATTGAGTCCGAAAGTTGTCTTTCAGTGGTCTGAGACATGCCAACAAGCTTTTGAAAATTGTAAGGCTTTATTGGCCAATGCCCCCATTTTGAAAGCTCCAAACTTCGAGAAGTCTTTCCGACTTGCAATTGATGCCAGTGCTTGTGGTGCAGGCGCTGTTCTCTTGCAAGAGGATTCAAGCGGAGTTGAACATCCTGTTAGTTATTATTCTAAGAAATTCACTCATCATCAACAGGTCTACTCAACTATTGAAAAGGAAGCCCTTGCCCTTGTGTTGGTTATACAACATTTCGAAATATATTTGGGTTCAATTGCTGCCCCAATTATTGTTTATACAGATCATAACCCTCTGGTTTTTTTAAATCGCATGAGAAATCGAAACCAACGACTTATGCGGTGGAGTTTAATTTTACAGCCTTTCCACTTGGAAATTCAGCACGTGCCGGGGAAGGATAACATAATCGCCGACGCTCTTTCTAGAACATAATTCCATGATGTCTCTGCGTTTTTTTTTTTTTTTTTTTTTTTTTTTTTTTTTTTTTTTTTCTCTTCTTTCTTTCTGCGTCTCTAGGGCCCCGAGGTGCTGGAAGATGAGGTGGAGTGAGAAGCGCTTTATAAATGGATGGACCATATTTTTGATTTTTGTATTTTTCCACATTTTGCTTTTGTGTTTTTTTTTCCTCTTTCTCTTTGATTCTTTGCAGAATCTTTTTGAGGAGGGAGGTGTTACGACCCTGTCTTTTCCTTCGTCACCTGGTGGTGGCAGTGTGGCGTTTGGATGTGGTGTAAAGTCCAATTGGATAATTCATGGGTGGAGAGTATAAATAGCCGGCTGATCTACTCAACAGTACTTCCTCTGGTAGAACGGGTTTCTCCAGAGAAGTCGTTTGCTCCAACCTGTTTTCATTTTTGTTCTTCCCAACCTTTCCTACCCACTGGATTCTTATTTTCTTTTGGTTTATTTATTCCCCTAGACATTGTGCTATTTTGTTTGGAACAGATAATTTTGTAATAAACGACATGGCAATTCAAAGAACTCATTTGTGTGTGTGATCCTCTTTATGTTACGGTCAAGAACGAGCTGGCCGTGACAGCTGTCTGATATTTCATATAGTGTTTGTTTTAGATCAGACAGACCGATTCAGTCACACTAATGGTTCATTTTGTCCATACAGATCAACGCCTACCTTTGTACATAGTGCTGATCTCTGCTGCTGCTGCTGGATCTCTGTTGATTGTAATCGTGATCTGCTGCACCTGCAGGAGATGTAGAAAAACAGGTCTGGAGAGCAAGCAATTAATCTGTATAAATAAAATCTTTTTTAAGACATACATTTCTTTATAATATTAAAAACAGTCATTGTAACGTTCTGTATTATTGTCAATACAGTTGAGACCCGGGAGGAAGACAGAACTGATTCAGCATTGTGTAAACCAACAACACGACAAAAGGTAACAAGTTGTTGCAGTCAGTTATAGTGT
Source organism: Ancherythroculter nigrocauda (assembly GCA_036281575.1). Classification (NCBI taxonomy): domain Eukaryota; kingdom Metazoa; phylum Chordata; class Actinopteri; order Cypriniformes; family Xenocyprididae; genus Ancherythroculter; species Ancherythroculter nigrocauda. Next base: position 56,035,330 of record VTFQ01000002.1, on the reverse strand, counting down.
GATTGGAGTTTGCAGCATCAGATGGTCAGTGAACAGACGTTTGTGGTTTATCGTCTGAGCAGATCAAAAGCCTAAAGGCTATGGTTTGCAGCGCAGTGTGAGTTTTTCCATTTCGCAAGGCTATTTCAATTCTGCAGAGCTAAAGAAATTCATTAGTACAAATCAAAATGTATTAGCACATAGAACATCTTTTTAAAATGTATCATTTTTATTAAACAATCGTACTGATAAATTATTATACATTAAATTGTGAGTTCATCGTTGGAAACGGCGGCACACTAAAAACACCTACTATGAAAATACACACATTAAAACATACAACAATGTTAAAGGGTTAGTTAGTAAATAAAGTCATCATTAAAATACTTAATATAACTCCAGTGGTTTAATCTCAATTTTATGAAGCGACATGGGTGCTTTGTTTGCACAAAAAACATAAGTTACCACTTTATTTACAAAACATTCATCTCTAATGCATGTACAAAACACAACAACATCCTCTCGCAACGAGTCAACATGCATGCATCGTGATGCTCTCCTGAACTTTGCATTGGAGATTAAGTGGTAAATTATGCATTTATGAAATTATGAATAAAATTATAAATTGTTTTTTTTTTTTTTTTTTTTTTGCACAAACAAAACACTTGTGTCGCTTCATAAAATTGAGGTTAAACCACTGGAGTCACATGGAGTACTTTAATAACTTAACCACCTTTCTGGGGCTTGAAAATGAAAACAACGTGAGGGTGAGTATAATTAATGACAGAATTTTAATTTTTGAGTGAACTAACGCTTTAACATCTGAATGGATTACATGTATTGTTTATAGTCTTAAAACCATTAACAGTCTTGCTCTGTCAGTCTCATGTCACACCGGTGTATTGTTTGAATTTAGCCTTTAGTTTATGGACATTTCAATTTTTTTATTTTTGCTCCTGATGTAATCTGTGGCCCAAATGACCTTTTGTGTAAAATGATATGTAATGTGGTTAGATTTACCCATACAAAATCAGATTTTATGCCATTAGATTTTCACTGGACAGAAAGTAGGATATAGAGTTGTTACCCATGTAACAAAGAACCCAAAGGTTGCTGGTTCGATTTCAGTACCGGCAGGAAATGACTAAGGTGCCCCTGAGCAAGGCACCTAACCCCCAATCACTAACTGGGCCTTCAAATGTCACTTTCATGTTAGCTGTGCTGAAGTCTGTCCTCGAGCTGCAGCGTCTCTGCGGTTCATGATTATCTGAGCTGAAATGCTGCTTTAGCCATTGGTTGCTTTGCAGATGTGATGCAACAAGTGCCTCTGCTGTTGCTTTTGTGTGAAACTGAAAGACAATAAGTCAGCACAGGCTGTCGTGACAAACACAGCAAAAACTCCAGTGTGAAATGAACTCTCCTGGAAGAGAGATTTGACGTGAATCACCAAATTCATTTAGAGCTCAATCTCTGAGTTAGATTTACATTATTGATTACAGCAGCACTGTGATTCTACAGCACAAGATCAGCTTTATCAATATAATCTGAAGGATTTCTTAAAAGTTCTGATCAAAAACTTACCATCATGCATTGCTGCATGAATAAATTATGAGCTGAATTGACTATTCTTAATATTTTCTTTTATTTTTTTGTCATTTTTAAGTGACATTTAGTAGCTTGTTTTCTAATATGCTGTTTGTCACTGCTGTTGAGATTCATACACTGATTCTTGATGAAGTTCTTTGATCAGAACAACTTTTTTAAAAATCCTTTGGATTACATTGATAAAGCTGATCTTGTGCTGTAGAATCACAGTTCTGCTGTAATCAATAATGTAAATCTAACTCAGAGATTGGGCTCTAAATGAGTTTGGTGATTCAGATTAAATAATGGTTAAAGATTAAATAAATTCAGTTATAACAGCCCAAACAAAATCTAATATTAAAAATTTAAAGGTCAAAAGCCCAAACTAAAACAAACACTGATTTCCATAATGGTGACTTACAAATTGTGATTTTTTTTCTCCTTTGGTGATTCTGCTTGTTATCATCAGGTGTCTTCAATAATGCACGATCATCACTCAATTAATCACTTAATTATCTCATTAACTTTAACACTGTTTTAGTGTTCATTTAACACTCTTATTTTAACACTTTCACACTCTTGAGTGTGGTCTCACATACACTCCCAGGAGAGTTCATTTAACGCTGCAGTTTTTGCAGTGCACCTTTAGAACTTAATCTGTTTGATGATTTAACTGTTTAAAAGGTCATGACTGATGTCATTTCCTCTTGCTGCTCCATGTTAGCATTTGTTCAGCATTTTTTCAAAACAAAAGATTAAGCTTTGCACAGTGAACCCTCACTTGGTCTGCTATTAATTTTCTGTTGTGTCAGTAGCGTTCCTGATTGAGTGTATTTTTTCTTGCAGAAATCGAAGACAGATGCTGTGTATGAAAATTTTCCCAAAAAACGATGATTAAATGCACTTCATATTCACATTACAGTTGTTATTATATTGTTTGAAATGTTGTTTCTCTGTATTAGTTTAATTTAGTGGTGCTCTATTAGCATCCAGAAACTCAACTAAAATGTCCTATTTTTATCTCATCATATGGAAATTTACCAAACTTTCATTATTAAACATTGATCCCACCCTTCACTGTTTCTTTTGTCTGTCAATTATTGCCTTTCCTCCTTTATTTATTCAAATAATCACACCAACACTATGCTGAATATTTTGACAAATGTTGCACAAGCACGTCAACGCTCTTTAGTGTCCAAAGCAGAAAATCACATCTCTCTAAGACGGCTATAATAATAGTCACTAAAAGACTATAAGAATATAAGACATTCTCACCTGACCATTGCTCTGCCTCCTGTTGCCTGTTTAATGACAAACTCAATTAAACACAGATTATGCCTACATAAAAATGTCATATTAACATCATTATATCAGCTGTGCCTGTACACATATAGGCTAGTCTTGCCATTACGTCAAGATAGATAGACCTGAATCTTTTGCGTTAAAGATACAGTTATTATTGTTAGTGATTGGCTGAAATCGTTTTAATGATGTTTTTGATTAATACACCGTATTAGGATTGTTGATGTAATGTTATCAATGTCACATTTATTAAATTTTTTTTTAGTGTTTTATGATTGTAAAAGACTGACTTGCCATTGAAGAAACATATTTTACTGTCCCTGACCCATTGAGTGTGACTCTATCATTTTATCTGTCATCCTTTACTTATTTGCAGATGTTACTCGTCAATCCGGACTTTAAATTAAACTAATGTAAACAGTTAAACAGTTTACAAAACACATTGACTGACAAAAAAAAAGAAAAAAGAATTTTAAAATCTCAAATTCAGTTTACAATCATAGTTCCCTTCACAATTTTCAACAGGTTGATTACAGAATAACTATGAGGGATTCTGGTGATTTAAAATCAATTCAGAAATGGACTGATGAAACAGTCCCTTAAAATCTTCAAAATAAGTTGCTTTGTTGTTATACAAGCATTTTTAAAAAATTATCTGTATCGTATGGCCCAGTATTTTCATGTCTGACTATAAAATCTCAAAACTAATTTAGGCCATGATAGTATACAAGAGAACTACAGATGCAAAATGCATGCATTTCATTTACTTCTGTAATAAAATGTGGTTTAATCTGTTGGTGGACAGACAGGTTCTGCATGAACATGTAGTATTAAGAGTGTGTCTGCATGCAGATGAAGGGCTTTTAAAACAATCCAGTTTTTGCTTGTTTAGTTAATTCTGATTACATCATCATGACAAATTCACAGATTACAGCCGGTATTAGTTAAACGGTTAGTTCACCCAAAAATGAAAATTCTGTCATTTATTACTCACCCTCATGTTGTTCCACACCCGTAAGACCTTCGTTCATCTTTGGAACACAAATGAAGATATTTTAGTTGAAATCCGATGGCTCCGTGAGGCCTGCATAGAGAGCAATGTCACTTCCTCTGTCAATGTCACTTCCTCTGTCTGTCATCCATAAAGGTACTGAAAACATATTTAAATCAGTTCATGTGAGTACAGTGGTTCAATACTAATATTATAAAGTGACGAGAATATTTTTGGTGCGGCAAAAAAACAAAATAACAACTTATTTAGTGATGACCGATTTTAAAAACACTGCTTCAGAAAGCATCAGAGCACAGTGAATCAGTGTATCGAATCATGAATCGGGTCAAACCGGCAAACTGCTGAAATCATGTGACTTTGGCGCTCCGAACTGCAGATTCGACAAACTGATTCATCTGTGCTCCGATGCTTCCTGAAGCAGTGTTTTGAAATCGGCCATCACTAAATAAGTCGTTATTTTGTTTTATTTTTTGGCGCACCAAAAATATTCTCGTCGCTTTATAATATTAATATTGAACCACTGTACTCATATGAACTGATTTAGATGTGTTTTAGTACCTTTATGGATCTTGACTGAGGAAGTGACATTGCTCCCTATGTAGGCCTCACAGAGCCATCGGATTTCAACTAAAATATCTTAATTTGTGTTCCGAAGATTAACAAAGGTCTTACGGGTGTGAAACGACATGAGGGTAAGTAATAAATGACAGAATTTTCATTTTTGGGTAAACTGACCCTTTAATAATCAGACCAGTTTTAATGAAGTCAAGCACATGAACATACAGAGCTCATTCAAGATTCTTTGCATTGTAGAGGTTCAACACTTTCCTTGGCTGATGCAAACTTGAATAAAACAAATAAATAGTCTGAAGATCTTCCGCGCTGAGCCCAAGACACAGTTATTGACTCTTGCATTTACATTTATAAATCCTATTGTTCATCTAAGCAGGAATCGTTCAGTGATCTGAACTAGGGTCAAACAGAATGTAACAAAATTGTTCTAACACAGTACAAAGAAAACATTGACTTTTGCACATTTCAACAAAGACATTCAGTGGAATAAACAAACATCTGAAATCTGTATTAAATACATAATACTGTTTTAAATTACATAAACACATATTTGGCATTTTGTAGCTGCTTCAATCCAGTGTTTGTATCAGTGCAGTTTTACAGGTTCAGCTCCTGAGTTTGATCAAGGACACAATGGTGATATTTCATGGATCAGCCCTTGCTGGATTTGACCCTTTGCTCTTTAACCACAAACTTTTCTTAATCAAACATTAGAGTGTGAAATGTTTAATTTCTCAAGTGTTTCTGGGTAAAAATGCCTGTTTAGAGTTAACAAAGCTACCTGAACAACCCAAACTCAACATACTGGCGTTTGACATGAATGTTTCTCTCTGTCCCAACTGACAAAAATGTTCAAAGAATGTTTTGTTAACTTTCCCAATAACTTAAAATGTTATTTCCGAATGTTTATTAATGTCTCAAACTTTTTTTTTTCCTGGTTATGTGAACATAAACATGCCATTTCATAATTTTGAAAAAATTATGAGAACGTTACTGTTAAATGTTCTTTGAACATTCTGAAACAAGCAAGCTTTAAAAAAACAGTACATGAATGTCCAACTAAACATTTCAGGGGGGAACATTTCCCCATGAATGATGTATAAATAATGACATTTTGAGAATATTATTAAAAAACAAATAACTCTGAATTACTATTCTATTAATGTTAATGGAAGAAAATCTTGACAGATCATAAATTAAAGTTCTGGGAGCGTTCTCTTTTTTCATGTCCAGTGCCCAAGTTGTTTAAATAGCAAATGCACTCACACCCATCTGTTTGCGTATAAACTTGCTGCTCTGAAAACGTGTTGTGTTCAGGTGCATTGTTGGCATGTTGCTATTTTAAGGCAACTGAAAACGACTCCACCATTGACCAACTGAAACCTGGGCTGCGTTTTCCTGACAAAAAGTTACTAAACTTTTTTAATGGAAACAGTGGTGCGTTGAACACCATGTTCTGATGTCTCAAGAGTTTCAACTATGGTAGCTGAGAAGGCCATTCTTTGTATTCTTTTTGAAAAAACTGATATGCTATATTTTTACTATAAAACTCTTACAACATATCTTCTAATATCTTCAATTTTTGCGTATACTGAGCTGCAGTGGACACAACTGTAAACGACTTTACTAGGACCCATTGTGCGAGCTGTCTCTTTAATACTGCATGGTTTATATACATGTTGCTGCTGATTGGGCTGACATTTCTGACACACCCACCAAATGAGAGAAAACGTATCTCTCAAACACCGTTGCACACCGTTTCCAGGAAACATGTCGTTCAACCCGGAAACCATTGCAAAACATTGCGCACCGGTTTGAGCTTGAACTTGCCCTTGGTCTAAAGTCAGTGGTGCAGTATTATTATTATTTTTTTGTTATTTAAAGGGGGTGTGGTGCGCCCACCATTTGTCCCATCATTAAACTAGTAAAAGTGGATTCTGACATGCCCTAAGTGCACCTGCGCCATGTGCTTCAGACCATGTGACCTTAGATCGTCAAAATAGGGCCCTTAATCTGATTAAGGACACCCCATCAGCGACAATCATCTGCAGCGCCTGTCCAATTGAGGACACTTCATTATCTTCATCCATCTGTGGAGAGCTCCTAAAAAAGGCCACTTCTTCATTCCCCTGAAAGAAAGAAACAGAAAAAGGAAAAATAAATGATCGGGATTAATGATTCAGTTACACAAACACAAAACCCTTAGTTATAAGGTTAAATCGTCCAAAAATTTTAAATTGGCTTGCTGATCCGTATACAATACATCCATAATCAATAGCAGACCCAATAACTGCTAGATATATGTTTCTGAGAGAACTACGGCTAGCCCCCCATTCACTACCTGATAAACATCTCATAATATTCAGTGCTTTCTTACATTTAGTCAATAACTTTTCTACATGTGTATTAAAGTTCAGTTTCTCATCTAACAGAACACCAATAAACCTTACTACTGATACCTGGTCCAACTGCTTTCCATAAAGAGACAACTTAATTTGAGCATTTTTCTTCTTTGTGAAACATATTACCTGTGTTTTCTCTACTGATATTTGAAAGCCCCACTTCTGCGACCACTCTTCAACTTTATTTACCGCTTGCTGACTTGTTTAAGGGTTGTGTTATGTCTAAAAGGGATATAGTAACGACCGTAAGTGAAGCAAATTTTAATAATAAAATAACAATAAATTAATTTACTACTTATCAGATTGTATTTTATTAACGATTTCACATACCCCCAACCCTAAACCTACCCGTACAATACTGCAAATACAGTTATTAAATTAAATAATATAAATAATAAATGACGCAATATTGATCTGCGCATGTCAGTGGCCGCGACAGGCAGTTTACGCACTATAGCGTGATGACAGTGACGTTACATCACTTTCTTTAAACTGTATTAAAAATGACTTCTGGCGTATTCTCTCATATACCTGTTCTGTAAATTGTAATGCAAAGATGTGTTGATAGTGTCATGTTGTTTGTACATTACTAATTGTTTAAAAAAAAAAAAAAAAAAAAAAACTTCCGGCTTCTGTATGTGCGGCGCTGTTGCATACGTCCTTTTTTCCCGGACATGTCCTGGCCAGGATTTCTAAATGGCTTTACCCCCTGCTCCTTTAATCGTGAAAGCGAAAGTGTCCTTTTCGGTCGTATTGAGGTGCTCCCTGTAGAGTTAAGTAGTAGCTCTAACTTAACAAATAAACACAGAGAGATGTGTCCAACGTGTGCTCTCTAAGCATGACTTTATTACAGTGCCTGGTTTACCACTTCCCCCACCTAACCACAAGGGGGCAATGTCACATCATGTGTCCTATAAAATCCCTTAACACTACATCCCCCTTTCTAAGATCAGTTGTACTGATATATAACTCAAGATTAAACTAACCCCTCTGTACTGTAACAGACTATATCAAAAGTTAACTGTTCCCAATTCAAACTGTTGCACTATGCATAAGGCAACATAACCCATTGTCTTTTTCTCAAATATTCCTGTATAACTTTAAATAAAATGGTATCTTAAGAACAATAAGTAATAATAATAACTTTATTTTTATATAGCGCCTTTAAAGTAGCTTCTCAAGGCGCTTTACATAAAACAAACAAATGAGAAAACAACACACACAAAGTAAAACAAGTTATGCATATACATATGAAAGATAAAAAACAAGACAATTAAGAAAAAGCAACCCTAAAAAAATGAGCAAATAAAGTAAATGAACATTAACTGAAAATCTGAACTAAGAAGGTGGGGTAGACTGCCCAATCCTTCTGCTGAGTGTGGGGGTTTATTCCACCCCGTAGAAATCACTCAGTCTCACCAGGGGTACCCGCTATTTAGCCACAAAGTCCTTCAGGTACCCTGGAGGTCGTCTCTCTCTTGCAGGGTAACGTGCCAGAGGCTCAGGACTGCATGGTTGAACTGGCCCCTGCTCTGCATGATCTGACCTCACTGGCTGACCAGTAAATTGCTCTGGCTCTGGTAGGATGGTCTGCGCTGCTGGCGCCACTGGTGTAGAGACGAGGTGGTTATGGTTTCGGCGCAGGTTCCCTCTGGGAGTGTCAATGACGTATGACCTTGGTGCTTCCGCCTGTCTTATCACTGTCCCCTTCTCCTTTGTGTCCTTTACCCAGACATGGTCGCCTGGTGTCAGTCTTGTGAGATGTTGAGCTCTGTGTCTTTTGTTGAAGTTCCAGCTCAATCTCAGTCTCTTTTTCTGTTCCTCCTCTTTGAGTTTGGTTATGTCAGTCCAGCCTGGATTGAGAGATGACAGAGTGACCGGAACTGTTGTTCTGAGCTGCCGGCCCATTGACAGCTGTGCCGGACTGTACCCGTTGGTGAGTGGTGTCTTTTTCTTTCTGGAGGAGGCCTTTAAAGGTGCTAAAGAGGATGTTTTGTTTTATACATTTTTGCAATATTACTTGAAACTGTCTTTACTAACTGATAAAAGACTATTTATTAGGTGCACTGAAAGTAATAATATTAATATACATCATCTGTGCACAAGGTAGGGCCTTAAAAACATCAGCCAATCGTTTACGCGATCATCGCGTAAACGATTGGCCCTCTGGCTTGTCAATCACTGCCGTGACGTTCCTTGTGAGAGACGAGCACGGCTGCGCTCTCCAGTAACTTTCCACACTCCACAGGCGCTGCATGCAATGTTTTTGTAGGAGACAGGAATAACAACTGCAGATTATGAGTTACCTGCGGTGAGTCCGACATAATGAATCCAAAAAACACGACACAGCGAATGCCGGTGGTAAACACTTGTGTTCCAATACTCGTGCACGAGTTTTGGGAGGTGTTCCTTTGAAATGAGCTGTGAAGGAGGGGGGGCTGTTCTTACGCATGCGCTCATTTCAAAAACTCAGTAACAGTCTTTGGATTCTCAGTCGACGAAAAAAATCCTCTCTATCACCTTTAACTGTCCGCACGGTTCGCTCTGCCTCTCCATTGCTCTGAGCGTATCTGGGGCTGGACGTTGTGTGTGTGAACCCCCACTGTGTTGCGAACTGAGTGAAGCATTAAGACGAGAACTGGGGTCCATTATCTGTCATGACCTCAGACGTAGATAGACTTGCAATGTTCCACTACTGCTAATGAGGTTGTAGATGTGAGTTTAGCTACCTCAATGAAATGGGAAAAGTAGTCTACCACCAACAGATACTGGTTATCATTCCACTGAAACAAGTCAGCACCCACCTTTGCCCATGGTCTATGAGGGAATTCTGTTGGCAGCAGTGGCTCTTTGGGGTTGATTCTTTCTTTTGCACATGTGTCGCAGCCCTCGACCACTTTCTGAAGCTGTGTACACAGTCCCGGCCACCAGACAGATCGCTTGGCTCTTTCACGACACTTTGCTATACCTTGGTGTCCTGCGTGCAGTTTCTGAAGGATGTCTGTCTGTAGCAGCTTGGGAATAACTAGTCTACATCCTTTCAGTAATAAGCCGTTCTCCACTGATAGCTCTTCCTCAACTTGTGCATACGGTAGGTAAGCTCTGTCTATTGTGGATCTGTCTGGCCAGCCCTCAGTACAGTATCTTTTCACTTGGTTTAGTATTTCATCACGATCTTGATGTTCCCTTATTTCTTGTAGCCTCTTTTCTGTAGCTGGGAGGGTTGACATGATCATGTTTACATACAAGTTGACTTCCTCTTCCTGCTCCAGCTGCCCCGTCTCGCAACGGCGCCCTTGATAACACGTCCGCCGTAGCCAACTTCTTGCCGGCCACATGGGAGATGGAGAAACTGAAAGCCATCAGTCTCATCCTGAGTCTCTGAATGCGTGGCGGGGGCTCATCCAGGCTCCTGAAGCCTAGTAACGGAACCAAAGGCTTGTGGTCCGTTTCAACGTGGAATGTGATGCCCACCAGGAAGTCTGAGAAACGCTCGCACGCCCATGTGATTGCCAAAGCCTCTTTCTCAATCTGTGCATACCTTTTCTCAGTGTCTGTGAGTGCTCTGGAGCTATACGCAACTGGCTTGAAGTGGCCATCCTCCTGTCTCTGAAGTAGCACAGCTCCCAGTCCAAATGATGACGCATCAGCTGAGACGACTGTCTCCGCTTTTGCGTTGTAGAGCGCCAGCCCTGGTGGCGTGCTCAGATCAACTTTGATGCTGTTGAATGCTCTATGTTGATCATGCCCCCATTGAAACATGTTTTGCTTCTTTAACAGATCCCGGAGTGGATGTGTCTTTTCTGCCAGATGAGGTAAGTACTTTCCCAGGTGATTCACCATCCCGAGGAATCGTCTCACTCCACTTGCATCCTCAGGCTCCTCCATGTCGGTCACTGCCCTCACTTTGTTAGGATCTGCTCTCACACCGGCTGCATCTGTGATCTGTCTGAGAAATTTGACATGGCCTTTTGAGAATTCACATTTCTCACCTCTCAGTGTGACGCCTGCCTCCTGCAGCCTCCCCAGCACCGCAAGCAGTCGTGTGTCGTGCTGGGTCTGTGTGTCTCCGTACACGAGCACGTCGTCCATTTGGCACAGGATGCCGTCGAGTCCCTCCAGGATCTGAGACATTCTCTTCTGGTAGTGTTCAGGTGCTGAGGATATGCGGAAGCAGAGACGGTTAAAGTCGGCATGAAATCAAAATTAACAATTCTTATTTTTTTATGGAATATTGTAGTATTTATTATCAATAATGTATCCGTGAACTTCATTATTTTTTTAAAAATTCATGTGCCCTCATAATCTTTAATCAAAATCATTAACCTCCCATCCCCCTTCAAAACGTCTCATCGTCTCTTCCTGTCACATGCTATGGCGCAAGGGTGGAGCTATCTGGAATTGCAGTGACGTATGGGGTAAATGCTGTGCTTCACTTTATAGAGATTAATGCATTAAACACCGCTGATGCCAGTCATTGGGGTGTACAGTAAACATGGAAAGGAACCTGCGACATGCTCAGTCAGTCAGGCTGCGTGTCCACTGGAGCAGAGCAAGCAACCAGAGCATTTTAAGATTCATTCTTATGGAAGTTGAGCGTCACTTAACTTCCGCGCGGCTCAACTTCCATAGGAATGAACCGAAAACACTCGCTTTTTTAACTGCTCGCTCCGCGCCAACGGACATGCACCATCAGTCAGTCAGTCAGTCAGGCAGCCTCTCTGGCTGTTTAGTGCATAGACAGTAAAAGAAATGGACACAGCGACCCCATTGGAACTCAATTGAGTCAAGTGAAGCCCATTTTTAGCGATTTTTTGCACTTCCGTTTCTGACGCGCAGACTCACACTAAGCTTGATGACGTCCGCAACCTGTCTGACAGATGTAAATCTTCTAGTAGCTGTGCGTGAAAACTGCCATCGTTAATCTTGCAGAGACGGCGAGCTTGAGCGGGGAGTTCTTTGGCGTCAGTGAGCAGGAGTAAGTATTCTGATTAATTATTTTGTATAGTATTTTAAAATTTAACGCCAGTACGCCATATTAAGATAATCTCCCCGATTGCCTGCGAGCTTCTCCTCCTGTCTGTACGGTAATTTCTCTACTGTGCGACAGAGAGTCGAGTGGTTATGACGCAATCGTTAGCTTATTTTTACAAAAACTGTTTCTACGGGGCCATAATGTAACATAAAAGGTAATGGAGCCCTTTATACATTGTCGTGTATCTTTGGAAATAAATAATGGACAAATGGAGTCTTTAAACGCCTCAGATGTAAAGTTATTCACTGTCAAAGTGACGCCAAAATGAATGGGAGTCAATGGGATGCTAACGCAAGTGAAGTTCTGCTACAAGATGGCAGCACGCGGCCGACTTCAACTTCCGGTCGACTTCCTTGGGCACTGGTTTAGTGCCGTTAACCGTCCTCGTCATCCTCAATAAAGCTCTTACAGTAACGTGAGTGCTCGGATTGAGTAATTCATATCTGCCTCCATTTCGTTAGCAACGGCCAACTTCCAATCAATTTCCGAAGGACGAAATCAAGTCCCGCCCTCTCATTTCAGATGCCGTTTCACTTGGATAGACGTCACAGTACAGAAGAAAAGACAATCGCAACTTCCGTTTCATGCCGACTTTAAAGCAAAACCTCCCAAAAGGAGTGAGGAATGTTGTGAGGAGAGCGGACTCCTTGGCAAGAGGAATTTGCCAAAACCCTGAGTTTGCATCAATTTTTGAGAATACTTTGGCGCCCTCTAGCTGTCCAAGTGTGTGTTCGACTGACAGGAGCATATGTCTCTCCCTCTTGACTGACTTATTCAATTTGGTCAGATCCACGCAGATGCGCACCTCATCTTTGCCTGGCTTTGGAACAGTGACCATACCGGCGCACCATGCGTGTGAGTTCTTTTTTTACTTTAGACATGAGAGGCAGCGGGATTCGTCGTGGGGTTGATATGAAGAATGGTTTGGCGTCTGCTTTAAGCTCTATCTTGTATTCACCCTCCAACTTGCCTAGCCCTTTGAACAGTTTGGGGAACTGCTCCTTGACTCTCTCGACTGAATCCAGTTCCACTGTGTCTACTCTAGCCACTAGCCCTAATGCCTGGGTAGCTGGACGTCCCAGTAGGCTAAACTTCAGGCCCGGGACTACATACACTTCCTGTGTGGTGCTTTTACTGTCTGTTCCTATGGTGGCTTTGAACTTCCCCTTCACCTTGATGGGCGTCAGACCTGGACCCTGCAGCACTTTCTTTGCTCTCTCTAGCTCTGGAAACTGCCCTTTCTGAAATACATCTTCAGATAGAACTGTTACATCTGCCCCTGTATCTATTTTGAATACAGCTGTGTGCTCATTCACTTTAAGGTTGATTATCCATGGTTCACCATCTGAACTGACTGTGCCTAGGAAAGCTATTTCCTCCTCATCTGACTCTGCTGTGTTAACTTCGTTGAGAGCCCCTGACCTGCACACTTTTGCGTAGTGACCCTTTTTCTGACACTGGTTACATGCTAATTCTCTAGCTGGGCACTGATTTTTGCTGTGTGCTGGCGTTCTACCACACCACATGCATTGTGTCTGGTTACCTGGCTGTGTCTGATAACTGCTTTTATCATTTGTTCCAGCCTGCATTTTCTGCTGTCTTCCTTTGCCTTTGTCAAACTTGTGTTTTGTTTGAATGCTGTCCATGTCTGTGGCCTCTGCCTTAAAGTTACTCTTCAACAGATCCTGTTGTTTTCTCACACTTTCGCTCTGACGTGCGCGAGTCACCGCTCTTTCCAGCGTTAGCTCCGAGTCCAGCTGCAGTTGCTCCGACAGCTTTTTATCGCACAAACTTACAAGAAGTCTGTCACGGACCATTTCGTCGTACAGCTGTCCATAGCCGCAGTGCTCTGACAAGCAGTGGAGTGCCATGATAAAACTGTCCACAGTCTCTCCTTGTTCCTGCTGTCTCTGGTTGAATTTGGCTCGCTCAAAAATAACATTTCTCCTCACCACGAAATGTCCCTCTAGCTTCTCTTTGACAGTGTTGTTCACGCTTGCCTCCTCCTCCGTCATACGAAGTGAAGTCACAATATCTTCCGCCTCGTCCCCCATAGTATAGATTAAAGTGTTCACCTGGTTTTCATCCGGCTGTAGCTCTAGACCCGATGCAATCCGGAATCTCTCAAAACTTCGAATCCACTTGGGCCACTCTTCTGGCTTTGTGAAGTCAAACTTGGGTGGTGGTGGAATCTGGAATCGCTCCATTTTCTTTCCTTCTCGTCCGCCGAGAACGTTAACTATGAGTCACGTTAGTTTTGCAAGCTAGCTAAACTACAGACTAAACTTACTAACTAAAATTAATGTGAATTCTCTCCAGTTAAATCGGCAAAACCACATCTCATGTTTACCCGACTTGAGAAACTGAAGTCTTCTGACACCATGTAGAGTTAAGTAGTAGCTCTAACTTAACAAATAAACACAGAGAGATGTGTCCAACGTGTGCTCTCTAAGCATGACTTTATTACAGTGCCTGGTTTACCACTTCCCCCACCTAACCACAAGGGGGCAACGTCACATCATGTGTCCTATAAAATCCCTTAACACTACACTCCCGGAACGCAAATTTACGCTGATGAGGTCTGTGCACACCACTGTTCCTGTTGACTAGAGCCAACGGCTCTGCTGTTGACAGTCTTCATACATTAAAATGTTGTCGTATTTGCAATGTTTTGACCGTGCTCTGTAGATCCCGCCTTCTCGTAAGCCACGATTGGTCAATTATGAACAATCCCTGCACGCTATTGGTCAAATTACTTTTCAGTCATTCATTACCTTCAGCAAGTATGAAAATAAAGTTAAAACTGGGACATTTTAGGCAATTTAAAAATCCTGGCCAGGACATGTCCGGGAAAAAAATAGGACATATCACGTAATAGGACGTAAATAAGACGAACCTTGAATCACTCACAAAACATAACTTGCAGTACCATTCCTAGGCCTATACTAGCCGGTAAAATGTTTTTAGTGTCTGGTATACACTCAAAACACACATCACTGTAGATGTTGACAGCCTTAACCAAAGCATAAAAACATCACAGATACTCTTCTAAATTGCCAACATAATATTAAACACTAAAAAGTCTTGAACTTTACTGAAAAGTGTGTAAAATAACAATTGATTTCAACATTACTCTCCTAATGCAGTATCAAAGCATGCTGGAACCCGGCCAACATAGCATGGTGGGGCCCAGATGGGTGTCACCTGGGCAGCCTAACTGGGGCCCAGACATTTTTGTCCACGGTTTCCATGGAGGCCCCACATGGGTTAGCCCAGATGAACTGAACACTGCTCAGTGTGCACACTACAGGCTGTTAAATGTAACACAGAAACATGCTGGAGTTAATGAGATAATTAGGTGATAATGAGCAGAATCGCTGAAGGACAGAGAAACAACTATGACTTACTTCAACCACAACCTTCGATGAAATCAATTGAAGATAAAGACATTAAATCACTGAAGATCTGATTAAACATCTCCACAAACAGCATTACCAGCTTCACTTATTACTAACCAGATTGACTTTATTTCTGATATACATCTACAAAAGTTGTTATTGAGAATTACCAGAGGTTTAGATGTTGATGATTTGTTGAAAATAAGTTTGGTTTGATGTCACCGTGATCGAGGTCAGCACTTACTTCAGTTAGGCAGTTTGACTCTTGACTATTTCAGTGTTTCTTTGGCTGCTCTTGCTGTTTGCTATGGCAAGAAAAACAAGAAACAATGTGGTCAGCAGCTGCAGCAAAAATATAGCCATTTAGTGGCTTAATTCACTGATCTAATGACTGATCTTATGAGCAAAATGTGATTAACTTTGTGCTGGATCTTTTCTTGAATTACAACAATAAAAATGTTTTAATCAGAAAGTTTGAAAAATATATTGTTCACTAAACACTTCAAACCTCTGGCAGGATTGACTTACACACAGACATCAAGAATCAGCGTATGAATCTCAACAATGGTGACATGCTTCATGTCGCAATGCATTCTGGGAGCCATGGATGAGTTTTGTATGAGGCACCCAGAATGCATTGCAGCATGAAGCATGTCACCATTGTTGAGATTCATACGCTGATTCTTGATGTCTGTGTGTGAATAAATCTTGATTTCATCTAAGGCTGTGGCTGAAGTCGTAGTTCTTGTTGTTCCTCTGTCCTTCAGTGATTCTGCTCATTATCACCTAATTATCTCATTAACTCCAGCATGTTTCTGTGTTACATTTAACAGCCTGTAGTGTGCACACTGAGCAGTGTTAATTTTATCTGGGCTAAACCATGTGGGGCCTACATGGAAACCATGGACAAAAATGTCTGGGCCCCAGTTAGGCTGCCCAGGTGACACCCATCTGGGCCCCACCATGCTATGTTGGCTGGGAACTAGATTCACTGTCCAGTTATGTCAACAAACATTTATGTAGTCATGACATTTTACAAATTTAAGTGGATGAGCATAATAAAATTAATTTGTGACAACATGTTCTAATTTTAATGTGTTGCTCATGTTAACAAATTCACACAGCAAAAATCCTTATTTTCAGTGCATTATTTAGCTGTCAATAATGTGTGTAGTTTATCAATGATGCATGACAAGAATCCAGTTTGGAGAATACAGAACTGTGACTCTTCTTTCACTGATGTTAGTTTTGATTCAGTACTTTATTACTCTGTAAAGCAGGTTTATCTAGAGAGGAGAGGACTGTGAGGCTCAGCAGGACAGGAAGAAACTTTTCACCTAGCTGAACACAGATAAAACAAAATGGCCCTTGCCATGCAAAAGCTGTTTGTCTATCCAGCTGCAGCAGATGAAGAAAACCGACCGCAGCAGGTTTCAGTTTGTCTAAATTAATGAGTTGCAAGAGTCACACCTCAATGACAGATAGCACACAGTTTTAACTGTTTATTTTTGTCATATATATACACAATAATTGATTATTCAATAGAATTATAAAACCATTTGAAGTTCTTAATTCAAAGAGATGTACAAAACGTTCTTCCTTTATGTAGCCTATTTAACGTATTCAACTACATTATCAAGGTTAAATGATAAAAAAAAATATTTTTCCAATATTAAAAAAATATTGGCCTGGTTTCACAGACAGGGCTTAGACTAAGCCAGGATTAGACCTTAGTTCAATTAGGACATTTAAGTAGCTTTTGTAAATGTTCACTAGAAAAAATATTACTGTGTGTGTCTTGAGACAGAACAATGGCTTAGACATATTTTAAGATATATCAGTACAAGTTGCTTTAAGTTAAAACAGCTCAAACATGCATTTTAGTCTAGAACTAGACTTAAGCCTCATCTATGAAACTGGGGGTTAAAGTCGTAATAAGAGCTGGAAAAAACTTTTTTCAAATTTAACTATAGGCTGTATGACATGCGTTCAGGTGGTTTGAACTAGGAGGGTCAAACTCTGTCGGGGGAGGATTCACACAGACTGAGTGTTTTCAGCGGATAGTCTTTTTAGATCAGACACTGAACGGGTAAAGAAAATGTTTCACATGTTTGTTTTGTTCTGTATGTGCTGGTGGAGTCTGACTGGTAAGTTATAAAAACATTTTTAAGGCTTAATATTTCAGAACAGCGTATGCCGTTCACTTCTGTTGTTTGCCAGATAATTTTGAAAATGTGATTTACAGGCCTGGAAAATATTTAAAATTTTAAAGCCAAGGGAAATAATGGAGATTTCTATACTGATTAATTTTAAGGATTAATAAAGAACATACAAATACTAATAGCCGTGTCTTAAAATTATTTTTAAAATACCTTGATAATCATGAACAACAACAGAAGTTGTCAGAAGTCAAAAAAACAAACAAACAACAGAAGTCAAAAAAAAAAAAAAAAAATGAATTAGTCAAAAAGCAATTAACATATTTCAAAAGACAGGGTCTGGTTGCACCAGCTGATTGTAAGGTCTATGCTCGGGTCAGCTATTACAAATAGCTGACCCGCTCGATACAAATTTACACCTGTTGCTCAAACTAAAATTACAACCAGGTGCAACTACACCAGTTGATGATTCACAGTGGTTACACTCTTTGCTAAAAATAAAGAACTGAACTGCTCATGTCATCATAACAAGTGAAGCCACTGCACCATCTGATTTCAATGTGTAAACATTATACCGAATGAGGTTTTTATATCCTTACATCCCTGTACATCCTTACAACGCAAACGTCCTGAGCATGTAAATGGTTATTTATTTAAAATCGGGAATTGTCCCTGTTTATTCAAAGTGTGAGTGTCAGGGTTCTGTTTATTTTCTGTGTTCTACATGCTTCTTTGTTCTCAGTTTTCCCACCACTTGTTAGTTCCCTTGGTTACCCTGATTGAGTTCATTAGTCCCAGCTGTGTCTTCTTAATTTTAGTCTTGTTTGGTCCTTGTTTGCCCTGTTATATATTCCCTATGTTCTCCCTCTGTCTTGGTTGGTTCTCGTTTATGTTAGGTTGTATATGTTTTCTCTGAGTTTTGTCATTAAAGACCTCTACGTTGAAGCTCCATCGTCCATGTGTGTTTCCCACAACTAACCCCTGACAGAAGAATGTTATAACACCATCCTGGCTGAGGACCGCCTCTGGGAATCCATCCATTGCTATCTTCCAACAAGTCCCCAAGTCCTCAGTGCAGTAATGAGGATGGCTGCCATCCCTGAGCCTCGTCACGAGATGGCCGCTGCCAGCCTGAGCACTCGGTCAAGATGGCCACCGCCACGCCTGAGCACTCGGTCAAGATGGCCGCCGCCACGCCTGAGCCCTTGGTCAAAATGGCCTTCGTCCAGAGGTGACTGTGTCCTTTGTCCCTCGTCCCGAGGAGACTCTGTCCTTTGTCCTGAGTCCCCGAGGAGACTCTGTTCCTCATCCCAAGGCGACTCTGTCCTTCATCCCGAGTCCCCGAGGAGACTCTGTCCTTCGTTCCGAGGCGACTCTCTCCTTCATCCCGAGTCCCCGAGGCGACTCTCTCCTTCGTCTCGAGGTGACTCTCTCCTTCGTCCCTCGTCCCAAGGAGACTCTGTCCTTCGCCCCGAGTCCCTGAGGCGACTCTTTCCTTCGTCTCGAGGTGACTCTCTCCTTCGTCCCTCGTCCCGAGGAGACTCTGTCCTTCGCCCCGAGTCCCTGAGGCGACTCTTTCCTTCGTCTCGAGGTGACTCTCTCCTTCGTCCCTCGTCCCAAGGAGACTCTGTCCTTCGCCCCGAGTCCCCGAGGCGACTCTTTCCTTCGTCTCGAGGTGACGCTCTCCTTCGTCCCTCGTCCCGAGGAGACTCTGTCCTTCGCCCCGAGTCCCCGAGGCGACTCTTTCCTTCGTCCCGAGTCCAGAGGCACCCCGCCAAACTGCCCGATCCGCCATGGCCCCCCGCACTGCTGGTACCACCCTGAAGACCTCCTACCGGTCTGCTCCTGCCCACGCCACGGCCTCCAGGGTAACTACCCCCCTCCCCGGTTGGACTCCTTTGAGGTGCGCCTTCTGGGAGGGGGAGTAATGACAGGGTTCCGTTTGTTTTCTGTGTCACATGTTCCTTTGTTCTCAGTTTTCCCGCTACTTGTTTGTTCTCTTGGTTACCCTGATTGAGTTCATTGGTCACAGCTGTGTCTTGTTAATTTAGTCTCGTTTGGTCCTTGTTTGCCCTGTATATATTCCTTGTGTTCTCCCTCTTTCTTGGTAGGTTCTCATTTATGTTGCATATGTTTTCTCTGAGTTTTGTCATCAAAGACCTCTATGTTGAAGCGCCATCGTCCGTGTGTGTTTCCCACAACTAACCCCTGACAGTGAGCAAGCTATATATAAGCCTTCTGCAAATATCAATGTGCTCTTTCTGAAAGGTATGTGCATTCAACTTAATTCACCCTGTAGCCTAAGGGTCATGTAATTATGTTATTTGTTAGATAATATTGCTTTTTTTTTTTTTTTTTTTTTTTTTTTTTTTTTCAGTTAAATCATTCATGGGCTAAATATCACTTGCTGTGAATGGACTTAAAGACATAAAATATTACCAAACATACTGTCATTCTGAGCAGGAAAATGCATGATATACAGTTTCTGCTAATAATCCCAGATAAGTTCATTTTTAATATTTCCTACAGAAATTTTGTTAGGTCCGGCCATTACATCTGTCGTCAGTGTGCAGTCGGCACACCCATCTCACGTATCCACAAATTAACCATAAACTTTACAGGCATGAAAGTAATCTTGTCCAAACAAGTCATGACTTTTGACTTTACACCTACCTTTGAGTAGGTGATATTTAGACGTGCAATATGCCTAAATGGTGCAACAGGTATTAATTCTACGCAGGACTTAAGGTGCATTTAATGTCCAGCCTATAGTCTTACAATCAATTGCCATCTAGCTAGTGCAACTGGCTACTGGTTTGTAAAAATACTGTTTTTTGTTCTCCAGGTGTGTTTGGTGATTCATTGTCAGTGATTGAAGGAGATTCTGTCACTTTATACACTGATCTTACTGAAATACATGAAGAAGACGACATACTGTGGAAATTTGGAGCTGAAAACTCTCTGATAGCTAAAATCAGCATTGAGAACCAAATCTTCTTTACATCTGATGTTCCTAATAGGAGATTCAGAGACAGACTGAAGCTGGACGATCAAACTGGATCTCTGACCATCACAAACATCACAACTGAACATGCTGGAGTTTATCAACTAGAGATAAAAGGAGTGAAACTGACATCAAAAACATTCCTTGTTTCTGTCAATGGTGAGTAGAGATCATTTGTCTTGTCCTTCACAACTGAAACACTGATTATTTTAACGTTTACAGATCGGCCCCGTTCAGCACCTCACTGTAACAGATTGTTGCTTTTCTGGTGGACCAACTGAAATACATTTTTGTGGTAATCAACATTATGCCAACAAAAATACATTAGACTGAGATTAACTTGTAATGAACTCTGTAGTGAATATTTCTTTAAATCTTTACATACTAAAATGTTTAATCATTTTATAGTCACAGCGAATCAAAGAAAAACTCATTGACTGTCAACACACTACACTGAAAATAAGACATTAATATAAAAATGTTTAGATTTATCCATATTTCTGTTTATTCTCATGTTTTACAGCTCGTCTGCCTGTTCCTGTCATCAGCAGTAACTCTTCACAATGTTCTTCATCATCATCTTCATCAAATTGTTCATTGGTGTGTTCAGCTGTGAATGTGAGTCATGTGACTCTCTCCTGGTACAAAGGAAACAGTTTATTGTCCAGCATCAGTGTGTCTGATCTCAGCATCAGTCTCTCTCTACCTCTGGAGGTGGAATATCAGGATAAAAACACCTACAGCTGTGTGCTGAACAATCCCATCAGCAACCAGACTCAACATCTGGACATCACTCACCTCTGTCACACATGTGCAGGTACAACAGAGATAATCTCTCAAGTTAGATAGTGCTGTCTGATATTTCATATAGTGTTTGTTTTAGATCAGACAGACAGATTCAGTCACACTAATGGTTCATTTTGTCCATACAGATCAACGCCTACCTTTGTACATAGTGCTGATCTCTGCTGCTGCTGCTGGATCTCTGTTGATTGTACTCGTGATCTGCTGCATCTGCAGGAGATGTAGAAAAACAGGTCAGGAGAGCAAGCAATTAATCTGTATAAATAGACATCTTTTTTAAGACATACATTTTTATATAATATTAAAAACTGTCATTGTAACTTTCTGTATTATTGTCAATACAGTCGAGACCCGGGAGGAAGACAGAACTGATTCAGTATTGTGTAAACCAACAACACGACAAAAGGCAAGAAGTTTTTGCAGTCAGTTATAGTGTGTTTGAAGTTTGCAGCATCAGACAGTCAGTGAACAGACATTTGTGGTTTATTGACTCAACCGTCATTATTACCTTCAGTAGAGCAGATCAAAGGTCTACAGGTTAAGGTTTGCAGTGCGGTGTAAGTTTTTCTATTTTGCAACTCTATTTAAATTCTGCAGAGCTAAAGAAATTCATTAGTACAAATCAAAATTTATTAGCAAATAGAGAATGTTTTTCATCGTTGGATACGGCGGCACACTAGAAATATACAGATTAAAGGGTTGGTTAGTTAGTTAGTAAAGACATAATTTAAAGTATATAATATATAATATAATTATAAAATATGATTTACCACTTTATTTACAAAATATTAATCTCCAACACACTTACAGTACACAACATCTGCTCTCGCATCAACTCAGCACGCATACACCATGAACTTTGCGTTGGAGATGAATATTTTGTAAATAAAGTGGCAAATTATGAATTTATGAAATTAAGAAATTATAAATTATGTTTTTTGCACAAATAAAGCACTCGTGCCGCTATATAAATTGATGTTAAACCACTGGATTCACCTGGATTACTTTTAATGATGGATTACTCTCATCTTTTCTACCTTTCTGGGGCTTAAAAATTGTAGTTGCGTAGACTGTCAGTGGAGGGACAGAAAGCTCTCAGATTTCATCAAAAATATATTCATTTGTGTTCAGAAAATGAACGATGTGAGGGTGAGTAGCCTAATTATTGACAGAATTTTTTTTGAGTGAACTAACCCTTTAAACAATATATTTAATTAATTAAAATCTTCTTAAAACCATGATCAGTCTTGCTCTGTCAGTCTCATGTCACACCTGTGTATTGTTTGACATTAGTCTTTAGTTTAAAAATAGACCATTTCCATTATTTATTTATTTTGCTCCTGATGTAACCTGTGGCCTAAATAATCTTTTGTGTAAAATTATATGTAATGTGGTTAGCTTAAACCATTCAAAATCAGCTTTTATACCATTAGATTTTCACTGGACAGAAAGTAGGATACAGAGTTGTTACCCATGTAACAAAGAACCCAAAGGTTGCTGGTTTGATTTCAGTACCAGCAGGAAATGACTGAGGTGCCCCTGAGCAAGGCACCTAACCCCCAATCACTCCCCGGGCACCACAGCACAATGTCTGCTCACTGCTCCGGGTGTGTTTGCAGTGTGTTTGTGTTCACTACTGCTAGTGCTCCTATTGCGTGTTCACTAACTTGGATGGGTTAAACGCAGAGGACAAATTCTGTGTATGGGTTACCATGGCCTTCAAATGTCACTTTCATGTTAGCTGTGCTGAACTCTGCCCTTAAGCTGCAGCGTCTCTGCAGTTCATGATTATCTGAGCTGAAATGCAGCTTGGTTGCTTTGCAGACTCTCTGCAACAATTGCCTTTGCTGTTGCTTTTGTGTAAAACTGAAAGACAATCATTCTCAGCACAGGCTGTCATGACAAACACAGCAAAAACTCCAGTGTTAAATGAACTGTCCTGGAAGAGAGATTTGATCTGAATCACTGAACTCATTTAGAGCCCAATCTCTGAGTTAGATTTACATTATTGATTACAGCAGCACTGTGATTCTACAGCAGAGGATCAGCTTTATCAATATAATCCCAAGGATTTCTTAAATGTTCTGATAAACTCCCATCATGCATTGCTGCATAAATAAATTATGAGCTGAACTGTCTTAGTAATTTCCTTTTATTCTTAATATTTTCTTATATTAGCTGTTTTTATGTGACTTTTAGTTGCTTGTTTAATGATCAGAGTTTATCAGAATATGCTGTTTGTCACTGTTGTTGAGATTCATACGCTGATTCTTGAAGTTCTTTGATCAGAACAACTTTTAAAAAATCCTTTGGGTTTTAGCTGAATATTCTGCTGTAGAATCACAGTGCTGCTGTAATCAATAATGTAAATCTAACTCAGAGATTGGGCTCTAAATGAGTTCAGTGATTCAGATCAAATCTCTCTTCCAGGACAGTTCATTTAAAACTGGAGTTTTTGCTGAGTTTGTCATGACAGCCTGTGTCTGGCTGTTATAACTCAGTTACAGCAGCTAAACAAAATCTAATATTAAAAGTCAAGGGTCAAGAGCTCAACTAAAACAAACCCTGATCTCTGTGATGGTGACTTAAAAATTGTGATTTTGTCCTTTGGTGATTCTGCTTGTTATCATCAGGTGTCTTCAATAATGCTCAATCATCACTCAATTAATAACCTAACTACTAACTTTAACACTGCTTCAGAGTTCATTTAACACTCTTATTTTAACACTTTCACACACTTGAGTGTGGTCTCACATACACTCCCAGGAGAGTTAATTTAACACCGGAGTTTTTGCCGTGAACCTTTAGAACTTAATCTGTTTGATGATTTAACTGTTTAAAAGGTCATGACTGATGTCATTTCTTCCAGCTGTTCAATGTTAGCATCTGTTCTGTAGTTTTTCAAAACAAAAGATTAAGCTTTGCAACAGAAAAACCTCACTTGGCCGCTGTTAATTTTCTGTTGTATCAGCAGCATTCCTGATTGAGTGTGTTGTTTTTTTCTTTCTTGCAGAAATCGAAGACAGATGCTGTGTATGAAAATCTTCCTAAAAACGATGATTAAATACACTCCTTCACATAAGATGATATTGTATTGTCTAAAATGTTGTTTATCTGTATTAGTTTAATTTAGTGCTGCTCTATTAGCATCCAGAACTAAAATGTTCTTTCCTTTCATTATTAAACACTGATCCCACCTTTTACTATCTTTTGTCTATCACTTACTGCCATTCCTCTTTTTATTTAAATAATCACACAGACACTATATATGCTGTATATTTTACAAATGTTGCACAACAAGCATGTCATCGCTCTCTAGTGTCTCAAAGCAGAAAATCACATTTCTCTACATTGCCGTCAACGGGAGCGTCAAAATTCACCCTGGCTGACCTGCCAACAACGCTGTACTGCATTCAGACCGCCACCAGCGGGAACGTCAAAGTAACGGTCAACCAATCAGAATCTAGAAGTCCTCTGCTTGTGAGGATTCCAGAGAACGCAGAGAACAAATTGCTTAGCGTGAGAAAATAATGATAAATGTCATTAGGTTTAAATATATAGTGCAGTAAATACAGTAAATATACAGTAAATATATAGGCACACAGCTATGCAATTTCAGACATAGCATGCAAACAATGTCAGACACCTTGGTCCACGCATCTTTTTTCTTATTTATGCCCCTGTACACAGGGACACATGTCGTATATTATTGGGAAACCCGCCACGGCAATTATCCACCTCGTCTCTGTTTTGCTTGGGAACTAATGTTTGGTCAGAACCAAAGTTTACACAACTGTGTTCTCTAGATCCTCTCAAGCAAAGGACCTCTACATTCTGGTTGCCGTTGAACCACGTTATAGCTCATTACCATAAAGCTGACCTGACTTCAACTCTCCTCACAACGCTTACATTGAAAATGAATGACTTCCTGTCACTTTGACACTCCTGCCGGCAGCAGTGTGAACGAAAGTTAAGACAACTTGACCATTGCGCTGCCTCCTGTTGCCTGTTTGTGATAACAAACTCAGCAGCAATGAAAGGGCCCTCACACTCAGGGCCACCACCCCCCGGTGGCCTTAGGAAAACAGTGAATAGTGGGTGACATGCATGTAAGCGAGTAAATACAGGAGAAAATACAGGAAGTGGCGCTATGACTGGAACTGAATATTGCCATGAAGATGTCTTCAGGTCTCTAATAAAATGTGAAGTTTGGGGTAGATCAGAGATTGTATGCCTGAGTTACAACAACTTCCTGTTTCATGGTGAAACATCAAACTTTGTCAGGCTGCCACGGACACACCCTTCAGGGAAAACTCTAGATCTTTGCAATTTAATGTCTCAAAGGCATTAGACTGACCATATATGTTTATCTGATAATCTCAGGGGGGAGTTTGTTAAACTACAACATCTGGAAATGGCAGAGAAAATTAAAAATATCTCACTACATTTTGGGTTTTCAGATTTTACACCAAACTTTGGTTAGATTTTTTGTAGGTATTGGGCAGTTACATCGGTCTACCGAATTTCATACTTGTATCTGAAACGTAGCACGAAGGGCGCTTAATTGAAATTTTGTAGTTGCCGCTATAGAGCCATTTTGCCACACCTAATTCTAAAACCCATATCAGATGTAAATTTTCACCACTTGTGATGCGTGTGCAAAGTTTCATGAGTTTTCGAACATGTTTAGGCCCTCAAAAATGCAATGCAAAAGTGTAAAATCTGTTGGTTTGTAACCAGCATCATAGCTCTAAATGTTGTTTCCTTTCTGGGATTTGAAAGCATCATGGTCTTAAAAGGGGAACGGGGAGGGGTATTCTCTTCTGCTGTACTTTTGAGTCGGCCCGTTGCTGCTTATATATAGTGCCTATTTACTATCATTATATATAATGATAGTAAATGTACGTAAAGCTATGCTATGTCAAAATCTTTGTACACTCTTAGAAGAAAAGGTTCTATATAGAAGAATCCTTTAGAGTTCTTTGTAGAACCTATTTAGGGGTTCAAATCATAGTAATATTTTAGTTAATATTTTACTTAACTAGAAATATTAAAATAACCATAGGAATTCACAAATCAAACTGTTATGCAGGCTAAAGACATTTTTATTAGCCTTTAAAATCTCGCAAGCAATATATAACATCCATAGTTGACAAATTCACATTTCTGAAAAAGGAACTAAAAGTAGTTTAATAAGCATTAGATAATAATTTAACATTCACATAAGCATTAAACAATTCAAAATCTGAAGTGCTGAATGAGTAATGACTTTTTAATGCTCTATATTGAACAAAAAGTAGACAGCAAACAGACAGAAGATAGAAGTTACTTTTGACATAGTGTAATCAGTTAGTGCAGGAAACAGCTCTGATTAACCTGAGAAAGAAAGAGAGATTTGTACAATTACAGGTCTCTTCCATTGTTCAGACAAACATGACATTTAAACTAGGGTCAAACATACTTATCCTGTTCAAGTGCAGGCGATCATTTCCATCAGACAGTGATAATATTCTACAACACAAACACATCAGCAAAACAATAATTAAATGATTACCCTAAAATACAGCACAGCTCAACATGCTTTAAGAAAATAATTAGTCAAGAAATGGAGGGAAACAGTAGTGAATCTTTACCTTGAACTCCCCGCAGGTCTCCATCAGTCCTCACATGACAAGAACTTCACATAAAGAACCTAACATCTCAAAAGCTTGAAAAAAGGCAGAATGAAACAAGTTACACAGTACAAAAAACAAATATTCAATTTTGCATATTTCAACAAAGACATTCAGTGGAATAAACAAAAATATCATTGTTTTATCGGTAAACACATTTGTGAAATGCACTTGAAATGCCATTCAGATGATCAATCCCATTGTTATGTGTCCCTGCTCTTTCTTTTGTTTTCTTTTTCTTTTCTGAGCATATTGCCAATTTGATGGTGTTTATCTCCAACACCTGTGGCCTCTGCCTATTTAAGAGCTGCTGGTGGCACTTCACTTTTGGCCTACCTCAAGAAACCTGTTGGTGAAGGTTTTGTAGTTTGTTCTTTTTTTTTTTTTGTAAAGGATGGTGAGATCTGTTTGTTTAGTTATATTAGAATAGCGGGAAAGCATAGGTAAGTAAGCAGACCCGGAAGATTCTTTTGTGTTTGTCATTTTCCTTGGGAGTGAGGAGTTGTAGTTTAGATTAGTTAGCTCACCAGTCCCGATTTGAGTTTTGTATGTTTACGTTTCTTTGTTTTTGTTTGTTTGCTTGTTATAGTTTTGAGACTTTTACTGCCAATAAATTTGATCTTGATCGGTTTTTGCTTAACTTCTTTTCAACGGCTTTTTATGTTGGTCCATAATCTGGGTCGTAACGCCCATAAAAAAAGGTTCGCACAGCAGTCAGTAACAGTTATGAAATACAAAAGTTTTGTAAAAAACATATTTGGCATTTTGTATCTGTTTCAATCCAGTGTCTTTCAGGGCAGTTTTACAGGTTAACCAAAATGATTCATTTCTCAAGTGTTCCTGGGTAGAAATGGGGGAGGTTTGTCTGATTAAGGATGTCCCATAATTGACAACCATCTGCAGAGTCTCTGTCCGATAAAGGACGTGCCATTAGCTTCATCCGTTTGTGGAGTCCAAGTCTGATTAAGGACGACTTCTTCTGGGCCACCATTCTCCTGAAAGAAACAGATTTATAGGAAAAGGAAAAACAAATGATTAGGATTGATGATTCAGTTAAACAAACACAAAATTGTGCTTTTTC
This sequence comes from Ancherythroculter nigrocauda, assembly GCA_036281575.1. Lineage (NCBI taxonomy): Eukaryota > Metazoa > Chordata > Actinopteri > Cypriniformes > Xenocyprididae > Ancherythroculter > Ancherythroculter nigrocauda. The sequence continues at coordinate 56,007,325 of VTFQ01000002.1, read as the reverse complement.
CCTCTGATGTTATTCTGAATGTAAAGACCCCTGTTCTACATTCTGAAGTCAAACAGAACAAGAGTAGCGCTATCTTAAACAAGTCAATCATTATTAGTGTTTCTAAGTGATGATTTCTTAATGAAACACAAACTCATACAGGGGCATATGTTAAAGTACACTTATGTGCAGCCAAGACAATGTGTTGACATAATTTCAACTGAAACAGAAAGACAGGGCGATGTATCGAACAGCCTCGCCCCTTTTTTAAAATAGCCAGTAGCGTTTTGTTTATATTCCAGCTCGGCCAGAGTCGTTAGACTCTGTAATACCTCAGTTTCCTTCTAATGTCCTTTATATGTTTTAACATACAGCATTCTGTGCAGAATTCAAATGGCTCTGATACCTTTTGTGGTCTGTGCCGACTCACCACACATATATAATCTGCTCTGTGCGCTCGTGTCTCTTGACCGGAGCAGACTGCACGCGTTACGGCAGATCATCCTATGTGACACTAATGCGAAAATGGACTTCATTCGCTTCAAACAAAAGCATATTTACACTGTCTGAATCATTCCCTATTCTTTATATAGTGCACTATGTGCCATTCACCATGTAGAAACTAGTAAATGTGTGAACAAATGACTGATTTTGAGTGTAGAAGGAGGCGGGACTTCAGTTTCTAGACAGCATTTGATTGGACAGAAGATTTGATGAGAAGCTGAAGTGTGATGTGACTTCATGAAAATCCATGATCCATTTTAATGGAAGTGAAAGGCTGTAAGTTTTGAATGAATATCTCCTAAATGTGAATTTTGTCATTGTTTTGGAACACAGCAGCTTATTCATAACCTTAAGGCTAACATATACAGTGCTGGTCAGAATTATTGGCACCCTTGGTAAATATGATCAAAGATGACTGTAAAAATAAATCTGCATTGGACGGGACACGGAGGTTCTAAGTGATCTCCCCCTGCCAGTTGTAGACACTATCACATCCGCTAAAGCTCCTTCTATCAGGAACCTCTATGCGTTGAAGTGGAACCCGTTCGTCAAATGGTGTTCCTCTCACCGAGAGGACCCCCGATCATGTTCGGTCAGGTCAGTGCTTTCCTTCCTGCAAGAGGGCTTGGAGCAAAGGCTGTCTCCCTCCACCCTCAAGGTGTATGTTGCCACTATTGCCGCACATCATGATGCAGTTGATGGCAAGTCTTTGGGGAAGCACGACCTGATCGTCAGGTTCCTGAGGGGAGTGAATCCGCCTCACCCTTCCTCGATACCCTCTTGGCATCTCTACCTGGTACTTACATCTCTCTGGGGTCATCCCTTCGAGCCTTTGCAGTCAGTGGAGTTAAAAGTATACTGTCACTTAAGACCGTCCTCCTGGTTGCATTGGCCTCGGTTAAGAGGGTAGGGGACCTGCATGCATTTCCGGTCAACGAATCGCACCTGGAATTTGGGCCTGGTGACTCTCATGACATCTTGAGACCCTGGCCTATATATGTGCCCAAGGTTCCTACCACTCCCTTCAGAGATCAGATAGTAAACCTGCAAGCGCTGCCTTTGGAGGAGGCAGACTTGCAAGTGTCAGCTTGCAATGCCATTCCCACCCCCTGGGCCCACTTGGCGAACCCTGTCATGTTCCTCCGCCTCCCCTTGCAGCTCGGACATTGCGGAGTGTCTGATGCCAGGCCAAATCTCTGTATCTGACGTTGAGGTTTGGCTGGGTGCCATATGTTGTGACCCCCTCCATGTGAGTGGTCCCATACGCATATTTTCCACGGTCAAACTCCCCACGGTGAGCCCGTGTCTTCCCTTTTATGTATGTAACCCTCGTTCCCTGAAGGAGGAAATGGAGACATAGTGCAGACTCAGGTTGTCTCCTCAGCGAAAAACAGAGTGTGATTGCATCTGCTTCTGTATTTATACCCACCTGACGGGGGCAGTGCGCATTATGCAAACATCGCATGCCAATTCAATTGGCTTGTTTAGTTTCACACGAAGCTGATAGTGCTGTAAAAATATGTTTTATTGCAAACAGACAGATTCAGAGCTCACAGTATCTCACCTGAATAGCTGTCCTGTTTTCTGTTTGAACAATAACAACAAACTCTTCCTTTGGTCAATTAGAATAAAAATACACACGTTTACATATTTTTCAGCTGTATGCTATACTTGCCTTGTTCCCTAGATCTCCTGTAAATCACACCAACAGCAATGAGCAGCAGAAGAAGAAGAAGAACAACAACTATTCCTGCAACAGCAGCTGGAGACAGACCTGAATCTGGAACAGCTGAAGACAGACAGTCATTATTACTAGAGATCAACTAATAATAAACTCTACCAATACTTCTGAATGACATTTACATATTTCTATTTGCAGTAGAAAGTTGTATGATATTGAATTATTCAATAAATGGCGGCATCTGGTGGGCTTTTGTGCAACAGCAGCTAAAACAGCGGATTCACATGAAAACTGACTAATATTTAACATTTTTCTTTATTATTAACAATAGACTTCAAAATTGTAAACCTCGCAATGACAAAACTGTGAAAACTGTCTGTCACTTTGATGTGCATAAGTTGATAGAGATGATCTATAATGAAAACATTTAGCACTTTTTCAAACTGTGTTCTAAAACTACTCAAGTGAAAATGAACTGAATGACTCAATGACACTCACCAGTGACAGAAACACTGAAGCTCCTGATGATGCTGAATCTGCTGCTGTTGATCTTCAGTTTATATTCTCCAGAGTCTGTGTTTCTGGTGTTCCTGATGGTCAGAGATCCAGTCTGATTCATTTCAAGTCTGTCTCTGAATCTCTTACTACACTGAACATCTGTACAGATCTGACTCTGATTTCCAATGATTTCAGCAATGAGAATGTCTTTAAAATACCACATCAAATCGTTTGGTTTTCTTCCTACACCAGGATCAAAAGTGACAGATTCTCCTTCCTCCACTGACTTTCTCTTCATTTCATCTCGTTCAGCAGCAGAAACACCTGAAACACAAACCAACAGATGACTGAAGGATGTTGTTTTGGGGGGACAGACACATAACATAAGAACTGTGGATATGAAAAAAATAAAACATGCATTATTTATATAGTGCTTTATACAATACAGGCTTTTACATCAAAAACTCTGTATTTTGATTGCTGGGGGAAAATGATGAGAAACTGTTGAGAAAACAACTGAAAGATAAAACAACTAACCAACGGAAGAGCAAAATGTGTTTAAAAAGGACAAATTATGTTTTTTTCATGTTCATCTTTCTTTAGTGTGTAATGTTGCTGTTTGAGCAAGAAAAAGCTCTGCAAAGTCCCTCCAGCGGGAATTATTCTCTATATCAGTGTCACTATTCCTGACCTCCCTGAAACTCCTCCATTGCAGTCTTGAGTTTTCTTCCAGGAGCAAATATTCCTAATTTAAACAATTCCCATCCAAGGCATATGCAGAATAAAGGGCCAGAGCCTGGTTGAGTTAGTAGCATGTTGTAGCCATGTCCAAGAGAAACAGTTTTTTCCACCCCAAGTCTAAATCTCCCTCTTCTACGTTCCTAACTTAGGAAACAGTTTCTCAGCCGTACAACCTCAACATTGTGTTGTGTTCAACATTTTTCAAACAAATGTTTTTTGTACCAATGCAGGTCAGATGTTATGAATGGCAAAGTTATAACATCACATCCAAAATGTAAGGAGGTATAAAATAAAGAATCACCACTGTGAAACATAATGCACAAGTCATGTTTGCAAAGGTAGATCAGGTTGATCAGCTCGTTCTTCTTAACAGTCATTATTGGACTCAGAGTAGCTACAGTTGTGTTTACAGCATCTCAGGAAGCCTCCGCAGCTAATACTTGCCGGTTATATGCTCCAAGTAAGCACTAGACCAATCACAACACACTGGGGCAACTGACTAATCAGAGCAAACTGCGCTTTTTGGAAGACAACTTTAAATGAAACGGAAACTAACACAGAGCATCCACACAGGGTGAAAACAGGCATTGTAGTACTGTTAAATGATGAGAAAAATAATGTTTTTACAGGTAAAGAGAAAAAAAAAACTCTGAATGTCAATGCAAAATAATTCATTAAAAACATTTTGGATGTGGTTTAAATGTACAAGACTTGTTTTTAAACATAATGACTCACCAATGACAATAACACTGAAGACCTGTTCACTGCCACTGCTGCCGCTGCTGATGATCTTCAGATCATAATCTCCAGTGTGTGTGTTTGAGATGTTCATGATGGTCAGAGATCCAGTCTGATGATCCAGCTTCAGTCTGCCTCTGAATCTCTCATTACTTTCATCACAATGAACATCTGTACATGTTTCACTATTTCCATTGATTTGAGCGATGAGAGTGTCATTAAAATACCATCTAATTCTGTCTTCTTGGTTCATTTCAACACCAGTGTGTAGAGTGACTGAATCTTCCTCCATCACAGACACTCCACCTGCATCAACACCAGACACACATGAAGAAATGAACAGTTAGTTATAAGCCAATGAAAATTACACAACAGGAAAGTGCAGTGAAAATGTTTTTCTACAGATCATAAAGATTGAGTAGAGAAATATGTCCTGATTCATAAGGTAACGTGCAAACAGCAGAAGAACATCACTGATTCACACATTCACTCATCAGACAGACGTACATGCAGCCCACATTTGATTCATATTTCGCCCCCTCCCTATCTGTGCATTTACACAATTATTCTCATACTCAAAATCATAATGAATATTTCCCGTTATTAATATTAAACAGATGAATACTGTTCATTTTTACTTTCTTCTTTATAAAAATTGTTTTATTTTTCACCACATTCAGATTAAGACAATGTCAAGTTTTTTTCTACAAAATATTATTTATGCAGTTGTTTTAATCTCCCACACAAATAACATGTCATGGACAAAACCAACCCCTGCCCTACTTTTGTTTTTGTCCAGATGCCGTTTCACTCTGATAGATGTCACAATAGGAAAGAAAAGACAAATCACAACTTCTGTTTCATGCCAAATTTTAGCAATAAATATAAATGGACACACTGTTTTTGGAATATTTTTACAATGACAAGCTACATTTTAATAAATTGCTTAGCTATTGAAATTGTGTTCAGAAATCACAGTCTGAGCGCAAAGATGCTGTTGGTGGTGTGCGGCTTCTGAACATTACGCATTCTTTAACCATCGCAATGACTGTTAAATATGCTAGTATTCAAATGTGCCTTTGTCTCTGATGCACAAAAAACAAAAGACCAAAAAAAAAAAAAAAACTGAAAAAAATAGAGTCTGAACTTTATAATTAATGCAGCCAATTTGATAAACTCCTAGTAAAGCTTTAGTAAAGTTATTTGTTGATAAATAAAAAAATGTTTCATAATTCATGAAATACATCTTTGTACTATGTGTCATAGTCATTTTCATGTCATTTTTGGGCTTTGATTAAAATTTTTACGTTTTCATACATCTTCACGAAACATGCTCCAACTGTGGAAAATGGCACTTCATGAGTTCACACTTGCAAATAAGTCAGATAAATAAATAGTATGCATATTTGGCGTGCTGTCCGAGGAGAGGGCTCCGAGCTTGGTATTTGGCCCGAACCCAGAACACTCCCCCCGTATCCTGGTTAAGATAACCATGCGAGTGTGAGATTTGGTTAGGAAGATAACCATGCGAGTGTGAGGAGATGGGGTGGTGGAGGGATGCTGAAAAACTGTCGAGGAACATGGGTGAGTCGACTGCGTATTTATAATGGTCTCCACTTATGCTGATTGGGTAGACATGTTGATTACTGATTGCTGACAGCTGGTTGGAATGACGTGATGATTGAAAGGATCATTTGAAAGTGCTCCTCACGAATTTTGTTAATGAAACATCATATAATTTTTACAGCTGATTCTCATGATTAAAATGAGTCCATTGCATTGATCATGAGATATTCCTCACAGAATTATGACACACAAAACTCCACAGGCACACATGTACAGTAGCCTAAATTGCTAGCCTTTAGAGGTCTAAATCTGTTCATCATATGAAGCGATCGAGTCTCTTCAGAATTTTTGGACTAAACCGCTCAATTCTTATGGATTAGTTTTACAATTGTAAAACAGTGTGTTTCACTTCTCTTTGAAACACGCAGCACAATCAGACTATATACTTTTGAGGTCTCAAATGTGATTTGATAAGGGTGCACAAAGCCTTATCGTACTTTCATTTTTACTAAATTTGACAGATACTTTGCCAAAGCAATGGTGCAGAACAACATTAGGGACATTTTTATGAAGACTATGGTGGTCCGCCAAAGTGTAGGTAGTTGAATATCTCAAAAATGCTTGAATCTATGCAGGACTGCTGTGTGTGTGAACTCGCTGTCAGAGAGAAAAGAGATCTGATATCAGTGTATTGATAATGCAGAAAAGCGGTATTGAACCGTTTCAAATATTTCAGTTGATATGTATTGATTATTTTATTTTTGACAACACTATTAAAGGATTAGTTAACTTTCAAATAATTTTTTCCTGATAATTTACTCACCCCTATGTCATCCAAGATGTCCATGTCCTTCTTTTTTCAGTTGAAAAAAATAAAAAGGTTTTTGATGAAAACATTCCAGGATTATTCTCCATATCGTGGACTTCAATGGCCTCCAAACGGTTGAAGGTCAAAAAAAGCCCTTCTAAGCTGCAATGAAACTGTAAATTTGACCTTCAACCGTTTGGGCTCCATTGAAGTCCACTATATGGAGAAAAATCCTGGAATGTTTTCATATAAAACCTTAAAGGTGCCCTAGAATCAAAAATTGAATTTACCTTGGCATAGTTGAATAACAAGAGTTCAGTACATGGAAAAGACATACAGTGAGTCTCAAACTCATTGTTTCCTCCTTATATAAATCTCATTTGTTTAAAAGACCTCCAAAGAACATCGAATCTCAACATAATACTGACTGTTATGTAACAGTCGGGATCATTAATATGTATGACCCCAATATTTGCATATGTGAGCATCCTCAAACTCATTCAGACTCAAATGTAAATATCCAAATAAATACTATACTCACATGATCCAAAGCATGCAGCAGCATGCATGATGAAGATCTTGTAAAGATCCATTTGAGGGTTATATTAGCTGTGTTGATTTTGTTTATGCACTGTATATTAGGGCTGGGCGATATATCGAATGCTTTTGTCACGCGCATTTCGTCAGTAAAGCCTGGTCCCTGATTACTGCTAAATCGCCATCACCTGCTTTCAAATGAAGCGGCATTTAATAGACAGAGCCGTAGTTCACTGATAAGCCACGCAATATCGCGTTCAATATCGATATGAATCGCCGTCGATATTGAACGCGATATTGCGTGGCTTATCAGTGAACTACGGCTCTGTCTATTAAATGGCGCTTCATTTGAAAGCAGGTGATTTAGCAGTAATCAGGGAACCGGCTTTACTGACGAGATGCGCGTGACAAAAGCATTCGATATATCGCCCAGCCCTACTGTATATTATAGTCGCGAGCTCAGAGGGCAGTGAGCACGAGATTTAAAGGGGCCGTAGCCCCTGAATCGGTGCATAGTTAATGATGCCCCAAAATAAGCAGTTAAAAAAATTAATTAAAAAAAAATCTATGGGGTATTTTGAGCTGAAACTTCACAGACACATTCAGGAGACACCTTAGACTTTTATAACATCTTGTGAAAAAACATTCTAGGGCACCTTTAATTTCTTTTCGACTGAAGAAAGACAGAGATGAACATCTTGGATGACATGGGGGTGAGTAAATTATCAGGAAATTTTTATTTGAAAGTGAACTAATCCTTTAAGAAGCCTAAAGGATTGAGGGCTTTCGAAAAAATTGGCGGAGCTGGAGCACCAGAAGCCACAACCTTGCTCCGCCCCTGGATTACACACTCAAGGAAAAGGAAAACTTTTGAAAAAAAATAAAAAAATCATACAACCCCTTTAATGATGCGACTTAAATTAACAAGACTTGCTTTTCAAACAATGACTCACCACGGATGGCAACATTGATGGTTTTTTCACTCTCGCTGCTGCCGCTGCTGATCAGTAGTTTATATTCTCCAGAGTCTGTGTTTCTGATGTTTGTGATGTTCAGAGATCCAGTCTGATGATCCAGCTTCAGTCTGTCTCTGAATCTCTCATCACCATCTTTACACTGAACGTCTGTACAGGTCTTACTCTGATCTCCATTGATCTGAGCGATGCGAGAGCCATTAAAATACCATCTAATTTTGTCTTGATGTTTTGTTTGAACACCAGTGTGTAGAGTGACTGAATCTCCTTCCTTCACTGACACTGACTCTGTATCAACACCAGACACACCTGAAGAAAAAATGAAGAGTTCATTAAGAGCTGAACAACATTATACAAAAGGAAAGTACAGTGAAAATAATAATGTAACATGCAAACAAACAGTAGAGGAACATCATTGATTTACACATTCATTCATCAGACAAACATATCCAAGTTTCAGGATCTTATACAACTTGATAACATCATACAAACCACATCCTGAGTCATATCCTGCTCATATACGTTTACTTTGCATAAACCTTGCAGTGTTTATTTTAACAAAAAGTAATCAAAATAAAAATGTAATGGGTTTTTTTTTTGGTACTGTCTTAAATAAGCTATTTGACATTACAGATGTTACATATTTGAACCCATTACAACAGCGACTATATGATTTTGAGATCAATCTTTTCACAATGAGCAAATATTTAAAAAGATAAAATAATAATAATAATAATAATAATAATAAAAAACATTCACAGATGCGCAAGCAAAATGCATGAAGAGCATTTCTGAATTGAATTATCTGGGTAAATCATCTTATTTTGTATTGTAGTAAACATGTAAATATATTATATGGTTATATGTTTTATGCGTTTCCTTGTTTAATTGTTTGTTTTTAATGCCATGCCAGATTGCATTCTCATTCTGAGGCTATTTTCATGGCGAGAAACTTTTATGGTAAAACTGTATCAGATGTTTAATAATAATTATAATAGTTATATTTATAATAATATAACTATAGTATAGTAATAATAAAGTATTTTTGCCAAAACTCTAAAACTATGGGCTATTTGGTTTAACTCTGTTAAAAAACTTCTTCAAAAGAGTTAACTGAATAAAAAAAAAAGTTTCTTACAGGGTTAAAACCAGCACAATCTAATAAAACTTTCTTTGACAGAAAGAACATTTTGTATTAAAAATGTGTGTGTGATATCCTGGAATGACCTATTCTGTAGTGGGTATAAACAATCTGGTCCCATCAGTTTGAGATTTGATAGAAACTTCTTCCAACCTTGTGGTTGATTTCATGAAGTCTGTTCATAGTATATACATCATATTCTGTTTGCCATTTGTTTTTAATACATATAAATTAATTATTGGTTGTAGATCCATAGGAGGTACTGTACTAATTTTGACGTCTGCTGATAATGCCTATTTTGCAGGCTTGGAGGGTTACTTTAAAAATGTATTCCATTAAAGTTACAAATTATTTCATTAAAAAAAGTATTCAGCAACGTAATCCAAGTATTTACTTCTATATTACTTTTGGATTACTTCAAGGTCACGTACACAAACACACATTGAACAACAATATAAATATTTTACAAATCTGATAAATTATCTATTGCAATATTATTATCGTTGTTGTTGTTTAAAAATATAAAATCAGATCATGACCAAACTGAACAAGTTTGGATCAAACATTTCTGTTTATGTTTGTTCTGCTTTCATTTTAATGTTTAGCATTTTGGTTACTTTTAAAAACTAAGCAATCATGTCTCTTTCCACAGCTTGGGAATACACAGCCCTGAATATATTATGTAAAGGGCTATTCAGACATCTAGTGGCTACAGTAGCCTATGGTATTACAGAATATTGTTTGGTCCTTTGATAAAGAAAGTGTTTTAGCTGGAAGGCAGAGTTTGCACTGTACAACCATGTTGATTGCTTTGAAAACAAAATAGCAGCAAAATTTCCATGAATTGAAACCGGTTTCCCCACAGATCGTTTCAAGTAGCAGCAGTGATTCAATCTGCGTCTGAGGAGATTGTAGACGAGTGTTATATGCGCATGCACCAGTAGGTGGCCCATGTAAGTCATCACTGGCAACAGAACTAGAAAATACTGTATAATTAATATGTGTTATTATGGCAAATGAAACGATTATATTATGAAACGATTGTAATCCTGATAGTATCCCCCCTTTTTTTTCAAAATGTAACTGTAATCTAATTACTACGTTTATCGACGTAACTGTAACAAATTAGTTACTGGATTTTTGTGTCTTGATAATTTAACGCCGTTACATGTATTCCGCTACTCCCCAACCAAGCTCTTTTGCAGTAGAGTCTGCTTCCCTCATTTCCTTTGATTCCACAGTGCACTGGAAAAAAAAAAACTTAAAATAAGGCAACTTATCGCACTAAACTTAAGTTAACTATTTCCCTCCAGTTAAAAACTTAAATACTCAACTTAAATACTTTTGCTCATCTAATGAGTACCAGGTAATATTTTGAACTTAAAACTTGTTAAGACAACTAAAAAAGTTGAGCCAACTTGAAAATAAATAAATAAATAAATAAGGCTACCTATTGCACTGAACTAATTCACTCCAGTTAAAGTCATCTTAAAAATGTGTGTTCATCTAATGTGTACAAGTAGTCTTTTAACTTAAAATGTGTCAAGACAACTAAAGAATGTTTAGTACTGCAAGCAGCTACAATCCTTGTTTTTTTTCATCTGCATTTTCAAAGTTAAAGGTGCTAAAGAGGATGTTTTGTTTTATACATTTTTGCAATATTACTTTAAATTACTCTTTACTAACGGATAAAAGACTATTTATTAGGTGCACTGAAAGGAATAATATTAATATACATCATCTGTGCACGAGGTAGAGAGATGAGCGCGGCTGCACGCTCCAGTAACTTTCCACACTCTACAGGCGCCGCATGCAATGTTTTTGTCAGGAGACAGGAGTAACAACTGCAGATTATGAGTTACCTGCGGTGAGTCCGACATAATGAATCCAAAAAACACGACACAGCGAATGCCGGTGGTAAACACTCGTGTTTCGATACTCGTGCACGATTTTTGGGAGGCATTCCTTTGAAGTGAGCTGTGAAGGAGGGGGGTCGTTCTTACGCATGCGCTCATTTCAAAAACTCAGTAACAGTCTTTGGTTTCTCAGTCGACGAAAAAATCCTCTCTATCACCTTTAACTAAAGATACCCAACAAAACCAGATATTAAATTGATGACCCTCTAGTTCAAGCAGTTTATAAAAAAATCATTACAAGTGTTGGGTTATCATTTTTATGGTATATTATTTCTTGGAGATATGACTTTGAATCTGTAATTATATGAAATTATCTCAGTTGCATAATCTTTATGTAGTCCAATGCCAAAATCATAGCATTGCTTCTGCTGTCAAAATTGAGCTATGTTTAGAGATAGAGATGGATGTTCCTCTTTTTTGATGGATGATGGTTACAAATGCAGATGATACACAGACAGTCCTCAGATTTTGATCCGTCAGTATATTAAGGGATATGTGATGGAAACATTTCTCTGATGTACAGGAGTTTTTGTTGAAAGTTATTTGGATGTGTTTCAGATTTTTTGTTTCTTGTAAAATCTAGAATTATTTTTTGTTTTTTTGAATCTCAAAGGGGGGATTTTAAGGGAGATTGTTTGTTCCAATATGCTTAGATCCACTTTGAGATTTTGTAAATGTGGTCTGATCCGTAGTCCAAAAGGATAGGTCTTGGTTTTTGTTGCAAACTTGTAAGAGTTAAGAAAACAGGATGATAGCCCAGATTTCCTTTAGCCTTACAGGGCTAATTTGAGGTGCCTGTTTTCTGGAGTTAATTTGCTTCTACATACAATCTTTGTGTTGATGAGCATCAGTGAATGTTTTCACCTTTTGTGATAGTTTGAGTCCCTCAAATAACACCAGTGTGAAAAAAAAATGATTTACAACAGCCAGTCACAATAATATTTTATCATAATATGATCCCACTTATTTTATAACATCTTGCATAATCTGCAAAGATCTACTCATATTCAACTTTATAATTAATATTTCCCATTGTAATTATTAAAACATTACCGACAAAATATTTTTATTTTTGTATTTTATTAAAATTGTACTACTTTCTACCACATTCAGATATGACATGTTTTTACCATATATTGACGCTTTAGTTTAAATCTCCCACATAAATTACATGTTTTCATTTACATATTATGCATTTTGCAGAGGCTTTTATCCACAGCAACTAACAACGTATTTAAGGTATATTGATTATTTTTTGAACTCATGTAAAATACATAATAATTTAAAACCTACTCGCTGTATAATGGTATATTCTTTTTAAATGCCGTTTTAAAAAAAAAAAAAAAAAAAGCGGAGGCTTCTTTGTTGTCGTTTTTTTTTTCTTCTTCTTTTTTTTACGTCGCCCGGACGTGATGTAGGCTACGTTTCGAGAAGAACCCAAGTTCACGTTAAAAAAAATTCTAAGTGTTAAAATGAATTTCAACCTAGTCTTAAATTTGTCCTCTGTTTTACTTCATTCACATGAATATGACTTTTCCAAAAGAATAATATGTATTGTGGATTTGTTTTTGTTATTAGGAAAATTTTTCATTCATCAATCTAAATGGAATAACTCGAAAACCAATTTTGCCCATTTTCAAACAGTCTTTAAAGATTATTTAGAATCTATAAAGTTTTCAAAAAACCGAAAAGCCCAAAGAACTGTATATTTGTGATGCCCTTTTTAATTTTATTCTTTTTTGTTTTGTTTTTTATTTTAACTATTGTTCTTTCATTTAAAAATGTGGAAATGTGTGGAATTGTGTTGCTATTGAATTCTGTAATTTTGAAAGTTTAATTTAAAGAAATAATAATAATAATAAATAAAAAAAAAATGCTCAAAACCGGTGCGCATTGTTTTGCTACGATTTCCGGGTTGAACGACGTTTCTGTGCAATGGGGCTTGAGATTCGTTTTCTCTTGTTTGGCGGGTGTGTCAAAAATGTCAGCCCACTCAGCAACCACGCGGTATAGAGACGAGACAAACCTAAATGTCTAACACTGCTCAAATAAAAACACACACTGCAAACTACACAATGCATTTCTATCAAACAGCCTATTTAGCATTTGAGTAAGATAGAAAACAACTGCGTCAGCAAGAAGAGAGATATAGGCATATAGAACTTCGGTAAAGTTGGTTTTATATTCGCACATTCGGACTTTGATAAATTCAGACTTTCCAATAAATGTGCAATAAATTAATGTTTGCGAATTTTAAGCAGCGACATGATATTGACAACCAACGATTGTCAACTTACAACATTTTTCACAGTCGATCAAAATAGGCAAGTATTGATTTAATGGCATATTTTCTTGTGAATGTCCACTGAATGTCCAATGTAGTGTGATTAACAAGCTATTGAATACTGATGTCCGAATGTGCGAATATAAAACCAACTTTACCGAAGTGCATACACCTAAATATCTTACCATGATCGAGTAAACACCAGAGCAATGAGGAAAAACAAATGAAAAGCTTCAATTTCATTATTTCTCTGAATAAAATCAATCAATGCAGATTTTTATACACGAGGCATTTTAAGTTCTTTCCTCGTCGACAGCAAGTGAAAGTGGGCAAATAACGGTATATAGTTTCTTCTTCCTCTTAATTTTTATGGCGGATTACAGACCAGCCTTAAAGGTCCATACCGCCACCTACTATATTGGAGTGTGTAAAATCATTGATTCGTTGATATCTTTTAAATTCTTAAAACTATAGCAGTTTCTTGCATGTTTCTTGCAAGTTATTCCTTACAAAAGATTACAGCAGTTTTTTAGAATACTAGTTTTTGTTACATATAGAAAAATAAATTGGAATTTTTACTGGAGTACAACTGCAGTATTACTGCAATACATCTAAAGTATAGTAAAATAAAAATGCAATACAACTGCAGTATACTGCAATACAGAAGTACTAAAATAATAATGCAATACTGCTGTGGTAGTACTGCAATACAGAATACAAAACTATACAAATACTAAAGTACAATTACATTACTATGTGCAATACTAATAAAATGCTGTACAATTATATAGTATATCACAGAATATTAAGTTTTATTTTCACACATCTGCAATATAATGAATTAAGGAACAAAACAACAGTTAATATCTCAAACTGCAATGCAACAATAAATGTTATTTTACTTTAAATAACAGGCTGAGAGACTAAATGTATTTAAAGTATTTATCCCTGTGCTCAAGCGATCTCCTGTTATACTCCTCTGATCTTCCACAATCTCCTATTCAAGAAACCTGCGCTCAAACACTCACCTCTATCGTTTCCTCGATTGCTGTGTCTTGGTGTTGGCTTACTCAGGAAACTGCTAAACCTAGTGTCACATCTCCATGTAGTTATTCTTATCATCATCATCATCATCATCAGTTTGGAAGGGCTGACAGGAGAAAGCTTCTTCTTGCTAAAAAGAACATGGCAGCACAGCTTAGATTTACAAAGTTGCATCTGAACAAACAATAGGACTTCAATATCCTTTGGACAGATGAGACCAAAGTGGAGATGTTTGGCCAATAATGCACATTGCCAAGTTTGGTGAAAACCAAAAACAGCAAATCAGCACAAACACCTCATACCAAAAGTCAAGCATGCTGGTGGAGAGCTTATGATTTTGGGCTTGTTTTGAAGTCATGGGCTCTGGGCACCTCACAGTCATTGAGTCAACCATGAACTCCTCTGAATACCAAAGTTTTCTAGAGTCTAATATGAGGCCATCCATCCAACAGCTAAAGCTTGGCCAAAATTGTGTCATGCAACTGGACAATGATCTGAAGATCACCAGCAAATCTACAACAGAATGACTGAAAAAGTAAAGAATAAAAGTGTTGCAATGGCTCAGTCAAAGACCAGACCTTATCCTAAATTAAATGCTGTGGCAAGAGCTGTGCATTAACAAAAGCTAACAAACCTCAACAAACTGGAGCAACATTGTAAAGGAGGATGTGAGAGACTGATAAAGTCAGACAGAAAATGATTACTTCAAGTTATTTCTGATAAAAGTGGATCCAAAAGCAATTGAATCATAGGGTGTCCTAACTTTGTCAATCATGTCTTTTCCATCTTGGCTTTATTTCTGTTGAATAAATAATGACACAGTGTGATATGTCATGTGATGTTTTTCATCTGAGTTTTTCCAAATTTTAGGACCTGCCAAGAACCAGATTATTTTTTATTACGCACTGATACAGAAAACTATGGAATTCAATAGGATGTCCTAACTTTTTCACATGACTGCATGTACATGTTTTAATATTTAGACCACTTCTATTATTGATTGCTATCAGGATGTGAAGAGAGTTTAAAGCAGAATAACAAAATGTTTTCATGAAAAACTTCACATACCCTACCTTTAAATGTACAAGACTTGCTTTAAACATAATGACTCACTCACCATGAACAGTAACACTGAAAATCTTTTCACTGATGCTGCCGTTGATGATTTCTAGTTGGTAATCTCCAGAGTCTGTGGTTCTGGTGTTTGTGATGGTCAGAGATCCAGTCTGACAGTTGAGATCCAGTCTGTCTCTGAATCTCTCATCAGCATCTTTACACTGATCATCTGTACAGATCTTACTCTTACTCTGATGTCCGCTGGTTTGAGCGATGCAAATATCATTAAAATACCATTTAATCTCTTCTTGTTGTTTTATTTCAACATCAGTGTTTAGAGTGACTGGATCTCCTTCATTCACAAACACTGACACTCCATCTGAAACAACATGGAGAAAACCTGAAAAAGAAATGGAGTTCATTATATGACAAACAAAAACAGTTTAAAACCCCTTGACGTGTCATTACCTCGATGATCAATGATAACTTAACTCTTCAGTATTTCTTGCATATTTAAAACCTTTCCAGCAGTGACTTTAGTATGAGATCCAGCTTTTCACACCAAGGATGAATAAACGACTCATAGGCTACTAATACAAAAGGTCGAAACATTCACTGATGCTCAAGAAAGAAACACAATGCATTAAGAGCCCTTTTGAATTGGGTGATCATGGAAAATTGTACTCATTTTGTCTTCTGGGAAACATGCAAATACACATAGCTTATGAAGGGCAGTAGGCCTACTAAATAAATAAAGATCTTCAAACAAAAAAAGTTCAAAAGTTTACACCCCCAGCTCTTAAAGGATTAGTTTACGTTCAAATTAAAATTTCCTGATAATTTACTCACCCCCATGTCATCCAAGATGTTCATGTCTTTCTTTCTTCAGTGGAAAAGAAATTAAGGTTTTTGATGAAAACATTCCAGGATTTTTCTCCTTATAGTGGACTTCAATGAAGCCCAAACGGTTGAAGGTCAAAATTACAGCTTACAGCGATCCCAGACAAGATATAAGGGTCTTATCTAGAGAAACCATCGCTCATTTTCTATTTTTTTTTTTTTTATTATTACTGCCCATTAAAAAATAAATAAATAAATAAAATAAATAAAAAAAAACTTTACAAAACATAAGGTGTAAAAAATTTTGACAATGTGTTCTCATTTTAACAAACTGATCAAGCAGCAAAAAATCTTATTTTCAGTGCATTTTAAAGCTGTCAATCTGTGTAGTTAATCAATAATGTATGACCACTAAGAATCCAGTTTGGAGATTGCAGAACTGACTCTTTCACTGCTGTTAGTTTTGATGGATTGATTCAGTACTTTATTACTCTGTAAAGCAGGTTTGTCTAGAGAGGAAGTCAGACTGTGAGGTTCAGCAGGACAGGAAGAAGCTCTTCACCTACGAACTGAACACAGATGAAACCAATGGCCACTGTCATGCAAAAGCTGTTAGTCCACCCAACAGATCAAACCACATTTCTGAAGAAAACCAACCACAACAGGTTTCAGTTTGACTAAACAGATGAGCTGCAAGAGTCACACCTCAATGAGAGATAGCACACAGTTTTAAATGTTTTTTTTTTTTCATATATATACACAATAATTGATTATTCAATTGAATTATAAAAACATTAGAAGAGATTCAAACAACGTTCTTTTTATTTAGCATATTTAACATATTCAACTTCAATGTTACAATGTTATATCAATGGTAAATTATAAAAAAGAAGAATTTTTCCACTGTTAAAAATTATTGGCCTGGTTTCACAGACAAGGCTTAGATTAACTAGTTCAATTACTTAAGTAGCTTTTATAAACGTCCCATAGGGGGGGAAAAAACATTACTGGTGTGCATTTTGAGACAAAACAGTGGCACTGACATACGCTATATTGTCAAACGTTTTGGGACGCCTTTATGTGGACATGGACTTATTGCACAGGTAGCAACCTATAATACTACCACGGTTGAATTCACTGAGCTCGTGAGAGCGATCCATTCTTTCACAAATGTTTGTAGAAGCAGTCTGCATGCCTAGGTGGTTGATTTTATACACCTGTGGCCATGGAAGTGATTAAAACACCTGAATTCAATGAGTTGGAGGGGTGTCCCAATACTTTTGGCAATATAGTGTATTTTAAGAGATATCAGTGTTGCTTTCAGTTCAAACAGCTCAAACATGCATTTTAGTCTAGGCCTATCTTAAGCCTTATCTTTCAAAGTTGTAATAAGAGCTAGAAAAAACTATTTTAATTTAACTATAGGCTATATAACGTGTTCAGGTGGTTTGAACTAGGAGGGTCAAACTCTGTCGGGGGAGGATTCACACAGACTGAGTGTTTTCAGCGGATAGTCTTTTTAGATCAGACACTGAACGGATAAAGAAAATGTTTCACATGTTTGTTTTGTTCGGTATGTGCTGGTGGAGTCTGACTGGTAAGTTATAAAAACATTTTTATGACTTAATATTTCAGAACAGCGTATGCCGTTCACTTCTGTTGTTTGCCAGAGAATTTTGAAATTGTGATTTACAGGTCTGAAAAATGACTTCGGTAAAGTTGGTTTTATATTCGCACATTCGGACTCAGTGTGCAAGGTCTCTGTGCATGACGATTTTTAAGGATTACAAATACGAAAAACTCAGTGTGCAAAGGCCTTAAGCGTACACTCTAAATATGCACGCGCACTGGTCTACTAGGCTACATCACGTATTGCATACTTGGGTAAAGTTGGTTTTATATTCGCACATTCGGACTTCTGATAAATTCCGACTTTCCAATAAATGTGCAATAAATTAATGTTTGCGAATTTTAAGCAGCGACATGATATTGACAACCAACGATTGTCAACTTACAACATTTTTCACAGTCGATCAAAATAGGCAAGTATTGTTTTAATGGCATATTTACTTGTGAATGTCCACTGAATGTCCAATGTAGTGTGATTAACAAGGCTATTGAATACGGATGTCCGAATGTGCGAATATAAAACCAACTTTACCCAAGTTGAAAAATGTATTAAAATGTTCAGGAGAAATAATGGATATTTCTATTCAGAAAAAATACAGTGGGGGCTCAGAAAGCACTTTTCAAATCTTTTTTGTGCTTTTTTTTTCTAGGTTAAATATATTAATTTCAAGGATTATTAATGAACATACAAATATTATTTAAAAAATGCCTTGGTAATAATCATAAACAACAATAAAAGTAAAAAAAAATAATAATAATAATTAGTCAAAAATCAATTAACATATTTCAAACTACAGGGGCTGGTTGCACCAGCTAATTGTAAGATCTATGATGGGCCATTCATCCAGCCATTCGATAAAACATTTTCATCTGTTGCTAAAACTAAAACATGACCAGGTGCAACTACACCCAGCGTAGATGATTCACAATGGTTAAAAACTTTGCTAATTATAAAGGACTGAACTGCTCATGTCATCATAACAAGTGAAGCCAACGCACCATCTGATTGCAATGCGTAAATGTTATCGAACAAGTTTTTTATACCTATACTCCCCGTAAATTCTTGTAAAGTCTGATATCGTCCCTGCTTTTTCAAAGTGTGAGAGAGCTATAAACCTTCAGCAAATGTCAGAGGTAGGGCTGGGCGATATATCGCATGTGATTTTCACGCGCATTTCGTCAGTAAAGCCGGTTCCCTGATTACTGCTAAATCGCCATCACCTGCTTTCAAATGGAGCGGCATTTAATAGACAGAACCGTAGTTCACTGACAAGCCACGCAATATCGCGTTCATTATCGCAGATGAATCGCCTTCGATAATGAACGCGATATTGCGTAGCTTTTCAGTGATCTACGGCTCTGTCTATTAAATGCCGCTCCATTTGAAAGCAGGTGATGGCGATTTAGCGGTAATCAGGGAACCGGCTTTACTGACGAAATGCGCGTGACAATCGCATGCGATATATCGCCCAGCCCTAGTCAGAGGGCTCTTTCTGAACTTAATTCACCTTGCACACTGTCCCTCTGAGAAAGAGAATGCATGATATACAGCTTCTGCTAATAGTCCCAGATAAGTTCATATTTAATATTTATTACATTATTACATATAGAAATTTGGTTAAGTCTGGCGGTTACATCTGTCAGCAATGTGCATTCGATCAGCACACCCGTCTCACTTATCCACAAATTAACCATTACAGACATGAAAGTAATCTTGTCCGAACAAGTCATTACATTTGACATTTGACTATAGGCAAAATATTTAGTCTCAGACGTGCCTACGTCTAAATGGTGCAACAGGCATTAATTCTCCGCAGGATTTAAGGTGCATTTTACGTCCAGCCTAGTCTTACAACAAGCTGGTTTGTAAACCAACTGAATCCTTAATCTGTTCATGTTCTCCAGGTGTGTTTGGTGATTCAGTGTCAGTGATGGAGGGAGATTCAGTCACTCTAAACTCTGATCTTACTGAAATACATGAAGATGAAGATTTACTGTGGAAATACGGAGCTGAAAACTCTCTGATAGCTAAAATCAGCATTGAGAACCGAATCTTCTCCCTATATGATGAAGTTCCTGATGGGAGATTCAGAGACAGACTGAAGCTGGACGATCAAACTGGATCTCTGACCATCACAAACACCAGAACTGAACATGCTGGAGTTTATAACCTAGATATAAGGGGAGCGAAACGATCATCAAAAACATTCAGTGTTTCTGTATATGGTGAGTAGAGATCATTTGTCTCGTCGTTCACAACTGAAACACTGAATATTTTAACGTTTATAGATCGGCCCCATTCAGAGCCTGACTGTAACAGATGTTTGCTTTTCTGGTGGACAAATAGATATATATATATATTTGCAGTAATCGACATTATGCCAAAAATATATTTAGATTGACCATGTAGTGAACTTTGAATATTTCTTTAAATGTTTACATACTAAAATGTTTGATCATTTTATAGTCACAGCGAATCAAAGAAAAGCTTACTGACCGTCAACACACTACACCCAAAATAAGACTGTTTTGATTTATTTCTGTTTATTCTCTCATGTTTTCAGCTCGTCTGCCTGTTCCTGTCATCAGCAGTAACTCTTCACAATGTTCTTCATCATCATCAAATTGTTCACTGGTGTGTTCAGCTGTGAATGTGAGTCATGTGACTCTCTCCTGGTACAAAGGAAACAGTTTATTGTCCAGCATCAGTGTGTCTGATCTCAGCATCAGTCTCTCTCTACCTCTGGAGGTGGAATATCAGGATAAAAACACCTACAGCTGTGTGCTGAACAATCCCATCAGCAACCAGACTCAACATCTGGACATCACTCACCTCTGTCACACATGTGCAGGTATGACAGAGCTGATCTCTCAAAAGTTAGATAGTGCTGTCTGAAATTTCATATAGTGTTTGTTTTAGATCAGACAGACAGATTCAGTCACACTAATGGTTCATTTTGTCCATACAGATCAACGCCTACCTTTGTACATAGTGCTGATCTCTGCTGCTGCTGCTGGATCTCTGTTGATTGTAGTCGTGATCTGCTGCACCTGCAGGAGATGTAGAAAAACAGGTCTGGAGAGCAAGCAATTAATCTGTATAAATAGACATCTTTTTTAAGACCTACATTTCTTTATAATATTAAAAACAGTCATTGTAACTTTCTGTATTATTGTCAATACAGTTGAGACCCGGGAGGAAGACAGAACTGATTCAGCATTGTGTAAACCAACAACACGACAAAAGGTAACAAGTTGTTGCAGTCAGTTATAGTGTGATTGGAGTTTGCAGCATCAGATGGTCAGTGAACAGACGTTTGTGGTTTATCGTCTGAGCAGATCAAAAGCCTAAAGGCTATGGTTTGCAGCGCAGTGTGAGTTTTTCCATTTTGCAAGGCTATTTCAATTCTGCAGAGCTAAAGAAATACATTAGTACAAATCAAAATGTATTAGCACATAGAACATCTTTTTAAAATGTATCATTTTTATTAAACAACCATATTGATAAATTATTATACATTAAATTGTTAGTTCATCGTTGGAAACGGCGGCACACTAAAAACACCTACTATGAAAATACACACATTAAAACATACGGCAATGTTAAAGGGTTAGTTAGTAAAGAAAGTCATCATTAAAATACTTCATATAACTCCAGTGGTTTAATCTCAATTTTATGAAGCGACACGTTTGCACAAAAAACATAATTTACTACTTTATTTACAAAATATTTATCTCCAATGCATGTACAAAACACAACGACATATCCTCTCGCAACAATGAGTCAACATGCATGCATTGTGATGCTCTCGTGAACTTTGCATTGGAGATTAAGTGGTAAATTATGAATTTATGAAATTATGAATAAAATTATAATTTTTTTTTTTTGCACAAACAAAACACTCGTGTCACTTCATAAAATTGAGGTTAAACCACTGGAGTACTTTAATGACTTGGCCACCTTTCTGGGGCTTGAAAATGAAAACGATGTGAGGGCGAGTATAATAAATGACACAATTTTCTTTTTTGAGTGAACTAACGCTTTAAACAATACATGTAATCCAATCAGATGTTAGTCTTAAAACCATGATCAGTCTTGCTCTGTCAGTCTCATGTCACACTGGTGTATTGTTTGAATTTAGTCTTTAGTTTATGGACAGACCATTTCTATTTTTTTTTTTTGCTCCTGATGTAATCTGTGGCCCAAATGTCCTTTTGTGTAAAATCATATGTAATGTGGTTAGATTAACCCATACAAAATCAGCTTTTATGCCATTAGATTTTCACTGGATAGAAAGTAGGACATGAAGTTGTTACCCATGTAACAAAGAACCCAAAGGTTGCTGATTCGATTTCAGTAATGACAGGAAATGACTGAGGTGCCCCTGAGCAAGGCACCTAACCCCCAATCACTAACCGGGCCTTCAAATGTCACTTTCATGTTAGCTGTGCTGAAGTCTGTCCTTGAGCTGCAGCGTCTCTGCGGTTCATGATTATCTGAGCTGAAATGCAGCTTTAGCCATTGGTTGCTTTGCAGATGTGCTGCAAAAAGTGCCTCTGCTATTGCTTTGTGTCAAACTGAGTCACTCAGCACAGGCTGTCGTGACAAACACAGCAAAAACTCCAGTGTGAAATGAACTGTCCTGGAAGAGAGATTTGACGTGAATCACTGAATTCATTTAGAGCTCAATCTCTGAGATAGATTTACATTATTGATTACAGCAGCACTGTGATTCTACAGAAGATCAGCTTTATCAATATAATCCAAAGGATTTCTTAAAAGTTCTGATCAAAAAACTACCCTCATGCATTGCTGCATGAATAAATTATGAGCTGAATTGACTATTCTTAATATTTTCTTTTATTTTTGCCATTTCTAAGTGACATTTAGTAGCTTGTTTTCTAATGGTGAGTTGATCTGTTCATCTGAATATGCTGTTTGTCACTGCTGTTGAGATTCATACACTGATTCTTGTTGAAGTTCTTTGATCAGAACAACTTTTTAAGAAATCGTTTGGATTATATTGATAAAGCTGATCTTCTGCTGTAGAATCACAGTGCTGCTGTCATCAATAATGTAAATCTAACTCAGAGATTGAGCTCTAAATGAGTTCAGTGACTCAGATCAAATAATGGTTAAAGATTAAATAAACTCAGTTACAACAGCCCAAACAAAATCTAATATTAAAAATGTAAAGGTCAAAAGCCCAAACTAAAGCAAGCACTGATTTCCATAATGGTGACTTACAAATTGTGATTTTTTTTTTTCTTTTTTTTTTTTTTCTCCTTTGGTGATTCTGCTTGTTATCATCAGGTGTCTTCAATAATGCTCAATCATCACTCAATTAATCACTTATTTATCTTATATTTATCTTAACTTTAACACTGCTTCAGTGTTCATTTAACACTCTTATTTTAACACTTTCACACACTTGAGTGTAGTCTCACATATACTCCCAGGAGAGTTCATTTAACGCTGCAGTTTTTGCAGTGCACCTTTAGAACTTAATCTGTTTGATGATTTAACTGTTTAAAAGGTCATGACTGATGTCATTTCCTCTTGCTGCTCCATGTTAGCATTTGTTCAGCATTTTTTCAAAACAAAAGATTAAGCTTTGCACAGTGAACCCTCACTTGGTCTGCTATTAATTTTCTGTTGTGTCAGTAGCGTTCCTGATTGAGTGTATTTTTTTCTTGCAGAAATCGAAGACAGATGCTGTGTATGAAAATTTTCCCAAAAAACGATGATTAAATGCACTTCATATGCACATTACAGTTGTTATCGTATTGTTTAATTTAGTGGTGCTCTGTTAGCATCCAGAAACTCAACTAAAATGTCTTATTTTTATCTCATCATATGGAAATTTACCAAACTTTCATTATTAAACATCAGGGACGTGCACAGACATTTTGGGGGGCAGGGGCTCAAGTGGAAAAAAGGGCACTTCTCATAATTATTTATTTAAAAAATAATGAACCCTTAAATATATTAAGACAACTTTGACTTCACTTACACTCACGCAATTGTTTTATACTCCACAGATTTCTACAAAATAATTAGTTCACACAGAGACCATGGTCTTCTTTAGTATTCACTAGGTTTATCACAAGAGAAGTCAACAGCAACTATTTTCAAGTAGCTATATATATTTAGAATAAATGACTGCACCAAGAAGAGGGACATAGTTTCACTAATAATTTGTTTATTTTGCACAAATCAATCAATCGTTTTAATTTTTTGGTGTTATTGGAATACTTCTTTCATGAAGTGGACAATTTTAAGATTTTACAATTTTACAATGTAAAGGTCCATTTTTGCTACCATGTCTTTTACTTTAATGGAAAGAAAACTTAACCCTAACCCTACACATTTAGATGGAGTTTGTTTTAAGCCTACTACCCTCCGTCTGTTTGCATCTGTAGATTTCTTCTAAATTAACCAAAACAAGCTAATCTGCATATTTAAACACATCAAGAGTTTTTTTTCCTGAACTGTTAATACATTATATATTATAACAAATGCCTGCAGAGGACGACAAAAGCCTGCTGATTTGTGTTGTTAGACAGCACAGCACGATCAAATCCACGATCAAAGCCACCATGATTAAAAATATATTATTAGTTAAATAATAATATTCGGCCACTTCTTTGTGATAGAAATGCTACAGCCACTGTAATTTCTTCAACAAGAATATGTGGACAGAGCGAGGGTTTAAACTTGTATTGATGTATTATCCTGTGTAAGTGTAGATGTAAGAATAGCATTATGTAGCTGATGCTGTATTATGATTTTAAATTTCCATGGATGTGCGTCCATGGAATGCTCCTCTTCTGGTATTGACAGCCCAACCAATATCTTTACCATGGTTCAAAACGCAATGCATAGCACAATAAAATGATTGAAATTATAATATGACATAAATTTCATTAGTATCAAATCAGGCAGATGTGTTGATTGTGGTCAAACTATTAATGCAGCGTTAAATGTATAAATAACCCTTAAATAGACAAAACTTTCAGGTTTATGAACATAGGCTAGCCTACCTGAAAGAAATCACGGGATGGATCCATCTAGGGCTTTTTTCTTTTTCGCTTCTCATCGCCAGACAGCAGTTGCAATTTTTTGCGGGAATAGTTGTCACAATTAAGTTTTCAGCCAGCAGCAAACTCGAGGTGAGGTGGGGCGTGGCGCGCGCGCGTGCGTGCGGCCATGAATGGCGTGTCGCGGAGTGAGGGATCTGAACTCAACAAAGCCGACCTGATATAGTATTTTTTTTTTATTTGTTTTATACAGTAAATATATTTGTTTGACAGGGAAGCTGTGCGCAAACAGTTATATATATTCATTTATTAAAAAAAAAAAAAAAAAAGCACCCCAGAAAAAAGGGCACTTTCTCTCCAGGAAGAAAAAGGGCAGGGGCTCAAGCCCCTTTTTTGTCTATGTGTGCACGTGCCTGTTAAACATTGATCCCACCCTTCACTGTTTCTTTTGTCTATCAATTATTGCCTTTCCTCCTTTATTTATTCAAATAATCACACAGACACTATGCTAGATGTTTTGACAAATGTTGCACAAGCACGACAACGCTCTTTAGTGTCCAAAGCAGAAAATCACATCTCTCTAAGACAGCTATAATAATAGTCACTAAAAGACTATAAGATTATAAGACATCCTCACCTGATCATTGCTCTGCCTCCTGTTGTTTAATGGGTTAGTTAGTAGTTGTTTAATGACAAACTCAATTAAACACAGATTATGCCTACATAAAAATGTCATATTAACATCATTATATCAGCTGTGCCTGTACACATATAGGCTAATCTTGCCATTCCGTCAAGATAGATAGACCTGAATCTTTTGTGTTAAAGATACAGTTATTATTGCTAGTGATTGGCTGAAATGGTTTTAATGATGTTTTTGATTAATACACCATGTTAGGATCGTTGATGTAATGTTATCAATGTCACATTTTTTTTTTGAGTATTTTATGATTGTAAAAGACTGACTTGCCATTGAAGAAACATATTTTACTGTCCCTGTCCCATTGAGTGTGCTTAGACTCTATCATTTTACCTGTCATCCTTTACTTATTTGCAGATGTTACTCGTCAATCTGTCAATTTACAATCATAGTTCCCTTCACAATTTTCAACAGGTTGTTTACAGAATAACTGCGAGGGATTCTGGTGATTTAAAATCCATTCAGAGATGGATTGATGAAACAGTCCCTTAGAATCTTCAAAATAAGTTGCTTTGTTATACAAGCATTTAAAAAAAAAAAAAAAAATATCTGTATCGTATGGCCCAGTATTTTCATGTCTGACTATAAAATCTCAAAACTAATTTAGGCCATGATAGTATACAAGAGAACTAGATGCAAAATACATCAATTCATTTACTTCTGTAATAGAATGTGGTTTAATCTGTTGGTGGACAGACAGGTTCTGCATGAACATGTAGTATTAATTGTGTGGTTGTTTTCAGATTGTGTTTAAGTGTGTCTGCATGCAGATGAAGGGCTTTTAAAACAATCCAGTTTTTGCTAGTTCAGTTAATTCTGATTACATTATGACAAATTCACAGATTACAGCCGTTATTAGTTGATCAGACCCATTTTAATGCCATCTAGCACATGAACGGACAGAGTTTAAGCTTCTATGCATTGTAGATAGGCTCATCATTTTCCTTGGCTGATGCAAACTTGAATAAAACAAAAAAAATTGTCTGAAGATCTTCCGCTCTGAGCCCAAGGCACAGTTATTGTCTCTTGCTGTTACAGGAGTTTGGCCTGTTACAGTACTTCAGCTCTGGGACGGAAATTCATATAAAAGTTAAATTACAAAAATAGTCCCTATGACATTTAAAAATCCTATTGTTTGTCTAAGCAGGAATCGTTCCATGTTCAGTAGGCAGTTGTTGAGCTCTTTGAACAGTGACTCTGATTAACCTGAGAAAGAAAGAGAGATTTGCACAATTACAGGTCTCTTCCATTGTTCAGACAAACATGACATTTAAACTAGAGTCAAACATACTTTTCCTGTTCAAGTGCAGACGATCATTTCCATCACACAGTAACACATGATAATATTCTACAACACAAACACATCAGCAAAACAATAAAATACAACACATGCTTTAAGAAAAGAATTAGTCAAGAAATGGAAGGAAATAGTAGTGAATCTTTACCTTGAACACCCCACAGGTCTCCATCACTCCTCACGTGAAATGCAAAAAAAATCACATTAAAAACCTAATCAACATCGTAAATGCTTTCCAAAAGTCAGAATGTAACAAAATTGTTGTAACAGTACAAAGATAAACATTGACTTTTGCATATTTCAACAAAGACATTCAGTGGAATAAACAAACATCTGAACATCTATAATAAAAAAACTAATACTGTTGTTTCATCAGTGGTATTCAGTCAGTAACAGTTATGAAATATATAACAATAAATTACATAAACACATATTTGCCATTTAGTAGCTGCTTCAATCCAGTGTTTTACAGTTTTTCAGCTCCTGATATTTTATATAGCATCCCTTGCTGGATTTGAACCTTTGCTTTTTAACCACAAACTTTAAGCAAACATTAGTGCAGTGTGTGAAATGTTTCATATCTCAAGTGTTCCTGGGTAAAAATGCCAGTTTAGAGTTAACAAAGCTAGCTGAACAAGGGAGGTCTGCTGCTGAAATGAGGTGTAAAACAGCAACACCCAAACTCAACATACTGGTGTTTTCGACATGAATGTTCCTCTCTGTCCCAACTGACAAAAATGTTTAAAGAACATTTTGTTAACTTTCCCAAAAACTTAACAAAATGTTATTTCTGAATGTTTTTTAATGTCTCAAACTTTTCTTGGTTATGTGAACGTAAACATATTCCATTTCATAACTTTGAAAAAAATTATGTGAACGTTACTGTTAAATGTTCTTTGAACATTCTGAAACATGCAAGCTTATAAAAAACAGTTAATGAATGTCTAAATTAGGGCTGGGCGATATATTGCATGCGATTGTCACGCGCATTTCGTCAGTAAAGCCGGTTCCCTGATTACCTCTAAATCGCCATCACCTGCTTTCAAATGGAGCGGCATTTAATAGACAAAGCCGTAGTTCACGGAGAAGCCACGCAAAATCGCGTTCAGTATCGAAGATGAATCGACTTCGATACTGAACCCGATTTTGCGTGGCTTATCAGTGATCTACGGCTTTGTCTATTAAATGCCGCTCCATTTAAAAGCAGGTGATGGCGATTTAGAGGTAATCAGGGAACCGGCTTTACGAAATGCGCGTGAGAATTGCATGCAATATATCGCCCAGCCCTAGTCTAAATGAACTAAAACATTTCAGAGGGAAAAAATGCCCCATGAATGATGTATAAATAATGACATTTTAAAAACCAAATAACTCTGAATTACTATTCTATTAATGTTACTGGAAGAAAATCTTGCCAGAACATTAATTAAAGATCTGGGAGTGTTCTCTTTTCACGTCCAGTGCCCACGTTGTTTAAATAGCAAAAGCACTCATGCCCATATGTTTGCGTGTGTAAACTTGCTGGTCTGAAAACGTGTTGTGTTCAGGTGCATTGTTGGCGTGTTGCTATTTTGAGGCAACTGAAAACGACTCCACCATTGACCAAATGAAACCTGGGATGCGTTCAGCCCTGACAAAAAGTTACTAAACGTTTTTTAAAGGAAACGGTGGTGCGTTGAACACCCTGTTCTGATGACACAAGAGTTTCAACTATGGCAGCAGAGAAGGCCATTCTTTGTGTTTTCATTTTTGACACACAACCAAATGAGAGAAAACGTATCTCAAACACCGTTGCACACTGTTTCTAGGAAACATGTCATTCAACCTGGAAACCATAGCAAAACGTTGCGCACCGGTTTGAGCTTGAACGTGCCCCTGGTCTAAAGTCAATGGTGCAGTTTTTTTTTTTGTCATTTAAAGGTGGTATTAGTAATATGCACTTATAGGCGAGGTACAACCCTTTTAGACCATGCACCTGGTGCGCCCACCATTTGTCCCCTCATTAAACTAGCAAAAGTGGATTTTGACATGCCCTAAGTGCACCTGCGCCATGTGCTTCAGACTGTGTTCTTAAATCATCAAAATAGGGCCCTTAATCTGATCAAGGACACCCCATCAGTGACAATCATCTGCAGCGCCTCTGTCCGATTGAGGACACCTCATTGTTTTTATACATCTGTGGAGATATCCTAAAAGGCCACTTCTATATTCCCCTGAAAGGAAAAAAACAGAAAAAGGAAAAACAAATGATCAGGATTAATGATTCAGTTACAAAACCCTTAGTTATAAGGTTAACAAAGTACACATAGTCAAACATGGGTTGCTAGAAAAAACCTTAAGGTCATCATTAAGTATTTCCTCTTAATTGTTTTAGTGTTTCCTTAAGTTCTGTTGCATGTTGCAAAGTGAGTAAACAGCTCCCTCAAATCATCCACTGAACTCAAATGCAATGGCTGATTTCCTGTTCAGGAAGTGACGAGCTGCATTTTAGTGATAGAAATAAAGTACTAAATTTTAACAGTATGATCTGCTTTCAAACAATAAGAAAAATGATGCAACAGCAATGGATACTGTGCAGTTTCCTTAAATTTGGCATACTTTTTTGGCATACTGTCAAACAGCAAAATAAATTTGTTAAATCTATATACACAACTTATCCTGCAGCCTAGGGTGAAGTCAATAAGTACATTAACAACGATTTGACAAATATAATGTAATTTAATGGAAAATACTGTGGCATGGCAGGATTTTAAGCAGCTGTGAGCTGTGCTCTGTCAGTATGCATACAACTCAGATTTCAGATTTTAGGACATTTGTGTCTTTAGTAATCTCCATAACTCAAATATTCAACTGTAGTAAAAGTTAAACATGTTTAAAAGTAAGTGGTCGGTTACGTTATGTTTATGGGAGATGTTGTTACTATAGTAACCGCTTCCCTTTTGCCATGTTAACATTAAATGCTTAATATAAACACTTAAGTAAATAAATCCCTTGCTTCTGGGAAATTTTCCCCTTAGAGATAAGGTTTTCATGCAAAGATTCATGCAATGATTCAGAGCTCACAGTATTGTAACAGTCTTCAGCCTGTTACGAGTTAAGTGTAGCTGTAGTGATAATCCTCCCAGGTAGGGGGCAGTCTTAACTTTGATTAAGCATGGATAAATGAGTAGAAGAAGAGGTGATTGATACATTTGGTTTGTGTCAATGTGCATGGTAGCAGTATTTGAGCTGTTCTACTACATTTGAAGAAGGCCCTTGTTGAGAAACATTTTTTGTTTCATTCTCAATTGTGAGTATGGGGATTTTTTTTGTACCTTAATTTATTTATAAAAGAGGTAGTTTGATTAATTATTTTGTATAAAACAAGACTAATGGGTAATGTTTCATGTGTTTAATGGGTAATACATTAAAACAAATATTAATTTGTTTTTTCTGTTTGTAGAAGGGTTTTTGTCTACGTTATGCTTGATACATGTGATCGTGTTGGGGATTGAATTGGAATCTTCTTGGGTGGCGTTGACAAGGATTTAAGCTGACCCAATTGTCTTGGAATTGCATTGAGGACTGCTGTGAGGCTTTACAATACGGATTATAATGGTGCTTCAAGGACAACATTTACTTCATTGGGTGGCTTCTCTGAACTCCTTCAATGTTTAACACAGATAAGACTGGTTTCTTTGACTCTTACACATAGTGTTTACACGAACAAAGACTTGATACATAGTTTGATCAAGATGTGTTAATGTTTGGTCTTAGATGAACAAGTGAGGTGGGAGTGATATTAGCACTGTTGTGTTTGTAGTCAAATATGTTGGTTGCATTATAATTTAAAGAACTTCAAGAAAAAGGAACAAAAATAAAAACAGAAGTTATGTGGCTGCCTTATTTTATCAAGCAGAATTAATCATTGTTTATGTTGGAAACCCACCCAAAAATCAGATATATAACTGTCTTTGGTTTAAATATAATTTTGAGATGTTATAGTATCTCACCTGATCATCGCCAGCTGTCCAGGTTCCTGTTTGAACAATAACAACAAACTCTTATTTGGTCAATTAGAATAAAAATACATACTTTTGCATAGTTTTAAATATTGTTTTTGCACAATAAAACTCATATTTATGTTTTGTACAATCAGCTGTATGAAGCACTTGCCTTGTTTCCTAGATCTCCAGTGGCGATAGTAAATCAAACCAACTGCAATGAGCAGAAGAAGAACAACAACAACTATTCCTGCAACAGCACCTGGAGACAGACCTGAACCTGGAACAGCTGAACACAGACAGTCATTATTACTAGAGATCAACTGATAATCAACTCTACCAATACTTCTGAATGACATTTACATATTTCTACTTTCAGTAGAAAGTTCTATAATATTGATTTATTCGGTAAATGGCGCCATCTGGTGTTTTTTTTTTTTTTTTTTTTTTTCTTTTGAGCAACGGCAGCTAAAACAGTGGGGTCCACATGAAAACTGACCAATAGTGTGCATTTTTCTTTATTAGTAACAACAGACTTCAAAATTATAAAATTCGCAATGACAAAACTGTGAAAACTGTCTGTCACTTTGAAGTGCATAAGTTGACAGAGATGATCCACAATGAAAACATTTACTGAGAGCACTATTTCAAACTGTTTTCTAAATCTACTCAGGTGAAAATGAACTGAATGATTAAATGTTACTCACCAGTGACATTAACACTGAAGCTCCTAATGATGCTGAATCTGCTGCTGCTGATCTTCAGTTTATATTCTCCAGAGTCTGTGTTTCTGGTGTTCATGATGGTCAGAGATCCATAGTGATCCAGCTTCAGTCTGTCTCTGAATTTCTCATCACACTGAACATCTGTACAGATCTGACTCTGATCTCCAGTGATTTCAGCCATGAGAGTGTCATTAAAATACCACATCAAATTGTTTGGTTTTCTTCCTACACCAGGATCTAAAGTGACAGATTCTCCTTCCTCCACTGACTTTCTCTTCATTTTATTTCGTTCAGTAGCAGGAACACCTGAAACACAAATCAACAGATGACTGAAGGATGTTGTTTTGGGGGGACAGACACATAACATAAGGACAGTGTATAACACACTGTGCA
Source organism: Ancherythroculter nigrocauda (assembly GCA_036281575.1). Classification (NCBI taxonomy): domain Eukaryota; kingdom Metazoa; phylum Chordata; class Actinopteri; order Cypriniformes; family Xenocyprididae; genus Ancherythroculter; species Ancherythroculter nigrocauda. Next base: position 55,975,250 of record VTFQ01000002.1, on the reverse strand, counting down.
ACACACATTTGAGTGTGTTGAAAATGATGTTATTACGTTACTCTGTGCGTTCACTCGGCGGCTGCTGTGAGACACTGTTACACACTGCAGTAAGATAGATCGATTTTACAATATCATATTAAATACTGGATGGCTTGTGTTGATAAATGGCATGCAATTCATTTTAAAACGTATTGTATGATGGAGAAAGTTCTGTATTACTGTTAATAAAAACAAAGCTGCATCTGATTATGTTAGCTATTTGACAAAATAGTGTTTTTCTCTGAGGCATGGTGAAGCATGGTACTCGCAAAAAAAAAAAAAAAATCAAGAAAATTAGATTTAAACAATAAGACTAAACATGTTGAGCTATATAACAATCTGTTTTCTGCCTATAAATATATCAAAACAGTTGTTCCCTTGTCTATTAAAACATGTAAATATTAAAGCATCTTTGGTGTTTCCATGGTTTCTACAAAATAAAACCGGAAACCAAGGGTAACGTGGGTATGATGCAATTGACAGGTGACTCCTCACACGTCCCGGAGACTTGGTTAAAATTGCAATTTTCTCATGATTTACAAATAGTTGGAAATATTTGGGATATTTTAAGTACTCAAGTGAACAAAATATATAACACTGGCCTAGTGGTTTTTGGATATTTCACTGCAAAAATATTACATATTGCACCTTTAAATGTACAAGGCTTGCTTTATAAACAATGACTCACCTTGAACGGTAACACTGAAGATCTGTTCACTGTCGCTGCTGCCACTGCTGATGATCTTCAGAACATAATCTCCAGTGTGTGTGTTTGTGATGTTCATGATGGTCAGAGATCCAGTCTGATGATCCAGCTTCAGTCTGTCTCTGAATCTCTCAGTACCTTCATTACACTGAACATCTGTACAGCTCTTAATCTGATCTCCATTGATTTGAGCGATGCGAGTGTCATTAAAATACCATCTAATTCTGTCTTGATGGTTTGTTTGAACACCAGTGTGTAGAGTGACTGAATCTTCCTCCATCACGAACACTCCACCTGTATCAACACCAGACACAGATGAAGAAATGAACAGTTAGTTATAAGCCAATGAAAATTACACAAAAATATGTCTGGATTCATAATGCAACACGTGCAAACAGCAGAATGTTCTTCTGAATGCACTGATTTACACATTCACTCATCCGACAGATATACAAATGACATACAAAACTCCACAGGCGCACATGTACAGTAGCAAATTAAAATCAAATTTAGCTGTCACATGGCGTTTATGCTTGTAACTAAAGCCTAAATTAAATCTGTTCATCATATGAAGCGATCGAGTCTCTTCAGAATATTTGAACTAAACTGCTCAATTCATATGGATTAGTTTTACTATTGAAAAAGAGTGTGTTTCACTTCTCTTTGAAACACGCAATACAGACTATATACTTCTGCGGTCTCAACTGCAATTTCATAAGGATGCACAAAGCCTTATCGCACTATCATTTAAATGTGCCATAGAACGCTTTTTCACAAGATGTAATATAAGTCTAAGGTGTCCCCTGAATGTGTCTTTGAAGTTTCAGCTCAAAATACTGCATAGATTTTTTAAAATTCATTTTTTTAACTGCCTATTTTGGGGCATCATTATAAATGCGTCGATTCAGGCTGCGTCCCCTTTAAATCCTCGCGCTCCCCGCGCCGGAGCTTGCAACTCTATAATACATTGCATAAACAAAGTTCACACAGCTAATATAACCCTCAAAATGGATCTTTACAAAGTGTTCGTCATCAGATCATGTAAGTATAGTATTTATTTGGATGTTTACGTTTGATTCTGAATGAGTTTGATAGTGCTCCGTACCTAAAGCTAACATTACACACTGTTGGGGAGATTTATAAAGAATGAAGTTGTGTTTATGAATTATACAGACTGCAAGAATAGAAAAAATTTAAAATAACGACAGTCTTGTCTCCATGAATACAGTAAGAAACGATGGTAACTTTAACCACATTTAACAGTACATTAGCAACATGCTAAGGAAACATTTAGAAAGTTTACAAATATCACTAAAAATATCATGATATCATGGATCATGTCAGTTATTATTGCTCCATCTGCCATTTTTCGCTATTGTTCTTGCTTGCTTACCTAGTCTGATGATTCAGCTGTGCACAGATCCAGACGTTAATACTGGCTGCCATTGTGTAATGGCTTGAACATGGGCTGGCATATGCAAATATTGGGGTCATACATATTAATGATCCCGACTGTTACGTAACAGTCGGTGTCATGTTAAGATTCGCCTGTTCTTCTGAGGTCTTTTAAACAAATGAGATTTATATAAGAAGGAGGAAACAATGGAGTTTGAGACTCACTGTATGTCATTTCCATGTACTGAACTCTTGTTATTCAACTATGCCAAGGTAAATTCAATTTTAAACTCTAGGGCACCTTTAAGTAAATTTGACAGATACTTTGCCAAAGCAATGGTGCAGAACAACACTGGGACATTTTAATTACAAGAGGTTTTAAAATATATTCAGTTTTTTATGAAACTGTGGCAGCACAGATAAGACTATGGTGGTTCACCAAAGTGTAGGTAGTTGAATATCTCAAAAATGCTTCAACCAGACTGAATGAAATGAGTCTATGCAAGACTGCTGTGTGCGTTAACAAAAGAGACAAAAATAATCTCCATAAAAGAGAGCTGGTATCAAGTGTATTGATATTGAAAAGTGAAAAGTGGTATTGAATGTTAAGTTGTTTTTTTTTTGACAACACTTAAGAAGCCTAAAGGATTGAGGGTTTTTGAAAAAGCATTCGGAGCTGGAGCAACAGAAGCCACAACCTTGCTCCGCCCCTTGATTACACACTCAAGGAAAAGGAAAACTTAAAAAAAAAAAAAAAATCATATACAACCCCTTTAATGATGCTATTTAAATCTACAAGACTTGCTTTTCAAACAAGGACTCACCACGGATGGTAACATTGAAGGTTTTTTCACTCTCGCTGCTGCCACTGCTGATCTTCAGTTGATAAACTCCAGAGTCTGTGTTTGTGGTGTTCATGATGGTCAGAGATCCAGTCTGATGATCCAGCTTCAGTCTGTCTCTGAATCTCTCATCACCATCTTTACACTGAATGTCTGTACATGTTTTACTCTGATCTCCATTGATTTGAGCAATGCGAATGGCATTAAAATACCATCTAATTCTGTCTTGTTGGTTTGTTTGAACACCAGTGTGTAGAGTGACTGAATCTCCTTCCTTCACAAACACTCCACCTGTATCAACACCAGACACTCCTGAAGAAGAAATTAAGAGTTCATTATGAGCTAAACAACATTATACAACAGGAAAGTGTTGTGAAAATGTTTTTGTACAGAATAGATCATAAACAATTGGGAAGAGAAATATTACTGGCTTCTTAATGTAACATGCAAACAAACAGTAGGAACAACATTGATTTACACATTCACACAACAGACAAACATATTCAAGTCTCAGGATCTACAACTTGATAACATCACACAAACCTCATCCTAATTCATATACAGTTCTGCTCATACACGTGTACTTTGCAGTGTTTATTTTAACAATTAATCATCAAAATAAAAATGTAATGTTTTTTGGTTCTGTCCTGAATAAGCCATTTCACATTACAGATGTTACATATTTGAACCCATTACAACCAGGACTGTGTTATTTTGAGATCAGTCTTTTCAAACTGAGCAAATATTTAAAAAAATAATTTATCGATGCACAAGCGAGATGCATGAAGAGCATTTTTTAGTTGGATTATCTGGGTAAATCATCTTATTTTGTCTTGTAGTAAACATGCAAGTATATTATGTGGCTTTTGTATGTTTCCTTCTTGTTTGGTTGTTTTGTTTTTAATGCCATGTCAGCTTCTGAGGCTATTTTCATGATGAGATATTTTTATGGTAAAACGATATCTAATGATTAATTTATTTTTTGCTAAAAACTATAGGCTATGTGGTTTAACTGTTAAAAACTTCTTCAAAAGAGTTAACTGAATAAAAAAGGTTTCTCACAGGGTTAAAACCAGAACAATCTAATAAAACATGCGTCACTGATAACAAACTTTTGACAGAAAGAACATTTTTGTGGATCTACTAGTATTAAAAAAGTGGGCTATCCTGGAATGACCTATTCTGCAGTGCACTGGCAAAAAAAATCAAGTTGAGCTAACTTAAAATAAGGCAACTTATCGCACTCAACTTAAGTTAACTCAACTAATTCCCTAAAATCAACCTAAATACATTTGCTCATCTAATGAGTACCAGGCAATATTCTGAACTTAAAACTTCTTGTTAAGATAACTAAAAAAAAAAGTTGAGCCAACTTGAAAAAAACTAAGGCAACCTATTGCACTTAAAGGTGCTAAAGAGGATGTTTTGTTTTATACATTTTTGCAATATTACTTGAAACTGTCTTTACTAACTGATAAAAGACTATTTATTAGGTGCACTGAAAGGAATAATATTAATATACATCATCTGTGCATGAGGTAGGGCCTTAAAAACATCAGCCAATCGTTTACGCGATTGGCCCTCTGGCTTGTCAATCACTGCCGTGACGTTCCTTGTGAGAGACGTGCGCTCCAGTAACTTTCCACACTCCACAGGCACCGCATGCAATGTTTTTGTCAGGAGACAGGAGTAACAACTGCAGATTATGAGTTACCTGCGATGAGTCCGACATAATGAATCCACTAACACGATACAGCGAATGCCGGTGGTAAACACTCGTATTCCAATACTCGTGGCACAAGTTTTGGGAGGCGTTCCCTCGAAAGGAGGGGGGGTTGTTCGTACGCATGCGCTCATTTCAAAAACTCAGTAACAGTCTTTGGTTTCTCAGTCGACAAAAAGATCCTCTTTATCACCTTTAAGTTAACTCAACTAATTCCCTCCAGTTAAAGTCAACTTAAAAATTAATTCATCTAATGTGTACAGGTAGTCCTTTAACTTAAAACTTGTCAAGACAACTAAAGAATGTTTAGCAACGCAAGCAGCTACAATCAGTGTTTTCTTGTTTCCATGCATTTTCAAAGTTAACTAAAGGTTCCCAACAAAACCAGATATTAAATTGATGACCCTCTAGTTCAAGCAGTTTATAAAAAATCATTACAAGTGCTGGGTGATCATTTTTACGGTATTTCATTGCTTGGAGACATGACTTTAAATCTGTAATTATAAGAAATATCAGTTGCATAATCTTTATGTAATCTGATGCCAAAATCATAGCATTGCTTCTGCTGTCAAAATTGAGCTATGTTCAGAGATAGAGATGGATGTTCCTCTTTTTTGATGGTTGATTACAAATGCAGAATATAGCTGCGAGCAGCGATGGCGGGCCCAAGCCCGGTGGCACCGCCACCCCGGTGGCTTCAGGGCAACTGTGCACAGCGGGCAATAGGCACTTAAAACGGTTAAACATCAAAGGACTATGTCAAATTCACTCCACATTTACTGCACTACAAGGTGCCGCTATAGAGCCCCTCCTCCCTGCCCATTTTCAAAGGATTACATGTGCCAAGTTTTAACATTATTCTGATGAATTTTGAAGCAAATCAGGTAAAAATAAGAGGGTGATCTCAATGTATGCTGAAAGTGACACATTTTCTGCTTCCAGTTGGTGGCGCTATGACTTTGAATCACAATAGTCAAATCCATGTGATCAGCCTTGTACAACGAAGACTAAGCCAAAGTTTCATCAAAATCAATTAATGTATGCAGAAGTTATAACACTTTGTTTCCCTTTTCTTGCCATAAATTCGTTGCCTCGCCACGGCCAAACCGTTGAGATATCCAAAATCCGTTTGCAATTAAACAACTTCAATGTGTTAGCAACAAGTTAAAAAAAGCTTGGTGTAAATTGGATAAACCCTGTAGGAGTAGTAGTATAAAATTCATAGCCTGTTTTTTCAAAAAATTAACATTCAAACCAAAATAGCTGACTTCCTGTTGGTCGGAGCTAATGAATGTAAATTAGAAAATTGTCCGGCTTGATGAGAATAATATGTGTACCGAGTTTGGTGACTGTAGGAAAAACTAACCCCCCCACTTTTGTCAAAAGGTGGCGCTACTGAGCCCCTCCACCACGCCCATTTCTATGGCTTTGTCCATGTCTACTGGTTGACAATATTGATGTGTGTGTCGAGTTTCATGCAATTTGAAGCATGTTAAGAGCCTCAAAAACACTCAAGAATATTATTACAGTTTGACCTGTTGCCATGGCAACAATATTTCAAATATCAAAAATCCTGTCATAGGTCTACATCTGCTGTGTATTGACATTACACTGATGAAGTTTGAAGCAAATCAGGTAAAAATAAGAGGGTGATCTCAAAGCATTTTAAAAGTGATACACTTCTTGCTGCCATTTGGTGGCGCTATAACTTTGACTCACAATAGTTACATCCATGTGATCAGACTACTACAACCAACACACTCCTGAAGTTTCATAAACATCAATCAATGTATGCAGAAGTTATAACACATTTCCTGTTTCCCTTTTCTCGCCATAAATTCGTTGCCTCGCCACGGCCAAACCGTTTGAGATATCCAAAATCCGTTTGCAATTAAACAACTTCAATGTGTTCGCAACAAGTTAAAAAAAGCTTGGTGTAAATTGGATAAACCCTGTAGGAGTAGTAGTATAAAATTCATAGCCTGTTTTTTCAAAAAATTAACATTCAAACCAAAATAGCTGACTTCCTGTTGGTCGGAGCTAATGAATGTAAATTAGAAAATTGTCCGGCTTGATGAGAATAATATGTGTACCGAGTTTGGTGACTGTAGGAAAAACTAACCCCCCCACTTTTGTCAAAAGGTGGCGCTACTGAGCCCCTCCACCACGCCCATTTCTATGGCTTTGTCCATGTCTACTGGTTGACAATATTGATGTGTGTGTCGAGTTTCATGCAATTTGAAGCATGTTAAGAGCCTCAAAAACACTCAAGAATATTATTACAGTTTGACCTGTTGCCATGGCAACAATATTTCAAATATCAAAAATCCTGTCATAGGTCTACATCTGCTGTGTATTGACATTACACTGATGAAGTTTGAAGCAAATCAGGTAAAAATAAGAGGGTGATCTCAAAACATTTCAAAAAGTGATACACTTCCTGCTGCCAGTTGGTGGCGCTATAACTTTGACTCACAATAGTCACATCCATGTGATCAGACTCCTATAACGAACACACTCGTGAAGTTTCATAAAGATCAATATATGTATTAAGACGTTATAACACATTTCCTGTTTCCTTTTTCTCGCCATAAATTCGTTGCCTCGCCACGGCCAAACCGTTCGAGATATCAAAAATCCCCTGGCAATTTTTAATCATCAGTGTCTTGACTTCATGCTGACCGAGTTTGGTGGCGATCGGATTAATCGCCTAGGAGGAGTATATCGAATTCCAGAGCATGCGTTTTTCAAACAACCCTTAATAGCTGACTTCCTGTTGGCGTGGCGATTAACTTAGAGCGCGAAAGTTGTTCGGCCCGATGAGGTCTATATGTGTACCGAGTTTCATACTAATACGTGCAAGCATGTTTAATATATGGACCAAATTTTCAGACTTTTTTCAAGGGGGCGCTGTCGAGCCCCCCTGCCACGCCCGGGTACCAGCCTCTCCGGCGTCCTAATGGCCGCGGATTCCAATGTGTGTGCCAATTTTCAAGAGTTTTTGAGCATGTTAAGGCCCCCAAAAAGCCCCGGAAGACGGAAAAAAAAAAAAAAAAAAAAAAAAAAAAAAAAAAAAAAAAAATAATAATAATCCTTAGAAGAACAAGAGGGCCCTGCGCGAATTTTCGCTTGGGCCCTAATAATCCTTAGAAGAACAAGAGGGCCCTGCGCGAATTTTCGCTTGGGCCCTAAAAATAATAATAATCCTTAGAAGAACAAGAGGGCCCTGCGCGAATTTTCGCTTGGGCCCTAATAATAATCCTTAGAAGAACAAGAGGGCCCTGCGCGAATTTTCGCTTGGGCCCTAATGATACACAGACAGTCCTCAGATTTTGATCCGTCAGTATATTAAGGGATATGTGATGAAAACATTTCTCTGATGTAGAGGAGTTTTTGTTGAAAGTTATTTGGATGTGTTTCAGATTTTTTGTTTCTTGTAAAATCTAGAATTATTTTGAGTTTTTTAATCTCCAAGGGGGATTTTAAGGGAGTATGTTTGTTCCAATACGCTTAGATCCACTTTTTGTAAATGTGGTCTGATCCGTAGTCCAAAAGGATGGATATGTGTTGTTTTTTGTTGCAAACTTGTAAAAGTTAAGAAAACAGGATGATAGCCCACATGTCCTTTATTGGTCTTTAGCCTTACAGGGCTAATTTGAGGTGCCTGTTTTCTAGAGTTTTCTAAGTCAAGTAAAACTTCGGTAAAGTTGGTTTTATATTCGCACATTCGGACTTCTGATAAATTCAGACTTTCCAATAAATGTGCAATAAATTAATGTTTGCGAATTTTAAGCAGCGACATGATATTGACAACCAACGATTGTCAACTTACAACATTTTTCACAGTCGATCAAAATAGGCAAGTATTGTTTTAATGGCATATTTACTTGTGAATGTCCACTGAATGTCCAATGTAGTGTGATTAACAAGACTATTGAATACGGATGTCCGAATATAAAAACAACTTTACCGAAGTTCAAGTAAAACACACAAAGCAAAAATTATCAAATTCTGAATATTTTTTTTCATCATCACTTTCGGTTTCAGCGAAGCCTTTTTTTTCGTCGGCCGGAAGTGATGTACGTTTGAGAAAAAAAAAAAAAAAAAAAAAACTCAAACCCGGCGTGCAAAGTTTCTTGGAAACTACATGAGATCCTTTTTCTCTTGTTTGGCGGGTGTGTCAAAAAAGTCAGCTCATTCAGCAACCACACGATATAGAAACAAAGAGACAAACCTAAATGTCTAACACTGCTCAAATAAAAACACACACTGCAAAATACACAGGATAAATGCATTTCTATTTAATTCGAGTAGATAGAAAACAACTGCATCAGCAAGAATTGAGATATAGTTATAAACTAATATCTTACCATGATCGAGTAAACACCAGAGCAATGAGGAAAAACAAATGATAAGGTTCAATTTCATTATTTCTCCGAGTAAAATCAATAAAGATTTTACAACATGAGAAATTTTAAGTTTTTTTCCCCTTGTCGATACCATGTGCAACTCGTGAAGCAACGAACTTTTGTTCTTCTTTGGAGTTTTACGGCAGTTGTTGACATATTGTTGCATTAGCCTACTGCCATCTGCTGTCTCAATTTAACTTAATATCTTAATTAAATTCGTGCTTCCAGTAGCCCTCCTTAGAAAATTTAAAAAAAAAAAATATCTCCGTCCTTGGTCATTATTTCCATATGTTACTATATTTTTAACATTACACTCTACTATACCCATTTCCCGTAATTGATTCTGGAATTATTGCCTTTCTTGCATGATATAAAGATGTGCTCAACTGATTCCTCCTCCTGACATTCATCACAGTCCTGTCGGGTGTTTTCCTATAACATGAAGAGTTTTGTTTGGTATTTTCTGTCCAGGGGCGGTTTACGTACTTTAGCGTGATGACGTAGTGACGTTTCATCACTCTAATTTGAATTAAAATGACGTCGGGCTTCCGTTTGTGGAGAGCTGTGAAAATGTTATTGTATGTTGTTAGTATTTAATAATAACTTTAACTCACTGTGTGGTTTTGTTTGTCTAAAGATTTGAAGGCTGTTGAGCAGAACAGTTTAAAGTAGTAGGCTGCACTATATAGGCCTATATACAGAGAATATATATATATATATATATATATATATATATATATATATAAATGCATAGTATAATTTGTTGTTTCATTATTTTGGTTATGGGCATTAATTATCTGGGTAAATTTAAACATCAAGTTTTCATAAATACAAACGAGACCACTTTAGTTCAATTACAGACAAGTACAAATATAAAGCATTGTGATGCATTAGTTCAAAGTATGTAAAACAAATTAAAAACAACAAATAAAATATAAAAATGAACATGTAAAAAATAAAATAATAAATAAAAATATATGAATAAAAGGTGCTATATGCAGTTACATGAATTTCAAAAGCTTTAAAATTTGTATTGTTTTTATAAGCTTTTTGTTTTATGATAACATCATGCTAACAGTATATCCTCTTATTATAATGTGGTATTTTAATAATTCAAATTTGTCTGTAATTGCTCAGACACAAGAAAAAGCACTTTGAACAGCATTTTTTTAATTATAGATGAAAATGTTATACCTATTATTTAATGGGCCTCTCTCCATCACAGGATGAGTGAAATGGATGACTCTTCAAAAATGTCGTTTATGGTTGCCAAAAAAACAGTCAATAAACAAACTTCCACAAGGGTAAAAAAAAAAAAAAAAACAACAACAACAACAAAAACAACAACACAGGGTCAAAACAGATTTTTCACTTTAGCATGCTATACTGCCATCTAGTGGTAGCACGTTTTCTTAGACATGTGTGGATCGCGCAAATGAATCAAATAGAATCGAAACAAAACGAGTCAATGAATTCACGCGTGTCACCGGATTCACAGATGCACATCACGCACAAATTCCAACATTAATACATAATCAAAGTTTTGTATTCACATCTATGTCTCTTTGTAAACAAATTTCTGCACAATCATTTAATTCTGAATTTTCTACACACAAGTTAAATTTAAGGCATTTGTACGGTGGCCGAGAGAGCTCAACGCGCTGCAAATAAAGAAAACATCATCAGTTTGACAACACATGCGCTGCAAATTCCACAACACTTACAAATAGACAAACGCGCTGCAAATAGCACATACCATGCCCAGTTATCTCAAGTCCTTCTGCGATGATCTGAATGATGATGATGTCGGTGACGATAATGATTAGGCTACTTTTAGAATTAAAATAATAATTTAATTTGCCCCGCAATAATTTATAGTGCATCATGCATAACCGACGCGATGAGATTAGCTAATTAGAAAAACTCAGCTAAAGTGAAAGTAAAAACTCAGCAATGAGAGCTCTACTTCAACATGTTCTGATAACTATTTAAGGTTTATATAAGGTTAAGTAGTTATCAGAACATGTTGAAGTAGCTCTCATCGCTGAGTTTTTACTTTCACTTTCTGCAGTGAATAATTGACTGGGATTTGAGACATAAAATCAAGTAAATTATTAAAAAATATATATTATTTATTATTAATCATTTATTAATAATATTTTAACGCAAAATAATATCCCCCAAATCGTTTGCCCAGACCACAACAAAAATGTTATAGGGAATACATTGACGTACCTGTCTGGGACCGCTGGCTGGGATTGTTCATGTTTACTCTTAGGTGGTGTGCGTCTGAAAGGTGAGTTTTTTCGTTTTGTTTGTTAAAGGGATAGTTCACCCAAAAATGAAAATTTGATGTTTATCTGCTTACCCCCAGTGCATCCAAGATGTAGGTGACTTTTTTTCTTCAGTCGAACGCAAATTATGATTTTTAACTCCAACCGCTGTCAGTATGTCAGTCAAATAATTGCAGTAGATGGGAACTTCAACTATAACAGTAAATAAAACTTGCTTAGACAAATCAAAATTAAAACCTGCGGCTCGTGACGACACATTAATGTCCTAAGACACAAAACGATCGGTTTGTGCGAGAAACCGAACATTATTTATATAATTTTTTACCTCTAATACACCACTATGTCCAACTTCGTTCAGCTTCCTGTTAGTGAGGTCAAAAAACGCGATCTGATGACGGAAGTGATGTCTCGCCCATATACTTCAATGAGTGAGAGACATCACTTCCGTTGTCAGAGCGCGACCGTTGTTCCCAGTATGCTTTGCAAGGGACTGCATTAGGAGAGTAAATTTAGGGATTAAAGTGTTATTTTATGTGTTTTTCAGTAAAGGGAAAGATGTCGTTAGTTATGTTAGTGTTTAATGTTCAGTTATGTTGGACATTTAGAGTAGTTTCTGTAATGTTTTTGATTTTTGTGGTTACCATCATGCAGAAGAGTGTCGCCTGTGTTTAGACTGTGCGCGCTCATATATGCATGTTTATAGGATGAAATTCCTGCTCTCAATTCAATTTGTTCAATTAGTTATTTTTTGAGTGTATTTTGGGATGAGGGGCTGCATTCTGATATGTTGTATCCTTTTTATTTAAATGATTATTCAAAAAAAAAAAGTGTTCACCTTATGTAATCAACATAACATTATTAAGTAAACTGCACATATAAATATTATGTAACAGTGACATTCAAATGATTTGTATTTACTCAAAGAAATGTTGTCAAATTTCTGTCATGCAAAAGCTGTCCATCCAGCAGATCAAACCAAGTTTTTGAAGAAAACCAACATGTTTCAGTTTGATTCAGATGTTGCTCTGCTAGAGTCACACCTTAGTAAACCTGGCAGTGTGAGATGGCAGACGGTGTTAACCTTTCTGTTTGGTTCCATAAAAAACAATAATTGTAGAGCTAACAATAACAATATATGTAGAGCTTTACTGAATTATAAAACTGTTTAAAAAGAAGTAAGACAGATGAAGACAGATAAAACAAATAAAGTCTTAATAACGGCTAAAAGATTATTTTTAAGTAACTATGGGCTGTTTGACATGTGTTCAGGTTGTGTGAATTAGGAGGGTAAAACTCATTGTGGGAGGATTCACACCAGCTCGAGTGTTTTCAGCAGACAGTCTTTTGACTCAACCACTGAAGAAAATGTTTCTCATGTTTCTTTTGTTCTGCTTGTGCTGGTGGAGACTGATTGGTAAGATATAAAAACATTTTTATGACTTAATATTTCAGAACAGAGTTACAACTACTGTTTGTTTTCACTAAATCAAATCAAAATGAGAATATTGTGTGATCTGCTTTGCAGTCTGGTCGGGCCTGGAAAAGTCATGGGAAAAGTATTAAAATGTTAAAAGTGAGCTTTTCAAGTATCAGGCGGTACTGAATTATTTTTGTGGTTCTCCAGGTGTGTTTGGTGATTCAGTGTCAGTGATGGAGGGAGATTCTGTCACTTTATACACTGATCGTACTGAAATACATGAAGACGATGACATACTGTGGAAATACGGAGCTGAAAAGTCTCTCATCGCTAAAATCAGCATTGAGAACCAAATCTTCTCCATATATGATGATGTTCCTGATGGGAGATTCAGAGACAGACTGAAGCTGGACAATCAAACTGGATCTCTGACCATCACAGAAACCACAACTGAACATGCTGGAGATTATAAACTAGAGATAAATGGAGTGAAACTGACATCAAAAACATTCAGTGTTTCTGTCTATGGTGAGTGGAGATCATTTGTCTCGTCCTTCATGTATTTAAGTTAAGCTCAATCCAAAGCATTCATTGTGTCGATCAACACAACAACTAATTTAAACTCCCTCATCCCATGGCGAGGCGCTTATAATGGACATGAATTAGGCCAATATTTGGAAGATTTAAAAGAAAACCAGCATTTTACAGTCATTTTACAGTTTATGGTGTATTGTCATGAACAATTATAAAATTAGATATAACTTTACACAGAAAAGGTTAGTAGGTGATTTTTCACACTAAAACACATTGTTCTTGTGGCTGTACTGTGGAAAAAGTGAGTATTTTAACATTTTCAGATCGGCCGCATTCAATGGAAACTCTGCAAAATATAAAAGGTAATTGCCCCTTTTTTATCTCACAATACTGACTTTTTTTTTCTTCTCACAATTGCAAAACAATTCTGAGGAACAGTCAGTCTTTTCCTCAGAATTAGGCTTTCTTGCGAGGAAAAAAAAAAAGTCAAAATTGCATGATATAAATGTACAATTGTGAGAAGAAAAAAAAAAGTCAGAATGGAGAGATAAAAAAAAATTGCAATTATTTTTTGCATGTTTTTATTCCGGAAACAAGCTTTAATACCATTCAGCTCCTCACTCTAACACTAGATTTTTGCTTTTTTTGGTGAAGAAAATTAAATTAATTTTTGTGGCAATCAACATTATGTCAAAAATGCATTAAAATGAACTTAACTTAAAATTAAACCAGAATATTCCTTTAAAGTTTTTATATTCTAAAATGTTCCATCATTTTATAGTTTGAGATAGACTTACTGACCATCAACACACTACACCCAAAATAAAATTGATGTTTATATTTATCCATATTTCTGTTTATTCTCTGTTTTCCAGCTTATCTGCCCACTCCTGACATCACCAGAAACTGTTCTTCATCATCATCATCATCATCATCAAATTGTTCATTGGTGTGTTCAGCTGTGAATGTGGGTCATGTGACTCTCTCCTGGTACAAAGGAAACAGTTTATTGTCCAGCATCAGTGTGTCTGATCTCAGCATCAGTCTCTCTCTACCTCTGGAGGTAGAATATCAGGATAAAAACACCTACAGCTGTGTGCTGAACAATCCCATCAGCAACCAGACTCAACATCTGGACATCACTCACCTCTGTCACACATGTGCAGGTATGATGGTGTTGATTCATTAACAACTGATTAATAAGCTGATCTATACATTTATAGTGCTGATGTGTGCATCTTTTTGCCAAACCAACAAAAATGCATGAACTCTGTAGTATAGGAGAGATAAAACAAGCCCTTGTAAATTAAATTAACTGTTCTCTGAAAACTTTCTATGAACAGTATTTTATATGCTACAATATATATATATATATATATATATATATATATATATATATATGCATACATACATACATACATACAGTATCTCACATAAGTGAGTACACCTCTCTCATATATTTTATTATATCTTTTCATGTGACAACACTGAAGAATTGACACTTTGCTACAATGTAAAGTAGTGAGTGTATAGCTTGTGTAACAGTGTAAATTTACTGCCCCTTCAAAATAACTCAACAAAACTTAGTCTAAAGGGAGTACACCCTTAAGTGAAAATGTCCAAATTGGGCCCATAGTGTCAATATTTTGTGTGGCCACCATTATTTTCCTGCACTGCCTTAAACCTCTCGGGCATGGAGTTCACCAGAGTCCTCTTCCACTCCTCCATGATGACATCACAGAGCTGGTGGATGTTAGAGACCTTGCGCTCCACCAACTGGGTTTAGGTCTGGAGACATGCCTGGCCAGTCCATGATCTTTACCTTGGAGGTGTGTTTGGGGTCGTTATCATGTTGGAATAGGGAAGGGAGGGGATCATGCTCTGCTCATTTGTGGTTTCATGGTTGTATGATCTTAGCCACCGTGCTGCAGGTCAGTTTCAGGGTCTTGGCAATCTTCTTATAGCCTTCGCCATCTTTACGTAGAGCAACAATTCTTTTTTTCAGAGGGTTCTTTGCCATGAGGTGCCATGTTGAACTTCCAGTGACCAGTATGAGAGAGTGAGAGCGATAACACCAAATTTAACACACCTGCTCCCCATTCACACCTGAGACCTTGTAACTAGTCACATGACACTGGGGAGAGAAAATGGCTAATTGGGCCCAATATGGACATTTTTACTTGGGGGTGTACTCACTTTTGTGGCCAGCAGTTTAGACATTAATGGCTGTGTGTTGAGTTATTTTGAGGGGACAGCAAACTTACACTGTTATACAAACTGTACACTTAACATTGTAGCAAAGTGTATTTTTTTTTTTTTTTTTTTTTTTTTTTTTTAATGTTTTGTACATTTAGGGACTTTTTATTTAGAAAACAAAAAGGTTCTATCTAAAAAGTTGAATGGAATGCAAAAAAACTGAAGCTCAATATCTCAGAACTGCTCAGAATGCAGAGAGAACCTTATCATTTCAAGTGGCCAGTGTGTGTGTGTGTGTGTGTATCATTATTTGGTATTGTACTCCTGAGCATGTTTTGTATATTTGCAATGTTATACTTCTTTTAGTGCATCTGTAGTCATTTTTATACTTTTATTTGTAGTCTTACTACAATGATTCATTTCCTCCATCACAGATCAGGGTCTACCTTTATTGTACATAGTGCTGATCTCTGCTGCTGGATCTCTGTTGTTTGTAGTCGTGATCTGCTGCATCTGCAGGAGATGTAGAAAAACAGGTCAGGAGAGCAAGCAATTAATCTGTATAAATATCTATCATTTTTAGGACAGAAATTTCAATATCATATTGAAACTGTTGTTTTAACACGTCTATGATTATTGTTAATGCAGACAAGACACAGGAGGAAGACAGGACTGATTCATCAATGTCTAAACCAACAACACAACAAAAGGTAACAAGTTGCAAGACGTTTTTGCAGTCAGTTAGTGTGAGTGTTTGAAGTTTGCAGCGTCAGACGGTCTGTGAACAGATGTTTGTGGTTTATCGACTCAACCGTCATTATTACCTTCAGTAGAGAGCAGATCAAAAAGATTAAGGCCACTATTTGCTCCTCTATTGTGATTTTTCAGGCTTCAAAAAAATAAATTACAAACATTAGTGAAAATCAAAATATTAGTACATAGAATATGTATTTTTTATATAAATGTATATTTTAATATATATTTCTGTATTTGTAATGTACATTTAAAATGTATATTTTTTAAAAAAAATTATTGTTTTTTTTTTCAACAACAGTAATATATTGTCATTGATAAATTATTATACATTAAAGTCCATGTTGGATACCATGACAGCCGGCACATAGGAATGGCTACTATGAACACATATAAAACATTTTAAACACACACACTTCATTAAAACACACATTAAAACATGTTGTGATAGATAATACATGTCATCCATTAAAAATGTTATAGTCTTAATCTTTCTCTGTCAGTCTCGTGTCACACCGGTGTATCATTTCACTAGATCACTCCTGTTATAATCATGGAGTTGTTGTATCGTGATGTCTTTAATTTATGGACAGATCATTTCTAATTTTTGTTTTTGCTTGTGATGTGATCTGTGGCCAAAATTATCTTTGGTTTGATTAAAATCACATCTAATCTGGTTTATTATTGTAAAATCACCCATACAAAATCAGCTTTTATACCATCAGATTTTCTCTGGACAGAAGGTAGGACACAGAGTTGTTACCCATGTTAGCTGTGCTGAAGTCTGTCCTCGTCTCTGCAGTTCATGATTATCTGAACTGAAATGCATCTATAACGGCCGTTGGTTGCTTTGCAGACGTGCTGCAACAAGTGCCTCTGCTGTTGCTTTAGTGTGAAAGACAGTCATTCTCAGCACAAGCTGTTGTGACAAACCTGTTAAACTTAATCTGTTTGATGACTGAACTGTTTAAAAGGTCATGATTGATGTCATTTCCTCTTGCTGATCCATGTTATCATCTGTTCTGCAGGGAGACTGGGGATGGTTGTAACATTTTTGACATTTCTGTCTGTATCTTGGAGTTCTTTTAAGCCTGTGCGTTCAAAATGTGATTGAAACTAGTTAAGTGTCAGATATTAAATGGCGTAGCTGTTATCTTTGCAGCACAAACAGAAAATGTGTGGTTTAGTTTCAAACACGAGAAGTGGAAATGTTATAATTCACCCCATAGTCCGGGTTAGTTGTAACAGACCCTGGAGTGAGATGTAACATGGCAATCCTCACCTTACAGCTAAAATCCAAAAACATTGGCTGACAACTTGCATGAACTTTGATGAGTTTAACTACAAAGCAAAAATTGTCGTAACAAAAATAAAGTAAAATAAGTTACTTTCTTACATCAAAATGAGTTTTTCTGCTCTAAAATGAGCTGTGTCTGCCACAGTGCTATGCTTTACCGCATGTGGAATAAGGACTAAACCGAGTATGTGTGAAGTGAAACAGGTGATTTGTAACTTGTTCCTGATTAGAGAAATTGGTTTTTACCTGTGTTACAACCATCCCTGGTCTCCTACTAGTAGTATAAAAAAAAAAAAAAATTCAGAATTTGTAGATTAATCTTTGCACAGACAAACCTAATTCAGTCTGATATTCATTTCCTGTTGGACCAGCAGGTTCCTGATTGAGCTTGTGTTTCCTTTCAGCAATCAAAGACGGAGTCTGTGTATGAAAATTTACCCAAAAAACGATGATCAAATACTGTATCTTTCTACTGGAACTGATGTTAGAGCTCATACAGGTGCAGAACACACCAAGCCGATGCCGACAAATTAGTATTGGCGAAAGCTGGTGACAGCTGAATTAACCGAATTTGCAGAATGATCAGATGGACCGACGAGCTCCAACGCCGATTCAACATGTTTGAATTGGCCGGAAAAAAAAGGCAACCAGGTCCAACGGGGAACACACTTAAAAAACTTAGTCGGCCGACGAACAAAAAGACCGTCGGCTTGGTGTGTTCCTGGCTTCACATGTATTTTGATCTCTGTTCTGTTTGTTCCTTTGTTCCTTGTTTCCCGTCATGTGTTTGTATCCCAGGTTACTCATTTGATTAGTGTCCTCAGTTCAGCTGTGTCTTGTAAATTAGTCTCGGTTAGTCCTTTGTTTGCCTTGTATCCCTCTCTCATTTGTATGTGGTGTGATATTTTCTCCTGAGTTTCTCCTGATTCCTTGATTCATTTATTAAAGTCTACTTTCAAGTTCTTCTTTTCGTCGTGAGTGTTACACACCATGGCTCATAACAACAGGACAACGCCTCACATTTTTGGTTTTATTCACATTAATTCTATGACAGGATGTCTATATTTGTTTTTGCTCATATGCACATAGTTGTTATTGTATTGTTTGAAATGTTGTTTCTCTGCATTAGTTTAATTTAGTGGTGTTTAAAGCATGCAGAAACTCAACTAAAATGTGCTAATTTTAACTTATCATATGGAAGTTTATCTAACTTTATTTATTAAACATTGATCCTGCTCTTCACTGTGCTCCATTGCCTATAAATTGCTGTTGTTGTTTTTTTTACAATATTACACACACACACACACACACACACACAATGATGGATATTTTGGTGTTTAACAAGCACATCGTCACTCTTTGATGTCTCTCTAGGGATGTGCTGTTATAGATGCCATGCTGTTCAGGGGTGCGTTTCCCGAAAGCATTGTTGGTGAACCATGGTCGTAAGTCCCATTGAACTCTATTGGTAACAACCAAACTTGCGACCATAGGTTGCTTCGGGAAACACGCTCCAGTTCTCATAGAGGAGCTGCTGAAAGACTAATAATGACATTGAGCTGCCTCCTATTGCTTGTTCAATACTGTTAAGCCTCAATAATATCAGCTGTACACTTAAAGTCTAATCATTCTGTCATGCTCATGTAGTTTCTACGGTGAAAGTAAATCAGAGCAGTTGCAGCAGAACAACAACATTATCCTGATAGGACCTGAAGACAGACCTGAGTCTATCAATATCATCATTACAAGTGAACGGCTGATAAAGGGCTTTACTGATATTTGCACCATACTTCATCACTTTTATGATACTGATATGTCTGATAATTGGCACCATCTGGTGTTTCAAAAACAGCATAATCGTATCCCTCGGGCGATTACAGGATCATTTGAAAGCATCTTAGGCAAAAGGAAGAGAGGTATTCTTCTCCACTGTACATTGTGAGTTGCTACGTGAATATATAACAATGAATGATAGTAAATTAACATATTGGCAGTCCTTCCGCTGAACAAGTCAAACTCATAGCGTGCTCAGGCCCAGTTCAGCAGGCTAACAACGTTCGTCAAGCTGATTTAATCGGAGGCGGGTTAACCGTTCACACAGGAACTAAGTTTGCGTCGTGGCTGCTTTTGTGTCGCGTGTGCATTATTTTTCTAACGTTATTTCTGAAAAGATGAGCCTGTACGCACAACATAGTTTAAGATCAGTAACTAAATACCAACAACAAATAAATGAAAGTCATGTTAATCTATGTCTGGAAAGCTCTGGTCCAAACATATATTTTGCTTTATCAATGCAGAAATGTTTTCTGTAAACACAATTACTGATAAACTCAAAAGTCAAGGGTCAAGAGCCCAACTAAAGCAAACACCAATCTCCATGATGGTGACCTCAAACATCTAAAACTCTGTTTATCTCAATAAAAAATGAGATGCAAAACAATCAAGCAGACGAGTTTAAGGGTAGTAGAGAAGTTTTATTGAGGATTACAGACGTCTGTAAAAACATCTGCATCTTTCTTTCCTCATCTGTTTTTGCTCATTCACTACTCCCATTAAAAAAGCTTTTAACCTCTAAATTCAGACTTTTTTTTCACTTAAAAAACAAAGAATGATAGAAAAGAAAAAGTGAACAGAATTATTAGAAATATATTGTGAAGCCCTGTGATGCTCTATTCAGCCTGTATTTAGACATTATTAGGCATATCCTTTAAATCTTTAAAGCTTTTCTCTAATGTTTCGAGAAAAGTTTCAACAGTGCCATCTTGTGGTGAATAAAATTTTCAGCAGCCATAAACCTCAAATAAAAGCCTGACGATGCTAAATGTGTTTCATTTTCTGATAATATAATTCACATATTAAAGTGCGGCAATAAATTAAATGTGACAACAAAAACAATTATAATAGGCCTGATACTATTAATACCTACTGAGTTGTTTGAGGCAAGTAAATTGTGCTCTTCTTTAATTGTTTTTATTCTGTTTATATGACAGAACATATAGGCTACTTAAACACGTAAAATTAAGATATTTGGTATTTTATTTTAAAATACTTTTTGTTGTTTTTTTGCCCAACCCTGTCTACAATACATTGCTTCTCATATACTATATGCATATATGCTTCTCATATCTCATATATTCTCAATGCATTGCTTCTCACCGCTATTATACGACGGATCCTACAATCACTGAAACAAGTTCTTTTCTCCAAAGCTGAACATGTATTCAGAGAAATGCTTTCAAGCCGGGCCAAATCACACTCAAAAGTGACAAGAGTCAAGACAAAACTATTTATAATGATTTATAATGCACTGTAAATGAATTACTAGTCATCAACCCCTGTACTTTACAATGAGGACATTCATCTGAAATATTATTAATTTTCTAATTTTCAAATGCTGTTCATCTAAGTTCAGGTATCGCCTTCAACTCTTTTAATACTCAGACTTGAGCAAATGTGATGTTTGCAGTGAACAGCCAATCACTGAAGAACAACAGATTAGATCTATCAAGAAGGAAAGCTTTTCCAACACAGAAAATAACTAAATGTTTTACTTTGTGAAAGTGAATTTAAAAATAAAACATTATATAAGCTTAATTTAAAGCTTAATATAAAATAATAATATTAACAAATTATTATTAATTGCATATAATGCATTCACGAATGACCACCCATATAGGTGGTCCTGTCACTCATACCCAAATATGACCAGCCTAAACCTTCTAGTGTGAGCTTTTTTGATTGAATATGTTTGTTGTTGTTGTTGTTTATGTCAGGCTAGACCCGTACAGCCTGTAGAATTGGTTTGGTGAAGCCGACTTAGTCCCAATTCATTGTGTATTCTTTACATATTGTCACTCTACTCCAAGATTATGGCTGTTTCATTACAGTAATGAAATGTACAGAGATTACATAGAGAGTAAGGAAGAAATTCTGTCTGCTTAATTTAGTTTTGTTTAATTTAACATGAAACATTTCGGAAAATGTCTAAATAGTGGTGCAAGATTATATATTAATATTGAAAATATTTATTTTTACAGTCTACTTTAAAAGTAGAAATATCAGTAAAAGAAATGCAAGAAGCACTAAACTGTCAAAAAGTGATCAACTGACCCATCGCTTTAAAATTATTAAGTAAAATACAGTTTAAAAAAGTTTGTCAAGTTCCCAAAACGTAATTTGTCAAATTAAGCATGAAGTTAAATTACTTAAATTAAAAAAAAAAAAAAAATTAAAGTGACATTTCCTTACCGATAAAGACACATCAGCTAACCAATAATATGTCAATATTTGTCATGGGTTGATCATGGAACTGAGTAAGTAAACAGTAATAATTGCTTTTTTATTATTAGAATGAAAAATACTCTTGACATAGCCTAAGTATATTTGAATTTCTTTTTCAAGAGACAAAAACAAAGGTTGGGTTTTATTTACATTTATTAATATGCGTCAAAGATATATCTTGATGTACTGGGACACATCTTCAGTGATGTTCCTGAGGTTATGGTGTTTCGAGTCTTTAAACTTCATATACCCTCACCCAGGTTTGATCAGATCCTGGCGTGTGTATCAGCAGCACCAGCCCACAGATCGCTCCTCTTAGTTTTGTACTATGCTGGCACCCAGCATGCATTGCGACATTCAATATTCCATTTGGTGCATAAAACATTTTGAGCTCCTGCATAACTTGGACAGCACAGAAAATCAGCATATTAATCTTAACAATGGAGACATTCAAAAGTTGTAATGCATGCTGGGTGCCAGCATAGTACAAAACTATGTACTAAGCAGGGCCGGCGCAAGCTCAACTGCCGCTCTAGGCAAAACCCCGTCGTGTCGCCCCCACTTCAGTTAAACTCTATCTTTGAGATGTGAAAGACTGTAGGTTTTGTTTATTGATTTAATAATAAACTTGCACTAATATAAAAACATGTACAAGGCTACAAGCATGTTTTCGGATTTTTATTTTTTCACTCTGCAATGTAAAAAATAATCAGCACGTTACTAACTACAAATGCAAACACTTATGTTATATAGTAAGAACATCTCCTGGAAGATTCAGGAGAATTCCTGGTGGGCCGCTGATAAATTGGGCGGGCAGTAGCCTACTTCGACATAAAGACAGTTTTTCGGGACGCGCAAAGCAAGTTTCTAGTTCATTTCAATGAGAGACACACGAAAGCCGCATATCGGTGGTAGTTCTAGCTAGTTGCGAAGCGACGGTGTGTAAGCGGTTCTCTGCACGCCCAAAATCCCGTCACTTGCGCGTGCACAGCTCCCAATTGTGCACACAAAGGTGAGCAAGGTGACTCCTCCGCTTTTGCAGGTTCACTATATCATTACATTAATAATTATTGTGATTTAATTTAATTTTTGTTCTGTTTTTAATACAATTCACCAAAAATATTACACTATTGACCAGGCCTAAAAAAAAAAAAACAAACAAACAAAAAAAAACACTAAATCACATTACAAAAATAAAACAACAAATATTAGATTAGATAAATAAAACAACATTTAACAAATATTTGTAACATTTATTAGTAAATTTAATATTTTCAATTTTATGAGCTGGGTTAGCCTACTGTAGCCTACAGAAATGTCAACTTTTTTGCATTTTAGACTCATTATAAGCACTAAGTAAGTTGCAAGTGTATTATTTATTTATTCATATCTGAGTGTATCGTCACCACACTCTCAAAAAGGATGTGTTAATTAATAACACATTTTTTTGTTATGGCTACTTTAACACATTTTTGTGTCAATTTAAGTTGATCATGTGTAAAGAGAGAGAGAGAAAGAGAGAAACAACACTGTGTCCAACACAACATGTGTTAAACTATCATCCAATCACATTGCTGCTACGTCACTTCGCAAGCTGTTAAGCAAGTTTGTGCCTCTTTCTTCATCGGTGGACTTGTGTTCATTTTGACACATTCATTGTGTTATGATTTTAACACATTAAATGTGTCAGGAAGGTGATCTGCTGTTAACAAGCAGAATCAAAGGAGAAATTCACAATTTTAAGTTACCATCATGGAGATGAGTGTTTGCTTTAGTTGAGCTCTTGACCCTTGCCTTTTTAATATTAGATTTTGTTTGGGTTGCTATAACTGAGTTATAATAGCCAGACAAGCAAAGAGAAAAGATGATCCGGTTGTGTTTATGTTTTCATATAATCATTATTTGTCTTGAATACATTTAGAGTCCAATCTCTGAGCTAAATTTACATTATAGAAGAAGGTCAGCTTTTTCTACATAATTCAAAGGTATTTCTTAAAAAGTTGTTCTGATCCAAAGAAAAAAAAAACTTTGTTTTAGACACACACAGACATCAAGAATCAGCCTGTGAATCTCAACAGTGGTGACAAGCAACATATTCTGATTTTAGAAACATTATATATATAATTATATATATAACATTATATATACTAAAAAGTCACATAAAACAGAAAAAAAAAAAAATAGTGAGAATAAAGGAAATTACTAAGACAATTAAGCTCATAATTTATTTATGCAGCAATGCATGATGGGAGCCATGGATGAATTTTGATTGGTGGCTCCCAGAATGCACTGCAACATGCTTTATGATGGCCACCACTGTTGAGATTCACAGACTGATTCTTCATGTCTGTGTCTCGAAATAAAAAGCTTTTTTTTTTTTTTTTTTTTAAATCAGAACAACTTTTAAGAAATCCTTTAGATTATATTGATAAAGCTGATCTTGTGCTGTAGAATCACAGTGCTGCTGTAATCAATAATGTAAATCTAACTCAGAGATTGAGCTCTAAATGAATTCAGTGATTCAGATCAAATAATGATTATGTGAAAACATAACCAACACCTGATCATCTTTTCTGTTTGCTTGACTAGCTGTTACAGCAGCCCAAACAAAATCTAATATTATAAAGTCAAGGTTCGAGAGCCCAACTAAAGCAAACACTCATCTCCATGATGGTGGCTTAAAAATTGTGATTTTCTCCTTTGGTGATTCTGCTTGTTAACAGCAGATCACCTTCCTGACACATTTACTGTGTTAAAATCATTGACTCAGTGAATGTGTCAGAATTAACACAACAAGCGTCGTCCCTAAACTCACACACTGATGTGTAAGAATTTAACACATTTTGAGTCAGTTTTAACACATCCTTTCTAAGAGTGTGTGTTGCATTCATTTTAACTGGTCAAAAATAGCACATCTATGACACAAATTGTGTGATTTATGACACATTAGTGTGTTAAATATTTTAACACAATGCCTGTGTTAAGAAGAATAACACACTGGTTGAGTTAAAAAAAAGTAACACAAAATGTGTTGTCCTTAACTAGACACACGGATGTGTTAAGATATAACACAGGTTGTGTTGTTTTTAACACATCTGTTTTAAGAGTGCACTTGCTAAGACGTGTGGAAATTGCTGCGATGGGGACATTTAAACTGTCTAAAACAATCCTGCACCCTGTTATAAAACACATAACCGTATTACTTTAATTTAACATGAATAGTTATGTTACTACCTTGAAAGTTGAAACAGATAACGATGTTTGATGATAATCGCGCTCTGCTCTGCTCTGGTCCAGGTTAGCGGCGCGCGCGCGACCAAGTGTAGCAGTGACAGTGTAGCGCACATCATCACTACACGATTGCTCCGATAACCTGTATGTTGGTCGGGCTTTTTTGCAATGTATTTGCGGGTTATTTTGAACGACCTATAAAACGGGGACATTTCCAGGGATAGCTCCATTCGTGGACGGAGCACCAAAACGAGGACGTCTGTTCACTATGTTCACAAACCACTGTTAATTTTAACAGAAAATAGGCCTACTGTATAAGGGAGCATGGCAGAAGGCGCGCAAAGAGTGCTCCCTCTGTAATCACTAAAAAGTTGTCATATCTCTCAAAGTTCTGTTATAATAAATGAAGCTGTCACACATTGAATCTCTTATTTCCATAATTCTAAATTTCTTTGTTTTTATGAGAGAATTTGCAATCGTGCCAACTCATAGTCCACTCACCGTTCAAAACGCCTTTTTTTTTTGTTCAGTGATATGCCGCTCTAGGTTGGGGCGGGTTTTGGTAGCCTACTCGGAAAGATAATTTAGATTTAGAATAACTAATCGGGTGATAGCGTTTTGATACGTGTAATAATTCCAAACGAATGTCCCAAAAATGAATAAATAAATTAACTTAAAAACTAAATCCCTCTCTTTTTTGCTGCCATCACTGTGCTGCCGCCCTAGGCGACTGCCTAGTTCGCCTATAGGCACGCGCCGGCCCTGGTACTAAGAGGAGTGATCTGTGGGCTGGTGCTGCTGATACACAAGCAAGGATCTGATCAAACCTGGGTGAGGGTATATGAAGTTTAAAGACTCGAAACACCATAACCTCAGCACAGAGCCGGCCCTCCCTATAAGCGAACTAAGCGGTTGCTTAGGGCCCCGCCGCCACCAGGGGGCCCAAGAGCAAATAAAATGACAGCTTGATCTTGACATTGCGCATTCTATCAGTTGCAGTTCTGGCGCATCTGTCTCAATACTGTAAAACTTGACGTTCATTCGCATCACATGTTACACTCATTCACAGGACACTGCACTTATCGCAATCACAAAGGTTCATTATTTGCATGTGCTTTAAAGCATTGCCGGTTAAACATTTCATTCGTGTGCTGTTCTTAACCAGAAGCATGCGTGCACACTAAAAGCCTGTCAAACAGCCTCCGATTAGTGGACTTTATCTTTTGCATCTGCACTAATACTGTCAAATACACACAAGGTTTAAATAAACAGAGTTGGTTATGTCTATAGTGAAAGTAATCAGTTGAGATAAAATCGGATGCGTGTCTGTATTTTAGATGCGTGCCGGTCTTAAAGAAACAGAAGCCTAAAGCTCCGGGTATACTTCTCTTTCCGCGCTTGGACACGTCTCGTCCAAACGCGTTTGCATTATGTATTATGTTTGGAACCTCACATGCCCCGAAATCGCGAGATGTCAGGGAAAACATAAGACTGCAAGTTAAATTAATTATATAATACATATAATCTGGTAGTACAATATAAAGTGCCGCGCATTTTATTGATGCAAAGATGAATGTGATATGTGTATTTTGTACATCATTTGGAACTGCTTTTTATTCACTAAGCAGGATTGGAGAAGAAAAATTGTGCATCCACCATTGTCACATAGTTCAGAAGATACACCAAGAGGATAAACGGAGCAATTCCAATAGGGTCCTCACACCATCGGTGCTCTGGCCCTAACAAGAAACAAAAACGATGGGGAAGGCATGCTTCTGAGTAATAGTAAACATGCTGCCCTTGTCCTTAAAGGGATAGTTCACCCAAAAATTAAAATTCTGTCATCATTATTTTTACTCACTCTCATATTGTTCCAAACCTGTATTCATTTCTTTCTTCTGCTGAACACAAAATAAAATAAGATATTTTGAAGAATGTGGGTGTATAACCAAACAGTTGGTGGGTTTTTTCAAAATATCTTATTTTATTTTGTGTTCAACAGAAGAAAGAAACTCATACAGGTTTGGAACAATATGAGAGTGAGTTAATGATGACAGAATTTTCATTTTTGGGTAATATATTTATTATTGTTATCTTAATTTCTTACAGGTCCATCTAAACTGTTCATTTTATGTAACTATTTAAGTATTTATTTCAACACTGTCCATTCTATACATTTACATTTATTTTTTATATAAAAAGTTACTGTTTATCATTAGTTATTTTAACCGAGGGGCCCCCAAATTAAATTCTGCTTAGGGCCCCATCAAAGCTAGGGCCGGCCCTGCCTCAGCAACATCACTGAAGATGTGTTCCAGTACATCAAGATATATCTTTGACACATATTAATACATGTAAATAAAACCCAACCTTTGTTTTTGTCTCTTGAAAAAGAAATTCAAATATACTTAGGCTATGTCAAGAGTTTTTTTCATTCACATAATAAAAAAAACAATTATTACTGTTTACTTACTCATTTCCTTGATCAACCCATGACAAATATTGACATATTATTGGTTAGTTGATGTGTCTTTATCGGTAAGGAAATGTCACTTTAATATATTTTTTTTTTTTTTTTTTTTTAGGAAACCCAATGCCTTAAAAGTATTAAATAATTTAACTTCATGCTTAATTTGACAAAAAATACGTTTTGGGAATGTGACATTTTTTTTTTTTTTTTTACAAACTTTTTAAAACTGTATTTTACTTAATAATTTTAAGGCAATGTTGATCACTTTTTGACAGTTTAGTGCTTCTTGCATTTCTATTACTGATATTTTTACTTTTAAGACTATAAAAATAAATATTTTCAATATTAATGTATAGTTTTGAACCACTATTCAGACATTTTCAGAAATGTTAAATGTTAAATTAAACAAAACTAAATTAAGCAGACAGAATTTCTTCCTTACTCTCTATTTTATCTCTGTACATTTTGTTACTGTAATGAAACAGCCATAATCTTACTCAACAATAGTCTTCAAATTCTGTAAAATAATTAAATCCAGACTGTTGGTTAGGAATAAGCAATTTTATGCCATATCCTCCTGAGACACAACATTTTTTGAGACCCATGTCATTATATTGTTTAGAGCATAAGAAACAAATGAAAAAATAACATTTTAAAAAAATTATATTTTATTCATATGTTATGATATGTCCTCTGTAGTGGACACCAGGACTAAGTTTTTTTTTAAAATAAAATGACATGAAATGACATTTATAGGCAAAAACGATGGGATTTTTTTTTTTTATTCATCAATCAATTTTTAGGCTTTAATATTGATTTTAACCAAACTATGTATAAAGATGATTCTCAACTATGTTATGAAACATATAATGGAATTAATTGATATACCATTTTACTTTATGCAGTATGAGGGTAAAATGGCCATACATCGGTTTTCCCATCCAATACAATGTATCTATACACTGTATCTAATTTGCATATTAATGTATTCTTGGAGCAACATGCAATAAAAAAAGAAGTGTAATAATGGGAGCAATAATTGGCAACATTTTCATAATAATATCTAATAATTAATAGGAATATTGACATATAATTTCTTTCCCTATTCACTTGTTGTGTCTCCTAAAATGCCTGATAAACATGATTTAAGTCCTGGTGTCCTCTACAGTGGACATATATGAAATCAATGTTCTGTTTCATAACAGAAAGTCATATTTTGATTTGAAACCCCATAACATTTTCCTGAGATGTTGATTTATAATAAACAATTTGAAAATTAATCCGATTTAAATAAATTTTAAATTTAATCACAAAATATTATCATATTTCCATAAGAGTGCTAATTTTCATTTTCAGTCATAATTAAAGACCAAGAAGTTGTTGTTGTAATGGCGAAACCTCTAAAAATCTGGTATCTCTGCAAAGCCCTGAATGTGCTCTTTACAGGACATCCAGACTTAAAACTGTGACATGTATGATGTCAGAGAAAATCACTAAAATATAATGTCCACTACAGAGGACAGAAGTCTATTCCTGGGTCCCAGGAGGATAAAGGTGTATTTATACAACTGTTTTACACTCTAATCACAGTGAAAATCCTTTTTGCATATGCATATTAGACCTCAGGAGAGTTCTCTACATCATCACTCTGTCTTCCATATATAGGGAGGCTCCAGATTATTACTTTCACTTGAACTAGTGAAAGAACTGGCTTGCCATCTAAGGGAAGAACAGAACACTTTCTGAACCAGAATCTACATTCATCTGTCTGAGGGGGAAAGTTGTGAAAATGAAGCTTCTCTTTAATTTGCTCGCAGTGATGTTGTTTTTTCTCAACAATGGTAAGAACTATATTTGTTACAATCTTTCTTCCAGTATTGCACAGATTTCTGTGATGGAGCGTGCGGGCATATCGTAGCCACTTTAGTGACGGTAGGATTATTAGTTCACTCTCAGAAAATAAAGTACATAATTGTACCTTTAGGGGTACAATGGCTTGTCACTGGGGCTGTACCCTCAAAAGTACAAATTTGTACCTACCTTAAGAGACCAGGGGCACGTTCAAGCTCACACCGGTGCGCAACGTTTTGCTACATTTTCCGGGTTGAACGATGCGTTTCCTGGAAACGGTGTGCAACGGTGTGCAAGGGTTTGAGATACCTGCGCAGAGGTGGGTAATCCAGGGGTCAAAGAGTAAAAGTCCTGCCATATTTTTATTCCATCCACTGAAGCATTAATGAGATAAATAAGTGATTAATTGAGTGATGATTGAGCATTATTGAAGACACCTGATGATAACAAGCAGAATCACCAAAGGAGAAAATCACTATTTTAAAGTTACCATCATCGAGGTCAGGGTTTGCTTTAGTTGAGCTCTTGACCCTTGACTTTTTAGTATTAGATTTTGTTTGAGCAGTTTTAACTGCATTAAAACCTACCAGACAAGTAAAATTAAAAAATGTTTAGGTTGTGTTGGTTATGTTTTCACATAATCATTATTTGATTTGAATCACTGAACTCATTTAGAGCTCAATCTCTGAGTTAGATTTATATTATTGATTACAGCAGCACTGTGATTCTACAGCACAAGATCAGCTTTATCAATACGATTTTTTTTCTGATTTAAAAAAAAAAAAGCTCATTTAAACTAGTGATGTGTCGTTCTTGAACGATTTGTTCATTTTGAACGAATCTTTAATGTGACTCGGGAAGAATGAGTCGTCTCGGGGGGTGATTCGTTCAGTCGCGCATGTGCAATATTCTACAGGTTCTGTACTGCTAGTAGTAGTTCACCTGATGATTCAATTGATTAGTTCATTTCATGAGTCTTTCGGGTTTTGAGTCGTTCCTTAATCACGTGACAGGCCCATACGCTACCAATGCATTCTGAGACAGAAAGAGAATTGATTAGTTCTTTTTATGAGTCTTTCGGGTTTTTGAGTCCTTCCTTAATCACGAGACAGACCCATATGCTATGCTGTGTGACCCAAGCACATTATATTTATTAGTAAATAACGTTAACCCTCCAGTTTTGTTTGAGTTTGTGTTACAACTGTTAAAGCTGAAGTTATCATAACCTTGATGTTTTAAACTAACATTAATAATTCAAATTCAAAATGTTATTTGCTTTTAATTTATGTCATTATGTCCTTTTTGAGCAATCTTCTTATACATATATTAGACCAATATGTCAATTTTGCCTAGGAAAAGCAATTATTATAACAGCAAAATCAAAATTGGAGTAAAAATGAACAAACTAGGCTATAAATACTTTGTATTGTAGGCTTGGATTATTATATTATTATATAGCCTAGTGTTTATTTACAGATAGACAGTCAAAAAGATAAATTAATCAATATTTTATTTATAACAGGACTTTATTTATTTATAATAACACACCACAGATCCTCAAGAAACAGTAACAAAAACAGTGACAGAAATGTCAGAAATAGCGTATGGGTCTGTCACATGTTTAAGGAACGACTCAAAAACCCGAAAGACTCATGAGATGAACTAATCAGTTCTCTTTCCGGCTCAGAATGCGTTGGTTTAGCATGGGACTGCCTGTCACGTCATGAAGGAATGACTTAAACCTGAAGACTTTTCAGACACGAGGTGAGCTTAATCAGCTTGTCATAAACTGAAGACCCAGGTAATTAATGAATTAATCATTTCTGAATCTTATAGCATTGTAGTTTTGTATTGTTTGTAGTGGGATCAACGTTTGCATAAGTAGTAGATATGTTGGGGAAGTAACACGTAACATTTTAATTACATTTTGCTAAAATGAACGAAATGAACGAAATGACTCGAAAAAAGATTCGTTCATTTTGTTGAACGAGACTCAAAAGTCCGAGTCAGTAAAATGATCCGAACTTCCCATCACTAATTTAAACACACACACATCAAGAATCATCCTGTGATGTTTTCCTAGCTTGTTTTCTAATGTTCAGAGTTGATCTGTTGATCAGAATATGTTGCTTGTCACCTTTGTTGAGATTCATACGCTGATTCTTGATGTCTGTGTGTGCCTAAAGGATTTTTTTTTGTGATAAGGACAACTTTTTTTTAAAGAAAATCGGTATTGTAAAAGCTGATCTTGTGCTGTAGAATCACAGTGCTGCTGTAATCAATAATGTAAATCTAACTCAGAGATTGAGCTCTAAATGAGTTCAGTGATTCAGATCAAATAAAGATTATGTAAAAACACAACCAACACCTGATTCTGATCTTTTATCTTTGCTTGTCTGGTTGTTTTTAAACAAAATCTAATATTAAAAAGGCAAGGGTCAAGAGCTCAACTAAAGCAAACCCTGACCTCGATGATGGTAACTTAAAAATGTTCTCCTTTGGTGATTCTGCTTGTTATCATCAGGTGTCTTCAATAATGCTCAATCATCACTCAATTAATCACTTATTTATCTCATTAATGCTTCAGTGGGTGGAATAAAAATATGGCAGGACTTTTACTCTTTGACCCCTGGATTACCCACCTCTGGTTAGTGCACAGCAAAAACTGCAGTGTTAAATTAACTCTCCTGGGAGTGTATGTGAGACCACACTCAAGAGTGTTAAAGTGTTAAAATAAGAGTGTTAAATGAACACTGAAGCGGTGTTAAAGTTAATGAGTTAATTAAGTGATTAGCAGCGATGATTGAGCATTATTGAAGACACCTGATGATAATAAGCAGAATCACCAAAGGAGAAAATCACAATTTTTAAGTCACCATCATGGAGATGAGTGTTTGCTTTAGTTGGGCTCTTGTCCCTTGACTTTTTAAAATAAAATTTTGTGTGTAGATTGTATCTTGGGGGACAGAAATGGACTCCTACTGTACCCCTATTTCTGACAGTGGTGGAATTATGGTTAGGTTGATAGCACCTACCACATAATCACAAAATAATTAAAAAAAAGAACCTAATGCAGTTGAAGCTGCAGTTGAGCAGAGAGAGTTGACAGCAGCTGATCATGGCATCTCTGACCAGCTTCTGATTAAGTGAGAATTTGATATGAAATAAGGATGTAAAATAAGCACAAACAAAACGGGCTTGTGGAATCGCATTCATGATCACATTTCTTTCATGTTGTGTATTTTTGTTGTTGTTTGTTTTTCGTTTGTTTCCAGCATCTGTTTGTTTGTGTTTCAGGCGTTTCTGCTTCTGAACTAATGAATGGAAAGGAGGGAGAATCTGTCATTTTAGATCCTGGCCAAACAAAAACCCCTGACACTGAAATGACATGGTATTTTAATGAGATTCCCATCGCTGAAATCGCTGGAAATCAGAGTAAAATCTGTACAGATGATCGGTGTAAAGAGAGATTCAGAGACAGACTGAAGCTGGACAATCAGACTGGATCTCTGACCATCATGAACATCACAAACACAGACTCTGGAGAATATATACTACTGATCATCAGCAGAAGCAGATCTAGCAATGCCATGAAGAATTTCAAACTTGACACTGGTGAGTATATAATCCTTTGAGGAATAAAAAAAAAAAATGAAAAAAATTCAATATTTAACCAATATACACTAAGTGTTAGGTAGTGTTTGCTCAGTAATGCTGTGATTAATGTTATTAACATGGAAAATGCATAATATCACTCATGTTGTCCAGTAAACATTGTTTCCGGTTGAGTTCAGAGTACTGGGATGCTGTTGCAAAACAGTTCAATATTACACAGTCAATGACCAAACTACAGTGTAAATATCTGTCAAAGATATTCTTAAATACTAAATGGATTATCAGTCGATCTGTATGTAATAATACCTGTCTGTCTTCATCCATCTTCAGATCCTCCATCATCAGATGATGCTACTCTAACTCCAGGTCATATAGGAGGAATATCTGTTTCTGCTGTTGTGCTGGTTGCACTTGTTGTTGTTGTGATTTACTTTCGCCACGACCTCCCTGCACTAATTAAACTGAATGTGAGTATTACATACAGCTGATTTAACAAGAAATAAGTGATTTAATGTGCAAAAGTAGTATGAATATATATTTTATATTATTGTATAATTATAATTCTGTACACAAACATAAATGTAAACTTAATCATCTTTTTTGTCATTTTTACACTACTGAAGCAGATATTCACCTATGAGTCAGTGTCAAAACAATAAAAAAAAAAACACTAGTAACTTCCAAATAAACAGTGCAATTGTTCTCTGAAAGCAAGTGTCTTATTAGAAAACACAATTTAAGCATT
This sequence comes from Ancherythroculter nigrocauda, assembly GCA_036281575.1. Classification (NCBI taxonomy): domain Eukaryota; kingdom Metazoa; phylum Chordata; class Actinopteri; order Cypriniformes; family Xenocyprididae; genus Ancherythroculter; species Ancherythroculter nigrocauda. Next base: position 55,941,470 of record VTFQ01000002.1, on the reverse strand, counting down.
TTATGTGATATTGAAATCACAATACTTCAAGTTTATATGTAGGAGGCCGACAAAAGATTACAGTTTGATGCAAGACACTGTCTGTAGTATATTTGTGTTTATGTAACTGAAAAATCAATCCTCTTTACTTTTTGCAGGACTGTATTTCCTCACAGGAGGTTGACTTGTCATAACTCGCCACCTGATCTGAATGACATTCCTTTGAGGAGGAGGACACTTCCTTAAATCAGGCTGCCCTAAAAAAAAAAAAAAAATGAAAAAAAAAAACTAATTATCAGAATACTTGTGATTAGATAACTTGTAACTTGAAGAATGCTATTTTGGAATAACTAATTTTGGAATAACTAATTTTGTATATTTAAGTATATTTGTGTAATGATTCGTCACAAAGGCTGGGATCCATTTGCATGCTTTATTGTAATAGAGCGTAGTCGTACAGGCAAAGTCAGGCAGGGGCAAACACGAGTAGCAGAGGACAGATAGTATCGTGGTCAGAATACAGGCAAGGGTCAGGACAGGCAGATATCACTCACAGAACAGCAGACAATGCACAGGTCAAGGGCAGGCAGCAGAGAATCGTAGACGACAGGCAACAGGTCCAGAAACAGGCAGGCAATCAGACAATAGAATAACGCTCAGAGACGTATACCGTGACAATACAAGACTTCACGATTGAGTGAGATGCAAGAGTATTTTATAGTCCGGTTGATGGGGAATAGCTGACAAGGTAAGTGTTAAAAAGTGTTAAAGTGTTAAAATAAGAGTGTTAAATGAACACTGAAGTGGTGTTAAAGTTATTGAGTTAATTAAGTGATTAACAGTGATGACTGACCATTATTAAGATACTTGATGATAACAAGCAGAATCACCAAAGGAGAAAATCAAATTTTTAAGACACCATCATGGAGATGAGTGTTTGCTTTAGTTGAGCTCTTGTCCCTTGACTATTTAAAATAAAGTTTTGTTTGGCTGCTGTAGCTAAATTATAACAGCTAGATAAACAAAGAGAAAAGATGATCAGGTGTTGTTGGTTGTGTTTTCACATAATCATTATTTGATCTGAATCACTGAACTCATTTAGAGCCCAATCTCTGAGTTAGATTTAAATTATTAATTACAGCAGCACTGTGATTATACAGCACAAGATCAGCTTTATCTATATAATCTGAAGGATTTCTCAAACAGTTGTTCTGAGCAAAAAAAAAAAGAAGTGTTTCTCTTAGGCACACACAGACATCAAGAATCAGCCTGTGAATCTCAACGACGGTGACAAGCAACATATTCTGATCAACAGATCAACTTAGAAAACAAGCTACTAAAAAGTCACAGAAAAACTAAAAACTAAAATAGTGAATATAAAGGAAATTACTAAGACAATTCAGCTCATAATTTATTCATACAGCAATGCATGATGGGAGCCATGGATGAATTTTGATTGGTGGCACCCAGAATGCACTGCAACATGCTTTATGATGGCCACCACTGTTGAGATTCACAGGATGATTCTTGATGTCTGTGTGTGACTAAGCAAAGGATTTTTTTTTATTATTATTTTTTTTTTGATCAGAACAACTGTTTGTGAAATCCTTCAGATTATATTGATAAAGCTGATCTTGTGCTGTAGAATCACAGTGCTGCTGTAATCAATAATGTAAATCTAACTCAGAGATTGGGCTCTAAATGAGTTCAGTGATTCAGATCAAATAATGATTATGTAACAACATAACCAACACCACCTGATCATTTTTTCCATTTGTTTGTCTGGATTTTATAACTCAGTTAAAACAGCCCAAACAAAGTTTAATATTGTAAAGTTTATAATAAAGTTTAATATAATTAACTCATTAACTTTAACACTTTTCAGTGTTCATTTAACACTCTTATTTTAACACTTTAACACTCTTGAGTATGGTCTCACATAATACTCCCAGGAGAGTTAATTTAACACTGCAGTTTTTGCTGTGTACCTTTACTGACATTTGAATTGCACTGTTAGACCTTGGCAGGATATTTTACAGTAAGATACTGGCAACACTGTTGCCAGTAATTTACTGTTGATTGTACAACAAGAACTTCTGTACATGTCAGAAAGAAATAATGTCAAACTGGTTTGTGAACTGGTTTCACACTCAGTGTGGCTGAAGTCAGTTGTAGTTCTTCTGTTTCTGCTCGTCTCGTCTCTTTTTTCTGCTCTTGTTTCTCTGTCCTTCAGTGATTCTGCTAATCAGATGTTCATCAGTGTCTGAATTCACTCACTTCTTTTCATTCACTCTGTCAAGTGTACTATTTAGTGAACTAATGTAGGGAATAGTGAATGAGGGTATAGGGTGTGATTTAGAACACAGCCTCTGAGTGTCGACTTTGAGCGATGTTAACTCACAGTATATTCCTGTAGGCTATTTTCTCGAAAATGACAAATATTACCCAGAATGCATTGTGTTCTACAGAATACTACTACCGTTTTAATAGAAAATAGTTTGTTACTGACAGAATTTGACAATTGCTTTTTTAACAGTGCATCCTTCAACGTTTTGAATTATCTAAAGATTCTTTCTACTAGTCTGTGTGGCTTCAAGCTTCTTTTGTATTACTTTATATATATTTACTAATTTCATTTTGTATGATTTTATATTTCGTTAAAAGAAAATCAATTGGAAAGGTCTTTATAGGTTGTATGTAATAATTGCCAGTAAAAACAGGTCTGATTCAGTTATAACAGCTGGAATCTGTGAGTTTGTCATGAAATGATTTAACTTTGTTGAGTGATCATTGTGGAATGTGATTTCAACACTGATTGACTAAAATTCCACCTTTAACTTTTCAGGAATCAACTTTTGACCTTTACTAAAGCTGTTCTACTTAATCCTTAGCAATATGAACTATGTGTCTAATCCACTGTAATTGTACTTTTGATTTCTATGTAATGTATTTATATGGTCAGTGGAGCTTGGATGGGTTAAATGCAGAGGACAAATTCTGAGTATGAGTTACCATACTTGGCTTTCACATGTCACTTTCACTTTCACTTTCTCAAAAAACAAGAGTTCCTGGTTAGGTCACTAGATGGCACTCTAGTGATACACTACACACAAATTAAATTAAATTAAAGTTTATAGTACATTTACATTTGTTTATTGTGAACAAATCAATAATGCTGCTGGCTTGTTTTTACCTTTTTTTTCCCCAGTTGCTCCTCACTGAGATTTTTTATTTATTTATTAAGATTTTGCATTTAACTCTCTATTATTTTGCATTTAATGCTCTATTAATGCCATTAAACAATTTAAAAATATATATTTAAAATATAGTTTTTGGGATGTTAATAATTTGGGTGAAATATAGTGTTTTTAATCATTTCAATTCAGTTTCTTGATGTAGTGTTTGATAGAAATCTGGGATTTAAAACCAACAGGAGAAATTTCTACATATCTTGTATGTGTGTATGTTTGTTTGTTTATCAAATGGCAGAGGTTATATGGATTTTAATATTGCAATAATAAAAACAGCTGTTCTTCAATATAATTAAAAAATGAAAAATAAAAGAATGTTGTCATTTATTTGGGTAGATGACATATATGCAAAATGCTTTTGTAAAACACAACTTTTGAAGAAATAAATATTATAGAAAAGTCTCCTGTTTGAGAAAATATAAGGTGTCACTAACTTTGTCAGTTCTTTCACTGTTTTTGAAAATGTTTACTGAACTGTAATATGGCGTGACATAGCAACAATTAAGAATATAGGGCTGTCACACAAAAGAACAACAAAGCTTAACACTTTTATAGTGGTTCTAAAAAAGTCAAATATTTAAACAATTCTGAGACAAAAACTTCACAGGGGGCTTCAGCTGAGATTGTCTTATTGGGGAGATGAGAGGGTCTGTATCCAAATTCCCTATGTTAAAATAAACCACAATTATAAATATCCAACTGTATATGAGCAGTTCATAATGAAAATTGAATATAATGTCTAATTTGTATTTGTACAACAGTGTTTTTTTCCCCAGTGTTTTTTTAAAGAAAAAAACATAAGTTTAAATAAAAACAGCTGGACTTAAAGGTACAATCTGTAAGATCTTTTGTTTTGTACAGGATGGTGAGATCTGTTTGTTTAATTATATTAAAGCATAGGTATGTAATCTGACCCGAAGATTCTTTTGTGTTTGTTATTTTCCTCGGGAGTGAGGAAAGTTAAACTCAGAGTTGTAGTTTAGATAAGTTAGCTCACCGGTCCTGATTTGAGTTTTGTATGTATATATTTGAGTTTTGTTTTGTATGTTTGTTTTTGTTTGTTTGTTATAGTTTTGAGACTTTTACTGCTAATAAATTTGATCTTGCCATTGCGATTTTTTTATGTTGGTCCCTAATCCGGGTCGTAACACCCATTAAAAGGCTCGCACTGCAGTCAGTAACAGTTATGAAATACATAAGTTATGTAAAAAACATATTTGGCATTTTGTATCTCTTTAAATCCAGTGTTTTTCAGTGCAGTTTTACAGGTTCAGTTCCTGAGATTCAGAGTTTGACCAAGGACACGATATTTCATGGACCAAACTTTGCTGGATTTGAAGCTTGGCAGAAGCCATGAGCCCTAGCAACCTCTGGAAGGAGGTAGGCTTTGTTCTTGACGAATGCCGCGAGCTGCTGAATGGCCAGAGCGCGCTCTGGTGAGACTACTGCCGTCATATGGACAGAGTCGAAAACTGCACCCAGGAATGAGATACGTTGAGTGGGAAGCAGTGAGCTCTTGGCTGGGTTGACCCTGAGACCCAGGCACTGTAAGTGGCTGAGAAGCACGGATCTGTGGTGCTCTAGTTCTGTGCGCGAGCTTGCTAGAATGAGTCAGTCGTCGAGGTAGTTTAAAACGTGTATTCCCATCTGTCTCAGAGGGTAAAGGGCCATGTTCATGCACTTCGTAAAAGTGCGAGGAGTCAGGGAGAACCCGAAGGGGAGGACCTTGTATTGGTAAGCCACACCCTCGAATGCGAATCTCAAGAATCGCCTGTGATGGGGGGCTATCTGGATGTGAAAGTAAGCGTCCTTCAGATCCAGTGAACAGAACCAGTCCTCGTGGCAAATCTGCGCGAGGATCTGCTTCAGCGTCAGGACTTTGAACTTTCGCTTCACGAGGGAAAGGTTCAGTAACCTGAGGTCCAGAATGGGTCTGAGACCGCCGTTTTTCTTCGGCACCAAGAAGTAACGGCTGTAGAAGCCCGACTCGCTCTCTGGAAAGGGGACTATTTTTATAGCCCCTTTAATCAACAGAGTTAAAACCTCGGTTCAGAGGACATGTGCGTCGTCCGCTTGCACCGAAGTCTGAATGACCCCGCCAAACTGTGGAGGTCTTCTGGCAAATTGGAGCGAGTAGCCCTGGCTTATGACCTTCAGAATCCAGTCTGACACGCCGGGGATGGCTTTCCAAGCCTCGGCCCGGGTGGCGAGAGGGAGAATAATATCGGATGACGGCCCGCTTAGAAGGGGGTCGAGCACCGAGGTGAGTGGAGGAGGAAATTTGCTCTTTTGTGGAGTGTTTAAAAAATGGGTCGCCGTAAAAAACGGCAGTTGGTAAGGGCGGAACACATGTGGGCCCTATTACAGCAGGTTGTGTTCCTCCCGCGCCCAGATATAAACGAGGCGGAGGGGAGTTTGCACGAGAGTGCTTTTGGGGCGGTCCGGCCGCGGCGAGACTTGCCCCAATCCTCTTCCTTCTCAGATCAGGATGACTTCGGAGTCACCGGGTCCAGCACAATCCTGGGCCAGGGTCCCTGGCGTCTGGGGAAGGAGGAGCGCTTAGAAGGGCGCGAGCGCTGGTGTTGCTCCTTGATTATTGGTTCTTGCCGGTCGATTTGACACCTCATTCATGGGTCTAGGACAAAAACTGTGGGAAAAGTTACACACCGAAGTTTTGTCCAGAAGAAGAAGAAGAAGAACTAGAATGTACATTTCCTGAAGAAAATGTGAATGGTGCTTGCAGTGGCAAAATTCGGGACTCGGTTGCTAGGGTGTTTCTAGGCAGTTGCTAAGGTGTTCTGGGTGGGTGCTAGGCAGTTACTATGGTAACCGGGTTGGTTGCTAGGGTGTTGCTCCTTGGGCGGTGCTGCTTGGGAAGCAGAGGGGGCGGGCTTGGTCTGCTGAGCCGGCGCAGGCCTGGGGCGGCTAGGAGCAGACTTGGAGCTGGAGCGTTTTGACAAGAAGTGTCTCATTGCCTGAGAGGACTTCTGCGCCGCAGTAAAACGCTCCGTGAAACCCTCCACCGCGGGTCCAAAGAGTCCTGACGGGGACACGGGGGCATCCAAGAAGGCCGTCTTGTCCTGCTCCTTGATCTCCGTCAGATTCAGCCACAAGTGGCGTTCCAGCACAACAAGGCTGGCCATTGACCTGCCAATGGCCTGGGCCGTGGCCTTCGTGGCCCGCAGGGCTAAGTCGGTAGCGCTGCGGAGATCCTTGAAGGCAGGCGCATCAATGCCGGACTCGTCCAGTGAGCGGAGGAGTTTGGCCTGGAAGATAGCCATGGAGTGAAGTGCTGAAGCAGCTTGGCCCGCTGAGGCGTACGCTCTTCCTGCCAGATCTAAATCTAATTTACCTGATAATTGGCACCATCTGGTGTTTCTAAAGCGGCATAATCGTATCCCTCAGGGGCGATTACAGGATAATTTGAAAGCATCTTAGGCATAAGGAAGAGAGGTATTCTTCTCCACTGTACATTGTGAGTTGCTACATGAATATAACAATGAATGTTAATAAATGTACATATTGGCAGTCCTTCTGCTGAACAAGTCAAACTCATAGCGTGCTCAAGCCCAGTGCAGCAGGCGAACAACACTCGTCGAGCCAAATTAATCAGAGGCAGGTTTACCGTTCACAGAAACTAAGCTTGCGTCGTGGCTGTTTTTGTGTCGTGTGTGCATTATTTTTCTAACGTTATTTCTGAAAAGATGAGCCTGTACATACTCACAACATAGTTTGAGTTCAGCAACTAAATGCCAATGAACAACAAATAAATGAGAGCCATGGTAATCTATGTCTGGAAAGCTCTGGTCCAAATGAATATTCTGCTTTATCAATGCAGAAATGTTGTATATAAACATCTGCAATTACTGATAAAGAAGTTAATCAAAAGTCAAGGGTCAAGAGCCCAACTAAAGCAAACACTGATCTACATGATGCTGAACTCAAACTAAACATTTTCAAACAAACATCAACATCTAAAACTCTGTTTATATCAATAAGAACTGTCAATAAGTTTAAAAAAAAATGTTAAGATGCAAAACAAACAAGCTGACGAGTTTAAGGGTAGTAGAGAAGTTTTATTGAGGATTACAGACGTCTGTAAAGACATCTACATCTTTCTTCCCTCATCTGTTTTGCTCATTCAACACAAAAGTGTTAACAGAGTGATAGACACAGAGACATGCATGAAGATGTGCAGAATATACCATAAACTTAAAGAAATACCATACAGTTAACATTATATTTAATTAAGGTAAATGATGAGAGACAATGAAGATATTCTTATTCATATCAGAGTTTCATTAAGACAGAGAAATTTCCCTTTTAACTTAAGGTGAACTTAAGGTATGCTGTTCTTTAAAAGGAAATAAAAACTTTTTTCTGATTTTGCTAAATTTTTTGAGCAATTATTATTTTTATTTTTTTTTTCAATTTCAGGGGTCATGTCTTTCTTTCTTCAGTCAAAAAGAAATTAAGGTTTTTGATGAAAACATTCCAGGATTAAAGTGGACTTCAATGGACTCCAGATGGTTGAAGGTCAAAATGACAGTTTCAGTGCAGCTTAAAAGAGCTTTAAACGATACCAGACGAGGAATAAGAGTCTTATCTAGAGAAACAATCAGTCATTTTCGAAAAAAAAATTAAATGTATATGCTTTATATAAACAGATGATCGCCTTGCACGTGCTTCAAATAAAAACGGCACTTTCGTATTCTTCAAAAAGTTTACACTGTATGTCCTACGCCTTCCCTATTCTACTTATGGAATGAATGCAGCACCAGTTAAATTTTTTCCATAAGTAGAAAAGGGAAGGCGTAGGACATACAGCGTAAGCTTCTTGAAGAACACGGAAAGCGGAAGCACTTATCATTTGTTTATATAAAGTATATATTTACATTTACATTTTTTTTTTAAATGACCAATCATTTCGCTAGATGAGACCCTTATTCCTCGTCTGGTATCGTTTAAAGCCCTTTGAAGCTGCACTGAAACTGTAACATCTTGTTATCATCAGGTGTCTTCAATAATGGTCAATCATCACTCAGTTAATCACTTAATTATCTCATTAACTTTAACACTGCTTCAGTGGGTGGAATAAAAATGTGACAGGAGTTTTACACTCTGACCCCTGGACTATACACCTCTGATGATCACTCAAAACACTTATTACTCAGTTTCAGTTTTTTCTGATAACACTTTAAAAAATAATTTAGTAGTAAAAAAAAAAAAAAACCTCACATTTGAGCAGTTATGAGAGAACCACATCTGTTGTAATAGCACTTAAAGGGATTTTTTAAGACTCATTGTTATTATTTTTACAGCACAATAAACCCTGCATATATTTCAACAGTGTTAGTAAAAAGCAAGCATCCATGTCCAGTACTTATTAAATTAACTTTATGGCAAGATCCATAGTAAAGTAAGGCTTTTGTGGGGAGTTATAACAGTATTTTAAATGACTTTTTCTTTTTTTTCTTTTTTTTTTACATCACAATAATCGGCATTTATCTGTTAGTATCAAAATAATTATGCAAACACTGACAAAAATATACATTTGGTGGAAAACACTATGTGGTAAAAACACAAAAATAATGTTGTTTTAGTAAATGTCTCCATGAATAAGGCAGTAGAAACCAGACTGGCCATGCAGAGTACTAGAGTGTTTCAATTTCAAGTAAGCAACATAATAAATATATCCAATATATTAATAATATAATATAGAATAAACACATGAAGACTATAAAATATTTAGCCAAGCATACACACAGTTGTGTGGTCCTGTAACATTTATCCTTCACAAACACATTCAACACATAAATAAATGAAATTTCATGCTGCTCCAAGCTCCAACTAGTTTGGTGCTGGTGGAGTTGGTGGACTTGAAAAGCCCACCATGAACCAGAATGATCTTTTTAAGGTGTATGGCCAAGGGAGGCATGCTAGTTATGGGTAGGGCTGGGCGATATATCGCATGCGATTCTCACGCGCATTTCGTCAGTAAAGCCGGTTCCCTGATTACCGCTAAATCGCCATCACCTGCTTTCAAATGGAGCGCCATTTAATAGACAGAGCCGTAGATCACTGATAAGCTACGCAATATCGCGTTCATTATCGCAGATGAATCGCCTCAGTTCTTGGTTCTTTTTGTTCCGGACCAAAAAAGAAAATGATACATACAAGCTGTGTCCCAATTCAGGTGCTTCATCCTTCTAAGTCTGCAAAGGTCGCTTTATTAAGACAGTCTAGCCTACGGATTGCTCTTATTGCCTAGATATTGCGATGGCTGCGTTTGTACTGGACTTTTTGAAAGATATATTCAACTGTCTGAAAACAAAACAGGGTACACAACTTGACAAAATGTTTACTTTGGTCCATTTATGTTCATAAAAAAGAGTGTAAACTTTATAAAATGATGGAAGATGGAAGTCAACAAATGTGGACTGCTTTAAAGGTTTTTACTTTTGTATCATTATATTTAATTAAGTTAAAATCCAATATTTACATTTAAAAGTGATACAGCATTTAAAAAAAAAAAAAAAAAAAAAAAAATAATAAATAAATAAATTCCAAGAATCTTGGGATAGGCTAGCTAGGCTGTGAAAGTATTGCATTCTATCCGAGATATAGAGGGACGCATTTGTACACCACATTCTAAGAAGCATTGGGAAAGACTTCATTGTGCTGCTGTGATGCATTCGGCCTTAGAGGGATGCAGCCTCTTAATTGGGATGAAGCTACAGTCCTCATTTGCCTAACATTCACCTATAGATACAAAACCAATATTAACGATGAAGACACACACACACACACACACACACACACACACACACACGTACGTTAGTTTTTGTGAATTGTTTATACTGTACAAACTGTATTTTCTATCCCCCTACACTACCCCTACCCCTAAACCTACCCATCACAGGAAACTGTGCACACTTTTACTTTCTCACAAAAACTCATTCTGTATGATTTATAAGCCTTTTGAAAAGTGCGGACATGGGGTAATGTCCTCATAAGTCACCTCTTCTTGTAATTCCTATGTCATACCCATGTCATTATACACATTTGTGTCTTGATATGTCACAAAAACACATGCGCACACGCACGCATGCACACACACACACACACACAAAACAGCTTTTATGATGTATATTTTGTGCGGATCTTACTGAACATCCAAGACTATAATGTGTGCTAAGCTAAATGTGCTTTGTATGGTACACTGTAAAAAAGTCAGTAAAATATACAGCAAAACACCGTCAAATTCCAACGGTAATGGAGCGTAAAACCAAAAACTTCCTTTTACTGTATTAAATAGATTGAATAACCGTTAATTGTGAGACTGGATAAAACTTTGTTTTTTACTGTAATAAAATGTTGAAATTATAAATATTTTCTGTGAAAACAAATAAATATGCATACATTTTACAATTAAATATTGTAATGTTGAAAATGTCTAAAAACCTTAGATTTTATGGTATTATTTGAGTAAAACTACATCTTTTGGGGTTGTGCACATTGGAATTCACAGTATAAATCTGTAGATTTTTAAGCAAACAAAAACATTCATTTTTACAGAAGCAAGATGTTAAAAAATCCCACTAAACACTGGACGTCGGATAGACATGCAGATCATGTCTATATTAGGTCCGTCGGTCCATGACCATTTCTGAACATCTATTCGACGTCCAAACTACACAGTTAAAAAAAAACTGTCAAATTTACGGTAAAATACCGGCAGCTGTGGTTGCCAGGAATATACCGTGAAAAAAATGTGGAATCTGTAAAAGACAATACGGTATACTGGTTTTGTAACCCTAAATTTTACAGTAGACAACGTATTTTTTTTTACCAAAATCATGGTAGAAAAAACAAATATATTTGTCAATTATACAGGTCCACTATTTGGACGTCCAACCATGACCCAACTTGGACGTCATCTTGACGTTCAACATTTGACCTTTGAACGGGGTAATTTTTTTGGACGTCATTTGGACGTCAATAACAGATGCAGGAAATTGACATGATTAATATGTAATATTTGTTTTATAGGGCCTATCAACATGATTAATACACGAAGAGCTCAGATGCAAAAGCCTCTAAGTGCCATCTGAAATTTTCTTCTAGAATTATCATTTTTATCAAGCTTGTATATTTAAGTTCAATAATTTCACTTAAATGGTAATGCAAATTACCTATTAATTGTAATTTAAGTGAAAGTACTTAACTATACCACAGCAAAATCCCCAGTGTTAAATGAACACCCAAAGTGAACATATGAGTCCATCTTACCGGGTGTTAAAAAGTAACACTGAAGCAGTGTTAAAGTTAATGAGATAATTGATTGATGATTGAGTGATGATTGACAATTAGTGGAGACACCTGATGATAATAAGCAGAATCACTGAAGAAACAACAAGAGAAAAAGAGAGAGACACAACAACTACAACTGACTTCCAGCCATTAAACATTATTACACTTATTATTAACCAGTTTGATTTGATTTCAGTCATACATAAACAAAAGTTCTTATTGAGAATTAACAGATGTTTAGATGTTAATGTTTGAATGAAAGTTTAGTTTGAAGTCACCATGATGGTGAAAAGCATTTCCTTTAGTTGGGCTCTTGACTCTATTAACATTAATTTATCTCTGGCTGCTCCAACTTTGTGTTTGTAAAGCACATTTGTTATGGTCAGAAAAACTATGATCTGGACTGTGTTTCCCAATAGTGATGTGAGCTAAAGTTGATCAATTTAGGTTTACAATGCTTTGGGAATCACAGTCATGATGGTTTTGTTTTGATGACATTCTCTTTGTGAAATGGTCAGATTCATTGGTGACGTCCAGTATTGACTGTCAAATAGATGTTATATTATTTCTTTTCAGTAAATGTGTTACCACTTGAAATTCAGAACACCTTTTATAATCTGAAGACTCAAGAAAAAAAAAACACACACAGACATCAAGAATCAGCATATGATTCTCAAGAACGGTGACGATAAATAAATACAAAATATTGACAAACATATCAACTCTGAACATCACAAAACAAGCTACTGTCACAACAAAACAACAGAAAAATAAAGCAAACATGAACAATCTATGAAAATTACAGGACAATTCAGCTGCATAATTTATTCATGCAGCAATGCATGATGGGAGCCATGGATGAGTTTTGATTGGTGGCTCCCATCATGCACTGCAACATGAAGCCCTTTGTTTGATTGTCACCATTGTTGAGGGTCATATGCTGATTCTTGATGTCTGTGTTTAAAAAAAAAAAACCCTCAGATTATAAAAGCTCTTCTAGACTTCAAGTGGTAACAGATTTACTAGAAAGAAATAATATAACATCTATACGACTGACAATACTGGACTTCACCAATGAATCTGACCATTTCACAAAAAGAATGTCATAAACAAAACCATCATGACTGTGATTCCCAAAGCATTGTAAACCTAAACTGGTAACCTTTGGTTCACATCACTATTGGGAACCACAGCCCAGATCATAGTTTCTCTGACCATAACAAATGTGCTTTACAAACACAAAGTTGGAGCAGCCAGAGATAAATTAATGTTAATAGAGTCAAGAGACCAACTAAAGGAAATGCTTTTCACCATCATGGTGACTTCAAACTAAACTTTCATTCAAACATTAACATCTAAACATCTGTTCATTCTCAATAAGAGCTTTTGTTGATGTGTGACAGAAATCAAATCAAACTGGTTAATAATAAGTGTAATAATGTTTAATGGCTGGAAAGTCAGTTGTAGTTGTTGTGTCTCTCTCTTTTTCTCTTGTTGTTTCTTCAGTGATTCTGCTTATTATCATCAGGTGTCTCCACTAATTGTCAATCATCACTCAATCATCGATCAATTATCTCATTAACTTTAACACTGCTTCAGTCTTACTTTTTAACACCCGGCAAGATGGACTTTAATAGGTAATTTGCATTGCCATTTAAGTGAAATTATTGAACTTAAATATACAAGCTTGATAAAAATGATAATTCTAGAAGAAAATTTCAGATGGCACTTAGAGGCTTTTGCATCTGAGCTCTTCATGTATTAATCATGTTGATAGGCCCTATAAAACAAATATTACATATTAATCATGTCAATTTCCTGCATCTGTTATTGACGTCCAAATGACGTCCAAAAAAATTACCCCGTTCAAAGGTCAAATGTTGAACGTCAAGATGACGTCCAAGTTGGGTCATGGTTGGACGTCCAAATAGTGGACCTGTATAATTGACAAATATATTTGTTTTTTTCTACCATGATTTTGGTAAAAAAAAATATGTCGTCTACTGTAAAATTTAGGGTTACAAAACCAGTATACCGTACTGTCTTTTACAGATTCCACATTTTTTTCACGGTATATTCCTGGCAACCACAGCTGCCGGTATTTTACCGTAAATTTGACAGTTTTTTTATTAACACAACCCCAAAAGATGTAGTTTTACTCAAATAATACCATACAATCTAAGGTTTTTAGACATTTTCAACATTACAATATTTAATTGTAAAATGTATGCATATTTATTTGTTTTCACAGAAAATATTTATAATTTCAACATTTTATTACAGTAAAAAACAAAGTTTTATCCAGTCTCACAATTAACGGTTATTCAATCTATTTAATACAGTAAAAGGAAGTTTTTGGTTTTACGCTCCATTACCGTTGGAATTTGACGGTGTTTTGCTGTATATTTTACAGACTTTTTTTACAGTGCAGGAATTTACCGTAAAATGTATCTGGTCAAAATAAAATGCTGTAATTTGTTATACAATTTCACTGTGTTTTTTACTGTCAAAGGTTTTAATAAGGTTTAACATATTTCTGTTATTTTTACAGTTATTTACCATAATAGGGTCTATTAAAAAATGACCGTGTTTTTAACAGTAAAAGACTGTAAAAATGCTGCGGTGAAAAACTATTAATTGGTTTACAGAAAGTTTCCGTACTATATACGGTGAATAACTGTGATAAATCTAATGGTACATTTAGTGTAATTTTATGGTAAAATACCATTAAATTCACAGTTTTTGGAAGTGAAAAATAACAATTCATTGTAAATATTACAGTGAAAAACCATAAATTAACATTCCCATAATTCCCTGCGTGACACTTCACATTTGATATATTTTCGTTGAAATAACTCTGTTTCTTCTTAGTTTTTCTCATTTTTTTCTAATCAGTTATGTACATTAGGGTTTTATGTTACATCTAATGTTGTTAAATTAATGTTTATTGCATTTTTAAAATTTCTTGCATGTTACCATGATGGTGTTTAATGTGTGTGTGAATGACACTGTGTGCGCCTTCTATATGTTAGTGTTGTTCTTCTCAGCTTGTGGAAAAGCTGCTTGCGATGAACTTTGATTCATCATGTGACTCTCATCACCACTGTGTTTGGTGACTGTCAGTGTATTATAAAGGTACAAAACAGATATTAGTACTTCATTAGGTTGGTAAATTAACATTATATCAGTTAGTGGAATACCTTATTTTACCATAAATTTAACAGTTTTTTTTTTTTTATGTTGCAACTGTATCTTTTTACGGTAAAGTTCTGGCAACCACAGCTGCTGTTTTTTTACCGTAAATTTTACTGGGATTTTTTTTACAGTGTATTACTGTTAAATTAACAACAAATTACTGTATATATTATTATATTATAACTTTTTTTTTACTGCAAATATCCGTAAAAAGCTATGGAAAGTTGCATTTTTTACATAAAATTACTGTATAATTGACAAATCTATTTGTTTTTTTCTACCATGATTTTGGTAAAAAAAATACGTTGTCTACTGTAAAATTTAGGGTTACAAAACCAGTATACCGTCTTTTACAGATTCCACATTTTTTTCACGGTATATTCCTGGCAACCACAGCTGCCGGTATTTTACCGTAAATTTGACAGGTTTTTTTAACTGTGTAGTTTTTACCAGTTGAGAAATCATGAAGAGCGTTTCAAATTTATAAATGAGGCAAAACAGCACCAGGAACTCCTTTGTTATGCACAAACAAAGGTCAGCTGAAAAAAGGCACAGTTCCGACACCTGTACTGAACAGTAATGTACAAAGCAATGAGAAAAAAACAAGTATGGTTGAGTATTCTGTCCTTTTTAGTGTCACATCTTGTGACATTACGTCCGATTTTTGGTCCATGTTGCATTTATATACAACAGGTTTACAATCCTTTTGTTTGACCTGTCAAAAACAGATAGTAGTATACTGATTAGTAGTAATCAAGATTTATTAGCAATGCTGTTCCTGAAATTGATGTTAAGGTAAAACTTAACTGGTATTGGTATCTACTGAATACCAATTGCTTTCTTTGTGAATGATGTGAGTTTCAGCTTTCTCATTTTCTCTTCTGGTCCAAAGAATCATTATACTAATTTACATTATTTTGTCACACTGCGGGAGCCTCAGTCGGGGACGAGTCTTCAACATTCTCCTGTAAGAAAACAGATTTACATAAGATAAATGAAATGAACAAGACTGATGTTTTTTGTTTGTTTGTTTGTTTTTAAAATGTAACACAATGCCTTGAATATTTGACAATTCTTAAAGGGTTAGTTCACCCAAAAATGAAAAATCAGTCATTATTTACTCACCCTCATGTCGTTCCACATCTGTAAGACCTTCGTTCATCTTCGGAACACATATTAAGATATTTTGATTAAATCCAGGCTCACACTGTACGATTTATAATACTCCTTTACAATTGTTGCTTGTCAGACTGTATGAACATGATCCTCATATCACACTGTGGGATCTCAGCTGTCATTAATGTCAGACTGTACGACAGTCAAGACGTGTTAAAAATGGACACGCGCTTGAAACTTGTCCAGAGTTTTACATCATCAACCCACACACATTTGGTGACAGTGAGCTGCATTACACGTATGAAATGGTGGCTAACAAAGAAATCTGTAGCGTTAATTTTGATCATGGCTTATCTTGAAAAACTAAGACAATTTGACGTTCGTCGTAGGAGAAGTCACACTGCAGGACTGTGACTTTTTCGAGTAGAAGAATTTTTCGAGTCTTCTGACACTGCCAGAATTTCATCTAAGGTAAAATTTGATCAGAACAGTCATTATTCGGCTGTCGGTTAGTGATGGGAAGTTCGGATCATTTTACTGACTATGACTTTTGAGTCTCGTTCAACAAAATGAAAGAATCTTTTTTCGAGTCATTTCGTTCATTTTAGCAAAATGTAATTAAAATGTTACGTGTTACTTCCCCAACACATCTACTACTTATGCAAACGTTGATCCCACTACAAACAATACAAAACTACAAATGAAATGATTAATTCATTACCTGGGTCTTCAGTTTATGACAAGCTGATTAAGCTCACCTCACCTCTTGTCTGACAAGTCTTCGGGTTTAAGTCATTCCTTAATGACGTGACAGACAGTCCCATGATGCTAAACCAATGCATTCTGAGCCGGAAAGAGAATTGATTAGTTCTCTTCATGAGTCTTTCGGGTTTTGAGTCGTTCCTTAATCATGTGACAGACCCATATGCTATTTCTGACATTTCTGTCACTGTTTTTGTTACTGTTTCTTGAGGATCTGTGGTGTGTTATTATAAATAAATAAAGCCCTGTTATAAATAAAATATTGATTAATTTATCTTTTTGACTGTCTATCTGTAAATAAACACTAGGCTATATAATAATATAATAATCCAAGCCTACAATACAAAGTATTTATAGCCTAGTTTGTTCATTTTTCTCCAATTTTGAGTTTGCTGTTATAATAATTGCTTTTCCTAGGCAGACTTGACATATTGGTCTAATATACACTGTAAAAAATTACCGTTATTTTAACAGTAAAAGACTGTAAAAATGCTGCGGTGAAAAACTGTTAATTGGTTTACAGAAAGTTTCCGTACTATATACGGTGAATAACTGTAATATATCTAACGGTACATTTAATGTAATTTTACGGTAAAATACCGTTAAATTCACAGTTTTTGAAAGTGAAAAATAACAATTCATTGTAAAATTTACAGTGAAAAACCGTAAATTGACATTCCCACAATTCCCTGCGTGACACTTCACATTTGATATATTTTTGTTGAAATAACTCTGTTTCTTCTTAGTTTTTCTCATTTTTTTCTAATCAGTTATGTACATTAGGGTTTTATGTTACATCTAATGTTGTTAAATTAATGTTTATTGCATTTTTATTTCATGCATGTTACCATGATGGTGTTTAGTGTGTGTGTGAATGACACTGTGTGCACCTTCTATATATTAGTATTGTCCTCCTCAGCTTGTGGAAAAGCTGCTTGTGATGAACTTTGATTCATCATGTGACTCTTATCACCACTGTGTTTGGTGACTGTCAGTGTATTATAAAGATACAAAACAGATATTAGTACTTCATTAGGTTGGTAAATTAACATTATATCAGTTAATGAAATATGTTATTTTACCGTAAATTTTACTGGGATTTTTTTTACAGTGTACTGAAATCCAATGTTAAATATACATATTTAAAATGTAAAATTCACATGTAACTCCGTAAGTATGTTTACGGTTTGATGTCATTTTTACAGTATTGTTCTGGTAACCACAGCTGCCGGTATTTTTCCGTAGAAACAACGGGATTTTTTTTTACAGTGTATGTATAAGAAGATTGCTCAAAAAGGACATAATGACATAAATTAAAAGCAAATAACATTTTGAATTTGAATTATTAATGTTAGTTTAAAACATCAAGGTTATGATAACTTCAGCTTTAACAGTTGTAACACAAACTCAAACAAAACTGGAGAGTTAACGTTATTTACTAATAAATATAATGTGCTTGGGTCACACAGCATAGTGTATGGTCTGTCACGTGATTAAGGAACGACTCAAAAACCCGAAAGACTCATAAAAAGAACTAATCAATTCTCTTTCCGGCTCAGAATGCATTGGTAGCGTATGGGTCTGTCACGTGATTAAGGAACGACTCAAAACCCGAAAGACTCATGAAATGAACTAATCAATCGAATCATCAGGTGAACTACTTCTAGCAGTACAGAACCTCTAGAATATTGCACATGCGCGACTGAACGAATCACCCCCCGAGACGACTCGTTCTTCCCGAGTCACATTAAAGATTCGTTCAAAATGAACGAATCGTTCAAGAACGACACATCACTACTGTCGGTGAACATGTCAAACTAGTGATCAAAGACTACAGATTTTTGCCTAGGATTACAGGAATCTTTTAGGATTTTCAAAATGTATCTCATACGACCAAATCGTGGCCAAAATCGCAAAGTGTCCACCCGCCTTAACTCGCTGGATGTAAACATTGTATGAGAATGACACAAAAGAGAAGATATTGACGAATAAAGTCATTTTCTTTTTTTTTCCTTTTTTTTTGCGCACAAAAAGTATTCTTGTCACTTCATAAAATTAAGGTTGAACTGCAGTCCCGTCAACTTAATGTCTTAAGCAGTGGTTCTCAACTCCAGGCCTCGGGACCCACTGCTTTGCACATTTTGTATGTCTCTCTTATATGACACACTCAATTCAGTTCATGCAGACTCTCCTAATGAGCTGATGATCTAAATCAGGTGTGTTAAATAAGGGATACATACAAAATGTGCAGAGCAGTGGGTCCCGAGGACTGGAGTTGAGAAACACTGGTCTTAAGTACCTTCCTGGACCTTGAAAGTGTCAGTAAATTAGCTACTCAGAAACTAACTCTCAGATTTAATAAAAAATATCTTAATTTGTGTTCCGAAGATGAACAAAGGTCTTACGGGTGTGAAATGACATGAGGGTGAGTAATAAATGACAGAAATTTCATTTTTGGGTGAACTAACCCTTCAAGATAAATATTCAGTCTTTAGAATTATGCTATTTAAAAGATTCCTAATTTTGTTTTGGAGGTCTCCTACAACAGGTTTACAAGCATCAAAGGCAGTGGCGTGCACATGATTGAAGTATTGTTGTATTTTGCGGTATGCTGATTTTTAAACTGATGTATAATCTCATGTTTCTATATAAATCATCTGTATGTATGTGAGACTTGCATTTTGTCCTGGTTGTGTAGAGTTATTGTGACAGTAAATCACTCCAGCAGTTACAGCTACAGAAACTAGCAGAAAAACACCAACACCAGCACATATTGCTGCTACAGACTGACCAGATTCTGTAACAATAAAGACAGACAGACATCCATAATCAGATTGGTTGATAATTATGGAATTATGGACATGCTGATCTATGAATATGAGATGGGAGAAAAAAAAAAGTCAATACTTTTGAGTTCTCTCGCAAAAATTTTGCAGTCCCGCGAGAAACTTTGCTTTTGCTCGCAAAACCTTTACGTTCCCCTGTAAAACTTTCGCTTTCCACTGAGAAACACAGTTTGCTTGTGAAGAACTCAAAAGTTTTGCAAGGGAAGCAGCAGCATAGCAGATCTATTCTGCCAAGCCCAAATACATTAACATTGCCACATTACCATGCCAATCTCTCCAAGAGTTGTCATGACAGAAATGCTTTTTTGAAGAACAGCAATTGAAAAACCATCACAGCACTGTGAGTTTGTCAGGAATCAACAGAGTTCACCAGAAAAATTATTATATCAAAATAGTCAAAATGTTATGAAATTAAAGGGTTAGTTAACCCCAAAATTCTGTAATCATTTACTCACCTTCATGTTGTTCCAAACCGTAAAACTTTTGTTCATCTTTGAAACATAAATTAAAATATTTATAATGCAATCTGATTTATGCTTCAGAAAGGCTTATAAAGAGATTGTACAACTAATCCATATGGAATGAGCAGTTGAGTCCAAATCTTCTGAAGAGACTGAATGACTATACATGATGAATGGATTTAATTAAACATTTAAAACATTTAAACACATTTAAACAAGCACACGTCAGATATGGTAAACAGAAGCTCAAGCATGCTTGATTGATATGTGAGAACCAATTAGGTTCATTCTCATGTGTTACGCAGCACGTTTGAACTTCCACAAAAACCAATGAGGTTCATTCTCATGTTACACAACACGTTTGAGCTTCATTTTTGTTTAATTTCTTTTTTGAGCTTTATTTGTGTTCCCAAGATGAACGAAAGTCTTATGGGTTTGGAACGACATGAGGTGAATAACTGTAACTTTAATAACTTTAAAGCTCTTTTTTTCTCCACAAACAGATCGCAAGAAATACAATACAATGGATACAGGCTTGATTTAGTAATACTGAACAAAAATGTATAATTTAAATAAATGAAATACTCAACCAATGACTGCAACGCTGAAGCTCCTAAAGCTGCTGATGCTGATGCTGCTGGTGTGGTGACGACGGATGCTGCTGCTGCTGCTGCAGTTTATCTCCAGTTTATAAAGTCCAGAGTCTGTGTTTCTGGTGTTTGTGATGGTCAGAGATCCAGTCTGATGATCCACCTTTAGTCTGTTTCTGAACTGTCCATCAGCATGTTCACACTGTTCATCTGTACAGATCTTACTGAGATCTCCAGTGATTTCAGCGATGCAAGAATCATTAAAATACCACGTCATGAAATCATTTGGGTGTCTTATTGCACCAGGATCTAAAGTGACAGATTCCCCCTCCTTCACTGACTTTCTCTTCATTGAATGTGTCTCGTTAACAGGAATACCTGAAACACAAACCAACAGCAGTTGGAGGATATATTTTGATGAATCATGAAAGAACTATAGATGAAAGTGAAAGTAACTGCATGTAAACACATTTTTTCATACTTCAAATACATCAAATGTCCTTTGCATCCCTTAGTGAAGTAAAAACAAGATGCGTTAAACAGCTGATTAAAGACTGTATGAGAATTTGTCATCTTGACGAAAGAAAGACCATGATTTTTATTTTACTTTGATTAAATGTGCATCCCTAATTGATCCATATACTCTATTTATGTATAAAGTGATACTTTCCCAAAATATTTTTTTTCTTTTAATTCACTCAACCCCATGCAAACATACATTTTCTTTCTTCAGATGAAGACAAATGGAGATTTTTAGAAAAATCCATCTCTGAGTTCATATAATGCAAGTGTACGTACCCTCAAGTTGACATTTAAAGAACCATGCAAAACAAACATGGTGGTAATCCATACAATGCCAGTCGATGAATCAATGTCTTCTGAAGCAAACCAATTGGCTTATGTGACAAAAATACTAATATTTTAAACTTTATCTATAAACGATCCTTTTCAGCCAGCTGTCATATGTGGGTTCACGGAAGGATTGAGTTCACATTCGTCAAACCATGACGTTATTGTGCTGTGAAGCTTGTGCAAGAACTGATGGTCCTCTGTGCTTCTGCATCACTTCTTGCGCAAGTTTCACAATTTGTTTACATCATGCTTCACTATATGCTGACATTCTGGGACGGCATTATGGTGAGTGTCCTAAATGATTAAAACATTTTCATATTTGGGTGGAGTATGTAATGGAAGCTTGTTCCCATCACGCAATAAAAAAATATAACAGCTAATTAAGTCAATATAACAGCTATTCTGAATTTATAACTTGTGAATTGGGAGAAAATTTTACAATTGCGAGATAAAAAGTTGCAGTGCTGAGAAATTTATAGTGAACTTTATAACTAACAAGTTCATACTATACAACTAACATAACTTTTTCCCTCACAATTGCAAGTTTATATCTTGTATTTCTGACTTTTTTCCTCAGAATTGTGATATACCCACAGCAACATTGTGTCGGCCCAGATCCGGCCCACATCTGGCACGTGGCATGATGATCTGGCCCACATGCTGCAATGAATTACGGTCCTTGTGTGGGCCGTTTCTGTTTGCCAGATCTGAGCCACAAGCAGGCCACAGCAGTGCCACATGTCAGCCAAGAGCAAAGAAATAAACCAGAACTGGACCTTATCTGAGCCACAAAGTCTGTGTGTATATATGGAGTCATCTCAGCCTTAATAAGCCTGTTAACAAGCAGAATCACTGAAGGAAAGAAGAGAATAGAAAAAGAGATGAGCAGAAACACAAGAACTACAACTTCAGCCACAGCCTTAGATGAAATCAACTGAAGATGAAAGACAATAAATCTCTCAAGATCTCAACAGAGGATGATTAAACAACTCCAGATCATCATGCCACAAGATCATCATGCCACAAGTGCCAGATGTGGGCCGGATCTGGGCCGACACAATGTTGCTATGTGGGTAGAATCGTGATTGAAGTTATGAAGTCAGAATTGCTAGATATAAACTCACAGTTGTGAGAAAATATCAGCATTATGAGCTGACTTTTTTCTCAGAATTGAATTTGTTATTTTCCTCGCAAATGTGAGTTCATATTCTGCAATTCTGCCTTTATAACAAAAAAGTCAGAATTGCAAGACTTAAACTCGCAATTATGAAAAAAAGTAACAATTGTTAGATAAAGTCTCAATTACCTTTTTAAAATTTTATTCAGTGGTTCAAACCAGAGGTGGGTAATCCAGGGGTCAAAGAGTAAAAGTCCTGCCATATTTTTATTCCACCCACTGAAGCATTAATGAGATAAATAAGTGATTAATTGAGTGATGATTGAGCATTATTGAAGACACCTGATGATAACAAGCAGAATCACCAAAGGAGAAAATCACAATTTTTAAGTTACCATCATCGAGGTCAGGGTTTGTTTTAGTTGAGCTCTTGACCCTTGACTTTTTAATATTAGATTTTTTTTGGGCAGTTTTAACTGCATTAAAACCAACCAGACAAGCAAAGTTAAAAGATGATCAGGTGTTGTTGGTTATGTTTTCACATAATCATTATTTGATCTGAATCACTGAACTCATTTAGAGCCCAATCTCTGAGTTAGATTTACATTATTGATTACAGCAGCACTGTGATTCTACAGCACAAGATCGGCTTTTACAAAACAGATATTTTTTTTTTTAAAGTTGTCCTTATCACAAAAAAAAATAAATAAATATTTAGACCCACATAGACATCAAGAATCAGCCTGTGAATCTCAACAAAGGTGACAAGCAACATATTCTGATCAACAGATCAACTCTGAACATTAGAAAACAAGCTACTAAAAAGTCACAGAAAAACAGCAACATTTTAATAGTGAGAATAAAGAAAATTATTAAGACAATTCAGCTCATAATTTATTCATGCAGCAATGCATGATGGGAGCCATGGATGAATTTTGATTGGTGGCACCCAGAATGCATTGCAACATGCTTTATGATGGCCACCACTGTTGAGATTCACAGGATGATTCTTGATGTTTGTGTGTTTAAATGAGCTCTGCTTTTTTTTTATAAATAAGAACTCTAAAAAAAATGTATTGATAAAGCCGATCTTGTGCTGTAGAATCACAGAGTGCCGTAATCAATAATCTAAATCTAACTCAGAGATTGGGCTCTAAATGAGTTCAGTGACTCAGATCAAATAATGATTTTGAGAAAACATAACCAACACCACCTGATCATCTTTTAACTTTGTTTGTCTGGTTGGTTTTAATGCAGTTAAAACTGCCCAAACAAAATCTAATATTAAAAAGTCAAGGGTCAAGAGCTCAACTAAAACAAACCCTGACCTCGATGATGGTAACTTAAAAATTGTGATTTTCTCCTTTGGTGATTCTGCTTGTTATCATCAGGTGTCTTCAATAATGCTCAATCATCACTCAATTAATCACTTATTTATCTCATTAATGCTTCAGTGGGTGGAATAAAAATATGGCAGGACTTTTACTCTTTGACCCCTGGATTACCCACCTCTGATAGTCATAAATAGGTAAGTAGTGCTAGGCTAATAAACTCATTATTTGATTTAAATGTACATAGCCTGACTTTAAACAATTATTAAAGGACTCACCACAGACAGAAACACTGAAGATCTTTTCACTGATTCTGCTGTTGATGATCTGTAGTTTATAAACTCCACAGTCTGTGGTTCTGGTGTTTGTGATTGTCAGAGATCCAGTCTGATGATCCAGCTTCAGTCTGTCTCTGAATCTCTCAACATACTGATCATCTGCAAAAATCCTATTCAGATCCCCATTGATTTGAGCTATGCGAGTGTCATTAAAATACCATTTAATTGTGTTGTGTTGGGATTTTTCAACATCAGTGTTTAGAGTGAATGAATCTCCCTCCATCACTGACACTGACTCTCCTTCGGTCTTAACACCGAAAAGACCTGAGGAAGAAATGAACAGTGAACTAGACAAGTAAAGTTTGCCCACACAGCAAAAGGACTCCGTGGTGGATCCACCGCGGAGGTATCGCGCAGAGGTGTATAGTCCAGGGCTCAAAAAGTAAAAGTCCTGCCATATTTTTTTTTTCCACCCACTGAAGTGGTGTTAAAGTTAATGAGATAATCAAGTAATTAATTGAGTGATGATTGAGCATTATTGAAGACACCTGATGATAACAAGCAGAATCACCAAAGGAGAAAATCACAATTTTTAAGTTACCATCATCGAGGTCAGGGTTTGTTTTAGTTGAGCTCTTGACCCTTAACTTTTTAATATTAAAATTTATTTGGGCAGTTTTAACTGCATTAAAACCAACCAGACAAGCAAAGTTAAAAGATCAGGTGGTGTTGGTTATGTTTTCACATAATCATTATTTGATCTGAATCACTGAACTCATTTAGAGCTCAATCTCTGAGTTAGATTTACATTATTGATTACAGCAGCACTGTGATTCTACAGCAGAAGATCAAGTTTTTTTTTTTCCAAAATAATTCAATCATCAAAAGTTGTTCTTAGAAAAAAAAAAAAAAGTTGTTAATCTCAACAATGGTGGCCATCATAAAGCATGTTGCAGTGCATTCTGGGTGCCACCAATCAAAACTCATCCACGGCTCCCATCATGCATTGCTGCATGAATAAATTATGAGCTAAATTGTCTTAGTAATTTTCTTTATTCTCACTATTTAAATTTTGCTGTTTTTCTGTGACTTAGTAGCTTGTTTTCTAATGTTCAGAGTTGATCTGTTGATCAGAACATGTTGCTTGTCACCGTTGTTGAGATTCACAGGCTGATACTTGATGTCTGTGTGTGCCTAAAAAAAGGATTTTTTTTTTTTTTGATCAGAATAACTTTTAAGAAATCCTTCATATTTTATTGATAAAATTGATCTTCTGTATAATCACAGTGCTGCTGTAATCAATAATGTAAATCTAACTCATAGATTGGGCTCTAAATGAATTCAGTAATTCAGATCAAATAATGATCATGCGAAAACAACCAACACCACCTGATCATCTTTGCTTGTCTGGCTGTTACAACTCAGTTACAGCAGCCCAAACAAATTCCAATATTAAAAAGTGAAGGGTCAAGAGCCCAACTAAAGCAAACCATGACCTCTGTGATGGTGTCTTAAAAATTGTGATTTTCTCCTTTGGTGATTCTGCTTGTTATCATCAGGTGTCTTCAATAATGCTCAATCATCACTCAATTAATCACTTATTTATCTCATTAACTTTAACACTGCTTCAGCGGGTGAAAAAAAAATATAGCAGGACTTTTACTTTCTGACCCCTGGACTTTCCACCTCTGCCGCAAACGGACCCGTATCGGAGTCCACTTGCGCGCAGTGACGGATCTGTAACGAAGGCGGATCGCGGACCCCGCCTTGGCTCCGCGCTGCACCCGCCCCGCATCCGCGATTAAAACCTTACCTCCACGGCGGGTCCGTTTGGGACCCGCAAATTGATACAACCGTTACGGTAAAGGCGCGTGCGCGTCCGCGGATCCGACATGGGTCCGCTCAAGACCCGCTGATTGACAGTAGAATTTATGGCGTCGCCCGGAGGCGGATCTGATCCTCTGGGCGGCGTCAAAACGAATGTGACAGTCACACGGATTTGGCGACTTGAATGCGGATCCGCCTAGGAGTCCCCTGCTGTGTGGGGAATCGCCAAAGAAGAAAATCACAATTTTTCGCAAAACCCTTCAGATTATATTGATAAAGCTGATCTTCTTCTGTAGAATCACAGTGCTGCTGTAATCAATAATGTAAATCTAACTCAGAGATTGGGCTCTAAATGAGCTCAGGTCAAATTACAATTACGTGAAAACATAAACAACACCACCTGATCATCTTTTTAAATTAATTGTCTGGCTGTTATGACTCAATTAATAGCCCAAACAAGATCTAGTATTAAAAAGTCAAGGGTCAAGAGCTCAACTAAAACAAACCCTCATCTCCACGATGGTGGCTTAAAAATTGTGATTTTCTCCTTTGGTGATTCTGCTTGTTATCATCAGGTGTCTTCAATAATGCTCAATCATCACTCAATTAATCACTTATTTATCTCATTAATGCTTCAGTGGGTGGAATGAAAAATATGGCAGGACTTTTACTCTTTGACCCCTGGATTACCCACCTCTGACGACCGCCTACATCGCAATGATGTCATTTTTGCCATGTACCTTCATGCTCGTGCAGACATGGCAAGTATATACCAGGCATTATTGGCAAAGTAACTGACACGTAACTGACTGTGTGCGGTATGGAGTGGAACATGGAAAATTAAGTACTCTGGTCTTAAGGAGGCTAGAATAGGAAACAAGCAGAGCAGAGATAAAATGCAGAAAATAAAACAAAGAGGTGCTTTGGCTGAAGGTTTGGAAGTGGTTAAATTAAATGATACTCACCAATGACAGAAAGACTGAAGCTCCTAATGCTGCTGATACTGAAGCTGCTGCCGCTGTTGCTGATCTCTAGATGATAAAATCCAGCGTCTGTGGTTCTGATGTTTGTGATGCTCAGAGATCCAGTCACATGATCCAGCTTCAGTCTGTCTTTAAGTTCTGAGTTTTTCTCTTCACTCTGTTCAACTGTACAAATATTACCTCCAGTGATTTTAGTAATGCAAATGTCATTAAAATACCACGTCATCACATCATTTGGTTTTTTTATTACACCAGAATCTAAAGTGACAGATTCTCCCTTCTTCACTGACTTTCTCTTCACGTCATCTAGTTCAGCAGCAGAAACACCTGAAACAAACCAACAGATTGTGGGGTTACACTGTTTTGTCCATTACTGTATTTATCACCACAAAAGGCAACACTTTTGAATCATTGCTTGAATTACACTGTTAAACCTTGCTGTAAATAAATGTCAAATTCTGACAGCAACAAACAATTTACCAGTAATATACTGTAGAAAACAATGCATTCTGGGTAATATTTGTCATTTTTGAGAAAGTAGCCTACAGGAATATACTGTGAGTTAACATCGCTCAAAGTCGACACTGGGCTGTGTTCAAATCACACCCTATACCCTCATTCACTATTCCCTACATTAGTTCACTAATATAGTACACTTGACAGAGAGAATGAAAAGAAGTGAGTGAATTCAGACACTGATGAACACCTGATTAGCAGAATCACTGAAGGACAGAGAAACAAGACCAGAAAAAAGAGAAGAGACGAGCAGAAACACAAGAACTACAACTGACTTCAGCCACACTGAGTGTGAAACCAGTTCACAAACCAGTTTGACATTATTTCTTTCATACATGTACAGAAGTTCTTGTTGAGAATTAACAGATTTGGATGTTGATGTTTTACTGAAAATAAAAATGTATTGAAGTTTGCAGTCACCAGCGTGGTGATCAGTGTCTGCTTTAGTTGGGCTCTTGACTCTTTAACACTATCCTTCTCTGGCTGCTGTAACTGAGTGTTTATAAAACACATTTGTTATGGCAGGAAAAAGCCAACATGAAATTGATCAGGTGTTTGGCTGTTCTGATGATACTGTAATCATCTTGGACATGCAAAACTCCTTTCTCTTTGTGCAGTTTTTTATATAACATATATTTTATGTTTGCTGCTTATACCATATCTGTGAATCAGCAGAGTAAGAACCAGCAACGTTTCAGTAAACAATTACTTAGAATAACATTATCACATAGTGCACAAATTGTTTTGAGTTCCTGCATAACTTGTACAGCAGAGACATCAATAATCAGCATATGAATCTCAACAATGGTGACATTCAAAAGTTTAATGTTGCAATGCATGCTGGGTGCCAGCATAGTACAAAACTCCCAGAATGCACTGCAGCATGAATAAATTATGGAGTTGAATGGTCCTTTTTTTATTGCCACCATTGTTGAGATTGATGTGCTGATTTTTGATATCTGTTGTGTGGTATCATTACAGTAACATTGTAGATTACAGTAAAAAACTGTACAATTAACAGTAAATGGACAACAGTGTTTAAAAAGAATGAGGAAAGTCCATTGATGAGTTACCAGTATGTACTCAGATTCAACCCTGGACTAATGTAACTCCTGCTTATACTAATTAATTCATCATTAAACAAAAATAATAGATGTATTTAAACAGATGATAAGAAATATGATGAAAATCTTTGGAACACAACTGCCATTTTTATGAACCAAAACTGGGGTTGTCGTTGTCTAAACTAAAGGCACCTAATCCCCAAAAATGGCTGCCCACTGCTCCGTGTCTGTGTCCACGGTTTGCAGTGTGTGTTCACGACGCCTAGTATGTGTGCACTTGGATGGGACAAATTCCAAGTATGGATTACAATACTTGGCCTTTACATGTCACTTTCACTTTCAAACTAACAGCTCACCACTGGAAAGCATTTCTTTAAAATCATGCTGTTCTGAGTTATGAAGCATTCATTAAATAATTTACCACTGGCAGAAACACTGAAGAGCTGTTCACTGCCACAGCTGATCTGTGATTTATAGAGTCCAGAGTCTGTGATCCTGATGTTCATGATGGTCAGAGATCCAGTCTGATGATCCAGCTTCAGTCTGTCTCTGAATCTCTCATTATCATCATGACACTGATTATCTGCACAGATCTTACTGGGATCTCCATTAATTTGAGCTACACAGGTGTCATTAAAATACCATTTAATTCTCTCTTGTTGGTTTTTTTTGACACCAGTGTATAAAGTCATTGAATCTCCCTCCTTCACTGACACGGACACTCCATCTGATCCAGCAGTACCCAATGCACCTGGAGAAAAAACTAAACAATTATAAATCAGAGGACAGAATAATAATTATAATAACACTTATCATCCAGTTAAAAAGTTCAGAAATCAAACTTTGTCAGGCAGTTTTATTCATTAAAATGTGACAACTGGAGCAAAAACAAAACAAAACAGATATAATATATGTATGGTGTATGCAGGTAAAATGGGCGGTTTTTTGTTAAACATGTAATTTAGATACCAAGATGTTTTTGTTTTTTTCCAGAGGTGGGTAATCCAGGGGTCAAAGAGTAAAAGTCCTGCCATATTTTTATTCCACCCACTGAAGCATTAATGAGATAAATAAGTGTTTAATTGAGTGATGATTGAGCATTATTGAAGACACCTGATGATAACAAGCAGAATCACCAAAGGAGAAAATCACAATTTTTAAGTTACCATCATCGAGGTCAGGGTTTGTTTTAGTTGAGCTCTTGACCCTTGACTCTAAACATTAGAATTTGTTTGGGCAGTTTTAACTGCATTAAAACCAATCAGACAAGCAAAATTAAAAGATGATAAGGTGGTGTTGGTTATGTTTTTACATAATCATTATTTGATCTGAATCACTGAACTCATTTTGAGCCCAATCTCTGAGTTAGATTTACATTATTGATTACAGCAGCACTGTGATTCTACAGAAGATGAACTTTATAAATACAGATTTTTTTTTTTTTTTAAAGTTGCCATCACAAAAAAAAAAAAAAAATTTAGGCACACACAGACATCAAGAATCAGCCTGTGAATCTCAACAACGGTGACAAGCAACATATTCTGATCAACAGATCAACTCTGAACATTAGAAAACAAGCTACTGAAAAGTCACAGAAAAACAGCAAAATTTTAATAGTGAGAATAAAGAAAATTACTAAGACAATTCAGCTCATAATTTATTCATGCAGCAATGCATGATGGGAGCCATGGATGAATTTTGATTGGTGGCTCCCAGAATGCACTGCAACATGCTTTATGATGGCCACCACTGTTGAGATTCACAAGATGATTCTTGATGTCTGTGTGTTTAAATGAGCTCTGCTTTTTTTTTTTTTTTTTAAATCAGAACTCTAAAAAAAAATTGTATTGATAAAGCTGATCTTGTGCTGTAGAATCACAGTGCTGCTGTAATCAATAATGTAAATCTAACTCAGAGATTGGGCTCTAAATGAGTTCAGTGATTCAGATCAAATAATGATTATGTAAAAACATAACCAACACCACCTTATCATCTTTTAATTTTGCTTGTCTGATTGGTTTTAATGCAGTTAAAACTGCCCAAACAAATTCTAATGTTTAGAGTCAAGGGTCAAGAGCTCAACTAAAACAAACCCTGACCTCGATGATGGTAACTTAAAAATTGTGATTTTCTCCTTTGGTGATTCTGCTTGTTATCATCAGGTGTCTTCAATAATGCTCAATCATCACTCAATTAATCACTTATTTATCTCATTAATGCTTCAGTGGGTGGAATAAAAATATGGCAGGACTTTTACTCTTTGACCCCTGGATTACCCACCTCTGTTTTTTTCCTTTATTACTTTAAGGTCCAGCTATAATATTTATTTTTTAAATATAGTGTGTATAAATAATGTGTTATTTCCAAGGTATACCTATAAATATTTTGAGATCATGCATGCCAGACAAAATTCTTTTCAGGTAAAGAGGGCCAGCTGGTCTGGTAAAGTGGGCTATCCCTGGTTAATCAAACATTATCATGTATCTTAATTAAAAACACATTATTTATTAACACATATTATCAAACAAACATATTCAACAACGTATTCTATTCAACAAACCCAGTAGCTTGGTTATCAGTACAATTCACCAGTTCACTCAATGCATGTGTAAAATTCAAAACAACTGATAGAAAATGTTGTGCTGAGATTACATTTGATGAAATATGAATATCACAATATTCAGAAATCAGAATATGGATGAAAATTAACTCTACAACATATAAAAATGAGACTGACACATGCAACAACAAATAGGCTAACAAAAATTCAGTAAGAGGAACATTTAAAATGGTAAACATATAATACAACTTTTTTTCTGTCTATGTTTTTTCTCTAAACACTTTAAATGAACTTACATTGTGTCCATATTTTAAAGCTTTATATTCTGCATCTACATTTTGCTCCTCATCCTTTCTTCACTCCACAGATTGAACTTAATGCCTTGTCTTATATTCTTGATGTCTGTGTGTCTAAATGAAAGAGTTTTTTGTAAAGTTTATTACGTAAAAACATAACCAACACCACCTGATCATCTTTTCTATTTGCGTGTCTGGCTGTTACAACTCAGCAGTGGCATGAGCCCCTGTCCCTTTGCTCGCAAAAGTAAAAGTGCGATTTCTACCGCTGGTAATTTCATTGGTTACAGTGACGGGTAGGTTTAGGGATCAGTGTTTGGTGTAGGCAATCAGTACTGCGATTGACATGACCAATAAAATAGGCTGGAGGGCGTGGGCCTGGCTTCTGACATCACACTTGCACTCTCAGAAAAAAAAGTACAAAATTGTACCTTTAGGGGTACAATGGCTTGTCACTGGGGCTGTACCCTCAAAGGTACAAATTTGTACCCTTGTGATTTGTACCTTAAGAGACCAGTTTTGTACCTTAAGAGAACAGTTTTGTACCTTAAGAGACCAGTTTTGTACCTTAAGAGAACAGTTTTGTACCTTAAGAGAACAGTTTTGTACCTTTGGAGACAATTTTGTACTCTCTCAGAAAATAAAGTACAAAATTGTACCTTTAGGGGTACAATGGCTTGTCACTGGGGCTGTACCCTCAAAGGTACACATTTGTACCCTTGTGATTTGTACCTTAAGAGATCAGTTTTGTACCTTTGGTGACAATTTTGTACCTTTATTTAACAGTACAAAAATTGACCCTTCAAAAGAGTACAAAATTGGCTTTTTGACAGCGTACAATCGTTGACTATAATGAGATATATATATTTTACACACACACACACACACACACGCTGAATTAAAATCAGAATTTATTAAATCCTTTTCATTTTCACATTTTACAACATTCCATTTTAAACGCATTTTTAAACATTCCATATGAGTCCATCTTGTCGGGTGTTAAAAAGTAACACTGAAGCAGTGTTAAAGTTAATGAGATAATTGATTGATGATTGAGTGATGATTGATAATTAGTGGTGACACCTGATGATAATAAGCAGAATCACTGAAGAAACAACAAGAGAAAAAGAGAGAGACACAACAACTACAACTGACTTCCAGCCATTAAACATTATTACACTTATTATTAACCAGTTTGATTTGATTTCTGTCACACATCAACAAAAGTTCTTACTGAGAATTAACAGATGTTTAGATGTTAATGTTTTAATGAAAGTTTAGTTTGAAGTCACCATGATGGTGAAAAGCATTTCCTTTAGCTGGGCTCTTGACTCAATTTATTAACATTAATTTATCTCTGGCTGCTCTGACTTTGTGTTTGTGGAGCACATTTATTATGGTCAGAGAAACTATGATCTGAGCTGTGTTTCCCAAAAGTGCTGTGAGCCAAAGTTGATCAATTTAGGTTTACAATGCTTTGGGAAGCACAGTCATAATGGTTATGTTTTCTCATTGTGAAATGGCCAAATTCATTGGTGACATCCAGTATTAACTGGTTATATAGATGTTATATTATTTCTTTATAGTAAATCTGTTACCGCTTGAGATCCAGCAGAGCTTTTATAATCTGAAGGGTTTTTTTTTTTAAACACACAGAGACATCAAGAATCAGTGTATGACCCTCAACAATGGTGACAATCAAACAAAGTGCTTCATGTTGCAGTGCATGATGGGAGCCACCAATCAAAACTCATCCATGGCTCCCATCATGCATTGCTGCATGAATAAATAATGCAGCTGAATTGTCCAGTAATTTTCGTAGATTGATCATGTTTGCTTTTATTTTTCTGTTGTTTTGTTGTGACAGTAGCTTGTTTTGTGATGTTCAGAGTTGATCTGTTTGTCAGTATTTTGTATTTATTTATCGTCAACGTTCTTGAGAATCATATGCTGATTCGTGATGTCTGTGTGTGTAAACACTGAAGCGTCAGTGCATAATGTATTATTATAAAAAAAATATAAAAAAAAATAATACTGCTGATCTTAAGCTGTAAAATCACAGGACTACAATCATTAATACTAAAGCTACACATCAAGCACACAGTCAGAGATTTAGACTCTAAACAACATCAGGCCACCAAATGATGATTATATCATCATCAAATTATATTGTGACCAGATTGTATTTTCTCTGACTATAACAAATGTGCTTCACAAACACAAAGCTGGAGCAGCCAGAGAATAATTAACAATAAAAGGTAAAGAGTCAAGAGCCCAACTAAAGCAAACGCTGACCTCTTTCATGGTGACTTGAAATGAAACATTCATAAAACATTAACACCTTTTTTCTCTCTTTCCTTCAATGATTCTGCTTATTAACATCAGGTGTCTCCACTAATTGTCAATCATCACTCAATCATCAATCAATTATCTCATTAACTTTAACACTGCTTCAGTGTTACTTTTTAACACCCGGCAAGATGGACTCATATGGAATGTTTAAAAATGTGTTTAAAATGAAATGTTATAAAATGTGAAAATGAAAGGATTTAATAAATTCTGATTTTAATTCAGTGTGTGTGTGTGTGTGTAAAATATATATATCTCATTATAATCAACGATTGTACGCTGTCAAAGCCAATTTTGTCCCCTTTTTGAAGGGTCAATTTTTGTACTGTTAAATAAAGGTACAAAATTGTCACCAAAGGTACAAAACTGTTCTCTTAAGGTACAAATCACAAGGGTACAAATTTGTACCTTTGTACCATTGTACCCCTAAAGGTACAATTTTGTACTTTTTTTTCTGAGAGTGTGGCAAGAAATCTGGATGCATCTAGAAAAAGCTTATTTTCCTTCTTTAAGGTGTGGCCACATCCACCAGTGCACCAGTGCCAAATTACATCAACCAAAGCTATCGGTTCATCAACCAAAACTACACTGGTGCACTGGCTAATTAAAGACAATTGACATGCTCTGAAAGTGTAAACCTACTCAGCACAGTACAGTCAAATATAAACGGCCCACTTTACCTGCATTCACCCTATCTAATGTTCCTCTTAAATATTTGGCTAATGGAGTTTTTAATGCTCTATTTTCTCTGGCCAAAACTTTAGAAATATGTCAAAAACTATAATAATATAAAATGGCAATAATTAAGAAATAATAAATGAATTACTGCCCCAGATTCCCGTTGGAAGAAAGATAAACATTTGAATTGTCTATCTATGTCTTACCATGCAGGAGTAAAACACTCGCTGTGTGCAAAATAAAGAACGCCATTCCTCTGAAAATTAATGGATGGATGTTCTGTGAAATATCCATCCGTTCTTCTAAAAAACAAAAACAAAAAACAAAAAGGGAGTGACACCAGCCTGGAGCAGATCGAGCGAGCGGAGACTTCTAGCTTAGCCTACGTGATGAAAATAAAAGTGTAAATTGGGCAGGGTTGCAAGGTTTGCGTAACAAAAACCAACCCAATTCTGACAGTAGGTGGCGCTTATGGGACATCAGTGATGCAGCGGGTTTCTTCATACATTTTGTGAATTCTTCAAAATTATATGTTTATTGTTGTTTTTGTTAGGTTATATTAGGCTATAAAATACTAACTTGTTAACTATTTAAAGCTTGAAATAATTTAACAATATAAAATGTATATTTTTGTAACTTTTTACTTTTAGACA
This sequence comes from Ancherythroculter nigrocauda, assembly GCA_036281575.1. NCBI lineage: Eukaryota > Metazoa > Chordata > Actinopteri > Cypriniformes > Xenocyprididae > Ancherythroculter > Ancherythroculter nigrocauda. The sequence goes on along the minus strand of VTFQ01000002.1, from coordinate 55,906,453 downwards.
AAATATATATATAAAAAACATTTTGCATAAGTGTTTTATGTTTTGTCAATATAAATTAATGAGTTTTTTTTATAACAGTATAGCAAATAAAATGCAAAAAATATAATTTGTCACTATATCTTCAAATAATATCTTAGTAAAATAACATTTAAATGCTTATTTTTATGAAGAAAGCTCTGCAATTTTTATTGTGTGGGAAAAAGATTGAATAAACGTTCCTCAAAAGCCCTTTGTATCATTATTTTGGGTGTGTCTGTATTGCAGTCAATGTGTTTGCTGTTTTTTTAAACACATGGGCAATATAATTATCACAGATGCATGCAATTTAAGAGTGAATCTTTGTTTCCGAATGCTATAAATAAGGATATGCTGTAAATTTTCTTAACTTTTGTAAACCCAGCCAGTATAAGCATAATAAAAGCATCTAACTGCAATATTTAACATATCGTTATCATAGCATAATTGCCTAAAGTCATTTTTTGGCCAAATTGTGATATCTGCCTTTGAAATATGATCTGGGCAATTATGCTATGAGGCTAACGATATAACAACTGCAAAGCGTCCTATGTGTAAACCATATGATTTAAGCACTAATTCCGGCATAAACTCCGACTCACCCTAAATATTTTTAAACCCTCGTGACAGACGGCTGTTACTACCTGAACCGGTCAGAGGTGGCTGCCGACCGCGTTTTTTGCTTAATTTCCAAAAAGTCGAGAACTACCCAACATTTTGACGCTCCCAGCGCTTTCTCCGGTCCGTCAGGGCGAGCACGAAGCTCAACTCCCATATGACTTACCGGAAAACGCTTGATCTGCTCCAAGCCAGTGGACTCACGCAATCTGTCCCACCCCAGAAGATTTTATAGACCCAAAAATGGTGCAGTGATGACGTCAGAACGTCAGACTTCACCACTGTTTCTTACGATTTTTTTTTTTTTTTTTTTTTTTTTTGTAGGGGTTTACATCATATATTTTTTCTCCAATTAGTGCGTAAAATAAGGTAGTGAACACAACGTGACGATATTTGAACGTTTTGTTCTACAACGTAAAAATAAATACAATGTAACATTACTGTAGATTCATAACAGATAACTTACAATGAGTTATTTATTACAGCCTATAAGTGATTTTGCCTTTTTAAAATATGCGAACTCATACACACACTGAAACACATTACCACAGTTTTACTATAGTAACAATCACCAGTTTGGCTGTTTGCAGTGTCATCAAAATCATCATCAATTTTAAATATTGATTATAACACTATTACAGATTAAGATGCTGTGACAATCCTCTGGACTAATTCAAAAACACTTTGTATTCAGAAAGGTCTGAATTACTGTATCATTCAAATACACACAGACTCAGTCCCCACAGAATGATATAAACCCCTACAAAAAAAAAAATACTGAAAGAAACAGTGGTGAAGTCTGACATTCTGACGTCATCACTGCGCCATTTTGGAGCAGATCAAGCATTTTCCGTTAATTCATATGGGAGTTGAGCTTCGTGTTCACCCTGACAGCGGACTGGGAAAGCGCTGAGAGCGTCAAAATGTTAGGTACACTGTTAGATCTTGCCAGGCTTTTTTACAGTAAAATACTGGCAACACTGTTTTGTACTATGCTGGCATCCAGCATGCATTGCAACATTAAACTTTTGGATGTCACCACTGTTGAGATTCATATTCTGATTGTTGATGTCTCTGCTGTCCAAGTTATGGAGGAGCTCAAAATATTTTATGCATTATAAGACTTATATATTCTCCTGACTAACTGATTAATGATTGCTGGTTCTTACGCTGTTGAATCACAGATATATTATAGTCAATAAACATAATATAGCCATTAAATCAAAGACTAAACACAGAAAGAGATCAGTGAATTAAACAAGTCCAAGATGATTACAGCATCACCACAACAGCCAAAACACCGGATCAACTTCATGTTGTCTTTTTCCTGCCATATCAAATGTGTTTTATAAACACTCAGTTACAGCAGTCAGAAAAAGATAATGTTAAAGAGTCAAGAGCCCAACTAAAGCAGACACTGGTCATCACGATGGTGACTGCAAACTTCAATACATTTTTATTTTCAATAAAACATCAACATCCATATCTGTTAATTCTCAACAAGAACTTCTGTACATGTATGAAAAAAATAGTGTCAAACTGGTTTGTGAACTGGTTTCACACTCAGTGTGGCTGAAGTCAGTTGTAGTTCTTGTGTTTCTGCTCGTCTCTTCTCTTTTTTCTGGTCTTGTTTCTCTGTGCTTCAGTGATTCTGCTAATCAGGTGTTCATCAGTGTCTGAATTCACTCACTTCTTTTCATTCACTCTGTCAAGTGTACTATATAGTGAACTAATGTAGGGAATAGTGAATGAGGGTATAGGGTGTGATCTGAACACAGCCTCTGAGTGTCGACTTTGAGCGATGTTAACTCACAGTATATTCCTGTAGGCTACTTTCTCGAAAATGAAAAAATATTACCCAGAATGCATTGTTTTCTATGGTATATTATTGTTTGAATTTGACTTTTTTTTCTTTTTTTTTTAACAGTGCATTTTAGCCTTCAATGTTTTGAATGATCTAAAGATTCTTTAGATCACATATAGTTATATGTGGCTTCAAGCTTCTTTTTTATTACTTTATATATATTTGTATGATTTTATATTTTGTTACAAGAAAATCAATTTAAAAAGGTCTTTATAGGTTGTATGTAATAATTGCCAATAAAACAGGTCTGATTCTGTCATAACGGCTGGAATCTGTGAGTTTGTCATGAAATGTTTTAACTTTGTTGAGTGATCACTGTGGAATGTGATTTCAACACTGATGGACTAAAATTCCACCTTTAACTTTTCAGGATTCAGCCTTTGACCTTTATTAAAGCTGTTCTACTTAATCCTTAGCAATATGAACTATGCGTCTAATCCACTGTAATTGTACTTTTAATTTCTATGTAATGTATTTATATGGTCAGTATAGCTTGGATGGGTTAAATGCAGAGGACAAATTCTGAGTATGGGTTACCATACTTGGCTTTCACATGTCACTTTCACTTTCACTTTCTCAAAAAACAAGAGTTCCTTGTTAGGTCACTAGATGGCACTCTAGTGATACACTACACACAAATTAAATTAAATTAAAGTTTATAGTACATTTACATTTGTTTATTGTGAACAAATCAATAATGCTGCTAGATTGTTTTTACCTTTTTTTTCCCAGTTGCTCCTCACTGAGATTATTTATTTATTAATTTATTTATTTATTTATTAATATTTTGCATTTAATACTCTATTATTTTGCATTTAATGCTCTATTACTGCCATGAAACAGTTTATTTAAAAATATATATTTAAAATATATATGTTAATAATTTGGGTGAAATATAGTGTTTTTATTAATTTCAGTTCAGTTTCTTGATGTGAATATAAGGCGTCACTAACTTTGTCAGTTCTTTCACTGTTTTTTGAAAATGTTTTCTAAACTGTGTCCTATGGCGTGACATAGCAACAATTAAGAATATAGGGGTGTCATACCAAAGGACAACTAAACTTAACACGTTTATAGTGGTTGTAAAAAAGTTAAATATATGAACAATTTTGAGACAAAAACTTCACAGGGGGCTTCAGCAGAGATTGTCTTATTGGGGAGATGAGAGGGTCTGTAAAGCATAACGGCTAACTTGGAATAGACACATTCATGGGAAATACCCTATGTTAAAATAAACCACAATTATCAATATCCATATGTATATGAGCAGTTCATAATGAAAATTGAATATAATGTCTAATTTGTATTTGTACAACAGTACTGGCGTTGGAGTTAGTTCAGTTTTTTTTCCCAGTGTTTTTTTAATGAAAAAACATGATAAGTTTAAATAAATAACAGCTGGACTTAAGGAAATATGTCCCTTCATTGGTGATGTTGTTATATTTTATTTATTTTAATGGCCTTTAAAACAAATTAATTCAGCATTGGGAAAAAGCCCCCCAGGTAATTCATTAAAATTGTAATTAAATGGTAGCCCATTTACAATAGGTCTGTATTGTCTAAAATTATGCAATGTTCAAAGTACAGTGTATTGTACAATAGCTATGTAATAAAAAAGCATATTTTTATTGAATACAAAGTGTGCAATTTTTAGTATTTTGAACAAATCAGAGTTATTACTGAGAACATACAATCACCTCAAAAATAATATATTCATGGTGTGTTTTGAAGACACTCATAATAAATGTGTAATAACACAAATAAAGTATCACTAATCAAGCATGTAATTAGTCCCTACAAAGGCATATACTTGTAAACTAATTACACTTGAAGTTTTTCCAATTTAGCACATAAAAGTAAAATAAATGCTCTTAAAATTATGCTTTACTACAATTTAATTACAACTCAAATATACTTAGTACAAAATTAGTTGTTCCAAAATAGAATTCTTCAAGTTATCTAATCACAAGTATACTGATAATTAGTTTGCGCCTGCAAGTGTACTTAGCATTTTTTTTGTTTGTTTTTTTAGGGCAGCCTGATTTAAGGAAGTGTCCTCCTCCTCAAAGGAATGTCATTCAGATCAGGTGGCGAGTTATCACAAGGTATCCGCCTGTAAGAAAATACAGTTTAGCAAAAAGTAAAGAGGATTGATGTTTCAGTTACATAAACACAAAAATACTACAGAAAGTGTCTTGCATCAAACTGTAATCTTTTGTCAGCCTCCTACATATAAAGTTGAAGTATTGTGATTTCAATATCACATAAAATGCTTAAACTCTTGTATTGGTGTTTTCTAATAAGACACTTGCTTTCAGAAAACAATTGCACTGTTTATTTGGAAGTTACTAGTGTGTTTTTTTTTTTATTGTTTTGACACTGACTCATAGGTGAATATCTGCTTCTGTAGTGTTAAAATGACAAAAAAGATGACTAAACAGTTTACATTTATGTTTGTGTACAGAATTATAATTATATAATAATATAAAATATATATTCATACTACTTTTGCACATTAAATCTCTTATTACTTGTTAAATCAGCTGTATGTAATACTTACATTCAGTTGTATTGGTATATATATGTTGTGGCGAAAGTAAATTACAACAACAACAAGTGCAACCAGCACAACAGCACCACCAACAACTATTCCTCCTATATGACCTGGAGCTATAGTAACATGACCTGAAGGTGGACGACCTGAACAGATGAAGACAGATAGGTATTATTACATACAGATTGACTGATATTTACACTGTAGTTTGGTCATTGACTGTGTAATATTGAACTGTTTTGCAACAGCATCCCAGTACTCTGAACTCAACAGGAAACGTCTCGGTTACGTATGTAACCCTCGTTCCCTGAAGGAGGGAACGGAGACGTACGTCAGTAGTGACCGACGAATTGGGATATCGCTAGAGAGCCCTATCAGCTTCGAGAGAACTAAAACAAGCCAATGGAGATTGGCGTGCGATATTTGCATAATGTGCACCGCCCCCAACAGGTGGATATAAATAGGAAGCAGATGCAATCGCACTCTGTTTTTCGCTGAGGAGACAACTGGTGTCCCCACTGCAGCGAGGGTACAGAAACTGTGGCGATGGGAACGAGGGTTACATACGTAACCGAGACGTTCCCTTTCAGTCGGTCAAGTTCGACATACGTCAGTAGTGACCGACGAATTGGGATCCCAAATAAAACGCCACAGTTACGAAACCCCTTCCAGTGCCCAGTGCAAGCTCTAGCCACCCGTCACACCAATTGGGATGATGAAGGGGGAGAGCTTACGCCGAGAGAGTCTACTGCTGTTCCGACATACCCACTAAGTAAACTAGACTACACTGGGGAAGCGAACCCATAGGGGACGCTGCGGAGGCCACTACCTACCCAATGGGGGAGGAGTTTGACGTGGAGAATACACATATGGACTGGACCGTGGGGCAGTACGCATATGGAGTCCCTGGGATGGCTCCTCCTGGGTAGGGGGAGACTCATCTGACAGGTGACAGCAGAGCTGGCTCTGCTAAGGGAAAGACACAGACTCACCGAGGGAGTTTTAGACTGTGGACAATTACACATATGGGACCACTCACGTAGAGGGATCGCAACATATGGAACCCAGCCAACAGACAACATCAGTGACGGATGTTGGCCTGGCATCAGACACTCCGCAATGTCCGAGCCGAAGGGGGAGGCGGAGGAATTCGACAGGGTTCGCCAAGTGGGGAACGTGACTGGAGTCAAAGATGCACGTATCCGGCCCAGGGGGCGGGAATGGTATTGCAAGCCGACACTTAGAGCGGGCTCAACGCATCTACCGGCTAGTGGATGCGAGTACATGGGAAGATACCGGCTCTACACGTAGGCTATAGAATCTAGCGAACGTGTTAGGTGTCGCCCAGCCCGCAGCTCTACAGATATCTGTCAGCGAGGCACCATGAGCCAGCGCCCAGGAAGAGGCCACTCCTCTGTGGAGTGGGCTCTCAACCCAAGCGGGCAAGGCACGCCCTGGGATTCGTACGCCAGGGCGATGGCATCCACTATCCAGTGGGCCATCCTCTGCTTGGAGACAGCCTTTCCCTTCTGCTGGCCTCCGTAACAGACGAAGAGCTGATCTGAGGTCCTGAAGCTTCGCGTTCTGTCTACGTACACACGCAGAGTGCAGACGGGACAGAGCAAAGCTAGGGCTGTGTCTGCCTCCTCCGAAGGCAGCACTTGCAGGTTCACTACCTGATCTCAGAAGGGAGTGGTAGGAACCTTGGGCACATATCCGGGCCGGGGTCTCAGGATGACGTGAGAGTCACCGGGCCTGAATTCTAAGCACGATTCGTCAACCGAAAATGCGTACAGATCCCCTACCCTCTTAATGCAACCAGGAGGACAATCTTAAGAGACAGTGCTTTTAACTTGACTGATTGCAAAGGTTCGAAGGGATGACCCCGGAGAGATGTAAGAACCAGGGTCAGATCCCAAGAGGGTATGGAGGGAGGGCGAGGACGATTAATCTCCTCGCCCCCCCTCAGGAACCTGACGATCAGATCGTGCTTCCCCAGGGACTTGCCATTTACTGCATGGTGATGTGCGGTGATAGCGGCAGCATACACCTTGAGGGTGGAGGGAGACAGCCTTCGCTCCAAGCCCTCTTGCAGGAAGGAAAACACAGATCTGACCGAGCATGATCGGGGGTCCTCTCGGTGAGAGGAGCACCATTCAACGAACAGGTTCCACTTCAATGCATAGAGGCTCCTCGTGGAAGAAGCTCTAGTGGAAGTGATGGTGTCTATGACCGCTTGCGGGAGATCACTCAGAACCTCCGCATCCCGTCCAGGGACCACACGTGGAGGTTCCTCAGGTCAGGACGCGGGTGCCATAGGGAGCCCCGTCTCTGAGTCAGGAATCGGCCAGGGAGGGGCTGTCGTGAGGAGCATAGGTCCGAAAACCAGGTCCGAGTGGGCTAGTATGGAGCCACTAACAAGACCTGCTCCTCGTCCTTCCTGACTTTGCACAGGAGCTGTGCGAGAAGGCTCACTAGGGGAACGCATATTTGCGTAGGCCCCGGGGCCAGCTGTGTGCCAAGGCATGCGTGCCGAGCGTGCCGCCAGTCAGGGAATAGAACCACTGGCAGAGAGCAGTTTCTGGGGAGGCAACAGATCTATCTGGGCCTCGCCGAAGTGCTGCCAGATCAGCTGGACCGCCTGGGGATGGAGCCGCCACTCACCCGCAAGTGGAGGCTGCTGTGAGAGCTTGTCGGCTGCACGGTTGAGCACACCTGGGACATGAATGGCACGAAGCGACCTCAGATGCTTCTGACTCCATAACAAGAGATGGTGGGGCGAGTTGCGACATGCGACGGGAGCGTAGACCACCCTGATGGTTGATGTACGCAACGGCCGCAGTGCTGTCCGAGTGGACCGGTATGTGCTTGTCTGACAGCAGCTCCTTGAAGCGGCCCAGTGCAAGATGTACTGCTAGCAACTCCAGGCAATTGATATGCCAATGCTGTTGAGGCCCAGTCTAAAGACCCAACACTGCATGCCCATTGTACGTGGCCCCCCATCCAGTGGCAGAGGCATCTGTGGAGACCACAGCGTGCCTGGACGCCTGTTCGAGGGGCACTCCCGCCCGCAGGAACGAGGGGTCCAACCACCGGATGAGTGTGCAATGGCAGCTCGGTGTCACGGGGACACGGAGCGTACCGCGCTGCCACGCCCATCTCGGGACCCGGCTGCGGAGCCAGTGTTGAAGCGGCCTCATATGGAGCAATCTGCAGATGCCATATGCCCCAGGAGCCTCTGAAAATCTTTCAGTGGGGCCGCTGTCCTGCACTTGAGCGTACTCAGGCAGTTCAACACCGACTGGACGTGCTCCTCGGTGAGGCGCGCAGTCCGGGCAACTGAGTCTAGCTCGAGACCGAGATAAGAGATCCTCTGCCAGGGGGCGAGTTTGCTCTTGTCCCAGTTGACCCGAAGACCCAACCGGCTGAGGTGAGCTAAAACCATGCTGGCCAGGATCAACCAGTCATCGAGGTAGTTGAGGATGCGAACGCCCTGTTCCTTGAGGGGAACAATGGCCGCCTCCGCAACCTTCGTAAAGACGCGGCGCGACAGGGCCAGCCCGAAGGGTAGGACTTTGTACTGATATGCTTGACCCGTGGCGAGGCAGAATCGAGACATGAAAGTACACGTCCTTCAGGTCGATTGCTGCAAACCAATCCTGAGGACGGTTGCATTCGAAAATGCGCTTCTGCATGAGCATCTTAAACGGCAGCCTGTGAAGGTACCGGTACAAGACGCACAGACCCAGGATTGGCTGTAGCCCACCGCCCTTTTTGGGTACAATGAAGTAGGGGCTGTAAACCCTGACTTCATAATGGCTGGAGGGACCGGCTCGATTGCATCCTTCTCCAGGAGGACAGCAATCTCCGCCCGGAGAACAGGTGTATTGTCCAGTGACACCTGAGTGTAGTGGACACCCCTGAAAACTGGGGGACACCGGGCGAACTGAATCGCATAGCCGAGTCTGATAGTACAAATGAGCCAGCGGGATGGGCTGGGGAAAGGACACCGGACACCGAGCCAGCAGGACCAAACACACCACAGATGTACCAGGAGTGGGGCAGCGAAGCAGAGTACGGGGACCCGACTCGGACGGCATGGTAGCGGCCCAGAGTGTGATCAGACTCTGCGAGGTAGCAGTGTGTACGGGAGACGGCACACGGGGCGCGGCCTGCACCATCACACTGGCACCTGCTGGTGAAGTGAGAGGGGGCTGGGAGTGGCAAGGCGGGGCCTCGCACACTGCCAGCCACACCCTCTTAGGACCTGGAGGATCAGAAAACAGTTCTCCGGAGAGCCAGCGGCGGAACAGACCAAGATTCTCCACCCGGCCCTCCTCCGGGGAGGGAGCAATGCAAGCATCGTCTCCCGAAAGAACTGTTTACCTCAGCTCCAGGTCGCCTTATCTCCAGGACCGCTTCCCGCTAGCCGAATGGGTTGACTGCAGGCTGAGCGGGCTGGGTTTTAGGCCAGCTTGTGAGATGAGTGCATCGAGAAAGCGTACTTTGATGGCGACACATCCCAGCAAGGCTAGCCAGGGGTGTTTCTGGACCACCATGGTGGACATTGTCTGGCCAGGGGCCTGCGCTATGACTTGCATCATGCGTAGCTCAACCCCGGCTCAGAACTACCCATATGCAATGAGTGCTTTGGCCTACCACGGACTTGCCGGGGGCCGTCACTGTACCGTCACTCCAACACCAAAGGCCGATGAAGAGGCTTGAATAGTCTTCTTTAGATGCTGCAGGACACCAAAGTGTTGGCTCCGAAGTGAAAGACAGAGTGCGATTGCATCTGCTTCCTATTTATATCCACCTGTTGGGGGCGGTGCGCATTATGCAAATATCGCACGCCAATCTCCATTGGCTTGTTTTAGTTCTTTCGAAGCTGATAGGGCTCTCTAGCGATATCCCAATTCGTTGGTCACTACTGACGTACGTCGAACGTGACCGACTGAAAGGGAACAATGTTTACTGGACAAGATGAGTGATATTATGTATTTTCCATGTTAATAACATTAATCACAGCATTATTAGTGTATATTGGTTAAATATTTTTTTTTTTTTTTTTTTTTTTTTTTTTATTCCTCAAAGGATTATATACTCACCAGTGACAATAAAATTGACTTTCTTTATTCTGGCATTGCCAGATCTGCTTCTACTGCTGATCAGTACTTTATATTCTCCAGAGTCTGTGTTTGTGATGTTCATGATGGTCAGAGATCCAGTCTGATGATCCAGCTTCAGTCTGTCTCTGAATCTCTCATCACACTCAGCATCTGTACAGATCTTACTCTGATCTCCAGCGATTTCAGCAATGACAATCCCATTAAAATACCACGTCATTACAGCATCAGGGGCTTTTGTTTGGCCAAGATCTAAAGTAACAGATTCTCCCTCCTTTCCATTCATTAGTTCAGAAGCAGAAACGCCTGAAACACAAACAAACAGATGCTGGAAACAAACGAAAAACAAACAACAACAAAAAACATAAAAAAACGACAACTGTTTAATAATGTAAACTGATATAATTCTACAAAGTGCAAGAGATTATCTGTATGTCTATAATGTACAGGTAAAGAAAATAACTTACTGTAAAAACAAAATAAACACATTAACAATGTATCTTAAACTTATCTTTAAAAAAAAAAAGAACCTAACGCATTTGAAACACAACCAAGGGGTGCAGTTTTCCAAAAGCACTGTTATCCAGATATGGAACTTGTGACTAAGATACATTATCTTAGTCACAAGTTCCATATCTGGATAACAGTGCTTTTGGAAAACTGCACCCCTTGGTTGTGTTTCAAATGCGTTAGGTTCTTTTTTTTATCATTAATAGGTGTTATTCTGTGACTCATCAAATTATGTGACCATAAGGTGCGGTATGTAATATTAATAGATAATAATCCTACCATCACTAGGTAAGAAATAAGTGCCTATATGCGCACACTCCATCACAGAAATCTGTGCAATACTGGAAGAGAGACTGTAACAAATAAAGGTCTTACCATTGTTGAGAAAAAACAAGATCACTGCGAACAAATTAAAGAGAAGCTTCATTTTCACAACTTTCCCCATCAGACAGATGAATGCAGACTCTGGTTCAGAAAGTGTTCTGTTCTTCCCTTAGATGGCAATTCAGTTCTTTCACTAGTTTAAGTGAAAGTAATAATCTGGAGCCTCCCTCTATATGGAAGGTAGAGTGATGATGTAGAGAACTCTCCTGAGGTCTAATATGCATATGCAAAAAGGCTTTTTGCCATGATAAGTGTGTAAAACAACTGTATAAATATACCTTTATGGCATAAGATTGCTTATTCCTAACCAACAGTCTGGATTTAATTATTTTACAGAATTTGAAGACTACTGTTGAGTATAGCGGTTTAGTGATGTTTTATTTTTAAAATAATTAAAATATTAATCTAAGGTAAATATAAGAAAAAAAAGTTTCTCTTTGAGCTATATATCATGTAACGTAACAGACGGCGCTGTGTGTATGCGGCAGCCTGCAACTTTGTTTGTTCCATGTCTAGTTTTATGTTTTTGTTTGTTTGGCTGTTTGTGTTTTTGTATGTTGGAAGATAAGAAAGATGAATAATATTATGTCAACGGTCAATAATCACCTTGCACCTTACGCCAATATCATACATTTGCATGTGGAGAGGTGGCCTTGAATCACCCTCGGGACACTTATTCAATTCAATCTTCCCCATTTCAATCTATACAAAGACCTGCAACACAACCTGGACATTCAAACTGTAAAACACAAGAACACATGGAGGTAAGAAATAGAGACATGACGAGGTAAAAACAGGATTGGGTTAAGATATCAAAAGTATTAGCATCTCCCTTGGGCTGACAAAGTATTATTTCACCAGCCATAGAATAAGATGATACTAGGAGTGGTTCAGAGAAGCCAAAACAAACCTCTGTTGATTCTGAGATGTTGTTGCCAACAACAATACAAAGGTGTCATATAACTAAAGGTGACTTGATCATCAATAACCAAGATTATCAATATGTAATCTGATCAGCTTTTCTCCTGCAGTGTATTTGCTATAACAAATGTGCTTTGGAAACACAGTTACAACAGCCAGGAAAAAAAGATGTGTATTGTGAATTTTTAAGTTCAATCTGTAAAGCTTAAAATGTTGCTGCCATTGTACAGTAAATTTCAACCACAGCTGCCTTTTTGACAGCATGTTTTAGAGGTGTATGACTGTTATTATAGGATAAGAAATAGTATCACCACACACACACACACACAAATACATAACACCCCAGATAGCAAACACACAAATCACAACTTCAACTGACTTAAAGCCACACAGCCTGAAATCAACTGAAGATAAAAGAAGACAATAAACGTCAGTTATAGTTGTGTTTCATTTTCTGAGAGTTCAAGCATGATATTGAACCAACATCACATTATAACACTGATTCAATGACATTGCCATTGATTTTTTGTTGAAATTTCAACATTTTTTCAACATTAATTGTGGGTGCAACAGTGATATTAATTAGAGGTTAACGTTGACACATTAACATTGATTAAACATTATTTTGATCATTGTTTGCTATCTGTGACTTTACAATAAATTCTCATTTGTTAACATTTCTGAACATCTGTACAGAACTTACTCTGATCTCCAGTGAATTCAGTGATGAGAGTGTCATTAATATACCACGTTATTCGAAACTGAACTCAACACTGTGCTGATTGCACTACGGGGAACCGTCACTCGTGACAGGTGTTCGAAATGCCAAGAATCACAACACTCCAATCCTATTGGCTGGCGACAGCCTATGACGTCGAATGGCGCGAACCGTGACGTATAAAGGGAGTGCCTGAGGAAGCAGTCAACACCTTCTTGTCTTTGAGGGACTGTTCCGCAGGCATCCCAAAGCATGGCAAGGAAGCGCAGAGTCTCGTTCCCTGTTCTCAGGGAACCATGGTTACATACGTAACCTGAGACGTTTTTGTTTCACCAGGACCTAAAATGACTGATCAGTTTCATTCACTGAAACAGATACTGAAAAACAAACCAACCGCTGCTGGAAACAAAACAAAACAAACAACCTACACAACATGAAAGATCTTTGATCATGAATGCAATTTCACAAGCCCTTTCTTGTCTTTCACAAGTTCACACTTGCATAAATATTTTGGCCCAAATCCAGAGTACTCCCCTAGTTGTAGTAAGAAAAGTTAGAACTATGAGTGAGGGGATGGGGTGGTGGAGGTATGCTGATAAACTGACAACAAACAGAGGTAAGTCTACTGTATATATACCTCTTGACATTAATTGAGTTGATGAACTGAATTCTCTCCACTCATGTTAATTAGGTTAATTATCTGAACCTGCTCCTCCCAAACTTTTAAAATAAAACATACATATTACTCATCAAAGTTTCAATACTGGTGCTGGCCGGTTTGACCAAAACTTTTTATCACTTTTTTTTTTTTTTTTACTGGACCTTTATTCAAATCATGCTTATTTTATTGTCAGAAGTACAGGGATATGTGTTTATATACACCGATCATGCATAACATTATGATCACCTTCCTTATACTGTGTTGGTCCCACTTTTGCTGCCAAAACAGCCCTGACCCGTCGAATCATGGATACCCTGAAGGTGTGCTGTAGTATCTGACACCAAGATGTTAGCAGCAGATCTTTTAAAGAGTTGTTTGCCTCTTGAAATGTTTGTGTAGCCTAAACGAATGCTGTTTTTTGTTATCCCCCCACATTGTGTTTTTGTTTTACTTTTGGATTATTTTGTATATCCTTTTGTATTCTGTTTCTTATCTGATTTATGTAACAGTGTGCTTTGTTTACCAGCCTGGCCGGGTAAAGACGGAGAGCAGGATATTATGTCACGTGACATACATTGCATTTCACGTAGGTTATTTTCTATGTATAAGTTCATTAGTTTAGGAGTGTTGCCCCCGTTGTAAGTTTTGTTTGGTTTAGTTAGTATAGGTAAGTTAGGGCGTGCCAATGGCACGCTGAAGATGTTATTATTATTATTATTTTTAATAGTCTAGGTTAGATTTAAAGTCCTTAGTTAGAAGGTTTTTTGTTTTATTCTGTTCTTTGAGTTGGCAACACTCGTGCTCTTCATTGGTTCGTTTGGTGAGTTTGTATTTATTTCAAAGTTTTCTTTCGTTTTCATTTTGTTATTGTTAATTGTAAATACATGTCTTTGTATACAGTTAAAGTTTCTTTGTTCTACTAGGTTGGGGGATAAATTGAATAAATATTCTCCGTTTGAACCTCTGTCCTCCTTTCCACTGAGCCACTGTTTGATTTTGCACTGATATGTTGAGTTTAATTGAGTTTTTTTAATGTTGCATTCCCATAATGCCTCTAGGCAATACGAGACGGTTTTGGGTTGTAACACCAGGTCATCCCAATATATTTTTCTGTTGAAATATAACTTTTGATAGATACTGACCACTGCAGACTGGGAACACCCCACAAGAGCTGCAGTTTTGGAGATGCTCTGACCCAGTCGTCTAGCCATCACAATTTGGCCCTTGTCAAACTCACTCAAATTCTTACACTTACCTATTTTTCCTGCTTGTAACCAGAGCCCTGAACCGGTTCAAGGAACGAAAACCAGAAATGAACAAAATTTTAACTGGAATGTAACCAGAAACTGAAACAAAATCAAATGTAATCATTCTGAACAGAAACGCTAATTTTAAAATGGCCATTAACCGGTTAATAACGTTATTTTATCATTCTGTTTAATATTTTGATTTGGCAATCAACCAATCATGAATTCAAATAGTACAGCCTATTCAAATGTGACACATACACATCCAACGTGAGTGAAATGCCCGCGCTGACGCAAGGAGGCAGTCAACCCAGCTAACAGAATTTTGTTATAAGAACATTCCCTAAATATTCAGTTTTGGTTCTAGGAACATTAAAAACGTCCAAATTTTGTCCACACGGATCGTACTCGGTTACTAACGTAACCTCGGTTCCCTGAGATACGGAACGAGTACTGCGTATGGGGAAAGGTCTCCCTTTTTCCCCGCTGCTGAAGCCTTTTTCAATAACGCAGTGTAACTGCATCGTCATTGGTTCACTCATAGACAAGTTGTTGAACCAATGACGGCGCTGCATAGCTGCGCGGCCTATGGCGACAAAGCGTGCGAATATTCCCGCCGAAATGGGCGGGGTTAGGGGCTATATAAGCAGGCGTTTCGCCATAGGATTTCAGTGTAATCGACTGAAGCGACGACCCTGAAGCCGCAGCCTCGTGGCACGGCAAGTGACGCAGTACTCGTTCCGTATCTCAGGGAACCGAGGTTACATTAGTAACCGAGTACGTTCCCTTTCGATACTTCACTCGTACTGCGTATGGGGAACGAATTCAACCACGCCGTGCCACAGCTGGGAACGATATAGCCTGAAATTGGACACATGGGAGTGGGTCCAAAAGACAAGCGAGAAGGCAAACCTTAATCGAACCCTAGTTACACTTAAGGAAATAATTCCTGGGGTTGTGTGAGGCGGAACTCGCCAGAGGCCACTTAATCACACTGAAAGAACCCGAGCTTGCAAGGTCGGGACATCGAGATGATAGAATCTGACAAAAGTGGACGGCGAAGACCAGCCGGCCGCCTCACAGATGTCTTGAATGGAAACTCCGTTGGACCAAGCCCACGAGGAAGCCATTCCTCTAGTGGAGTGGGTCCTGACTCCTATGGGGCAGTCCGCACCCAGTGAGGAGTAGCACAGGTTAATAGCGTCCACTATCCAACGGGAAAGGCGCTGTTTTGAGACCGGAGACCCTTTGGTGCGGCCACCAAAACAAATAAAGAGCTGATCCGACTGCCTGAAAGGCTGCGATCGCTCCACATAGGTCCTCAATGCCCTGACTGGGCAGAGTAGCTCTAGCTCTCGTTCATCCGCCGAGGGAGGAAGAGCAGAAAGCGAGATGACCTGAGCTCTAAACGGGGTTGAGAGCACCTTAGGAACGTAGCCATGCCTAGGTTTCAGAACGACCTTCGAGTCTCCAGGCCCAAATTCAAGGCATGCAGGGCTGACAGAGAGGGCCTGCAAATCGCCAACGCGCTTAACCGATGCCAGTGCTAACAGCAGAGCGGTCTTTAGCGTTAGGGGCCTGAGATCGGCTGAACCCATTGGCTCAAAGGGGGCTCCCTTTAAGGCCCTGAGGACCAGCGAGAGGTCCCAAGTGGGAACGGTGAGGGGGCGAGGAGGATTCAATCGCCTAGCACCCCTCAGGAAACGGATTATAAGGCCGTTACGTCCCACTGATTGGCCAGCAATAGGAGCATGGAATGCCGCAATGGCTGCTACGTAAACCTTAAGAGTAGAAGGGGTGCGCCCCATTTCCAAGCGTTCTTGGAGGAAAGACAGTATGAAGGATACGTCACTCTCCACAGGGTCTATGTTGCGTGAGGAACACCAATCAACAAAGACAGACCATTTCTCTAGCCTAGCCTGAGAAATGGTATTTAGGACATCCCCGGGGAGGCTGGTCGGCTCCCATCGAGGGACCAGAGGTGCAGAGCCCAAAGCTCCGGCTGTGGGTGCCAGATCATTCTGTTTGCCTGAGAGAGGAGGTCCCGTCTCAGGGGAATCGGCCACGGGGCTCTCAGGGAGAGCTTGAACAGCTCCGAGGACCAAACCTGGTTCCTCCAGAGCGGGGCTACCAGAAGGACTCTGTGTTGGTCTTCTCTGATGCGCCTGATGACCTGAGGGATCAGTGCGATCGGAGGGAAGGCGTAAAGGAGCGTGCTAGGCCATGTATGGGCCAGAGCATCGACTTCCTTCGAGAAAAATGTTGGGCAATGAGAGTTGTCTTCTGAGGCGAAGAGGTCTATCTCTGCCCTCCCGAAGAACTCCCAAATCTTGAGGACCACTTGGGGGTGGAGCATCCACTCGTCGGAGGGGATGTTGCTCCGTGACAACATGTCTGCGCCCAGATTGTTCCTGCCAGGAACATGAGTCGCTCTGAGCGACTGAAGCCTCGGAAGAGCCCATTCCAGAAGACGTTTCGCCAGAGCGCATAAGCGGCTGGACGAGAGACCGCCCTGGTGGTTTAAATATGACACCACTGTCATACTGTCCGATCGGACTAGAACATGACGTCCTGTCAAGTGAGCCTGAAAAGACTGAAGGGCCTTCATCACTGCTAGCATCTCTAGACAGTTGATGTGTAGACGGCTTTCCTCGTGACTCCACAAGCCGAAGGCTGGTCTGCCCTCGCACACAGCGCCCCAACCCGAGTTGGAGGCGTCCGTTGAGAGCACCGTCCTTCGTGAGACCGCCTGTAAGGGTACTCCGCGCTTGAACCACATAGGGTCCATCCAAGGTTTCAGGGCTAGAAGACAGGCCTGATTGACTTTGAGACATAAGCGGCCGTGCCGCCAGGCGCTGGGAGGAACCCGGAACTTCAACCAGTACTGAAGAGGCCGCATCCGAAGAAGGCCGAGCTGCAGCACCGGGGAGGCGGAAGCCATCAGCCCTAGTAGCCTCTGGAAAAACTTCAGAGGAAGACAGGCTTTGTTCTTGATAGAGGCCGTGAGCTGCCGAATCGCTAGAGCACGCTCCGGCGAGACTACTGCCGTCATGCGGACTGAGTCGAAAACTGCCCCCAGAAACGAAATTCGCTGGGTGGGGCACAGCGAGCTCTTGGCTAAGTTGACCCTGAGACCCAGGCATTGAAAATGGCTGAGGAGCATGGATCTGTGGTGTTCCAGCTCGGTTTGCGAACGGGCTAGAATGAGCCAGTCGTCGAGATAATTTAGGACCCGGATTCCCATTTGCCTCAGAGGGGAAAGCGCCGCGTCCATGCACTTGGTGAAAGTGCGAGGAGCCAGAGACAGCCCGAAGGGCAGGACCGTATATTGGTATGCCACTCCCTCGTATGCAAATCTCAAGAATCGTCTGTGACGGGGGGCTATCTGGATGTGAAAATACGCATCCTTCAGGTCCAGCGAGCAGAACCAGTCCTCGGGGCAAATGTGTAATTTTTGACTCCGCTTTAACGTTTGATCATCAGATTAAAAGTGTGGTGAAAAGTTGATTCTTTCAGTTTAGGACTATTGCAAAAATGAAATCCTTTCTGTCTGTTGCTGACCTTGAGATAGTGATACATGCATTTATCTGTCACTCACTTTATTTGGGAGTAAGTCAAACTCTAATTTCAAAATTGCAATTGGTCCAGAATGCAGCTGGGAGGATCCTTACTAACACAAAGAAAAGGGAGCATATTACTCCAGTTTTGGAAAAGCTGCATTGGCTTCCGGTTAAATATCGGATTCAGTACAAGGTGCTACTTTACGTTTTTAAAGCTGTCCATGCGATGGCCCCAGAATATATTTTGGGCCTGATTCATATGAGCTCGGGTAGATCTCAAAGATCATTTAATTGCTTACTGCTTTCAGTTCTGAAAACTCGTCTGAAAACAAAAGGGGCCCAAGACTCTGGAATACCCTTCCACCTGACATCAGATCTGCACCCTCAGTTGATGTTTTTAAATCTCGTGTGAAAACATACCTGTTTTCTATGGCTTTTAACTGTTGACTTTTGGATGTTGTTGTTTTAAATGTTTTTCTGTTATAGTATAGTTTTTGTTTTTGGTGTGTTGCTGTACAGTCCTTTGGTCTACTTAGTGGAAAGGGCTCTATAAACTTGAGACTTGAATATTGGATGAAGTCAAGTTCAAACTTCTTAAAATTTTTTGACATGTTAAATTTTAAGGATTTTTACAGAGGAAATTTTGGATATCTATTTTTATCACTCCATAAATCAGAAAATACCGTCAACAGACCGGAAAAAAAAAAAAAAAATCAATTTTTTTTTTAGGAATAAAAAATTGTATAATATCAGGAAAAGTATATATCAACAAACCCCTCAGTAAAAACCATCAGAATATAGATAGGAATAAAACTGTAAAGTTTGGTGTATGTAATTTCTGCTGAAGTGGAGATTTCTGACTCAGAGCAGGAGAAAACGACCTTTAAAGATATTTACTGTAATTGAAATCTACAGACGCAAATAGATAAAGTGCTATAAACACTTAAAATTGTATTTTGGATGCTTTCTTTCCACCAATCAGAAAAAAGAAAAGAAAAGAAAAGAAAAGAAAAGAAAAAAGTGCAAAATCTCAAAACTGACAGGTGCATGAAAAAACTTTTTTCCCTGTAGTGTCCCCCCTTAATTGTATGAGACCTGACAGCTGACATTTTTCCTGAGACGCAATGCCGTTGAAGCCTGAAGCCTTTTAGTCTGAGGCATGACACCTTTTCATTGTATGACTGAAGTCTGAGGATGTCCTAAAATGTACACCGTAGTGTGAAACTACAGCAAGAGTTCCAACAACAGTCAGTTATAATGGAGGATTTTCAGAGTGTTCAGAGACGGTCACGATGTGACTGTTTTAAGGGTTGAGGGATGTTATTTGGTGGACCTTCAGGGAACATTCAGGTTGTTTCGGGAATGTTTAGGGGACTATTACTATAGGACATTCTCCACTGTAGTGTAGGTCTCTACCACATCCCCAGGACCAACCCCTAATTGTCCCCTAAGCGTTTTTAGTCCTATTTAGGTCCTTCTGTCACATTTACTGAATGTTTTCAGAATCTTTAGTAACATTACAGAAACCATTATGGGACCAAACTAGATTGTTACTGCAGCACTTCTTTCACACTGGTTCATGGTCTGCAGATCCTTAATAAAGGAATAAGCACTGTGTGTTCACGCTTAATACATTAACACAAAGCCGACAGACTCACAATGCGATAATTTTCAGTAATCTGGGGAAGTTTTTGTAAACTGAAGTAATTTTCTTTGTTATTTTGAAAACTCTGCATAAAGAACAATGGCTTCTGGTCTTCTGGTACACTGTCTTATGTAAATAGTATTTAAATTGTATGTAAATATAATCCTTCAGATTATTTTGATAAAGCTGATCTTGTGCTGTAGATTCACAGTGCTGCTGTAATCAATAATGTAAATCTAACTCAGAGATTGGGCTCTAAATGAGTTCAGTGATTCAGATCAAATAATGATTATGTGAAAACATAACCAACACCACTTGATCATCTTTTCTCTTTGATTGTTTGGTTGTTATAACTCATTTACAGCAGCCCAACAAAAATGATAGAAGCCTAACTAAAGCAAATACTGACTACCGTAATGGTGACTTTGGTGATTCGGCTTGTAAACTTCTCTGCTTGTGTTTTCAATAACTGTCAATCATCACTCAATTAATCACTTTATCTCATTAACTTTAACACTACTCCCCGGAGAGTTTATTTAACACTCAAGTTTTTGCTGTGTAGAGAACTTTTAGGGAAGTTCAAGTTCATGAGAACGTCCCCTCCTACGTAGGTTGTTGATCGGTTCTCACGCATTTTTCCCGTTTCTCTTGTTTTTGTGTTTCAGTTAACGTCTCTGAAGTATTATTAGAGTTGATGTTTTGCACTTTTGAGTGTTGTGATCATATTTTTGTCCAATCACACTTGAGATGCACTGGAATGAGGGGATTTTCAGAAAGCCTCAGGCAGATTCATCAGAAGGATTTTTTTTACTATACGCTTTTCAACAGGATTCATTTCCTGACAAATGAAAATAGAAAATAATGCATAATTATGCATTACCAACTCGGGTGTGCATTATTTTCTAAGAATTCAATGGTCCATCTTCAATTATTCCTTACATATTTACTTTTACAGAAATAAATGTAAATGTGTTAATAGCAATTCTCTCAATTGTTTGATTCAAGTGAAATTTCATGATGATTATAAAACTGTCAATATACAACCTGTTACAATCACAGAAGGGCAGAGACACGGGATGTATTAAAGTAAGGTGTTTATTTTCACAATTTCTGGTAGATTCACAACCAGACAGTTATGCAGGTGAGTCAATGGCAAATCTTCAGGTGAATAGAGATAAATGGAATGGTAATACTGTCCTTTTGTTTTGTAGATGATGATATGGAGGCATAATGCTGGTTTCCAGACACAAACGATTGAGCTGGACTTCACAAACGATGACGAGGTATACAGGAGGAGAACAGGAGACAAACTTGGAGACAGGTAAGTAATCCAACGAAGTCCTTGAGGAAAGCGCACAGGTAAGATGCTAACGAGACCGGACAATGAGCGTGTCTGAATGAGAGTCCTTTATACTGCCGGTAATGAGTGTGCTGATGACGTGCAGGTGTGCGTGATTAGTGTTCAAGTGACGGGGTGTGCTGTGATTGGGTGATGGTGGATGGTGTAATCAGTTAGTGCAGGAAACAGCTCTAATTAACCTGATAAAGAAAGAGAGATTCACACAATTACAGGTCTTTTCCATTGTTCAGACAAACATGACATTTAAACTGATCAAACATACTTTTCCTGTTCAAGTACAGATGATCATTTCCATCACACAGTGATAATATTCTACAACACAAACACATCAGCAAAACAATAATTAAATTATATAATATATATATATATATATATATAAAATACAGCACAGCTCAACATGCTTTAAGAAAAGAATGTCAAGAAAAGGAGGGAAACAGTAGTGAATCTTTACCTTGAACTCCCCGCAGGTCTCCATCAGTCCTCACATGACAAGAACTTCACATAAAGAACCTAATCAACATCTCAAAAGCTTGAAAAAAAGGCAGAATGAAACAAGTTACACAGTACAAAAAACAAACAAACATTCACTTTTGCATATTTCAACAAAGACATTCAGTGGAATAAACAAACATCTGAAATCTATAATAAAATAACGAGTATCATTGTTTTATCTGTAAACAGGTGGAGCCTGATTATCTCCAACACCTGTGGCCTCTGCCTATTTAAGAGCAGGTGGTGGCACTTCACTTTTGGCCTACCTCAAGAAACCTGTTGGTGAAGGTTTTGGAGGTTTTTTTCTTTCTTTTGTTTTGTACAGGATGGTGAGATCTGTTTGTTTAATTATATTAAAGCATAGGTATGTAATCTGACCCGAAGATTCTTTTGTGTTTGTTATTTACCTCGGGAGTGAGGAAAGTTAAACTCGGAGTTGTAGTTTAGATAAATTAGCTCACCGGTCCTGATTTGAGTTTTCAATTGTGAAATATCACAATGGTGATATTTCATGGATCAAACCTTGCTGGATTTGAACCTTCGATCTTTAACCACAAACTTTGTTAACCAAACATTAGTGTAGAGTGTGAAATGTTTAATTTCTCAAGTGTTCCTGGTTAAAAATGTAAGTTTAGAGTTAGCAAAGCTACCTGAACAAGGGAGGTTTGTCTGATTAAGGATGTCCCATCAGCAACAACCATCTGCGGAGACTCTGGCTGCGTTTACACTGGCACATGAAAATCAGATCTTTTGCTCACATCTGACACCGATCTGAATTAGTTGCACATGTGTAAACACAAAAATAAGCACGAGATCAGATTTTTTCACATCCGATCTGAGCCACTTCCAAATGTGGTTTTAAATCAGATACATATCCGATCTCTAGACATGCGACCTACGTCTAAACACGCATATCCGATTCCCATTGGAAATACAAGCCATCACAAGGCGAGGGCAACACGTTTGCTGACTAAAAGGTAGCTTTAATGTTGTATTATTAAGCAGACGTGTCTGTATGCACTCACACTAAACATTTTATTATTGAGGAAGAAACTTTCTACATCTATCCATTTTTTCCTTGAAAGAAATTTCCTTCAAAGAAATTGCATGGCAAAACATCCATGACACTGACAGCTGTTAACGGATCCATTCTGGCAAGTAATCATGAACACCCTACGTGAAATATATAAATAATTTTAATAGCACGGCCATTCAAAACCCGAACCATTTTGGGCGGGAATTAATGTAAACACAGATATCGGATACCAGTCGTGTCTGAAGTGAATGTAAACACGCTGGCCAATAAAATCGAATGTGGTCAAAAGATCGGATCTGTGCATTAAGACTTGCAGTGTAAATGCAGTCATTGTCCGATTATGGACATCCCATTAGCTTCATCTGTGGAGTCCAAGTCTGATTAAGGGCCACTTCTTGTGGGAGACCATACTCCTGAAAGAAAGAAACAGATTTACAGGAAAAGGAACAACAAATGACCAGGATTGATGATTCAATTACACAAACACAAAATTGTGCTTTTTGATGTTTTTTTGAATGTAAAGACCCCTGTTCTACATTCTGAAGTCAAACAGAACAAAAGCAACGTCCTCTTAAACAAGTCAATCATTATTAGTGTTTCTATGTGATGATTTCTTAATGAAACACAGAAAACTCAAAAAGGGGCTTAAGGAAACCCTTAGTCACTAGGTTAAAGTACACTTATGGTGCTTTTACACGGCATTGCATGGTTTGGTGCACCTCAATTTTTGGTGCTTTTCCACTGCATAGGACGGCTCGGTATGGAACGGTACGGCTCGCTTAAATAGTACCACCTCAGAGGAGGTTCCAAGCAAGCCGAACCGATACTAAATGTGACGTGTAAACACTGCAGATCACTGATTGGTCAGAGAGAATCGTCACTACCAGCGTCACTGGATTTGAAACACGAGACACCAAACCTGCTAGATTTAAATAGTCAGTAACAGCCACATCAGAATCATTTGTTAGCACAACTTATTTTAAATGACTTGCTTTAAACAACCATCGCACACAACTTGAAAAAAGAAATCGTGGTTAGTAACGTTACACAAAGTGATCGTTGGTAGCCGTGGAGTGTATCCACAGCAGTAAAGGCGGTACAACTATAACACAAGCAAACCGAAAGTAAGCGAGCCGAATCAGTCCGGAGTTTATCTGAGTCAGGAGACGGCAGCAGCGTGGATGATTTCATGTTACGTTGGTCACCAGCTAACATCAGCATTAAAGACTTCATTTTAGCTCAAAACTCATTTTCAGACAGCAGCGAGTGCTTCTGTCCCAAAGGTGGATACGCAGCATGATTTTGGGCTCAGTGCTACAGGTCTGAGGCTATTAGCCTAGCCTGGCCCAATGAAAGCCTTGGCTCGCACTGGACTGACAGAGGAAAAGTGGCTAATGTGTATTGTGAGAAATGTTTTATTCTTTAGAAACTTGCATCATAGCTCACGAGTCAATAGGTGTCATCATCGTACAGTCTACATGCTTGTTGTACCCAAGTTTAATAGATTCATGCACAGTGTGATTTGTAATGATCTTATAGGATTGCTAAAACTGTGCAGTGTATCCCGGGCTTTACACGCACAGCTCTTACTAGCCTCCATCCGTTACAAAAGCACTTTAAAAAATACAATAAAATTGAATATATGAGCAGCTTTCCACAGTGTACTTGACAACAACATTTGTGAATTATTATTTTTAAATTATCCTGCATGCTCAAGTTCAAGTCAGCAGGCCAAAGCAGTAAATTTGTGTGCAGCCGAAGTCAATAAGTACATTAACAATGATTTGGAACAAATATAATGTCATTTAATGAAAAATTCTGTGGCGTGGCAGGATTTTAAGCAGCACATGAGCTGTCATATGTGCTCTGTCAGTATGCATACAACTCAGATTTCAGATTTTAGGACATTTGTGCCTTTAGTAATCTCCATAACTCAAATATTGTAGTACAGCTATTCAACTGTAGTAAAAGTTAAACATGTTTAAAAGTAAGCGATTGGTTACGTTATGTTTATGGGAGATGCTGTAATTATTGCCATGTTAACGTGAAGTGCTTAGTATAAACACTTAAGTAAAGAAATCCCTTGCCTCAGGGAAATTTTCCCCTTAGAGATAAACTCGCTTAAGGGTTTTCATGCGACAGGGCCCTGATACGCCACTGATATGTCAGTCTTTTATAAAATTTGTTTTGTTGCAGAAAGACAGATTCAAAGCTCACAGTATCTCACCCGATCATCACCTGTCCTGTTTTCTGTTTGAACAATAACAACAAACTCTACCTTTGGTCAATTAAAAATACATACTTTTACATATTTGTAAAGATTCTTTTTGCAAAATAAATCTCATATTTATATTTTGTAAAATCAGCTGTATGCAGTACTTGCCTCGTTTCTTAGATCTCCAGTGGCCATAGCAAATCAATCCAACCGCAACGAGCAGCAGAACAGCAACAACTATTCCTATTAAAGCACCTAGAGACAGACCTGAACCTGGAACAGCTGAACACAGACAGTCATTATTACTAGAGATCAACTGATAATAAACTTTACCAATACTTCTGAATGACATTTACATATTTCTATTTTCAGTAAAAAGTTGTATATTGATTTATTCAATAAATGGCAGCATCTGGTGTTTTTTGTTGTTGTTTTTTTTGAGCAACATCAGCTAAAACAGCGGGGTTCACTTGAAAACTGACTAATATTGTGCATTTGTCTTTATTAGTAACAATAGACTTCAAAATTGTAAAATTCGCAATGACAAAACTGTGAAAACTGTCTGTCACTTTGAAGTGCATAAGTTGATAGAGATGATCCACAATGAAAACATTTACTGAGAGCACTATTTCAAACTGTGTTCTAAAACTACTCAGGTGAAAATGAACTGAATGACTCAATGACACTCACCAGTGACAGAAACACTGAAGCTCCTAGTGATGCTGAATCTGCTGCTGTTGATCAGTAGTGTATATTCTCCAGAGTCTGTGTTTCTGATGTTCATGATGGTCAGAGATCCTGTCTGATTCACTTCAAGTCTGTCTCTGAATCTCTTACTACACTGAACATCTGTACAGATCTGACTCTGATTTCCAATTATTTTAGCAATGAGAGTGTCTTTAAAATACCACATGATATCTTTTGATTTTCTTCCTACACCAGGATCTAAAGTGACAGATTCTCCCTCCTTCAGCAACTTTCTCTTCATTTCATCTCGTTCAGCAGCAGAAACACCTGAAACACAAACCAACAGATGATTGGAGGATGTTTGGGGGGAAAGACACATAACATAAGAACTGTGGATATGAAAAAAATAAAACATGCTTTGACTTTCAGTTTGAAAAGCATCATTTTTCCACATTCTGTGATTATGAATATAAGTCAAGTCACTTTTACTTATATAGTGCTTTATACAATACAAGCTTTTACATTAAAACCTCGGTATTTTGATTTCTTGATGATGAGAAACGTCTCGGTTATGTATATAACCTTAGTTCCCTGAATAGGGAACGAGACGCTGCGTAGTCGCTATGGGAACGCCTCTGCGTGATTGCGTCATGAAGCACCAATGAAATCAGACCAATGGGGTGACAGAACGTCATAGGCGGGTGACGTCACTGACCAGGAACTATAAAGCCTACCCGAAAACACTCTCATTCAGCTTCTGAATCCTGAAGCAAGGCACTTATGGGCATGTCGGGAATATGGCAAGGAGACGCAGCGTCTCGTTCCCTATTCAGGGAACTAAGGTTATATACATAACCGAGACGTTCCCTTTCAAGGGAACTCGCGCTGCGTAGTCGCTATGCGAACGACAATACCAACGTCCCTATATGAGCGGAAAAATGTCCCCAAAAATTTCCCCAATCGGGGAAATATGTACAGCGGTAGCCTCACCACGGCTGTACTATAGCGTCCAACCCAAGAAGAGTTGGGTTTGACATTGAGAACCACAGTGGACAGTGAGTCGTCTCTCAAGATGCAAACAGATCCACTTGGGCTTAACCAAGTTCTCCATAAGAGAGCTTCACCACCTCGGGATGAAGTCTCCACTCCCCGGGCCTCGACCCCTGCCTCGACAGGTTGTCTGCTCCCACATTCAGGTACCCTGGGATATAAATTGCTCTAAGGGAGAGCAGTTTCCCTTGGGACCACAGGAGGATCTGATTCGCCAGCTTGTATAAGGGGGCGTGACCTCAGATCCCCCTGAATATATATGAGACCACCAATGTGTTGTCTGATCGAACTAACACATGATGGTCCCTGGGGTCTGGAAGGAAATATTTCAGAACTAGAAATACCGCCATCATCTCTAGGCATTTTTATGTGCCACGAAAGATGATGGTCCTGCCACCGACCACTTATGATCGCTCCCCCCAGCCCGTAAGGGATGCATTTGTCGTTAGCGTGACGCGACGACTGAGAGCCCCCAGCACAGGTCCCTGGGACAGAAACTAAGATTGCTTCCATATGACTGGAGCACGTAAGCATCGCCGTGTGACTCTGATCATACGAAAAAGATTCTCCCTCGGTGAGAACCCCTTGGTTCTGAGCCACCACTGTAGTGGTCTCAAGTTCAGCAGGCCAAAAAAGGTATTATGTTGGTCGCTGCTGCCATAAGACCTAACAGTCTCTGAACTGTTTGACAGTGAGTGACTGGCCTAGCTTTATGTCTGAGATGGTAGTGAGAATTGATGTTATGCGAACCGGAGATATACGGGCGTGCATAATCACTGAATTCAGTACCACGCCTAGATAAGTGGTTCTCTGAGCTGGAGAAAGCACACTTTTCTTAGCGTTTAGTCTCAACCCCAACCTTCTCATGTGAGCAAGAACATCTCAATGTTGAACTGCCATCTGCTCTGATTGAGACATAATCAACCAAAAACTTCTGTGTAGTTAAGAATGCAGATGCCCTGCATACGCAAGGGCATCACAGCCGCGTCTACACATTTGGTGAAGGTGGGGGGTGACAGTGCTAGGCCAAAAAGAAGAACCTGATATTGGAATGCTTCATCCCCGAAAGCAAACCTTAGGAACTTCATGTGTTGCGGAAGGATTGATACATGGGAGTATGCGTCTGTGACGAGCAGGGCGGGCGAGAGCCGTGAGGGAACGGCGCGAGGCCGGTGACGCGAGTGATAATGAGCATCACCTGCGAGGCGTGCCGGCCTCGAGTCTCTCACGGAGGAGCTCCGGAGGCATAAAAGGAGGAGCGACGTCAGTGAAGGACGAGAGAGGACCAGGCCTGGACTTTATTTTATGTTTTATTATGTTTGTGTGGCCGGCAGACGTCCGCGAGGGTCTGCCGGCATTACTTTAGTTTTGTTCTTTGTTTATTTTGAATTAAAGTTTTGTTGAACGTTCGCCAGTTCCCGCCTCCCTTCTTCCCATATATACGAACTGTGTTACAGCGTCTTTTAGATCTATCATAACAAAGCAGTCCTCGGACCTGATTTGTGACACAATATATATTATTGTCAGCATTGCTAACTTGTGTCCGATTTTAGATCTGCATCAGCTATAGACACAACTCCCACATCTTTCCTTGGCACAATGAGATAATGGCTGTAAAAACCCCTGACTCCCTGCCGGGAGGAGGATCCCTTCTATAGCCTCCTTTCGCAGAAGAGTCACTACCTCTTGTGCCATCACCAGAGCCTTCTCGGAACCACCAATGTGCAGGACCCATTGTAGATATAAATGACAGACTTCACTCTGTCAGGAAATCTACTGAGGGTACCAGCCTCTCAAGGCGGGCCTCTGGTAACATCTATGCAGCCAGCACAGTGCCCTGAAGCAGAACACCGGCAGGGAACAACTGGCTTGGCTGCAGTAGAGGGCGCGTGCCACCCTCGGGTGACACGCAGGGAACCACTGCGTCCCGGCATTGCGGCGGGATTGGCAGAGTGCCCCCCTGAGGGCACCGAAGACAGACGGGCACCGTTAAGAGAGGTGAACGGCATTTGACTCTGCAGGGGACCACCTTCAGGCCTTTTTTTTTTTTTTTTTTAGGGAACCAGCCTCTCAAGACTGGCTCCTGATATTTTTTTTTTTTGGCAGCCAGCACAATGCCCTGAATCAGCGCACCGGCAGGGAACAACTGACTGGGCTGCCATGAATAGCGCGAGCCACCCTTGGGTGACTCGCGGGGAACTAGTGCACCCCGGCGTTGCGGCGGGGTTAGCAGAGCACCCCTTGAGGGCACCAAAAAGGCAGATGGGCACCATATAATGAGGTGAGCGCCATCTGACTGTTTGGAGAGAAAAAAACTACTCAGGGAACCAGCCTCTCGAGGCTGGGCCCTAATATGTTTTGTGCAGCCAGCACAATGCCCTGAATCGGCGCACCGGCAGGGAACAACTGGCTTGGCTGCCACAGAGAGTGCGAGCCACCCTCGAGTGACTCACGGGGAATTACTGCACCCCGGCGTTGCAGCGGGGTTGGCAAAGCGCCCCCCTGAGGGCACCAAAGGCAGACGGGTACCATATAAAGAGGTAAGCGCCGTCTGGCTTTGGAGAGAAAAACTACTCAGGGAACCAGCCTCTCGAGGTTGGGCCCTGGTGAGTTTTGTGCAACCAGCACAATGCCCTGTGGGGGCACCAAAAGGCAGGCAGGCACCGTATGAAGAGGTGAACTCTGTCTGGCTTTGGTTCCGGCGAAGCTCTAGCAGCAATGACGGTCCTCAGATCCGTCTTGCCTTTTGAGGACTTCGCCTGCGAGCGTTGCCCCGCCTCCAACTCCTTGGAGGGAGAGTATGGGTAACAACGCTCTGTCTGGTGTTGTCTGTGTGAGAAGTTCGTAACCGGCCTCGGCTGCCCGCCCAGAAGCCAACATAACTGTGCTTTCTCATACCCATACATCACCTGATATAAAATATATGGTATGAGAAAAGGCTTATTCCACGACCCCGACACCTCAGTGTGGAGGTCGGGAAAAACGGTAAGCCGTGATATGGAGGTTGAGCTTACCTAGATGAAAAACTTTCATCTAATTTGCTTTGACTTGCAGCTCTTGTTTCTCAGTTGATTTTCGATATTAAAATCAAGCACGAGGGAACACCTCCACAAACTCCCCACTAACAAGAAAAACTGAAGTGGCGAGTCTTCAGCTTAACTTGTTTCCACACTGATAACATCCAACTCCACAGAACTGGATGTCATCAGTGCAGCTGTCTCAACTGGAGTGGAAGAAACCGCAGTGTGTGCTTCCTAACTCTGAAAGAGACATTAAATCTAACAGGTAAGGGCTGAGATAAGGAAGTGCCCGACTCAAAAACCCTATGTTAGATTAATTTTGCGAACCCCACAACATCAGGTGCCGGTCTGCCTCGGCAGAAGCGGAACCCAAGCCGCGAGGAACGCGAGTCGAGCCACCCTCCTCAAAGAGGGCTCAGCGGGAGTGCAGCCTCATGAAGAAATTCACAATGCTCACAAGCAGCTTCCTCAAAAGCTGCCTGGGCATGTTGCACTTCCAAACAAACAACACATCTGGTGTGTATCTATTCCCAAAAAGCATGGAAAAACACACTTACTGAAATGCTGTTTGCTCGCCATAATATAATTCTGGTAGACAGACAACAATAAATAGGTCAAACGATTTCACATGAAGCGCTTGCTGAAGGCACAGAAGCTGAATGAGAGTGTTTTCGGGTAGGCTTTATAGTTCCTGGTCAGTGACGTCACCCGCCTATGACGTTCCGTCACCCCATTGGTCTGATTTCATTGGTGCTTCATGACGCAATCACGCAGAGGCGTTCCCATAGCGACTACGCAGTGCGAGTTCCCTTGAAAGGGAACTGTTCAAAACAAAACTGAGTGATAATAAAACAACTAACCAATGGAAGAGCAAAATGTTTAAAGAGGTCAAATTATTCTTTTTTCATGTTCATCTTTCTTTAGTGTGTAATGATGCTGTTTGAGCAAGAAAAAGCTCTGCAAAGTCTCTCCAGCGGGAATTATTCTCTATATCAGTGTCACTATTCCTGAACTCCCTCAAACTCCTCCATTGCAGTCTTGAGTTTTCTTCCAGGAGCAAATATTCCTAATTGAAACAATTCCCATCCAAGGCACATGTAGAATAAAGGGCCAGAGCCTAGTTGAGTTAGTAGCATGTTGTAGCCATGTCCAAGAGAAACTTTTTTCCACCCCAAGTCTAAGTCTACGTTCCTAACTTAGGAAACAGTTTCTCAGCCGTACAACCTCAACATTGTGTTGTGTTCAACATTTTTCAAACAAATGTTTTTTTGTACCAGTGCAGGTCAGATGTTATAAATGGCAAAGTTATAACATTACATCCAAAATGTAAGAGAGGTATAATAAATAATCACCACTGTGAAACATCCTGCATAATCATGTTTGCAAAGGTAAATCAGATCAGCTCGTTCTTCTTAACCGTCATTATTGGACTCATAGTTAGAGTAGCTACAGTTGTGTTTACAGCATCATCATCTCAGCATCTATAGTAAAAGGAGTTACATTTCTGACATATGCTCTAAGTAAGCCTATCACAACACACTGGGGCCGGTTGACCAATCAGAGCAAACACAGAGCATCCAAACAGGGTGAAAACAGGCATTGTAGTACTGTTAAATCATAAGAAAAATAATGTTTTTACAGGTAAAGAAAAAAAAACTCTGAATGTCAATGCAAAATAATTAATTAAACACATGTTTGATGTGGTTTAAATGTACAAGACTTGCTTTTAAACATAATGACTCACCAATGACAATAACACTGAAGACCTGTTCACTGCCACTGCTGCCACTGCTGATGATCTTCAGATCATAAACTTCAGAGTCTGTGTTTCTGGTGTTTGTGATGGTCAGAGATCCAGTCTGATTGTCCAGCTTCAGTCTGCCTCTGAATCTCTCATTACTTTCATCACACTGAACATCTGTACATGTTTCACTATTTCCATTGATTTGAGCGATGAGAGTGTCAATAAAATACCATCTAATTCTGTCTTGTTGGTTTGTTTGAACACCAGTGTGTAGAGTGACTGAATCTCCCTCCATCACAAACACTCCATCTGTATCAACATAACAGAATTAGATTTCAACAGAAACACATGAAGAAACAGTTAATTATAAGCCAATGAAAAACACACAACAGGAAAGTGCAGTGAAAGGAACAGTACATGACAAATTTTCTCAAAGAAAAAAAAAATCTCTCAACTGTTGCTGTAAACTATACATGGGAATCAGTTCTACATTTCTATAATATTGAAGGTTAAAATTAACTGATTTGTATACAAACACTTAAATTAGTGGAATTACTTATTTTATAATAATAAAGTTAAAATACTAACTTTGCAATTATGTAATTATATTTCTACTCTAATTCATTTTTTGAAATACATTATTTAAAAGGTGGCAAAACTTGACGGATATATTCAAAGCATTAGGCTAAATATTGAAGAACAATATAAATTATAACGAATGTGTAATATGGTGCATATATTTACCAATTCAGTTTTATAGCTGACTAACGAGTTACGGTCACCGAATGTTTTTTCTGAGGTAAAATGTGACGTTAAGTGACATTTATTACAAGCTGTTTTATTGACATCTTTTGCGTTTGAATCACTGATTGAGCTATTCCATTAGACAGGATACAGATTTCGGTAAGGTGTACTGTATCTTTCAACATACCTTTAGGTGTTCATTCATGTTTATATCACGCTGTAACTGGTATTAAAGCGGAGGAGATTATCAGTTCACGAGCAATTCGTGTTGCTGCCTCTCTTGATCTGAGGCTACAGCCATCTGTCACGCCACATTAAACCAAAATGGTTATTTTTTGAATTTCGTAATAAAATGGACAGAATTTGAAAATTGAGACTGTGTTTCATATCAAAAGTAACAAAGCACAAAGCTTATTGTCATTTATTGGATTAGATGAGCTCTACAATGTTCTATTCATTCATCAATGGATTCTTGGGATTTAAGAAACAATATCAGTTCATAAAAATGAGAATCAATTAAAATCGAGAAATCTATATTTTTTACCCAGCCCAAGCAGCTACTGAACATTACGCATTCTTTCACCATCGCAATGTCTGTTAAATGTGCTAGTATTGAAAAGGTGGCTTTGTCTCTGATGCATGAAAACAGAAGACCAAAAAATAACATAAAAAAATAAATAAACTCCCGCTTAGTCTGAACTTTACAATTAATGCAGCCAATTTGATAAACTCCTAATAAAGAGTTATTTGTTGATAAATAAAAAAATGTTTCATAATTCATGAAATACTTGTTTGTACTATGTATAACCTCACAGAGTTATGACACACACAACTCCACAGGTGCACATGTACAGTAGCCTAAATTGCTAGCCTTTAGAGGCCCGAATTAAATCTGTTCATCATATGAAGTCTATCGAGTCTCTTCAGAATTTTTGGACTAAACCGCTCAAGTCTTATGGATTAGTTTTACTATTGTTTCACCTGTCTTTGAAAACAAGCAGCACAATCAGACTATATACTTTTGCAGTCTTAAGTGCGATTTGATAAGGGTGCACAAAGCCTTATCGCACTTTTGTTTTTAGTAAATTTGACAGATACTTTGCCAAAGCAATGGTGCAGAACAATATTAGTGACATTTTTATGTAATCACAGGAAGTTTTAAAATATTTTCAGTTTATTATGATATGAAACTGTGGCGGTACAGATAAGACTATGGTGGTCTGCCAAAGACCAGTGTAGGCAACTGAATGGCTCAAAAATGCTTTAACCAGACATAATGAAATGTAATGCCTGGACCAATCAGATAAACAATTATTTATTATTATACTCAATGAACAGAAACTCACTCCCTCAAAGTTCTGTGAACCCATCCCCCTAAAACTACAACTAGCATCCTAAACGTAGCTAACAAACAGGCAGAACTAGGTGTCCTGTTACAGGACACAGGAAAACTGATAAGAACTTTTACGATCAGAAAGAATTTTGCAGAGACTAGTGACTCTGACTTCGTTATTTCTGAGAAGGACAAATAAACTCTCTTAATCCTATGTATTCTCTATATAACCACTTGAGAAATGTATAAACATGTGTCCAGTTATCCCCTCTCATGATTTTCCTTTTATAGGGTTTATTCTATGTATTAATTCTCTCTTTTGAACTATTTTGGTATTAATGTTTCGGAGTTGAAAATGTATGGTTAACTAAAATCACATAATTGATGGACTCAAACTTCCATTTCCTATTTGTTATTTAATGTTACTAATCTGTGACAGATTAGTATTATAAGAATGTAGAAGGTTATTCCCTCAAACATCCAATCCAATGTCTTTTGCTAATATCTTGCTACAGAACAAAGACTTCTTATTGGCTCAGACACCTCAAGAGGGTTTGACATCTTCACCCTTTAAAATCACAAGATCAAACCCTAATCTTTTCCTGTACTGACAAATGCTGATGTGAAGATGATGCTAAGAAGCTAGAAGCTTCTAAGGAACCCCAAGCTTGTGCCAGGCTTCGGCCTAGACCTTCCATTCACCAAAGAACCTCTGAATCCAACTGGATCTCTTTCATCAAGACAATATCAGCAAAGATTCAATGGGAGCCTCCACAAATTGCATCAGGATATTTTTAATTCAACTTGGAGAGACATGCAAATATCAAACTTAGTCTCATTATTGGATACATTGAGTATCCTTACCCCTTTTAAAGAAGGGCCTGTTAGAACTAAACTGTTGATCTGCTGAATGTTAAACAATGCTGTAACTTCTTGCTTTTCTGTACTCTGCTTTAGCTCTCTCTCTCTTGGTAAACTGTATGCATGTATGTGTGTGAATGTTAGAGTAGTTAAGTGTTTAGTCTAGTTAATAAAGTCTTGTTCATGTCACATGTAAAGTTGTCTGTGTTTTGCGCTCATATACTGGAGTCATTATTCATGCAGATCCTGACTACAGGCTCTGAGTAGTACTGTACAATAAGATTGTTATTTCCCATAACCTGGAAATTAACATTTCTTAGAATTAATAAACAATTAACACTGAATGTTCATTGGCCAAACAGTGGTGTGTTTCCCAAAGCAAACTATGGTCGCAAATTCCGTCGTTACCATTAGAGTTCAATGGGACTTACAACCATAGTTGGCTAACGATGCTTTCGGGAAACGCACCCCAGGTTAGTTGATTGTAATATTAATTTCATTACATTAAGTTAATTTTATTAACTGATCCAAATATTTATAATTAATTATAATTACTTATGATTAGTTATATTTATATTGAGCTAATTTGCTACAGAAATGAGCATATGCAGGACTGCTGTGTGCATGAACTCACTGTCAGAGACAAAAGAGATGTGGCATCAGTGATAATGCGGAAAAGCAGTATTGAACCGTTTCAAATATTTCAGTTGATATGCATTGTTTTTTTTTAATTTTGATAACACTATCAATAAGCCTAAAGGATTGAGGGCTTTTAAAAAACAGTCAGGGCTGGAGCAACAGAAGCCACCTCCTCACTCCTCACTCCTCACCTCCAAACGCATCGCTTCGATTCAGAAGGCTTTTTAAACAATGACTCACCACGGATGGAAACACTGAAAATCTTTTCACTCTCACTGCTGCCGCTGCTGATCTTCAGTTCATAAAGTCCAGAGTCTATGTTTCTGGTGTTTGTGATGGTCAGAGATCCAGTCTGATGATCCAGCTTCAGTCTGTCTCTGAATCTCTCGGTTCCTTCTTTATTACACTGAACGTCTGTGCAGATCTTACTCTGATCTCCATTGATTTGAGCAATGCGAGAGCCATTAAAATACCATCTAATTCTGTCTTGATTGTTTGTTTGAACACCAGTGTTTAGAGTGACTGAATCTCCCTCAACCACTGAAACTTCTACTGAATCCACACCAGACACTCCTGAAGAAGAAATAAAGAGTTCATTAAGAGCTAAACCACGTTATACAACAGGAAAGTGCTGTGAAATGTTTTTGTACAGAATAGATTATAAAAAAAATTGGGAAGAGAAATATTACTGGATTCATAGTGTAACATGCAAACAGACAGTAGAGGAACATCATTGATTTACACATTCACTCATCAGACAAGCATATCCAAGTCTCAGGATCTTATACAACTTGATAACATCATACAAACCTCATCCTAATTCATCTACAGTTCTGCTTATATACGTGTACTTTGCAGTGTTTATTTGAACAAAAAGTAATCTGAATAAAAATGTAAAGTTTTTTTTTTTTTGGTTCTGTCCTGAATAAGCCATTTCACATTACAGATGTTACATATTTGAACATTACAACAGGGACTGATTTTGAGCTCAATCTTTTAAAACTGAGCAAATATTTAAAAAGATAAAAAAAAAAACATTCACCGATGCTCAAGCGAGATGTCTGAATTGGATTATCTGGGTAAATCATCTTATTTTGTCTTGTAGTAAACATGCAAGTATATTATGTGGCTTTTGTGTGTTTCCTTCTTGTTTGATTGTTTGCTTTTAAAGCCATGCAGCTTCTGAGGCTATTTTCATGATGAGAAACGTTTATGGTAAAACCTATATCTGATGTTTATAATTTATTTTTGCTAAAAACTCTAAGACTATAGGCTATTTGGTTTAACTGTTAAAAACTTCTTCAAAAGTGTTAACTGAATAAAAAAAGGTTTCTCATAGGGTTGAAACCAGAACAATCTAATAAAACATGCTTCAATGATAAAAAAGTTTTGACAGAAAGAACATTTTGGTGGATCTTCTCCTAGTATTAAAAAAGTGGGCTATCCTGGAATGACCTATTCTGCAGTGCACTGGGGAAAAAAATCAAGTTGAGCTAACTTAAAATATGGCAACTTATCGCACTCAACTTAAGTAAACGCAACTAATTCCCTCCAGTTAAAATCAACTTAAATACTTCTGCTCATCTAATGAGTACCGGGTAATATTTTGAACTTAAAACTTCTTGTCAAGACAACTAAAAATACACTTCTTGGCGACATGACTTTGAATTTGTAATTATAAGAAATAATCTCTGTTGCATAATCTTTATGTAGTCCAATGCCAAAATCATAGCATTGCTTCTGCTGTAAAAATTGAACTATGTTTAGAGATGGAGATGGATGTTCCTCTTTTTTGATGGTTGATGGGTTACCATCCGTCAGTATATATGTGTCAGGGATATGTGATGGAAACATTTCTCTGATGTAGAGGAGTTTTTGTTGAAAGTTATTTGGGTGTTTTAGATTTTCTGTTTCTTGTTAAATCTAGAATTATTATTATTATTATTATTATTTTAATCTCGAAGCTGAATTTTTATTGAAGTATGTTTGTTCCAGTATGCTTAGATCCACTTTGAGATTTTATAAATGTGGTCTGATCCGTAGTCCAAAAGGTTGGATATGTCTTGGTTTTTGTTGCAAACTTGTAAGAGTTAAGAAAACAGGATGATAGCCCAGATTTCCTTTATTGGTCTTTAGCCTTACAGGGCTAATTTGAGGTGCCTGTTTTCTGGAGTTAATTTGCTTCTACATACAATCTTTGCGTTGATGAGCATCAGTGAATGTTTTAACCTTTTGTAATAGTTTGAGTCCCTCAAATAACACCAGTGTAACAAAAAAAAAAAGGTTTACAACAACAGCCAGTCACAATAATACTGTGACTGACTGTGCAGGATGTTATGATAAAATAAATGGGATCATATAATTATTAAAACATTACCCACAAAATATTTTTTATTTTGTATTTTATTAAAATTGTACTACTTTCCACCACTTTCAGATACAATGACATGTTTTTACAATATACTGATGTTTTAGTCTTGCTGTTTAAATCTCCCACATAAATTACGTTTTCATTTATATATTGTGCATTTTGCAGATGCTTTTATCCACAGCAACTAACAATTCAAGGTACATTTAGTCGATTAAAACACACAAAGCAAAATACAAATTATACTTTTTTTTTTTTTTTTTGTAGAATATAAAGCAATGATTATACAACAAATCACTTTAGGTTTCAGCGGAGGCTTCTGTTGTTTTACGTCGACCGGACGTGATACTCAAAACCGGTGCACAACGTTTTGCTACGGTTTCCGGGTTAAACGATGTTTCTTGGAAACGGTGTGCAACGGGGCTCGAGATACGTTTTCTCTTGTTTGATGGGTGTGTCAAAAAAGCCAACTCATTCAATAACATAACAAATAACGTTACAAACCACGAGTTGTAGCGACAATAAGAGACAACCCTAAATGTCTAATACTGGTCAAAATAAAACACACAATGCAAACTACACATGATAAATGCATTTCTATCAAACAGCCTATTTAGCATTAGAGT
Organism: Ancherythroculter nigrocauda; assembly: GCA_036281575.1. NCBI lineage: Eukaryota > Metazoa > Chordata > Actinopteri > Cypriniformes > Xenocyprididae > Ancherythroculter > Ancherythroculter nigrocauda. The sequence continues at coordinate 55,868,455 of VTFQ01000002.1, read as the reverse complement.
AGATACAAAACAACTGCATCAGCAAGAAGAGAGATAGGCATAACCTAAATATCTTACCATGATCGAGTAAACACCAGAGCAATGACAGGAAACAAAGGAGAAGCTTCAATTTCATTATTTCTCCGAATAAAATCAATGCAGATCTTGATACATGAGAAATTTTTATCTTTTTCCTCGTCTTTTTTTACAGTCTAAGGTCGACACCATGTGCAGGGAAATAACGGTATCTTTTTTTTTTTCGGCTGTCTAGGGTGATGACGCAGTGACGTTTCATCAACCTAATTTGCATAATAACATCCGGCTTCCGTGTGTGCAGAGCTGTGATATTTAATAACTTTAACTCACAGTGTGGTTTTGTTTGTCTAAAGATTTTAAGGCTGTTGAGCAGAACAGTTTAATGTAGTTAAGTAGTTAAGTATAGTTAGTTATATATATGCTATAGATGCTTTTAAATGCATAGAATAATTTGGTGTTTCATTATTTTGGTTATGGGCATTATTATCTTGGTGAATTTAAACATCAAGCTTTCATAGACACAAACGTGTAAGAGACTACTTTAGTTCAATTACAGACAAGTACAATTAAAAAAAACAAGACAAATATAAAGCATTGTGATGCAGTAGTTCAAAGTATGTAAAACAGAATAAAAAGTGCAGTTACATGCATTTCAAAAGCTTTAAAATTTGTATTGTTTTTATAAGCTTTTCTTTATGATAACATCATGCTAACAGCATAGCCTCGTATTATAATAGCGTGATGTTTTAATATTTCAAATTTGTCTCTAATTGTTCAGACACAAGAAAAAGCACTTTGAACGGCAAAAAAAAAAAAAAAAAAAAAAAAAAAATTGAACTTGATGAAAATGTTATAGGCCTACCTATTATTTAATGGGCCTCTCTTCATAACAGGATGAGTGAAATGGATGACTCTTCAAAAAAGTTGTTTATGGTTGCCTAGAAACAGTCATAAACAACATATAGTAAGTGTTAACACATAAAAAGTGTTTCCAGTTGCTACCCTCTGTTTTAGCAGGCTATACTGTCATCTAGTGGTAGAACGTTTTCTTTTTAGACAGCTATGTGTGGATTGTGCAAATGAATCAAATAGAATCGATTCAGAAACGAGTCAATTATTGCCCTCGTGTCACCGGATTTTGCTCACACAAGTTAAAAGGCATTTGGTTATGGATAGTAAAACATATCTACAACATTTAACAAGTTCATGGATAATTGTGAGTGCATTTATTAATCATTATGATACTAACATCATCTGGACTGGTCACACTTGCATATTTTTGGGTAACACTTTATTTTACAGTGCCATAGTTAAACGTTACTACATGTAGCCTGCTTACTATAGCCTAGTAATAACAGTAAATGATGCATAATTACAAGTAACTAACCCTAACCCCACTCTGTACATGTAGTTAATTAATAGTAGGCTAGACTATTCATTATTTATTTGAGTAATTACAATCTAACTATGACACTAAGATACAGTGTAACCCATTTTTATCCTAATTTGTCCTTGATTGCTTCTATTGCTCTCCTCGATGCTTTGGCTAAAAGCGCCTGCTAAATGATTCAATGTAAATGTAGATTAAATAAGTTTAGCTATTAGTGTAGTTAAACAACAATGCATGATATGAATCCAGTTTGACCTCTGGACTGTGACTCTTCTTTGACTGCTTTTAGTTTTGATGGATTGATTCAGTACTTTATTGTAAAGCAGGTTTTTCTAGAGAGGAAGTCAGACTGAGGTTCATAACAGCAGGACAGGAAGAAGCTCTTGCTCTGCAAGAGTCACACCTTAGTAAACCTGGCAGTGTGAGATGGCAGACAGTTTTAACCTTTCTGTTTTGTTTTGTTCCATAAAAACAATAATTGATATACATAGAGCTTAACTGAATTATAAAACAGTTTAAAAATCAATAAGAATAAAAAAATAATTATTAAAACAGATAAAGTCTTAATAAGTACCAAAAGATTATTTTGAATAATAGGCTATATGACATGTGTTCAGGTTGTGTGAATTAGGAGGGTAAAACTCATCGTGGGAGGATTCACACCAGCTCGAGTGTTTTCAGCAGATAGTCTTTTGACTCAACCACTGAAGAAAATGTTTCTCATGTTTGTTTTGTTCTGTTTGTGCTGGTGGAGACTGATTGGTAAGTTATAAAAACACTTTTATGACTTCAGGCTTTGTAAACCAACAGTAGTCTTAATCTGTTGTTCATGTTCTCCAGGTGTGTTTGGTGATTCAGTGTCAGTGATGGAGGGAGATTCTGTCACTTTATACACTGATCTTACTGAAATACATGAAGATGAAGACATACTGTGGAGATTTGGAGCTGAAAAGTCTCTCATTGCAAAAATCAGCATTGAGAAGCAAATCTTCTCCACATATGATGATGTTCCTGATGGGAGATTCAGAGACAGACTGAAGCTGGACAATCAAACTGGATCTCTGACCATCACAAACATCACAACTGAACATGCTGGAGATTATAAACTAGAGTTAAATGGAGCGAAACTGACATCAAAAACATTCAGTGTTTCTGTCTATGGTGAGTGGAGATCATTTGTCTCGTCCTTCATGTATTTAGGTTAAGCTCAATCCAAAGCATTCATTGTGTTGATCAACACAAAAACTAATTTAGACTCCCTCATCCCATGGCGAGGCACTTATAATGGACATGAATTAGGCCAATATTTGGAAAATTTAAAAGAAAACTTCAGCATTTTACAGTCATTTTACAGTTTATGGTGTATTGTCATGAAAAATTATAAAATTAGATATAACTTTACACAGAAAAGGTTAGTAGTTGATTTTTCAAACTAAAATCATGTTAACATATTGTGGCTGGACTGTGGAAAAAGTGAGTATTTTAACATTTACAGATCGGCCGCATTCAGTGGAAACTTGTTTCGGCAATTTAATAAAAAAAATAAAAAAGGTAATTTCCACGTATTATCAATACACTACACCCAAAATAAGATTGATGTTTATATTTATCCAAATTTCTGTTAATTCTCTCATGTTTTCCAGCTCCTCTGCCCACTCCTGACATCACCAGAAACTGTTCATCATCATCATCATCATCATCATGTTCATTGGTGTGTTCAGCTGTGAATGTGAGTCATGTGACTCTCTCCTGGTACAAAGGAAACAGTTTATTGTCCAGCATCAGTGTGTCTGATCTCAGCATCAGTCTCTCTCTACCTCTGGAGGTGGAATATCAGGATAAAAACACCTACAGCTGTGTGCTGAACAATCCCATCAGCAACCAGACTCAACATCTGGACATCACTCACCTCTGTCACACATGTGCAGGTATGTTGGTGTTGATATTGATTAATTAATCTGATCTATAAAGTTATAGTGCTGTTGTTTTAATGCATGTGTGCAACTCTTTTCGCCAAACCAACAAAAATGCATAAACTTTGTAGTATAGGACAGATAAAACAAGCCCTTCTAAGTTTAGACACAAGGAAAGCAAGTGACCCTGGTGATATTTATGATACTTGGCACCAGTTATAACACATTTGATAACACAACACCTCCTATCAAGCAGATGCTTTACCAGCAGCATAAAGAATCTAACACCGTTTCACACCAGATGCGAGCGGCGCATGCAAATATAACCTATAATAATTGATGCTGTCTACTCTGATTGTGGCAAGACACAACAAATTCCCAACATTAAACTGATGCCACGTTCAGTTTCTGATGTACTCTAAGCGCTTGTGCTACTTCCCTGATAAGACCCGGTTTGAATACTTCCGATGACACAGTACTGTACATCTACTGTACTGTTGATGTCGTGCACAGACAGACAGTAACCTAATGATAACCTCTTTAATGATCTTCCCAATAAATACCATTGTATTCGAAGAACAGAGTTTGAATTAAATTAAACATATGCACGTTTTACTTTTAAAATGTTTTGTCAGGGACGCACTGAGTTAGACAATAATTTACAATGCAAAAATAAGGCCTATCTGTTTCCATTAAAAATATATAAACATCCTAAAATATATGTTTACCTTTCAGGCAAAATTGCAGGTATTTGATTTGGTTTGAAAAGTAGGTTACTATTTGACCAGCGGGAGAAAAAAAAAAATAGAATAACTATATATATATATATATATATATATGGTTTCACAGACAGGGCTTAGATTAAGCCTGGATTAGGCCTTAGTTCAATTAGGACATTAGCCTTTATAAATGTGCCTTTAGAAAAAGCATTACTGTTGCATCTTGAGAGAAAAAAAGGCACTGACTTTATTTAAGGTATATCAGTGTAAGTTCAGCAAAAACAGCTCAAACATGCAGTTTAGTCTGGAACTTGAAAGTGATCAAGCTCAAAATGTTTTAGATCCTGTTTGCACCTGTATTTAGCATGATCCACTGATCAGATCGACCAAAACACATCTTAATATGAGGTATAAACAGGGCTTTAGGAAGCAAAATAATCTGACATCAATCAAAGGAAGGACAAAACGTTATGCTAGTTCTACAATTCCTTTTGGTGTTAAGATTGTTTAATGAAAATAAGGTTTTTTGTTTTTGTATTGTACTCCTGAGTATTGAACCCTAACCCTAATGTTTTATCATGTTTTATTTATATATATATATATATATATATATATATATATATCAGTCACATTAATGCTTCATTTCCTCCATTACAGGTCAAGGTGTACCTTTGTACATAGTGCTGATCTCTGCTGCTGCTGCTGGATCTCTGGTGATTGTAGTCGTGATCTGCTGCATCTGTAGGAGATGTAGAAAAACAGGTCAGGAGAGCAATTAATTCATCTGTATAAATATCTATATTTTTTTAGGACAGAAATTTCAATATCATATTGAAACTGTTGTTTTAACACATTATTGTTAATGCAGTCGAGACACAGGAGGAAGACAGGACTGATTCATCAATGTGTAAACCAACAACACAACAAAAGGTAACAAGTTGCAAGACGTTTTTGCAGTCAGTTAGTGTGAGTGTTTGAAGTTTGCAGCATCAGACGGTCTGTGAACAGATGTTTGTGGTTTATCGACTCAACCGTCATTATTACCTTCAGTAGAGAGCAGATCAAAAAAATTAAGGCCACTATTTGCTCCTCAATGTAAGTTTTTCCATTGTACAGGGCTATTTTGATTTTTCAGACCTCAAAAAAATAAAAGTGCAAATCAAAATATTAGTACATAGAATATTTATTATTCTATATTATTCAAAATGATCGTTGATTTGTTTAAAATCACATGTAATCTGGTTTGTTATTATATAATCACCCATACAAAATCAGCTTTTATACCATCAGATTTTCTCTGGACAGAAAGTAGGACACCCATGTTACCCATGTTAGTTGTGCTGAAGTCTGTCCTCGTCTCTGCGGTTCATGATTATCTAAGCTGAAATGCAGCTTTAACGGCCGTTGGTTGCTTTGCAGACGTGCTGCAACAAGTGTCTCTGCTGTTGCTTTAGTGTGAAAGACAGTCATTCTCTGCTAAACTTAATCTGTTTGATGACTGAACTGTTTAAAAGGTCATGATTGATATTTCCTCTTGCTGATCCATGTTATCATCTGTTTTGTAGGGAGACCGGGGATGGTTGTAACATTTTTGACTTTTCTGTCTGTATCTTGGAGTTCTTTTAAGCCTGTGCGTTCAAAATGTGATTGAAACTAGTTAAGTGTCAGATATTAAATGACATAGCTGTTATCTTTGCAGCACAAACAGAAAATGTGTGGTTTAGTTTCAAACACAAGAAGTGAAATGTTATAATTCACCCCATAGTCCGGGTTAGTTGTAACAGACCCTCGGGTGAGATGTAACATGGCAATCCACTGGCAAAAAAGTCTTGTAGTCATGAAATAGCTCAACTTACAGCTAACATCCAAAACAAAACAGAAACCTAAGTTTTATTAATTTCCTTTTGCACCAGCAGGTTTCTGATTGAGTTTGTGTTTCCTTTCAGAAATCAAAGACGGAGTCTGTGTATGAAAATATATGAAAATACTGTATCTTTCTACTGGAACTGATGTTAGAGCTCATACAGGTGCAGAACACACCAAGCCGATGCCGAAAAAACTAGTGGCGACGAAAGCAGACTGTGGGGTTGGTTCACGTCAGCAGCATCTGCATGGGTCAAAGTTGGCCTGACACACCAAACCAGCGCTCGACACCCGACGGCCAAGTAGCACATCCGTTCTGCGCCTGCGTAAGATGAAATGCTTTTCCAAACCAGCAGGTGGCAGTAGCTGAACAGCCAATCAGAATGATCAGATGGCCCGACGGACCAACAAGCTCCAACGCCGATTCAACATGTCGAATCGGCCCTGAAAAAAGCCAAACAGGACTAACTTCAGCCGATGGTGCGGAACACACTGAGAAAACTTAGTCGGCCGACGAACAAAAAGACCGTCGGTTTGGTGTGTTCCAGGCTTCACATGTACACTGTGTTCCAAATTATTATGCAAGTGACATATCAGTAGATTTCAGTAGAATAAACATTTAGATTTTAGTTTTTCTAAGAAAATGTATGTTTGTTTATTTATCCATGTCTTTTTAGATAACAGGTATCAATCTCAGACAAAATAATTTGCCAGATCTATGGAAACCCTACTTAGAGGTTGTTCCACACAGTTCTCATGCAATATGGGGAGGAAGAAAGATCTTTCTGAAGATGAAAAGCATGAAATGGTGCAATGTTGTGCAAAAGGCATGAAAACAACTAATATTGTGTGAAACTGAATGGAGATTATCGAATTATCATAAGATTTGTGAGTGATTTAGAGCACAGCAGAACTCGGTCAGATAAAGACTTATTAATTAAAGTTCCTGTCAAAAAAATTAATTGTATTAAAAAAGGAACTATAAAAAGCCAGTGTTGAGCAGCAAACAGGTATTTGAAGCTGCTGGTGTCTCTGGAGTCTCAAGAAGCTCTCCATGCAGGCTGGCAGTTGTTCGTAAAGATGCATTTTAGACACCACTAACCAAACCTCACAAAGAGAAACATTACAAACAACAGTAGACCTGGCAAATTATTTTGTCTGAGATTGATACCAGTTATCTAAAAAGACATGGATAAATAAACAAACATACATTTTCTTAGAAAAATCTGAATGTTTATTCTACTGAAATCTTACTGATATGTCACTTGCATAATAATTTGGAACGCGGTGTATCTCTATTTTGGTCTCTGTTCTGTTTGTTTTTCATTAGTCACATGTTCTCCTTTGTTTCCCACCATTTCATTGTATTCCAGGTTACTCATTTGATTGGTGTCCTCAGTTCAGCTGCGTCTTGTTAATTAGTCTCGTTTAGTCCTTTGTTTGCCTTGTTCCCTGTTTCCCTCTCATTTGTATGTGGTGTGATATTTTCTCCTGAGATTCTTCTGGTTCCTTGATTCATTTATTTAAGTCTACTTTCAAGTACTTCTTCTCGTCGTGAGTGTTACACACCATGGCTTACAACAACAGGACATTGCCTCACATTTTTGGTTTTATTCACATTAATTCTATGACAGGATGTCTATATTTGTTTTTGCTCATATGCACATAGTTGTTATTGTATTGTTTGAAATGTTGTTTCTCTGCATTAGTTTAATTTAGTGGTGCTTAAAGCATGCAGAAACTCAACTAAAATGTGTTTATTTTATCTTATCATATGGAAGTTTATCTAATTTTAATTATTAAACATTTATCCTGCTCTTCTGTGCTCCATTGTCTATAAATTACTGTTCTTGTTTGTTTGTTTGTTTGTCTTTGGTTTACAATATTACACACACACATGCACACACGCACACACACACACACACACACACACAAAATGATGGATATTTTGGTGTTTAACAAGCACATAATCACTTTGATGTCTCTCCGTATAATTAATATATATAATGTATAATTAATTGCGCTCTTTTTACTCTATAGGACAGGGGTGCCCAATCCTGTTCCTGGAGATCTACCTACCTGCAAAGTTCAGCTCTAGCCCTGCTCAACACACCTGTCTGTAATTATTAAGTGCTCCTGAAGATCTTAATTAACTGATTCAGGTGTGTTTTATCAGGGTTGGAGCTAAACTTTGCAGGTAGGTAGATCTCCACGAACAGGATTGGGCACCCCTGCTATAGGATGTGCTATAAGATGCCTGTTCAATACTGTTAAGCATCAATAATATCAGCTGTACACATAAAGCTGTAGTCATTCTGTCCTGCTCGTGTAGTTTCTACAGTGATAGTAAATCAGAGCAGTTGCAGCAGAACAACAACATAATCCTGCTATTGGACCTGAAGACAGACCTGAGTCTATCAATATCATCATTACAAGTGAACGGCTGATAAAGGGCTTTACTGATATTTGCACCATACTTCATCACTTTTATGATACTTATTTACTTGATAATTGGTGCCATGTGGTGTTTCTAAAGCATTATAATCGTATCCCTCAGGGCGATTACAGGATCATTTGAAAGCATCTTAGACAAAAGGAAGGGAGGTATTCTTCTCCACTGTACATTGTGAGTTGTTACGTGAATATATAACAATGAATGATAATAAATGTACATATTGGCAGTCCTTCCGCTGGACAGGTCAAAATCATAGTGCGCTCAAGCTAATTTAACTGTTCAAAGAAACTAAGCTTGTGTCGTGGCCGCTTTTATGTCACGAGTGCATTATTTTTTCTAATGTTATTTCTGAAAAGATGAGCCTGTACGCACAACATAGTTTGAGATCAGGAACTAAATGCCAATGAACAACAAATAAATGAAAGTCATGCTAATCTATGTCTGGAAAGCTCTGGTCCAAACATATATTCTGCTTTATCAATGCAGAAATGTTTTCTGTAAACACCTGCAATTACTGAAAAAGAAGTAACTCAAAAGTCAAGGGTCAAGAGCCCAACTAAAGCAACACTGATCTCCATTATGGTGACCTCAAACATCTAAAACTCTGTTTATCTCAATAAAAAATGTAATTATCTTCAAACTGGTGTTGTTGAGATGCAAAACAATCAGGCAGACGAGTTTAAGGGTAGTAGAAAAGTTTTATTGAGGATTACAGACAGGTGGAAAAAACATCTGCATCTTTCTTCCCTCATCTGTTTTTGCTTATTCACTACTCCTATTAAAAAGTTTTTAATGCTCAAAAAGTGTTAACAGAGTGATAGACACAGAGACATGCATGAAGATGTGCAGAATATACCATAAACTAAAAGAAATACCATACAGTTATTTGTAACATTATACTCAATTAAGGTAAATGATGAGAGACAGTGACAATATTCTCGTTCATATCAGAGAAAAGTACATTTGCTTTTAACTTAAGGTGAACTTATGCTGTTCTTTGCTGTTCTTTTGTTCTTCAAAATTTAGCCTACATTATTAGGCCTATATATGCCTTCATCATAATTTACAGGCCAGCCATGGTCACATCTCAACACTATATCACGACTGTCCCGGACCCCTCTGTATTTACAGTGTGGGGGTCTCTCCCCACTTTGTAATTTGCAGGTGATCACAGGAAAAGGCTGGTTGCTCTTAAACAGGTCCCTGTGGAGTTCCTGCTTCGCCACAAACTGCTCTAATATGATCTGAATTTGCTTGTATGAAGGTGTTGATTTCTTTGCAGCCATTTACAGTTTCACTGTGAATAAATTCTTTATTTTCATGGATTACACTGTCACAGTCACAGTCATACTAGGACCGTAATGCTGATTGAGGAATTTTATATAGCGGGGCTTTATATAGTCTGGTTGTCCGTGAGTGAAGGATGAAACACTCAAGATCAGCAGCAGAATCACAGCAGACTGATGAATCTCCATGACCTGTGAACAAGACATACATTAAAACACCTTTACTGACATTTGACTGACTAAAGCAGTTTAGATGTGACTAATTAAGAAAATACTGATGAGACCCTTCCTTTATTTCTTTATTTCCTTTATTTCATATTTATACACAAGATCAAGCAGAATCATCCATGATGTCCAGGCCATCCAATCATAGTACTCAGAGGTCAAACCTTACCATATATAGTATATTAAACGGTTAGTTCACCCAAAAATGAAAATTCTGTCATTTATTACTCACCCTCATGCTGTTTCACACCCGTAAGACCTTCATTAATCTTTGGAACACAAATTAAGATATTTTAGTTGAAATCCGATGGCTCTGTGAGGCCTTCATAGGGAGCAATGACATTTCCTCTCTCAAGATCCATAAATGTACTAAAAACATATTTAAATCAGTTCATGTGAGTACAGTGGTTCAGTATTAATATTATAAACCGATGAGAATATTTTTGGTGTGCCAAAAAAAACTAAATAACGACTTATTTAGTGATGGCCGATTTCAAAACACTGCTTCAGGAAGCATATAATAACAAGAGAGGTGAGATGTGTGTGTCTTGAGTTTCCGTTTGTGTATACGTGTGTCCAAGGCCTAGTTCTTGTTTTGTCTAGGTGTGTCCATAATGTGCACATAACATAACGAAAAAAAGTTACACAATAACAGTCAGAAGTATAGCCCAAGAAATAAGAAAATATTAACACTTAGTATCAGAACACTGGCTTTAAAATGTCCTCAGGCTCTAAATTCTTGAGCACTTGCACATCAACATGTGAAGTTTGCAGTGAGCAGCCAATAGTGTGACGTGAAGAGTTTAAGAGTGATACTTCTCTGCTGAAGATGAAGAAACAGAAGAAATAATTTAAACACATTTAATCAACAACAGGCAACACTATTGCTGCAGTGAAAGCTTCAGAGAACTGCTGGAAGAAAATAACAAAATGTGTCATTACTTTGGAAGAAAAATAATGACAAATGTGTTTGAAACAAAAAAGCTTGTTGAATTGCAAAAAAAAAAAAAAAAAAAATACTGAAAAACTGTAAAAAAAAAAAAGTATTGCATTAACCGTGCTTGCATTTTAATGCATTGTATTTTTAGGCCGTGCATCTTAATAGTCTGAATTCAACATGGTCGTATATTTAAGCTGTGAATATTTCAAGTCAAAACATTTCACACACATTTTCATTGTTAAAAATTCAATAATCCATATTTACCTTTCAGATTTCACTTCCAAATTATTAATTCTGTTTAAAAATACAACCTATAATATTCAACAAGCAATTTTCGCTCTTTTATTTAGCTTTGCAAATTCATTTTCACAAATTTAGTGGTTCAAATCTGACAGAAAATTCAACAAATTGTGTTTGTAAAACGCATTTGTTATGGCAAAGTAAGCAGATTGCTTCATGCTGCATTGGCAAAGAAGTTATTGTTCCTACCAAAAAAAATGTTCTAATTACTTTTTTGATGATAGACGTTTCTGATATATATGCATATTTTACAGTTGTGAAAATTCACTAAAGAGTAAGACTCCCTTTATCAATTTTTTATTTTATTTTTTATATTTTGAGTTTGCTCAAACTAAACTCAAACCTGGATAACCACTTAAATCTGCTTTGTGAAACAGGCCTCAGGAGATACTTCTGCATAAATAATGTTAAACTGTTGTCTTGTATAGACCATAGAAGGGAAAATGCTTAATGATATACTCCTAAAGGAATGACTAAACGTTATTAGCAGCAATAAAGCGTTATTCATAATGTGCTGCAGAAAGGCTGCTTTTGTGTTGGTTGGGAGTTTTCTCCATTAGGGAAAACTGGACACACTGGAGTCAAAGAATAGACTTAAACTTTGGTATATTTATGGCAAATACTAAGATAATAATAAGTAATATTTTACAAAAGGTAGCCTATTTGAACTGCATTTACATGGTTTACCCTACATCCTTGTTTATATTCAGTTTGGTCATCTTACAACACAATAAGAGACATGTTTAATGCTAGTATAGAGAATTTTATTGAGGACCTTAGCACAGGTGGCACAACATTCACTTTATTCTTCTGTCTTCATCTTTTTTCCCTTGTCTGTTTTTGTATATTCAAAAACAAAGTGAAACAATATAGTGAAATAAATTGAAGCTATGTGATGCTACATTCAGCCAGCTGTCTTTGCAGGACCATAATGCACTGGGACACCTCCTTCACATGTCAAAGTGATTTGTGTTACTTTTGGGTTTACATCATCCTTATATTTACAACTGTTCCACTCCTTTTTGTCAAAAGTACAATCAATCACATAAAAATAAGTGTTACTCTTATAAGTCTTCCCATCCCCTTTTCCTGATATACAAACTTCTTTAATTTGCGCTTCAGCTGCTATAATGAAGGTGTTTGTTTGTTTGCAGGGTTCGTATCTGTTTATTCGTCTATTTTCGATCACAGCAGTACAATCCTTTGCACGCATGCCTGGAGCCACATGTTTTCTTTTGAAAGCCTCATAATTTTGACTGTAAGTGGGCAATGACGTACATATAACCAGCAGCAGAATCACGGTAGACTGATGGATCTTCATGACCTGGTGAACATTACATACATCAAAACATTGATAGCTGATATCGTCAATCATCGTCTGATAGCTGGCCTAATTAAGCAGTTTGTGAGCAATCAGTCACACGAATATGAAGGGAACATATTAGAGATGACCTACCTCAGTGTTCAAGCTCAGTCTTCTTTTGTCTGTAGACTGTGAAACATTTAAATGCAAGGTAAATCACAAACCTCAAAAAAGTGTTGCTTTTTATACCATATTATGCAGTGCTTTGAAGATTATTGATAGACCACCTTTTTAAAAAAAATTTTTCATTTACAAGAAAAAAACTAAAACCCAGTAAAGTACATGTTACAAAAATATAAAATGAGCTTTATGAACTGAAACTCACAGGTTGCAGTCTAGTCTGGGATAGTAAACCCGTGGCCTGTATTATGATGCACCTTCACAAAGTCCAAGCGAATGCACACTGTAAAAGTAAAAAATGAAAAGCATGTAAACTTTACATATTATGACAAATTTGTTGATTTTACTTAGACTGTGTTATATGAACTTTCAAGTGGGTGAAATAGTTAAAATAGAAATATATATATAAAAAAGAAGTTTTAGTTGTGCCCGCGAGATTAGGAAAGTTTTGGTAAACCACTTATAAACTACATTCTCACAGTGTGTGCTATTGCTTTTTGAGGAAAAGAAAAAACAGATATTTTTCGTTTTAAAAAGGGTGATTTTAACGCAATAGAGTGCCTCAGGGATGACTCATTTTTGTAGGCAAAATCCAGAAGCGAGTTAGCATTTTAGGACTTCCGGTTCCAACGCCGTCAAGTCTATGGGTTTTTTGAATGGGTTTTTGCTAAATCGCCTGAAATAAGGTCTGTGGTTAACAAAGCCTCTAAATACTTTCACGTTTTGATCTCTGACATAAAACACACCAGTTATAACCCACTTGTGATTTTTTTAAACTTTTACTGTGTCTTAAAATCAGCGGTTGCCAACAAATTGCTAAAAGGGACTACTTCCTATGGCGGGGACTTTAGACGTCATCATTAAAAACGGGACATTTGGACAGCATTTCTCATGAAAAAGTGGATAAGTATTCATAACAGCGCAGATCATAATCAGCAAGCATGTTTGTAAATAAAGTTGTTTTCTAAATAAAGTTTGAGGAAGCTTGGTGGTGGTGACGTTGATCCGCGACCATGGTGTGCTGTAGTCCGTTTATAGCCTACTGTTAGCCTTTTATATCTGACGACTTTATTTAGGCTTCAAAATGTATAAATGTTGTGTTAACTTGTAAAGATTATCTTGATAGACAAAACTTGTAAGTGTCATAACCCTTTGTTAAACACAGAGCTTATTTTCTGCGATTTTCCAAAAGTCTATGGGAAAAATGCATAGGCTTTCAACCGAGGGAACCCGTGCCGCTAACTTCTGGGTAGGCCTACAAAAACACGTCATCCCTGGGGCACTCTATACCTGCCAAATAGTGAGCCATTTATAACTCACATGTTATAAATGCTTAATAAATGTATTTCTTCACACTTAACTCAAAACCAGATTCCTGGTTTATTTCATGATGCAGCAAAAAATGACTATTATAATTAGACTGAAGGGTGTCGTATTTGTGGTTTTCATATTAATATCTCATGACTGCCACCTTTCTTACTATATTGCTTACCAGAAGTATCTGCCTTACCCACGATACTAATATTTTGATGAGCAGGGCGGGCGAGAGCCGTGAGGGAGTGATGCGAGGCAGCTGACCAGCTGACCAGCAATACCCAATTATTGAATGCTCAATCAGTACAGTTATTGATAAACAATCTCTTGTCTGCTTAAAAAGAACAGCAGTGTACAGCAATTATTGAAATATATATGAGAGATACTTACAGTCTATAGTTTGTGGAAAGATCCTTCAGTCCTGTCACAAAAAAACAAAACAAAATCTGTTAACTCATTTTACTTTTGTTTTCATCTGCATTACTGTCTTCAGCTAATTTGATTTATTCTACTCTTTCTATTCAAAAATGTATGTTGCTTTCATGTTTATTTTGTTATACATGTTAACTGCCACTATTTTTCTATTTAAAAATCTGAAGAATCCCCATGTGTGAGTGTGTCCTTCCATCTGTTACACAATTTACACTAAGAGCTGTAAATGCTATTTACTCTAAGTGACCAATAGCACATTTTCCTAGCGACATGCTACTAGGTGAAAATAGAGATAGATTCTATTTACACCATGCACTGTAAAAAATGAATCATGGGTCTTGTAATTTTCATTAAAAAAAAATAACGTGATAATTAAATATAATGGGTACATTTCATTATTGAAATTGTGGTTTTGTGTTTGATAGAATATATTAAGAAGATTTCACTAATAAAACCAAGAGATACGTTTTCCTCTTTTATTTAAGAAAATGTGTGCAATTTTTAGGCTTAATTTGAGTAAAATAAACTAATAAAATTAAGAAAAATTTCACCGATTTATTTTAAGAGAATTGGTTCAATTATGCGGTTAGAGACACCATTTGAAAGTGAACGGCAGTGATCAGAAGACATTTTTGGCGGAGGGGTCGAACGTCAATCACATAAGAGGTAAGCTTATAACTATGCTTCTCATTATTTCTTAAAGTACTTTCATAGACCAGTTATGTTCACTCTTGTTCAGTAGCATCGCTGAGGTCGCATATTTTAGTTGTGTCATGCCGATGCCTATAAGGCAAAATAGATGAGATGAGTTGTCTTAAATCAACGAAAACAAATTATATGACTTGCGAAACTGTGAACGATTGTCTTATCTCCAATGTGTACAACACCACCACATGCTTGTGCTGTGGCTAGAATATTGATTGCTAAAATAAATCGTCGTCAATGTGCTAACGTTATATTCTCCATAGGCCATCGGTAAGCTTGATATTGGGAAGATTAATAGATGTAACTTTTTAAAACTTCAAATTACGTCTTTCGAAATATAATAATGTATGACAATTTAAAAATAATCTTCTAGAAAAGAGTAATAATAATTAAAAAAAATATAATAATACAGATGGCACGATGTAATATTGCGTTCATACTCGAAGCCAGATGGCGCCCTCTCTTGCAGTATTCTGTACGCGATGTCCCAACTCGTTCATAGAAGTAGACTCTGCCGCAAATATCCTCGACCTCGTGCAACTTAAACAATCTTTTTTTTTTTCAATTAAATTATATAAAGCTAAAGATTTTTTATCTGGGTGAAAAAGAGGATGAATTCATCCAAGAGTACAATGCAAGTGACTACAATTATTCTATATATTTATGGTGTTTTGAGAAATGTATTTGTACATTGTTTTTATTTAAAAAAAAAAAAAAAAATAGAAATGCAACTTAAACAATCTTTTTTTTCAATTAAATTATATAAAGCTAATGTGAAAATATTTAACACAAAATAGATTTTTTGTCAGCCACTATATGAAAAAAGGTAACACTTTATTTTGATGGTCCACTTTAGACATTCTACTGACTATAAGTAACTGCAACTACATGTTAACTAATCTATTAACCCTAACCTAGCAGTCTACTAATACTCTGAGTTAGTTGACATGTAGTTACTTACAGGTAGTAGAATGTCTATAGTGGACCATCAAAATTTAACCCTCCCCCTACAATAGTGTCACTAAATGTAATTTAAATTTATTTTTTTCTTCCTGAATACACCCTCTGACATTGCTGAAACTGTACTTATGTTATTGTGACAGTCTTTGTGGTCCACTGAAACACAATATTTGTATGTGTCAGTGATTACAAAGAAAATAAACTATAATGGTTTGCTTGTAGTTGTCTTTTTAAGCTGTTATAAGATTTTTTATTTTTTGAAAGTGTTTGTTTTACAACGTACACAAATTAACTTTATAATTATGGACAGACTTATAATGAGATGGACAAGATAAGAATACTTATTTAATGTTTATTTTACAGTGTGACAATGGAGATATCCTGCAGCACATAATGAAAATTGCCATCTGCAAGAGGAATTATCAGGAGGATTTCAGCATCATCTTGGAGGGGGTGCAAGTCATGGCTGGCTTGGAAAATCTGGCAAGAGCCTGTGCTGTTCTTCTTGGACTCACATATGCACTTAACCTCACCTACCCGAAAGAACTTAGGCACACTTTTGAGGCCTTTCAGAAGCTCTTCTTGGAACTGGATGTTTGCAAGTTTTCACCAAAAATACTAACACTTAAAAACAAACTCATGACTTAGATTGAGACAATGCATTATTACCAAGTTCTGGTGAAAAGTAAACTGCATTGATTGATGAACGTTTAATATTGTTCTACATACAAGCTTTCAGAAAGTACAAATGTTTTACAAAGTCTTGCTACAAGTTATTCTCAAGTTTTAGGCCATAATGTGACTTTTCTAACAGAAAAATGTTGCATACAAATTTGTATGCACAAGTTGTTTTACAAAATGATCTTTCTCATGGAAAATGTTGGCATTTTTTAATTTTATTTTCATATCTTAAAACTGCTGACTTACATTTTATACAGATTTGTTTTATTTGTGCAAAAAAAAAGAAAGATTAAAAGCATGTTTGATAACAAAAAGTGCATTATGTATTCATTATTATCTTAACCTGAAAAAAGCAGTAAATATTATAATTAAGTAAATTTCATTCATACAAATGAGTAAATTTTGCTTGATTTATTTGTGAGACAACTTAAATTAAAAAAGCACATTCCACTAATAATATTAAATTCATCATGTGCCATAGGCTAAATAATTTAGGAATTTTTACTTAATTTATTTGGGTAAATTTCACTAAAAAAAACAACCTTAAAATCTACTCAAATATAATACGTGTAATATTGTTACCATAATTTTTTTAAGCAGATAGCATGTAATATTTTTTACAGTGTGTAAAAGTATCAGTTCTTTGCAATAAGAAGTAAATAATAAATAGATGCTATCTATACTTTATATTGGCAGATACTATTTGCACCTCATTTTTTTTGTACATAAACAGGATGCAATAATATCATAGTGTAAATGATTAATTTATTAAAATGATGTTAATGAGTAATAAGTCATTTATAAATGCATTATAAGTCATTAATAAGCAGTTATAACTGCATGAATAAAAAGGCCGACTTTAACGCAATACCTGCCAAATAGTGAGCCGTTTTTAACTCACATGTTTTAAATGCTTAATAAATGTATTTCTTCACACTTAACTCAAAACCAGATTCCTGGTTTATTTCATGATGCAACAAAATTTGACTATTATAATTAGAATAAAGGGTGTCGTATTTGTGGTTTACTTATTAATATCTCATGACTGCCACCTTTCTTACTATATTGCTTACCAGAAGTATCTGCCTTTCCTACGATACTAACATTGTGACGAGCAGGGCGGGCGAGAGCCGTGAGGGAGTGGCACGAGGCAGCTGACCCTTCCCTCATCACAACAGTTAAAATGATATACTGAGAGCAGGACCGTTCACCAACATCACATGAGTCAAGACAACACTATTTATAATGATTTAGAATGTTCACTCAATACAGTTATTGATAATCAACCTCTTGTCTGCTTAAAAAGAACAGCAGTGTACAGCAATTATTGAAATACATATGAGAGATACTTACAGTCTATAGTTTGTGGAAAGATCCTTCAGTCCTGTCACAAAAAAAAATGCTGTTCAGCTAAGTTTAGGTATCACCTTTAACTCAGGTTTTGATCCTCTGGCTTTTAATACTCAGGCATGAGCAAATAAAAGTGTGATGTTTGCAGTGAACAGCCAATCACTGAAGAACACGAGATTAGATAAGAGATTATTAAAGACTTTAAATATTTTCACAAGAAGGCAAACATTTGTAAAAGCAAAACCGAAAATGTTTCAGTTTTTTGAAGGTCAAATTTAAAATGTCACTAAACAAGGTTACATATTTTATAAGCTTAATTAAAAGCTTAATATAAAATAATATTATTATCAAAATATTATTTCTTGCATATGATTCATTATTCATTATTTAGTGATCATTATAATCAAATCTTTTTGTTTAGTAACAGTAAAATAAGTATGGGTTTTATATATGGGTTCCATATATTCAGATCCAGTATGCTTAGTAGTGTACATGCCAACAGAAGGATATTTGTTGTTCCTTTAACCTTTCTAAATTTTAATTTTGTGGGCACTTTAAATCACTTATAACAAAGAAATGCAGAAGGCTTTATTTCTTTTAATACAGACTTTCACAAGCAAGTCTGTATTAAAAGAAATAAAGCCTTCTGCATTTCTTTGTTATAAGTGATTTAAAGTGCCCACAAAATTAAAATTTAGAAAGGTTAAAGGAAAAGTAGAATTTACAGTCAAAGATTGTTGTTTAATGTGTTTTTAGCTGATGAAGACAAAATAAAAGTTCTTTGCAGCTGACTATATCATAACTGATTACCATATTATAGCTAGATCTCATGTCTATCAAAAAAAATAAACTTAATAATATACACTATATTGCCAAAAGATTTGGGATGCCTGCCTTATTGTGCACATGAACTTTACAGTTTTTTACAGACGCTAGGACACATTTCTCAATACATAGGTCACTTTTGCAAAACTCTTCACACAGTGAGCACAACAGAAGTCTATGTGGGCTAAACTGAGGATCATTTATCATTGCTTTGGCACAAAATGCATTCAGTGCCTACATCTCTCAAATTTCATGAATTCTTTTCTCACTCAGACACAACTGCCAAAACTCTTTGTACGTACAGTCCAATTTGCACATGCTTACATACTGTTTTCAAAACTGTTAAACTTATGTTCAAAACAATAACATAATACAAAACTGAATAAGACAGCAATTTGCTACATTCCTACAGTAATATTTTAATAAAATATATTTTAAATCTTAAAATTAAATGCTATAAAAACAATTGAATTGTATCTGTATCAGTGGATGGTGTGTATACAAATTCTTGTATTTTGGAATTATAAAAAAATAAATAAACGACATAAAAAATTGACAAATTCTACATCATGTCTGATTCATTCCAGTAACATATATTGCAGTGAATTATAAACAGAGATGTGTCCTTGTTTTACACAAGAAAACATTGTATAATGCTACATGTTGTTAGTGTTTTTCAGGTCATTGTTTTGTGGGTGACAAAGTGTGTTTGTCAGCTGTCAACCTTTGCTAGTGTTCTGAAAGAATAAGTTGATTTGAGACCTGAATACAGTGTTTTGGTAGTTGTAGTGCATTTTGAATGTGAAATGAACTGCTTTGCCAAGATGAAAGTTGGTTAGGAGAACTGTGTGAAGAGTTTTGCAAAAGTGACCTAAGTATTGAGAAATGTGTCCTAGCATCTGTAAAAAACTGTAATAACATTTCATTCTTAATCCGTAGGGTTTAATATGGAGTTGGCCCACCATTTGGAGCCATAACAGCTTCAACTCCTCTTGGAAGGCTTTCCACAAGGTTTAGGAGTGTGTTTATGGGAATTTTTGACCATTCTTCTTGAAGCACATTTGTGAGGTCAGGCAGTGATGTTGGCGAGAAGGCCTGGCTCACAGTCTCCGCTCTAATTCATCCAAAAAGCTGTTCTATTGGGTTAAGGTCAGGACTCTGTGCAGACCAGTCAAGCTCCTCCACACCAAACTTGCTCATCCCAAACTGTTCCCACAAAGTTGGGTGCATGAAATTGTCCTAAATGTCTTGGTATGCTGAATCATTACAGTTTTTCTCAATTGCTAAAACACTAAACCCTATTGTCTGAACCAAATTCTCAGTTTCCTGAACCCACTGATTGAATCAATCACTCTTTTGGCAAAACCATAAGCACTTTTCACCTGTTTAGACACAACTTGCCAACACATTTTCATTGTGATGCACCCGTCCTGCATAATGGTGAGCACAGGTGACAAAAGTCAAACACAATTAAAGCACAGATGTCACCACTTGAACACAACAACTCAAAATTGATCACACTTGTGGCTAATATTGTGAGGGAACATATACATTTATTTGACATTATAGTACAGTATGTAAATGTTGACAGAAATTACTGACCATTGACCTTTTGAAATTAGTGACATACACCACATGTACCACAGTATACTGTATATAAATATATGTTTCAGTACATCACTGTACCAATATACTGTAGTATTGTAATGGAGGGTTAGTCTAACTGTTTGTAGGCCTAGTATTCCATGTATATTTTTTGTAACTCCATGTCCTCTTTTTGTAGAATTGAAAGACTGCCACATGGCGGTGGAAGGTATACGGACGCCAACCTTACACCAGGGTAAATTTCCTGCAAGCCATGGGACTTGCCTGTGGTGACATAGGTGTGGAGGCATGCCAAGCCTGGATATGGCATGCCAGGGTTTTTTTCCCCCATTGCCTGGCCAGACAAAAGTCCTGTGGCCTGACCCAGTACCGAGACATGATGCTGTGGCTGAGTAATGCACTTATTTGTATATTTTTGTACTTTATTTTTACATGGGCTTACTGTACACAAGTGGCAAACACATAAGATTTCTGTTTTGTCTTTTTGTACAAGTGCTAAATGCACAGGTTTTTTTTTTGTTCTGCAACATGCATTTAGCCTACAGTGAACAATAAACATTTATTTCTCCAGCTTCATGTCCTGAGCATTGTGTTTTCTATTTTTCTACGTAGTGTTTAGTGACTGTTCAGTAGTGTTTTTAATTTTGATTGACTCGGGGCACGATTTGACAACATAGTTCAGTTTTGAGCACAGACTGAACTGTTTTGAGGTGAAAGTTTGGTTTTGCAAGAAGAGTCTGAGGTTTTGTGAATGTAGCTTGAAAATTGGGTTTTGTGTTCACAGTTTAGAGAAAAGGAGAGCAGCTTTCAAGAAATGTGTCTTAGCAATCGAGAAAAACTGTAAGAGTTCCTTTCACTGGAACTAGGGGGTCAAGCCCAACCCCTGAAAAACAACCCCACACCATAATCTCCCTCCACCAAACTTTACACTTGAATTCCCTGAGCTCCTGAGAGCGACCCATTCTTTCACATATGTTTGCAGAAGCAGTCTGCATGCCTAGGTGCTTGATTTTATACATCTGTGGCCATGGAAGTGATTGGAACACCTGAATTCAATGATTTGGAGGGGTTTCCCAATACTTTTGGCAATATAGTGCATCATATGAATTAGACTGTGGATGAGATCAGTGTATCTGGTCACTCAATGTTGATTATGTCACTGTCAGTTCATAAACAACATCACCTGACAGCATTTTCGCTTGGGTTTTCTTGACAAATGTGCTTTTAAAACACATGATCAGCCTAAGACAAAGTGATTTTTTAAAAAGCCAAGGGTCAGGAGTCAAACAAAAGCAAACACAGTTCACCACAATGGTGACTTCAAATGAATCCATTATTATCAATAAAACATCATCTAAACCTCTTATAATTCCCAATCAGAACTTCTTTGGACATAATTATGACAGAAATAAAGTCAAACTAATAAGTAATATGTGAAGCTGTTAATGTTGTTTGTGCACTTGTTTAATCGTCCTCTGCTGAGATCATTAGAGATTTAATGCCTGACTTCAGTCAGTTGTAGTTCTTGTGTTTCTCTTTTTTCTGTTCTTCCTGTTTCTCTTTCCTTCCATGATTCTGCTTGTTAACAGCAGGTGTTCATCAGTGTCTGGATTCACTCTGTTAAGTGGACTATATCAGTAAACTAGTGTAGGGAATAGTGAATGAGGGAATAGGGTGTGATTTGGAAGTGTCAATTCTGAACACTGACAAAAATCAAAGTTATATTGCAGTAGGCTACTTTATGAGAAACAACAAATGTTACCCAGAATGCATTGTTTTCTATGGTATAATGCTGCTTTAATGGAAAATGGTTTGTTGCTTTTTTACATCACAGTTTTACAGTGTGTGTTTACTGTATTTACATTTATAAACATGAATCAAAAATTCATCCTAGGATGCACTGGGACACATCTTCAGTGATGTTCCTGAGGTCATTGGGTGTTTTGAGTCTTTCAACATCACACACTCTTTCTTTTGTCCCAGCAGCACCGGTCCTAAGCCACAGCCATCTGAAGGCCCTTTCTGCAGCCTCCATGGTGGACTTGATGGCTTTCCTCTTCGCAACCCCAGCAATGCAGTGGACCAAACTTGGTCCTGGAGGGCCAATGCCCTGCAGAGTGTCAATCAACCCCAATTAAACACACCTGGACCAGCTAATCAGGGCTGTTGTTTGTTGGTGGTTGTCAGTACATTAAAAATCAAAACAGATATCAGTACTTGACATTACATCAGTTAATGAAATATGGTTTTTACTATGAAATTAGGTCAGATCTGTAAAACTTAAAATGTTGTAAAATTTCTGGCAACCTCAGCTGTTTTTTTTTTTTTTTTTTCTCTTTTCTTTCAGTGTGTTTTAGAGGTTTATGGCTGTAATCTAACAATTAATGTATGCCAAATGTAACAGATTTGATAGGCTTATATAAAGATTTATAGCAATAGTAATTAATACGATAAGAAATTACTGTATTGTTACAGTTTATGTTTTTTTTTCTGACAGTATTTTTTTTTTTTTTAAACAGACATTTTCTGGCATCCCTGCTTAGACTTCACTTTCCATCAATATCACTGGACAGTGCAAACATGACCTTGGCTAATGTAACTGTTTGACGGGAAATTCATCTTTATCTGTGTGTCTGACTGCAGTGGAATGAAGCCAAGGGGAATATTTGAAAAACAGTTTTGACTGGAAAGTGAGCATGCTTATTTGTTTTTGATAGTTTACTGTACCTGTTTAACACACAGAGACATGTGCACATCCACTTTGATCCTAGTTTAATGGAAATAATCTATGGCATGCATGCCATAATAGTCTGTAACATGCACCAGAAAGAAACTGCATGTAAAACCTCATATATGCATTTATTTTTGTAATGATGTGGAGAAAACTAAGTACCTTGCCAGCTTACTTCCAAACTTGCCAAAACAGAGAAAAGAAGAGAGAAAAAAATATACCCCGTTTCAATATCTTTTTCGCATGATCACCACCAAGCAATGCCATTCATAGGAGATCTGATCAGATTATGATATTATTGTGATGGCGTGTCTGTAGTACCAGTTTCACTCATGTTGGTGTGAATCACCTCCTTAAATCACACAATCAAGCTTTTCATCTGAAGTTTTTAGCACAGAAACACATTTAGAGACATAAATAGTACAATGTTAGACATTGCTGTAGAAAAACAGCTGACAGTAACAATCCATTTCCATTAAAACAGTAATATACTGTTTAAAACAATGCATTCTGGGTAATATTTGTCATCTTTGAGAAAATAGCCTACAGGAATATACTGTGAGTTAACATCGCTCAAAGTGGACACCCTGTAATATAAAATTGAAATAACCTGAACCACAGATCAAAATAAAGAGAAGTGAACATTATAGACAAAGACTGCAACATGCAAGACTTTAGGATGTCTACACAGCGTGACCTTGTCTTGCTGAGCTTTATTCGTTTTGCCAAAACCACGTGATCAATGACGTCTGAAGCTTCGTTCATCCAAGCGTTCGCCTGAAAACCATGACTAATTTAGACTATTTCTGATTAAAAAACGCATCCCAGCAACCTTTGACTTATATTACAGTACATTATAATGCATTATAATGCGAACGCTTGGATGAACGAAGCTTAATTCGGACATCATTGATCACGTGGTTTTGGAAGGAATAAAGCTTAATAAGACAAGGTCACGCTGTGTAAACATCCTAAAGTTTTGCATGTTGCAGTCTTTGTTTATAATGTTCATGTTTATAATGTTCACTTCTCTTTATTTTGATCTGTGGTTGTGATTTTAATTTTATATTTTGGGATGGTATCTCTCTACGCACTGTTCTTGAGCTAATCTGAAGGCCACACAAAGTTTGGAGGTCTGTAACTATTGACTCTGCAGAAAGTTGGCGACTTTTGATTTTACGTGGCCCACCACTTCGCAGAGGTGGACACTCCAGGGGTCAGAAAGTAAAAGTCCTGCCATATTTTTATTCATGGGCGTAGGTTTAGGGGGGGACGCTAGGTACTAGTCCCTATCAATATTTTGAGATGACAAATTTGTCCCCACCAATATTTAGCAAGCTCCTTTGAACTGCTATTTGGATCGATTCTAACGGCCAGGACGACGACAGTACAAGAAATGCCGTAATTTGGCGGCGGGGTATCTGACAGCCTACACGCGCGGGCCGGGACTACTTTTGTGCTTGCACTCGCTTGCACTAGCAGCGAGCGGGTGGTGTGTGTGTGTGTGTGTGCGCGCGCGCGCATGTTGACGACGCCGACGGTAAGTTACCAGAGGGCTGTTTCATAAAAGATGCTAAGAAAAGCGAGGATTAAACTCCAAAACCTGACTTGAATTAACCTAACAAATGAGTTTGGGCTAAAACGGTTTCATAAAAGGTAATTGAAGTTCACGCAGTCCCGCTAATTCGATCCAGGTTCACCTAGTGAAGATAATTTAGCGTGCACGCTTTTCTTAAGCAGCCCTAGAGGTCGATCATGGATCAAATCGATCCACCATAGGAAACGGCATACATTTTGTGCTATTTTATGCGTTTGAGACATGGTGTTTTCCTCAGTGCATAACTTACTTTTCACAAGTTTATTCTCCATCTGTAAATGTTAGAAAGTAATGCAAATATTTCCATTTTGAGGCTAAACTTCACATTGAACGAGCGCTGCTGCGCGCATGCGCGCTAAACAGACGGGACGCAATAGAAGCGCAGTAATTCTAAAATATACATTTCGCTAAAATATTTGATGTTGGACATTAAATGTGCCTTATGTACAGTTTCAAACCTACAAGTAAGTGTATTTTTATGATAGTAACTGTAAATGGACTATTGTAATGGGGTAAATCAATATACTTTGGGACAATTACTGAGTTTAGATTCATCTTACCAATTAAAATTTAGTCTGTGCATATTAATTTTAATTTTTAATTTTGTGATTTTAATTTCTGCTCTTCTAATAACCATAAAGAGTAGCTACTACTGCCAAACAAAACCAGAGAGAAATGTATTCATATATTTTAAAACAATCTAATTAAATATTGGGCACAAAACATTTAGCCAGTAAGAAAGGAAAACCTATATATATATAAAATTCAGGTTGATTAGGACACTTTTTCCCAGTCATTTCAATAGCAAAAAGTCAACCTGAATTCCATATATATATATAGCCTTGGAAAAGGCTAGCTGACTTTATTGTGCTTTGACTACAGTGGGTAGTTTCAGTGTGTACAGCAACCATGCATGTCACTTCTGCAGGCTGCATCTTACTCTGTCACTCTTTTCATAGCTTTTGCTGGCTCTGAAACACTCACTTGGTATTTGTCCTGCTCTTTGTCTAGCAAAAAAATCACTCATCACTTAATAAAAGCTTACAAATGAAGGCCTGATTGTTTCAGGGGCCTTGTCACAGGTTTATTGATTTTGAATTTCTGTGTTACTTTTGCTATATTTTCACACTTAAAACAATGATTTGGTAATCCTCTTGTATTCTTCTGTGCTAAGAAATAAGTCTCCTGACAGTTCTCTCCCAAGTGCTTCTATTGTTGTCAGCATTAAGTCTGAGAATGATTCAGTGGGCTACTGTATATAACACTTAATTTTTAAGAAATTACTTCTCTTTAAATGTTTTGTTTCTCATCATACCTTTTAATAAAATATTAAAATAATAAAAATGTCTTAAACTTACACCAATATATATTTTTATTTAGCACAATTTAGTAAATGTGTGTATTATATATATATATATATAATATATATATATATATATATATATATATATATAATGTTAATAAAGTCAAATAATTGTATGTGAGAGAGTCAGTTGTAATATCATTGTGTTCCTATTGGTCAGTGTTAGAGGAGCTCAGCTTAGCCTGACAGTTAGCCTGCTCCGGAGCAGGCTAGTTGCAAAGTGTAAATCTCCATAGTAACTTAATGTAGATTAATTTAGCCTCCCTTCATGCAACCGAGTCAGGGCTAAATTCAGCCAGGATAACTGGAAAATCCCAGCTTAATCCCTTATCTTGCTTTTGTGCAATACCCCCCTGGGCTGTCTCTCTGCCACATACAAAGGCCAGAGTAAAAACATTTTAATATTCCGTTTTTTTGCCCCTTTTTGTACTTTGTAGATGCCACCCAAGAAGAAGAAAGGGGACATAAGAAGCTTTTTCATAAAGCAGAGTCAGAGTGTAAGTAGGCACAATAACTAGCTAGCCACACAAATAAACTAGCAGTAGTGACTGACCAGGCTTTCAAATGCAGATTCTATTGTGGAAAATAGTATTAACTTGTGATAGTATGTGTTACCCAGGATGATAGAATGCTACGTTAGCAAGTGACTGAATGTCAATTAGCCTGTACCTTAACTTAGAATCTTGCAGTCAACATAAACGGTGGATCTGAAAAGGTTATTATAAAAAGGTTATTATATTTATTTATTTAGATTTGTTTCCTTGTGGCAGAGTATTTTTTGTTAGTGTAAATACTAATGTATACTAATAATTTCTGTTAATAAAACGTTTGGTTGTGCAGCATTACACAGTCTCAGGTTTTTATTTTTATTTTTTGAGAGTGCATTTTTGAGATTACAGTTATACTAGCTCTTTAGGGACAGTATACAGGATGGTATATCGGGGTCAGGAATCCTGACTCAGGATACAATATAATGAGATGAAATAGATTCACTTCTGTATTGTGATATTCTGTATTGCCAACAGTCTGAAATAAAAAAGGAAATCACCATTAAATCACTGGTATCTTACAACAAAAGAATTCCGGGGGGAGGGGGGGTGTCCCCACCAAAGCTGAGACCAAACCTACGCCCATGTTTTTATTCCACCCATTGAAGCAGTGTTAAAGTTAATGAGATAATTAAATGATTAATTGAGTGATGATTGACCATTATTGAAGACACCTGATGATAACAAGCAGAATCACCAAAGGAGAAAAAATCACAATTTTTGGAGATCAGTGTTTCCTTTAGTTGGGCTCTTTTATATTATATTTTGTTTGGTTGTTGTAACTGAGTTATAACAGCCAGACAAAAAAAGAGAAAAGATGGTCAGGTGTTGTTGGTTATGTTTTTACATAATCATTATTTGATCTGAATCACTGAATTCATTTAGAGCTCAATCTCTGAGATAGATTTACATTATTGATTACAGCAGCACTGTGATTCTACAGCACAAGATCAGCTTTATCAATATAATCTGAAGGATTTCACAAAAGTTTAATAAAAACATAATAAAAAATACTTTGTGTTATAGGCATACACAGACATCAAGAATCAATGTACAAATCTCAAAAATGAGACAACATATTCTGATCAACAGATCAGGTCTGAACATTAGAAAACAAGCTACTATAAAGTCACATAAAAACAGCAAAAAATAAAATAGTGAGAATAAAGGAAATTACTAAAACAATTCAGCTCATAATTTATTCATGCAGCAATGCATGATGGGAGGCATGGATGAATTTTGATTGGTGGCACCCAGAATGCACTGCAACATGCTTTATGATGGCCACCACTGTTGAGATTCACAGGATGATTCTTGATGTCTGTGTATTTAAATGAAAAGACTTTAAATCACAACGTTTGAGAAATCCTTTGGATTATATTGATAAAGTTGATCTTGTGCTGTAGAATCACAGTGCTGCTGTAATCAATAATGTAAATCTAACTCAGAGATTGGGCTCTAAATGACCTCAAAAAATTATGTAAAAACCACCAACAGATCATCTTTATATTTGTTTGTCTAGCTGTTATAACTCAGTCAGGAGCTCAACTAAAGCAAACACCGATCTCCAGAATGGTGACTAAATATTTTTAGATTTTTCTCCTTTGATGATTCTGCTTGTTATCATCTTCAATAATGTTATCGTCTTCAATAATGGTCAATCATCACTCAATTTATCACTTAATTATCTCATTAACTTTAACACTGCTTCAATGGGTGGAATGAAAAATATGGCAGGACTTCTACTTTCTGACCCCTGGAATGTCCACCTCTGACTCATATGAACCTTTTTTAAAATATTTCTTTATTTGTTTTCTGGATATTGAGAGGTTTAGTGACATTGTTGGCAATAGAGACCTCACTGAGCCATCGGATTTACTCAAAAATATCATAAATTGAGTTCCGAAGATGAAAAAAGTTCTTACGGTTGTAGAAAGACATGAGGGTGAGAAATAAATTATTTTCATTTTTGGGTGAACTAACCCTTTAACTCATTTTAATTAAGTAATTTGAACAAGCAACAAAAAACATTTTTTTCAGTGTGCCATAGATCTAAATGTAATGCAGCACTTTTCACTATTAGTTCATCTTGAGAGCTGTAATAGTAAAACATGCTAAAAAGGAGAGTAATACTTGGCTATTTCAAATGCAAAGATGTTATCCTATCACAGCAGTGGGTGTATCCCTTAAAACAGAGCGTTCAAACCAGAAGGCTAAAATAAGGGTAGGAAAAATGACTTTTATTTCTAAATTATATATATTACAAATTTGGATGTTAAAAGCTTATTAACATTATAAGTGCACCCCAGGAAACATTATAAAACAATAAAGTAATGCAGTTCATGACCCCTTTAATCCAGATCTGTGCCACTCCAGGGCTGTAATTCTTTGCGACATGTGGGCTGTGAGAAAAGGGGCTGTGTGAACCGGAGCTGGGCCAGAAAAACATTGTTATGTGGGTGTTTGTTTCACCCGCTCTCTGCCACCTGCATAAATAAACCTTGACAACTACATTACCTGTGTTGTCTCCTTCTGTTCACTGACATCTGAGAACATACTTAATATTCTGTATCTTTTTGAATAACATCATAAAATTTTATGCAAGGCATCAAATGTTTCCATCACACTAAAAAACTGACGCATGTCATGCGACACTCGTATAGGTGACTAACATAGAGCCCCGTATGTAGCTTTACATAAAATTAAATGATATACAGCATAATAATGTATTCATAGCAGGGCAGTGCACAGACATTTTGAGGGGCATGTGCTGAAACTGAAAAAGCCCCCGAAAGTTCAGTTCGCTGCACTCAGGGGGCGGAGTTAAGAGGTTTGACTGACAGTTTGAGCGGATCCAAAAAGATTTTGTCACAAGCTCGTTTTAATACTTTTATTAGGCTAAATATATTTGTAAATCAGACAGACAGACGTAAACTGTGACCAATAGCATTGATTTATTGAAGAAAATAAATAAATAAAATAAAACGCCTCCAAAAAAAGGGCACTTTGGAGTGAAAGGACAAAAAGAGCATGTGCTCTGCACACGAGCCCTACCTGTGCACGTGCCTGATTCATAGATAAAATAAAAAATGCACACAAACCTGTATTTTACCGAAGACATGCACCAATTTGAAGGAGTTGCACTGCTCTCTCCTGAAGAGGTCGCAGAAAGCCCGCAATAAAAAATCAATTAACCCATTATGTTGGATTATGTCTGACTCAGAATCTGGGTAACACAAAAACTACCCAAACACTGGAAAAGTAATCCCCCATAAATGACCCAAAAGGCTCAACACAGGACTTTGGAAAAAATAACCAAGGATTTTTTTAGAGTGTTCGGGTGAAGAAGTTCGGGTGTGTAGAACCTGGACTTTGAAACGTCATTAATGTTTTCCTTTTTGAATATTTGCGAATAGCAAATAAGGGTGATGATTCCCATCAATCACAGTCATGTTTGCACTGTCCAGTGTTTAAAGGTCAGATTTGGTTTGCAATAAATACTCCAGTGGTACTGAAGGACTACAGTGAAATTGGAGGAAGTTTCATCAGTATTTTCTGGGGTTTGTTCATTACTGTGCTGTTGATACGGTAAAGCCTTCAGGCAAAAGAAGACAACTGTTAGAACAAAATATTCATTTACCCAGAACAACAAGGTAAGAACTTTAGAACTTTACTCAGCAAGTATAAGATATACAAAGAAAATGCAGGTCTGGAACTGTGTATGTATGAAAAAGCTAGTAAAGTAAATAAGATATGTGGAAGTAAAAAGAAATGAAGAGTCCAATCATTTATTTTATTAAGTATTTTCTTAATTAATCATGCCTAAACTGCTTTAGTCAGTCAAATGTCAGTAAAGGTGTTTTAATGTATGTATTGTTCACAGGTCATGGAGATTCATCAGTCTGCTGTGATTCTGCTGCTGATCTTCAGTGTTTCATCCTTCATTCATGGACAACCAGCAGATATATGGCAACGCTATGAAAAATTCCGCAATCAGCATGTGGATCCATTTATGACTGAAGATATGTGTACCAGAGTAATCAAAAGCAGACGCATCAATGTAAAAGGTGATGTCTGCAAACTTATCAACTCCTTCATAGTAGCAAATGAACATCAAATTATTGAAGTTTGTGGCAGAGGAGGAACTCCACAGGGTGGGGACCTGTTTGAGAGCAACCAACTATTTTTTGTAATCAAGTGTACATCAGATGGTAGGATGTATTATCCAAAGTGTCAATATTCTGGGAGAAGTTACACTAGTAAGATTGTGTTGCAGTGTGATAGAGGCCTGCCTGTACATTATGTAAGGTAATAACAGATGACAGGCTGAAAAGAACGTCAGAGCTTTACAATGTCTTTATGATCATTTCTTCAAATCTCCTTTTCTGTCTTTTGTTGTTTTTCAAGTACAGAAATCAGTGAGTCAATCATGAAGCCAAAAATAAATATAATAATAAATACCTGACCTCAGTTAGAGTTTAATGTGCAGCGGTTTTAGTTCTTCGCATGTTCTGTAAACATGAAAAGTTTAAGAGCAAACTCTGTCAATGAAGCACAGCTGTGAATATGAAAATTTCTACATGTACTTTAAAACAATCATTGCTTGTTGTGCTTTAAAAAAATCGTACAATCTCTAATTATATTTGAGTAAAATCAGAAAAAAAAAGTTTTTATGTAACTTTTTGAAGAGAAGCCCAAGTTCACCTTAAGCAAAAAGAAATGTACCCCTCTGTCTTTATGAGATGAAATGAACGAGAATATCTTCACTGTCTCTCATAATTTAATTTACCTTGAATGAGCATAATGTTCAAAAATAAGTTTCTTTAAGTTTATGGTATATTCTGCACATCTTCATGCATGTCTCTGTGTCTATCACTCTGTTTCTAAGCATTAAAAAAACTTTTTAATGGTAGTGAATGAGCAAAAACAGATGAGGGAAGAAAGATGCAGATGTTTTTTCCACCCGTCTGTAATCCTCAATAAACCTTCTCTACTACCCTTAAACTCATCTGCCTGATTGTTTTGCTTCTCAACAACACCACAATATTGTACAGCAGTGCTGTCGTAGTTGTCACTGTGCAACACTTTTGGGTCCAGCGATCTTTTAATATGTTAGGCCATATTACTTGTCAGCCATTTTTTTATTTTAATGGAAATGGTTTCTTCTCAGCTTGTGGTCTAAACTTATGTTGCATCAGTATTTTTTGTATCTTCTTTTGTGTTCAACAGAACAAAGAAATTTATGCAATTTATGCAAAATTCATTTTTACATGGTGTTTGAACATAATTGTGGGTTGGCAGTGAAAACACCTGCAATTGCTGAAAAAGAAGCACCTCAACAAAAGTCAAGGGTCAAGAGCTCAACTAAAGCAAACACTGATCTCCATGATGCACTGAAAAAAGTGTACATGCCTTGTTATTACTCAAAATAACTTTTTGTATTTGATCTGACACAATAAATGTACTTTTATAGTATAACGTAAATTAGTTTACTTGACTGAAGTAAAATGAAGTGTTGTTGATGTAATTTAAACTTTTGCTTCAAACCAGATTACTGACATTATCAAGACTTGGTTTGAGAATTTTATGATCGACGGCCATCTTGTTTTGCTGCAGAAGCGTCTGACACAATTCCGTAAAATCGGTGAGTATTTTTTCTACAAATAAGTTTGATTTTATTGTTACTATAATGTACATTTAAATGACATTAAAGTCTGCGTTAATGGATTAATGCATGTTTTGTTGAGTATTTCTTTTGTTTTTTAAAGGCTGGTCGGTGACCTCAGAGCTTCACTGCTTAATTAGTATCAGTAAATGATGGATGCTCTGGCGAATTGCTTAAAATTATTTAAACTTATTCAATGAGTGCGAGCGATCGCTTCCGGCATCAGAGTGCATTCAGACCTCACACACCGGATGCCGTGCACACGCTCAAGGCAGCTGGACATGTGTGCGCGCACGGCATCCGGTGTGAGAGGTCTGAATGCACTCTGATGCCGGAAGTGATCGCTCGCACTCATTGACATATACACGCGAGAGATCACTTCCGGCATCCGGCCGCATTTTTTGACCTCACCAACCAATCGGGTTGTGTCTTAGGACATCAATGTGTCGTCATGAGCCGCAGGGTTTAATTTGGATTTGTCTGTGCATGTTTTTTTGACTCTTATAGATGGAGTTCCTATTGACATGCATTATAAGACTGACAGACTGCAACGGTTGGAGTTAAAAATCATCATTTGTGTTCTACTGAAGAAACAAAGTCATCTACATCTTGGATGCCCTGGGGGTAAGCAGATAAACATCTTTTTTTTTTTTTTTTTCATTTTTGGGTGAACTATCTATTAAGACCTTTTGGGTGAACTAACTATTAAGAACGTACTTAATAAAATAATAGGGACCCTTTTTTTTTCTTTTTTTACTTGCACATATCTTAGATACTTTACGTTAACCTCTAGCTGTGCAAGTTTTTGTACATTGACAATTCCAGTCTCTTCTGTATTTGTGTAAAAGACAAATTTCTTTTATATCTTATATTTGATATGTAAAGTTCTAAATTTCTTACTTCATTGTTTTGGGTAAACAAATATATTTTGTTCTAACAGTTGTCTTCTTTTGCCTGAAGGCTTTACAGTAACAACAGCCTGGTAATGATCAAACCCCAGAAAATTCTGATGAAACTTACTCCAAACATGAGTTTAGACTTCACTGTTGTCCATCAGTATCGATGGAATATGTATTGCAAACCTAACCCTCTACTGCACACATGTTGATGGCACATGAAAAAAAAAATATTCCACATCATTTTTTTGGTTCATTTGAGACATTTTATTATATTATTATTATATTAATATTTATTATATATTTTTTTTCCAAAATATTTTTTCGTTGCCTCAGGGCAACGTTGTGCCACAACGGTACAGAATCATAGAGAAAACTATCATCAAAATCTTTTTTTTTTTTTAAAAACAATTCAAGAAATCATTAAGTAAAAAGGGAAAAACACCTGAAAGACATTTATAAATTGAATTTGATACATGCATATGTCTGTATCATGTAGTGTGCTATGCCATATAATGTACTTCATGTAGTAAGATTTCACTCCATACCAAACTTCAAAAAGCACTTCTTCTCTGCTGTGACATAGTGGTGTATGTTACAATTTTTGCACATCATTTTGGGTGTTCCTGCACACCCAGGAACCCTGCATCTTCCCTTCTTATAATACATTGTTGCCAATGTAAGGTATTGTCCAAAACCTCCTCTAAAAGTACCCCTTATCGCACAACGTTGCCCTGAGGCAACAAAAAGAGAAACTGAATTTCTGAACATGCAAAATAAAAAAAAAACGTCATAAAACCTGACAAAAGGCTTCTCTACACCTTCACACACCTTCACACACACACACATATTTTTTTTTATGTACAGTTCATGTCGTTTTAAATAAGATTACTAAAGCAAATAATATTGCCTTCTTCTCACACCATGTGCTCCTGTGACCATGTGTCAGAACAGGATGTCCCACCTTTAAATGGTACAAATTCAGTCTCACACCAACACTGCTCAAATGTATCATCTGCAGTAAGAATATATTTCTCCCTCTCATGTAAAGATTCTAAACCACAGTGCAATAATTAATTACATAATTTCTTCATCTGCCTAACATCACTTTACTGTAGCCTCAATCTACGCGCTCAGACAAGGTCTGTTTTTATTCCATCTCACAAGACATTCAGACAGTCAGTTAAAATGTGACCTCTCGCTTGATTTGGCCAACTGTATAAAATGATTTATGAATCAAATGTGTATTGGTTGTTTGCCAAGACAGTTTCCGTTCGATGGGAACAAAGGCAGATGATGAAGAGTGACTGATGACATAGTAAAGGACAAGTTGGGACACATTATTACACATTACATTATTTTCACAAGTTTTTTAAAGTGCAAGCCTTTTAAATACAGTGCGGCTCCAATATGAACATATTATAATTAAAAACAAAGATCAAAGTTAGTCCTTTGTGTCTACTTCATTGCAAAAGGAGAGAAACAAACTCCACAAGATCAGTGAAGAGGCTAAGGGGCAATATAATCAAAGCCAGTGACAAACAACACACATATATGCTAATAATATAGGCTAACAGCAAAAGGAATAAAACCCATCCCATAATATAAAATTGAAATCACCTGAACCACAGATCAGAATAAAGAGAAGTGAATATTATAAACAAAGACTGCAACATGCAAGACTTTAGGATGACCTCGTCTTGCTGAGCTTGATCGTTTAGCCAAAAGCATGTGATCAATGACGTCCGAAGGTTCATTCATCCAAGCCAGGGGTCTCCAAACTCGGTCCTGGAGGGTCACAGTCCTGCAGAGTTTAGCTCCAACCCCAATTAAACACACCTGAACCAGCTAATCAAGGCAAAGAATATACACTAAGAAGCAACACTCAATAGAACATTCCATTGCAACACCGGTGGCTACGGCAACAACGGCTGATAAAGGGGTTTACTGATATTTGCACCGTACTTCATCACTTTTATGATACTTATTTACTTGATGATTGGCGTCATCTGGTGTTTCTAAAGTGGCATAATCGTATCCCTCAGGGGGATTACAGGATCATTTGAAAGCATCTTAGACAAAAGGGAAGGGATATTCTTCTCCACTGTACATTGTGAGTTGTTACGTGAATATATAACAATGAATGATAATAAATGTACATATTGGCAGTCCTTCCGCTGAACAAGTCAAACTCATAGTGCGCTCAGGCCCAGTACAGCAGGCTAACAACTTTCGTCAAGCCAGTTTAATCGGAGGCGGGTTTACCGTCCACAGAAATTAAGCTTGCGTCGTGGCCGTTATTTCTGAAAAGATGTGCCTGTACTCAAAACATAGTTTGAGATCAGTAACTAAATGCCAATGAACAACAAATAAATGAAAGTCATGCTAATCTATGTCTGGAAAGCTCTGGTCCAAATGTACATTCTGTTTTATCAATGCAGAAATGTTTTCTGTAAACACAATTACTGATAAACTCAAAAGTCAAGGGTCAAGAGCTCAACTAAAGCAAATACTGATCTCCACGATGGTGACCTCAAACGAAACATTTTCAAACAAACATCAACATCTAAAACTCTAATTATCCTCAAACTGGTGTTGTTGAGATGCAAAACAATCAGACAGACGAGTTTAAGGGTAGTAGAGAAGTTTTATTGAGGATTACAGACGGTGGAAAAACATCTGCATCTTTCTTCCCTCATCTGTTTTTGCTCATTCACTACTCCCATTAAAAAAGTTTTCAATGCTCAGAAAGTATTAACAGAGTGATAGACACAGAGACATGCATGAAGATGTGCAGAGTATACCATAAACTAAAAGAAATACCGTACAGTTATTTTTAACATTATACTCAATTAAGGTAAATGATGAGAGACAGTGACAATATTCTTGTTCATATCAGAGTTTCACAAAGACAGAAAAGTACATTTCCTTTTAACCTAAGGTGAACTTATGCTGTTAAAAGGAAATACATTTTTTTTTTTTTTTTGCTTAATTATGCTTAAGTACATATATGAATCTAATGTGTTCATGCTCACAGCTGTGCGTCATTAATAGACTTTGTTCTCAAACTGTGTTTGTCATGTTTACAGCACATGTGAAGAACTGGTTAAAAACCACTGACAGCATGTTAACCTCTAAATGAGGACTCACTGATTTCTTTTTTTTTTTTTTTTTGCACTTCAAAAACAAAGAATGACTAAAAAGGAGAAATGAACAAATGATTAGAAATATATTGTGAAGCACTGCAAGGCTCTATTAAGCCTGTATTTAGCTTCCATTAGGCTTATATATGCCTTCATCATAATGTACAGGCCAGCCATGTTCACACGCCAACACTATGTAACGAGTGTCCTGGACCCCTCTGTATTTACAGTTTGGGTGTGTATCCCCGCTGTGTAATTTGCAGGTGACCACAGAAAAAGGCTTGGTGCTCGCAACCATATTGCGGTACGGTTTTCCTGCTTTTCCACAAACTGCTTTAATATCATTTGAATTTGCTTTTATGAAGGTGTTGATTTTTTTGCAGCCATTTTCAGTTTCACTGTGAATAAAATCTCTATTTCCACGGATTACAGTGTCACACTTCTGCACGGTCATATCAGGATTGTAATGCTGTTTGAGGAATTTTTCATAGCGGGGCTTTATATGTGCTGGTGGTTGTCCGTGAGTGAAGGATGAAACACTCAAGATCAGCAGCAGAATCACAGCAGACTGATGAATCTCCATGACCTGTGAACAAGACATACATTAAAGCACCTTTACTGACATTTGGCTGACTAAAGCAGTTTAGATGTGATTAATTAAGAACATACTGAAGAGACCCTTCCTTTATTTTTACTTGCACATAGCTTAGTTACTTTAAAAGAACAAAGCTGTGTATGTTTTTGTACAAAGACCTTTCCAGTCCCTTTGTATTATCTTATAATTCCAGAGTAAAGTTCTACAGTTCTTACCTTGTTGTTCTGGGTAAATGAATATTTTGTTCCAACAGTTGTCTTCTTTTGCCTGAAGGCTTTAGAGTAAGCAGCTCGGTAATGAACAAACCCCAGAAAATACTGATGAAATTTGCTCCAAACACGAGTTTAGACTTCACTGTTGTCCGTCAGTATCGCTGGAGTTTTTATTGCAAACCTAACGTGATCTTTGAACACTGGCCAGTGCAAACATGCCCTTGGCCAATGTAACTGTTTGACAGGAATTCAATCACTCTTATTTGTTATTTGCAAATATTTAAGAGGGAAAGCAGTAATGATGTTTTGAGTTTCTACCATACCTGAACTCCTTTGGCTGGGTTTTTAAATGATCTAAAATACCCTGTCGTGATGCACACGTTGATTTGACGTTGCTAAATCGGTGGTTGTCAGATCAAGTAGCACATATGATCAAACTGAAGTGTCGCTAGCATGTGAATTGTCTGTTTGTGTCTTTCACAGTGAATGTAAGAGTGTTAAGAGTTAAGACCCCCAATTAAGGGTCTAATGATTAGACACACAAAGCAGATCAGAAATGAGATGTAGAAGATGGTAAAATAAAAAGCACATTTCAAATGTTTTTTTGACACAGTGATGTACCACAGTATGAGAACCACTTACACAAAAATTGTCTTTAAACAATCCTGTTCATAAATGTTGGTTTATTGATGATTTGTTGATCTCAAAAACCAGAACACCACTACAACCAGTGACAAACAACTCAGATCTTAAAAACGTACAAAAATATATCTACCTAACAGAATTTTGTTATATGAACGTTCTCTAAATATTCAGTGTTGATTCTGGGAACATTAAAAACTTCCAGTTTTCTTGATGTTAGAGGAACATTTTTATAAGGTATGATGTTCCTCATACGTTCTTTCAATTTAATTTTGATTTAAAATTCAACATTCTAGGAATGTTGATTTGTAACATTCAAAGAACATGAAAATGTCCAGTTTCCTTAATGTTAGTAGAATGTTATTTAAAGGTTAGTATGATGTTCCTGAAACATTCTTTCAATCATTCAAACACCTGCTGTGAACAAACACTGAAAGAAAGAGAAATAAGAACACAAACTACAACTTTCTTCGGCCACAGCCTTAGATGAACTGAAGATAAAAGACATTAAATCTCTGAAGATCTGATTAAACAACTCCACAAACAGCATTACCAGGTTCACTTATTACTAACCAGACTGACTTTATTTCTGTCACACGTCTACAGAAGATCTTACTGAGAATTAACAGAGGTTTAGATGATGAAGTGTTATTGAAAATGTTTAGTTTGAGGTCACCATAATTGAGATCAGCGTTTGCTTTAGTTGAGCTCTTGACCCTTGACTTTTGTTGAGTTGCTTCTTTATCAGCAATTGCAGGCTTTTTTTTTCAAAAATATTTATGCATTGATAAAGAGGATCAATATGACTGCATTGCTTAAATTTAGAATTGGAGTGTTATTTGAAAAAAAAAATAATGAACTCAAATGACATGATAAAAATCATTTGTAAAACTGAAGTGCTTTAGTACATTTTCAAGATTGACAAATACTAAATACGCACTCATCAAATACATCAGCACTCATCATTCAAACCTCAACGAGTGTGACAATAGAAAAATAATTCAGCTGCATAATTTATTCATGCCGCAATGCATGCTGGGAGCCATGAATGCATTTTGTATGCTGGCATGAAGCAGCTCACCATTGTTGTGTTTCATATGCTGAATGTTGATGTCTGTGAGTGTATGAATGACAAAAGACATGTTTTAAAGTTAACAATAACAGTGTTATTTATTCATTCACAGACATCAACATTCAGCTTCTAAAATGCAACAGTGGTCTTACAAATGACCTTTATCACATTGGTTGAGATTTGTACTTTGCAGTAATGCAGTAAAGTCAGAAATTACAAAAAAAAAAAACATTTTTTTTAAACCACTTTAATGCAGTAATTTGTCTGTTACTAAAACAGACGTGTTGATCTGCTTTATCAATGCACTCATTGAATGCATAGGCCTATGGGAAAGAGTCATGAACATGAAGCCAATCCTTTCACAAAACCTTCTCTCAATATTACTTCTGTACATGGCTTTTACACATGTTCAAGGGGTGGTGTCGCAACTGTCCAATGAGACTATACCTTCATGATATAGGAATGTGGTACATACAGAAAAACAAGTCCAAACACGGTCAACTTGGGGCTCCAGGAAGACCTTATCTATTATTCAATACAAAAAGCAGGGACCCTTTCTTGGCTGCTTTCCAAGAAACACACACACATATACATAGTGTACATTTGTGTGATGAATCAATAACAACTCTTTTCCATTCACCGTTGCAGCCTTAAAGACCAGGAGAGAGAAAACAGGGAGAACAGAGAAAGAAAAGTCTGATTAGATTTATCTTACAGTTCTTATTTCTCTTTCTTTCAGTGTTTGTTCACAGCAGGTGTTTGAATGATTGAAAGAATGTTTCAGGAACATCATACTAACCTTTAAATAACATTCTACTAACATTAAGGAAACTGGACAATTTCATGTTCTTGAAATGTTACAAATCAACGTTCCTACAATGTTGAATTTTAAATCAAAATTAAGTTGAAAGAATGTTTGAGGAACATTATACCTTATAAAAACATTCCTCTAACGTCAAGAAAACTGGACATTTTTTATGTTCCCAGAACCAACACTGAATATTTGAACCACAGATGAGAATAAAGAGAGGTAAAAATCATAAACAAAGACTGCAAAATGAAAGACTTTAGGTTTATGTTTACACAGCGTGACCTTGTCTTGTTGATCTTTATTTGTTTTGCCAAAAGCATATGATCAATGACCTCTGAAGCTTCTTTCGTCCCAGCAAAATCATGACTATTTCAGACTATTTCTGATTCAAAAGCAAATCCCAGCACCTTTTAACTTACATTATTGTACATTATAATGCATTATAATGT
Source organism: Ancherythroculter nigrocauda (assembly GCA_036281575.1). Lineage (NCBI taxonomy): Eukaryota > Metazoa > Chordata > Actinopteri > Cypriniformes > Xenocyprididae > Ancherythroculter > Ancherythroculter nigrocauda. The sequence goes on along the minus strand of VTFQ01000002.1, from coordinate 55,828,270 downwards.
ACTATATTATACATTATACATTATAATGCATTATAATGTGTTTCAATATTGTAATTTATATAGCCTATAAAGCCCAAATAAACTTTGCTTATGAAATAACAGTCAACGGACTGGTTAGAGCTTGAATAGACAGATCGCAGATTATGCATCTATGTTTAATTTTCTTTAGTGTCAGTTCACTAACACAAATTCATCACTTTGTCAATAACCATTATTTATGTACAATAAAATCTAATTTATAACCAGGTTGAAAGAAAAACACAGCAGTTTGGGTGCTATTCATCTTTATGACCACTAGATGGCCACAACGTACACCGTGTTGAAAAGTGAAAGTGAAAGTGACATGTGAAGGCCAAGTATGGTAAATCACACACACACACACACACACACACACACACACACACACACCCAGGGCAGTGGGCAACCGTTTCACTGTGGCACCCTGGGAGCTATTAGGGGTTCGGTTCAGTCTTTATTCATGGCTGATACTCAATGTCTCATTTAATGAGATGTCAGAATTATTTGGTTTGCTTTATTTTATGATATTTCCTATAAGTTTGATAAACTTTGCAGAAAAAAAAACAAATAAAAATGATCACAGTAACAGCAGCCCTGTTATTTTCACAATCAAAATAGAATCAAACCCACAAAAACTGGTTGGACACAAAAGTGTAGCATAGTGAAAACTAGACAACAATGCTGCACAATATTGTGGTGTCAGTGAAGAGAAGGAGGTTGTGGAAGAGGAAGTTTTGATGAACCAGACTTGTGTAAGACATGCCTGTTTTCCATGTCCCAGCACTGATATTCCTGGTGTCCTTGAGCAGGTCAATGCTCACCTCAGTTTACTGATCTACATCTGTAAAATATCACAGATTGATAGAAATGTCTATGAGCTAATGTTATGAAGTACAGTAGTCAACATTTGAAGAGGATCAAAAAAGTTAATCAAAGTTGTCCTAAGAACTAAGTTGTCCAAAGAAGAAGGTTTTAGGACAACTTTGATTAAACTTTTGATCCACTTCAAATGTTGACTATAGTGTATAAAAACAAAACAAATAAACAAGTAGCAAGTAATAAACAAGTAAAACAAGTTTCATCACACAACTGTTTTTAATGTACACTATGTATATGTGTGGAGCCCCAAGATGACCATGTTTGGAGTTTTTCATTCCTATATCATGAAGGTATAGTCTCATTGAAATAAATGGGTATTTTTCCTTAAAACTAGTCTTGTTGAGATGCAAGACAATCAATCAGACAAGTTTATGGGTAGTAGAGAAGTTTTATTGAAGATTACAGATAGGTAGAAAAAACATCTGCATCTTTCTTCCCTCATCTGTTTTCGCTCATTCACTACTTTCATTAAAATGCGCAAAAAGTGTTAACAGAGTGATTAAAGGTTCATTAGACTAGCTGATTCGTGCACATAAGAACGATTACACACAGAGACATGCATGAAGAAGTGCAGAAAATTAACTTTAAAAAATTATTTTTAACATTAAAGCTCCATGAGGCTCTTTTCAGCCTGTCTTCTTCGTATCAGGTATGCCTTCTTCATAATGTACAGGCCAGCCTTCTGCACACCCCAACACTATGTAACGAGTGGACCTCTTCCCCCTATATTCACATCTTGGGGGTCTCTGCCCACTTTGTAAATTACATGTGATCACCGGAAAAGGCTGGTTGCTCTTAAACAGGTTCCCTCCCTGTGGAGTTCCTCCTCTGCCACAAACTGCTCTGATATCATTTGAATTCGCTTGTATGAAGGTGTTGACAGGTTTGCAGCCATCATCATTTCCAGTGATATCTCTCTTTCTGATTTCACTGGTACACTTCTGCTCAGTCATACTAGGACCGTAATGCTGATTGAGGAATTTTATATAGCGGGGCTTTATATTGTCTGGTTGTCCGTGAGTGAAGGATGAAACACTCAAGATCAGCAGCAGAATCACAGCAGACTGATGAATCTCCATGACCTGTGAACAATACATACATTAAAACACCTTTACTGACATTTGACTGACTAAAGCAGTTTAGATGTGATTAAGAAAATACTGAAGAGACCCTTCCTTTATTTTTACTTGCACATATCTTAGTTACTTTAAGTGAACAAAGCTGTGCATGTTTTTGTACAAAGTCTGTTCCAGTCCCTTTGTTTTTCTGTATTTGTGTTAAAGTGTTTTTGTCTGTACTTTATACTTGCTGATTAAAGTTCTAAAGGGTTAGTTCACCCAAAAATGGAAATTTCTGTCATTGATCACCAACTCCCAGGAAAAAAAAAAAAAAAAAAAAAAAAAAAAAAAAAAACTCAAAGCATGTTGCTTTTTTATACTTATTACTCAATGCATTGAAGATTATTGACAGACCACCTTTTTACAAATTTTTCCACTTACCAAAAAAAAAAAAAAAAAAAAAACTGCAATGTATATGTTACATGAATATAAAATGAGCTTGTGTGAACTGATACTCACAGGTTGCAGTCTGTAGTCAGGGGAATTAATTTTCAAGTAGAGTATCTGCAGATCTCAAATCTTTCAGTCATCAGTTGGAAACAGGCGTCTCAATCTCCGTGTTATGTGGCAGCAGCGGCGAGATCTCGGGAGAATGATGAAGCAGACACAGAGACCATAACATTCTCAAGATTATTAAGGAAGAAGGGTTATATTTATACACAAGATCAAGCAGAATCATCCACGATGTCCAGACCATCCAATCATAGTACTCAGAAGTCAAACCTTACCATATATAGTATATTAAGAAATATAATAACGAGTAGTTAAATGTTCAAATGTATGTGCGTGTCTTGAGTTCCCATTTGCTTGTGAGTGTATAAGTGTGTCCAAGGCCTGGTCCACGATGTGCACATAACAAAACGAAAAGAATTTACACAAGGGCAGTCTTACACAAGAACCGTCAGAAGAGGAATCTATAAGAAAATATTAACACTTGGTTTTAAAATGTCCAGGTCCACTCAGGCTTTGATCCTCAGACTATAAATTATTAAGCACTTGCACATCAAAATGTGACGTTTGCAGCGAGCAGCCAATAGTGTGACACGTGAAGAGTTTCAGAGTGGTACTTCTCTGCTGAAAATTAAGAGATAATAACCAAATGGTAAAAATAATTTAAACACATTTGAAAGCTTTAGAGAACTTCTGGAAGAAAATTCAAAGTGAATTAATATTGACCCATAACAAGAGTAAATGAGAACAAATTTGATTATATCTTAATTGTATCATTAAATCATTGTTTCATTAAATTTGTATGCCTGGATTTTTTAAATATATTATGACGTGGACGGTGATGTATTTCATACATGGTATAAACCTATGTCTTAAAGGTCCTGTTCTTCGTGATCCCATGTTTCAAACTTTAGTTAGTGTGTAATGTTGTTGTTAGAGTATAAATAAAATCTGTAAAATTTTAAAGCTCAAAGTTCAATGCCAAGCGAGATATTTTATTTAACAGAAGTCGCCTACATCGAACGGCCAGTTTGGACTACATCCCTCTACTTCCTTCTTTAATGACATCACTAAAACAGTTTTTTGACTAACCTCCGCCCTCAGGAATACACAAAAAAGGGGGCGTGGTCTTGTTGCGCTCCCACGGAGAAGAGCAAGAGTTGCGTTTGTTGAGTGTGTTTGTCGCCATGTCGTCGAAACGCTGTTATTTTCATCCCGCAGTCCAATCACCTTTGTTTGGCCTTCCCAGGGACGCTGTACTTAGAGATCAGTGGTTACAATTTATGTTTAACTCGGTTCCCGAAAATTATAATTGTGGTATCCTTCCTGCAATAGTTAATGTTGGACTGCAGTGCACATAATGGCCACAAGAGGGGACTATGTTTATGTATATATGGCTGTTTTCCGTATGAGGTACTCTTCTGAGTGAGTGCTAACATTGTACATTTTCTGTCGCTGCTTGTGGAGATTAAAGAATTCAGCCTCTCGGGAATTATTGTCTTTTGTGTTCATTCGGCACAACATCACAATAATCCACATGTAAAACTATGTGCAGCACACATTATGGTAAGAGGCATGATCTTTCCGGGCAAGGAGCGCTAAGCTGCTGTCGAATCACAACACAGGAACCGCTGGCACAATCAGAACTCGTTACGTATTTCTGAAGGAGGGACTTCATAGAACAAGGAAGTCATCAGCCCGTTTTTATGACAGTGGAAACAGCGGTATACAGATAAGTAAATTATGTGAAAACTACTGTGTTTTTTTACACGCGAAACATGAACACGTTATATTGCACACTATAAACACAATCAAAGCTTCAAAAAACCACGAAAAACGGGACCTTTAATATATCATGAGGATGTATATATATATGTGCTAATAATATATTGGCTTATATGAAACATATATGACATATATGAAACACATAGGTAAAGGCCACAGCCTCTAGCATTAGTCGCTAGAGTGCCTCTTGAGATCGTGGGAGTGAGGTTTACATGCACAGCTCTTACTGGCCTACGTCTATTAAACCTCACTTCCATCCGGGTCATGGCACCAAATGTGGTTATTCCAACTTGACCTTTACCTAGGTTTACCTGGTCTATTATCCAGTTTTCCAAGCCTGTTAATTCATGTTAATCACCTGTTTGCTACCTGATGGAGTTTGGGTTCCTTGCCGCTGACACTTGACATTTGTTATTCAACAGTGTTTTGATCTGTCTGCATTGACACCATTGTATGCGAACTGAACTGGATGATGACATTACTGTTTACTCCAGTGCTGTTATAGATAAATTAACTAAATTACTGTTTACTCCAGTGCTGATATAGATAAATTAACTAAATTAATAACTATTGAATCTTACATCGGAATGAATCAACACTGAATTTACTTAAGATGGATACTGACACCATTTTCTTTAAGAGCTGCTGTGCAGCCAAAATTATATACCAGGTATCAAAAAAGTAAAGCTGCTTTGACACAATCTGCATTGTAAAAAGCGCTATATAAATAAAGGTGACTTGACTTGACTACATCAGCAACTCCACAGTTACTACCTTTAAATAAAGTAACAAGCAGCATAACATCAGGGTTTCTCAGCTCATCACTGACTTATTTAATGTCTTTTATCTTCAGTTGATTTCATCTAAGGCTGTGACTGAATTTAGTTGTAGTTCTTGTGTTTCTCTTTTCCTCAGTGATTCTGCTTGTTATCATCAGGTGTCTTCAATAATGCTTAATCATCACTCAATCACTTAATTACCTAATTAACTTTAATCACTGCTTCAGTGTTACTTATAAAGGCAGGAACACACCAAGTCGACGGTCGGCCGTCGGGCAGTTTTTGTCCATCGGCTGACTAAGTTTTCTTAGTGTTTTTTTTAAAAGTTTTCTCATGTTGAATCGCCGTCAGAGCTTGCTGGTCCGTCTGGCCATCTGATCATTCTGATTGGCTGTTCAGCTACTGCCACCTGCTGGTTCGGAAAGGCATTTCATCTTACGCAGGCGCAGAACGGACGTGCTGTGGAGAGTCGGTTTGGTGTGTCAGGGCAACTTTGGACACAGATGCTGCCGACGTGAGCCAAACCCCGCAGTCTGCTTTCATCACTACTAGTTCGTCGGCATCGGCTTGGTGTGTTCCTGCCTTAAGGCAACCAACGTCATGTTCCTGATTTAAATTAAGACGTTTTGTCATGGTCTCCACAGGAACTTAGGACAATCACCTCAGCTGGTTCTTGAAAGCCCATTCCCATTAGCTCTTAAATCATCTCCTTTTCCTCAGGGTGTCACCTGGTATGGTTGCATGAAGTTGTGGACACTTGTGGTCACAATGAAAAAAAAGCCACCCAAGTAATGTGGTTGCTGGTGATCGGGTATGGAGGAGCTCACATTTTTTTTAGCAGACTGGTGTAACTTCTCATAGCTCCCCTTTTGGCCTAACAAGTATCTGTCTCAGTGTAGATGCCCAGTGGCGGTAACCCCCTTCCTTAGGTTGTCCTCCGCTTAGACAAAAGAGGATCTTACCCATCATTGAGAAATCACTTCATGCACACTGGTAACCGCTCCTTCTCATTACAAAATCTTTGACAGTTTTCTTCAACAGAATCAGGTATTTTCTGGAGCTTAGAGGAAGTGCACTCAAGAACCAGCAGAGCCATTAAGACTGTAAAACATGGAGACAGGTTGATTACAGCAGTATTCAATCACTAAAATCCAATAGACATTTTCAAAGCAGAAACATAGCAAATGCTGACATTATACTCAGTAAATTTACTTATCACAACTGTCCATTCAGTGTAATGTTCTTTCAGACAAACACAATCGGAGATGTATTTAAAAATATCCTGTCTCTACCAAGCTTTATAATAGTAGTTAACAGGGGGGCCACATTTTGAAACAAAAAAAAAAAAGCATCCACCCATCATATATATAATCCATACAAATCCAGGGGATAATAAAGGCCTTCTGAAGTGAAGTGATGGGTTTTTGTTTGCTGTTACTGGGCCATTACTGAGTCGGCGTTCTGACGTAGAACCTGGAAGTGCTGAACATAAACAGCATATGAGAATGACACAGAAGAGAAGATATTGTTGAATAAAGTCATTATTTTTGTTTTGTTTTTGCACACAAAAAGTATTCTCGTCACTTCATAACATTAAGGTTGAACCACTGCAGTCACGTTGACTATTTTAATGATGTCTTACGTACCTTTCTGGACCTTGAAAGTGGTGGTTATATTGTTGTCTATGGAGGAGTAATATACCTCTCAGATTTCATCAAAAATATCTTAATTTGTGTTCTGAAGATGAATATGGGTTGGGAATGACATGAGGGTGAGTAATTAATGACATAATTTTCATTTTTGGGTGAACTAACCCTTTAAACCAGTGGTCGGCAACAGGCGGTCCGTGGGCCAAAACTGGCCTGCCAGCAATAATATCTTGCCCACTCTGTAATCGAGACGTTCTCAGTCATAAAACAATTCTGTTCATAAATGTTTCATTATGATGTATTGATTTTAATGTGTGGATATAAAAAAGAAACAAAATAACACAAAAGTGTAGCACAGTGACAACTACAACAGCAATGCTGGACTATATTGTGGTGTCAGTGAAGAGAAGGAGGTTGTGGAAGAGGAAGTTTTGATGAACCAGACTTGTGTAAGACATGCCTGTTTTCCATGTGCCAACACTGATATTCCTGGTGTCCTTGAGCAGGTCAGTCTTCACCTTAGTTTACTAATATACACTTATCTGTAAAATATCACAGATTGATAGAAATGTCTATGAGCTAATGTTATGAAGTGTACAGAGAAAAAAATTAGGTAAATTGATATTTATCTTCAAACTGGTGTTGTTGAGATACAAGACAATCAAGCAGACATGTTTAAGGGTAGTAGAGAAGTTTTATTGAGGATTACAGACAGGTGGAAAAAACATCTACATCTTTCTTCCCTCATCTGTTTTCACTCATTCACTACTACCATTAAAAAAAGTGTTAACAGAGCGCTTAAAAATTCATAGCTAAAGGGTGAATCTTGCACATGATAAGCACAATTACACACAGAGACATGTATGAAGAAGTGCAGAATATACTATTAACTTAAAGAAATAACATTAAGTTATTTTTAACATTATGCTCATTTAAGGTAAAAACATGGTGAGATGAGAGACAGTGAAGATATTCTGGTTCATTTCAGAATCTCAAAGACACAGGGGTAAATTTACTTATAACTTAAGATGAACTTGTGTGCTGTTCTTAAATATGAAAAAAAGAGATTTTCCTTAAATATAATTAGAGATTGTAAGATATAGATTTTTAAAACACAAAAAGCTATGCTTTGTTTTAAAGTACATGTATACATCTATTGTGCTGATGTTCACAGCTGTGCTTCGGTAGACTTTGCTCTCAAACTGTGGCTGCTGGTTACATGTGGTCAAGTATTTATTTATCAGTTTTATTTTTGGCTTTGTGATTGATTCTGATTGATCTGAAAAGGAGAAGTGAATAAATGATTAGCAAAATATTGTAAAGCTTTGTGAGGCTCTATTCAGCCTGTCTTATCTCCATCAGTTATACCTTCATCATAATGTACAGGCCAGCCGTCTTCACACCCTAACACTATATAACAAGTGTCCCGGATCTCTCTGTATTCATTCATTCAATGTCTCTCCCCACTTTTTAATTTACAAATGACCACAGGAAAAGGCTGGTTGCTGCCCTGTGGTGTTCCTCCTTTGCCACAATGAAGGTGTTAATTTCTTTGCAGCCATTGGAGGTTTGGTGGCGTGTGATTTTCCTTGTGCGGATCACATCAGTACATCTCTGTACATTCATGTTGCCAAACACATGCTGGTCTCAGAAATGCTGATAACCTGCTGGTTGACCGTGAGTGAAGGACACAAACAAGATCAGCAGCAGAATCACAACAGACTGATGAATCTCCATGACCTGTGAACAATACATACATGAAAACACCTTTACTGACATTTGACTGACTAAAGCAGTTTGGTTGTGATTAATTAAGAACATACTTAATAGAATAAATGATGGGACCCTTTTTTTTTTTTTTTTACTTGCACATATCTCATATACTTTACATTAACCTCCAGCTGTGCAACTTTTTGTACATAGAGTCTCTTCTGTCTTCTGTAAGACAAATTTCTTTTATATCTTATACTTGATGAGTAAAGTTCTAAGGTTCTTACTTCATTGTTCTGGGTAAATGAATATTTTGTTTTAACAGTTGTCTTCTTTTGCCTGAAGGCTTTACTGTATCAACAGCATGGTAATACTGATGAAACTTCCTCCAAACACGAGTTTAGACTTCACTGTTGTCCATCGATGGAGTATTTATTGCAAACCTAACATGACCTTTAAACTATTTCATCAGCCCCATTTGTTATTTGTAAATATTCAAAAAAGGAAAACATTACTGGTGTTTCAAAGTCCAGTTTCTACCACATCTGAGCTCCTAGATTTTTAAATGACCTAAAATATCCTGAATGCCTATAAAATACAATGTACAGCTCCCTCGGTCAGACTTGATGACTGCAGCAAATAACAGCATGTTCTCAATAAAGAATCCTGCTGAAGATATAACCAACATTTAATGTGGACATTAAAAAGAAACATATTATCTACTTCTCATTTACATAAAAAAGCACTTTATCTTTGTCTGACTGCAATGGAATGGAGCCCAAGGGAAATGTTTGAGAAACAGTTTAGTCTGAGCAGTCAGCATGCTTGTTTTAGAGGCGGTTTTTTTTTTCAATATATAAAGTATGATGTTCCTCAAACGTTCTTTCAACTTAATTTTGATTTAAAATTCAACATTGTAGGAATGTTGATTTGTAACATTCCAAGAACATGAAAATGTCCAGTTTCCTTAATGTTAGTGGAATGTTATTTAAAGGTTAGTATGATGTTCCTACATTTTTTCAATCATTCAAACACCTGCTGTGAACAAACACTGAAAGAAAGAGAAACACAAACTACGACTGCAGGCTGTGGCTGAAGAAATTTGTAGTTTGTGTTCTAATTTCTCTTTCTTTCAGTTCGTTCAGGACATTTCATGTTCTTGGTTACAAATCATAGAATAGATTGTTGAATTTTAGATCAAAATTAAGTTGAAAGAACATTTGAGGGACATTATACCTTATAAAAACATTCCTCTAACGTCAAGAAAACTGGACGTTTTTTACATTCCCAGAACCAACACTGAATATTTAGAGAACAAAATTCTGTTAGCTGGGTTACATGTTACATGTCAAACCTCATATATATATATATATATATATATATATATATATATATATACACATGACATGAGGGTGAGTAATTAATGACAGAAAATTTCAGAAATCACAGAAATTTCTCAGAAGTTTATAGGTGAACTAACCCTTTAAGGATGACCCATGTCCCATATTGGAGGTTTGGTGGCGTGTGGTTTTCCTTGTGCGGATCACATCAGTACATCTCTGTACATTCATGTTGCCAAACACATGCTGGTCTCAGAAATGCTGATAACCTGCTGGTTGACCGTGAGTGAAGGACACAAGGACACAAACAAGATCAGCAGCAGAATCACAACAGACTGATGAATCTCCATGACCTGTGAACAATACATACATGAAAACACCTTTACTGACATTTGACTGACTAAAGCAGTTTGGTTGTGATTAATTAAGAACATACTTAATAGAATAAATGATGGGACCCTTTTTTTTTTTTTACTTGCACATATCTCATATACTTTACATTAACCTCCAGCTGTGCAACTTTTTGTACAATGAGTCTCTTCTGTATTTGTGTTAAAGACAAATTTCTTTTATATCTTATTCTTGATGAGTAAAGTTCTAAGGTTCTTACTTCATTGTTCTGGGTAAATGAATATTTTGTTTTAACAGTTGTCTTCTTTTGCCTGAAGGCTTTACCATATCAACAGTGCAGTAATGAACAAACCCCAGAAAATACTGATGAAACTTCCTCCAAACACGAGTTTAGACTTCACTGTTGTCCATCGATGGAGTATTTATTGCAAACCTAACATGACCTTTAAACTCTTTCATCAGCCCCATTTGTTATTTGTAAATATTCAAAAAAGGAAAACATCACTGGTGTTTCAAAGTCCAGTTTCTACCACATCTGAGCTCCTAGATTTTTAAATGACCTAAAATATCCTGAATGCCTATAAAATACAATGTATAGCTCCCTCAGTCAGCAGCAAATAACAGCATGTTCTCAATAAAGAATCCTGCTGAAGATATAACCAACATTTAATGTGGACATTAAAAGGAAACAAATGATCTACTTCTCATTTACATAAAAAAAGCACTTTATCTTTGTGTCTGACTGCAACGGAATGGAGCCCAAGGGAAATGTTTGAGAAACAGTTTAGTCATACTTGTTTGTTTTTTTTGACATTAGAGGCGTCATATAAGGTATGATGTTCCTTAAACGTTCTTTCAACTTAATTTTGATTAAAAATTCAACATTGTATGAACGCTGATTTGTAACATTCCAAGAACATAAATTGTCCAGTTTCCTTAATGTTAGTAGAATGTTATTTAAAGGTTAGTATGATGTTCCTGAAACATTCTTTCAATCATTCAAACACCTGCTGTGAACAAACACTGAAAGAAAGAGCAATAAGAACACAAACTACGACTGTAGGCTGTGGCTGAAGAAATTTGTAGTTTGTGTTCTAATTTCTCTTTCTTTCAGTGTGTTCAGGATGTTTTATGTTCTTGGAAAGTTACAAATCATAGAATAGAATGTTGAATTTTAGATCAAAATTAAGTTGAAAGATCGTTTGAGGAACATCAAACGTTCCACTAACGTCAAGAAAACTGGACATTTTTTACATTCCCAGAACCAACACTGAATATTTAGAGAACAAAATTCTGTTAGCTGGGTTATATATACATATATAATATATATATACATGACATGAGGGTGAGTAATTAATGACAGAAAATTTAAGAAATCACAGAAATTGTTTTTAGGTGAACTAACCCTTTAAGGATGACCCATGTCCCTCAAAGGAATGTCATTTTGGTTATCAACATCATCCTCCTGTAAGAAAACACAGATTCACAAAAGGTAAAAAGAAATAAGAAGGACTGATGTTACACTTACACAAACACATAAAAATACAGACTTGGAATTGTGTTTTATGTATGTGTTTTATGTGTTTTAGGTTTTCATTTCCTAAATATTTAACACGGTCTTAAACGGTATCAAACTGTCATCTGCTGTACTTCAGTAATACAGAATTGAAGTATTGATTTTAATATCACATCTATGTAAATCTCATATTTATTGTTAAATCAGCTGCATGTAATTACATTCTGTTGTACTGGTGTATACATCTTGTGGCGATAGTAAATCACAGCAACAGCTGCAGTCATCAGCAGCAGAACACCAACAACTATTCCTGCTTTCACACCTGAAGACAAACCTGAATCTGGAACAGCTAAAGACAGACATTCAATGTTACATACAGGTTGACTGACAATCCCACAGTATTTAACAATATCTTCAACTAACTAACAAATAGCACCTTCTGTTGTTTTTAACAACACTAGTTTAAACAGCATCACAGCACTAAGACACTCAACAGGAAACATTATTCAGAGCAAAACTGCATTTTGCAAGTTAATAACATTAGTCAAAATGTCATTGAGTCAAGGATCCCTTTTTTTTAAACAGTCCATTACCCAACATTTATTGGGTTGATTTAAAAATATTTAACTGTTTTTTTGTTTTGTTTTGTTTTTTTGTTTTTTTCGAGAGAAAATGCATTGAATGACTGAATTATATACTCACCAATGACAGTAACACTGAATCTCTTCACTCTAGTGATGCTGAAGCTGCTGTTGATGATGATGATAATCTTCAGTTTATAAAGTCCAGAGTCTGTGTTTGTGATGTTTGTGATGGTCAGAGATCCAGTCTGATTGTCCAGCTTCAGTCTGTCTCTGAATCTCTCATCACCATCTTTACACTGAACATCTGTACAGTTATATCTGAGATCACTGATTTCAGAAATGAGAGTATCATTAAAATACCACAACATTAAATAATTTTGTTTTTTTATTACACCAGGATCTAAAGTAACAGATTCTCCCTCCTTCACTGACTTTCTCTTCACTTCATCTTGTTCAGCAGCAGAAACACCTGAAACACAAACCAGATGAATGAACTTGAAGGTCTTTAGATGAAAACAACAAACATGAGAGAACTGTGATCACGAATGCAAAATAATAATACTAATAATTCACTCAACTTAACTTTTTGAGATATCTGTTTGCACTGACTCAGTTAAGTTTTATTTAGAATATTAAGAATGTTCAACTTGGCAAATTTAATGTTGTTTAGTTGGATTAACTTTATGAAAGTAAGGTGAACTTAATTTTTTAAGTTTTCAGTACACACTCAAAAAAAATAACTCTTTGAACGAACATAAATTAAAAAAAAAAATTTATTTTAGCATTATGCAATTCTATTATTCCAATTTAATGTACTTACGTTGGGTCAACTTTATTTATTAAGGTTGATTCAACTTATTTACTATGGTTGGGCACAGCTTAATTTAATAGTATCAGCCCAACTAATTTGCAATGTTTTGGAAAATAAATAAAAAGCAATAAATAAATAAATAAAAAATAAATTGTTTTTATATACATTGATTTTTACAATTAATTCTTCTTGTTTAATTTTGTGATTTACATAACTTTTGTGATGTTCTGTGATAGAAATCTAGATGTGATACTGGATTCATCCTAAATTGTCTTAACCAAAAACATTGTAAAGCCTAAATTGATCATGAGTGCAATGGTGTCAATGGTTTTACAATCAACATAGGCTTGCAATGATTTTGGGAAATGCAATCCTAAGCACTACCACAGTGATTACTTTCTAATTAAAGTAATTTGAAAGTTTGTTAGCAGGTCCTCAACCCAAGCACAAGTGCAACAATTCACCACAATGGTAACCCTAAAACTATTAATTAACAGAAACTTTTAAATACCAACATAATAGAACAGTAAACATTAAAAAGTCTTTCCATTTTCTCATCTTCCTAAAAACTGCTTAAAATAACACTTTATTTCAACATTTACACTCCTAGTTCAGCCCCTTTGCAAAGCATGATGGGAAGTGAAAATCCTGTTTGATTGAGTCCTGGTTGGGTTTACTTGATTGAAACATGTTATTCCAATATGAAAACATCAAGTTAAGTCAAAGAGTAATCGTTTCAAGTCAATTTAACATTAATCAATCGCATTTAAACCAGAAACCTGATACAATGATGTTGAATCAAAATAAATTGTAAATAAACTGAACAGCATCAAAAAATCTTTTTTTTGAGTGCAAATGTTCCCTGTAAAATGTTTTTTGTTCACTCAACTTAACTTTTTGAGGTACTAATTTCCACTTACTTATTAAGTTTTAATTACTTAGAATTTTAAGTAGTTTCAACTTGACAAATGTAGTTATTTAAACTTACAGTTCAATAGTTTTCAATACCAAAGTTTATGTTCATGTAACCTAATTTGGCTTATTTTATTAATTCAACCAATTAAATAATTATTTTATTTAAATTGTTATTTCATGTCGATTGTAAGTAATTATTTTATTTCAAATGTTTCAGCCATGCTTCGGTTGAGAACTTTATTCCCATTTAAATTAATTTCTACTGCAAATAATAACTGATCTGATGTCAGCCACCGAAACATCAACATCAAATCAATGACATTTCTCAGGATCTGAGCAGAGGATGATTAAACAACTCCAAAAACAGACCAGTCTGACTTTATTTCTTTCATAAGTTCTTTCTGAGAATTAACAGAGGTTTAGATCTAATTAATGTTGATTTTTTTATTGAAAAAAAAAAAAAAGTTTCAAAATCACTATTTTAGTGAAAAGTTTTTACACCAGTTGCAGCAATGTTTCATTAAGATCAGTTGTGCTTTGATAAAGTAGATCAGCTGAAGTTGTCAGCTTTTTACGACATTCAAATGCCTGTTACAGTGATTTAAATTATGTGTAAATGACTGCTTCCAAACAAATACAGTAATAATAAGTCTGAGGCCCTACTGAACTATGAAAATATTTTTTTATTTAACAAATTTAGCTGTGAAAGAGCACTAATGCATTAACACTGACACAAGCTGAGCATATCCAAGACATCTTTTATGCAACAGTTTTAAACTGGGCATAATACCATAGTCCAAAACTTACCGTCCAGCAAGTGTTTTTTTTTTTTTTTTTTTTTCAGATGATCAGATGATCAGATTGTCATGACACTGTTGGAACAAATGCTGCAGTATCACAAGATCAGTAGAAAGTTTAGAAGCACTAATAACACTAAACCTAAAAGTGATTAGTGATGAGGTTTCAGATATCAATGAAACAAACCACTTTATGATGCTTATATCATTAATAAGCAAGCCTCTTGTATCTGTTTTTTTGTTTTTTTTACCACAACAAACATGATTTCTAAACAGTGTCAAAAAATAAATAAATAAAATAATAAAATAATAAAAAATGTTAATTAAAAAAAAAATTCAAGGATCAAGAGCACAACTAAAGGAAACACTATTCACTACATTACACTATTCATTCATGTCATATGGTGACTTATATATATATATATATATATTCAATTATAAATAAATAAATAAAGTGAAGCTTTTTTTTTAGTTGTTTAATCATCCTCTGAGATCTTGAGAGATTTAATTTCATTGTTTGTATAGTTGATGTTTTGGTGGCTGACATCAGATCAATTATTATTACAGTAGAAATGAATTTGAATGAAAAAGTTCTCAATCAAAACATGGCTGAAACATTTGAAATAAAATAATATATATATATATATATATATATATATATTTACAATTGACAGAAGAACAATTGAAATAAATATTTTTTGTTTTAACTAACAAAATAAATCAAATTAGGTTAAATGAAAATGAGTTTACACATACTGACTTACCATGAACAGTAACATTGAAAATTTTCCCACTGATTCTGCTGCTGATAATTTTCAGTTCATAAAGTCCAGAGTCTGTGGTTCTGATGTCCATGATGATCAGAGATCCAGTCTGATTGTCCAGCTTCAGTCTGTCTCTGAATCTCTCAGTACCTTCATTACACTGAACATCTGTACAACTATAACTGAGATCTCCACTGATTTCAGCTATTCGAATGTCATTAAAATACCATTTAATATCTTCTTGTTGGTTTGTTTTAACACCAGTGATTAGAGTGACTGAATCTCCTTCCATCACTGACTCTACATCTGATCCAACACCGAAAGTACCTGGAGAAGAAATGAACAGTTTTTCTACAAAATCCTGCTGTTCGAATCTTCTACTTAAATAGTGTTTAGGCTACATTACATTTTATTAATTTGGCAGAATTTTATATTTTATTAATTTACATTTTATTAATTTGGCCCGGACGTCGCCACACAAATGTGGCTTTTTGTTAATGACTGTCCTGTACAGAGTTAATATTGTGCCATAATTAAACAAACAAATCCAGCATTTTGCAAACAAACATGATCTGCTTTGCAAAGGAAAAATCGACTCGCAAACAAAGTGATGTGCAAATACAAAGGTCAGTTTGAGCGAAAGGCATCCGATACCTAGTAAATACAGGGCTGGTATCTCAGATATTGATACAGATAATACTTTTTACTTTCAAAAGCATGCACTTGCATACCTCTAAATTAAACTGACCTTTTAAATTATTTGTAAGAATAAAATAGGTAATTATACAGCATTATATTTAAAAGCCTTTTTTATATTCAAAATGACTTAAATGTAAATTATTAGATTATGTTGTTGTTGTTTACACTGTCAAAAAAGTGCTAAAATTTTACCTTTAGATTCTCACTGGAGCAGTGCATATTAATGCACGTCCTGATTTTGCAGAGTTAGGCACTTCATGGGTCAACATATTTTGTTGATCCTGGAACAACATTCCTGACCAAAAATTTTCCCGTAAACGTAACCCTAAGGTATCCCTAAAATCAGAGGGAAATGGTGTGAATAGCACTGTAGAAGCACCAAACCCTGGTTGTAAGCTTTAACTTGACCTAAACTGTAAACTTGTCCCTCAGATTTGATTGATTAAATGGAATGTTGGTCCAGGATCAATAAAGATGTTGATATACTTTGCGAAATCAGGTGCTTCCATATGAGTACCCTTTATGTGCAGATAAGGTACAAAAGTGTACCTTTGAGGTTATCCCTTATGTAAAATTACCATGGTTCCTCAAACGTTCTTTCAACTTAATTTTGATTTAAAATTCAACATTCTAGGAACATAAAAGTGGCTCTTGACCCTTGAGTTTTGTTGAGTTGCTTCTTTATCAGCAATTACAGGTGTTTTCTGCAGGTGACAGTAAAAATAAAATAAAATAAAATAAAATAAAATAAAATAAAATAAAATAAAATAAAATAAAATAAAATAAAATAAAATAAAATAAAATTCAGCTGCATAATTTATTCATGCCAGAATGGATGCTGGGAACCATGAATAGGTTTTGTATGCTGGCATGAAGCATGTCACCATTGTTGCAGTTCATATAACGAATGTTGATGTCTGTGAGTGTATAAATGACACAAAACGTTTTAAACAAAAAGTTAACAATGTTATTTATACATTCATAGACATTAACGCTGTTGAAACAACAAAACTAAGTTGAAAGAACGTTTTTTTTTTCACGTCAAGAAAACTGGACGTTTTGTAAGGTCCTAAAATCAACACTGAATATCTGAAGAACGTTCTTATAACAAAATTCTGTTAGCTGGGAATATCTCTGTCATCTGATTGTTCTAGACTCCCAAAAGCATTGTAATCCTAAACTGACCTCATAATCTAGTGATCGCAATGTCTTGTGACTTCCTTGCGCTTCTTGTGCTTTGGGAAACGCAGACAGTCCAGTTTGAATGAGCAGCAGCGAGCGCGCTGTCACCGTCTTTCAGCATTTGCGTATGATCTGAGCAGGAGCGAGTTCTTTTATACTACACAATTATTAGATAACAATTTATTTTTCCACTTCGTATTACAAATCGTATTTTAAACAATACATTTCATGCTAAATAAAATCACTGAGGGAAAAAAAAGTGGGTACAGCAGTCACAAACACCTGAAGAAAGATTGTAATAAATAAAGGTCTTACCATTGTCGAGCATAATCAAGACCACCGAGATCAAATTAAAGAGAAGATTCATTTCCCCCACTTTCCCCCCTCATGATTCTGATCATAAAATCATTCTGTTCTTCTGCTTTAAATCCGGTGACACAGTTCTTTCGCTAACCAAGTGACATTTTACATCAAAATTACATAGCAGCCTCTCTAATGGAAGGTAGAGTGTGTAGTGAAAACCCAAAGTAGTGTTTAATTTGAGCAGATGACAGTAGGTGCGTGCATGAGACAGACAGAGCAGACGTGCTCATAGGTCTCTTTAGGGGGCGTTTTTTGGGAGTTTTTTTTTTTTTAAACGGATAGGTGTCTTTTTTATATCCAATCAAAAAAGTATAAGGACGCCAAGAGGCCATCTATAATTATTATTATTATTATTTTCTTGTGATCACATTCACAACTATTTTTTAATGTCTAGATTGTCTAAACTTATGTCAAGATTATGATAAATAAATAAAAATTAATGCTGCATGCTTTTAGGCTTTCTGTACAACAAGGAAACTATTGGCCTATGCGTTGTTTTCCGAGTGCCTGCAAGGAAACATTCACATATTTTGAAGTGCATCAATAAATATATAAGACTTGTACAGAGGTGTATAGTCCAAGGGTCAGAAAGTAGAGGTCCTGCCATATTTTTCATTCCACCCACTGAAGCAGTGCTAAAGTTAATGAGATAATTAAGTGATAAATTGAGTGACGATTGAGCATTATTGAAGACACCTGATGATAACAAGCAGAATCACCAAAGGAGAAAATCACAATTTTTAATACACCATCGTGGAGATGAGGGTTTGCTTTAGTTGAGCTCTTGACCCGTGACTTTTTATTATTAGATCTTGTTTGAGCTGTTAACTGAGTTGTAACAGCCAGACAAGCAAAGAGAAAAGATGATCAGGTGGGTTTGGTTATGTTTTCACATAATTGTAGTTTGATCTGAAACACTGAACTCATTTAGAGCCCAATCTCTGAGTTAGATTTACATTATTGATTACAGCAGCACTGTGATTCTACAGCAGAAGATCAGCTTTTTCAATATAATCCAAAGGGTTTCACAAAAGTTGTTCTGAATAAAACAAAAAGATCTTTCTTTTAGGCCGTGTGTCCACCAGAGCGTACTTTTTCAATTGTTTTCAATGGGAGCGCCGCGTTTTTTAAACGCCAGGAGCGTAACGAGGCGCTGAGCGTCTTTTTCACGCTCAAGCGCTGAGAGCTCGGCGTTTTTTACTGGTCGCCTCGAGTTGAAGAATGTTCAACTTTTCAGTAAAACGCTGCGCTCATCACTGTCACTTTTTAGCCAGCCGTCCAATCAGACTGGAGGAGGGGCGGGACAAATACTACACCGGCCAACCGTCACAACATTCGTGCTGTACAACAACATCAACAAACAGAGAACGGAACAAAATGGATGAGAAATTAATATTGCTGCTCTCCGAAAATACATAGCAAAAAGTCACATAAAAACAGCAAAAAATAAAATAGTAAGAATAAAGAAAATTACTAAGACATTTAAGCTCATAATTTATTCATACAGCAATGCATGATGGGAGCCAAGGATGAATTTTGATTGGTGGCACCCAGAATGCACTGCAACATGCTTTATGATGGCCACCACTGTTGAGATTCACAGGATGATTCTTGATGTCTGTGTCTCTAAATGAAAGTGATTTTTTTAATCAGAACACCTTTTGCAAAATCCCTTAGCTTTTCAGCCAAGTGGTTCACAAAAGGGTTCTTTTCTCGAGGCTTCATATGATCACAATACCACCTGGTGGTCAAAGAGTGTAAAACAAGCAGATACATTACATATGACCTGATGTGATCTGATACACATTATTTTGCAGCAGTTATGGCTTAGAAATAACAGAGAAGAAAAAAAATACACATTTCCGCAAAGACTTAAATATTTATTTGAATGTAATGTGTATTTTCTGGTTGTAGCTATATAATCACGACTGTTTAACATAACTGTGTAATAGCCTAAACGTATTGGCTTTAAATGAATGGGGCTATTAAATGTGTGTAATAAATTATTTGGTCATTAGCCTATAGCCTATGCAGGAGGGGAGATATTATTATTTTTCTAAAACCACAAAATCTTTGGTGATCTCATGGGTTTATATATCTGTCAAAATATCGCGCCAAGATTCGAACCGCATCCAGTCAAACCATTCGAACCAGTCAGGCAAAAGCGAGGCTTTGAACGTCATCAATGACGTCACTGATCTAAAGCGATACAAGCTTCGATACGCGCTTCACTGAAAGCTTTCAGGATTTCTCGACACACGCTCCGAAGCCTAGGCACAGAACGTAACATCACTAGGTGATAGTGAAACTGTTGGCCTAGGCCAGTGGTGTCCAACCCTGCTCCTGGAGAGCTACCGTCCTGGAGATTTCAGTTCCTCTGCTCCAACACATGTGTCTATAATTATCAAGCAGCCTTGAACACCATAGCTGGATCAGATGTGTTTGATATGGGTTGGAGCTATAATCTGCAGGGCGGTAGCTCTCCAGGAGTAGGATTGTGTATTTTGTTTAAACCTCTTGCAGATGCATGTCAATTTTCTTTTTTTTTTTTTTTAGTGTTAGTCTTCATTGTGACATAACTGCACTAGTCAACAGAAGAGCAGAGCGTGCTGAATACGCAGATAGCGCTTTACATTTGGTCTATTATGCAAGTAATTTATAATTAACTTTATTGTATGTATATTGTTTTTATAGGCTGTCAACAACACAATGTACAAGCACATGACATGTACAGCTTGAGCCTTATACTATTACAAACAGGCTATTTAACTGACCCTGTACAAGAATTAGGCTAATATAAAGAACATGTGTTAACCTGAAATGATGATTCAGAAAACATTAAACTTAAGGATAATTTTATTGACCATACAGACACTGTAGCCACAACCTGATGACAAAACTAAAACATAGCGAATGTTAGCTATGGTTAATGCTAGATTGTGAATGGAAGTAGATTTTTTTAACAACGGCTAGCAAAGTGGTTGAAAACTCCTTGAAAACACCCCAAAATTGGGAAATGCCCTTTTTTGCTCCGCAGAGACCTCATACTCAGAAACAGTGCACACTGATATGAAGAATAACTCCCATTGGAGCAGACCTTTTTCATGCTCAAACAGCAACATTACACACACTACAGAAAGATGAACATTAAAAAAGGCACAATAGGTCCTCTTTAACACATACTTATTTGAGCTGTAAAGCAATTTAAATGTTAATTTTTGTTGATTAGTTTTGTATTGTCAAAGCGACAAAGTTATAAAATGGGATATTTACACAAAATCTTATTTCACAGGTAGTGTAATTGATCAGGAAATCCCAGCAGACAAACAGGGGTTTATTCAGAGATAGATTAATGAAATGGTCTCCTAAAATCTTCTTGTGGCCCACTGGAGCATTTCCATGCTAAAGTCGAGACTGTGTGCATTAATCACCAAATTCATATATTCTCTTGAGATACTTATTTTAAATTAGTACTTTGGAAGTGGTAAAAAAGTATGTTCTTCACGTGTAATCCACAAGTGACCTACCAGCATCAGTTGTGTCGCTTCACCTCCATTCTCTCTCGTGACCTCATGGGATTGTAAAGTGTCCATCAAATGCACACTTCAGAATCTCGCTGCACATAGTAGGTCTTCCAGGTATTTGCACCGTGTATTCATAGATACATATTTTGTTACACACTATTTTTACCTACTAAATGTGATTTCAGACACAGCCAACCAAGAAAAAAGCTACAAATAAAAAATAAAAAAAACACTGGTCACCATAATAGTGACTTCAAATGAAACTTTAAATAAAACTACCACATCCAAACTCCAGCACTGCTTCAGTCTTACTTTAACACTCTATAGTGTGGACAAAACACAGAGCAGTACATTTAACATTGAGGATTTTGCTGTGTGGCTCTTGAATGGTCTTGGAGGTTTGGTCTTGACTACACCTCTGCTTTTGGGACATTATAATTCACACATCATGCCCACATGAAGTTTGTCTATAAGAGTCAAAGGACCAAGACTGGGTTAAAATGGACAGTTTGCAGAGTTTAATTTGAAGCCAGCGGGACATGCTTTTGGACCACCATATGGCCACAGCAAACAACATTTGAAAAGCTTCCAATGAACCCCCCTAAAAGGACAGTTCACACCATCACCTCACACGTAAGCCGTTCTAACCCGGTATGACTCTTTATTCCATGGAACATAAAGGAAGATATTTTGAGAAATGAAATATCACTGCTTAAGTTAATTGCCGGGTTGGAAACAGCAATTGAGGCGCCGGACAACTTCAGTTTTCCTGGAACATATAATTATAAGAGCATCATTCACAATCTGTAATTTCTATATCACAAAATTCATCGTTTTTGTCACCCTTGGCCTTGAGGTCCCTGAGGTCCGCATCTGCTGACCAGGGTGTTTCGCAATAACACAATAAAAAGATCATAAACCATAAAACCAAATAAAATAACTCACTAAGACTAATAGATCTAAGAATTATGAATAGGCCTGAGAAAAAAGATATGTTTTCAGAGATGACTTAAATACAGATAGGGAGGAGGAAAACCTAATCGACTGATATAGCAAATTCCTATATTTTTGCTTATGGGCAAATATGAAAAAGGCTCTATCACCTTTAGATTTCAAGCGAGACAATGGATGATCTGAGAGTTCTTTGAGTAGAATATGGACAAACAAGGTCTGAGATATAAACTGGAGCCAGACCGTGCAATGCTTTAAACACAAAAACTAAAACCTTGTAATCAATTCTAAATTTGACCGGTAACCAATGTAAGTGCGCCAAGATAGGGGTGATGTGCTCACGTTTTTTCTTTCCAGTCAAAAGGCGAGCTGCAGCATGTTAAACTAGTTGCAAACGTGATAGGGAAAACTGGCTGATACCAGCATATGAAGCATTACAGTAATCAAGCCTTGTCTCTAGGTCAACAAAAGATAGAAATGATTTAAATTTCTGTAAACCCCTAAGCTGGAAAAAACTAGCTCTAAACAGAGTTTATTTGCTTGTCGAATTTTAACTCTGAGTCAACAACAACACCCAGGTTCTTTCCATAAGTGCGGATCTTTGCTTGCAGAGGAGCTAAACTGGGAGTCAGACCATGTACCAAATGGAATGACTTTTCATTGTTTTCATTTAACTGAAGAAAGTTTTCACCCATCCAGCTAACAAATCAGATAAGGACTTTGACTCATGTTGTGCCTTATGTTTGAGATGATGATCAATCAAATCAAGTAGGCTTCATGTTCACCATTTTTAATTGAAAATATATAGGCTAATTTACGCATTTGTAAGGTAATTCGTAACTGTCGATTTCTAAATATTATTAGGCATAAGAATTATGAACATGCATATTGTGAATTGATTTAATAAACAATTGCCTTGCTTTCCTGGTAGCCTTCAGTAAATTCACTTATCTAAGAAAATAATTCATAAAACGTATCAGCTGACTTTATGTTTACTTCACTGACAGATGAAAATGAAAAGGCTATCAGTCAAAGCTCAGCTTTAGAGAAAAAGAAAGAGAAAATTACAATATGAGAAGAGCAGGCATTGATAATTAATTTATACTGCCCACTGACATGCTTTTAAATCTATGGTTATCAATTTTTTGTCCTTCAAACATCTTAAAATGCACATATACGAAAGAGGATTAGGGCCAAGCAATAATAAAAAAATAAAACCATCTCGAGATTAAAGTTGTTAAATTTCGAGAAAAAAAGTCGAAATAAAATGTTGAGAATAAACTCGTTAAATTACGAGAAAAAAAACTCGTTAAATTGCGAGAAAAATGTCGAGATAAAATGTTGAGAATAAACTTGTTAAATTACGAGAAAAAACTCATTAAATTTCAAGAAAAGAGTTGAGATAAAATGTTGAGAATAAACTCGTTAAATTACGAGAAAAAAACTCATTAAATTTCAAGAAAAGAGTTGAGATAAAATGTTGAGAATAAACTCGTTAAATTACGAGAAAAAAACTCATTAAATTTCAAGAAAACAGTTGAAATAAAATGTTGAGAATAAACTTGTTAAATTTCGAGAAAAAAGTCGAGATAAAATGTTGAGAATAAACTCATTAAATTATGAGAAAAAATTTAACGACATTTTTCTCATAATTTAACGAATTTGTTCTCGTAATTTAACAACTTTTTCTCGTAATTTTATGACTTTATTCTCAACATTTTATCTCGACTTTTTTCTCGAAATTTAACGACATTTTTCTCATAATTTAACGAATTTGTTCTCGTAATTTAACGCCTTTTTTCTTGTAATTTAACGACTTTTTTCTCGTAATTTAATGACTTTATTCTCAACATTTTATCTCGACTTTTTTCTCGAAATTTAACGACATTTTTCTCATAATTTAATGAATTTGTTCTCGTAATTTAACGCCTTTTTTCTTGTAATTTAACGACTTTTTTCTCGTAATTTAATGACTTTATTCTCAACATTTTATCTCGACTTTTTTCTTGAAATTTGACAACTTTAATCTCGAGATGGTTTTATTTTTTTATTATTGCTTGGCCCTAATCCTCTTCCGTACACATATGTAGATCACGGAAATCAAAATTTTAGCATAGAAATCTGCTTGTTCATGAAAAACTGAACAAAATTAACCAGTTAACCATTCTAAATTTTTATTACATTCTGCCAAAAAAATAAATAAATAAATAAATAAAAATAAATAACCCCTGCCCCCAACAAAGTTAAAGATAATTATTCATCATTAATTTTATAATAATGTTAATAATAGAAATGCATGATTAATTTTGAAACATTAAAGAAAAATGCATCATTGAATGTGTGACAGAATATTATAAAATGAGCAGGAAGCTAGAAACATAAAACAAATGTTTTATGCTTCTAAAAAATACTATATTAGTGTTACAAATAGTCCCTTTCAAAACCTGTACCTTTTGTTATAAAATCTTGTGATACAAAATTTGTTATCAGGAAAAAATAATATTAAATGCATCTAGTTAAAGAAATAACTCCACCTTGTATCTCAAAGCTTTAGCTGGGCCTGATGTGGTTGCTATACTTTTGTGTTTTTACAAACAGCTGGGAAACTATTTCTGCTTGTTTACTTGCTTATTCAACATTCCACACCCAGTTTTATGCATTACACCCAGTGTGCAGTGTAATCTTCTATCCTCTGATGCATTTCTCTCTCCAAAGATTCTGCCATTTAATTGATAGTTTTCACGTGACGTCACGCCCTGAGGGGAACACCGCTCTGGCGGGAAAAAAAGGGCTTTCCTCCATTGAACGCCATTCATTTTTTACCAAGTTTGTAGTAGGATCTAAAGTAGTAAGACCAAATTGACAATGCATACTTTTTACAGGCAAACAAATGAACACAGAATATTAATGCAACACACGGTTTCTCGTTAAGCCTTTCTTTCCCATTGAAAACTATTATAAAGTAAACGCATTGCTTTCATATTCTGGGCTCATCTGCTCGCCTGTATATAGTAGGCTATGCATCATCAAAAACGGTTAAACTGAATTTAATAATTTAATATTACTCTTTAAGTACATTAATGTATTTTAAGGGTGGGTTGATTCTTTAGCCTGGTGTCAGTTCATCCTCCACATGTGCTGCTTGATCAGCCCTTTAATTTAATAAATAGTCTTTCTGCATAGTTAATCTGTTTAAAATTAAGTGGTGCAACACAACTCGATTTAAAATAAAAGTTAAACTTTACTTATTTTAATCCTTATTGGTGCAAATAGGTCCTTTATAGGTGCTGTACTATAGATCACTAGTCTCGTTTATATATTTTTGCTTTTAAGATGGAAAAATGACAGGCCTGTGCTGCAGTCACATGGCTGTTTTGCACACAAGGGCTCCGCGAAACTATGAAGCTTAGACATTATGGTTGCTTTGAACTCCAACGCAACACACCGCTCAGAAATTAAACCTAATCATAATGACCACACAGATGTGACACATTCCCACAGGAGCAAGAAGATTACAGCATTGCTAAGCAAGGCATTGTTTCTACTAATCATAATTCAATGTGGGATGTTCTTCAAAGAGTGTGGTTTTTCAGAATTGTTCTAATTGCTTTTTTGATGATAGTCATTTCTTATAGCACATAAACCTGTAAAACTGTTGCTGTGTGCCAGGTACATTTTTATAGGTTAAAAACAGGCACTGGTATTTCATGAATACATCAAGCAGTCTGCATACTGTACTAGAGTACACATAACCAGGAACTTGCATTTCCAAGAATACAAAAGTTAAAGGTCAAAGTTTAGTGCGTCACATTTCAGAGCATACAGGAGACATGATCATTCAAATCAAATGACTCAATGTTAGCTTAGTTCAGTTATTCCTGATAATACGCAAAAAATAATTTAGTGGTAAACAAACACAGATTCAAGCCATTATGAGAGAATCAGATCTGATTTATTAGCACTTATCAGATGTGATCAGAAGTGTTTTATGTGGGTTCAACTGTAAGGCATTTAAAAAATGTCTTATTTTTCACTCAGATTGGAAGTGATTTTTTACACCGCACAATCACACCGGCTTATATAGACTGATCATTTACAATATTAAATAAGCAATAGCTTATGGAAACATTAGTGTTAGTAAAAGGCAAGCATCCATGTCCTGTTCTTACTGATTTACATCATGTAAGATTCATAGTACAGAAAGGCTTTTGTGAGAAGTTTGGCATGTTACAGTATTTAAGCACTGACACTGAAAACATCACAATAATAGGCACTTATCTGTTATCACTTAAGCTCAAAATAACTGACAAAAACAAAAATGTACAATTGCTGTATTAACGGCACCTGAAAACATTATTTTAACATAAAAATTGTTCTTGTTCTACTAAACTCTTGTCTGAATGTCTCCATGAACAAGACAGTAGACACCAGACTGGCCAAGAACCGTAACAAAGGATGTCAAATAAATGAAAGAACATGGCAGCACCTTATGAAATCACATTTTCCCTCACAATTTCAAGAATACTGAATGTAACTCTTTCTTTTTTCACATTTCAACAAAGACAATATATAGAACAGCAGTGGCATGCACAGATGAGCGGGGGTGGGATTCGAGCCCCTGCCCCTTTAATCATGAAAGTGCCCTTTTTGGTCGTGTTGCAATGCCCCACAGCACACAATTTCTACCAAAGGGGAGCCCAACCCCCTAAATGCGATTTCGCCCCTGCCCCCACGGAGGTCTGTGCATGCCACTGTAGAACAGAGATATGAAGACGTTAATCCTTACACACACATTCAATGCACGGTTACAAAAATCAGGTAGTGCGCGTACAGTGTGCACATACTATTCTGATAACAAAATTTGTTTCACATGCACTGCTCATCTGCATTCACTTATTCATAAGAAACTCACTAGCAGAGCAATTGCACTGAAGAGGTGCATCCTAAAGAGGTCAAATGATTCTATTTATTGTTTTCTTTTTATTTACACTGTGTGCAGAATTATTAGGCAAGTTGATTTTCTGATCACATTTTTTTTCCAAGCACATTTTACCAATTCCAATCCACATCAATCTTAATAACTACTATTAATATTGCTTTTAATCATTTATAAGTGATATATAATTGTTCATGATTCTAAATTATTTTGCAGTTAACATGTGTCTTTTCTTTTCCACCTGTTTTTGTATGACCCCGCTGACCCAATGAGCATTTTGCTGTCCATTGGTCATGCTTTAACTGTCTAGTATTGCATTAGTATTGCATCCTTCTCATGAGTATTTAATAATTTTTGACTTTTCAGTCTGAGTTAAATCTCTTTTTTGGCTAATTTTGCCTGTAAAAGAAAACCTGCCTAATAATTTTGCACACCTGAATATAAGGCATTTTTCATTTCCAGCCTTCATGAACAATTATATATCACTTATAAATGATTAAAAACAATATCAATAGTAGTTATTAAGATTGATGTGGATTGGAATTGGTAAAATGTGCTTGGAAAAAAAATATGATCAAAAAAAATCAACCTAATAATTCTGCACACATACGATCTGTTGTGCATGTATACAAGCTCATAGTCTTAAATGTTAGCTTGCGTAGTGCATTTTACGGATTAACGGAGTGTTTACAGTTGTCTTGGAAGCTGAAGCTTGTGTTTATGCTAAGGGGTGTTACATTTCCGACACACGCATGAGGAGTTTGACCAATCGGAGCACTCTGAGCTTTTCAGAAGGAGGGGCTTTGTAGAAACTGGAGCACTTTAGACTGGGAATAAAGGTACTACAATAACGCACACTACACAAATAAAAAAAATAAAAATATATTAAATAATTAAAGCATGTTAACCTATTCTAGTACACCCAATAAACAAAATAACTTTTAAATTAGCATCATATGACCTCTTGAAAAGGCTGGTAGATAGACAGGCAACATAACAATATCAGTCTTTTCCAGTGATGGCAACAATGCCAGTAACAAATCCCACAGCATCTGTAGTGAAGATTTACATATTTGTGCACATGATCTGTGTGCTTGTGTATTGCTGTATGATGCTGTGTGAGAGTTGTAAAATACACTTCTTGGTCATAAAGTATGTAAAAACACACACACACACACAAAATGCTTTAGCAGCTTTAAAACCATTTTCTTTAGCAGCTTTAATAATCCTCTAACATTAAAGCTGCAGTCCATAAGTTTTGCCTCTTTGTCGTCATCTCTGTTTGAAACCTGCAATTGCAGTTACTTGTGGAATTATCATCTTTACGGGGGTTGTGCATCGGCATGGCTCCTGAGCACAGATGCATCTAATGTTTGCTGTCAGTCACCACACCAGTGTGGATACTGTACTTCAGAATCACAGATCAAAATAAGATTTTTCACCGAAAAATGTCATCTGAACAAGTAAGTAACAAATCTGCCACTTTTGTTCCGACTAACTGTGATAAAAGTATTACAATAAATGCTACCAATGATGATTAAATCTAATGATCGCTTAGCTCATATCGCATCAAACTCTGCAAATTATTATTGTTGTACTTTGTTCTCAAATTGTTAATGTTAACAACATCAGCATTGCTTGTCTTTAGTGTGTATCAGTGTTACATGTAGATTTCAATTTCTGTACAGTCTAATCTCTCGAACATTCATTTGTCATACCATACAATCCACCATCAAAATTATGATAAGTTTAATTATTCCAGCTGCTGCGAGATAAAGCTAAAAAATTATCTGCCGCCTGCAGCATCCTCACATGATATAGCCTACTAAGCTGGGACTCCTTCGTAAAGATGTAATGACGCAAAGACAAATGGTGGGATGCTTGAATTTCCCTTGGAAACCCAAGTACCACCTGAATTAGTAAACATTATTACAAGCTCACCGTTGTGAATCGGGCTAAGGTAAGGAGATAGTTTTGAACACTGGCTGGTTATGTACTTGCTAAAAAATCGATTTTTAACCAAAAAAAGTTATGGACTGCAGCTTTAAGCACTCACTATTCTCTTGCTGATAGTGTATTTCCATTAAAAAAAAAAAAAAAAAAAAAAAAAAAAAAAAAAAAAAATATATATATATATATATATATATATATATATATATATATATATATATATATATATATATATATATATATATATATATATATATATATATATATATATATATATATATATATATATATATATATATATATATATATATATATATAGGATACATGCTTTAATTTAAACAACTAAAGAATGAGTTCCAAAAAAAAATAGTTTGAATTTGAATTAGTTGAGTTTGGCGTTAAGGTAACTTTTCCCATCTTCTCTTCATATTTTGAAAGTATCAAAATAAAAATTAATGTGATGTCTCACTAGCAGCCACAGTCTCAATCTGATTAGTGGGTGATTCTTTGGCAACAGTCATCAATGCAGTTTCAGCCATATTAGTGGATGAGTATTCAACATGATGCTCCTGTAAGAAAACATAGATTCACAGAAAATAAATGAAATGAACAATATTGAGCTATAGTAAATCTGGCCCCTGTTGTTTTATTTTATATATGTGAATTAGTTTTGTGCATGTGAACTGATTTAAAATCTCATATTTCTATATAATCAGCTGTATGTATGTATGTATGTGATACTTGCATTCTGTCCTGGTTGGGTAGAGTTATTGCGGCGGCAGTAAATCACACCAGCAGTTACAGCTGCAGAAACCAGCAGAACAACACCAACACCAGCACATATAGGCCGACCAGATTCTGTAACAATAAAGACCGACATACATAATCACTAGAGATTGACTGATAGTTATGGAAAAATATATAATAAAAATATATATTTCAATGCTTTGGCATTCTATCTGAAAACTTGAGAAACTCTGCATTGGAGACTGAGACGGAGCAAGGATCCAGGGTGGAGCCTGCAGGACAGGTGGGCACGGTGAAACCGGTGGAGCTGGAGACCACCATGATGGAGCCGAAGACCACAAAGGGTCAGGGGACCATGGTGGAGGCCGGCCTCCATAGCCGTGACAGAGGAGACAAAGTTTACAGTTTGCCTCTGTGGCCGTAACTGAGCCAAAAGGGGGCACAGAGAATTCAGCGACTGCCTCCATGGCCGAAACAGGGCAGACAAAGAGTTCATGGTCGGACTCTGTGGCCATAACTAAGTCAAAATGGGGTTCAGAGATGGCCTCCATAGCCATGGATTTGCCATACTGGATGCCAGTCTCATCCACTCAGACATGGATCCAGTGGCCAGGATGGTACAGGATGATGGTATATGTGGTGGGAGCTTGCAAAATCCCAAAACTCACAAAGCAACCCTCGATGACCATTACTGCAAACTTGGGTTCTTAAAGGCTACAAATACATAAGGGCTAACAAGGTAACAAGTTTATAACACACCTACAAACTGACTACAAAATGCACACGGGACAGAAAACCGGGACTAGAACAATAATGGCTCCCAATTTTGTTTTGGAGGTGTGCTACAATGTGGGAAACCAAACGGCCATCACCATATCTGAAAAACAGCATCATGTCGACAACACAAACCAAACTCTTCCAGGCTGCAAGTACAGTGTTTGAGTCATATTTGCAAAATTGTTACATTGTTACATGTTTGAGCAGGATGTAAGACTGGATTTACTGACTGTTCAGAATCGATGATTTCTTTTAGGAGACAATACCTTTATTTGTCATGAACTTTGATCCTTGAAACTTTGCAGACTTAACATTGACAAACAGCAATGTTACAAACTGCATTAAAGAGAAAATTCAAAAAAGCATGATTGGGACCCTTTACAGTTTTTTCTCAGTCCCTTTGGTACATTTCACGAATCATTCTTAAAATTTGCAAATCATACAAACAGCACCACATATTGGGTTACCTACAAAAGCCTGTAACTTGCTCAAAAGAATGAGAATTGCTTTTATGACATGCACAAGTGACTAGATGATGTGGAGGTTGAACAAGTAGTTTTGAGAATTTCAGTTGTGATCTGAGAAATGTACCAAAGCGACTGAGAAAAACTGTAAATTCCTCAAAAAATGCATAATATAAATTAAATAATACTCAACCAATGACAGCAATGCTGAAGCTCTTAAAGCTGCTGATGCTGATGCTGCCGATGCTGCGGTTTATCTCCAGTTTATAGAGTCCAGAGTCTGTGTTTCTGGTGTTCAAGATGGTCAGAGATCCAGTCTGATTGTCCAGCTTCGGTCTGTCTTTGAATCTTCCATCAGCATGTTCACATTGATCATCTGTACAGATCTTACTCTGATCTCCAGTGATTTTAGCGATGCAAGTGTCATTGAAATACCACGTCATCACATCATTTGGGTGTTTTTTTACACCAGGATCTAAAGTGACAGATTCTCCCTCCTTCACTGCCATTGTCTTCATTTTATCTTCAACAGGAACGTCTGAAACACAAATAAACATCTGCTGTAGGATATGTTTGCTGAATCATGAAAGACCTGTAAAAATGAAATAGATTGCATGTGCTTCAATGTAAAAATAGTTTTATGCTTATAAACACATTGTTCATACTAATTTTACATCAAATCCTCTTCAATGAGTATGAAATAATAGATGTATTAAAACAAATGATCATAGATTGTATGAGAAAACAAAACTAAAAAATATTTAATTCTACAGTCATGCTTTTCTACTGTGAACTGAGAACATTTGACAAATTCCACTTTTATGTTAGTGTGTTTGATGTAAATCAGGGCTGCACAATTTGGGGGAAAATTTAATTGTGATTAAAAATAATTTGATATTTTGTTTTATAATAAATACCATAAATACATTGTTTTTAAATGTGCATAACCTGACTTTAAACATTTTTTTTTAAAGGTGCCCTCATCTTGGCATAGTTAAATAACAAGAGTTCAGTACATGGAAATGACATACAGTGAGTCTCAAACTCCATTGTTTCCTCCTTCTTATATAAATCTCCGAAGAACAGGCGAATCTCAACATAACACCGACTGTTACGTAACAGTTGGGGTGTACGCCCCCAATATTTGCATATGCCAGCCCATGTTCCCAACATTATAAAAGGCATTACACAAGGGCAGCCAGTATTAACGTCTGGATGTGCACAACCAAATCATCAGACTAGGTAAGCAAGCAAGAACAATAGTGAAAAATGGCAGATGGAGCGATAATAACTGACATGATCCATGATATCATGATATTTTTAGTGATATTTGTAAATTGTCTTTCTAAATGTTTCGTTAGCATGTTGCTAATGTACTGTTAATTGTGGTTAAAGTTACCATTGTTTCTTACTGTATTCACGGAGACGAGAGCCGTCGCTATTTTCATTTTTAAAACACTTGCAGTCTGTATAATTCATAAACACAACTTCATTCTTTATAAATCTCTCCAACAATGTAGCATTAGCCGTTAGCCACGGAGCACTATCAAACTCAGAAGTAAACAATATAACAGTATACAATACTCAAATAATTCGACGCATGCATGACGAACACTTTGTAAAGATCCATTTTGAGGGTTATATTACCTGTGTGAACTTTGTTAAGGCACTGTTTAAGGCAAGCGCGAGCTCTGTGGGCGGAGAGCACGGGATTTAAAGGGGCCGCAGCATAAAATCGGTGCGTTTATAATGTTGCCCCAAAATAGGCAATTAAAAAAATTAATTTAAAAAAATCTATGGGGTATTTTGAGCTAAAACTTCACAGACACATTCAGGGGACACCTTAGACTTATATTACATCTTTTAAAAAACATAATCTAGGGCACCTTTAATTAAATGACTTACCATGAACAGTAACATTGAAGGTCTGGGTTCTGTCATTGATGAGTTTATAAAGTCCAGAGTCTGTGTTTGTGATTTTAGTGATGGTCAGAGATCCAGTCTGATGATCCAGCTTCAGTCTGTCTCTGAATCTCTCAGTACCTTCATTACACTGAACATCTGTACAGATAAAACTGAGATCTCCACTGATTAGAGCGATGCGAATGCTGCTGAAATACCATAAAATGTCTTCTTGATGGTTTGTTTGAACACCAGTGTGTAGAGTGACTGAATCTCCCTCATTCACTGACACTGAATCTCCCTCCATCACTGACACAACCGTCTCAACACAGGAAACACCTGAAGAAGAAATGAACAGTGAACTAGAGAAGTTGATGACAAACTTTTGTTAAAATTCTAACATCTTTTGACATACAGTCAACATGTTTTACATTGCAGGCATGATTTAACACATTGCTAACGTGTACAATCATTGCTAGCATGATTTAACACACTGCTAACATTTTAAGCTAGATGCTAGGCTAGACAGATTAGAATTTGACAGTTGGAGTTTGAGTTCATTTAAACACTCACTCAACGAAAGTCTATGGGAGTTTTCAGAGGTCTGATCATCCGGTTTATGAAAATTGTTGCTCCAAGAACACATTAATTTGCAAATTAGATACAGTGTATATATACACATTGTATTGAATGGGAAAACCCAGATTTGGCCATTTTACCCACATATTGCATAAAGTAAAATGGTATATCATTTAATTCCTATATATATTTCATATAGTTGAGAATCTTCTTTATACAAAGTTTGGTTAAAAACAATCCTGAAGCCTAAAAAATTAATTAATAGGTGATTTTTAAAAAATCCAATTGTTTTTGCCTATACATGTCATTTCATGTCATTTTATTTTTTAAACCACTTAGTCCTGGTGTCCACTACAGAGGACATAGCATAACATATGAATAAAATATAATTTCTTAAAAAATATATATATTTTTTTTCATTTGTTTCTTATGCTCTAAAAAATATAATGATGTGGAAAAATACTGAATTTAAAAAAA
Source organism: Ancherythroculter nigrocauda (assembly GCA_036281575.1). Taxonomy (NCBI): domain Eukaryota; kingdom Metazoa; phylum Chordata; class Actinopteri; order Cypriniformes; family Xenocyprididae; genus Ancherythroculter; species Ancherythroculter nigrocauda. The sequence goes on along the minus strand of VTFQ01000002.1, from coordinate 55,794,253 downwards.
TAAATAAAAATAAATCTGGGTCTCAGGAGGATATATATAAAATATAGGATAAAAATATATATCTGCTGTGGAAGTCTCAGAACCAATAAATGTTTGTCCAATTAATGTCAACATACTGTATATATTTCCAAACCTCAGCGATTTAATGTCTTTTATCTTCAGTTCATCTAATGCTGTGGCTGAAAAAAGTTGTAGTTTGTGTTCTTATTTCTCTTTCTTTCAGTGTTTGTTCACAGCAGGTGTTTGAATGATTGAAAGAATGTTTCAGGAACATCATACTAACCTTTAAATAACATTCTACTAACATTAAGGAAACTGGAAATTTTTATGTTCTTGGAATGTTACAAATCAACATTCCTAGAATGTTGAATTTTAGATCAAAATTAAGTTGAAAGAACATTTGAGGAACATTATACCTTATATATTGAAAACTGGACGTTTTTTATGTTCCCAGAACCAACACTGAATATTTAGAGAACATTCTTATAACAAAATTCTGTTAGCTGGGTACATTCATTATTATTGTAATGTTAAAACACAAGATCTCATGCTTACAAAGCCAGCTTGCTATTGCTAGCCTCTACGAAATTGCACACCCTAGCTTTAAAATAGTAAATCAGTATGTGTAAAGCCAACAGAATTATAAATCATTACTTGGACAGTGGGACAAAAACAAACAGGACAGTGCGTGAAATCTTTTTCCTTCAGATCATAAAGATTATGAATCCAGAAATATTTCTGTACAATGTAACATGCGAACAAACAGCATGAAAACAGTTGATTTACAAGTATCAGTGATCATTATATTTTCATGCCCTGATTAACTATTAAACCTCTGAAGGGATAGGAAGAAATTAATTTACTGTTATTTTACACCATATTAGTACTCAAATCCATTTCATGTTATTATTCAGAATATTTCTGAATGCTTATTTCAGCTGTTAAAGCTGTTTTACATTAATATACAGCATTAAAACTGAATTAGTTTTAAAGATTCTCCCCCAACCTTTTGTTTCTGATGATTCATCCTCACCCAAACCACCCCATAATTTACACTCTGCATCTGAATTATTTTCTCAGCACTTTGAGATGATTCATTCATTCTGCAGTCACATTTATCTAAAGCAACATTCAAATGAGGTACATCCCAAGTAATTTCTCACAATATCCATAGCACACAATGGCAGGTTTATTAGAAGGTTAGTTTAGAAAACAAGCAGAGCAGAGGTTAAATGCAGAAAATAAGAGTAAGTGCTTTGGCTGAAGGTCTGGAAGTGATTAAGTTTAATTACACTCACCAATGACAATAAGACTGAAGCTCCTAATGCTGCTGATACAGAAGCTGCTGCTGCTGATCTTCAGTTGATAATCTCCAGAGTCTGTGTTTCTGATGTTCAGAGATCCAGTCTGATGATCCAGCTTCAGTCTACCTCTGAATTCCGAGTTCTCTGAACTCTGATGTTCAAACAGTTCCTCTGTACAGATATTACTATGACCGCCAGTTATCTTGGTGAAGTAAATGTCATTAAAATGCCATTTGATCAAATCATTTGGGTGTTTTATCACATCAGGATCTAAAGAGATAGATTCTCCCTCCTTCACTGACTTTGTTTTCACTTCTAGTGCAGGAACACCTGAAAAACAAACCAACAGCCACTGAAGGATCTTTTTTTGGGGGGTATTAATTTCCTGAAAATCAAGACAATCAATTTGGTCTCTATACACCGATCAGGCATAACATCATGACCACCTTCCTAATATTGTGTTGGTCCCCTTTTGCTACCAAAACAGCCCTGACCCATCGAGGCATGGACTCCTCTAGACCCCTGAAGGTGTGCTGTGGTATCTGCACCAAGATGTTAGCAGCAAATCCTTTAAAGGTGCTAAAGAGGATGTTTTGTTTTATACATTTTTGCAATATTACTTGAAACTGTCTTTACTAACTGATAAAAGACTATTTATTAGGTGCACTGAAAGTAATAATATTAATATACATCATCTGTGCACGAGGTAGGGCCTTAAAAACATCAATCATCGCGTAAACGATTGGCCCTCTGGCTTGTCAATCACTGCCGTGACGCGCTCCAGTAACTTTCCACACTCCACAGGCGCCGCATGCAATGTTTTTGTCAGGAGACAGGAGTAACAACTGCAGATTATGAGTTACCTGCGGTGAGTCCGACATAATGAATCCACTAACACGACACAGCGAATGCCGGTGGTAAACACTCATGTTCCAATACGAGTGTTTACTAGTTTTGGGAGGCGTTCCTTTGAAATGAGCTGTGAAGGAGGGGGGTTGTTCTTACGCATGCGCTCATTTCAAAAACTCAGTAACAGTCTTTGGATTCTCAGTCGACGAAAAAAATCCTCTTTATCACCTTTAAGTCCTGTAAGTTGTGAGGTGGAGCTTCCATGGATCAGATTTGTTTGTTCAGCACATCCCACAGATGCTTGATTGGATTGAGATCTGGGGAATTTGGAGGCCACCACTGGTCTAGCTATCACAATTTGGCCCTTGTCAAACTCACTCAAATCCTTACGCTTGCCCATTTTTCCTGCTTCTAACACATCAGCTTTGTGGACAAAATGTTCACTTGCTGCCTAATATATCCTATCCACTAACCTGTCAGTGCTCATAATATTATGCCTGATCAGTGTATATAGCCACAGATATTTTAAATTTAACGACTTAATAGTTGATTATTGACACTAAAAATGTACATTCATAATATTCATAGCACAATGCACAATTAAATGTGAAAACATGCACATTGCTAAACAATTTTTTTTTTTAAATGAGCAAAAATATAGTTTTGAGATCATATTAAAAGACAAATACAAACAAGTCAAAAATATTTGTCCACATTTGTTGCTTTTAAACACATTTTTATCATGCTTACACTCATCAAATCCACATGAAATAAATCTGCATCTAAACAGATTATGAGAAATTATCTGATGAGAAATTGTTAATCTCCAGAATACCAATGCCATTCATATGATCCTAAAACTGTAAAAACTATCATTCTGGTCTGCATATGAAGCTGTTAGATTATTAATCCTGAGTTTTGCCTCATCCCAGTCCTCTTAATTGGCAATTGAATGAACAATCTCAGCGCTGAGGGAGAGTATTAAGTCTCATTTTTATTTAGCTTGGTCAGAGATTATATAGAACGAGTAAGGTGTGTAGTATGGATTTAACCAATGAGAGAGAATAAATCATATAGCTCATGAGTCATGGTATAGGAATGTTATACATATAGAAAAACAAGTCTAATATGGTCATATCCCCAGGAAGGCCAGATCCCCATGCTTTCCGGGGGATCCAAGAGGACCCCTTCCATACTTGCAATACAAAAGGCAGAGACCATTCCCTGTCTCTCCATTAGGTCCAGGGGCCTCATACTTTACATTGATCATAAAATCTTTCAGAAGCAAAGTGTGATATTTAAGCAAATTCCACTTTAACATTTTTTTAAGGAAACAACCTATTTACCTGGAACACAAGTAGAAAATAAATAACTGTGATGGTCACAGATATAATAGACATTAATGATGATGATAATGATAAATACCATGCTTTTAAACATTCATGAAATGACTCACCATGGACAGAAACATTGAAGGTCTTTTCACTGTTGATGATCTTCAGTTTATAATCTCCAGAGTCTGTGTTTCTGGTCTTCATGATGGTCAGAGATCCAGTCTGATGATCCAGCTTCAGTCGGTCTCTGAATCTCTCATTACACTGAACATCTGTACAGATCTTGCCGAGATCTCCAGTGATTTGAGCTACACAGGTGTCCTTAAAATACCATATAATCTTTTCTTGTTGGTTTGGTTTAACATCAGCATATAAAGTAACTGTATCTCCCTCCTTCACTGACACTGACATTGTATCAACACCAGACACACCTGGAGATAAACAGTTAAAATCACAGGTCAAGTCAAAAGCTCAGAAATCAAACAACTCAAGCTATAACATAGACGATATTTACCATTACTGATAAAAACAGAGATCAAATATGATTTGCTATATGTCTCCAATATCTTAATATTTGGCTAATGGAGAGTTATAATAATGTTTCTTTACTTTCACGATGCCATTTTTGTTTCTGTCGCTCCAACTTTAGAAAACTTGGGTAAAGTTGGTTTTATATTCGCATATTCGGACATCCGTATTCAATAGCCTTGTTAACCCTGTAAAACCCAAATATAAAAAAAAAAAAAAAAAAAAAAAGAGCAAAAATTTTTTTGACCTCTCAGATATTGTTTTAGGAGGCCTCTGATGTAGAAAATAAAGATTTTTTTTTTTTTTTTTAAATTACTTTTTAGTAAGTTTTTAGGGAAATATATTGCAACGTTGGGCCTAGGTAGGAGCAGAATTTCTGTATTTGTACTCACTTTGTCTGAACAGATATACAGAGCATTTAAGCATTCATTTGCAGGGTTGATTGCTTACATAGCCCCATAACAGTATATATCATGAGTAATAATCACACAACAATCATATTTTTTATGAATAAGCATTTATTAATAAAAATATTGAAAAAAAATATATATTTATAAAACTTTTCTTCTATCACTTTCAATGTGGTTTGAATGTGTGTTTTACAGTGATAGTCCCTAAGATTGTCCCCAAGTTCTTTTCATCTGAGAAGCACAGGTGAACATTTCACTTGCTACACAATGTATTTGTGTATCTATTACTGCAGTGTCTACAGCGTCCTCTCTTCGTCTTTACTGGGAAATGTACAATCATGTCTTTGCGTACATCCAGTGGGGGGTATTCCGATGACATCTTGGCATTCTGAAATGGAAAAAGTAAAAAAATTAATGAGTGAATAATACAAATGGGTCTTATATTGTAGATAAACTGAAAGAATACAGGGTGGTAGACCATGTGTTGAGGGTAGAGATCTAAGTATATTATCCATCAAAGTATTATAATTTCAATGCGAATGCTAATCAAAATTCCACTACTACATTCAAACAATACTGTCTGGCTGGCCTATTATGCGCTCTACTTAAAAGGAACACATGCACACCCCCAGAGCACTTACAGGTTCATGTTAAAGACCATTCACACCTGTCCCTGAAGAATGCAAAAGGCATCCCCCCAAAATCAGTCAGAGCTCCTAACTTAGGTAAAGTTGGTTTTATATTCGCACATTCGGACTTCTGATAAATTCAGACTTTCCAATAAATGTGCAATAAATTAATGTTTGCGAATATTAAGCAGCGACATGATATTGACAACCAACGATTGTCAACTTACACCATTCGCTTAAAATAGGCAAGTATTGTTTTAATGGCATATTTACTTGTGAATGTCCAATGTAGTGTGATTAACAAGGATATTGAATACGGATGTCTGAATGTGCGAATATAAAACCAACTTTACCCAAGTGAGCTCCTAATGCTATAAACTGCTACTTGGCCAACACTCAAAAAAAATCTCAGGATCATTTAGAAGTTAAAAAACAAATAAACTACAAAGATACAGGCAGTTTCACTGCTCTGGATGATGGAGTTTTAAATCCCACATACAGTTTATTCCTGTGTTTAATTATGGTCTAAACTAAACTAAGTACAAATTTAACAGAAAAGCACATTTAGAACTTAGTTACAATGAATCTAACAGTTTAAATTTCAATTTGTGACCATGTGAGAAGTGCAGTGTCCTTATGTAACATGTAGGAGCACAGGACTTGGGTAAAGTTGGTTTTATATTCGCACATTCGGGCATCCGTATTCAATAGTCTTGTTAATCACACTACATTGGACATTCACAATTAAATATGCCATTAAAACAATACTTGCCTATTTTGATCGACTGTGAAAAATGTTGTAAGTTGACAATCGTTGGTTGTCAATATCATGTCGCTGCTTAAAATTCGCAAACATTAATTTATTGCACATTTATTGGAAAGTTTGAATTTATCAGAAGTCCGAATGTGCGAATATAAAACCAACTTTGCCCAAGTGAGCACAGGCTATTTTGACTACCACTCTGACCCAACGTTGTAGAATTACAACATGGACTTAACAATCTCTAAATCAAATTTGATTAATGTTTTCCAAAATAACTAAATATATCGGTGTTCTAGACATTGTAATAAACACCAAAAAATATGTAAGGAAATTTACTTACTTGAATCTTGACAAATCCAGTCATGTAAAAAAAGGAGATGAGCTCGACGTGAAGTTTGCAAGTAGAGTAACGTAACTTAATGGCCAGATGACCGGACCTATAAACACTTATTCTATCCAATAGCATTGTGAGGACAAACAATAGAACCCATTAACTATGCAAATGTGGTATTGAGAGAAAAAAAACATTTGCAAGCCTTTTTTAAAAATTGTTGAAAGTGATGTTGTAATTCTGCAACAGTGGGCTTTACAGGGTTAATCACACTACATTGGACATTCAACTTGGGTAAAGTTGGTTTTATATTCGCACATTCGGACATCCGTATTCAATAGCCTTGTTAATCACATTACATTGGACATTCAGTGGACATTCACAAGTAAATATGCCATTAAAACAATACTTGCCTATTTTGATCGACTGTGAAAAATGTTGTAAGTTGACAATCGTTGGTTGTCAATATCATGTCGCTGCTTAAAATTCGCAAACATTAATTTATTGCACATTTATTGGAAAGTCGGAATTTATCAGAAGTCCGAATGTGCGAATATAAAACCAACTTTACCCAACGATGCAGACTTTTAAAATGGGAATAATTGAGAAATAATAAATGAATAACTGACCGGAAGAGAGATAAACATTTTAAGAAATAGTCTGTCTTACCCTGCACGAGTAAAACACTCGCTATGTGCAAAAGAATCTGATTAATCAACATAGTGTGTCAATATATCCAGTGCTTGCTGTTCTTTGAAGAAGTGTTCACGACCATAGTTCACGACCATAGACAGTAAAAGAGGTTCACGACACCTCGTATTTATGGAACGCGAACGGGGCCAAATGTCTTTAAACGAAACGCGTGACTTCGGAAGTATGCGTTTCCATGGCACCACTATCAACACCTATGACTCTACAGTGGTCAGGCGGTACAGCAGCCACGTGTGACATGTGGGAGCTTTCAGAAAACTCCCAGCTTACAAGCTGTAATTACGAGGACGAACACACCTAAACTGCGGTCAAGCCAGCCGCACTTTTTTTCTTTTTTTTTCTTTTTTTGTGTGTGCGTCTAGTCGTGTTCTTACGGTATTGGGTGCTAGAAACGGTCAAAATGGATTTAAAGACGGCGTTTCCTTGTATTTACCCCTAAAAAGGGCAAAAGAGACATCAGAAAAGTTATTCATTTCTATTTTCCATCTTATTAGGACACAAATAAGTTTTGATTAAAAAACATGACCTTTATTTTCTGTTTTAAGGGGAGACACTACAGGCAAAACACTGATTTTTCAGGCACCTGTCAATTTTGAGATTTTGTGCTTTTTGGCTTTTCATAAAGTGTTTTTTTTTTTTTTTCAGACTGGTGGAAAGAAAATATCCAAAATACACTTTTAAGTGTTTATTTTATAGCACATCTATTTGCGTGTATAGATTTCAATTACAGTAAATATCTGTAAAGGCTGTTTTCTCAAAATGAGTTTTTTTTTTCAGAAATCAGTCAGAAATCTCCACTTCAGCAGAACTTACATACACCAAACTTTACAGTTTTGTTCCTATCTTCTGAAGGATTTGTTGATATATAATTTGCCTGATTTTATACAACATTTTATTCCTAAAAAAATTGTGATTTTTTTTTTTTTTTTCCTGGCTGTTGAAGTATTTTCTGATTTATGGAGTGATAAAAAGAGATATCCAAAATTCCCTTTGTAAAAACCTTTGAATTTAATATGTCCAAAAAATTAAACGAGAATTTTGAACCTGACGTCATCCAATATTCAGATTTTTGTTGTAGAAATGTATGCAAATTAGCGCATATTTAATCAGATAATGCCTCATTTGCATATTTAAACATAAGGTTTTAGAAAACTTGTAACACAAAAAAAATGTTTGTAATTTTTAATGCAATCAATCAGCTAGGGAAGTATGGTGATAGTTAATTTTTTTACCCTATTCACCTGGGGTGTCTCGCCTTAATGATTGTATATAAGCTATACATGAATTAATTATACATAATTTATTGTTAATAAATGAAGACTTCAAATCCTCTAAATGCCGTCTAAAATTTTCTTCTACAATAAGCATTTTTATCAGGCTGGTTTAGGTTCAGTAATTTCACTTTAATGGCAATTAATAGGTCATTTTCATTGCCATTAAAGTGAAATAACTGAACATAAACATACAGCTTGATAAAATGCTTATTATAGAAGAAAATTTCAAACAGTACTTAGAGGCTTTTGCATCTGAAGTCTTCAAATGTTAAAATTAATGTTAATTATTAAAAATAATGTATTCATTTTAATTTTCTTAAATTTATATGTTTGATTTTTATGTTTTTATATATATTAGGTTAATTACTATACACTATTTATTAATATTAAATAATGTTAATATTAATGTGAATTTTTAGACACCTTTTATATATAACCAAAAATATAAATTGGAAAAATAATATAACAATAATTAAGTATGATAATTAACAATAATATTAATAAAAAATGTTTAAAAATAATGTTGTTTTTAATGTTATATATCAACATTATTTTATATTAATAAATAATGTATAGTAGCCTAATTTATGTCTAATATATAAAACATTAAAATCAAAAATATAAATTTAAGAAAATTAAAATTACATTAAAAATATATTATTTATCATAATTAACATTAATATTAACATTTATTAACAATAAATTACGTATAATAATTAATTTATATCTTATATACAATCATTAAAACAAAAAATAAAGGTCATGTTTTTTAATCAAAACTTATGTCCTAATAAGATGGAAAATAGAAATAAATAACCTTTCTGATGTCTATTTTGCCCTTTTTAGGGGTAAATACAAGGAAACGCCGTCTTTAAATCCATTTTGACCGTTTCCAGCACCCATACCGTAAGTTCACGACTAGACGCACACTTGACCGCAGTTGTTAACACGACGATGCCCATCACTGACAAAAGAAACCAAAGCTTCAAGTACTCGACTGCGCGGCGACACCCCCTCACTGCACGTGTCCGCGGCGCGTCACGGCTCCGGCAAGGATTTGTTCCGTATATTTTGTCCAGTTTATTTGTGTTTATTGCCATACTTTATTTTGCTGTAATCTACAGACGAATAAATGTTGAATTACTGGCCCACATATAATCTCACAATCTCTGTTGATCTATTTCTGCCTGTTCCTGCCATCAGCAGTAGCTAACTCTTCACAATGCTCTTCATCATCATCTTCAAATTGTTCATTGCTCTGTTCATCTTAACGATAGTTGCAAACAGCTTAAACTGAAAATGAGGAGGCAAAAATTAGTCTTAAAAATGCTAAAGAAATAACAGTTAGAAATCATGCAACAGGAATCTTACATCATTTCTCTTTGAAAAACAGTTTGGAAAGTTTCAGATTAGAAATATTCTTATAATGGCTAATGGGCAACTTCAGATGGTGTGTTGTCTTCAGATCAATTGAGTCATTTCCGTGCTTCAAATGTGATGACATGCTGAAGTGCATGAGGCAAGAAGAACAAAAAGGATATAACGGAAGCACAACCCCCAACAGACACATATGGACACAGACTGAAGCAGTTTCACTTCAGCAGACTCTACAGGACTTTTAAACATTTCTCCTTTTCTGAACTGCTGAAGAAAATGTTTTTCTCACTTGTTTTTTGCTCTTTGTCCTTTTGGCATCTGGTTGGTAAGTTCTAAGCATTTCTATAGTTTCAATTACCAGAATTATAAATCTGTATAGTTTGTGTTTGATCCTACGTTCGGTGCATTCGTTTTCTATTATATTATTGGCATATAAATGATGAAATTGGAAGTCTTGTTCTGGACACCACTCAGCTGTTTCCATCTGATGGTACAAAGTATCTGCAATATACATAAAGTTTCTGTCCCTTCAGAATTTCAAACTGGGAAGAGCCTAAATCTTATTTAAACATGTAAGACAAAGCAAGAGCATGAGCAATAAGTTGCTGGCTCCAGTTCACTAAATGGCCCTCAAGGGTTTCTGAATTATAAAGCCACAGCCAAATCGTATAGTTATTCTTACTTAAATGTTCTATACTGATAATAAACGCCCTCTGTTCTGCAGTGTTTGTTAATTCAAATGCAGTGAAAATGGTGTCAGTATCAGTGACGGAGGGAGATACTGTCACTCTACAGACTCAGCGACAGGAGAACGATCTGATAGCATGGACATTTGAACATCCAGAGAGTCGTATAGCTGAAATCAATAAAGAGGCTGGAATCGTCTCCACATATGATGATGTTCCTGATGGGAGATTCAGAAACAGGCTGAAGCTGGACAATCAGAATGGATCTCTGACCATCACAAACACCAGAACCACAGACTCTGGACTCTATGAAATGACTATCAAGGGCAAGAGAGACAAATATAAATTCACTGTTACTGTCTATGGTGAGTCACTAATTACAGGTTTGCTTGTTCTGTCTACTAAATCAGCTTCTTAGCAGTGGGATAACTATGATACTTTGGCCTTCGGTTCAAAAGCACTCAATGAGCCTTTATCACTCTAACAAATACTTTCTCAGCGGCACAGTATATCAGTGTGACGTCAGGAAGACATTGGACTCCAACTAATCCAGATGCCAGATGTTAAATTTTGGATGAAAATGATAATCGGGTTGATGTCTAAACCCAACGTTTGTTTGACGTCAAGCTCCAATATTTGACAGACATTGAATTTTGATTGGAATAAACAGTGTAAAAAAATCTAATTCGCTAATGTCATCCAGAATCTATTCTTTTCATTTTGTATGATTATCCCTCTATTATCATCAAGCAGGCAACATTATCTGAACACAGTTGCTGTTCTTACTATAAGCACAATTACAGCAGCCAGAGAAAAAAAAAATGTTAAAATGTCAAATCAAACTGACTAACTAAAGCAAACACTGATCACAATGATGGCGATTATGAACAAACCATTTTCAACCAAACATTAACATCAAAACCTCTGTTAATTTTAAATAAGAACTTCTGTAGTCAACATGGTTAATAATAAGTGAAGCTTGTGGAGTAGTTTAATCAGATTGAGAGAGATTAATTGTCTTTTTTTAATCTTCAGTTGATATCATGTAAGGCTGAAGAAAGTTGTAACGGTCTTCAGCTTCCATTAATAGTAAACGTGTGGCACCTTGTATGTTTTTGGTGTTTATTTCAACCATCATTTTTTAAGCACCATATTACGACCTATATTTACGTTTTGAAGTCATACGCCCTCTAGCTGGTGTAAAAATAATGACAGTGTCGTGTTACGTCTGTTGTCATGAAATGATGTATGACTGTCAATACCAATCAAAATGCATGTTCATTTAAATGCAATGTGTGGACTTTTTACACCATTTCTCCTATTTCCATTCAGCAAATCAAATTTTTATTAATGACTACACCCACCCCACCCCTAAACCTAACCTTAGTGATTTATAGTGCATTTAGGCATTTACACTTTATGAGCACATGCGTTCTCTGGGGTCGAACCAACACTCGCATGATCACATGATCGCATATTGTTATTGCAATGCTCTACCAGTTGAGCTACGCGAAACCCAAAACATGACGCAGTTGTCAATAGGGGCGCAACTATAGCAAACGCTCCTATGGGTCGTATTTCATGAATTAAAATGAAAGTGTCCTGTTGTCAATAGGGGCGCCACTTTAGTAAACACTCCTATGGGTTGTATTTCAGGGAAGTGACAAACGACCTATATAGGCGTACTGGTTGGAGAACATGTTGGGTAGTTCTTATTCACAGATTTACACTGTAAAAATGTTGGATTGTTTCAACCCAAACTGGATTGTTTCAAACCCAACTGGGTTTATCCATATTTTACCAGAATGCCTTTAATTACTGCCAAAGTCATGTGATTTCAGTAAATGTGGCTTTGTTACATCATAACTGTTTCGAAACGTTTTGAAATCCCAATGGTTCACCGATGGACAACTGAGATCGCCCCCAGTGGCCAACCACTGAACAATTGTATAGTTTTTCCTGACATTTGATCCGTTTAAAAAAATACAAACGTTTTAATAAGGACTTTGTATAATTAAAAGGAATAATAGTAGATAATAAGCTATTGGCCTTTTTAGCTCAGCCACCCATAAAACAAACCAAACAAGCCCTGAAAAATAATAAAAGAACATGTTATACAGACACTTAGTATTAGAATTTAATTGCATTTGATAGAGTATACTTTCAAAAAACATTTGCATGTGTTTGTAAAATGTTTTTTACTCTGAACAGTAGGGGTCAGGAGTGCTTCAAAACAAATTCAATCATTTTGTGAAGCAATTTGAAGCTTTGAAAATCTGAAAAAGATTTTAATTAATTTTAATGTTATGTTGAAAACACTTGTGAAGCCAATTTGATTATATTTAAAGTTGTAAGGCAGCTGAACTTAAGTTTTTAAGCTGAAATATGTGTAATTTAAGTGTACATATGCTCCACTTTGGGAGATGTAAAAATCCAGTTTTAGTCATTTTAGCATATTTGTAAGTAGAAAATTCAGACGTTTTTAGGATTTAAAGAAGTGTCACAATTATTGAGATACACTACCTAATAAATACAAAGCAGCGGATGAAATGAGAGCAATTAACAGTAAAACCAGTCCTTTTAATCATTTGGCATTTGTTGTCAGTTATTCCCTACATATTTTTTTTCTCTTTATTTCAGCTCGTCTGCCTGTTCCTGTCATCAGCAGTGACTCTTCACAATGTTCATCATCATCATCATCATCATGTTCATTTGTGTGTTCAGCTGTGAATGTGAGTCATGTGACTCTCTCCTGGTACAAAGGAAACAGTTTATTGTCCAGCATCAGTGCGTCTGATCTCAGCATCAGTCTCTCTCTACCTCTGGAGGTGGAATATCAGGATAAAAACACCTACAGCTGTGTGCTGAACAATCCCATCAGCAACCAGACTCAACATCTGGACATCACTCACCTCTGTCACACATGTGCAGGTACGACAGTGCTGAGTTCCTTTATTCACTAAATTAAAATGTTGAATGGTAACTTAAGATAAATGAGCTTCTGTCATCATTTATTCATGCCTTTCTAAACAATTTTGACTTTTTTTTTCTGTGGAGCAAAAAAAAAAAAAAAAAGATTTTTTTTTAGCTCATGACAGATAAAGTCAGCTTCTTGAAAATCATATTTCTGTTTTATTGTTCAGTTGTTCCTTCGGAAGGCCACACCCATTGTCGTGATTCTGTGCTCCGATTGGTCATCATTGCACTGATGGGCGTGGCTGCTGCGACTGCTTCTTCTGATTAATCGACCAGAGGATAAACAAAGAAAACAGAAAAGATAATTCCAATAATAAAATTAATTTAAAAAAAAACAAATCAGAAGAGATATCATAAAATTTATCCAGTTAAGCATGTTTTGGAAGAGTTTAAATTCAACATTTCTGTCAATTATACCTATGAATTTTAGAAGATTTTGCACCTGTTTTATCACTGTATCTTTTTTCATCACTGTATCTATTCAAGTCTTTGGAAATGTATATTAAGATAAAACTGGAAATAATTTATTCTATCTTTAAAAACACAGAGTTAATTAACTCAACTTTTTAATGTATCTTTGTTCACTGACTCAGTTAAGTTGTATTTAAGTAGAATATTAAGCATGTTCAACTTTAACTTTATCACTAGAACATTACTTGCTCTGGAGCAGGTAAAGTTTAGAGAATAAATTGCTACTACTTGCATACTCTGTAAGTTACATCAGTTTTTGGAACTGAAAGTTTACCCACATACTCTAAAAAAAAAATACCTATGTTGCATAACCTGCTTTCTGGGCGTTTTATCTTGGTATACGTCAGCGAAACAAGCAGGTATAGACACAACACAAACCAATTTCAGTTTCAGAAGAACACAAATTTACTTGTGCGTTCACATGGACAAACGCTTTCATTTCCACAGATTCAGCGTTCTGTGACTATTGTAAAATGAGGGTCTTTGTTTTGCTCGTAGTGTATGTATTAATGGCTGGTAAGTGCATTTATTTGTTTCAGTTTCTTTTCTGAATGATAATGAAACCAAAAGTGTTTGAACGTAACCCAGCTTGAATTTATTCAGTTTTATTCATCTTTAGCCATTGCTGTTTTAAAAAAAAATTGGTTATTTTATGACGTTGCTGTAACAAAATAATAGCATGTAAAATTGTGTCCTGGTCATTTATTCTGTATCGCTAATTAAAGGAACAGTCAAAATAATTCGGATTGTTACTTAAATTAGTCTAAAACTTTCAAGTGCTGATAAATTCGGATTCTGTAAATGCATGCAAAATAAAAAGACATTGATACTGTACAATTAAAAAAATAATAATTTAAAAAGTGTAAATTAATATGGTGGAAGATATCAATAAAATAATATTAACCGTGGTCTATAGGGTTGATAAAACAAGCAATGATCTCTAATGTGTGGGAAGAGGATTTGTATGAGGTGTTTGTGAGTGATGCGTAAGATCATAAATGTGTTAATAAATGATGTTCTTCTGCATAAATGATGTTTGATTTCATGCCATACATTATGTATTGTATTTATCGCATTTTCTGAAGGCAATTTGGTTGCAGCATTTAAACATAAACAATACATAAAAAGCACAACAAGGCATAAACCCTTAAGAATCTTTTCTACTTATCCCAACAGTGGAAAATATTCGATTTGAGAGCTCTACAGATGATACATAATCGTCCAAACTGATTTGTTATAATTCTACATATTTCCCAGTGTTAAATTAACAGTGCTCAGTGTTTATACGAGTCCACACTCAGGTGGCCTGTTGCGCAAAGCCTGTTTCAGTTTTTTACCCAGGTAAGTTCAAGATTAGTTTGAGCAAATTCTGTTTTTTCGGGCTTGTGGAGGTGGATTGGTTTTTAGCGGGTTTCATTGCTATGGTAACTTACGCTACATTAAAGGTGCTAAAGAGGATGTTTTGTTTTATACATTTTTGCAATATTACTTGAAACTGTCTTTACTAACTGATAAAAGACTATTTATTAGGTGCACTGAAAGGAATAATATTAATATACATCATCTGTGCACGAGGTAGGGCCTTAAAAACATCAGCCAATCGTTTACGCGATTGGCCCTCTGGCTTGTCAATCACTGCCATGACGTTCCTTGTGAGAGACGAGCGCGGCTGCGCGCTCCAGTAACTTTCCACACTCCACAGGCGCCGCATGCAATGTTTTTGTCAGGAGACAGGAGTAACAACTGCAGATTATGAGTTACCTGCGGTGAGTCCGACATAATGAATCCACTAACACGACACAGCGAATGCCGGTGGTAAACACTCGTGTTCCAATACTCGTGCACGACTTTTGGGAGGCATTCCTTTAAAATGAGCTGTGAAGGAGGGGGGTTGTTCTTATGCATGCGCTCATTTCAAATTCATTTAAAACTCAGTAACAGTCTTTGGATTCTCAGTCGACGAAAAAATCCTCTCTATCACCTTTAACATGTTTTATTCTGAGTTTAGAGATCACAAACCTAAACTCAACCAATCAGCTGTGAGTAAAGTGACACGTATCTGATGCAATAAAGCCACTCCCCTTGTATCTCTCTCTCCAAATGAAATCAGTTTATAATGAAAACATTTTAGAGACAAAATTGCTCAACTTTTGCTGTTAATTATTCATTATATTTATATTAAATAAATTAAAATTATGAATAATTCATGACATATTCATAAAATTAGGCCTATATTAATTGACAATATTAAACTTCGCTTTTAAATTAAAATACATATAATACATGCATAATGTATGAAGCTTACATGTATTCTTTTGAGCTCTTTGTGAAACTATATTAATTATTTGGTCTATTTGTTTGATTCACATGCATTGATATAGTCAAATATTTTCTTTTAGCTGCCATCTCAAACTTTCACAGCATCAGTGTTTATTTCTGCTTTGTAAATGTGTTTAATTTCATATTTTTCATGATGATCTCTTAATTTTCGGAAGACACATGCGAGAAGTGAATCAAATTGACGTTGTCCTTGTTCCGTGTGATTGGCTGTTTGCCGCACGTATCACAATTTTAGGTGCAAGTGCTTTGCAAACTCTGGATTAAACCTGAGCTGACAGAGAAAGTTTATACCGAGCGTTGTGCAACAGTTGATCCTGATCTAAACCAGGTTGGATTTATCTAGATTGTTCAACTCCAATCTAGCTTCATGCAACAGGCTAAGGGTGTTAAAAGTAACACTGAAGCAGTGTTGGAGTTAATTAGGTAATTTAGTGATTAATTGTGTGATGATTGAGCATTATTGATGATACCAATATTGATGATAATGATCAGAATCACTGAAGGACAGAGGAACAAAATCATTTCTTCCGCCACAGCCTTAGATGAAATCAACTGAAGAAGAAGATGTTAAATCTCTCAATATCTGATTATTCAGCTTCACAACCAGATTGAATTTATTTCTGTCATACGTCTATGCCAGGGGTGTCCAATCCTGCTCCTGAAGGCCACTGTTCTGCAGAGTTTAGCTCCAACCCTAATTAAACATACCTGAACCAGCTAAGCAAGGTCTTACTAGAAACTTTTAGGCAGGTGTGTTGAGGCAAGTTGAAGCTAAACTCTGCAGGACAGTGGCCCTCCAGGACTGTGTTTGGACACCCCTGCTCTACGCCTTGCGGCTTGAATTTTGTCACCATTGTTGATTCATATGCTGATTCTTGATATCTGTGTATATTCAGATGGTATCCTTTTTAATATATATATAAATACCATAAGTAATTCTTAAAACATAACCTATGTAATAAGAAACTAGACTCTGAAGATGATCAGTAAATGAGACTATTATATGATGATACTTATATACTCAAATTTATCCTCAAGCCAACACCATCTGATCACATTTTCTCTTCCTGTTCTTGCTATAACAAAAACCGTTACAGCAGCCAGAAAAGTGAATCTGGTAATGCGGTTGTTAAGTTGTTTAATCAAATATTTAATGTCTTTTATCTTCAGTTGTGTTTTTCTGTCCTTCAGTGATTCTGCTTGTTAACAGCAGATGTTCATCACTAATGCTCAGTCATCACTTAATGAATCACTTAATTATCTATTTAACTTCAACACTGATTCAGTGTTACCTTTTCACTCTCTGGGTGTGGACTCATAAACACCAGCAGTGTTAATTTAACACTGAGGATTTTTGTTGCTTCTACCCCTTCCCTTCTAACAAAGCAAACATATTTTCACAGCTCTTTCCTGTTATATAATTGTGTTTGGCTTGTTTTCTTTAGGTGTTTCTGGTGTTAGTATACATGAAGTGATACTGACAAAGGGAGATTCAGTCACTCTAAACACTGGTGTTACAACAGACCAACAAGGGGAGATTAGATGGTTTTTTAAAGATACTCTCGTTGCTGAAATTATTGGACATCTCAGTTACAACTGTACAGATGTTCAGTGTAATGAAGAAACTGAGAGATTCAGAGACAGACTGAAGCTGGATCATCAGACTGGATCTCTGACCATCATGAACATTGAAGACTCAGACTCTGGAGAATATCAAATAAGTTTAACAGCAGCAGCGACAGTGAAAATATCTTCAAGGTTATTGTCTGGGGTGAGTTGAGTGAAAAGCAGGTTCCCATTCAGTCAGTCATGATCAACGTTACGTCGATACTGACGTAATGGGGTCTGGCTTAGGAGCCCAATCACCTCCAAGTGGTACAAAACAAACCAATGGGAATTAGCCAGTAAGATTTACATGCTGGGCCACACCCCCAAGATCCGGGTATAAATAGGACCGGCATACTCACTTCCATCCATACTTTTGCTTCGGAGACGATTGGTTGTGTGATCGTTCTCTCACCTTCAACAAAGAGTGAATTTCTCAAAGAGCAAAAACAGCCATTTTAATTGCTTGGAGTGATCTCCACGACGCAATTCTCAATGCTTTTATTGTTTTTGTTCCAGTGGCTGATGGGAAGGCATGTTCAATGGTGTGTGCAGCACTCATCCCTGTGTGCTTCAGCTAAAAGAGCAGTTCTAAAAGACCAAAACACAGGCGATCAGTGTCTTTTTCAAGATGTTTTTTCGTTGGTGTGTTTCTAGATGCAGTTGTTTCCTGACCTCGTCTGACAGCCACAATTGCTTTCTCAGTTGCCTAGGTAAACAGCATGCTGAGTCAGTGCTCGTAGATGGCACATGTCCTCACTGCGATGACATGTCCTTGTTGGTGTTGCAGTCTTGAGTTTCCTTCTTTAACATGGAGGTATGAGTCCCCTCTGCTGCTAACCAGCCACCCGCAGCTTCAAAGTTGCTGGTGTGGTTAGCACTCTGGGAGATCTAAAGGTCACAGTGGGAGCTTCTTCATTGGGTCCACCCCCTCGAACCTCCCACACCTCTAGCACGCCATGTGCCGTCGAGTTGCTGGCTGCTGCCGCGGGACCCTCTATGGAGGTTCCCTGCATCACTTTCTGTGCTCCGGATGAGGACCAAATGTTGATCGCTGCATCGGGGAGTGGACTTTTGGACTCTAAAGAGGATGAGGAGGAACGTCCTCCGGGGTGGACGTTCAGGCTGAATTGGATTCAGAGTTGACGGCCATGCTTGCCTGGGCCGCCGTGGGCATAGGGCTTGAGTGGAACCCTCCACCGTGTCCTGAACGCTCGCAGTTAGATGATTGGTTTCTGGGTGCAGGGCGTGGTTCTCAGCCACATACTGCACCAGTGCCATTCTTCCCGGAGGTGCATGAGGAGGTTCAGAAGACGTAGAAGGCACCTTTTACTGCCAGGAACCGTTCATCTGCCTCCTCCACTCTCACTACCCTCGATGGTGGGGCTGCCATGGGTTACGTGGACATTCTACAGGTGGAGATGCGGTGCACTTGTGCCTGCAGTCTGCTTCCACCTGGCAGAACTGTCCGCACCTCCCGTCCAAGGCAAGTAAGACAACGGCAGCTTTGGCTGGAAAGGCTTACTCTGCCACTGGACAGGCAGCCTCTGCCCTGCACGCCATGGCCATCTTGCAGGTCCATCAGGCGAAAGCTCTGAAAGAGCTGCATGAGGGTAGTTCTGAGCCAGCGCTATTGCAAGAACTGCGCACGGCAACTGACCTCGCCCTCTGGGCAACAAAAGTCACTGCACGGGCCCTGGGTCAGACAATGTCCACCCTGGTGGTCCAGGAATGATATCATTGGTTGGACCTGGCTGAAATGAAGGACGACAAAGTTCACTTTCTCGACAGTGACAGGCCTAAACGACCCTGTCCTGTGAGCGGAAATTGTGGTCCTCTTGGCGAAGGATGCAATAGAGCCTGTCCCTCCAGCCGAGTTGAAGTCAGGGTGTAGATAGCCACGGGTGTCCACTAGCTTGTGCCTTTTCCTTTGGATGAGGGAATGCAAGCACTTTTCCTGCTCCTCAGTTCAGTTCCCCACATGGTGAACCCTGTGGAGTTCCTCCGGCATCCTGCGGCAGCCATATGTGTCTATCCACAGTATGGTTTCCCTGATGGTAAACCTGTGTCTTTCCCTAGCTCTGCTCTGCTCTGCCCTGTCTCTGAGCACTAGAGTTCCTTCCTAGAGGTAGGACCTACGTCAGAGATCTTCCACATGCGTTACTGCCCCTCGGGTCAGTCCATATGTGTCTTCCACACATCACCTCCCTTCGGGCAGGGTGTGGTCTCTGTAGCTTTCCCCTCCTTTGGACTGGGAACACTTCTTTGGCGTTTGTTCATTGCTGAAAAATGTGGGAAGCGAGTCCCGAAGCACCCTTCCCCAGGGTTAAGGAACAGCAGCTTCGACAATCCCCTGAGTAACGCCCTGTCCTCTCCATCCCACTGGTATGGAAAACCTCCTCTGGCTTACTGTGGACGCTGGAGGGTTACAACTCTGTGGTAGCACCTGCATTTGGGCACGCTATGGCTTGCCAGCATCTGCTTCCCTAACACTCGTAATGTGGCTCAGTTGCTATGGCGTTTTCCATATGGACCCCATTATGTCAGTGTCGACGTAACGACAAACGTGACTGACTGAATGGAAATGTCTAGGTTTCTATTGTAACCCCCGTTCTCTGAAGGAGGGAACAGAGACATTACGTCCCCTTGCCATAGCCCTGAGTCACCGCTGAACGGCCGGGTACCTATCTCGGCTCTTCAGCAAAATATAAATGGACGTGAGTATGCTGGTCCTATTCATACCTGGATGCCAGGTGTGTGGCCAGGCATGTAAATCTCACTGGCCAATTCCCATTGGCTTGTTTTGTACCACCTGGAGGTGATTGGGCTCCCAAGCAAGACCCCATTACGTCAGTATCGACGTAACGTCTTCGTTCCCTCCTTCAGGGAATTGGGCTTACAATGGTAACCTATATGTTTAAATCACTTCATAGTTTTTATTGTAATAGTAATGTACACAGCAAAAACCCCAGTGGAAAATTAACTCTCATTAGTTTATTTGAAATCACACTCAAAGACTGTTAAAGTGTGCTAAATGAATTATGTTATTAATTGAGTGATGATTGACCATTATTGAAGACATCTGATGTTAACAAGCAGAATCACCAAAGGAGAAAATCACAAGTCAGTGAATGAGTTTTGATTGTTGCCACCCAGCAGCACCCAACATGCTTTATTATTGTCACCATTGTTTCACAGGCTGATTCTTGATGTGTGTCTAAATGAAAGTTTTTCAGTACAACTTTTAACAAATCCTTTAGATTATACTGAGAAAGCAGATTTTCTGCTGTAGAATCACAGTGCTGCTGTAATCAATAATGTAAATCTAACTCAGAGATTGAGCTCTAAATGAGTTCAGTGATTCAGATCAAATAATGATTATGTGAAAACATAACCAACACCACCTGATCATCTTTTCTCTTTATTTGTCTGGCATTTACAACAGCCAAACAAAATCTAATGTTAAAAATTTCAAAAACTAAAGCAAACACTGACCACAATAATTGGGGTTTTCTCCCAAAGTGATTCTGCTTTTTAACATCAGGTGTCTTCAGTCATGGTCAATCATCACTCACTCAATTAATCACTTAATTATCTCATTAATTTTAACACCGCTTCGTTGTTAACTTAACACTCTTGAGTGTGGAGTCAAATAAACTCCCAGCAGAGTTAATTTATCACTGGAGATTTTGCTTTGTATACATTCCTGTAGTACATTTATATCATTTTGTGCTATTCTGTATTATTTAAAAAGTAATTTTCTAATATGGTAGTTTATGTTCTCATTTAATGCATTAAACTGTATTTTGTACAATTGTAAAATGTAATGTGTGTACCATGTGGGTCAATAATGCTTCTTTCCAGTTTTTTGTTTCAGGTATTTCTGCTAGAAAAGAAATGAAGATCACAGAGGGAGGATCTGTCTTTTTAGAAGCTGGAATAATGACACAAAATGATATGGTAACTTGGTATTTTTATGACACTCAAATCGCTCGAGTCACTGGAGATCTCAGTTTGATTGGTACAGATGTTCAGTGGAAAGAAAATAATGAGAGATACAGAGAGAGGCTGAAGCTGAGTTATCAGTTTACATGGTCTCTGACCATCACAAATGTCAGTACCACAGACTCTGGACTTTATACACTAAAGATCATCAAGAGCAATTTCACCATCACGAGGAGCTTCACTGTTACTGTCACTGGTGAGTTTCATTTAATCATTCAGGGCACTTCCCTCTTGAGCGGTTTTAGAAAACAGTTGTTAATTTGAACAAATAAATGCTATTTTATTTATAAAACTGTTTGTGAAGTGAATATCAAACCACCAAAGTGTTTATTTTCACATTGTATGTCTCTCTCATAATGATGTTTAACAATGTAATTAAAGTGGTAGTTCACCTAAAAATGACAATTATCCCATGATTTACTCATCTTCTTTCAGATTAATACAGTGGGATTTATAAATAAAAATCCTGGTTTTTCCAAGCTTTATAATGGTAGTGAATGGAGGGCCAGATTTTGAGGCCCAAAAAAGTACATCCATCCATCATAAAAGTAATCCACATGGCTCCAGGGGGTTAATAAAGGCCTTCTGAAGCAAAGTGATGGGTTTTTGTAAGAAAAACATCCATGTTTAAAACTTTACTAAAATCAGCTTCTATCAAACATCTGTACATAGTCAACTTACAACAGAAGTGTAACTTCTTTCATGACGTACAACATATTGATGAAAGTGGATGCTTAGAGGATAGAGCAATACAAATCACCAGTCACAAATTAGAATTCTACTACGATCATTTTTGAAGAGAAATGTTGGAGGATTTTGGTACAAGAGAAGAGGAGCTTGAGGTTTTTTTTTTTTTTTTTTTGAAAAGCCCTATTTTTTTGAACAACAAGAAACGTCTACTCTCACATACTCCTACGCCACATCACATAACACCATGTCCTAACTAAATGTGATGCATTAAGATTCTATCAACAAGCAGTTTGTCTGTCTACACCAAAGTGACGCGACCACAAGATGCAACAAAATCAATCAAAAACCCTCGGGCCCTCCAGGACCGAGTTTGCCCACCATTACTCTAAACCCTCTTTTCTGTGAGCCTACACTGCTCCGATTGGTTAATTACGCTGAAATAATGCTAAGCAGAGCTTGGTTACACTGCTCTGATTGGCACCCATTGCCATAACTGAATGACAGAAATTATATACAATGTATTGACAGAAAAGATGGCATAGATTTTACCGTATCATAGTCGATCAACCAGAAACTGATTTGCAATCATGACGAATAAATAACATAGTTTGTTTTTTATAAGACGTGATAGCAGCAAGAAAACTGGACTTTTTAACGTCGCCATAACCTAAACTGAACATTTTGAAAACATTCTTAGAACAAAAATTTGTTAGCTGTGATAAAGCTGGGAAGAGTCAGGCTATTTTTTAATATATCTTCGACTGTCATATACACCTAGGATGGTTTGAGAGTGAGGAAATCATGCAATATGTTTTATTTTTGAGTGAACTATCCCAGAAAGTGCCATCAAAGAGTCTCTTTCAACTGATGACCAAAGTCAAAAGTATCAAAGATATCAGTAAAATCAGTTGCACTAGAAATAATGACTGTCTGTCTTTAAAAATTCCAGCTCCAAGTCTGATACCTGCTGCTTTTGTCACTGCTGTTCTGGTGGTGGTTGTTTGTTCCTGTTGCATGCAACTAGCATGTCAGAATGGTAAATATTATAAACAGGACATTTAATGAGATGGAAATATAAGATTTATTGTGAAAAATATGTTTAATAGAAAACAAAATTATGTATTTGCTTCTAATTCACCAAAGAAATCATGTGTTGAATTAAAGTATGTTGTTATTGTTCAAACAGATGTCAGGACGCAGCACGATGATTGGGTGAGATATGTGAGATGAATCTGTCTCAGATCTCTGACATCTGTAAGTGGCATTTGAGTTTCCTCTGTGTGTGTGGTTTCAAAATAATGATCAAAATAACGTTAAACCAATGTTAATGTGTAAACTTTAATCCCATTGAATCAATGTCACTTTTGCACCCTCAATTAATGTTGAACAAATGTTGAAATTTCAATAAAAAATCATTGGTGATGTCATTGAATCAATGTTACAATGTGATGTTGGTTCAACATCATGCTTGAACTCTCAGAAAATAAGAGTTTTCACATTTTCAATAAAACATCAACATCTAAACCTCTGTTAATTCTCAATAAGATCTTCTGCTGAGATCTTGAGAGATTTATTGTCTTCTTTTATCTTCAGTTGATTTCAGGCTGTGTGGCTTTAAGTCAGTTGTAGTTGTGTTTCATTGTTGGTTGTTGGTTCAAGCATGATGTTGAACCAACTTCACTTTGTAACATTGATTCAATGCCATTACCATTGATTTTTTTGTTGAAATTTTAACATTTTTTCAACATTAATTAGGGTGCAAAAGTGATATTGATTCATTGGGTTAACATTGATTTAGCATTATTTCGATCATTGCTTGCTATCTGGGTATAGCAATATAAGCAAAGCAATATAACAGTTAATATATGGGATATAATGTCACAATGATATATATATATATATATATATATATATATATATATATATATATTATTTTTTTTTTTTTCTTCTTTTCTTCAAGATAATTTTGCATTTATATTTTTGATGATTTGAAAAAAAATATTCTGTATAATTTTTGTATATGTAACTGTATTTTTGTATGTAGTCTGGTATATTTATGTATGTTAATGTTTATGTACGCATGGGTTTTTATGCAATTGAGCTATATGCACTTTTAAAATATTTTTTTAGCTTACAAAATTGGATGTAATACAGTAAAATTATGTACTTAATTGTGTAACATTAGTTTGCAAATAGTATTTAAAAAAATTCAAAATATCTGAAGAATTGGCCACGGTGGGAAATCCGGCTGGAGAACCCTGGTTATCCACTAGAGGGCACTCAACCCCAGACTATAGTATTGCCACTAAGTACTGGACTTAATTTCCCATCAACCTTCTTCATGTTCACCCGTCTATATAAGTCTGGTCAATTCAGTCATTCTTTTCACTCTGCAATTCTAAGCGCTTCCTCGTTTCAAGTTTCTTGGTTTTTTGATTCCCTGCCCATTATTCTGGAATTCCCTTGCCTGTCTTTATTCCTTGTTGTTATTATTTGGATTTATTGCCTGTGTGTATGATCTTTTTCCTGATTCAGGATTACGTCTTTGGAATACCCCTCAATAAATACTGCATTTGGATCCTCAGCTTTCATGTCTCCTTGCAGTACGTGACAGATAGCCTACATGTTGCCCAATACTTGTTTGTTCGTCTTGAGCCAAGGATTACAACAATATAAGACACTTGAGTCTGTGACTAATAGGAGCTATGATCATTGCAGCGCCAACGGTTATAGGCAGGTGTGTGTGGAGGCTCTACTCATTTGTGATTAATAATCCAATTACATATTACATTTTGCATGGCACCTAACTTATTCTGCAGCAGTTTGTTTCTGCTGAAGAAGTGATATCGTCATCTAAGGTCACTGAAGGTACAATATCTTGTGTGTTTTGCCTTTACTCCCCCAAACCTGTCAACAAGGCTGCTTGACATGAATGTGAGTGTATTAGCAGCGACCTGCTGAATCGCAGGTGTTTGATTTATGAGATAAGGATGTAACTGCAGCAGGTGATGAGGCCGAAACCAGCACATTCAAATAGGCTTTGACTGTTTCATTTTACTTATGCTATATTGACAAGACGTTTTTATAGGATATTGATTTACTTATGGCCTTTTACTTATGGATTTGAGAATTTGTAGACATTTAAGAGGCTGTGTCAAACTTTTTTTTTTTTCTTCCAAATTTGAGGCGTTTCATTTTATTATGACTTTGGAGAACATTATTGCTCTCCTCACAAATCAACTGTTTCTTGTTTTTCACTGGCATGTATATAAATCTATAACCCTGACTAAGAAGCGATAGAAGGGATTTTATGATTCATTTGATGATAAATGAATGATTGATGGTTCGTTCAGATAAAGTCTTATGAAGTACATATATTGTTAGAAACTTGGAATTTCATCATTTCACTCTCTTAAAACTCATTCTTTCCTCACTTCCTCACTTTCTTTCTGAAAGTATCATTTATATTTTTAAAAAGAGAAGTGTCTTGCATTACGTGCTTACGAATGTAATGCCTTAAACTGCTGATCTATGTTACCTTGCTAATAAATATTGTTTTCATATAGAATATATAGAATATTGTTTTCTATTCATTTCATATATAGCTGATAGTTACAGCACCGTGCAAACGATTAGTTTGCTCAGTCTTAAAATAAACGACTCTTGCAGAAATTAATTAATAATTCCCTTTGAGCTAAATTAACCTGTGTTAACACTTACACTAATAAAACTTTTCCGGTCATGAGTATGAGGTAACACAGCTCTGTTTATCATATTAGATACATTTGAGTGTGTTGAAAATGATGTTATAAGGTTACTCTGTGCGTTCGCTCGGCGGCGGCTGTGAGACACTGTTACACACTGCAGTAAGATAGATCGATTTTACAATATCGTATTAAATGCTGGATGGCTTGTGTTGATAAATGGCATGCAATTCATTTTAAAACATATTGTATGATGGAGAAAATGCTGTATTACTGTTACTAAAAATAAAGCTGCATCTGATTATGCTATGTTACCCACTTCACAAAATAGTGTGTTTTTCACCACTGGCCTAGTGGTTTTTGATATTTTACTGCAAAAATATTATATATTGCACCCTTAAACAGAGTTTGAGAGTTAAACATTAAACTGTAAACCACAAGTTTTACATAATTTATTAAAACACGGCTGGTCATCTTCTCTTTGAGATAGGCGCATAATCCACATGATCCTCCTTTCTGACATCCTGTCAAAAACACAATATATGCATGTCGTTGACATCATGTTACAATAGGTAGATTTAAAACCAGCATTGCCTGTGTGTTAGAACTTGCATTGTTTCCTTATATGTTTTTATGTTTTTTTAATGGCAGCAAAATAATAGTCTGCTATACAAATAACAGATGAACAGATTTGAGTTGATTTGGGCTGTGTTTCTCAACAACATTGTAATAATCACAAAAGCACGTACAGCATGTGAAACTGACGATTTGCACTGTGATGTGACTCATTTTGAGCACAGGAAATATGAACTAATGTTGATCTGTTACTCTTTTGTTTCATTCTGAGTGTCGTGAGTATTGCATATAAGTCACTGTTTCTGGCACTTTTATACATATATGTTGCTGGTTTGTGTTGTCTGGATAATGATCTGTCACACACAAGCACAGTCACTGCTGAAAAGATACACAGACACACAACATCAATAAGTAATAAATGATCTTACCAGTTTTTGTGCTTTTCTTTTGTGGAATGTCGGCTTAACATATATAATTTCTTCTTCACGAGTCTTAGCTGTTTCAATGACAATAAGATGTAGTATATTAAATAGATGGATTCAGTGGTGTTAACTAGATCTACAAACCCGATTCCAAAAAAGTTGGGACACTGTACAAATTGTGAATAAAAAAAGTAATACAATAATTTAAAAATCTCATAAACTTATATATCATAAACTTAAATTCGAGTACTTTCTCTCCCTCCATAGAGATCCAACGCAACTTACACATTCAAGGTCCGGAACGGTAGGAAAGACATCATTAAACAAGACATCAGTGGTTTAACCTCATCCTTATTCTATTAATTTTATTATATTATTCTATTATTAATCTTATCCTATACTAAAACAACAAATTAATCTTATCCAAAGTATGTTCACGCAACAATGTTAACTCTCGCATGAACACAGCACGCATGCGATGCTCTTTTGCAGGTCAATATTTTCATAAATAAAGTGGTAAATTCTTTTTTGCGCAAACAAAGCACTTGCATCGCTTCATTAAATTGACATTAAACTGCTGGATTACTTTAATGATGTCTTTACTACCATTCTAGACCTTGAAATTGATCGTTATGTAGCTCTCGGGATAGAAAGCTCACAAACTTTATCAAAAAGATCTTCATTTGTTTTCCAAAGATGAACGAAGATCTTATGAGTTGACATTCAGAATTTCTGTCAGCAGTGAGTTATTCATTCATTCAGTAGCGGGTCATCCAGTCATTTGCTTTGTGTTTACAAACAATAAACTCAGTGATTGTTTGAAACAATTCAAACTAGTTCAACCTCGTTCCTTGAATATTTAAAACATCTTACTGCACAACATTCAATTCTGCATTTCAGACCTGGACAAGATTAGACTGACATTATACAGTCTGTTTAATAGTAACATTTTTGTGATATATTTAAAAAATTGCACTTGGTCCTTTAAGACCCTTAATTAAGCATTATTATAATTAATCACTTTGGTGATATGTTTCTTCTGCAGCAACACAACTTTTATTTGTAAGAATACACTGCAGGGAGTTTGTTTCCTGTTTGGAAATGTTTTCCTACAAACAAACAGAAAAAGTAAATGAATCAAAAATGTACTACATTGCAATATTAATTTGTTTTATTTCCTTCTTATTATTCCCTTGCACTTTCCTACTCATCTGGCAGGTCCTGACAAAACCAATAAAGAACTGTATGAGGAAGAGGAGGAGCAAGAGTCTGACATGAGTAAGTTTTCTCCCTAAAACTTCTTCTTAGGACAACTTTGATTAACTTTTTTGATCCACTTCAAATGTTGACTACTGTACATTGTTCTAAAGGTGACATCTTTCTATATATTCCTCTCCTTATCTCAGTCAGTCAGGTGTGTCAGTGGTGATTTTATTGGTGGTGTTATATTGTTTTTGCATTGTTTCCCTGGTTTAAAAAGGAGAGGGCGGTGCAGTACTTACATACAGCTTGCATTTATCAGTCCAATGATAAATGATCTTTTACAATGTCATAAATGTTGAGCAAGAAAATGTGTCTTGTTCCTCACTCAAATGATTCTGCTGTCATTTATTCGAAGACACGAATCTCGTAAAATTGATTAGGAAATATAAGCAAAATTCATTATCCATCTTCATTATGAAATAATCCCTTGATTTTAAAAGGAACAAGCCTTTCAGATCTCCTCATTGGATCTCTAAAGAGGTCCATAAAGAGAATATATGCATTTACTATCAGATTCACTCACACTAATGACTGTCTGTCTTCATCTGTTCTAGAGTCAGTTCTAATAGCAGGAGGAGCATGTGTTGCAGCTGTTGTTCTGCTGGTGTTTGCAGCTGTTGTTTGCGTGATTTACTATCACCGCAGGAGATCTACAAAGGGTAGGCATAACCTACAGATACTGTAGTGAGAGGATAACATCTTTATTTTGCTAAATTAGTGGTTAAAGGTGGGGAAAGTGATAATTCAAAAATGATGTTTGGAAGTTAGCCAGACCGACACACCAGCAAACAACAACATACGTGTATCCAATCAGCATTATGATGGTGGAGGAGAGAGAATGAGCAAGACTGCAGAAAGAGAGATGAGACACAGTTCAAAAGAGAAAAGCTCAGAAGAATATCACTGGATTGAAGGTTTATGGCTGGGCAAGCGTTTAAGGACTCACATTAATATTAGAAAATTTTTCCAGCGCTGGAGAGAGCTAAGAGGAAAGGCCTGAAAACAGACTTGGAGGCTTTGAGTGTCATGATTGTCTGGAGCTGCTGTGCTGTTGGCGACTAACAATGAACACTTGTTTGTATCTACTCTAATGTACTGTGCATTCATTTTTTGTGCTTCCTTGTCTTCATTCATCATTTGCGCTTTTTTTTTGTCTTGAAGCATTTTGTTGCGCGTCAGCTGTGATAAACTGACATCCACTCTCGCATTGAGTGTGCTACAGTGGCCAGATAGTGAGAGTTATGAATGTAAACCACTGCGCACTGACGACAGCTAGAGAATGCAATGTTTATTGTTAGTGCACTCGGTGTTCAGGGTATACGAGACCGACTCCGAGCAGGGCGGTTAGGATTGGAGGGTGAGTTTTGGAGGAGGAGCAATGAAGAGAGGAGTGTGTTTGTTTCATTAATTTCAAATATCAACAATATCCAACAACGTTTTTGAAATATCGCTTTCCCCACCTTTAATTGTCTTTGTAATTGACTGTATTTTTGTTTTTTGTTTTTTTTTTGTTGTCTTTTTTGCAAACAGATGTGGAGAAAAGCAAGCATGAGCATCTGTTGATAGTATAGTATCTTACCTCATACTTATTCTATCTTTGTAGAAAACTGAATTTACATAAAATAAAAAAATCACCCATTGACTGAATATAATTTATAGCAAAGTCATGTAAATGGAAGAGGGAAAAAAATGTTTAAACTGAATCTTATTAACTTATTGATGACAGATGTAGTGTGTAGTGAACAGCACAGAGGGCCAGTTTATAGCCAGGCCCCTCTCTGTCCATAACAGGGGACAAAGGTTTGCTACATTTTGATTGGATCTTGGTGGACTAACACAAACAAACTGTCCAACTCCATCAGATAAAGATACAAGGACAACATCCGGACCTCTCTTAGAGGGCAAGAAGAAGACCTCTTGTACCAAGCCTGGGAAGGACAAGACTTCTCATTGGTCCACATGCAGTTTCTGCCCTTTACACATCTAGACACTACTTCCTAAGGTTGGACTGTGACTGCGAGAAAAATTCTACGGGACCTCAGCAGCAGTGGGTGAAACAAGATTTTAGGACCCTTTGGTGCTCCAGGAGATCAGCATGCCACAGAGCTTCATGTTTAAGACTGTTAAAACAGATTCTGGCTCCTCTCCCCACTGCATTGTCACCAGTGTTAATTTCGGTAATGAAAACTATGACGAAAAATGTTCGTTGACGACCTTTTTTTTCCATAACTAAGACGAGACGATGAGAGACGACACCAATTTCATTTGGGCATCCATGACATGTGGAGTACCTCAAGGCTCAGTTCTTGTACCACTTCTATTCAACCTGTATATGATGCTACTCAGTGAATTAATGAGAAAATACCAAATCGCCTATCACATCAATACAGATTACACCCAAATTTAACTAGCCCTATCATCTAGTGGCTGCACCCACATTGACTCCCTCTGCTAATGCATTGGTCAAACTACCAAAACTCAAGTCAGGAATCTTGTTGTGATTTGAGAAGGAAATCACAACAAGAGAAGGAGAGGGAACTGTAGATCATTCATAAATTTATGAAAAACTAATTATAGTTATAATTAAATCATAAAAGAGTTTGTGGTGGAAATTCTTCTATGCACCTGACTAAAGTTAAAGGGTTAGTTCACCCAAAAATGAAATTTCATTTCATTTATTACTTACCCTCATGTCGTTCCACACCCGTAAGACATTCGTTAATCTTCTGAACACAAATTAAGATATTTTAGTTGAAATCCGATGGCTCTGTGAGGCCTTCATGAGCAATGACATTTCCTCTCTCAAGATCCATAAAGGTACTAAAAACATATTTAAACATTTTATAAAGACAGTGTGCATGGCAAAGGTGACATGATCAATTACATATTTTTTCTCTAATATGATATATATATATATATATATATATATATATTTACTGTACAATTCTTTCTGGTTCTTGAATCTGATTGGCTGAGAGGTCTTTCAAGAGAAGAAAGTAGTATGCACACATCCCAAATTATTTAAAAAAAAAAGTATTAAAAAGACAACGTTTCGACCAAAAAGGTCTTCATCAGGTCAGACAAACAGTAAATAATCAAAAGATGACAATTTATCATTTTATCAACATGATCAATCACACCTGAAAAGCACAGGGCCCAATACCAATTCTGGTATTCAATGGCAAATGCCAATCGAGTTGCTGGGCAGTGAGCACAGGACCCACTAGAGGATGTCAGCCCCAGAAGTCTGTTTCTGATTGTTTGGTAAGAGACATTCACACCAGTGGCCTGCTGGAGGTCATTGTGTAGGGCTCTGGCAATACTCATCCTGTTCCTCCTTGCACAACGGAGCAGATACCAGTCCTGCTGATGGGTTAAGGACCTGTCCAGCTCTCCTAGAGTAATTGCCTGTCTCCTGGAATCTCCTCCATGCTCTTGAGACTGTGCTGGGAGACAGCACAGTATGTATCGTTGCACCTATGTCTCTCTATATTTGACACTTCCAATGAGCTTATGAATTGAATCAGGTGTGATAGATATAAATTAGATATTAGATATTACAGGAATATTCGGATATTTTACTTTAATTTTACAGTTTTTGTTTGGTAACCGCTTTTGGCAGTGTAGGGCAATAGTTTGCAGTTTCATCAGCAGAAGCCAGCTTCAAGTCTCATAAGGAGTTCGTAGGCCGCTCTGCGTACATTCACATTTGCACAACAATTATACTCTAACAGAGTCAACTAACTACATCATTACTTCAGGATAAATGATTCTGATTGGCTAAGAAAAATAGACAAATTTGGTTTCTTCCACACATGAACAGATAGTAAGAAGCATATCTCCATTTGTCACGATGCTGATGAGGGGACTCTGGATTTAGGTACCGGATGTCCTTTTGGGATCATGACATGGCGTCTGCTGGTCTCAAGCACAGTGCCAGTTGTCCACCAGTAACAAGGGACCTGCACAGAACACTTAGCACACATACACAGATACACAGATACACATGATTCACAGCTTCTTCAAGGCTGAAGCTGATCTGAGCTCTGCTCTGAGCAGGAAACTTTCCCAAAACATACTGATATCATGTTCTTTTCTCTCAGTAAGAGATACAGACAATATCCAAAATTATTTTCTAGTGTTTGAAAAGGAAAATAAATGCTTTATCATAAATTAATGAAGTCATTCCAATAATTTAAAATTTAGAAATATACATGTTAATTAATAACTTAAAAAGTATATATTGAAGCAGTGGATTCCAGAATCCACCCTTTCAGCAGTCATTGAGATCATTTTTTTTAATGTTTTTTAATGATCTTTAATGCATTTCAGCCTTTTTTTTTTTTTTTTTTTTTTAGTGTACACAGCAAAATCCCCAGTGTTAAATTAACACCCCTCAGTGTAAATATGTGTCCACACTACAGGGTGTTAAAAGTAACACTGAAGCAGTGTTGAAGTTAATGAGATAATTATTGATTAAGTGATGATTGTAAATTAGTGTTGACACCTGATCTTAACAAGCATAATCATTGAAGGAGAGAGAAAAAATATGTAAATTAATGTTTTATGGAATATTTAGTTTCAAGTCACCATAATGGAGCTCAGTGTTTGCTTTAGTTGGGCTCTTGACCCTTTACTTTTTAACATTAGTTTTTTCTGCCTTTGTAAAGCACATTTGGTGTGGCAAGAGAAAATGTGATCTGGTCACAATATATTATCATCCTGTAATGACCTGATTCACTGATGTCATTCACAGTCTAAATCTCTGATCATGTTCAAGTTCAGATTATAAAAGCATTGATGCATCTTAAAGGGATAGTTCACCCAAAAATGAAAATGTGATGTTTATCTGCTTACCCCCAGGGCAAGATGTAGGTGACTTTGTTTCTTCAGTAGAACACAAATGATTTTTAACTCCAATCATTGCTGTCTGTCAGTCATATAATGCATGTCAGTGGGAACACAATCTATAAGAGTAAAAAAACACGCACAGACAAATCCAAATGAAACCCTGCGGCTCGTGACGACACATTGATGTCCTAAGACACGACATGATCGGTTTGTGCGAGAAACCGAACAGTATTTATATAATGTTTTACCTCTAATACACCACTATGTCCAACTGCCTTGAGCCTCTGGTTAGTGATGTCTAAACGCGCTCTGATGACGGCAGTGATGTCTCACGCTTATACTTCAATGAGTGCGAGACATCACTGCCATTGTCAGAGCGCGTTCAGACCTCACTAGCTGGATGTGCAGGGCAGTTGGACATAGTGGTGTATTAGAGGTAAAACATTATATAAATACTGTTCGGTTTCTCGCACAAACCGATCGTGTCGTGTCTTAGGACATCAATGTGTCGTCACGAGCCGCAGGGTTTAATTTGGATTTGTCTGTGCATGTTTTTTTGACTCATAGATGGATTTCCCATTGCCATGCATTATACGACTGACAGACGGCAACGGTTGGAGTTAAAAATCATCATTTGTGTTCTACTAAAGAAACAAAGTCACCTACATCTCGGATGCGCTGGGGGTAAGCAGATAAACATCAGATTTTCATTTTTGGGTGAACTTTCCCTGTAAGCTGAAACATCAGAGATTTAATGCAATGAAAAATTATTAAAACATCCATATGACCAGTGAATCAAGCCATTACTCTATGATAATGTCATCATCAAAACACAACCATCATGACTGGCCTGTGTTTTCCTAAGTTGATCATTAACTTATGCTTACATTGAAACGCAGCCCAGATCATAGCTTCTCTGGCCATAACAAATGTGCTTTATAAACACAAAGTTGAAGCAGCCAGAGGAAAGTTAATATTAAAAAATAAAGGGTCAAGAGCCCCACTAAAGAAAACATTGATCACCGTCATGGTGACTTGACACAAAACTTTCATTAAAACATTAACATCTAAACATCTGCTAATTCTCAATAAGAATTAATGTGTTGATGTATGACAGAAATAAACAAAACTGGTTAATAATAAGTATAATAATGTTTAATGGCTAAAAGCCAGATGTAGTTGTTGTCTCTCTTTTTTTCCTTTCTTGTTGTTTCTCTTTCCTTCAGTGATTATGCTTATTAAGATCAGGTGTCACCACTAATGGTCAATCATCACTTAATTAATTACTAATTATCTCATTAACTTTAACACTGCTTTAGTGTTACTTTTAACACCCTGTAGTGTGGACACATGACGGGTGTTAATTAACACAAAAATAAAATGACCCAAATGACCCAAAATTATCAATCCAGGACTTGGGTAGAAAAAATAACCAAGGATTGTTTAACAGTGAAAGACTTCGGCTGAGTAGAAACTGGACTTCATCATTAATGTTTTCCTTTTTGAATATTTGCGAATAGCAAATAAGGGTGATGAAATTCCCATCAATCACAGTCATGTTTGCACTGTCCAGTGTTTAAAGGTCACACTCGGTTTGCAATAAATAATCCAGTGGTACTGAAGGACAACAGTGAAATTGAAGGAAGTTTCATCAGTATTTTCTGGGGTTTGTTCATTACTGTGCTGTTGATACGGTAAAGCCTTCAGGCAAAAGAAGACAACTGTTAGAACAAAATATTCATTTACCCAGAACAACAAGGTAAGAACTTTAGAACTTTATTCAGCAAGTATAAGATATAAAAGAAATCTGTAACACAAATGCAGGTCTGGAACTGTGTATGTATGAAAAAGTGCACAACTGTACTAAAGTGATATGTGTAAGTAAAAACGAATGAAGAGTCCAAACAGTATGTTCTTAAATAATTATGCCTAAACTAGTCAGTCAAATGTCAGTAAAGGTGTTTTAATGTATGTATTGTTCACAGGTCATGGAGATTCATCAGTCTGCTGTGATTCTGCTGCTGATCTTGAGTGTTTCATCCATCGCTCATGGACAACCAGCAGATATATGGCAACGCTATGTAAAATTCCTCAATCAGCATGTGATTCCTGATATGACTGTGAATGATTGTACCAGTAGAATCGAAAACCGAGACATCACTGGAACTAATGGTGCCTGCAAACCTGTCAACTCCTTCATAGTAGCAAATGAAGATACAATTAAAACAGTTTGTGGCAGAGGAGGAACTCGACTGAGGAATGATCGAAACCTGTTTGAGAGCGACCTACGATTTTTTGTGGTCAAGTGTAATCTAAAAACAATTAGGAATGGAACGTGTGAATATGTAGGGAAGGGTTACACTAGAAAGATTGTGTTGGCTTGTGATAGAGGCTGGCCTGTACATTATGAAAGGTAATGAACAGATGACAGGTTGAAGAGAACGTCAGAGCTTTACAATGTCTTAATCATTTCTTCAAATCTCCTTTTCTGTCTTTTGTTGTTTTTCAAGTACAAAAAAATAAATAGATATCAATGACTCAATCATGAAGTCAAAAATAAATATAATTTAATATAGGGTATTATAATCCTGCTTTAGGGTCAGGTTGTAACAAATGTGAAAACAGTTTTCCTTATATTGTTCTTTATGATCAATGCAAATTACCTCACAAATAAATGAAGTATAACAATATAAGCAAAGCAATATAACAGTTAATATAAATGATATAATGTTACAGTGTTATATTTTTTCTTCTTTTCTTTCTGTTTTTGGTTAATGTTGCATCTATATTTTTTATGATGAAAAAAAAAGCATTATTCTGTGTAATTTTTGTATATGTAATTGTATTTGTGTATGTAGTCTGGTATGTTAATGTTAATGTACACATATGGGTTTTTATGCAATTTAGGTATATGCACTTTTAAAAGATTTTTCAAGCTTTCAAAATTGGATGTAATAAAGTAAAATTATGTACTTAATTATTTATCTTTTGTTTAGATACTGTGTTAACAATGCTAATGATTGAGGATCTTACCTAATAAAACAAAAAACATTGGTAATTTAAGGTAAGAATGTACAAAAGGGACTACACAGACACTTTATGTAGATTACGCACTTTGTATTTCCTAAAATAAAATTAAAAAACAACACTCAGAGACTGTAAGCACAATTTCTGTTGTGATGATTTCTGAAACACACTGAAAGTGAACTATATCAACTGGTGTGTAGCCGTTTTTTATTCCTTAAATAAGCATTTCATCAACGCTATGTGCTCTTAGCTTTCCACTGAAGCCAAACAATGGAAAGCTTTTACCCTTTTAGGTACCGGTTTCTTGTATATTATACACTGTTGCCATCTACAGGTCATAATAGGAATAACACTCCTGATCGCCATTGAAATTAATAAAAATGTAATGTCACTAGATGACATCATAATGGCAATCTCATTGATATATATATATATATATATATATATATATATATATATATATATATATATGAATAGAGATCTAGATAAGGTTTTTCAAGAAGTTGCTAGATTTGTTCCTAAAATTTGAAAAAAGTCTCAAAAGGGGTGGGGAAGTCACCAAATCTTGTGACAAAATCCCTAAACTGGCAACATTGGCCTCCACACACCTGCCTGTAAGTTTCTAGTATGCCTATTCAGACCTTGATTAGCTGGTTCAGGTGTGTTTAATTGGGGCTGGAGCTAAACCCTGCAGGACAGTGGCCCTCAGGACTGAGTTTAGACACCCCTTTAAAGGGGCTAAAATACTCCAATATGTTTGCAGATATTTAGGAAACATGCTAAGTTCACCTACTTGTTTATCTGAAAAACAATGCTACAGCCAGATATTCTACTTTGAAATGTGTGTTCCATGTCGGAATGTCTGTCTTTGTTTTGGTCTGTTGGAAACCTCGTGCTGCCAGTTTATCCAATAGTATTTCGACATCACAGGTTACCAGTTGGCAGAAAACACCGCCTGTTGCAGCCATGGAAACCAACATCCAAACTGGGTCAGAGAATCGCAGATTCTACCTGACCTAAAAAGCCTCTGCATCCATCTAAAAATCTCTATGAACGACAGCATATTAAAACAGATAAATCAATTCATCAGCTTACAGTGTGTAAGTCTCTTCAGCTTTCATTGTCAATTGCGCTCCCTCTTGTTGCATGTCCTCAAGCTGGCGACCCGCGTCTTTGAAGGAGGGGGCGGGGCAAACAATATTTTGAATTTGGACTGCAGTACCTATTTCGACCACTGGGTGTCATTCCTACGTAGAGCCCCTTTAATACATGTATTTATTTGACTTGACTCTGCACCTGTCTCCTTCACTGGCAGAAACAGTAATGAGCCACCTACTATAAGGAATTAAAGGGGATCAAAAGCAAAGTACAGTGAATCAATGACCAATGGCAACAGAAATTCTTTCCATACTCAAAAGCATATTTACAAAACCTAACTCAATGAGTGTGCAAATTAAGAAAGTAAACAAAATGATTTTAAACTGTTTTCCAGTTGATTATATACTTTTATATTTAAAGGGGCTCTATGTAGGAATGACACCCAATGGTCGAAATAGGTACTGCGGACCAAATTCAAAATATTGTTTGCCCCGCCCCCTCCTTCAAAGGCTCCCAGCTTGAGGATGCGCAACAGTAGGGAGTGCAATTGACAATGAAGGCTGAGGAGACTTACACACTGTAAGCTGATAAGTTGATTCATCTGTTTTAATATGCTGTCGTTCATAGAGATTTTTAGATGGATGCAGAGGCTTTTTAGGTCAAGTAGAATCTGCGATTCTCTGACCCAGTTTGTTTGCTGGTTTCCATGACTGCAATACCGGTGTTTTCCTCCAACTGGCAACCTGTGATGTCGAAATACTATTGGATAAACTGACAGCACAGGGTTTCACACAGACCAAAACAAAAACAGACATTCCGACACGGAACGCACATTTCAAAGTAGAATATCTGGCTGTAGTATTGATTTTTTGAGAAACAAGTAGGTGAACTTAACATGTTTCCTAAATATCTGCAAGCATATTGGGGTATTTTTATGCTTTATTAAAGTAAAAATCTTACATCTAGCACCTTTAAAATGCTACTCTCATTAATGGAGTTAAACACCAGGGATGTGCAGAGAGTTTAAAAAATGTGTTTTCACCTTTATAAGCTGTTTCGAACATCCAAAACGAATTTCAAAGGAAGTTCGCTTCGACCTGATTTTGTTTGAAATTACGTCACATTAGATCTGCACAATTCTGGATAAAATAAAAATCACAATGTTTTGGTTTCAAATAGAGATTGTGATTCTCCCATGATTCTGAATATACAGTACATTCCCCGGTGTTAAATCAACGCTGCTTGGTGTTCATATGGGAACCAGCAGCAGGGTGTTAAAGTAACACTGAAGCAGAGTTAAATAGATTATGTGATTAATTAAGTGATGATTGTTTGATTATTAAAGACACCTGATGATAACGAGCAGAATCACTGAAGGAAAGAGAAACACAAGAACTACAACTTGTGGTGAACAATTAATCCGTGCAAGTTAAAACACAGAAAAAAATTGTCGCGGTAATCTTTAATCAAAAACTGAAAAGTTACTTGCGGTCTGGAATGGTGTTTCTTCTTATTGAAAATGTTTGGTCAGTGTTATGGTGATCAGTGTTTCCTTTAGTTGGACAGTTTGACTCTTCATGTGAGTTTATGGTCTTTGTAACAGTGTTTACGGAAACATGTAATTTCTTACAAAAGAGCATGACCACAAACAAGAGCAAGCAGGTGATAAGGTGCTAACCTTCAGGACAGCTGATTTACTAGAGGTTCTGACAAAATATTAATTGCTGGATGTTCCTAAAATGTTGAACTTTAAATCAAAATTAAGTTGAAAGAACGTTTGAGAAACATCATACTTTATTTAAAAAAAAAAGTTCTTCTAACTTTAAGAAAACTTGACATTTTTTACATTCTCTGAACCAACACTGAATATTTGGAGAATGTTCTTATATTGATTATGTTATCTGGGTTCCTGTCTCGCCCAGAGTAACAGGAGAAAAAGCTAGATTACAAAGAAAAAAAGATACCCACCTCCCTACAGGTTTCCAAACAATTCACATAGCCAAAAATATTTAACAAATTGAACTGTTAGCAAATGGTTTACAAAAACAAGTTTTTGGCAGAAATACTCTATATACTTTCAGTTCATCAGACACTTAAGATCAACTGGATAACATCAAAAGGAAAAAAGGGGCAGGAGAGAATGAGACCACACGTGAAGCAAAAACCTTGCTGTGCTACTTTGGCAGCTTTTGTTGCTGGGCTTCTTCCTGCAGGAGTTGATGTAGTTGTAGTTGATAACCAGCAAATACATATATCAACATCTGCAAGAGCAGCACCACAGAGAAAAATAAAACAATAGAGAGGGAGATAGTGCAGACAGCAAACGAAACATCAATATAAAGATGATAGTGAAATTAGTGAATTAATGTTGAAATGTATATCTAGATGATTTAATATTAGCTTAAAAGTATGTTAGAGACACACAGATTTCAGGCAGTATGAATGAATTATATGTTTTATTTATGACATAAACATACAAAGATTTTTCAGGTTCATTTCCTTGTTTCAGAAAAGAAAACAGTGTTTATGTGGGGTTTACTTCAAAGCACTTTTTTCTCTTGGCTGATGTAAAGTTAAGGAACACAGAAGGGAAAAGGTCTGTGGTAAAGACTTGAGAGGCATTTAGCATATATTGGCTTTGACACTTATTTATCTTGATTTTTATCTTGAGTTTGACACTTGATTTATCTGACATAAATACAAATCATGATTAAAACTCATACTCTATTGACTGTATTCACATATTTACAATGAGCACCAAAAGACAAATCCAAAAATTGTTTGGATAAAATTGCATTGTTTTATCAAGTATACAAACATTTGTGTGTAAATTTTGCTGTAACAACTCCTCCATCAAGTATTTCTCAGGTTTAAAGCAAGAGTAACAACATTAGTGCAGCCTGTATCAGTTGCAGGCATTGAACAGAATAAATACACTCAGCAAAGTGTTTCACAAACTTTAAAATAAATCAGTGACTTTCCAAGCTTATTAAAGGGATAGTTCACTCAAAAATGAAAATGTGATGTTTATCTGCTTACCCCCAGGGCATCCAAAGATAGGTGACTTTGTTTCTTCAGTAGAACACAAATGATGATTTTTAACTCCAACCGTTGCAGTCTGTCAGTCGTATAATGCATGTCAATGGTAACAAAATCTATGAGAGTAAAAAAACACGCACAGACAAATCCAAAGTAAACCCTGCGGCTCGTGACGACACATTGATGTCCTAAGACACGAAACAATCGGTTTGT
Organism: Ancherythroculter nigrocauda; assembly: GCA_036281575.1. Taxonomy (NCBI): domain Eukaryota; kingdom Metazoa; phylum Chordata; class Actinopteri; order Cypriniformes; family Xenocyprididae; genus Ancherythroculter; species Ancherythroculter nigrocauda. The sequence goes on along the minus strand of VTFQ01000002.1, from coordinate 55,753,777 downwards.
GTGAGAAACAGTATTTTTTATCATTTTTTACTTCTAAAACACCACTATGTCCAACTGCCTTGAGTATCTGGTGTGTGAGGTCTGAATGCACTCTTATGCCGGAAGTGATCTCTCGTGTGTATATGTCTATGAGTGCGAGAGATCACTTACAGCGTCAGAGTACGACTGACAGACCGCAACGGTTGTAGTTAAAAATCATCATTTGTGTTCTACTGAAGAAACAAAGTCACCTACATCTTGGATGCCCTGGGGATAAGCAGATAAACATCACATTTACATTTTTGGGTGAACTATCCCTTTAAGGCTGGTTTTGGTTCCAGTGTAGCTGGTGGAAAATGTTTTCTGATGAAGGTTGATGACTAAGGGTTAGTGTTTAAACTATAAACATTAGAAACATTTGATAGCAACATTCATAAATGTTTCCGCTAACATCAACAATAAAAGCAGCTACAATATCAGTAGAGCAGTCTGTCCTTGTGTTGAGGAGTAAAATCTTAGTCATAATGCCTGTCTTGTTGAGGTAATTGATGAGGAAAAGCAGTCAGTTCTATCAGTTATAAGAGGATGTAAACAGACAGGACAAAATAACTGAAATGTCAAACCAGATCAGCATTATAGTGCAAATGACAAGAAACAGATTCACTGTTCCTGTTTGGATCACTTCATTATCTATAATAAACTTCTAAACAGCAAAAACTTGAGTGTTGATGATCTCTCCTGGGAGTATATGTGAGACCACACTCAAGAGTGTTAAAGTGTTAAAATAAGAATGAAGCATGTGTTAAAGTTAATGAGATAATTAGGTTATTGATTGACCATTATTGAAGATATCTGATGTTAACAAGCAGAATTTAGCTGTGAACATACGGAAAAAAACATCAAACACTCGCTGATCGCTGATAATGTGTTGCTCTGTTTCTTACTTTATTGCTCATATACTGTATAAGGCTAAATTTGTTTATTTATTATTTAAATGATTAAAAAAAAATCTATCAAATAAGTTTCTGGTGTCATATTGGTTAAATAATATGTAATAGTTGAAATTAGGGCTGGGCGATATATCACATGTGATTTTCACGCGCATTTCATCAGTAAAGCCGGTTCCCTGATGACCGCTAAATCACCATTACCTGCTTTCAAATGGAGCGGCATTTAATAGACAGAGCCGTAGTTCACTGATAAGCTACGCAATATTGCGTTCATTATCGAAGGCGATTCATCTGCGATAATGAACTCGATATTGCGTAGCTTGTCAGTGATCTACGGCTCTGTCTATTAAATGCCGCTCCATTTGAAAGCAGGTGATGGCGATTTAGCGGTCATCAGGGAACCGGCTTTACTGACGAAATGCGCGTGACAATCGCATGCGATATATCGCGATATATTGCGATGTATACACTGTTAAAAAGTTACTGTAAATTTTACAGTAAAATACTGGCAGCAGGGTTGCCAGCCAGTTACTGTAATTTTTACAGTAGTGTTTCTGTAATTTAATTTACAGAATTTTACTGTATTCTCAATTACAGTAAAATTCTGTAAATTAAATTACAGAAACACTACTGTAAAAATTACAGTAACTGGCTGGCAACCCTGCTGCCAGTATTTTACTGTAAAATTTACAGTAATTTATATATTTTGTATTCTGCATTTTTACAAAAAAATATATTGTATACTGCATTTAACATACTTCTTTAAATAGCAAATACACACATTCAAGTAGTTTAGTCAAGTAGAATATGTAAAATGCAGTATACAATATATTTTCGCTATTGCTCACTTAATGGGAGCTGAATTTTAAATTTAATCTATTAACTGCATAAGCTTTAAACAAATTTTAACTGCATAAAGTGTTGTATAATGCATAACTTAATTCACCCCCCTCCCAAAAAAAAGATATTTGAGGCTTCTTAATCTTGAAAAACCGGTCAAAATGTAATAAATATATCTTTCAAATTTACATAAAAAAATGCAATAAAAGGTGTATTATTTTGAATTTATTTTTTATTTAGAAAATCATTTTATTTTTTAAAAGGGACAAGATTTTGTCATGAAAATGTTTTTAAATTTACTTATTGGCCATTATGGCCCTTCACACAAAGAAATACAATTATAACTATAACTTGACCAACAGGGTCATATAAAAACATTTCTTAAAACCCAGATCACTTTTATCACTTTATGAACATACCAACATGGCCAAACAACAAGTCCAACAAACGTGCGATCAAAAAAGAACAATTCTGCTCCAGATGATGTTCCATCCCAGGATGCAAAGAGAGGCTAGAAATATTGAAAGGAACACAGAGGACAATACATTAGATATATTACAAAACATAATACTTTAAGAGACTGATAGAGGGATGACAGATACAGTCAGTGACAGATATAGAATAATAAAAGTATATAATAAAAGGAAAAATAGATCTTGGTGTGTGTGTGTATTTCTTACATTTCAGAAATTCCACTGAAAATCCATCACTTTGCACAGAAGAGTGGTAACATGTAGGTTGAACGCAACCCGTTTCTTCTGAACTGTGGCCTGTTGTTTTAGATGGCACTTTTCCTTTCGTCTTTGTTCCTCTCTCCAGATAAATACCTACAAAGTGCCTAAAGGGTCAAGAATTCAGATTGGTTTTAGCTTTTGAGGCATGTAATCATGTTTTTGAAATTATACCATGTGGTAGAGCAGTATTAGCCTACAACTCCAGTCCTGAATACTTACCTCCCTGAAAGTTTTAGATGTCCCACTAATCTAAACACCTTATTTAACTAATTTGTTTGCCAGGGTCAAATAGAGAGACATCTAAAACATTCACCCTAAAAAATAAATGTCTAATCTAGTTGAGAAACAAATAGTTAGTTGTAGTTGTGTTAAAGGCCTCAATAGATATAAAATGTACATCTAAAAGACAAGTAAGATACAGGATGATCAGTTTGTTCATATCTGTAACGTTAAATAGCACATTTCATTTTAAGTTAAAAAAAGATTTGGTTTTGGTAATGGTAATATTAAATTAACTATACAAGGCAAACTTATATCAAACAGATATGTTAAAGTGTTTGCATTCCCTTAAGTTAGAAAATGTCCACAAATACATCACATTGGTTACGTTAACAGCATGAAGCAGCACCATTTTGCGTGACACATCCTCCGTGAGCGGCCTGATCGCGTCGCGACTCGCGAGGCCTTTTCGTTTCGGCCCGTTAACAGATGACTGTCTGCCTGTACAAATGTGATTTACGCCATAAAATAATCACGACCAAGTGCGCTGATGAACACGAAGTTCTCGTGAATTCCAACTGTTTCTAATGATTAATTTTTGGCCCATAGCCGCTATGCTAAAGCACCGGGGAATGTGTGAGATCCTACCGCGACCGCGCTGACGTAAACCCCGCGCAAGTCTGCTTCGCACCCCGCGGACGGAGGATGCGTCAACCCGGGGTTACCAATATGAATCGCGAATGTAAATACATACATATTTACCAAAGACTGAGGGGAAAATGAAATAATAAGTCACTTACCACAGTTGTAAATCACTCCTCTTGCTGCTACCCGAATCTTGACCGTTGGAGATCCCATAATGCCTCTGTATATTTGAAATTTACAGCAATATTCTGTAAATTTGATTCAAACCGCCACGCCCCCGGAATTCATTGCAATTTACAGCAATATGCTGTATTATTAAAATACAGCCATCGGCTGTAAAATATTGCTGTAATTTTTACAGCAATTCATTACAGTGTAAATTTGACTGGTATTGGTGCTGATAACTGAAATCTTGGAATCGTGACACAATTATGCTTTCCTGTAGCCAAAAAGGATGTAGCCAAGTACAGTAGGATGCCAAAGTCATGGGTTTGATCCCAGGGATTGCACATACTCAGATACAAATGTATATAGTATAATGCAATGTAAGTCGCTTTGGATAAAAGCGTCTGCCAAAAGCATAAATGTAAATGTAAATGTAAATTACTCTAATGAGAATTTCAGCTGATCCTCTTCTCTCCATCATTTCCTAATTTTCTTCAGTGTCCCTTTCAATGAAAGTATCATTTTTTTTTAGCAGCCTCAGTCTGAATCTGATTTAAGGACATCTCATCCTTCTCAGAGGATGTCATTTGGATCCTGTAAGAAAATACAAATTCACAAGATAAAAGTAATGAGAAATGACTTTGAATTGTGTCTTTTCCTGTTGTTTGTACCGAGGTTTTCATTTCCCTAAATATTTAACACAACGTCTTAAACTGCATCAAACTGTCATCTTTTGTGCTACAGTAATATAAAATAATTTCAGTATCACATCTAAAATGCTTTAACTACTGTATTGGTGTTTTCTAATAAGATACTTGCTCTCTGAAAAAAATGTGAACTTTTATTTAGGAGTTATTAGAGTTTTTGATTGTTTTGACACTGCCTCACTGGCAAATATCAGCTTATGCAGTGTTAAAAGTAAAAAATAAAAGTAAAGCAAAAATATATTATTTCACAGGGTATATGCTAAACCGAGAATTTTACTAATATAATACTATTAAAATATGTTCATACTGTTGTACTGATAAAGTTTTTTTTTTGGCACAGTAAATGTGATACTTACAGTCTGTGGAACTGCTGTATGGATCCTGCGGCGATAGTAAATCACACTAACAGCAGCAGCAGCTGCAAACACCAGCAGAACAACAACAACTATTCCTGCTACAGCAGCTGAAGACAGATCTGAATCTGGAACAGCTGAAGACAGACAGTTATTTTTACTGTAGAGTGAATGATTATACCTCCCGTGTCTACTAATATTGCTGACTGATAATTACACCTTTATAACTTTGATCATCAGTCGGTATGATATTGATTTAACTGACAAATCTGGTAGGGTTTATTTAACAGCAAATAAAACAGAATCAGCACTGAGAGAACAACACAAAACATCTGGAAAACTATTATTATGGATTTTTCATGTTAGTAACATTAATAAAGTTTGTTTTTTTAGCAGCCCACAATCAAACATTATTGGGTTGATTTTAAAATACTGAACTGTTTTTTGTTTGTTTGTTTTTAAATTCCTCAAAGGAAAATGCATTAAATTACTTACAATGAATAAATTATACTCACCAGTGACAGTAACACTGAATCTCTTCACTCTGGTGATGCTGAAGCTGCTGTTGTTGATGATGATCAATAGTTTATATTCTCCAGAGTCTGTGGTTCTGGTGTTCATGATGGTCAGAGATCCAGTCTGATGATCCAGCTTCAGTCTGTCTCTGAATCTCTCATCACACTGAACATCTGTACAGATCATACTGGGATCTCCAGTGATTTCAGTGATGCGAGTGTCATTAAAATACCACGTCATCACATCATTTTGTTTTTTTGCTATGGCAGGATCTAAAATAACAGATTCTCCCTCCTTCACTGTCTTCACTTCATCTCGTTCAGCAGCTGAAACACCTGAAACACAAACCAACAGATACTGGAGGATCTTTTGCTGAAAACAAACAAAACTACACAACATAAAAGAACTGATGTGATTGCACAAGCTCAGAAAAGACTCTCGATCAGAAAAGAAACATTTAGGTTTGTGCCAGTAAACACATATTAATAATATGCTTTAAATTTAAACTGCATTTAAACATCCATTAAATGACTCACCATTGAGAGTAACATTGAAGATCTTTTCACTGTCGTTGCTTTTGCTGAAGATCTTCAGTTTATATTCTCCAGAGTCTGTGTTTCTGGTGTTTGTGATGTTCAGAGATCCATTCTGATGATCCAGCTTCAGTCTGTCTCTGAATCTCTCAGTACCTTCATTGTTACACTGAACATCTGTACAGATCGAACTGAGATCTTTATTGATTTTAGCAATGAGAGTGTCATTAAAATACCATTTAATATCTTCTCGTTGGTTTGTTTGAACACCAGTGTGTAGAATGACTGAATCTCCCTCCTTCACTGACACTTCATCTGTATCAACACCTGATGCACCTGGAGAAGAAACAGTTAACAAAAACAAATCTATATGGCTGTGAATTTTTTTTCTATGGATCATAAAGCTCGTAAGTAGAGAAATCTGTCTGGATTCATAATGTAACACATTCACTCATCAGACAAACATACACTTCTCTTGAATGATCTTAACATACAATCACATTCCAGTTCTACCCCTTTCACATATTTACATTAAAATAATCAAATAATGAATATTACAGTGATGAATAGTAACCATAAAAATATTTTAGAAAATTATGCTATTTTCCACTGCATTAAGACTCATAGTGTCCTTTCAACAAAATATTTTTTACTTTCCCATAAATAACATGTTTAGGCTACATTACATTTTATCTATTTGGCAGAAGCTCACTCACATTACATTCAAGCTACATTTGATCAGTTTTTACACTGTTGTAAAAGAATGCCAATATTTACTAATTAGAATATTGTTATAAGAACATTATAAATATTCAGTGTTGGTTTTAATAAGGTATGATGTTGCTCAAACGTTCTTTAAGCTTAATTTTGATTTAAAATTCAACATTGTAGGAACATTGATTTGTAACATTCCAAGAACATAAAAATGTCCAGTTTCCTTAATGTTAGTAGATTATTTAAAGGTTAAAGTTTTGTCTTACCGTTGTCGATTGAAAAAATGATCACCAACAAATTAAAGAGATACTTCATTTTCACCACTTTTCCCCTCAGAAAATGAATGAAGATTTGATTCAGAAAAGCGTTCTGTTCTTCTGATGGCGGCGTAGTTCCAACTATATTTGAAGTGAAAGTATCTGCGAGCCTCCCTATGGAAAGTAGGACGATGACGTGAACGTTCCGTTTTAATATCAACATACTTTTTATATTAATATGATGATACCAGACGAGAAATAAGGTTTGCGAAACGATGTCATTTTCAAAAAAAAACTACAACTACAAAAACTACACGTTCAAGGCGCTCATTTGTGTTTATAAAGCATATACAGTTGTATTTTTTTCGAAAATGACCGATCGTTTCTCTAGATAAGACCCTTATTCCTCGTCTGGTTTCGTTTAAAGCTCTTTGAAGCTGCACTGAAACTGTAATTTTGACCTTCAACCGTCTGGGCTCCATTGAATCCACTATAAGAATAATCCTGGAATGTTTTCATCAAAAAACTTAATTTCTTTTCAACTGACGAAAGAAAGACATGGTCATCTTGGATGACATGGGGGTGAGTAAATTATCAGGAAATGTTTATTTGAAAGTGGACTAATCCTTTAACACCTGTTCCTAGATGTTATAACTACACACTCTGACTGAAATAACCATTTTATTTATTGAGGTCATGGCTACAGAAAATTATACAAGCTTGTTTCCACCACAGAATAATTTTATATTTTCTAAAGTACTTTCTATCTCACAATTCTGGACTTTTTTTCCCCCTCTCAGAACTGCAAGATATAAACTTGCAATTTCAAGAAATGAATGGCAGACAATGAACACACACACAAGAGGTAAGTAGGGCATGGAGACAATGGAGAACGGATGACACAGGAGAAACACTTGGAGACGTTAGAGATCGCTGGAGGTAAACATTAAGCAGGTAGTGAGTCCTTCATAAAAACGAGAATGGACCAAGAGTGTGGTGTGCGGTGTGCATATATACAGCTTGAGTGATGAGGTAATTGCCATCATGTGCGGGTGATTGGAGAGTGAGTGCAGGTGTGGAATGAGGAGGATGCTGGGAAATGGAGTCCGGGAATGACGGGAACTGTGACAATATGATAGTGCTCCAATGAGAAGCATTACAACTATAGGCTATTTCATCCCTTGAACTCTTTTGTCTTCATGTGGACTAAAGATGGCTTTGAGTACACAAACAACCTGGCTCAGGACAACATAACATACACAAAGAGGCCACACACAAATTAAATTAACCCAAAAGTAGATATTTATTTTATTAAGGCAATACATTAATGAATAAAGCAAACAACATTGAAACAAGAAACGAAAGAGAAAAAGAACAAAAGAATAAATAACTGATGAATACACAAAAACTGGTGTTAGAGAAGCCTCAAGTGACTACAGTTGATTTATCACAGGTAACCTACAAAATCTGTCGCTTGACTCCACCGTGCAAACAGACACAGAGAAAACACACACACACCACCTGGGGACAGGGAAATGCAAATGAAGGAGGCAGAACCAGTTTGTTGGTTGACTGCATCTGCAACCATGGTTACACATATGAATAAATATCTGTAGATTTTCATAGGATTTAGTTTATCATTAAAGGTGCTCTAGAACCCCATTTCACAAGATGTAATATAAGTCTAAGGCGTCCCGTGAATGTGTCAGTTTCAGCTCAAAATACCCCATAGATTTTTATTATTCAATTTTTTAACTGCCTATTTTGGGGCATCATTAAAAATGCGCTGATTCTGTGTGTGTCCCCTTTAAATCCTTGCGCTCCCCGCCCCCACCCAACTCTATAATACATTGCTTAAACAAAGTTCACACAGCTAATATAACCCTCAAAATGGATCTTTACAAAGTGTTCTTCATGCAGCATATCAGATCGTGTGAGTATAGTATTTATTTGGATGTTTACATTTGATTCTGAATGAGTTTGATAGCGGCTAACGGGGCTAAAGCTAACATTACACACTGTTGGAGAGATTTATAAAGAATGAAGATGTGTTTATGAATTATACAGACTGCAAGTGTTTAAAAATGAAAATAGCAATGGCTCTTGTCTCCGTGAATACAGTAATAACAATGGTAACTTTAACCACATTTAACAGTATATTTGCAACATGTTAATGAAACATTTAGAAAGACAATTTACAAATATCACTAAAAATATCATGATATCATGGATCATGTCAGTTATTATTGCTCCATCTGCCATTTTTCACTGTTGTTCTTGCTTGCTTACCTAGTCTGATGATTCAGCTGTGCACAGATCCAGACGTTAATACTGGCTTGTCTAATGCCTTGAACATGGGCTGGCATATGCAAATATTGGGGGCATACATATTAAAAACATAAGAAAAATATCCATATTTAACAAGTCAGGCCGTCAGACCGCCTTCCGTATTCAACTTATGAAGAAAGTGTAATGACTCTCACAGTTCAAAAAGCGTACACTATGTCCTATGCCTTCAATATTCAACTTATGAGAAAGTTTTTTTTACTAAACAAATTTAGCTGTGATAGAAAGAGTGTGATAACACTGACACAAACTGAGAATATCTTAAACATCAGTTATTAGGTTTCAGATATAATAAATGCTGCAAACCACTTCATGACATTTATATCATTAATAAGCATACTTGTACTTACAATTCTAAGTAAATACAACTTAACTGAGTCAATGTAAAAAGATAACTCAAACAAGTTAAAGAAACTACCTTTTTTATACAGTGCAGCAGCAAGGGCTTTTTAACAGTAGATTTCTCCTTCCTCCTGGGTTTTAGGTCAGGGAAGGAGGAGGGGGGAACCTGTAAATAATCAACATAACTTTAATGACAAAATGAACAAACAATCTAAATCAAAGTAAAGTGGCAGCCCCTCAGGGATGACTGCCACATAAACAAAAACAAAAAAAAGTCCCTGGCCTGGACCTTTCTCGTCGCTCCTCCCACAGTCCTCTGTGGGATATGGCACTTTGCAGGTGATGCCGATTTGCAGTTGCCCCACCAGACTCACTCCGTTCCCACGGCTCTTAACCCCGCCCTTATCTAAATCTGTTTTAAAAGAGCATCAACTGTGAGGTTCATAGTAGCGGAACAGGAATAAACTCTTCACCTACAAACTAAACACACGCTTTGAATGCCCACTCTCACCTACAAGCTGACTGCCTAGAACAAAGCACATCTCTGAAGAAAACCGACCACAGCAGGTTTCAGCTTGACTCACATGTATGTATATGAGTCAAGTTGAAAGTATTAACATTTTTACCATATGCCACAATTGATTTACTGAAATGAATTATAAAACCATTTAAAATCAAAAAGCTCTACTACAGCATAAAAGTTAGGAGTATGTACCGAATATTCCACTCTCCTAATTTTACATATTTAACGCACTCAAGGCCCTTTCACACTGAGAGTGACATGATAAAAAGCAAAAAGAATTGCAAATGAACAGTGCTTTAGCCTTTAACTAATTCACGCCTGTACGATAAGTGGCGCTGACCGAGAATCCATTTTTTTGTCTGCTGCACAACATACAACATTAAAATGATGAATCAAATTTGATACTACACCAGAAACACAAACTATTATGAGACCTTACGAGAATTCTTTTGACCAAATACATCATAAAATATAATTAGAGCTACAATTACCATCAAGCTACACTTTACAATTTATGAGATTACTGTTTTTGCTCAAAACCCACTTTGAACCATCATTTATTAGTTATATATATTATATATATATATATATATATATATATATATAGATATATATAGATAGATATATAGATATAATGGACTGAACAACACCTACTTATCATTTCTCATATAAACATCCTTTATTGTTATAAAAATACCCTATTCTGCATGAAAAACACATACAAGAACATATATCGTTATAATCTTGTGTATTTGGCCTTATGTTTCATCTGTAGAAATGTTTCTCTCAGATGATTGACAGATCTAGAGCGAATGAGTGATCACGTGCAGCTGGAACAATACAGACACACAGTGCTAAAATTACACAAAATTAAATGGAAAATGTACAGAAATGATATTCTGTATAAAGAAATATGAAGTAAACATGATAATACATCCGTTTTCATTCCACTATGATAAAAAGAACTCAACATCAGCTCAAGCCCCTCCCCCTTAAGAGGCCTTTTGGTCATATTGTGGTGGCCCTCAGAACACGATTTGAATCTAGGGGGTGGAACACACTTTCGCCCCTGCCTCAGTGGTGGTCTGTGCACGCTATACTGCATATATCATTCATAATGTGCCTGTGCGTTTGTTCCATGAGCAGGGTTATATGCAGTGTAGGAGGATGCACACACCACATTAACAGCTCAAGTGTTTTTTCGGTTGTCTTATTAGATCACCAATCAATTGAATATGTTTCACATGTTTTTTCTGTTTTGTTTGTGCTGGTGGTGCCTGTCTGGTAAGTTATAATTGCAAATCCTTTAAAATTTATTTTAAAAGCACTTTAGAAGTAACCATGAACAACAACAGAAGTAATATAATTTCATTAGTAACCATGTTTTATCTACTGATCTATAAATCACATACAAAAATGTCAAGGCACTGACAATATCCAGAATAATTCAACTTTTATTGTTGTAATTATACTATTAATATCATGTTCGTGGTTCTGCATGTTTTTCAGTTAACATTAAGTTACAAACCATAGCTGATTCAGTCTTTGCAGACCATCAGAAGCTTTAATCAGTGTAAATCTGTTTGTTCTCCAGGTGTGTTTGGTGATTCAGTGTCAGTGATTGAAGGAGATTCTGTCACTCTAAACACTGATCTTACTGAACTATTTGTAGATGACTACATAATGTGGAAATTTGGAGCTGAAAAGTCTCTCATAACTAAAATGAAAAAGAAGCAAATTTTCTCTACATATGACATTCTTGATGGGAGATTCAGAGACAGACTGAAGCTGGACGATCAAACTGGATCTCTGACCATCACAAACATCACAACTGAACATGCTGGAGATTATCAACTAGAGATAAGTGGACTGAAACTGACATCAAAAACATTCAGTGTTTATGTCTATGGTGAGTAAAGTATGATTTAATGTCCTTTAAATATTCTTGTTTTATTAACCAAATATTGACGTACAAGTTAAGCTCAATCAACAGCATTTGGGCATAATGGTCATTATGAAAAAATTTTTACTTAAAGCAAAACTCATGAACACTCATATTGTTCCTGAATTGTGTCTTTACTGTTGTAACAGTATTTTAACATTCACGGATGGGCTTAGTTAACGTGCATTTTAAATATTTCACTAAATCAAAATTATATGTTATAAAATATATTTTTGTGTTTTTTGAGTAAAATAGGAACAAATGGAAATTATATTTTGTGGTAATCAACATTATTCTACAAATGTTCTCAATTGATCTTAAACCAGAATATTGCTAAACTATTTACATATTAAAGTGTTAAATAATTTTGTATTTTGAGGTGGCAGAAACACTCGCTGACCGTCAACACACTAAACACTCACTCAACACACTGAGCCGAAAATAAAATCAGAGACTAGATTTATCATTATTTCTGTTTATTCTCTGATGTTTTTCAGCTCGTCTCCCTGTTCCTGTCATCATAACTAACTCTTCACAATGTTCTTCATCATCATCATCATCATCATCATCAAATTGTTCATTGGTGTGTTCAGCTGTGAATGTGAGTCATGTGACTCTCTCCTGGTACAAAGGAAACAGTTTATTGTCCAGCATCAGTGTGTCTGATCTCAGCATCAGTCTCTCTCTACCTCTGGAGGTGGAATATCAGGATAAAAACACCTACAGCTGTGTGCTGAACAATCCCATCAGCAACCAGACTCAACATCTGGACATCACTCACCTCTGTCACACATGTGCAGGTACGGCAGTGCTGATATATGTGATTATTTACTGATCTGGGGCCTCAATTATAGACATTGTGTACGCACAAAACATGCCCTGAAAGAGGCGTATGCCCCTTCCAATGCAAAACATGGGATTTATAAAAACAAACTTGACAGGAAAATTTGCACACATGCATGCAAACTCTGACCCATGCGTACAAAGTCTTTTACTAGAGTGACAAAAGTAATTAAGTAAAAGGAACGATTTTAAACTGTTTTCATTTTGATATACACATTTACATTAATCTTTCATTAATCAAGTCATCTTCATTTATATAGCGCTTTTCACGATACAGATTGTTTCAAAGCAGCCGTTCATTTACATGTTTAGTCTATAGATATGTGCGTCTGAATGTGTATGTGTGCAGACATTGCCAAATTACTTGTCTGGTCCACATAATACAGAAAAATGAGTCATTTCCGCGGATCTATGCAAACCGGAATCATTTTGATAACGTTTAATCTATACATAGGGAAAGAGGCCTTCGCAGGGTATAGTTTAGTTGACACTTCAGGGCTGCGTTGTCGTCGTGTCTAGGTGCAGGTCCTTCATCTGGATACAGCCTGGATCTGGCAGACTACGGCAAACCTCGGGATATGCAGAGAGAGACTAATATAAACGCAGACGGCATTCTTTTTATGATGTAGTGAGTACATCAGGTGTTATGGGAATGTTCCCGCTGACCTAATCTTTGCAGCCTAAAAAAATTACATGATTTGAATAGAAGTAGATAATGGTTTATCTGTATGCCAGGTTAAAGAGATGTGTTTTTAGTCTATATTTAAACTGACAGAGTGTGTCTGCTTCCTGAACAGTGATAGGAAGACAAAGTTCAGGTGCTAAAAAGGAAAAGGATCTACCACATGTGGCTGATTTTGATACTCTAGGTATTATCAGAATTTTGAGATCTGGCCTGAATTTTGAGATTGCAGTAGACCAGTCGCGAACGGTCTGTTGTCTGTGGTCGAATGATAATAACTTGCTGTAAAACCAATCGAACAATTATAAAAAATAACACTGTATTTGAAGGATACAGCTTGAAGAAAACGGTAAGATTTGCATGTTTGCTTTTTAAATTACTTTGTCAGTGATGCACCGAGTCAGACAATTGTATTTACATTGCAATAAATAAGTAAGTCCACTAAAATAGCCTATAAATATCCTAAAAGATATGTTCACCTTATCAACAAAACTGCATGAATTGGATTTGATTTGAATTGTTTAAAATAAGTAAAGAACTATTTGGCCAGTGGAAATTAATAAATCAACTCTAATCTAAAAACTTTATCTCAGAAGTATTTTAAAGCTACAATTTTGTTTTTCTGGATATTTTGATATATTTATTCTAAAACATAAAGAGGATATTTGGATGAATTTTAGCAATGTAATGTGTATGGAACAAATGGCATTTATAGTCCATATCTAATACTTCCCTGTCTAGTATCTTTGACGGTGTTAACCATGATGTCAAGTGGATGGAAATATGCATGGAAATGATATGCAGATGAGGTTATGCATAGTAGGGGTTGAAGTTGACATTTATGTGATTAAAGTCGAGTCGACATCGACTAGTCGATGATGATGTCATTAATCAGCAAATAAGGGGCTGTTCAGACAGAATGTGCTTTTCCGTTGTTTTTCTAAGTAAACACGCATTTGACAGACACGTATGACCATTGCACTCGTGTCTTGCGTCTTTTGTAGCGTTTTGTGCATGACACGGCATTTTAACAATGCGGCACTCGAGTTCCAATCAGTTCAACTTTTTAATAAAAAAAGGTCACGAGACCATGCGTTTTTTCCCCATTCCACTGCCTGCGCCTTGCGTTTTTCAAAGCAAAAATGCGGTTTGTGATGAGAGCCCTAGGTCTGAACCTAAAGCTGAGACTCGAACGCAGGTTGCCTTGTGCACAGCTATGGCATAGGACGCTACCCACAAATATTGCTCCTACATGACAGCGTATTTTTATCAGTTCTTTTGTTTTCTGGTTGTTATATTTTTCACAGATTTTTGCTCGTTCTAAATCAGACACAGATAAAGTAGCACAGTAAAGGTTATGTTATGAATGCATTAGTGAGAGAGCGATTGCGTGTTAATTAATTCTACCTGGCAGCGTCTTTCTTAGTAAGTTTTAGTTACTAAGAAATATATTCTAGAACTCAGTTTCTAAGCTATTTTATTGATAAATCACAAAACAGTGTTGATAATACGTTTTGTGCAGGTTCTGGCGTTTCATCAGTCTGAAAACTATTGTGCGTACGCAAAATCTAGCTTTTGTGTGGAGGTACACTTTTAGGACGAAATCTATGGAAAATCTATGGAGGCCCCAGATCTCTGTCTTCTGTTGTAGATCAGACAGATTCACTTACATTAATGACTGTCTCTCTTTTCTTCAGTTTCTCCAGACTCAGTGTCTCTGATAGTGTTGATCTCTGCTGCTGCTGCTGGATCTCTGTTGATTGTCACTGTAGTAGCACTGATGTGCTGCTTCTGCAAGAAATATAGAAAAACAGGTCAAGAACAAGCAATTCATGTGTTGAAATGTTTATCTTTAAGGCACAAATTGAAAACTTTTGTTTTAAACTGTTGATTTAACACATCTGTGTTCTTTGTTAATGCAGTCCAGATACTGAAGACAGACAAAACTGATTCAGCATGGTGTAAACCAACAACACGAAATATGGTAAGAAAATTTACGACTGTGTTGCAAGAAGTTGTTGCAGTCTGAATAAAATATGTTGATTGAAGTATTGTGTACAATAGCATCAGACGGTCAGTGAACACACTGATTTTATGCTTTTATTCCATTTACAATAATTGTTTGTACTGTTTGAACTAGTTTTAAAAATAACATATTTACCTTCTACAGGCCAAAAAAAAGAGCACATATCAAAATGTATTAGCACGCAGAAAATCATTGTATCTTTCCTCCTCAATACCAGTAAAATGCTATTGATAATTATATCCAAACACTATTAATCCAGTTTACTCACCGTACTTTTACAAACCGCAGGTCACTCCAACTTTTTGCTTTTAAGTAAGTTTAAAAATTAAAAATTTGCTTAAAAGTAAGTTTATCTTGTGTTTCCTGGAAGTTTATCTCCATCGCGGGTTATAACGGTACACTTCCGTGTTCGCTCTTTTAGTTACCAACAAAAACAGTTTTCTCAATCTGAAAATATGTTTTAAAAAGTGTGCAGCAACAACGTGTTGAGTTACTTTTGTTTTGAGTTTAACTGTTACGTTGTGATGCCAGAAGTGAACGGCAGCGGCAGATTCGTGAATTCTCTATTCCTTGCGCTGTCCATTACAATAAACGTAATGTTGTTCTGCCAGTTTTCGGTTCTCGTTGTTTAACCGTTCCATCCCGCGCCGATCACTTGAGTAAAGTTGGTTTTATATTCGCACATTCGGACTTCTGATAAATTCAGACTTTCCAATAAATGTGCAATAATAATGTTTGCGAATTTTAAGCAGCGACATGATATTGACAACCAACGATTGTCAACTTACAACATTTTTCACAGTCGATCAAAATAGGCAAGTATTGTTTTAATGGCATATTTTCTTGTGAATGTCCAATGTAGTGTGATTAACAAGACTACTGAATACGGATGTCCGAATGTGCGAATATAAAACCAACTTTACCCAAGTGTGCCGATCAGATATGGATATGGTTTCGTTTTCCACTGTGTGGCTGATAACGAAACTCTGTTGAAATGTGTCAGTTCCGGGTGCAAACGTTAACAGACGGCAGAGATGTAGCAATCGCGTTATGACCGATTATCATATAAATCTTCTAATTGTATTAACTTTTGTTTACTTTGCTCAACTAGCCAGAGAAACTGGCAGTCAACGGACCAATCCTAAGTAGTGACGTCATTCTACCAGCACGTTACTTTTAGGGAACTCAACTTTTCTCCAGTCCCCACAAACAAATTATTTGGAATAATTCGAATATTTGAATCCCTTTTGTTAAGTATATTGTCATTGAGAACATTAAGAATATCACGTTTCTCATGGCGTATGATGATGTTTTTCTTACTGACTGGTGTTGTTACTTTTTTTCCTGTTATTGTATTTTAATGTAGTGCTGTTTCTTCTTGTTGTTGTTTTTTTCTTGCCATAAAAAGTGCATGCATTAAGGGTCGAGAACGCTGTGTAATTGTGCCAGGCAATGAGAACCAACTGGAACCGTTCAATGTCGTTCTTAGAACCATTTGGCCCGTAGGCAGAAAAGTAGCTAACCACCACCAAAAAATAAATAAAAATAGATTATATATATATATATATATATATATATATATATATATATATTATTGTTCACCCAAAACATTAAAATGTGATGTGTATCTGTTTACCCCCAGGGCATCCAAGATGTAGGTGACTTTGTTTCTTCTGTAGAACACAAATGATGTCATCAATGGGAACACAATCTATAAGAGTAAAAAAAACAAAAACAAAAACAAAAAAACACGACAGACAAATCCAAATTAAACCCTGCGGCTTGTGACGACACATTGAAGTCCTAAGACAAGAAACGATCGGTTTGTGCGAGAAACTGAACAGTATTTATATCATTTTTTACCTCTAAAACACCACTATGTCCAACTGCCCTCCACATCCGGTTAGTGAGGTCTGATCATGCTCTGATGACAGAAGTTATCTCTTGCACTTGATGTATATGCACGAGAGATCACTTCCGGCATCAGTGTTTTCAGACCTCACCAACCAGATGCTGAATTTGCACAAGACTCTAAAGGTATACCTTAAGTTAGGCCTATACCTTTTGTAGGCATGTTCCCCGAACTATACCTTAGGAGGTTGCGGTATACCTTCTCACGTGCGACTCTACCAGGTTCTGTCCATGGCGGTGGTGCTGAATTGGTTGATATCGATGGCTCGAGAATTGATCATTCACTATACAGGGGCTGCTTCACTGCCTTATCTGAGAAAGCGGTGTTCAATCAGACATCATTCATGTGAATAAGCTGATGACTTTCACTGATATGAGGGACAGAGGCCACTGGCAATGAAACAAGAGATCAACTTTATGCAAATCATGGGCGATACCCATGGTGCAGAAAACAGTGATCCACACAAATTTGCTGTGTCCTAAACCACATACGTTTTGAGAAGGTACTTAATTTGAATTAGAGCTTTGCTGCCATTATAAAAGTATGTTCTATAGTATGAATATAGGTATACGAAATTCAGACGTATTACTAAGTCCCTTACAGGCAAGTCATTTCAGTCGGCGGCCATCTTAGAAACGCCTCTCGGCAGATATTCCAGTCATACAAGTGCAGTTCTTATCTCTTTGAATAGGGAAACAACATGATTAAATTTCATATTTGAAATCACTGATGAAATCTCTCTCTCTGTCTCTCTCTCTCTCTCTCTCTCTCTCTCTCTCTATATATATATATATTGTATATATCCTGACTGACTGTATTTTTCCTTGCAGAAATCAAAGAAGGAGGCTGTGTATGCAAATATCCCCAAAAGACGATGATCAAATAGAGTATCTACTGGAATAAATATTCAAGCTCATACCTGACTCAGACCTCTTAGTTCACATTTGTTCTCTGCCAGGATGTTTAACTTCAGGTTTGTTTTTGTTTTGTTGTTGTTGTTTTTAATATTATTGTAATGCAGTGATTTACAGTCTCTCACACATTCCCTGCACTGTAACATACAGAAACAATAGACATCTATTATTATATTTATTTTCCATATTGTATACTCCACATTGTGTGTATATTTGATAAAGGTGTAATTCTGTGTTGTATATTTTGTATAGTGTAGATACTGTACTATATTGTATAAATCCTGTATTGTATTGTGTACGATAATATAATTTTTTTATTATTATGTGTTACATTCTGTACTATGTGTATATTTTGTATGTTTATTTTGTATATTTGTATATTTTATATAGTCTACCTGTCAAATGCACAGTCTGGAGTATGTACTCAAGACTATACTTAAGTGTAATATCTCTACATCTTTTGAAGATACTTTTCACACTCTAAATCTTGAAATCAGTTTTGCTCTGCTCATATAGAGTAACTTAAGTGATAGTAAGTCACACTAGCAAAACAACACATATTCCTGATGTAGGACCTGAAGACAGACAGGTCTAAATACATGGATGGTCTTGACTAAATAAACATCATGAAAACCAACCACATATTGATTCATACCCACCTCTTCATGCACAACCAGCTAAATAGTCTTTACTACAAATTTTCAATTAACCCTATTTTGTTATCATCATCACTTCGTCTCCAGCTTGCTCCTCCTTGGCTTCCTCTGTCAGTCTCTCAGGCTGATAGAAGACTTTTAGTTAAGACACTGGGTCCAAAGATGGTCTTATTATTGGAAGAAACCAAGATCCATGGCTCTACCATTAGAAAAAGGCCAACTCTCCCCTGTAGTCTGTCGTCCTCTTGGCTCCATCATAGACTTATGGAATGTGGATCCACATTCAAACATTTTGAAAAGTTAAAGGGATAGTTCACCCAAAAATGAAAATTACTCACGCTCAAGCCATCCTATGTATATATGACAATCTTCTTTCAGAAGTTATATTGAAAAAAAATATCCTGGCTCTTCCAAGATGTATAATGGTAGTGAATGGGGCTCAAGATTTTGAAGCTCCAAAAAGCTTCAGAAGGCCTTTATTTCCGCTGGAGCTGTATGGATTACTTTTATTATGGACAGATGCACTTTATGGGCTTCAAAATCTCAATCCCCCTTCACTACCATTATAAAGCTTGGAAGAGCCAGGATATTTAGATATACTCTGATTGTGTTCATCTGAAAGAAGATAGTCATGGCTTGAGAGTGAGTAAATCATGGAATAATTTTCATTTTCTGGGCATGAGTTCAAAAAAACACATGCACTGAATAGCCACTCTCACCAACAGCTTGTTTGTCCACCCAACACATCAAACCACGTCAGAAAAAATCAACCACAGCAGGTTTCAGTTTGACTCAGAAGATTATTGTTATGATCACCAGGTGGAGTACCCTTGAAAGCCACCAGAGGGCACTGCACATCAGTCTATTGTCATTCCTTCACAAACTACATTTCCCATAATTCACTGCCCAGACTCATCAGGACTCATTGCATTAGGCGGTTGCTCATTACCTCTGCCTATATAAGCCTGGTTCATATCAATCAATACTTCATTTCTGAGCACTGCATTGAGCCATGGTTTATGTTTGGATTGTTTGGTTTGACCTTTGCCTGTTTTTGGATTTTGATTGTGGATTACCCTTTTAATAAATATGTTTGGATCCTTTGCATCTCCGAGCAGTACTTAACAATTATAATGTCAGTAAAACTGGTACTGTGAGATTATTCACAGATTTAAATGTGTATATTTTCCAATACTCTATAATTGAGAACTGAATG
Organism: Ancherythroculter nigrocauda; assembly: GCA_036281575.1. Lineage (NCBI taxonomy): Eukaryota > Metazoa > Chordata > Actinopteri > Cypriniformes > Xenocyprididae > Ancherythroculter > Ancherythroculter nigrocauda. The sequence goes on along the minus strand of VTFQ01000002.1, from coordinate 55,733,763 downwards.
CACATTAACTACAGTTTATATAGTATTCACACAATATTCTTCCTACTTTTATCCATTTAACAGTCAGACAAATACCTTCTAGGAAATGTTAAACAACTAAATACTGTATATTTTCACACATTTAGAACAGTTAGTTATAACAGCCTGAAGAACTATAACAGTGTATCATATTCAAATGAAGCATGTGAATTAAGAGGGTCAAACTCTGTAGTGGGAGGATTCACACAACATCGTCAGTTCTGCTGTGTTTTAGCGGAGAGTTTTTTTAGCTGAAAAAAATGCTTCACATGTTTTGTTTTGTTCTGTTTGTGCTGCTGGAGAGAGTTCAGAGTTTCTCATCATGTTTCTTTAATTAAAGTTCAAAGCTGTTCATATATTTCACAGGACAGGAAGAAGCTTCTCACCTACAAACTAACAAACGCACATGCACTGAATACCCAGTCTCATGAAGAAAGAAAAAATAACCTGCAGCAGGTTTCAGTTTAACACTGTAATTTTCCCCATATACTTTAATTTAAGAACTGAATAAATATACACAACTGTTTTAAAATCACTGGAGTTACTCTCTATTTTACCACGAAATGCAGTTTTTATATTTAACATTTGCGTACATGTGCGTGTGCATTAGGAGGGTCAGACTCTGTCGGGGGAGGATTCACATTTCTTCTGTTGTGTTTCTTTAGCTCAGTTGTTCTTTCATTGACAGTCTTATTAGATCAGACGTTTCTCTGAACAGCTGAAAATGTTTCACATGATTGTTTTGATCTGTTTGTGCTGCTGGAGTCTGATCGGTAAGATATAAACACATTTGTGTCGTTTATTCACATTTCAAGTTCAAATTAAATTATTTTCATCTACTGTGTTCAAATCTGTCGTTGTTTTAGAAATTGTAATTTCAGTGATTACAACGCAAATCATCCCCAAGCAATTTATAAAACATTTAGATCATTTTATGTATTTTTGTAGGAATTACAAACAACTAAAAAAAGTCATGTAAATTCAATACGATATCTTCATCAAATGTCACATTAAAGATCAAATTATTGATTCGCTCACATCTGTCTAATATATCTGACTTTTCTTTTTTTCTGTCTCTGCTGCTGAAAAAACTTCATGTTCTTCAGGTGTGTTTGATGCTAAAACAACTGAAAAACAGTCAGTGTCAGTGATGGAGGGAGATTCTGTCACTCTAAACACTGATCTTACTGAAGTATGTAAAGATGAAGATTTACAGTGGAAACATGGAGATGAAAAGACTCTCATCGCTAAAATCAGCATCACCAAATCACAAAATCACCAAATCTTCTCCACATATGATGATGTTCCTGATGGGAGATTCAGAGACAGACTGAAGCTGGACGATCAAACTGGATCTCTGATCATCACAAACATCACAACTGAACATGCTGGAGTTTATAAACTAGATATAAATGGAGTGAAACTGACATCAAAAACATTCAGTGTTTCTGTCTATGGTGAGTAAAACTGTAATTCATCCTGTACTTCTTGTTTTTTTGTTTTTTTTAGCTGTTTAAAAATGAAATGTTAATTTGTTATAGTCTGAAATTACAGACTCACTGCACATCAAAACAATGAACCAAAAATAACACTGTTGTGTGGATTTATCAATATTTATCTGATGTTTTTCAGCTCGTCTGCCTGTTCCTGTCATCAGCAGAAACTCTTCAAACTGTTCCTCATCTTCATCATCATCATGTTCATTGGTGTGTTCATCTGTGAATGTTGAGTCATGTGACTCTCTCCTGGTACAAAGGAAACAGTTTATTGTCCAGCATCAGTGTGTCTGATCTCAGCATCAGTCTCTCTCTACCTCTGGAGGTGGAATATCAGGATAAAAACACCTACAGCTGTGTGCTGAACAATCCCATCAGCAACCAGACTCAACATCTGGACATCACTCACCTCTGTCACACATGTGCAGGTATGACCGCTAATAAAAGCATTTTTTAACAAATTCACTTACATTAATGACTGTCTCTCTTTTCCTCTCCTTTAGTTCCTCCAGTCTCAGTGTCTCTGATAGTGTTGATCTCTGCTGGATCTCTGTTGATTGTTGCTGCAGTCGAAATCTGCTGCATCTGCAGGAAATGTAGAAAAACTGATCAAGAAGGCAAGTATTTTCTTACTTCTTTTAACACATTTGACCACATTTGGCATTTGAATAACAGTACACTTTAAAAATCTGCTTTAAATACTGTACATTAATCAACTGATAGCCCATATTATAATTGAATATAATTCATGTAGGTAACACCATTAAGTACCTAAATAATGTTAGTTATTGTTTTTTGCACTGATCTGAGCAGCTCTTTACTCAACTCGCTCGCACAAAAACTGATTCGGTATTACTGTTTTACTCTGCTATTATGCGTGTGTGAATAAGTGATCATTTCAAACTGAATTGGGCAATGTTTTTAAAACTGCAGCATCATTTTATGTGTATTAACACTTTAACTGTGACAGCCCTAATAATAACATGTTGTAAAACAGATCTTTTGTAGTTTTGTAGTTTTAATCTCTTCCTGTTGTTCAAACAGTTCAGATTAGTGAAGATGAGAAAACCTCTGCTGTTCTGATTCATCATCCAGCGCTCTATGAAAGAAGCACACATACATGGGTAAGATCATTTATTAATAATTTAAGTGTGTTTCTGTCTGTATAATGATCATCACATAGTAACTTAAGACTGTAAAAGATATTTTTTTCTTCAATGTAGATGTAATTTTACTGTTAACACTGTTTGATGATGCATCAGATATTAAAGTAAAACTCATATTTGATTTTTTTCTTGTGGCTTTGAGAATCCAAAGGAATAAGATTACAGTCATATTAAGATTGATGTCCTTTTGGGATTAGGGCAAGGCATTGTCCTTTGCTATTTCTTTGAGATCTTTTTCCAGATGACTTTTATTGCTTTATTGCAGGATGCTTGATCTCTGTTTTTGTCTAGCAGGAAAATCAAGTCTTACACTAATATTACTACTCTTCAATATTTGATATTGACTGTTTTTTAAAACCACTGATATAAGGACTTAAAATAGTATTATAATATTATTAGGACATTTAAAATATTATTTCTTACATCATGTTTTCACAGAAACCTGAAGAGGAGAGTCACGTCGAGTATATGTCTGTCAGCATGAGAAGATGATTCAATCTTTTTCTAAGTACCAGATCACCACAAGTAGCAACGATTCTGGAAAAAAAAAGAAAGGATATTTTAGACTTTTCCTCCAGTTTTACTGTGAGAATAATCAGGAAATGCAAATATGAAAATATTGAGAGTGATATTCAAATGAATATGAATTTCTCATCTTTAATTCACAAAACAAATCCTTCAAAATTCAATAAAAGCACTATTTTCTCACTGTCATTTCTTGCTGTGTTTTGTCTTTGTGGCGCATAGTATGACTCCTGAGCTGCGAAAATCACATGACTAATGATGTTATTTTAAACCTCCTTTTAGTCATCAGTGAAAAGCACAAGTCCATATTAAAAGCCTCCAAAAAGTCACTGGTGAAACATCTGCTATAACACTATAAATTGTCATGATTGGAGAAATAGGGGTTAATTTATTAGAAAGTGTGCTTATTGCTACATACAGCGCCATCTAGTGTTCAAAATAAGTGTGGAACAGGGGTGTGTCATCCAAATAGTTTTTATGACAGGCGTGTCCAATCCTGCTCCCAATTAAACACACCTGAACCAGCTAAGGTTTTTAGGCATACAGGAAACTTCCAGGCAGGTGTGTTGTGGTAAGTTGGAGCTAAACTCTGCAGGACAGTGGCCCTCCAGGACCAAGTTTGGACACCCCTGGTTTATGACATGAAATTCATCTAAATTTAAATGATCTCATGGATGTGGTTATTCTGGTTTGCAGTCATAGTGGCACCAGTTGTAAATGCATATTGCCCACAGTTTTCCTAAAGACCACTGGGGTGGCAGGTGGCACCAGGGCTTGGGCCCGTCATCGCTGCTTGCAGCTACACTATATTGCTAAAAGTATTGGGACACCCTTCCAAATAATTGAATTCAGGTGTTTCAATCACTTCCATGGCCACAGATGTATAAAATCAAGCACCTAGGCATGCAGACTGCTTCTACAAACATTTGTGAAAGAATGGGTCGCTCTCAGGAGTTCAGTGAATTCAAGCGTGGTACTGTGATAGGTGTCCACCTGTGTAATAAGTCCATTCATGAAATTTCCTCACTACTAAATATTCCACGGTCAACTGCTAGTGGTATCATAACAAAGTGGAAGCACTTGGGAGCAACAGCAACTCAGCCACAAAGTGGTAGGCCACGTAAAAACCACAGAGCAGGGTCAGCGCATGCTGAGGCGCATAGTGCAGAAGTCGCCAACTTTCTGCAGAGTCAATAGCTACAGACCTCCAAACTTTGTGTGGCCTTCAGATTAGCTCAAGAACAGTGCGTAGAGAGCTTCATGGAATGGGTTTCCATGGCCGAGCAGCTGCATCCAAGCCTTACATCACAAAGTGCAATGCAAAGCGTCGGATGCAGTGGTGTAAAGCACACCGCCACTGGACTCTAGAGCAGTGGAGACGTGTTCTCTGGAGAGACGAATCACACTTCTCTGTCTGGCAATCTGATGGACGAGTCTGGGTTTGATGGTTCCAGGAGAACGGTACTTGCCTGACTGCATTGTGCCAAAGTGTAAAGTTTGGTGGAGGGGATTATGGTGTGGGGTTGATTTTCAGAGGTTGGGCTTGAACCCTTAGTTCCAGCGAAAGGAACTCTTAATACTTTAGCATACTGAGACATTTTGGACAATTTTATGCTTCCAACTTTGTGGGAACAGTTTGGGGATGGCCCCTTCCTGTTCCAACATGACTGCGCACCAGTGCACAAAGCAAGCTCAATAAAGACATGGATGAGCGAGTATGGTGTGGAGGAACTTGACTGGCCTGCACAGAGTCCTGACCTCACCCCCTTAGAACACCTTTGGGATGAATTAGAGCGGAGACTGTGAGCCAGGCCTTCTCTCCAACATCAGTGCCTGACCTCACAAATGTGCTTCTAGAAGATTGGTCAAACATTCCCATAAACACACTCCTAAACCTTGTGGAAAGCCTTCCCAGAAGAGTTGAAGCTGTTATAGCTGCAAAAGGGTGGGCAGATAAAGATGAAAGGACAACATCCAGACCTCTCTTAGAGGGCAAGAAAAAAACCTCTGGTACCAAGCCCAGGAAGTACAGGACTTCCCATTGGTCCAAATGCAGTTTCTGCCCTTCACCCATCTAGAGACTAATTCCTAAGGTTGGACTGTGACTACCATAAAAATTCCCCAGCACCTCAGCAGTAATGGGTGAAACAAAGAGAGATCACAAAGATCCATCCAAATCCATTCACCACTATGTTAGGAAACCTTAAAACTGATGCAAACTACACATCCATTTCATACTTATGCACAGAAATAAGTATTCTCAGTGACAGCTATTTGTAGTGCAACATCTGACACAAATTCAGCTGTTAATGTAGAAATGAATGACTGCATGACAGTTCAATCTTTTTCATCATGTTTAGTCTCTAGTTGTTTAGAAAATTGCCAAAGGTATTCTGTTGGTGGTTCAGAAAGTGAGAAATACATTGGTAAACTTTAAAGACACTTTAAGGACTTCCAACTTTGTGCTTTATGCAAATGAGTTCCACAGGGAAAGTGGAGTGGGCCTTTATATCTTTCTTTATTTCATACTATTCCTGTAATAGGTTGGGGATTGCCAACTTATTTGTGCAATCTTGTTTTCTCCTGTTTATGTTCAGTTGAGGAGTTAGGGCAGATGTCTGTATTTTATTTGTAATTTTCTTTGTTAGGTAAGTTTTCTAAACTCTTAGTTTTGTTTGTTATTTTGGCCTGAATCCCCTTCCAAAGAGATGCTTCTGTGAATCCTTGTTTTGAAAAAAAATAATAAAGTCTTACGAGTCTGAAAAAACGATGTGGTCATTGTAAGCTGGGACAGGAGAGGAGGAATAGTCATTAAAATTTCTGTCCCCTTTTTTCTAATTTTATCTTTGTCACCAACCTCTCCAACCCTAAACTGGACAATTATTCAATTCTAAAACAAATAACTTTCAGACTAAACTTTTGAATGTCAGTATTAAAAATGATCATTGTGCTCTGTGTCAAATCAGTTTCTCGTCATGTTTCTGTTCAAAGCAGGACAAGAAGAAACTTCTCACCTACAAACTAACACAATCATACATGCACTAAATACTCACCCTCACTTCAAGACGTTTGCCAGCTCAAACCACAAAAACCGACCGCAGCAGGTTTCAGTTTGACTCGGAAGATGAACTTCTGTGCGATGAGACACGCCTTTACCTTCGTACTTTTCCTATAAGTGAGAACTGAATATATATAATAACTTAAAAAATCACTAGCTCGATTTTACCATTAAGTGTATTTCATCCAATATTCAGACAACATTCTTCTACTCTCACATATTTGTCACACTCACGTAACTGGATTTTAAAGGTTATCAGTGAGAAATTATAAAAATTAATGTTTTTCAAAATGTTTTTTTGTTTTAAGAACAGTTAAATTCTCACTAACAGAAAGAAGAACATTTTGATATATAAATTTATAATGTGTGTGTGTGTGTGTGTGTGTGTATTAGGAGGGTCAGACTCTGTCAGGGGGAGATTCACACACATCATTTCTTCTGTTGTGTTTCTTTAGCTCAGTTGTTCTTTCACTGACAGTCTTATTAGATCAGACGTTTCTCTGAACAGCTGAAAATGTTTCACGTCTTTGTTTTGATCTGTTTGTGCTGCTGGAGTCTGATCGGTAAGATATAAACACATTTGTGTCGTTTATTCACATTTCAGAGCAATACGTTTAAATTCGATTATTTTCATCTACTGTGTTCAAATCTGTCGTTGTTTTAGAAATCGTAATTTCAGTGATTACAACGCAAATCATCCCCAAGCAATTATAAAGCATTTAGACTATTTTATGTATTTTTGTAGAAATTATAAACAACTAAAAAATTAATGTAAATTCAATATGACCAAATGTCTTCAACAAATGTCACATTAAAGATCTGTTAAATTTTACAAACTGATCTCAGCCTTAATCTGAAAAAAAAAAAAAAAAAAAAAAAAAAACCTCTTCATGTTCTTCAGGTGTGTTTGATGCTAAAACAACTGAAAAACAGTCAGTGTCAGTGATGGAGGGAGATTCTGTCACTCTAAACACTGATCTTACTGAAGTATGTAAAGATGAAGATTTACAGTGGAAACATGGAGATGAAAAGACTCTCATCGCTAAAATCAGCATTGAGAAGCAAATCTTCTCCACATATGATGATGGTCCTGATGGGAGATTCAGAGACAAACTGAAGCTGGACGATCAAACTGGATCTCTGACCATCACAAACATCACAACTGAACATGCTGGAGATTATAAACTAGATATAAATGGAGTGAAACTGACATCAAAAACATTCAGTGTTTCTGTCTATGGTGAGTAAAACTGAATTCATCCTGTACTTCTTGTTTTTTTGTTTTTTTTTTTTGTTTTTTGTTTTTGCTGTTTAAATAATGAAATGTTAATTTGTTATAGTTTTAAATTACAGACACACTACTCATGAACACAATGAACAAAAACTGAATGTTGTGTAGATTTATCAATATTTCTCTGATGTTTTTCAGCTCGTCTCCCTGTTCCTGTCATCATCAGTAACTCTTCAAACTGTTCTTCATCATCATCTTCATCATCATCAAATTGTTCATTGGTGTGTTCAGCTGTGAATGTGAGTCATGTGACTCTCTCCTGGTACAAAGGAAACAGTTTATTGTCCAGCATCAGTGTGTCTGATCTCAGCATCAGTCTCTCTCTACCTCTGGAGGTGGAATATCAGGATAAAAACACCTACAGCTGTGTGCTGAACAATCCCATCAGCAACCAGACTCAACATCTGGACATCACTCACCTCTGTCACACATGTGCAGGTACGGTGATATTAATATTGATTTACTCTGAATTATACAGTGTTGATGTTTCATGTTTGTTTTAGATCAGACAGATTCAGTCACACTCTCATTTTAGAGTCCATCACAGATCAGGATCTACCTTCATTGTACATAGTGCTGATCTCTGCTGGATTTCTATCGATTGTATCTGCAGTCGGGATCTTCTGGATCTGCAGGAAACACAGAAAAACAGATGAAGAAGGCAAGTGTTACTTACTGCTTTTAATCAAGTAATAATGGATAGCCCTATTAATCAATAATTATTGTCATTATTTTGTAGTTAACAGTCTATAAGGTGTTGTTTATATGCAATTTATATGGATCGTTTATATGAAAAGAAACCAAAATAATGTTTTTCTGTAGATTCCACTCATTTTAGAATACATGTCTATTTGTGTTGGTTATAACAGCATTCTTTACTCGACTCATTGACACAAAAAAGACAGAAAAGAAAAAAAGAAAAAGGTTCAGCATTTCTCAAAACACAAATATAAACATTAATTCAATGTGTGTGTGTGTGTGTGTGTGTATATATATATATATATATATATATATATATATATATATATATATATATATATTCATGCAGTTGATTGTTTACTTTCTGCATGTAAAAAAAAGTTATAAGCTTAATGTCAAAATAAATTAGTTGATGCCATCTTTAAAAACTGCAGTGCCGAACATTTGTTTTATCTTTGAGAGCCCTTATAAAAGCATGAAGAAACAGATTTAAGTAAGACTGAGTTTTGTTGTTTTAATGTATCTACTGTTGGTGTTGAAACAGGTCAGACTCACGGGGATGAGATCACTTACGCTGATCCAGTGTTCTACAAAAGAAAACCACGTAAATCAGTAAGATTATTTATTATTAATTGATGTTGTGTGTTTGTATCATTTCAGCAGTGACTCAGATTTAGATCAGTGTGAGTGTGTGTGTTTTTATCCATTATGATCTGTCACAGACACTTTACCAGATATACAGTGTATTCGGGAAAAAAAAAAACGTTTTCAAACCAGATCCAAATAAACACTCCAGTGTAATTTGGATCACATCACAGATTTTACAAAGTTATTGATCATTTGTGCTGGAATACATTTTTAAAGCAACTGAGGAACACTGAAAGAGTGCAGGAACTTCATCTGGGTGAATCTCATGAAATCTTTGTTTCCAAACTTTCAAACAGGAAATTTTTAAAAAGGTTTCCAACAAACTTCTTTTTTTTCAGCATCAGTAGCAAAGTCTGAGGTGTTTGTGAACATTAATTTAAAAACATCTACTAACAATTTGATAGATGTGCTGAGTTTGGTGAAAATATCTCATTTCGTTCATGAGATATAGACGTTTTTGTAAAAGTGGCTCCACCCACCTCAAGTGTTTTGGCAGCCCTTAGAGACTGTGGATCGGAATTTCAACATTTTTTTGATAACTATTGACAATCAGACTCCAGAGAATCTAGCTGGACTGGTTTGGTTCCAATCGGGCCAAAAACCTAGGACTAGTTCGCAAAAGTAGGTTTTTCAAAAAATCCAAAATACCCAGAAATTTCGCCAGGGTGACGAGCAAATCTGAGGCATGTTGTCTGCCTTGAGCCAGGGATTCCAATGATATAAGACACTTGAGCCTACGCCTAACGGTTTGGGAGTTCATTTTGTACTTTTGACTGCTGTAGTGCAGAATCTGCTATCAAGTTAGCAGAACCAGTTGAGGTCCATCTGAAATTGGTGTTGTTTTATGACATTTCTTCAAGATGCTTAAGCTTGCATGCAGTGCTGATAAATGTTAGAAAAAAACTATGTAACTATATAAAACTCTATACCTTGTGTTTTTTTTGTTGTTGTTTTTTTTACAGAGAGCTAAAGAGGAGAATCATGTGGATTATGCATCAATCAAACTGAGAAGATGATCAAACTTTATTGTTTTCTAAGTAAAGACCCAGCTGTGACATGGAGTTTGAGACTATGGTTGACTTTTTCATGAGAATCAGCAAATCCCAGCAGACATCGAGCAGGATCAATGTTTAAACTTTAATAATTAAAGATTAAGTCACATTGTCTTCTAAAAACAAACGTGCCTTTTTAACAAATTAGCTAAATCATATGGTCTATTGGAGCATTTCATGCTTGACTAAAGTTTTAAACAGACCATGTGTATAAAACTAAAGAAAAAGTGCAAAATGTAGATGGAAAATACTCATCAAAAGGAGTGAAGACCCTGCTGGTCTCGTTTATTCACATCTGTACAGAAATGTGGTTTGATCCGTTGGACACCTTGTTCACGAGAACGTGTCCAATGTGGGACGTTTGTCTTTGATGTCAGTTTTCGAGTTTGAGTCTGAGGTGTGAAGAGTGTGAAGGTGCAGAGCTTTTTTTCCATTGCTGCTCACATTAAACCGTTGACTTCTGCTCAACAGAAACACCCTTTACTATAAAATACTCATCAGAGTTGATGTTTGATTAAAACAAGTCTTGAGTTGAGTGATATAATATACTTTGGTGTGCATATACATCATAATGTGATCTTATAGTAAAATAGTGATACACTCTCAGAAAAAAAAAAGTTTTAGTTTTGCTATGTTCAAGGAGTCTTGATGCTTGTGTCTGAACAATTACAGACAACTAGTCTCACACATGTGTTAGTGCTTCAGGAAGTTACATGAGGGTACACTGTCAATATGATGTTAGCGCTAAAGTGCTCGATCATACAAGTTTATTCAAATGCTGGGGGTGGGGTAAAGTGAGGCAAAGGACCTGGGTTAAGTTGAGCAAGGGCAGACAGCTACGAAAGCTGGAAAGTGACTGTACAATTCATCGAATCAAATCAGAATCCGGGGCTTATTTATTATCCCCTACAGAAATTAACAATCGATTTAAACAATTTTATGAATCACTATACACTAGTAATACAAATGATGATCCCTCAACTATAGAGACTTTTTTAAATAGTTGCAATCTACCAACAATAGACCAAAAGGATAGAGAATTTCTCTGAGCTGATTTAACAATAGATGAATTACAGAACACCATAAAGTCACTTAAAGGGGGTAAATCACCCAGCCCCGACGGAATCCCTTGCGAGGTATATAAAACATTTAACAATCTATTGGGACCTTATATGCTTAGAATGTTTTCCCAGGCTCTGGAGGTGGGACGATTGCCTCAGTCGTTTAATGAAGTGGTAATCACAGTCCTACCTAAGAAAGGCAAAGATCCAGAGGAGGTTGGGGGGTATAGGCCAATTTCTCTCATCAATGTGGATCAAAAAATTTTAGCAAAGACATTGGCCACCAGACTTAATACACTTTTAGGAAAACTAGTAAATCCTGATCAGACGGGATTTGTTTCAGGTCGAAGTTCTTTTAATAATCTTCATCGTTTGTTTAATATTTAATACTCTTCCCAGACTAATCGGTCCGATATGGTGATCTTGTTTTTAGATGCTGAAAAGGCATTTGATCAGGTAGAGTGGCTGTACCTCTTTGCTCTGCTACAGAAATTCCATGTAGGAGAGAAATTCATCACTTGGCTCAAAATTCTATATAATAAACCTAGGGCACGCATACTCACAAATAGAATTTTATCACCATCTTTTGCTTTATTTAGGGGTACACGTCAGGGTTGCCCACTTTCTCCCCTTCTTTTTGCCCTAGCCATTGAGCCTCTAGCAGAAGCCATTCGCTCTGATGAGAGAATTCATGGGCTTCATACTAAAACAACTATTAATAAAATTTCTTTATATGCAGACAACGTCTCATTATATGTGACTAAACCTGCGTCCAGTATCCCTGTAATCTTAAAAGTGATAGAACAATATGGCTCTTTTTCAGGCTATAGAATTAATTTAAGTAAAAGTGAACTCATGCCAGTTGGGCTTAAAGATCTCTCACAAATTTTCCCAGTTCTTTAGCTAAAGATTTAAAGGTTTACCTATCTAGGAAATGTGGTAACCAGGAAGTTTAGCTCGCTACAAGAAGCCAACTACGCCCCCCTTTTAGAAAAATTGAAAAGAAATATTCAATTCTGTAGGACACTCCCCATTTCATTGATAGGTAGAATAAATGCCATCAAGATGGTTTTTCTACCACAATTACTATATCTGTTTCAAAACACCCCTCTATTTCTTCCCAAGTCTTTTTTTAAGCAACTAGATTCAATTATCTTACCCTTTATTTGGAATTATAAAAATAGTAGAATCAAACAACTACATCTCTCCAAACCTAAATGTAGGGGTCTTGCCTTTCCTGACTTCCGCTGCTATTACTGGGCAGCTAACCTCAGAATTATTTCAATAATATTAAATGATAAAAGCAGTCAATTAGACTGGCTCAGATGAGAACAGGACGAATGTACCCTGGTGCTGTGATTATTTCACCAACAAGCTGTAAAAAAGAAATCTATAGAAATAGCCCTTTCGTTAGTAGCGTCATTCGTATTTGGAAACAAATTAGATCTCACTTCAGGGTGGAGACGTTACCCTTATTAATTCCCAGCTGATAACCCCTCTTTTATACCTTCCACACTAGATAAAGGTTTTCAGCAATGGAGAGATGCAGGAATCCACACAGTAAGCGAATTGTATCATGAAGGTACCTTTATTTCCTTTGAAAAAATTCAGGAAAAATACAAACTTCATAGAAGTAATTTTTTCAGGTTCCTGCAAGTCAGGAACTACGTACAATCCTATTTAAACAGGTCCGCAACAATTAGCCCTTCATGTCTTGACACCTGCTTTAAGGATTATTTTGGTAAAGGGAAAATGATCTCCTGCATCTGTAATACTCTCCAGGCCTCACAATTACCTGCCACTTCAATCAAAAGATTATGGGAGGAAGAATTAGGGTCAGAAATTTCCAATGAGTTATGGGCAGATAGCCTGGAAGAGATTAACAGATGTTCTATAAACTCCAAACACTGCCTCATCCAGTTCAAAATCATGCATAGACTACACTACTCTAAGACAAAATTATCTAGAATATTTCCCGGCGTCTCTTCAATATGTGACAAATGCAGGACGGCAGATGTGACCCTGCTTCACAGTTATGCATTATGTGCCAGTCTTCGAAGCTTCTGGTGCAAGATTTTTGGTGTCATCTCTGAAATCACTGGGCAACATATTGAACCAGATGAGTTTTTAATCGTCTTTGGTGTTTCAAGACATGAGCTCTGTCTGTCCAAGTCTCAACAACGATTTATTTCCTATGGACAAAAAACTTATTCTAACATTCTGGAAAAATAAACTGCCACCTTCTTTCCAGCTTTGGCTTGACGAACTCACAAATACACAACATTTGGAGCATATACGGCTCTGTCTAAGGAATAAGAGACAACAATTTGCTAAAACTTGGGATCCCTTTATAAGATATTTAAAGGTGCCCTCGAATCAGAATTTGAATTTACCTCGGCATAGTTGAATAACAAGAGTTCAGTACATGGAAAAGACATACACTGAGTTTCAAACCCCATTGTTTCCTCCTTCTTATGTAAATCTCATTTGTTTAAAAGACTTCCGGAAAACACTCGGATCTCAACATAACACGTAACAGTCGGGCTCATTAATATGTATGACCCCAATATTTGCATAATGCCAGCCCATTCGACGCATTAGACAAGGAAAGGCAGTATTAACGGCTGGATCTGTGCACAGACAAGGTAAGCAAGCAAGAACAACAGCGAAAAATGGCAGATGGAGCAATAATAACTGACATGATCCATGACATCATGATATTTTTAGTGATATTTGTGAATTGTCTTTCTAAATGTTTCGTTAGCATGTTGCTAATGTACTGTTAAATGTGGTTAAAGTTACCATCGTTTATTACTGCATTCACGGAGACAAGAGCCATCACTATTTTCATTTTTAAACACTTGCAGTCTGTATAATACATAAACACAACTTCATTCTTTATAAATCTCTCCAACAGTGTGTAATGTTAGCTTTAGCCACAGAGCATATAGCCTCTAACTCACACAGAATCAAACGTAACCATCTAAATAAATACTTTACTCACATAATTCGAAGCATGCATACAGCATGCATGACGAACATCTTGTAAAGATCCATTTGAGGGTTATATTAGCTGTGTGAACTTTGTAAATGCGCTGTAATATAGTCGACAGCTCATGTGGCAGAGGAAGCGCATCTCTTAAAGGGGCCGTGCTGAAAAAATCAGTGCATAGTTAATGATGCCCTAAAATAGGCAGTTAAAAAAATTAATTAAAAAAATCTATGGGGTATTTTGAGCTGAAACTTCACAGACACATTCAGGGGACACCTAGGACTTATATTACATCTTATAAAAAAACAATCTAGGGCACCTTTAAGGGGAGAAGACACAGGAGGAGACCTGGAGGAAAGGGATGCTAATTAAACTTGAGTTGGATCTAAGATCCATTCCACTCCTGGGTTTATTTTATCTTTTTTGTCTTTTAAAGCACTCCTCCTATGTGGTGCGTATCAGGCAGACGGAGAGGCGGTGGATGGGTGGTGTAATGGTTTGGTGGGCGGGTGGATAGTTTTGTTTTAGGAGTTTTATGTATGGTGGAATATGTGCATATATTATATGTACAGTGTATACTTAGATGATATGTGCATGTATAGGAGCGATTATTGGTGTACACGTGTGTATATGTATGTACAAATATGTATAGTTAATTGCAGAAGAAATTATAACTTGGTTGTTTGTTTTGTTGTTGTTTTTTTGTTAGTTTTTTTTGCATATGGAAAATTCGGAGGAACTTCTGATATGATTTTTGTTAAATTATCTGTAATGTATATATCCTCTAATAAAAATAAATAAATAAAAATAATAAAAAAGTTGAGCAAGGGCAAAAATCACCCCCATGATTATTATTAAAATATTACTTTACTGTACTTCTACATTTCAATTTTACATTTTATCATTGAAATGATGAAAAAATATCATATTGTAAGATCATATTTTGAAGAAGTAATTTTGGATCCATTATTTCCATATTTTAGTTATGCTGTACATTCCCTTACTTTAAAAACACTAACTGCCTCAAATCACCTTGCTTAAAGGGTTAGTTCACCCAAAAATGAAAGATTAAGATGAAATCCGATGGCTCCGTGAGGCCTCCATAGGGAGCAATGACACTTCCTCTCTCAAGATCCATAAAGGTACTAAATCAGTTCATGTGAGTACAGTGGTTCAATATTAATATTATAAAGCGACGAAAATATTTTTAGAGCACCCAAAAAAAAAAAAAAAACGACTTATTTAGTGATGGACGATTTCAAAACACTGCTTCAGGAAGCATCAGAGCACATTAATCAGTGTGTCGAATCATTTTTTTTACCTTTTTTAGTACCTTTATGGATCTTGAGAGAGGAAGTGTCCATTGCTCCCTATGCAGGCCTCACGGAGCCATCGGATTTCAACTGCCAAGAGTTCTTTAACACCTTTTCCCCAATAAAGTTCAAATCCGGTTTTACTGGCATTGTCTGGGTCATTTTAAGAATAAATGCAATGTATGATTTTTAATTTATGATTTAGGGCAATGTGATCTCATGAGAATACGTGTGTATTAAATGTGGTTCTACCACACATACATTTACTTACGTTTTCATACACACAAAAACGTACAACACTGACGTATAGTACTAAAATGTACAAATACTTACATATTAACAGCAAAAAAAAAAAAAAAAAAACGTAAATCATCTAACGTAACGTGTGAATGCATATGAATTCCCATGTCTTAATATTAAAATCGTGGCTTTAATGATTTAAATCTGTTGTATTCAATTGTCATATCAATACATGTTTTTAGTTGAATTTATTGAAAGCAATTTCTACTTAATATGAAATAACATTTCTGTTCGTGCTGCAAACTCATTTCGGGGGTTTACATAATGTTAAACGAGACTACACTTTGAAACCTTAAAATGAATAAAATTTCTGTAATTGTTTATGACGTATGACTTATTCCGTGGAATAACAAGGAAGATATTGTAAGAAAATATAATTCTGTCTGTGTTTAATTTGAAAACGAATAGCAAAATCGTCGGGTCAAAAACAGCAAAAGGCCGTAGTAGCGCTGATGGGCCGATTTCAAAACACTGCTTCTGAGCTTTACGAATCGAATCAGTGACTCAGAGCGCCAAAGTCACATTATTTCAGCAGTTTAGCCGTTTAATGGGAAATCCGAATTACTGATTCGTAAAGCTCCGAAGCATTGTTTTGAAATCGGTGCATCATATTGTTGAAAAGTCGTTTTTTTTTTTTTTTTTTTTTTGGCGCACAAAAAGTATTCTCGTTGCTTTATAATATTAACATAGAACCTCTGTACTCACATGGACTGTTTTAAATATGTTTTTAGTAGCTTTCTGCAGGCCTCACTGAGCCATCGGATTTAATCAAAATATCGTAATTTGTGTTCCGAAGATGAACAAAAGTCTTACGGGTGTAGAACGACATGAGGGTGAGTAATTAATTACATTATTTTCATTTTTGGGTGAACTAACCCTTTAACCTCCAACATCTCCAAGTAAATAAAACTGTATAATCATTTGACCACTAGTGGGAGTCATATTCCCACATAAGCAAGCAGCAGATGCCAAACAAGTTCATACTCTAAAGTGGGATCTATTTCAAAGAGTGTGGTTATCAGAATTATTCTAATTGCTTTTTTGATGATTTCTGATAACACAAACTGCTGCTTTTTGCAGGATACATTTTTAGGTTGAAGACAGGTGCATAAAACAGCATGCCAACACTACTATAGTGTAGTAGTAGCCTACAGTATGCATACTGTACAAATTACAGACTAGACCTTTGAATGATGCTGTAGTTCAGTGGTTCCCAAACCTGTCCTGAAGGACCCAAGCACTGCACATTTTGTATGTCACTTTATCTGACACTCCTACTTCAGGTCTTGCAGTCTAATGAGCTGATGAGTTGAATCAGGTGTGATAGATGAGAGAGAAATCCAAAATGTGCAGTGCTGGGGGTCCTTCAGGACAGGTTCTAGTTTGTACCACCACTGTTTAGTGACGTCATTGTGTGTTCTGGGAAAGCTGAAGTTGTATGGTCATTGAATTTTCATTTCTAAGAATAAAAAAGGTGAAAATTTAATGCATCACATTTCAGAACATAGACACAACTGCTCAAATCAAATCGTGACTCACGTTAGCTTATAGAAACATTAGTGTTAGTAAAAGGCAAGCATCCATGTCCAGTAATTACAGAAAAAACCCAGGTCTCTGCTTGTTGTGTGTCTTTCTTTGCTTTTATTGCTGGGTTTCCTGCAGGAGGAAATGGATGGAGTGTAAGTGGATAACAATGGCATGCAGGTGAATGTAATCAGCACCTGTCAGAGCAGCATAAAACAATAGAGATGATGGAGACCGCACAGACGGCAAAAACAAACACAGTTGCCTAACAATCATCACATAACAATGCAACAAAGGACATACAACCATATAATATAGTTGCTAATGAAAGTATAACTCAATATTAGCTTACTTAGCCTATTTCTGAAAACACACACAAAAATATTTAAGAGGGACAAAGATTCCAGCCGTTACGAGTTAATCACGTGTTTTGAATAACATGTATCATATAAACAAAGATTTTTCAAGTTTATTTCCTTGTTTTTCTGAAAGTCAGATGGTGTTTATATGGGTTTTACTTCAAGGCATTTTTTTTTTTTTTTAATTTTTAGTAAAAAATCTTTAATAAAGGTAAAAGATTGGTAAAAATCTTTAATAAAGGCTTTTAGCATATATTAGTTTTGACACTTAAATAACTTTTCTAAATTTAACCTGACATAAATAAACTTCCATGACACACCTCTATTAAGGCTATTAACATGTTTACAATGAGCACCAGATGAAATACAGATCCAAAGATTGAAACAAGGAACAAGCTGAAGGCTAGAATGGCTGAGCAGAGTATTTAAGTGAAGGCAATCTTCATCAAACTGATAATATTTGACAAACACATCAACAAAATACAATCATTCCACTTTACAATTACAACTGAACATAATAGAACTGAAAGAGACACGAGATGGAAGACAAATGACACGACAGGTCTTCAACTCCTCACATGGAAACCGATAACATTAACTAATAAGCACTTAAATAAATGACACAGATGATTCCTTCAGAGAGGAAAACAACATTTGGATTTCATTGTGACTCATGTTTGCACATTTCATATATGAAGATAGAGATATATTTAAGAAATGAATGAAGACTTACTATAATTTAATTAACTTTGCTATAAAATTCTTCTATCAAGTATATTTTAAGTTTAACACCACGTATCTATCCAG
The DNA here is from genome assembly GCA_036281575.1 of Ancherythroculter nigrocauda. Classification (NCBI taxonomy): domain Eukaryota; kingdom Metazoa; phylum Chordata; class Actinopteri; order Cypriniformes; family Xenocyprididae; genus Ancherythroculter; species Ancherythroculter nigrocauda. Next base: position 55,715,454 of record VTFQ01000002.1, on the reverse strand, counting down.
TTAAATTCATAAAAAAATATACTCAGCAAAATGTGTTTTACCATTCAAAAAACTGGTTTTGGTTCCAGTGTAGCTGGTGGAAAGTGTTTTCTGATGAAGGTCGATGACTAAGTGTTTGTGTTTAAACTATAAACATTAGCAACATATTGATAACAACTTTTCTAGTAACAGCAAAAATACCAGTAAAACCACCAGTAGCATCAGTAGAGCAGACTGTCCTTCTGTTGAGGAGTCATAATGCCCATCTTGTTGAGGTAATTATAGAAAAACAGTTGGTTCAATCAGTTATCAAAGGATGTAATCAGACGGGTCAAAATAACTGATACATCAAACCAGATTATAGTGCAAATGACACTGTTTCTGTCTGGATCAGCAGCTTTAATAAACTTCTACACGCTGAAAACATCAAGCACTCGCTGATCTATTGCTGGTAATGTGTTTTGATTCTTACTTTATTGCTCATATAAGGCTAAGGACCAACAGGGAAAATGAGCGTGAGAACGCTGTAATTAATTCTGGAAGTATTTTTTTTTTTTACGTCAAATGAGGGTTTGAACTGGTATAAGCTGTTAGTAAATCTGGCCCCAAATATTTTATTTAATTTTATTTATTTAATTTATTTAAATCAGTTTCTGATTTCATATGTAAATTGGTTTGTAACAGGTGTAATTTGAGTGGTATTGGTGCTGATCACTGAAATCTTGGAAGCTGATCCTCTTCTCTCCACTCCTCAGTTTCAGTTATGTTATCAAAATGATAAATGTTACACCGTTTTGTTGGTCTGAGTCTGATTCAAGGACGTGTCCTCTTGCCTTTCAGATCAAGCGAGTTATTTTCCTTTTTCTCCTGTAGTTTGACAAAAGGTAAAGGTATAATGAGGAATATTGACATTTCAGTTACAGTTTCAGTTGGAATTGTCTTTTTCTATGGTTTGTACAGAGGTTTTCTTTCCCTAAATATTTAACACAGTGTCTTAAACTGCAACAGACTGTCATTTTTTGTGCTACAGTAATATAAACGTGAAGTATTGTGATTTCAGTATCTCATCTAAAATAACTTGCTTTCTAAAAAAAAAAATGCATGTTATGTTTATTAGGGAGTTATTTGTGTTTTGATTATTTTAACACTGCATTGGTGCATATCTGTCTCTGTAGTGTTAAAAAGACAAAAAAAAAAGACTATTCACAGTTTAAATTTATGTTATATACCAGGAATGTTAAGTATATAGTAATACAAAAATATTCTTTTGAAGTTTTTTTTTTTTTTTGCACAGTAAATGTCATATATCAAGTTAAATCAGTGGTATGTAATACTTACATTCTGTGGTACTGCTGTATGACTCTTGCGGCGACAGCAAATCGCACCAACAGTTACAGCTACACCCAGCAGAACAACAACAACAACAGCAACAACTATTCCTGCTACAACACCTGAAGACAGATCTGAACCTGGAAAAGCTGAAGACGGACCTGAACCTGGAACAGCTGAAGACAGACAGTTATTATTACTGGAGAGAATGATCATACATCCAGTACTTCACAATATCTTTGACTGATAATTACACATTTATACTTTGATCATCAGTTGAACTGATAGTGGGTTTTTAGGAATAGCAGCTAAACCTGCATCAGCACAATCAGATCAGTGTGCACAGAAAAACTGATATTATGTATTTTTGTTAATAACATCAGTCAAAGTGTGACTAAGTCAAAGCTCGCTTTTTTAAACAGTCCATAACCAAACACTTGGGTAGACTTAAAATTCCTCAAACAAAAATCCATTGAATGACAAAATGATACTCACCAATGACAGAAACACTGAAGATCTTCATTCTGCTGATGCTGAAGCCGTTCCTGTTGCTCTTGATTTGTAGTTCATAAAGTCCAGAGTCTGTGATTCTGCTGTTCGTGATGGTCAGAGATCCATTTTGATTTACCTTCAGTCGGTCTCTGAATCTCTCATTACTTTGATTAGACTGAACATCTGTACAGATTTTATTTAGACCTCCAGTAATTTTAGCTATGCATGTGCCATTAAAAAAACATGTAATCACATCGCTTGTTGTTTTTGCATCATCAGGATTCAAAGTGACAGATTCTCCCTCCTTCACGGATATGATTTTCTTTTCATCACCTGAAACACAAACCAACAGCTGCTGGAGGATCTGTATGATGGAAATAATAAACTACACAAAAACTGAAGATGAAAACCTTTTCTTGACTTTTGCTCTGAAAAGAAACATTTATGAATGATTTTTGCTTATAAACATTTTACATACTTATTTTACATTCAATCCTCATTTAGACACAATAGAAGCTGATCAGAGATCTCATGATTAGTGCTCCATTTGAACTCAACTGCATCTTCTGATGAATAAAATTAACTTAAAGGTGCCCTAGATTCAAAAATTGAAATTACGTCGGCATAGTTGAATAACAAGAGTTCAGTACATGGAAATGACATACAGCTCCATACAACTCCATTGTTTCCTCCTTCTTATATAAATCTCATTTGTTTAAAAGACCTCCAAAGAACAGGCGAATCTCAACATAACACCGACTGTTACGTAACAGTTGGGATCATTAATATGTACGCCCCCAATATTTGCATATGCCAGTCATGTTCAAGGCATTACACAAGGGCAGCCAGTATTAACGTCTGGATGTGCACAGCTGAATCATCAGACTAGGTAAGCAAGCAAGAACAATAGCAAAAAATGGCAGATGGAGCAATAATAACTGACATGATCCATGATATCATGATATTTTTAGTGATATTTGTAAACTGTCTTTCTAAATGTTTCGTTAGCATGTTGCTAATGTACTGTTAAATGTGGTTAAAGTTACCATCATTTCTTACTGTATTCACAGAGACAAGAGCCGTCGCTATTTTCATTATTAAACACTTACAGTCTGTATAATTCATAAACACAACTTCATTCTTTATAAATCTCTCCAACAGTGTAGCATTAGCCCATTAGTCATGGAGCACAGCCTCAAACTCATTCAGAATCAAATGTAAACATCCAAATAAATACTATACTCACAGGAATCGATGTATGCATGATGAACACTTTGTAAAGATCCATTTTGAGGGTTATATTAGCTGTGTGAACTTTGTGTTTGCTGTTTAAGGCACTTGAGAGCTCGCGGGGGCGGGGGAGCATGAGATTTAAAGGGGCCGCACGCTTAATCGGTGCATATGTAATAATGGCTCAAAATAGGCAGTTAAAAAAATTAATTAAAAAAAAATCTATGGGGTATTTTGAGCTGAAACTTCACAGACACGTTCAGGGGACACCTTAGACTTATATTACATCTTTTGAAAAGGCACCTCTTGGGCACCTTTAAAATAAGACCCATTCACACCAAGGATGATAACTATAAAGATATATGACATGATGATTAGTCAGATTATTTAAACATTGCCCCTCCCGAATTTTGTTAATAAAACATCATTTGGTGGACCCTCCAGACAAAGACCCTTGGTTTAACATGAGATTATTCTACAAACTGAGGCCCCGTCCACAAGGAGACATATTTCTGTGTATATGCATAAATTTTGTATCGGACTGGCGTTTCGTCCACATAGATCTGGGGTTTTCGGAAGGTGAAACAGCTATTTTTTCCCAGAGTGGATAAATCTGAAAACGCCGCCTTTGCGTTTTCGTGTGGAAAGCCTATCCGTATATATTTTCTGAAATGATGATGTCATCACCCCATGCATCGACCCTAGTCAGATGGCGCTAACACCACAAAACAGCAACAACAACAGCAGCAGCAGACTCTAGATGCTTGTGTTCATGCTGCAGAAGCTACTGAGCCAAAATAAAGCGTTATTTCTAAGCGTTACTGTAGTTTGTATTCAGCGCACATGGTTTATGCGCATGCTCCAAGTCTTATTCGCGGTTTTAAGTGTATCTCTGTGGCAGAATTACAGCACCACATACTGGTCTGGCATGTATACTACATCATTTTGAGTCGTTTCAGTGGTTTCGCGTGTACGCAGATATTTCTTGACATGAGGGAAAAAAAGAGTGGATAGGGTAAGATCTGGCTTCATGTGGACGTAGCCTGAATGTTTGTAAAGACTATCTGTATACTGTAGCCTATGTGAATTAATGTACAAGTAAAGACAATAAATCTACATGTCACAAAAAAGTCAAGAAACACATACTTTAAACATAAACTGGATTTAAACATTCATTAATGACTCACCAGTGACAATAACATTAAAGGTCTTGTCAGTGCTGTCGCTGCTCCTGATGCTCCTCAGTTCATAAACTCCAGAGTCTGTGTTTGAGATGTTTGTGATGGTCAGAGATCCAGTCTGGTGATCCAGCTTCAGTCTGTGTCTGAATCTCTCAGTGCCTTTATTACACTGAACATCTGTACAGATCTCACTGAGATCTCCACTGATTTCAGCTATGCGAGTTTCATCAAAATACCATTTAATAACTTCTTGTTGGTTTGTTTGAACACCAGTGTGAAAAATGACTGAATCTCTTTCTTTCACTGAAACATCATATATATCCACACCAGACGCACCTGAAGAAGAAACAGAAGTCAAACAAAAATACAATAGTGCTGTGATTTCCCCCTCCCTACATATCACAAAGACTTTGAATAAAGAAATAAACCATTCAGGCATAACATTACGACCACCTTCCTAATATTGTGTTGGTCCCCAAAAACAGCCCTTACATCCATGTGATGTAAAAGAAAACATGATTTATCAGACCAGGCCACCTTCTTCCATTGCTCCGTGGTCCAGTTCTGATGCTCAGGTGCCCACTGTTGAAGCTGCAGTTTCGGAGATGCTCTGATCCAGTCATCTAGCCATCACAATTTGGCTCTTGTCAAATTTGCTCACATCCTTACGCTTGCCCATTTTCCCTGCTTCTAACAAATCAACTTTAAGGACAAAATGTTCACTTCCTTCCTAATATATCCACCCACTAACAGGTGCTGTGATGAAGAGATAATCAGCGTTATTCACTTCATCTGTCGGAGCTCATAATATTATGCCTGATTGGTGTATGCCCGAGGGGTATTGCACAAAAGTAGAATTAAGAAAGCCAAAACAACAGAAAAAGCACGGCTTGACCTAGTTTAATCAGTGCTTCCTAGCTTAGTCCATTGCACCTTTGCTGAGCCAGGATGAGTAGGCCTACATGCAGCTATGTCAAGCCAGGTTTAGATAGTTGGGATAAGTGCACATTCACAGCATTCTTAAACAGACCACAGGATCGATCACAGAATCAATGAGGCAAAAATGGATAAACCCCGTGAGCAACAGCTTCTAATGGAAACATATGAAGAGGTGAAACATATAATTAGTGTTGCTAACTAATTTTCAGAGGAAGTTGCTAAAAGCGGGTCGATTTCTTGCTAAAAGTTGCTAAATGACGTTGTGATGTCATTGCGTTGTTACTTCATCGCGTAGCCATGACGCAAAACTGCGAAACATTTGTAATATGTTCAATTAGATTTGTTCATAAATAATATATTTCATTTGTAAAAGTAAACATCTTTATGATCAGATATTAGTATTTATTATTGAACAGTTACACATTTTTGAACAATTACTTTTTATGTTTTCTTATTAACTAGTAAAACTACAGATTTTGAGCAATTCTAGTTTTAGGCAGTGTTTTACCTTTGTTTTAAATTACGCATTGCATTTTGTGTTTTAGGGTTACACAGGGTTAAAACTTAACAGGTAATGGCCTGGCAGAAAATTACCAGTACCTTTTCTGTTTTTCTAAAAAAGAAACCTAAGTGTACTTAATGTCACGAGTGGGTGTTGTAGCATTCAATGCACGACGACGGCAACAGCTTCAATAATATTTAATGGAACACTACGAACAGGAAAATCACCAGGAAATAATACAAACAAACACCACATAATATAATCAATACAGGACAAAGACTGGACTGAAACTGAAGGCTTAAATACACAGCAAACAAGGGGTTAGCGAGACTAAATTAACAAGACACGCCTGAACTGAAGACACTAATTAATCAGTAACCAAGAAGACAAACAAGTGGCGGGAAACTGAGAACAAAGGAGAACCAAAGAAAAACAAACTAATTCATGAACAGGAAAACAGATCAAAAGCAAAACATGACACCTAACTGAACAACAATTATAGGTATAAGATAATAACATGCTCCAAATAACCAGTGCTCCACTGAAACCATCATCATTACAATTCAACGAGCTACTTGTCATTTCCCTAATTAACAGTTGTGGTTTTGTTTTATCTGTCCAATATATCTCATCTATCTACTCTTATCTATTTTTAATTAGGTTTTTTTCTATCTAATTGAATTTATCTAATCTATAATCTAATAACTTGATCTATTTTTATCTATCTAATCATTTATCTTATCTCTTATCTATCTAACCTTCTTAAAGAACAAACATGTCAAAAACATTTTGCAGGCTGGTAAGTGACTTGATTGGTGAAAAAAATGTACAAATCAGCTGATTATTGTCTGCTGTCATATTTTATTGTCTGTGCTGATTTTAGCATTAAAAAAAGTTCATATTCACACTGAACCATGACTGTAACACAATGTATTAATCAGCGTTATTTGTTCTCTCCAAAGTTCCAAATTGATTAGTGATGACAGCAAGATAAAAAAAATAAAAATTTCAAAAACACTGTGGTCTCCCACCGAAAATATGAAAGTCTGAAAACATCAAAGAGTGACATACATGATCCTTTATTAAAGGATAGGCTAAATCAAAACAAACTGCAATAATTTATGTATTCATCAAACCTCTGACAGCAATATGAACAGCAGTCTTTCAATTAAAATGATGCAACATGTTTACAAAAGACCATGGAGTGACTGTAAAACACATTCATTTCTAATAGGATTGACGGAGGAACTAACTGATAAATCACTAGGATTAATCTAGGAACCCATGGTTCTAAATCTCCATAGTAACTTAATTTAGCCTGCTTTCATGTAACTGAGTCAGAGCTAAATTCAACCAGGATAACTGGAAAATCTTCCCTCATCTTGCTTTTGTGCAGTGCAATACAATACCCCTCCGGATTCAAAACGCATGCAAATGAAAGGCAAAACGACAACGACACACACGATTCACGCATTCACTCATCAGACGAGCAGTCTCATGATTTTATGCAACACGCAACATCCTAATTAAAAATTTTACTCCTTTCCATGAATATTACCCACAAAAATACTTAATAGCCTACATTTTTATTTTCCAGCGCATTAAGATGATAGCCATGCTTTTCTCACACATAAATAAAAAAAAATAATTTAAAAGCAGAATATTCATTATTACATTCAAGCTACTTTTGACCAGTTTATGCAATGATATAGCTAAACACAAATTTTACGCCTTTGGTTTGAGTTTAGTTATCAGGCGTTAGTTTTGTGATCGTGTTGCGCTGTTGTCAAACTAACCCTATAATAATCCTATACCATACAACGGACACAAAGAACGACAACCCCTGTAGAAAGATAACTTCTTACCATTGTCGATGAAAATCAAGATCACTGCGAGCAAATGAAAGAGAAGCGTCATTTCAGATGCTGTGCAACGAGATCTGTCCACTAGTCAGTCCAGTTTTGCCGTCCCATCGCAAAGTCACGTGTCTGATGATAAGTTTTTATGCGATAGCCTATCCCAATATCTAGGGCGCCATTATTAAATTATTTTTTTCTACTAAGTGAATGGGACCCCAGATCTGCTTGGTTACAAACTTTCAACAGAACAAAGAAATGTATACAGGTAAATGATGTTGTAAACTAACCCTTTAAGTATACTTGACCTAATGACAGGGAACAGATATGTTCCTAATTCTGAGTATGTGAATTTATAGTGAACTAAATTACTTTAAAGTATATTTCAAGCATAAAAATACCTAAATAAAAACATGGTATACTTAGAGCAAAGAAAACTTATATAAGTATACTTACAGTATAAAACTAAACGAGTAGTTTGCTGAGAGTATAGTTCCCCAGGTAGGGTTAGAGTTAGGGTTTACTTTCATAAACTAAAATGTGCAACAAGTATTTAGTAAACTGTCATAATTTCACTTGTAGTATGAAAAAAAAATTTAATTGTCAACCGTGTACTCAAAGTTTACTACTGTTACTTGTATATTTAAAAATGTGCAAATTTAGTCCTGAGTAATATTGAAATAGTACACTTACTTGTAGTACATTAATATTAGCATACTTACCTATGTACACTCTAAAAAATCCTGGGTTTGGGTTAAATATGAACAAACCCATATGTTGGGATAAATTTTTAATAAAAAAAAAAATTAACCCAATTGTCCTCATTTGACCCAAATTTGGGTTTAAACAACCCAGAGTTTTTTGTTTGTTTGTTTGTGTGTGTGTGTGTGTGTGTGTGTGTGTGTGTGTGTGTTTATATATATATATATATATATATATATATATATATATATATACTTAGTATACTTGTATATACTTAGTATAGTTGTGTATACTTAATATACTTCACCTTTACTTAAGTATAAAATGAACTGAAAGTCTACTTATTTTTGCAATGGAAGCTCAGGTGAAAAAGAGTCCAGAGGAAAAGTACCTTCTTTTGTCTCACAGCACCTTTCATGAAAGCATTCATTATTAAAATCACGGTTATAGCAATATCACTCCTCACAATCAATCAATCAATCAATCAATCAATCAATCAATCATTCAATCATTCAAATCAAAATTACAAAATTAAAACTATATAAAAATTAAAAAAAAAAAAAAAACATATACATATAAAAATAACAATTAAAACCATATAAAAACAAATAAAAATATAAAAATTAAAAAAATCAATAAAAATGTTGCAGGTCCTGATGACAAAGAGAAGTTGTTGTTGGTCAGTATAGGTCCTGTTACACAAAGATAAAAGCATGTATCTCATGAGACGACTCCAATGAAAAGCATTACAACTACTTTACCCCTTAAACTCACTTCACTTGGAGAGGAATAAAGTTGGATCATATGAGTACCATTACAACCCGCTTGGCTCAGTGCAGTGAAACACAAACAGGAGGCAACAAGATAATTATATTAACCCCTTTAAAAGTAGGTAATTATTATAAATGTACATAAATGAACTAAACATTAAAATGGGAAAAAGCTCAAAAGAACAAATAATGGTAACACTTTACAATAAGGTTCATTAGCTAAATATTAGTTAATGTATTAACTAACACGAACAAACCATAAGCAATGCATTTGTTACTGTAATGACTAATCTTCGTTAACGTTAGTTAATGAAAATACAGTTGATCTTTGTTTGTTCATGTTATTTCACAGTGCATTAACTAATGTTAACAAGATTTTAATAATGTTGAAATTAACATTAAGATAAATAAATGCTGTTTAAGTGCAGTTCATTATTAGTTCATGCTAACTATAGTGTAGTTAACTAATGTTAACTAATGAACCTTATTGTAAAGTGTTACCCAAATAACTAATGAATACACAAAAACACCTGCTGTTGGACAGGCCTCAAGGTCACATGACAATCACACACATTCATCCATTCCACCTGCTGTTTGACTTTAGCCTGTAAACACAAAGAGAGAACAAAAAACAAATGTCACCTAATAAGGGAACAGAAGCCATAGGGACGACCTTAACAGGAGATACTGGTAGTAGTCAAGTGCTATTTTAATGAGTCAATCAGAATCATTGTGTTGTCAAAACATAAGAAAAGTAAGTCGAAGAGTAAACATTGACTCTCTCAGGCACCATCAAAACAATGAGAGTGATCTGCTCATATCTGCTCAGCCTGGTTATAGCAAGAATTCAGGGTGTGGCCAGAGTTGCTGACACATGTGCAATGTGGGAAAGGTGCGTTAGCAAAACCTCATACTTCAAGTCAGTCCAGAAAAGAAGCATTGAGAATTTGTACTCTGCACAGGCTACACCTTGTAAATGACTGCAGCAGGAAAGAGAAATAACAGAAAGATAGGATCTAAAACAGAGAGAGTACTTCAGTGAACAGTGACACTGTTGATTCAGAAGAAGAAATGACAGCCAGATGTGTGGAAAGTTATGTAAGAGTTTAGACCAAGCATTTGTGTAGATTGACAAGAAAGAGAAGGAATTGTTATTTATTATTTTTGTTTTGTTTTTGCACACAAAAAGTATTCTCGTCGCTTCATAAAATTAAGGTTGAACCACTGCACATAGACTATTTTAACAATGTCTTTACTACTTTTCCTTGAAAGTGGTAATTTTGTTGCTTTCTCTTGGGGATCAGAAAACAATAGGATTTCTTCAAAATATCTTAATTTGTGTTCTGAAGATAAATTAAGGTCTTATAGGATGTGGAACGACATGACGGTAAGTGACAGAAATTTCATTTTTGGGTGAACTAACCCTTTGAAACCAAACCCACCTGAACCTGAAATCCCTCACTGTGAAGGTGTACCTGTACTTCTTGCTATCATAAGCCAAGACAGCTTTATAAGACCTTCACTGCTCGTAACTGCTGTTCTAAGCATTTAAAAAAACAACTCCCTCAGAGTTAAATATTGTATGATGTAGTGTTTTAGCTGAAAGTGACCTACTCTTGAAAAGGAAATTCAAAAAGGAAAAGCGAAACTAGGCTTGGAGATCATATCAAATCATAAACAAATCAGCAGCTGCTTTCCATTTTGAATTATCAATTGTGCTGAACACTTTCTTTATTCCAGGCAGCTCATGCTGAAAATATTTGCACAGAGGATGCTCAGGTAAGATGACATAAAATTAGAACAGCCTTCTGTCTTGATTATTTGCTCACTTTCATCACTTTCACTTTTCTTGTGCGCTGACTTGTTTGATCAACAGAACAGGCAATCAGCATTTTCTTTCTTACTGATGGCCAGACACTGATTCAACATGTTAAATTGGCTGAACTGCTGCTGCTGCTGCTGCAAAAAAAAACAGCATGACAGACACATATCCTTGGCCAACATCACAGCCCTAAAAATGTCTTAATGGATTTGAATGCATTGTTTTATTAAAACAAAGCAGAGAACCAACTGACTGACATTGTCTCCTTAATATACTGCTTAGGCTGTGTCCACAAAATAATTTTTCCCCAAGGTTAGTATTTGCACGATGTATCTAGAGTGATTGCATGATGTGATAAGAGTCTAGCAACAAGCAGTTTGACCGTCCACACCGACTGCAAGACGCGACAAGGTAACTCGACTGCAAGGTAACTCGACAAAATCACTAAAAAACTACAGACAATCAGAAGAGCATGTGGGCAGGCTTTTTCTGCAAACCCTACACTTGCAACAAATGGCTAAGTACATAATTTCATTAATATTACACCACTTAAACATGATTAAAGGAGATCTATTATTATGCCCTTTTTTACAAGATGTAATAAAAGTCTCTGGTGTCCCCAGAATGTGTCTGTGAAGTTTCAGCTCAAAATCCCCCACAGATCATTTATTATAGCTTGGCAAATTTCCTCCTATTTGGATGTGAGCAAAAAAACACAGTTTTTGTGTGTGTCCCTTTAAATGCAAATGAGCTGCTGCTCCCAGCCCACTTTCCAGAAGAGGGCGGAGCTTTAACAGCTCATGCTTCGGTTGCAACAACAACAAAGCTGGAGAATCTCACACAGCCAAAATGAGGATTGTCAGTAACGGTGTTCAGCATTACGTTGTTCAAACCGGAGTCGACACTGATGGAGAGACTCAGGAAGAAGTTACAACTTTTAGAATGAAACTGGATGTTTCTGAATTGCAGTGGAGTTAATGTAGTTCATGTGCCGTCATGTTAATCTTTTTGGTAAAACCCTTATGGACACCCACTATACACAGTGTACCTTTCTGCCAACAGAGCCATACACACCAGGCTAATAGAACACTCTAAATAGTGTTCTGGGGTGGTAATATTACAATAAGATCCCTTTCCTACAACACAAGAGGAGCGAAATCTAAGCGGCTTGTATTATTTAAAAGGGACATATTATGCAAAATTCACTTTTGCATGGTGTTTGGATATGAATGTGTGTTGGCAGTGTGTGTACACAACCACCCTTTAGTGATAAAAATCCAACCACTCCTTTTTTTTAATCCCCCTAAATCATAAGCAATGTCTCTGAACAAGCCGTTTACAGATTCCTGGCAATGTGACGTCACAAGAATGTTGACAGCCACTGCCGTTTTAACATAGAACTGCCCTGAGCGAGTTCACAGCGAGTTGTACACAGTCTGCCCTTGCGTCTCCCAAGAGTTTTAGGTGTTATGTAGCTGGATGGATTAATCCACATAGCTCTCTCCATTTACTCCTATAATCTGAGCCACTGAAGATGAGGTGGATTAATTTTGTCTCCTAAGAAAATGCTCCCTCAACGGTACCGAAATTCATTTATGTCGGCGCAAATCATTTAACACTGGATTGCTTTGTGAACGAATGTCAATACAAAGGGAAAATACAATACAAAAGGATAGATTAGTGCAAACTATTTGTGATCCAGCTTACAGCCTCCAGAGTGATATTGGATAATGCAGTAATGAAGGTGAGAGCACTTTATTACAGTTCATCAGAGTTGATTTACAGATTTTATGTTTACCACCCGAAAAGGCATAAGTCTTTATATATTTGTTTACTGTTAGTTGTAACGAGTGTTTCTGTGTACTTCACCATGCATGTTGATGATAATGCAAGGGAGGGAGAGAGAGTTTATGGATAATATTTTAATGCACACTTGCACTGTGTTTTATTAAGCTCTTACAGTGATTATCTAGAGTGAAAATGGACGCTTCATCTTTTGTGTGAAGTACAATAAACTTTATAAAACTTATCGGTAAACAGGCTTGTACTAATATAGTGGATAAAAACAAGAAGCCAATATAAGTTATAACCGTAATTGAACTAAACTATATCTGTTCTATCTCCATGCAGCATATATTCACAGTTTCTGACATTATAGTGCGTCCTGTCTGACTCCTGACACTGGAGAATCAGTTCTTGAAGCTCCGCCTTCTTAGGCCGAGCACAGCAGCTCATTTGCATTTAAAGGGCCCACACTGAAATGGCGCGTTTTTGCTAAACTCCAAAAAGTGGCAATTTTAATATGCTATAAAAAATAATCTGTGGAGCTAAAACTTCACATACACTCTGGGGACATCAGAGACTTATTTTACATCTTGTAAAAGGGGGCATAATAGGTCCCCTTTAACATGCTGGCAGAGAAAGGATTGCCAAAACAAAGTTACTGGGTTGTCCTTTTTCAAGTTTTCTGGGTTGGTAAATGCACCGGGGACCCGATTATAGCACTTAAACGTGGAAAAAGATCAGATTTTCAAGATATGTCTCCTTTAAAATGGGAACACACGATATTCAGACACACATTCGACGCTTTTAACATTATATAGAGCACATAAACAGTACCTGAGATTAGCATTGCCATACTTTGTGTTGTTGTTCCAGTTGTGATGTCGAACGTCTCACCGACTAACCACTACATCCTGTTTGTACAACAATTTGTCAACCCAGTGGTGAACTGAATTGAAATTTTGAAACGTTTCGAACACTTATGACGTAATGAAGCCTCATTTACTGAAATCATGTGACTTTGGCAGTTTGATTAACGCTCCGAACCACTGATTCAAAACAGATACTTCAAAGCTTCATGAAGCTTCATTTCGAAATCGCCCAACAACTAGATGTTGTTGAATAAAATCATTATTTTGTTTTTTTGGCACACAAAAAGTATTCTTGTCACTTTATAACATTAAGGTTGAACCACTGTAGTCACATGAACTGTTTTAAATACGTCTTTCTGTGCATTGAAAGTGTAAATTAACAATGGAAGCCTCACTGAGCCACCAGATTTTATTAAAAATATCTTAATTTGTGTTCAGAAGATGAACGAAGGTCTTACGGGTGTGGAACGAACGACACGAAGGTGAGTAATTTATGACAGAATTTTCATTCTTGGGTGAACTAACCCTTTAAGAGTCTAGTTTAACCTCTGACAATGATTTGGCTGTGTTTTGTATTGATTCAGTGTTTTTTATTTGACTGTAAAGCTGTTTTGTGAAGGCATCAAGTGTGAGAATCATTAAAAGCAGGACAGGAAGAAGCCCCTTCACCTAGAAAATCAAGGCACGTGCACTGACTACACACTTTTCATCTCTGAAAAAAACCAACCACTGCAGGTTTCAGTTTGACTCAGAAAGGCTGTGAGATGGCAGACAGTTTTACCTTTTTTCAGACGTTTCACACTGAATAAAATGTTTCACATGATTGCCCTGTTCTGTTTGTGCTCGTGGCGTCTGATCGGTAAGTTCTAAATATATGTTGTTGTTGTTGTTTTTGTTTTGTTTTTTGTTTGCTTAATATCAGTAATATTCACAGATGGTAAAAGTCATGGAAAAAAATGGAAATTGTCTAGCACATTATCTTGATATGATCTTGATAAATGCTGATTTGACTTACGATTCATATTTCATTTGAATTGATGGAATTCAAAAGCAATTCTTGCAAATTCAGAATAATTCAGTATAATTTTTAGATTTAAATAAAATGCATTTAAATGATATTTTAATACATTCTCTAATGTGTTTTGAGCTAGAAAAAAAAAAAAAAAAAAAAAACCGACTTGCACTGTTACTGAACCACAAGGCCACATGGCTGCACTTTATTTTACAGTCTTGTTCCTCATGTACTCAGTATAATAATTACTATAACCAGTTAATGTCTAAGTACTAACCTTGAACCTATATCTCTAAACCTAACCTTAAACCTTGTAAGTTACCTTATACTAACCAATACTTTTTTAGGTAAATTCACCTTAAGGACACAAAATAAATCGCAACCATTAAATGGCCATCATAAACACTCTGACTAAGAACTTTACAATAAGCAATTTCACATAACAGATATTTACCTATAGACCACAAAACAAAATAACTAAATTTAAATAATCAAAACACCCAGGTCAAATGTTTACATGCAATTGTTTCTTTGATTCTTATGCATTTCTGCCGTTACCAGGATGAAAAGCTACAGACATTCACTGATGCTCAAGGCAACACATAACAGTACACTGTAAAAAAAATCCCGTTGTTTCTACGGAAAAATACCGGCAGCTGTGGTTACCAGAACAATACTGTAAAAATGACATCAAACCGTAAACATACTTACGGAGTTACATGTGAATTTTACATTTTAAATATGTATATTTAACATTGGATTTCAGTACACTGTAAAAAAAATCCCAGTAAAATTTACGGTAAAATAACATATTTCATTAACTGATATAATGTTAATTTACCAACCTAATGAAGTACTAATATCTGTTTTGTATCTTTATAATACACTGACAGTCACCAAACACAGTGGTGATAAGAGTCACATGATGAATCAAAGTTCATCACAAGCAGCTTTTCCACAAGCTGAGGAGGACAATACTAATATATAGAAGGAGCACACAGTGTCATTCACACACACATTAAACACCATCATGGTAACATGCATGAAATTTTAAAAATGCAATAAACATTAATTTAACAACATTAGATGTAACATAAAACCCTAATGTACATAACTGATTAGAAAAAAATGAGAAAAACTAAGAAGAAACAGAGTTATTTCAACAAAAATATATCAAATGTGAAGTGTCACGCAGGGAATTGTGGGAATGTCAATTTACGGTTTTTCACTGTAAATTTTACAATGAATTTTTATTTTTCACTTTCAAAAACTGTGAATTTAACGGTATTTTACCGTAAAATTACATTAAATGTACCGTTAGATCTATTACAGTTATTCACCGTATATAGTACGGAAACTTTCTGTAAACCAATTAACAGTTTTTCACCGCAGCATTTTTACAGTCTTTTACTGTTAAAATCATGGTAATTTTTTACAGTGTAGAGCCAAGGGGTGTAAACTTTTGAACAGGGTGATTGGTGGAAACTTATTTTGTTTTAAGATCTTATTTTTAGCATTGCCATTTACAAGCTACATAAGACACTTACATGTTTCAAGACAATATAAGAACGATGTACCCTGATCATCCTGTGCAAAAGTTTCCATGCCCTGACCCTCAAAGCATCATGTTGTCTTCTTGAGCATCAGCGAATGTCTCACCTTCTGTGAGAGTTGTATATCATAGTTTTCCTCAGGTTAAAAAGATAACTCCCAAAATCATGCATTCAATGTTGGGATGGGTTTAAAAATGCAGGTGATGTTGGAAAATAAAAGGATGTGCTGGACCTTGAGGATTCTGAAGAAAAGTGGGCAGTTTAACTTAACAACTTATTCAGTGCAGTACTAAATAAAAAAAACTAGTGCTGTCAAAACGTGTGCACAGAGCATTTTAATATGAACTAATTTTTCAGTTTAATCACGTTAAAATATTTAACACAGCATCCGTTTTTCTGTCATAATTTATGTTGCATTATATGATCACGCTCTTATTCACGCAAAGCTTTTAAACCTTTCAAGACAAGACAAACAAGAACACGCAGTCTGTCAAATTTGTGTCTGTGTGACACACACGTCAGTATCGAGTTCTATTTCGCACTTGAACAAACACACAGAATTGTGACAGAATGTCTGTTTTGTTGAGCATCCTGATAAGAGCAGTGTTAAAAGAGTTCAATAACGTCTTAAACTTATAGAGTTATAAACCAGTTGCTGTGATATCTGTCATCAATGTTAATCAAAGAAAGAAAATTGTAGCTTTAAATTAGGATTAATCTATATTTCATTTATAATTTATGCAGTGAAGTAACTTTATTCAATTTCTGTATATTTATACCTGTTAGACAAAAGGAAGGTCATAGGTAAATTTAATATTTATTATAATGTGTTCATTTAAATTAAGTTTTTTTTAAAGACTAATAAATGTTGAAACTGATAGCTTTGTTATATACTGTAATGTTGAATGTCTATAATTAATGTTTAAAAAAATCATTTTCATAGAGACATCAGTATCAGTGATACTGGCCTTCATTCATAAAACGAACATTTAAAATATACTGTCTTTAAGTTGTTTCTAAGTATGTAGGCTAAATAAAGGACTCTCATTATATATTAAGTTGCGTAGGCCCATGTCTATCGGAAACAAAGCATGTGGGTCTGATGTTTCAGTTTCGATTTAGTTCTTTCTTTTATAAAAAGAACATGCATGAATGTGAAAATAGAGCGTGGGACCTGCTTGAACTTAAACAGAGTTATTAAATTAAATAAACCATGAAAAAGATCTCACTCGTGAGATCACTCACACAGAGAAAGATGCCTCTCAACTACTTCTCTGACCAGATCTTAAAAAGAAACATTCTTAGCGAGTAGAGCATTTTAATATGAACATTAATAGGTTCATATTAGGTTCTATAAGTGGTTTTTTTTTTTCTCCAAAGAAACGTTTTGCACTATAAAAAACTTTTTGTGCAATGAAAAGTGGATCTTAAAGGTTCTTTAAAGAACTATAGATACCAATAACCTAAAATACAAATAAATAACTTTAAAAGTGTGTCATGGCATGTATTCACACAAACATAATCTGTTATGTCTTAAGTGAACAGTTAGGTAAAATCATCTGATTTACTAAACAGGGTAAATTAGTGTGACATCGCTATAATCCCATAAAAGCGCTGATGGGAGTGGAAAGTTACTGAAAATAAGCACATTAAAGAGCACAGATGCAGCCAGATAATTTCTATAATGACTAATGCAAGCAGCGTAAATTAGTGTCTGGTTTAAGACATGCTATTTAATGGCTCAAATTCCAGTAAATTGACTAGCGCAAACCTTAGTAAATCACATTCATTTAAATCAAAATTTAAGTTTTTTAGCTTTTAGTATGAATATGTTAGCCTTAAGGTTATGAATAAGTTGGTGTGTTCCAAAACAATGACAAAATTCACATTTAGGACATATAAGCATTCAAAATTTACAGTCTCTCTCTTCCGCTAAAATGGATCACATATTTTCATGACATCACTGGGGACTTTAGCTTCTCATCAAATCTTCTGTCCAATCAAATGCTCTCTAGAATCTGAAGTCCCGCCCCCTCCTACACTATAAACAAACACCGAAACTGTGGCTGAAATTGGTCATTTGTTCACACATTTATTAGTTTCTGTATGGTGAATGCACATAGGGAACGATTCAGAATGTGTTTTATATTGACGCAAATTAAGCACAAAGTGGATCATATGTGTGAGTCGGTCCAAACAGTACTATATTTTAAAGCAATATGCAGAGATTTGGAGGAGAAACAGGTAAAGAGATTATGAGGAAAATGGGGTTTTACAAGCTCAAGGGCTCTGCGAGCTGTGATCTAAGGTGAAACACTATAAACGGAGGAGCTTCTAGATATATCCCCCCCTGTCTTACTGTTTCATTGGAAATAACATCAACACAGTCAATAAAGCTGCATGTTCCAGGGCACTTCAGTGAAAGTGATGTGACGTGTGGCCAAGTATGGTAACCCACACTCTGAATGTGTATGGATCTTAATGTACTGTAATAAACCTGTTGCCATATGTGCCATTAATGTTAATCAAACAATAAAAGAATTGCTGCTCTTGACTGAACTACTTTTGTAGCTTTAAAAATAATCAATTTAATTGTAATGAACACACTATGCAGTGACACTGTTTGTTATTTGCATCTTTTTTCTTATTTTTAATAACAAAGATAATTAAAAAAAAGAGCTATATTCTGATTATTAATATAAGTAATTATTATTAATATAATAATTGGAGGAAAAGATGCATCATGATACTTAGAGAATTGTTTCATAATCGAATCGTTCATCATAATCTAAATGAATCGTCAGGCAAGTGAAGATTCACACAATTATGAGACAGCTGTCATTCGCTCATGTGATAGTCCTGAACACCAGCAAAAGTCACTTAAATTCATTAGTCAAAAAGATCTACCAATCTAAACCAGTGGCGTGCAGTGGTGGTCTGAAATGACCTCGCAAACAATGACCTTACAGTTTATTTTAATTTTTATAAATCAAATGTAAATTCATGTCCATTACTTGTTGTCACATTTTCCTCGTTAAATGATAAATTTACATCAAAAAAGAAAAAAAGAAAACAAATACAACTATGTTTTTTATTTTTTGGCAATTAATACACTGTAAAAAATTACTGTGATTTTAACAGTAAAAGACTGTAAAAATGCTGCGGTGAAAAACTGTTAATTGGTTTACAGAAAGTTTCCGTACTATATACGGTGAATAACTAATAGATCTAACGGTCCATTTAATGTAATTTTACGGTAAAATACCGTTAAATTCACAGTTTTTGAAAGTGAAAAATAACAATTCATTGTAAAAATTTACAGTGAAAAACCGTAAATTGACATTCCCACAATTCCCTGCGTGACACTTCACATTTGATATATTTTTGTTGAAATAACTCTGTTTCTTCTTAGTTTTTCTCATTTTTTTCTAATCAGTTATGTACATTAGGGTTTTATGTTACATCTAATGTTGTTAAATAAGTGTTTATTGCATTTTTAAAATTTCATGCATGTTACCATGATGGTGTTTAGTGTGTGTGTGAATGACACTGTGTGCTCCTTCTATATGTTAGTATTGTCCTCCTCAGCTTGTGGAAAAGCTGCTTGTGATGTCCTTTGATTCATCATGTGACTCTTATCACCACTGTGTTTGGTGACTGTCAGTGTATTATAAAGATACAAAACAGATATTAGTACTTCATTAGGTTGGTAAATTAACATTATATCAGTTAATGAAATATGTTATTTTACCGTAAATTTTACTGGGATTTTTTTTACAGTGTACTGAAATCCAATGTTAAATATACATATTTAAAATGTAAAATTCACATGTAACTCCGTAAGTATGTTTACGGTTTGATGTCATTTTTACAGTATTGTTCTGGTAACCACAGCTGCCGGTATTTTTCCGTAGAAACAACGGGATTTTTTTTACAGTGTAGGTCATTTTAAGATGACTTATTAATTACCAAGACCTTCTATATTGTTTTATTTCTGTAATATGGATTATTTTCTCATCCTAATTTTTTGAGGAGGCACTGCCTCCCTTGCCTCCTCGGAGGAAACGCCCCTGATCTAAACGTCCCATATTTAAGAATATGAAGGTGTTGAAAGTATGCAGGTGAATTCACATTTTCATTTTGTTACTGACTTTGTTGTATTATACATTTATTGTGCTCTAAATAGATAACCTTAAAATACCATTAATAACATGATATCTGACCTTTTTTCTTTTGCTTTTGTGTTCTGCGGCTGTCCTGAATGGTTTTCCGTTATCTTTAGTTACAAACTACAGATGATTTTAGGTTTTGTAAACCTTCAGAAGTCTCAGTCTGTGTAAAATCTGTCTGTTCTCCAGGAGTGTTTGGTGATTCAGTGTCAGTGATGGAGGGAGATTCTGTCACTTTATACTCTGATCTTACTGAAATACGTGAAGATGAAGACATACTGTGGAAATATGGAGCTAATAACTCTCTCATAGCTAAAATGAAGAAAAAGAACCAAACCTTCAACACATATAACGGTACTGATGGGAGATTCAGAGACAGACTGAAGCTGGACAATCAAACTGGATCTCTGACCATCACAAACACCAGAACTGAACATGCTGGAGTTTATCAACTAGAGATAATTGGAGTGAAAAAATCATCAAAAACATTCAATGTTTCTGTCTATGGTGAGTAGAGATCATCTGTCCAAATGTTCACATATTCTTGTTTTTTTTTTGTTTTTTTTTTTATCATTCTGTCATTTGAGATGATAGAAAAACTTGCTGACTGTCACTCACTCAAATCATTCAGCTGGAAAAAAGATTGTCCAGATTTAAAAATATTTCTCTTTATTCTCTCATGTTTCTCAGCTCATCTGCCTGTTCCTGTCATCAGCAGTAACTCTTCACAATGTTCTTCATCATCATCATCATCATCAAATTGTTCATTGGTGTGTTCAGCTGTGAATGTGGGTCATGTGACTCTCTCCTGGTACAAAGGAAACAGTTTATTGTCCAGCATCAGTGTGTCTGATCTCAGCATCAGTCTCTCTCTACCTCTGGAGGTGGAATATCAGGATAAAAACACCTACAGCTGTGTGCTGAACAATCCCATCAGCAACCAGACTCAACATCTGGACATCACTCACCTCTGTCACACATGTGCAGGTACAGCAGAGCTGATATATGTGATTATTTACTGATTCACTTACATTAATGACTGTCTCTCTTTTCCTCCAGTCTCAGTGTCTCTGATAGTGTTGATCTCTGCTGCTGCTGCTGGATTTCTGTTGATTATATTTTCAGTCGGAATCTGGTGCATCTGCAGGAAACGTAAAATATTAGGTCAGGAGATCATCATTTCTTAAAATAATTATCTTTTATAATGCACAAATTTCAATATAAGAATTAAAAAAACTGTTGTTTTAATATATGTGTGTTATATAGTTGTTAATGCAGCCCAGACACAGGAGAAAGACAAAACTGATTCAGCATTGTGTAAACCAACAACACGAAAGAAGGTAAGATCATTTATGACTGTGTTGTAGTCAGTGAGTGTGACTGAAGTTTGCAGAATCAGACGGTCAGTGAACAGATGTGGATGGCCATGTTGATGATGACCTGATGCATGAAATATTGATGAATGTAGAATGTAGAAAGGCCGCGGATACAGCAAAACAAAACACCCGTCACAAAAAAAGTCTAAAATGAGAATTTTTAAAGGGAAATGTTGATAGTTTATAAAGTTTTAAATATGGATATAAAACCCATCACTTCTTTACGCCTTTATTCAGCCCTTAGAGCTGTATGGATTACATTCATGATGGATGGATGCACTTTTTTGGGCTTCAAAATCTCAAGCCCCTTTATAAAGCTTGGAAGAGCCAGGATATTTTGATGAAAGATACTCATATCTTCTTTGATGGCCTGATAGGAAGTAAATCATGGGATAATTTTCATTTTTGGATGAACTAACCCTTTAAAGTTCACCTAAAATGAAAATTCTGTCATCATTTACTCATCTTCAAACCTGTATGAGTTTCTTTCTTCTGAAAAACACAAAAGAAGATATTTTGAAGAATGTTGATAACTAGACAGTTTCTGGTCCCCATTGACTTCCATAGTATTTTTTCATATGAATAAGATTCTCATAGATCAGCAGCAGTTCTAGCTACACTTGCTACAAGTGGCTGATTGTCAGTGAGGAAGTGACTGTACATCATTCATTTGAATATGCAGATGACTTTCGCTGATTTGGGACAGTGATCATTGATAATGCATCATGTGATCAGTCTAATGCAAATGATCTACATTACTGTGAAAGGATATAAAATATACAGCCTATCCTCCAGATAAAAATAGATACATCAAGTAGACGACAGAGATCATTAAACAACACTTAACCTACAATCAATTAAAATGTTCAAATCTTAAAAACTATGACCTGTCAAAGAAATTATTTTACAGAAACTTTAATAAGGTCTTGTAAAGCATGCATATTAACTCTGAGTGAATTTGAAGCTAAATTCTGTTATTATAATTTTAAAACTGTTTTTAAACTGTTGCTCTTGATTGACTGTATATTTTTCCTTGCAGAAATCAAAGGAGCCTGTGTATGAAAATTTCAACTCAAAACGGTGATCAGATTCATCATCTCTGCCAGGATGTTTTTCTTCCTGACTTTATCTAATGTTTTTTTTCTTTTCTTTTGCAACTCTCATAAGTTGATATTGTTGTATCTGGAATTGTGTTGCTCTGTATTCATTTAATTTCGTGATTCACAAGTGCCGTAGCATCCAGAAACTCAACTAAATATTTTTATCTTAACACGCATGGAAATTTACTAATTTTATTAAATATTAATCCCACCCTTCCTGTTTAAAAAGTAAGCTGAACATCAATGCACAGTTGTTCACAGTATCTCACATGTTCTGCTGGATATTTTGGCAAAATCAGCACAAGCACATCATCGCCCTCTAGTGTCCAAGGCAGAAAGTCACATCTCTCTCATAATAGCTCTACTTTTACTCGACACAGTGCGCTATAAATAGATGCTGCAGTTCACACAGAGGAACAACTGAAGAACCCAATATAAGGAATTAGTAATTAGTTCATGGTGCTTCGACACTTTTGCAAATCATTCGTTTCGTTATGAATTCCAATGGTGCGCCGCTAGGGGGCGATGATCACTGTGTGAACCCACGAACTAGTCTTGTGTGTTTGATTTTTACCTTCTGGGATCAGTTTTTATACATTTTTACGCATTCAATAACACATTTGTTTAATAAAATGAAAAGCTGTAGTTAAAAGTCTCTGATTAGCTCTTCATAAAACAAACAAAACAAGCCCGGAAATTTAGCCAAATAAAATAGGCCTATCACAAATTATAAAGACACTTCATATGTAATGGTACTAGATGACTTATTAATTGCCAAGACCTTCAATAGAACATTTCTAATGGGTTTGTAAAAGCTGTTTTTAGGCATGTTTGGACTGAGTTTCAGCTGCTTTTACACTGTTCTGACCAGCAGGAGTCACCAGCGTGTGCGATTCGAACCAGTGAATCATTTCGCGAAGCAGTTGATTCAATTGATTCAAAGCTTCGTTTCTCACATTATTTCTGTCTGAACACTAACAAAACTTGAAGGAATTACAAAATAAATATAAATTATTTTTGGAGAGTGTGAAAAAGTGAAAAACTGTGAAGAACTGTGAGATCCTAAAGAGGATAGGTAGAGAAATATGACTGGATTCATAACATAACTCACAAACAAACAAAAAGAACTTCACTTATTTACACTTTTATCAGAGTGAACACATTCTTAACTTTTGGACAGTTAAATATGATAGTTTTGTTATTGTTTCTTTCCCTCAGTGTTTCTCATCTTGTTTTGATCAGATTAAAGAGTCTTAAAGGGATAGTTCACACAAAAATGTAAATTCTACTCACGCTTTTGTTGTTCCAAACCTGTAGGAGTTTCTTGTTCTGTATTATTGAACATAAAAGATGATATTTTGAACAATGTGGGTAACCATACAGCTGATGGTAGCCATTGACCTCCATAGTGTTTTTTTTTTTTCTATGCAAGTCAATGTCTACAACTGTTTTGCTACCGACATTCTTGTGTTGTTCCAGATCCATATGAGTTTGTTTGTTCTATTGAACACAGAAGAAGATATTTTGAAGGGTAACTGAAGACAGAATTGTATTTTTGTGTGAACTATTTCTTCAAAAATCTGCTCATAGTAGCAGGACAGGAAGACCATGCCCACTTTCATCTGAAAGATGTTTGCAGACCCAACAGATCAAACCACATCTCTGTAGGAAACTGACCGCAGCCACTTTCAGTCTGACTCAGAAGATGAACCTTGGAAAACTAGTACTGTGAGGTGGCAGACAATTTTATCTATGTACTTAGGAACAAAGCTGCCACTGGGGCGGTATCTTTCCAAAAGGTACTAATATGTACCAATTAGGTAGCGGCATGTACCTTTTAATATTTTTGATTATTCCAGTGCAAGAAAGGTTTCTTTTCTATTAGCACGGACATATTAACACATACATGACTATTTGCAGGTTATGGCCATTTGATCCTTATAAAAGCAGCTGTAGATGTGTAGAAACAGGGGCGATACAGCTTTAACAACAACTTTTAGGCATTGTACCAAGCAATAATCAATCGTTATTATTACGAAGAGTAAAAATCAAATGCCTAACAAGGTCTACCCTCATTAATTCGAATGGTTTGTTTTCCCCCACGGCATAAACAGATATGACGTTATCAGGGGGTGTTCCCAGTAATGCCGACCAAGTTTATTGATTATCAATTGTATGCTATTGATTAAACTAATAATTGGCTCCATCTGGTGTGATTACCTATTGCTAGCTGCGTTTCCATAGCAGTCTCAAGTATCGTGAAGATAGTCAGGTGACGTGGGACTGCGCACGACTTTCCAGTTCCCACTGGATTTCGTCCTCCGCATAAGCTTAAAGTCGGCATTAAATCAAAATGGACCCTATTTACTTTGTCAGTGCATGTTTCTAGTCTTGTGGTAAACAATTAATCCGTGAAAGTTAATACACAGAAAAAAAAATGTTTGTTGTGGTAATCTTTAATCAAAATCTGAAAAGTTACTTCCGGTCTGGAATGGCGTTCCTTCTCTGATGACGTCAGTTTCAATATTCATTCAGACATTCAATATTCCGTTTCACTTGGAAATACACTGGAGAAAAGACGTTTGCAACTTCCGGTTCACGGGGACTTTAATAAAGCCTTAACCTCATCGTCAGTCCATCTGTCGTATTTTTAAAACTCAACCAATCAGCATGTTCAGCTCCCAAGTCCCACCCCTGAAAGTTCCAGAACGAAAAAGTGCTACCTAATGAGCAGGTACTTTCAAAAGGGGAATTTTTTACCCGGAACTTCATTAAGACCCTGATTCCAGCGGTGGAAACACACCAAATTCCACCCCAAAGTCCCTAGTTCCTGGGGAAAGTTCCCGAAACACGGCTAAAGCATTTTTTGTAGGCCTATGTGTGTTTTAACATCATCTGCTGCACAATATACAGCACTAAATTAAGATTAAAGTTAAGAATAAAGTTTGGTTCTACACCAGAAACACAAACTATAAGAATACTTTATACTGCTGGTGTTCTTCTGACTGTAGTAGGCCTGATAGACATCAGGATGTGCTGACAACACTATTGACATGGTTTCAGGGTCTACACTTTAAAAATTATTATTTAAAATATGATTTTGAGAAGAAATAGGCCCATTTCTGTCTCTCTACTTCAAAATTCCACATTTGATTCTGTTACTTGTCAATTATTTGTAACTATTTGAGGAATTTACTAGCAATTTCTGCAATAGTTTCAAAGCCAGTTTTGTCAAAGACAGCATTAATCTGATTGATTTCAAAACACTAAACTGTATTTAAATGCAGCGAATGACTAAATTACACTCACTAATGACAGAAACACTGAAGCTGTTGATCTTTAGAGTCTGTGTTTCTGGTGTTTGTGATGTTCAGAGATCAGTCTGATGATCTTCAGTCTGTCAATGTAACAAACAGCAGAAGAACATCATTGATTCACACTTTCACTCCTCAAACAAACATACAAGAGACTCATGAACGATCATCAACAACTTAATGAACATCATATGAACACACATCATGATTTCACCTGTAATACAGAATGTGGACATTGTTATTATTAATAATAAAATAATAAAGTGATAAATTCTTAAAACAAAAGAATAAATGACTTTTTCAGACTAAACATGTGAATGGCAGCGTTAAATATGATCATTGTGTTTGTTTTTCTCCCTCTGTGTCAAATCAGTTTCTCATCATTTTTAAAGTTCAAAGCTGTTCATGAAGCAGGACAGAAGAAACTGCTCACCTACAATCTAACACAATCACACATGATCTCAGAGCCTGTTGTTTCACACACAAGATGTTTTTCCACACACAAAAAAAAGAAGAAAGAAAAACTGACCGCAGCAGGTTTCAGTTTGACTCAAGCTTACGTTTATAACTTTGTATTTATTTTATTAATTTTTTTTTTTAAAGTGAGAACTGAATAAATATAAAATCACTATAGCCATTTAATACAGTTATAACTATAGTTATAAAAAATAAAAATAAAAAAAAACTTTTACTTTTAAATGATAAATATATATTATTCACAGTTAAGGTCGTAGTAACAGTCATTAACTACATCATTATGCAAATGAAGCGATTGAACTGGGAGGGTCAAACTCTGTCGCTGGAGAATTCACACAGTTTTAATGATAGTTTTATTAGGTCAGACACTGAAATGATGAAGAAAATGTTTCACATGTTTGTTTTGTTCTGTTTTTGCTGCTGGAGTCTGATTGGTAAGTTATAAATGCATTTTTTATGTTTCGTTTTTTTTTTTTTTTTTTTTTTTTCTCAATTTCAGAGTAAAGCAGCTGCTACACTCCCAGAAAAAGGTACAAAAGCTGTTTCTGGTGCGGCACACTTTCAGAACATACTATATGAATTTAGGTACTAATATATACATTTAAGATACTGATATACACCCCATTAAGGAAAAATAAGTGCACTTTTTGAAAGGGTTCGGCCCACTGACAGCTTTTTGTTTTCAAATTAGATCATTTTTATTTATTACATATAATGAATATTGTGAAATCTACCTACTTTAAATTCAGTTTCTGTTCAGAATTTTAAATTGAAATGTCCAGGTCTAGAAAGGTCATGACAATAATGGAAATCTCTACAGTGACTTTATAAACCATCAGAGGCTTTAATCACTGTAAAAATCTGTTTGTTCATCAGGTGTGTTTGGTGATTCAGTGTCAGTGATGGAGGGAGATTCTGTCACTTTATATAGCAATGTTACTGAAATACATGAAGACCATGACTTATGGTGGAGATTTGGAGCCGAAAACTCTCTTATAGCTCGAATCAGCAATGGGAAACCATTCTTCTACAAAAATGTTCTTGATGGGAGATTCAGAGACAGACTGAAGCTGGACAATCAAACTGGATCTCTGACCATCACAAACATCACAACTGAACATGCTGGAGTTTATAAAGTAAAGATGATTGGAAGAATAATATTAAATCCATTCAATGTTTCTGTCTATGGTGAGATCATCTGTCCAAACGTTCACATATTCTTGTTTCATTTTACTGGAACTATTTTTATTTTAAAATGATTTATGATTTTAGTGTGTGAGATGGCAAACAGGAATTTACAGGATTATGAGTATTATCTTACAGTTAATTACTGTAATCAAAAAGTGTACTGTGAAATTAATGCATGCTGGATCATTTTTATACAAATGACTACAGTATGAATCAAAAGCTGAATGATACTGACATCACAGTAACTTACTGCTCTTGTTTCACTGTGAATTCACATTATAAAGTTGTATTTAACCATGAAACTAAGAAATTATACATTGTTCATATATATCATATTTAAAATTCTGATATTGCCAAGGTAACGAGACGGGACAAGACGTGGGATCCATGAGCAGGCTTTATTGACAATGTTCGTAGTGAGACAGGCAATGGTCAAACAACAGCAGACAGGTACAGCAGAGAGCAGACAGAATCGTAGTCGTAGAACAGGCAGTAGGTCAGGGCAGGCAGATAACAATCATAAGTCCAAGACAGAGCAAAGAGTCCAAAGGGCAGGCAGCAGAGAATCGTAAACGGGGAACAAACAGGGTCAGGTAAACACAATGACAAACGCTCAGAAATGCAAACCGTAGTACAAGACCTCACAATGGGTCTCATTCATGAAACATTCGTAAATATACGAGTAAATATGCGAGTGATTTGCGCGTAAAGAGACCTTCCTGAAAACTCTTCTCCTGATTCACAAATACTTCGTAAACGTCAGAAGTGATAGTGAAATGTGTGTGTGTGTTAATGAATTCCAATCAGTCGTAAATGGGACGCGCGTGCACGTTCATTCTCAATTACCATAAATCCCGCCCATTAAATCCGACTGACAACTATATATGGGCATCATATTATGACACCAAACGAAGGATTTTGGACATTTTATAGGAAACAATTTCCATAACAAATAAGGGGCCATTAGTTTGCCCAACCATATTGAAATCTATCCATTATTTGATTAAAGTGCTCCGTTTGCAGATGCTATTACTGGCTCTCACAATAAAAGTAAAAAGAAAAAACGTATGTAATTACTATATATAATATTTTTTCAAAATGCTGTGTAAACATGTACCTTATTAAGGTGAATTAAAATGCAGCCTTATTAATGACCAAAACGTTCGGATGTTAAACGCACTATTTACGCATGGCTGGGAGCAGGTGTAGATTTCTTTCGTACCAACTAACATTTGGAAAATACAAACATTTTAATGAATTCGAAAATTTACGCCAGAACCACTTTACACACGATTTACACAAAAATTCGTTCTGCTCGTGTTTCATGAATGAGACCCATTGGGCGTGAGGATGTGAGGGGCTTAAATAGTCCAGGTAATGAGCTGCAGCTCGGTGTGATTGATAGGGGTGATAGCTGATTGGTGGAGTGAGTGCAGGTGATAAGGCAGAGAGGATTATGGGAAATGGAGTCCAGGAATGACTGGAAATGTGACAGCCAAGCAGAAGTGGAACAAATAAAAACATTTGTTACAATTATGACAAGCTAGAATATGAAATAAGGTGATTTTGTCAAACTCTAAAATCCTTAGCAGGAATATAATTTTTTTATTTTTTTATTTTAGCATTAAAAATATCATACATATATTCATAACTGTCTGTAGATGGATCTTTCACAGAAGTGAAGAAACAAGCATTTTTATTAAATTTGTCTGTATTCCTTTTATTCTCTTATGTTTTTCAGCTCGTCTGCCTGTTCCTGTCATCAGCAGTAACTCTTCACAATGTTCTTCATCATCTTCATCATCAAATTGTTCATTGGTGTGTTCAGCTGTGAATGTGGGTCATGTGACTCTCTCCTGGTACAAAGGAAACAGTTTATTGTCCAGCATCAGTGTGTCTGATCTCAGCATCAGTCTCTCTCTACCTCTGGAGGTGGAATATCAGGATAAAAACACCTACAGCTGTGTGCTGAACAATCCCATCAGCAACCAGACTCAACATCTGGACATCACTCACCTCTGTCACACATGTGCAGGTACGACAGAGCTGAGATATGCGATTATTTACTGATTCACTTACATTAATGACTGTCTCTCTTTTCCTCCAGTCTCAGTGTCTCTGATAGTGTTGATCTCTGCTGCTGCTGGATTTCTGTTGATTTTATTTTCAGTCGGAATCTGGTGCATCTGCAGGAAACATAAAAAATTAGGTCAGAAGATCATCAAATGTTGAAATATTTATGTTTTATAATGCACAAATTTCAATATAAGAATGGAAACTGTTGTTTTAACATACAAGTTATATTATTGTTAATACAGACAAGACACAGGAGAAAGACAAAACTGATACAGCGGTGTGTAAACCAACAAAACGAAAGAAGGTAAGATCATTTATGACCGTGTTGTAGTCAGTCAGTGTGACTGAAGTTTGCAGAATCAGACGGTCAGTGAACAGATCATTCATTTGAATAAGCCAATGACTTTCGATGATATGGGACAGTGATCGTTGACAATGCATCATGTGATCAGTCTAACGGAAATGATCAGTTCATTACTGTGGAAGAACACCTATATAAAATATACAGCCTATCCTCCAGATAAAAATATATACATCAACTAGACGACAGAGATCATTAAACAACACTTAAGCTACAATCAATTAAAATGTTCAAATCTTAAAAACTATAACCTGTCAAAGAAATTATTTTACAGAAACTTTAATAAGGTCATATAAAGCATGCATATTAACTATTGAGTGAATTTGATGTTAAATTATATTATTACAATTTTAAAATGTTTTTAAACCGTTTCTCTTGATTGACTGTATATTTTCCCTTGCAGAAATCAAAGGAGCCTGTGTATGGAAATATCAACTCAAAACGGTGATCAAATTCAACATCTCTGCCATCTTCCTGATTGTTTTTTCTCTCTTTTTAATATATATATATATATATATATATATATATATATATATATATATATATATATATATTTTTTTTTTTTTTTTTTTTTTTTTTTTTTTGCAACTCTCATAAGTTGATATTGTTGTATCTGAAATTGTGTTGCTCTGTATTAATTTAATTTAGTGATTCACAAGTGCCGTAGCATCCAGAAACTCAACTAAATGTTTTATTTGTATCTTAACATGCGTGGAAATTTACTAACTTTATTACATATTGATCCCACCCTTCCTGTTTAAAGAGAAAATACCAATGCAGTTGTTCACAGCATCTCTCATGTTCTGCTGGATATTTTGGCAAAATCAGCACAAGCCATCATCATCGCTCTCTAGTGTCCAAAGCAGATAATCACATCTCTCTAATAATAGCTCTAACAAAATAAGCCCGGAAATTTAGCCTAATAAAATAGGCCTATCACAAATTATAAAGACACTTCATATGTGATGGCACTAGATGACTTATTAATTGCCAAGACCTTCAATAAAACATTTCTAATGGATTTGTAAAAGCTGTTTAGGCATGTTTGGACTGAGTTTTAGCTCCTTTTACACTGTTCTGACCAGCAGGAGTCACCAGCGTGTGCGATTCGAACCAGTGAATCATTTCGCGAAGCAGTTGATTCAATTGATTCAAAGCTTTGAAAAGCTTCGTTTCTCACGTTCTATCTGTCTGAACACCAGAGGTGGGTCTGTATTGATCTTCTGTAGAATCACAGTGCTGCTGTAATCAATAATGTAAATCTAACTCAGAGATTGGGCTTTAAATGAGTTCAGTGATTCAGATTAAATAATGATTATGTGAAAACATAACCAACACCACCTGATCATCTTTTAACTTTGCTTGTCTGGTTGGTTTTAATGCAGTTAAAACTGCCCAAACAAAATCTAATATTAAAAAGTCAAGGGTCAAGAGCTCAACTAAAACAAACCCTGACCTCGATGATGGTAACTTAAAAATTGTGATTTTCTCCTTTGGTGATTCTGCTTGTTATCATCAGGTGTCTTCAATAATGCTCAATCATCACTCAATTAATCACTTATTTATCTCATTAATGCTTCAGTGGATGGAATAAAAATATGGCAGGACTTTTACTCTTTGACCCCTGGATTACCCACCTCTGCCCAGAGAGCAAAATACAATCTGGCCAGTTCTGGTTAGATTCTCGCCTGCCGGAGACTTACCACTCGGTCCGCTTCCATCTGCTGCACTCGGACCGGATGACTGGTGTACTCACTGCCCGATTCCGGCCCGAGTCAATCGGGCCAGACGCGGCAGCCGTTACCATGCCGACACTGCCGGAATCAAACCGGTATCGGGTCGTCGCAAATGCGCACAGCGCACCACAAATCATGATTTACACTTTTATCAGAGTGAACACATTCTTAACTTTTGGACAGTTAAATATGATAGTTTAGTTATTGTTTCTCTCCCTTAGTGTTTCTCATCTTGTTTTGTTCAGTAGATTAAAGAGTCTTAAAGGGAAAGGGAAAAATGACAACTCAGGCTTATCTGGCTAAGTCAACTTATAAGTCAATGTCTACAATTGTTTTGCTACCAACATTCTTGTGTTGTTCCAGATCCATATGAGTTTGTTTGTTCTGTTGAACACAGAAGATAATTTGTAGAGTAACTGAAGACAGAATTTTCTTTTTTTTTGGTGACAGAAACTATCTCTTTAAAAATCTGCTCATAGTAGCAGGACAGGAAGACACTGTGCATCTACAAACTGAACACACACTTAATACCCACTCTCATCTGAAAGATGTTTGTAGACCCAACAGATCAAACCTCATTTCTGTAGAAAACTGACCGCAGCCACTTTCAGTCTGACTCTGTGAGGATGAAGCTGTGAGGTGGCAGTGTTGGGTTTCAGTTGTTAAATATCCAAAGTTTGTCAGAGTTGTAGAAACTTGGTGGTGTGTCTGATTACAACACTGGAAAAATTTAATTTACTGAGTTACTTTGCTTAAGCCTTGAATAATTTGAACGACCCAAAGCACATGGAGATACAAGGAGCAAATTCACATGTCATGTTAAGAGAAGGACAGGATTAACAGGAATGTCTTTAGTCACTACAATCCATACAAAAAACATAAATCAGTCTCATACAAACAATTCATCAATAAACATTAACAATATTCAATCCAAATAATTATTAAACCCAGTAAAAAAAAAAAAAAATCAAATAAATTCAAACCACACAATTGACCAAAAACAAACTTTCTTAATGCATCGTAAGGAAAGGACTCAAAGGACATGGTTGGGTGTCCATTCAAACACCCACACCTCACCAATGCAAAAAAACCAAAAAAAAACAAAGAAAGGAAATGAAATCGCTTTATAGATCTTGACCAGGGGGTTGTGGGTAATGTAGTGCACCAAATATGGTCATGTAATTTATCAGGAATTGTGGGAAATGTAGTACAAAGAAAAATAAAGGGGGAAAAAAGGAAACAAATGGATAAATTTACAACAGGCAGGCAATTTTTATTTATGTACTTATGTACAACAGCTGTCACTGTGACGGTATCTTTTCAAAAGGTATTAATATGTATCATTTAGGTAGCAATATGAATTGCCAAAGAAAAGACCTTTCACACCAAACTCAAAACACTGATCATCTTCTGCTAATTCACACCTGCACACCAGGTGGCGCTGACCAACAATGCATTTTCCTCATGTAGGCCTGTGTGTGTTTTAACATCATCTGCTGCACAATATACAGCACTAAATTAAGATGAATAAAGTCCTACAGAAACACAAACTATAAGAATACTTTATACTGCTGGTGTTCTTCTGACTGTAGGCCAAAAACACATCAGGATGTGCTGACAACACTATATCGACAGGGTTTCAGGGTCTACACTTTAAAAATGATTATGATTTTGAGAAGAAATAGGCCTATTTCTGTCTCTCTACATTAAAATTCCACATTTAATTCTGTTACTTGTCAATTATTTGTAACTATTTGAGGAATTTACTAGCAATTTCTGCAATAGATTCAAAGCCAGTTTTGTCAAAGACAGCATTAATCTGACTGATTTCAAAACACTAAACTGTGTTTAAATGCAGCGAATGACTAAATTACACTCACTAATGACAGAAACACTGAAGCTGTTGATCTTTAGAGTCTGTGTTTCTGCTGTTTGTGATGTTCAGAGATCAGTCTGATGATCTTCAGTCTGTCAATGTAACAAACAGCAGAAGAACATCATTGATTCACACTTTCACTCCTCAAACAAACATACAAGAGACTCATGAACGATCATCAACAACTTAATGAACATCATATGAACACACATCATGATTTCACTTGTAATAAATCATCCCAAGGAGAAACTGAGTACAATCTCTAGAATATGAACAGTTATTATTAATAATAATAAAAAAGATAAATTCTTAAAACAAAATAAACAATGTTTTTAGACTAAACGTGAATTGTGTTTAATATGATAGTTGTGTTTTTAGTGTTTAATATGATCATTGTGTTTCTGTTGTTTTTCTGTCTCTGTGTGAAACAGTTTCTCATCATATTTCTCTAGATTAAAGTTCAAAGCTGTTAATATAGAAGCAGGACAGGAAGAAACTCTTCACCTACAAAATAACACAATGTCACATGATCTCAGTGCCCATTCTCTTACACATGAGATGTTTGTCCACACAAAAAAAGAAAAACCAACCACAGCAGGTTTCAGTTTGACTCAGAAGCTTAAATGAGGTCTTACACATTTGTTACTTTGTTTTTGTTTTGTTTTTTGTTTGTTGTTTTTTAAATTGAGAACTGAATAAATATACACAATTTTAAAATCAGTTTAGCCATTTAACACAGCTAGAACTACTTTTCAAAAACTATGTTAAATAATAAATATATATTATCACCAGTTAAAGTCTTAGTAACAGTCATTAACTACATCATTAAGCAAATGAGGCATGTAACACAGTTTGTATGTACGGGAAGAAGGAGGCGGGAACCGGCGAACGTTCAAACAAAACTTTAATATAAAATTAAAAAAAGAACAAAACGAAACATAACAAAACATAAAATAAAGTCCAGGCCTGGTCCTCTTTCGTCCTTCACTGTCGTCACTCCTCCTTTTATGCTCCCGGAGCTCCTCCGTGAGAGACTCAAGGCTGGCCTCGCGCCGTTCCCTCACGGCTCTCGCCCGCCCTGCTCGTCACATACCCCCATCGCCCCTCGCAGGCCGGGGGGTACTCCCGAGACTGCGCTTACTCCCCCCCGGGGGCCTGTCTCGGCGGCCGCAACACCTGGGGGTAAGGACAGACGAGATGAGAGAAAGGAGACGGAAGCACAGGGAGCGACAGAACGAGAGAGGGAAGAGAGGGGAAAAAAAATATTGGTCCGGTTGACACACTGCCACTCGGTCCTCAGCCAGCCGAGGCTCTTCCTTGCGGTGCCATGCGATGGTACTCGACGTTCGGTGGATGGCTCGATCCTCCTCCACCCCCTGGCGGCCAGCGATGGCTCCTCCGACTGAGGGCAGCTGGCAACGAGTCCGCCGTTCCCTGCTCCTCCCTTTCATGGTGAACGGCGGAGACTCCTCCGCTCCCTCTTGGACGGCAGCCACCCCACCTCGTCCCAGGAGCACGGCAGCGAGCTCTCCGTCCCAACTGTTGATAATCGCTCCAGGCGATTATCAATTCATCCAGGATAATCGGGCAGCCTCTCGCGGTCTTCACACTCCCGCACTGCCCGACCTCCGCAGCACCGCGATCCCCCTCAGCAGCGAGGGCTCTCCGACAGCATGTCCCTCCTTCCTCCCGGGTTTCGGCACCAATGTAACACAGTTCGTAAACGGGAAGAAGGAGGCGGGAACCGGCTAATGTTCAAACAAAATTTTAATATAAAATAATCAAAGAACAAAACGAAAGTAAACGGACGTATGCCGGCCACACAAACATAATAAAACATAAAATAAAGTCCAGGCCTGGTCCTCTCTTGTCCTTCACTGTCATTGCTCCTCTTTATGCTTCCGTAGCTTTTAGCATTTAACAAGTGTTATAACAAATAATAATTATTATTATTACAGTAAAAGTATGTTTGAAAAATCTATTCCGTTGATAGCCCATTTTAATTTCATATAATTGTGCAATGTAAGTACACGTTTTTGCGCTAATCTTCCCTGAGCAGCTCTTTACTCGACACACACACAGGTTTGTTTTGCTATCAAAGTGGGGACTCTCCATAGTCATGGTTTTTATACTGTACAAACTGTATATTCCCCCTACACTAAACCTAGCCATCACAGAAAACTGTCTGCATTTTTAATAAAACATTGTTTAGTATGATTTTAAAGCTATTCTAAATATGAGGACTCATGAAATGTCCTTATATTTCATGTTTACTTCATAAAACCAGTGTAATACCCCTGTCATCATACAAATTTGTGTCCTCATAAATCATAAACAGACACACACACTGATTCTGTATTTACTGTTTTATTCTGCTAGAGCGTGTGAAAAAGTGATAATGTCATATTAACTTTTTTTTAAAACTACAGAATCAAATATATTTAATTAATTGTGTGCAGTAACGCTTCAACTTTGACAGCACTAATAAAACACATGATGTAAAACAGATCTTTTGTAGTTTTCATCTATTTGTTCAGATTTGGGAAGATGAAAAAACTTTTGCTATGTTTCATCATCCAATGTTCTATGAAAGAAACACACATAAATCGGTAAGATCATTTATTATTAATTTATGTTGAATGTTTTGTTTTGGTTTTTTTTTGCCCTTTCAGGGATCAGGTGGTGAACTTGCAAGCTCTGCCCCCAGAGGAGGCAGACCCAGCCCTGGCGCTGCTCTGTCCTGTACGTGCTCTTCGCACTTACGTTGACAGAACTCCGTGCTTCAGGACCTCAGAACTTTGTCTGTTTTGGAGGCCAGCAGAAAGGGAAAGCTTTTCCCAAGCAGAGGTTATCCCACTGGATAGTGGATGCTATTGTCTTGATTTATCAGTCTCAAGACCTGCCATGCCCCCTAGGGGTGAGAGCCCATTCTACTCGGAGTGTGGCTTCCTCCTGGGCGCTGGCACATGGCGCCTCACTAACAGACATCTGTAGAGCTGCGGGCTGGGCGACACCTAACACATTTGCGAGATTCTATAATCTTCGTGTAGAGCCCTGTGTACTTGCCTCTTCTGGCCAGTCATTGCTTGCTGCGCCATTCCACTCTATGGACTGGATGTGTGCGCTTTCTCCTCAGGTGAGTTCTTAAGTTAGAACCCTGGGTTCCTCCAGCACTGTTGATGCACCCTGTGTGCTGGATACCTCAGAGTTGCATGCATATGTTTACAATGGACAGATTTTATGTACAAATAGACAGGCCTATATATTTCCATGAGATCATGCTGGACAAACATACACAAATCTCATAATGAAGATCATAAAACCACATCCTGATTCATACACTGTGCATTCATACAACAGAGATCACTGCACATTTCCACAGAACTTTAAACCCTTGATGAATATCACCACTTCAAAAACATTTTTTTTAATTAAAAATATTGCATTTATTTTAATATTTACAGTTTTGGAAAATGTCTTTGTTACAAATATTCAGTGGTTTTCCTGTGTTCAGTGTCTGGTCTCATCTGAGAAAGTGTGTTTGCATTCTATATTCTCTTACTGTGGCATTTTGGATTATCATTAAAAGACTGTTCTTCAACAATTCTTCCTTATCTTTGTGTGTTTGTGCAGCACCAACATGACAGTCTTAAGTCTTAAGATTAAGAGCCTTTTCCTTT
Source organism: Ancherythroculter nigrocauda (assembly GCA_036281575.1). Taxonomy (NCBI): domain Eukaryota; kingdom Metazoa; phylum Chordata; class Actinopteri; order Cypriniformes; family Xenocyprididae; genus Ancherythroculter; species Ancherythroculter nigrocauda. The sequence continues at coordinate 55,678,080 of VTFQ01000002.1, read as the reverse complement.
TTTCACAGTGTGTGTAAATTTCACACAGTCTGTTATTTACTGCAGCTGAAAGTTTGCCATCATCTCTCATCATTCAGATATAGTATTCAATTATTTTACAAAACAATTCTTAAAAGTGTGTAAAATATTTGAACACTGTTACGTGTGTTCTGTTTTGGTTTAATTCTAGTTCCTGTTTCCTTATTTGTTCTCATTTACCCGCCACTGGTGTGTTTCTTTGTTCTCCTGTGTGTGTCTTATAATAATTGTTTACAACTCCATTCATCATGCGCTTTGTACAGCCAACTGTATACATATAAAGGAAACTGTTGACAACATTTCACCTGTAATAAAGCACCCCAGTGGAAGCCAGTACAAGAATGTAAAAATGTTTTTGTTTTCACTAATGTGATATAAAAGTATCAATTTCTAAAACAAAATAAAAATTAAAATAACCTCATGTTTAATATGATCATTGTGTATTTATTGCTTTTCTCCCTCTCTCAGTTTCTCATGTTTTTTGTTTGTTTGCTTTTTTCACAGATAAAAGGGTCTTAAAAAGCTGTTCATACAGGAAAACACTCTTCACCTACAAACACATGCACTAAATGTTTGTCCAACAGATCAAACCACATTTCTGAAGAAAACTGACCACATGCAGGTGTCAGTTTGACTCAGAGATGAATTTCAGTAAACCGGAACTGTGAGACCAGACACAATTTTAACTTTGTACATTTTCCATATACTAAAATTAAGAACTGAATAAATATATACAGCCATTTAAAATCACTAAAGTTACTCTCCAGAAATGTAATTCATCCAAAATTCAGACAACATTCTTCTATTTTTACATATTCAACACAGTCAGGCAAATATCTTTTAAAAACTGTCAAATGATAAAAGATTTAAAAAAAAAAAAAAAAAAAAAAATGTTTTCTACATTTAAGAACAGTTACTTGAGTTAAAAAGTTAAGAACATTTTTATATACACACATGTGTAATCATATATAACGTGTGTGTGTTCATTAGGAGGGTCAGACTCTGTCAGGGGAGGATTCACATCACATCACTTCTCTTGTGTTCATTTAGATCAGTTGTGCTTTTATTGACCGTCTTATTAGATCAGAAAATGTCTTGCGTGTTTGTTTTGATCTGTTTGTGCTGCTGCCGTCTGACCGGTGAGTTATAAACATATTTGTGTCATTTATTCACATTTCAGAGTAATAATAAACTCCTGCTGCGGTTCAAATTAGATTATTTTGATCAAATCTCTCTTGTTGTTTTAGAAATCTTATCTTCAATGATTGCAAATACAAATCATTCTTAGCAATTTCTAAAAAATCATTTAAATCATTTAAAATTATTCTGCAGTAATCATAGACAACTACAAACTTCATGGAAATTCAGTTCAATCATGACAACTCTCGGAGTGGATTAAATTCAACCAGCATTTATTGGCATGGGGTATGAAGTATACATGGCTTGATTTTGGCGTACGAGATCTGCTACGCTGCTGCTGTTGCTGCTGAGCAAATACAAATTGTTTAGCTTAGTCAAATAAAACAACAAGGAAAAGGCTGCTGTAAGAATGGTAGAACCCCCGTAGCAGATCTCTACAGGTGGCGCTGGGGAGGAGGAGGGATAACAGCGCTTCACATTGCGCAGCTTGTCGATCGCAGGCTAGGGTACGATATATATGGTTGCGTGGATATGGATTGACTGATGCCATGGCGTAGAAAGACCAATCAGCACTCGGTTAGAGTTTCATGACTGAACTTTGTATTAATAAAACATGTTGAATATATTTTATTTTGCTCTACAGCAAATAATTTTAAAATATTAAAACAAAATCAAATTATTGATTCACTCACATAATTGCAACTTCATTTTGTTTCGGGGCTCTGCTGCTGTTAAAGGATACAAACTGACTTCAGGCTTTCTAAACTAACAAGATTAATGTAAAATCTGTTCTTCAGGTGTGTTTGCTGCTGAAACAACTGAAATACAGTCAGTGTCAGTGATGGAGGGAGATTCTGTCACTTTACACATTGATGCTGCTGAAGTACAGAAAAGTGACATTATACTGTGGAAATATGGAGCTGAAGAGAATGTTATAGCTGAAATAATTAGAAAGTTTGGACTCTTCTCCACATTTAATGGTACTGATGGGAGATTCAGAGACAGACTGAAGCTGGACGATCAAACTGCATCTCTGACCATCACAAACATCACAACTGAACATGCTGGAGTTTACATAAGTGAAGTGGATCTGACATCAAAAAGATTCAATGTTTCTGTCTATGGTGAGAGTCGTCATTCATCATGTCCTTTTTGTTCAATTCGCTATTTATATATTGAAATGTTAATGTTATGTAATTAATTAATTATGTTATAGTTTGGAATTACAGACAATCACTGCTTATCATCAACACAATGAAGCAAAAGTAACATTGTTTAGATTTATCCATATATCTGCTTATTTCCCTCATGTTTTCCAGCTCGTCTGCCTGTTCCTGTCATCATCAGATACTTTACACAGTCTTCTTCATCATCATCATCATCATCATCATCATCATGTTTATTGCTGTGTTCATCTGTGAATGTGGGTCATGTGACTCTCTCCTGGTACAAAGGAAACAGTTTATTGTCCAGCATCAGTGTGTCTGATCTCAGCATCAGTCTCTCTCTACCTCTGGAGGTGGAATATCAGGATAAAAACACCTACAGCTGTGTGCTGAACAATCCCATCAGCAACCAGACTCAACATCTGGACATCACTCACCTCTGTCACACATGTGCAGGTACAACAGAGCTGATGTATGTGATTATGTACAGATTCACTCACATTAATGACTGTCTCTCTTTTCCTCTCCTTCAGTTCCTCCAGACTCAGTCTCTCTGATAGTGTTGATCTCTGTCGGATCTGTGATAATTATAACTCTATTCGGGATCTTCTGCATCTGCAGAAAATGTAGAAAAACTGATCAAGAAGGCAAGTGTTACTGTATTTAACAAGTGTTATAAAAAATAATATATATTTTTTTATTACAGTAAAAGTATGTTTGAAAAAATCTACTCTGTTGATAGCCATATTTTGATTTAATATAATTGTGTAATGCAAGTAACTCCATTTAGTTCCTAAACAATGTGTGTGTTATTGGTTTTTGGTCATATTTCATGTTTACGTCTTAATACCAGTGTAATACCCAAGTCTTTACCCAAGAGTGTGTGAAAAAGTGATAATGTCATATTAAATTGATGTAATTTTTAAAACAGCATCAAATATATTTCTTTGTGTGCAGTAACACTTCAACTTTGACAGCACTAATAACACGTTGTTCTTTTCTTGATCTTTTGTGGTTTTCATCTATTTGTTGTTCAAACAGTTCAGATTTGTGAAGATGAGAAAACTTCTGCTCTTTTTCATCATTTAATGTTCTACGAAAGAAACACACATAAACCGGTAAGATCATTTATTATTAATTTATGTTGAGTGTTTTTGTCTGTATAACGATCATTAAGAGAGTAACAGATATTTTTCTATCCAGCTTGTGTTATGACTATAATTTATCTGTGCAGCTCATGTTAATATTATTACATTTCAATATTTGATAATTAATTATTTATTTTCTTGTGATCTTGTGTGTTTTCACAGAGAGATGAAGAGTACAGTTATGTTGAGTATGTGTCTGTCAGCATGAGAAGATGATTCAGTCTTTTTGTGTAATAATTTTTACTGTAAACTCCTGCATTAATCTCAGTCTGTAGTTGAGTTTGGGGTTGAGAGAATCAACACAACAAGCAACAATTCTGGATACTTTTTTTTACTGTTTTTACTGTGAGAACAATCAGGAAATCAATATGAATAACCTTATACCTAATCACTACCTTATATACTGTACATGATTTGATATGCAGAGCTTTCAATAGTTAAATATTTCCAGCAAGAGCACAAGTTACACATAGTTATTATTAGGAATTATTCTTGATATCACACCATATTTTTTTTAATAAAGATCAAGTCCTGCCTTTATCTGTCAATGTCTGAGAGTTATTTTAATAATAAATTTAATGTATGATTCATTGTTGTAATATTTATGGCATTATGCAGATGTTCAGTGGTTGTATTTGTCATCAGTTTTGGGGAGAAACAAACTAAAGGAGAAACTCTGCTCTTATCCCTGCTGAAAACAAACAAACAAACAAACAAATCCGTCACAGAAATTCTAATAGTTTCGACTAGAAAATACCATTACAAATATTACAAACCATCAACTGTTAACCATTAAAACCGTTAAAAGTTGTTTCCTGTAGTGTGTTTTGGGACAAATTACCAGTAAAGACCAACAGCAACCATTACAGTTTCCATTAAAACCAATACAATTCCCATTATAACCAGTAAAACCAATACAAATTCTGGGACGGTTTCTATTGTTTGTTCATTTTTTGTTTAGTGGGGATAACAGTGCTGTTATCTAAAGCTAAAATGCAGTAACTACACATTTTGCAGTTTCATTTAGTCATTTTTTAAGGCTGTGAAAAATACTTTCTCACTCGCCGTTCTGTTTTGTCTTTGTTGGAGTGAAGCGTGACACAGTTAATGTCATGTTATATGTCAGAGATCACGTCGTTTTAGCAGTGGAAAAACACAAATCTATATTAAGAGTCTGTCACTAGTGAAACACCTGCTATATTAAAATATAAATATAATATAATGCAATATATAAAATAAATGAATTATGAATACAGAAGTTAAACATTTATTTGGTAAGCACAGAATCAGTGATAATGCATGTATCATTTCATTATTTATTTATAAAGCACATTTTTAGCAAAGTGCTGTACATAAAATTAAGACAATATAAAACAGGTAAACAAAATGTAAAAGATATACAAAAACAATAAAATAAAACTAAACTACTAAAGCATCATCCATCATAACCAGAAATTCACCTTTCCAAGTTTAGCTCCACTATGTAATAGAAGTGAATGAAAAGATTGTACTGAGAACGTACAGTTTTAACTTGAGAACTGTTTTAGAAATCTTAATTTCAGTGATTACAATGAAAATCATTCCTAAGCAATTTCTAAAACATCATTTACACAATTTTAAATACTACAGTAATTAAAAACATCTAAAAAAAAAAAAAAAAAAAAAAGTAATGGAAATGCAATAATAACAAATGCCTTGAATATACTGAACTTGTACTTTCAAGCTGTAATTAATTTATCGTGGAACTTATTTTGCTCCGCAGCAAATAACGTTAAAACACATTAGAGAGCAAATTCACTAATGTCTTTCTGTTCATATATGTGTATGTGACTTTTCATTTAGTTTCATATCTCTGCTGTTGTTAAAGTTTACAGACTAGCTTTCTAAACCAACAAGAGTCTGAATCAGTGTAAATCTGTTTGTTCTCCAAGTGTGTTTGGTGATTCAGTGTCAGTGATGGAGGGAGATTCTGTCACTTTATACACTGATGATACTGAAATATGTGAAGATGTTGGAAGATGATGATATACTGTAGGGGTTTGGAGCTGAAAACTCTCTGATAGCTAAAATCAGCATTGAGAACCAAATCTTCTCCACATATGATGGTACTGATGAGAGATTCAGAGACAGACTGAAGCTGGATGATCAAACTGGATCTCTGACCATCACAAACATCACAACTGAACATGATGGAGTTTATCAACTAGAGATAAATGGACGTAAACTGAGATCAAAAACATTCAGTGTTTCTGTATATGGTGGGTAGAAAGAACATTTATGCTAATTTCTATGACGTGAGATGATAGATACTCACACAAAACTCACTCAACACACTGAATTAAACATAAGATTGTTGATTAGATGATTTCACATTTCACAAACTTCAACTGAACACACAAGGACTCTATGAAGTAAAGATAATCACAAATATATCAAAATAATATCCAATATTTATGTCTATGGTGACTAAAAAGATCATTTGTCCTGTGCTTCTTGTTTTATTAGCTATTTCCATACTGAAATGCTTAATTATGTTATAGATGAAGATGACAGACACAATCACTGCTCATCATCAACACACTGAACCGAAAATAACACTGTTGTGTAGATTATCAATATTTCTACCAAAAAGACTCGAGGGAGAATTAAATATGAATGATTTATTTGGTACAAGATCAGATTAAAGAAATAATAAAAATAAAATAAAACCCTCGACAAGCTCTGTCTCAAAGTTCTTTGGCGTAGGCCCCCGTCTTTCTCCAGGTCTTGATGTTAGCTGGTAGGTCCTGCCTGAAGATAAAGGCAGGGGCGGAGCCTACCCCCCCCCCAAAAGAAGGGAAAATCCGCTTACCTAAGAACCTGTGATTGAAAGTGGAAAGAGTTGAATGAGGAAGACGATATAGACATTGTGTTATGAACTTATAAAATGGCATGGTGAAAGTAAGCCACGTTAGGCATGAAACAAACATGATAAATAAAGCCACGTTAGGCTTAAATTACTGGCTACGATTAGCCATGAAGCAAATAAGATAAATAAAGCCACGTTAGGCACAATTACTGGCTACGATTAGCCAAGAAGTAACATGATAAATAAAGCCACGTTAGGCACAATTACTGGCTACGATTAGCCAGGAGTAACAGGATAAATGAAGCCACGTTAGGCATAATTACCGGCTACGATTAGCCATGAAGTAATATGATAAATAAAAGCCACGTTAGGCTTAAATTACTGGCTACGATTAGCCATGAAGCAAACATGATAAATAAAGCCACGTTAGGCACAATTACTGGCTACGATTAGCCAAGAAGTAACATGATAAATAAAGCCACGTTAGGCATCATTACTGGCTACGATTAGCCATTAAGTAACATGATAAATGAAGCCACGTTAGGCATAAATTTTATGATCTGAGCTCCTTTAGTAAATTGCTGGGATAAAGGACGAAAGCCCCGATGGGCTGCGCAGCACTAGAGAGAAAGATGCAAATGCAACGTGAGAAGCAATAGGCTGCAGTAACCACCACCAGTAGCTAGCGAAAAGGTAGGCTTACCTTGATTGTAGGTTGAGAGAGCTTGTTGAGCGTTAAGTAGAATTTGCTTGTCGGATCTGATGTAGATCTTGTATGCCGTGGACGACCATCTGCCTAACATTTGAATGGTAGAGTCAGGAACACCGCATTCAGCTGCTGTTGTCGCAGCTCCGATGCGAAAGGAATGCCCGGTGTATAGATGTGGAGAAAGATCGCAAAGTGTTAAGACGGAAGCTAGATGAGTTCTAAACCATTGCTTTGTCATTGGGAGTCTATTAGGTAATATAAATAGGGGTGAATTTTTTGGAGTGCGAGGACGTGCTTTGAGGTACCTGACCATAGATGTGTAAGGGCAGAAAAAATTATTAATTTTTGAGATCGTAATAGTGACGCCTGTGCCGGAAGAATCAGCTTTAGAATATTTAATAAATAAATTAAATGAAGATGAAGAGAAACGCAAATCGGAGAGACATAAGCCGCGAGCAGAATTAAAGATTTTTGAATCAGAGGCAAATTCCCCTAATCGCATAAACCCATAAAAAGCAGACAGAAACACTGCCTCGAGGAGAATGTTTATGTACTTGCAAAACGAACTGTTACTTAGAGAAGAAATAAATCTGTGCAGAAGATTTAGCGTTATGGGGAGGCGTTTGTCTGGTGTCTTTTGAGCAGATTTTTCTATGCCTTTGAGTAAAAGCCGAATAGCGGGCGTTGAGAAAATACTTGGATAGTTGGGATTATGGAATCGTGCGTGAAATTGAATGCCAGCCAGCAGTTTACGTATTGTAGCGATCTTCAGATTACGGGATTCGAAACAATGAACTACGAATGCACAAATTGTAGAAATTAAAATGGGGAGAATAGGAATTCTGAACGAAAAACAGAATTTCGTAAACCAGGACCATGCCGAAACGTAGGATTTGAGTGTCGATGGCGCAACTCCTTGAGTGATATAAAGACTAGCAGAATTTAATAGGATATTGAGATGAGAGCCTAGTTCAGGATTAATTCTGCCAGGGTCGGGCATGGTGTTGGATTCTGGTTCGCTGCTGGGCAAAGACGTCTGAAAGCCTGCAAACGAGAACGAGAGAGAGCGTCAGCAATGACATTTGTATGCCCTGGAATATGCACGGCTTTAAGGAAGAAATTGTGTGTGACGGATTGCCAAGTTAAGCGACGGAGCAGAGGCATTATAGTTTGGCAATGCGAACGTCCTTTATTTATAATGTCGACTGTAGCTGCGTTGTCGCAGTACATCGCGATGCGTTTACGTGACCAAGCGGTACCCCAGAGGACACAAGCTACGACGATGGGGTATAGTTCGTAAAGAGCCGTTGAGGGAGAACTTGGAAACGAGGAAGTAAACTCATCCGACCATTTCTCTGCGAACCATTGCCCTTGAAAGAAACCCCCAAAACCAATGGAAGGGGCTGCATCAGTGAATAACTCGAGTGCAGCTGATGATTCAAAAACCTCGTTGTAAAAAAAAGAAATGCCGTTCCAGTTGTTAAGCAGGAGCGACCAGAACCTGAGGTCTGATCGACACCCGTCGTCTAAGTGAATCGAGTCAAACAGGCTATTGACAGAATAGGCCAGTGTAAGCAGACGAGAAATGAAGGAGCGACCTTGAGGGATAATTCGCATAGCGAAATTTAGATGTCCGAGTAGAGAGAGCATGTCCCGTTTAGAAACCGTAGGAGCTACGAGAAAAGACTCTAAGAACGACCTTATTCTGAGAAGTTTATCTTTGGGAAGAGAAGCTTGCATCTGAACGGAATCGAGAACGATACCGAGGAATTCGAGAGAGGTTGACGGACCCATAGTTTTCTCGTTTGAAAGGGGCACGCCTAACTCGAAAAAAAAGGGATTTTAGTGTTTCGAGTACGGAGCTTTGGGACGAGGGAAAATCTATTAGCAAAAAATCGTCCAGTAGATGTAACACGAAGGGGAGCTTGCAGACATTCAACAGGATCCAACACAAGGCCTCTGATAAGCAATTAAAGATGCGTGGACTACTTCTGCACCCAAAAGTGAGTCTTACTGCGAAATAGAGCAGATTTCTCCATTTAACGCCGAAAAAAGGCCAATCGGAAGAATGAATGGGCATGATCTTAAAGGCATCTGTGATGTCTGCTTTGGCTAGCTGAGCGCCATTCCCTGCAATCTTAATTAGATGAATCGCATCGTCTACCGAAGCGTAGTACAGCGAAAAAAACTCTGGAGGAATGCATTCGTTAACGCTTGCGAGATTATTAGAATGGGGTGAGGACATATCGAAAATCAGGCGCTTTTTCCCTGAATATTTGCGTGTAGCTATGCCGATGGAATTGACTCGATGCAAGGAAAAAGGAGATGAGCTGAAAGGGCCGATAATATATCCTTTATTTAGCTCCTTATCAAGGAGGCTTGAGACTATGTCAGGTTCAGCTAGAGCAGACTGCAGATTCCGAGCTACATAAGGGGTGGAAAGAGGGGAACAAACTCCGACCCGAAATCCTTGAGAGAGCCCAGTGATTAAATAATCGACGAAAGTAGAATCGGGGTGAGAAGAGAGGTAGCTAGAGAGTATATCTATGTTAATGGGAGTAGAGAGGTGACCATTTAGAATTTTTTCCGAGGCTGTGCTCTTCCTCTGGACGCTGGTCTGAAGCGTCGTGGGCAGACAGATTTGGGGTGCGGGTCTCTGCAGAAGCTGCAAATATGCAAAAACTTACACTTAGCATAATTACATACAGATTCGTTAAAATTGTTACACAGAGGATTGCCGTGAAGACCGATTATGGGTCTGCCTTTTACATCAAGTGGGGCGTGTGCAGGATCAGCACCATGGACAGCGGGCGACTCCCATGTTTCTAGGCTTTTAGGGCAGAAAGCGGCCGAGTGCCCGTGCGAGCTGCACACGACGCAAGCCTAGGGTCGTTGACCCCCGAAGTGACGAATCAAAAGTTCGGGATCGGTCACAGACCAGTCCAGTCTAGTGTTGTAGAGTGTAATGAAAGAAGCAGATTTGGCCGCGAGAGATTTGTGATATTCGTAGAACAGCGTTCCTCCGTAACGCTGATTAAAGTCTGCCAGCATTGCCAGGTAGAGATCTAATTCTCCCCTACGGTCAGGGAAAGATTGACACAAAATATCTCTATATATCCCAAAAGCGATGACGAATTCGCCGAACGACAAGTTACGTTGTAGTCTGGGATCGGAGGTTTTCAGGAAGACTGCCACGTCACCGCAGTCAACCATTTGCCTATCGACTGCTGGCGATGGAAGCAGTAAAGCAGCCAAATTAACATCCTTACCTGAGATTATGTCCGATCTCATTTTTGGAGACACTGAGACTGCAGCAGGAGGAACAAATCGCCTACCGAAATTTTGTGCTGGAGTAGCCGTGGAGAGATTAAATTGCTGCGTAGACGCTGACGTGGCAGCGTTTAGATGTGAAGATGGAGCGAAGGCCGGAGCGACGGATGTAGAGGGTTCCGTAGACAAATCAGCTACACCAGGAAAGGATGAGAGGTTAGTGTAATGACCGGAAGACGTTGAAGGCATTGAAAATCCGGCTGCGTTCGTGGCAAAAGCGGACTCGAACACTCCTAGTCTGCTTTCGAATCCTTTGACGGTTTCGGTTAGTCCTTGAACAGCTTTAAGGAGCTGTACATTAAATGCTTCTGCTCCGTGAGTAGGCGAAAGTGACGTTGCAACGGGAAACTTGGGCCTTTTAGCCTGACTTGGTGGTGAAGTTTTGGCGGTCCGCTTCCTGCCTGCTGTTTTGGGTTGGGCGGAGGGAGCCGTAGAGGTAGTGGTATCATCCGTGGTTGGGACAGCGGAGCTGCCCAGGGTGTTGAATGCCAAGAGGATGAGATCGTTGCGTGAAATGTCGTTACTGACCGGAATACCGGCCTCTTCCAGGATGGCGACAATTTTCTCTGAAGGCCATTGGGACCAGGGGGATTCCCGAGTTTGAATGCGGGTACTCCGGCGCACCGACAGAGGAGAAGGCGGAACTTGATTGTCGTCTGAATCGGTAAGGTCAAAGTCTACGATCGCTTTTTGCGACATAGTGGCTGCGTAGAAAATGTGCTATAAAGCGGGAACTTCACTACGACACCTACGGGCAGCAAAGTAGTATGGTGAGATCATTCTATATATAGTCGATGTCGAGCTGTGATTGGCTACGCCAGATTGCGAATTAATGACGTGCATTAGAGTCTTTCTGGTAGAACTTGCGCATACGCTTTCATTTCTCTGATGTTTTTCAGCTCGTCTGCCTGTTCCTGTCATCAGCAGTAACTCTTCACAATGTTCTTCATCATCATCATCATCATCATCATCATCAAATTGTTCATTGGTGTGTTCAGCTGTGAATGTGAGTCATGTGACTCTCTCCTGGTACAAAGGAAACAGTTTATTGTCCAGCATCAGTGTGTCTGATCTCAGCATCAGTCTCTCTCTACCTCTGGAGGTGGAATATCAGGATAAAAACACCTACAGCTGTGTGCTGAACAATCCCATCAGCAACCAGACTCAACATCTGGACATCACTCAACTCTGTCACACATGTTCAGGTACGGTGATATTAATATTGATTTACTCTGTTATACGTTGCTGATGTCTCATAGTGTTTGTTTTAGATCTAATGGCTCATTTTGTCCATTACAGATCAGATCTTACCTTTATTGTATGTAGTGTTGATCTCTGCTGGATCTCTGTTGATTGTTGCTGCAGTCGGGATCTTCTTCATCTGCAAGAAATGTAGAAAAAACGGTCAAGAAGGCAAGTGTTTCTTTTTCGCTTTTATTAACAAGTATTATAATAAATAAAACTGACAATATACTCTAAATATTTAAATCAATTGACAGCCCTAATGATCATTTTATCAATAATTATTGTCAGTGTTTTGTAGTTAACATCCTCTAGATCATTTATATGAAAATCAACTAATATGTGTAGTTATTGTATGGATTACATTCATTTTAGAACACGTCTATTTGTGTATAATGACACGGGGTGACAGCAGTCTTTACTCGTCTCTCTGACACAACAAAAGAAAGAGATTCAGCGATTCTCAAACTGATGAAAACATTAAAAAAAAAAACAGAAATGCAAATCTGCATTAATTTTAAAAAAAATCTTTCTCCATTTTCTGAACATAATTGTATGTGTTAAGTTGCAGATGGACCTTAAATTAACATCTATATGTCTATTTAAACTTAATGTCATATTAAATGTGTTGATTCCACTTTTTATAAACTGCAGTGCTGAACATTTAATGATAATGTGTGCATTGTTGTTTTATCTCTGAAAGCCCTTTAATAACTACAATTGAGTTTAGTTGTTTTAATGTATCAATTGTTGGTGTTGAAACAGGTCAGACTCACGGGGACGAGATCACTTACGCTGATCCAGTGTTCTACAAAAGAAACGCACGTAAATCAGTAAGATTATTTATTATTAATTGATGTTGTGTGTTTGTATCATTTCAGCAGAGTCAGATGTAGATTTCCTAACATGCATTTCAAATCAAACTACTATTTTTCCATTTATTAAATGAACATAAAATGAACACCTGTGGCGGAAATGAGAATTCCAGCAGAAAAATTCAATAAAATACAAAAATAATTAATTCCGATGTTTCAATATGATATTTGTTTATATTAGTAAATTACATGTTTTATATTTAAAATCTTTACTGTCGTGGTGTTTAAATGTTTCCATGAGAATCACCCATCGATAAAAGATCTGTATCTATATTGAGAAACACATCACATCACTTCATGGTTTGTACAACAAGACTAGAACAAGTCAGTTTAAACAAATAATGTTTTGTTAAACTTAAAAAAGTTCCTGAAACAGAACTACCCCTAACATGTTAGCAAAACCAGTTGAGAACCACTGATATAAATGCTGTTTGATGTCATTTCTTCAAGATACTTAAGCTTGCATGCAGTACTGATAAATATTATTACAAAAACTATAACTATATAAACCTATATATCTTGTGTTTTTACAGAAAGCTGAAGAGAAGAATCATGTGTATTACGCGCCTATCACAATGAGAAGATGATCAAACTTGAGTGTTTTCTAAGTAAAGACCCAGCTGTGAGTCTATGGTTGAGTTTTTCATGAGAATCAGCAAATCCCAGCAGACATCGAGCACGATCAATGTTTAAACTATAATAATTAAAGATTAAATCACATTGTCTCCTTAAAACAAACGTGCCTTTTTAACAAATGATCTGAATCATATGGTCTATTGGAGAAGTTCATGCTTGACTAAAGTTTTAAACAGACCATGAGTATAAATCTAAAGAAAAAGTGCAAATGTAGATGAAAAATACTCTTCAAAAGGAGTGAAGACCCTGCTGGTCTCGTTTATTCACATCTGTGGTTTGATCTGTTGGACACCTTGTTCACGAGAATGTGTCCAATGCAGGATGTTTGTCTTTGATGTCAGTTTTCGAGTTTGAGTCTGAGGTGTGAATAGTGTGAAGGTTGAAAGGACTTTTTTCCATTGCTGCTCACATAAAACTGTTGACTTCTGCTCAACAGAAACACCCTTTACTATAAAATACTCATCAGAGTTGATGTTTGATTAAAACAAGTCTTGAGTCGAGTGATATAACTGTGAAAAATATCAAATAGCTGTGCATATGCACCATGCTGTGATCCTAAGCAGTGATACACTTACAGAAAAAAAAAAAAAAGAAGTTTTTCACCCCTCACCCCTCCTTATGATTATTATTAAACTATTACTGTAATTCTACATTTCGATTTTACATTTCATCACTGAAATGGTGACATTTTGAATTTTAGACAAAAAATGCACACATCCCAACTCAACTAAGGGCAGGTGCTCGATCATCAGAGTCACTATTGGGTAAACAAACAAAAACGGCACACTGCCACTGCTGCTCTCAAAATTTATTAAAAAGACAATGTTTTGACTACAGAGGTCTTCATCAGGTCAGGCAACTTATTGTTATAGTTTATAGTAATTGTTCTTGGTGTATGCTACTGGGTCTGCATTTCACTTTTTGGCATTTTACAGTTTCAACGCTCTCTGTTCATGGGCATCTAAAATAAACCAATAAAACGATTTAAACAATACAAAAAAATGTATTAAAATATTAACATTTATTAAGTTTAACACATATTTGTCAGTGTTTTTCCTAATGTATCTGCCATATGAATAAGATGCTAAAATTGTTATTTATACAGTGATACTGTCCTTCAGTGTAATGGATGACACTATGGTGTATAGTGGTTACAATGAATGACAAAAACATTACCCTGAATGACCAAACTTCAGCTTATAGCAGGTCATCGACTGGCCACCTCAAAGAGTGAGCTTGACCAGTAAAGGTAATCATAATTATTCACAACATCTGCTTATTGTTAAAAAAAAACTATATATATATATATATATATATTATATATATATATATATATATATATATATATATATATATATATATATATATATTATAATGTTCCAAATTTTACACTTTGGAACATTATTTCCCCAATATGTTGACATTATAATTTCACCAAAGTTATTTGAATTATTAAAGTAGACACTTCGCTTGCATTTAACATGTTTTTTTTATATATAAAATTACTTTTGTAAATTTAATTTGATGCGGACACCAAAATAGTGACCTCTCGTCTTTGACCCAAATAATTAGAGTGTGAGCTGAAGATCATTTCAGATAGAAAATCTCACCTTAGGTTCCCTTGAACTGCTCGGGATATCTGCTCCAGTTCCCGCTCTGTAACCGCCAATTCATGATGACGAGTAAGGGAACAAAATCTGTTAATCTAACAAATAATAAGCCAGTTTTTTTTAACTTCAGTTGGAAAAAATACTTTTTGATGAATTAATATGCCTAATTAGCAAAACCGTGGTTAGTGCGGAGTTCTCAGTCAAAGTGTTCAGGATTCTTTTAGGTACCTATTTAGTAACTAACTACTATGCTAATGTGCGATTGTTTGTCAAAAGAGCCAACATCTCTGATATTCAGGTCTCAAGTCCCTCCTTCAATGTGCGTCTGCGAGACTTTTCATCTGATTCTTCGTGAAAACAACTCACCTCTCCTCTCCTTTCTCCATGCCATTGTGTTACACCGCTCAGAAATGAAAGCTTATAATCACTTGACCACTAGTGGGAGTCATTTCCCACAGAAACTATAAAAACCATAATGTGGGATCTTGTTCGAAGAGTGGGTTTACAGAATTGTTAATACGTTTTTGATTATCATTTCTGATAACACATAAATCTGCTGCCTTTTGCCAGGTAGCCTACATTATTTTAGGCTAAAGGCAGGTTGTGGTAATTTCATAAATAGGCTTAGAGTAGCTAGTGTGGCAAGTAGGAATTCACATCTCCAAGAATGAAAAGGTCAACCTTTAATGCTTCACATTTCAGTACACAGACATGATCGCACAAATCAAATCGTGACTCAGTGTTAGCTTAGTTCAGTCAGTTATTTAGTGGCAAATAAACACAGCCGTTATAAGAGAATCAGATGTGATTTAATAACACTTATCAGATGAAAGTGATTTATGATGGTTTAACGAACTAACTGCCGCTTCAATATTGAACTTTTAAGTTATTAATTAACGTTTATCTTTCTAAATATTAAATTATTTGAATGACTTCTTCAACGCATGTTAAAGCATTTATTTTCCTTATCAAACTCTAGAAAATAATTTTGAATATTGTCTGACCTCTCACTGAGAGAAAAGAACATGTTATCAGTATGTTTTGGGAAAGTGTCCTGCTCAGAGCAGAGCTCAGATCAACTTCAGCCTTGACGAAGCTGTGAATCATGTGTATCTGTGTATGTGCGTTAGTGTTCTGTGCAGGTCCCTTTGTACTGGTGGACATTTGGCACTCTGCTTGAGACCAGCAGACACCATGTCATGACCCCAAAAGAACATCCAGTACCTAAATCCAGGGTCCCCCTCATCAACATTGTGACGAATGGAGATATGCTTCTGACTATCACATGATCACTAAATATCACATTATTTTGGGTTGAATCAACCCACGGACACAAAAAACAATCTGCGGAAACAGTGTGAAAGTATCCCAATTCCGCGGGAAAACCGCAGCACTGGCAACACTGTTTCCAAACTGGACTTGACTCGAGACATGACAAAATCAATCACAAAAAAAAATCACCGCCAATCAGAAGAGCTTGTGGGCGGGCTCTCTCTAAAGGCGCACAACGACATAGATAGGCCTATATTATCAAATATTAAACCATTTCAAAATACACACTGAGTGACTGAAACGATCGTTTTTTTATCATAAAATGCACTTATTTATTCATCTCGAGTTTACAGTTTGAACATTGTTGTTTCCTTTATTTTTGAGATCTGAGATTAATTATCCATTGTCGCTTTCATTATGTCTTAAAAGTCATGAAAAATGATACAGTTAGTACACTTAATAAGTAGACTCTGTTAGAGTATAATTATTGTGGAAATGTGACAAACTCCTTGTGAAACTTGAAGCTGGCTTCTGCTAATAAAACTGCAAACTATTCTTCAGTAAAATTCTCTTCAATTTTTTTTTTTTTAACTCTTACTCTGGGTCTTCATTCATCATATCTGGTCTTTGGGTCTTTAACTGTAAAATTCCCCTACAATGCACTGATGCAAAACATTGCCTTTACACTTGTACTGACTATATCAATTTTTATTACTAGTCACTTGACCTGATTATTTACCTGATAAGTCTTACTTACATCGTGTCTTTGTTGTTGCAAAACTAGAGCATTTGCTAAATTGGTTTCACCAATATGATATCATCACAGCATAAACTGAGGGTGCTCTTGCTTTCATGGAGCTTATATTTAAATTTGACTTTGTGATGATTTTACCCATGTTTTACATTTTTTACAAAAGAAATCTTTGTGGGCAAGCATTATTTGCTGACCCTAGTTGAAGACCCTTGGTTTAAAATAAGATAATTCTACAAACTAACTTGCACAGTAAGTTTATGAAGATGATCTGTATACTGCATGTGAATTAATGTGCAAGTAAAGACAATAACTCCAAACGTCACTGTATAAAATCAAGAAACATATTAACAATGTATTTTAAACATATATAAACTGCATTTAAACATTCATTAATGACTCACCACGGACAGTAACACTGAAGATCTTTTCACTGTTGCTGCTGCTGAAGAGCAGTAGTTGATATTCTCCAGAGTCTGTGTTTCTGGTGTTCATGATGGTCATCCAGTCTGATTGTCCAGCTTCAGTCTGTCTCTGAATCTCTCAGTTCCTTCATTACACTGAACATCTGTACAGATATAACGGAGATCTCCACTGATCTGAGCGATGCGAGTGTCATTAATATACCATTTAATCTCTTCTTGTTGGTTTGTTTTAACACCAGTGTGTAGAGTGACTGAATCTCCCTTCTTCACAAACACTGACTCTCTGTCTGAATACACACCTGAAGAAACATAAGACAAACAATAATATACTGTAGTGCTGTAATTGTTTTCCCTACATATCATGAAAACTTTGAGTAGATAAATATGCCTGTATTTAAAACACATGCAAACAGCAGAGCTATGTCAAACTGATTCACACATTCACTGAACATAAATTATCTGATCAACATCCTGATTCAAAATGTTACTTCTTTCCCTATATTAGATTAGATAGATGAATATTAATCCGCAAAAACACTTAGTATGTTATTTTACACCACATTAAGACTCATTAAAAGACCGCATTAATACAGTGCCATGTTTTTCTACAAAATATTTTTAACCCAATGTTAGAATCTCCCATGTAAATAAAGTGTTGGGGCTACATTATATTTTATAAGCAGAAGCTTTTATCAGTACATTCAAGCTACATTCGGCCAGTTTGTGCACTGATGCAAAACATAGCCAATAAACTTGTACTGACTACATCAGCTTTTATTACTAGTCTGAAGACCTGATTATTTACAAGTTTCATCAACAGTTTCACACTATAATCTGAACACTAGCCTAACCCTAATCATCCTACCATCACTACAGAGCAAACACTCACAGAAATTGGCAAAACAGCTGTAGAAAGAGGGTCTTACCATCGTCGAGTAAAAACAAAACTACCGCGAGCAAATTAAAAAGCAGCTTCATTTTCACCACTTATACCTTCAGACAAATGAATGTAGATTCTGAATTAAAAAAGCATGCTTTTTGGCAAAAATTGCAGCTTTAAAATCCAAACCGCGTCCTAACTAGACGCGATACGATTAGATTTACAGAGCGGCAATTTATCTTTTGAAACCAGACTTGACTCGAGACATGACAAAATCAATTAAAAAACACAGCCAATCAGAAGAGCGTGTGGGCGGGCTCTCTCTGCAGGCGCATATATTATCAAATCTTAAACCATTTCAAAATACACACTGAGTGACTGAAATAGAATGTTTATTCATTATTATTCAGAATGTTGACAGTTTTAAAATTGTTGTTTCCTTTAATATATTTTCATGATCTGAGATTATCCATTGTTGCTTTCAGTATGTCTATAAAAGTAACCCTATACACACTCTGACACCGTTTTTTTCGACCAATTATAAAGACATTTCACCAAGTCCACTGCTCCAACCTGCAGATACCAAAATTACATTGACCCTGCGTTCCATTCGGAAGGGCTCATTCCTAATGCCTTCAAAGGGTTTTGCCTCCAGAGTGAGAGTTTTGAAGGGATGAAGGGGTCAAAAAAACCTCTGCTTTTATTTAATGTTAGTTTATTTATTTATTTATTTTTGGTTTATCATACCATGTTGTATATTGTGTATTTTAAACATTTGAATGTCAATATATCACTTTGATGTCAGACGTTGCACAGTCAATTCAATTCAAAACAGCATTTCAGATGCTGTAATGTAAAATCGAACTCATCCATCATGCAAAATTGTCTTTTTTGTTCAGTAACATGAATTTATTCAGTAAATGAAGTTCCATCATAGTTTATGCACAAAATGTATCCAACTCAATTAGGCACATACGTTTTTTGTGTCACTTTTTACCCAGCCATCCAATCAAAGTGGGACAAATATCTCAATGACCAACCGCTTCATCTGTTTGTACAACGACAACAAACAACAAGTATAACAACAGAACAAAATAATTTAAAACAAGAACCAGAGCAAATATACATTACATTGTACCATAATTTTTTTCACTCAGAAACTATCTGTGAAATCAAACACTAGTAACACTTCCGCGGATATTCTGTGTCATAGCAAGTGTACCAACTAAAAAAAAAATCCAAGCATTCACAGCAAGGCATTTTCAGAAGAGTGCCTGCCATTTTCAGCTTGCTAAAGACGTTTTGGTGAACACGTGGCCTTACAGCTGTCACTCAAGTGCAAGTCTGGCATATTATGTAGCATTTTGTTAAACAGTCAATGGTCTCAAACACTCATGACAGGTAAGAGTTTAACCTCTTGACATGATTCGACTGTTTTTGGTGGATTCAATATTGTGGGAGTTTTGCGAAGGCACGAAGTGTGAGAATCATTAAAAGCATGGCAGGAAGAAGCTCCTTCACCTAGAAAATAAACACACATTCACAGAAAACACAACCACAGAAAGTTTCAGTTTGATTCAGATGAGCTGTGAGATGGCAGCAGTGATGGGCGATATCTTATCTTTTGCGAGGTATCGGTAAAAATTCTCCCCACCACGATAAGAATTCGTCTTCCTGCGATAACAATAAAGCCTACTTCATCTCTGGCCCTCAAGATTCATTTTCCTGCAGAGTTTAGCTCCAACCCTGAGCTAAACACACTTGAACAAGCTTATCAAGGTCTTCTGGATTTCTACAAAGTTGCAGGTAGGTGTGTTTAATCCAGTTTGGAGCTAAACTCTGCAGGAAAGTGGATCTCGAGTGTTGAGAACCCCTGGCCTAGTTGATGTCGTATATCTGTTTGCAGCTCATTCTCAGCTCATGTGCAGAGCGAAAAACAAGTATAGGAAGGCAGACGTGAAGCACAAGTGGATTTGAAGCACCATTAACTGTAGCACAGCGGACTTCAAGATTCACTTTCCTGCAGAGATTAACTCCAAACTGGATTAAAAACACCTACCTGCAACTTTGTAGTAATCCTGAAGACCTTGATTCACTTGTTCAGGTGTGTTTGATTAGGGTTGGAGCAAAACTATGCAGGAAAGTGGATCTTGAGGTCCAGAGTTGAAGACATGCTACATGTAAACAATATTCTTTACTGTATTTTGTTGTCTTAATAATGGAATCAGGATTGCCAGGTTTTCACAGCAAAACCCGCACAATTGCTATTCAAAACTAGCACAATAATTTTTCAGGGGGGGGGTCCCCATTGAAAATGTTTCAGGGGGTAAATTTAGCGTTTTATGACAGGGTTCACCTGATAAAAAATATAAAATACAACATTTTTAATAATAATTCCAGTCTCGTGCGACGTCTGACCTTGTGTTATTTCCTTACTGCTAGCGATTCTTCCTATTTTCAAGTCATGTAATGTTAACCCCTTGTCACTGATCTAATGTGCAATGTGCACACAGCAGCGACTGAATGAATGCTATAGATAATCGTGCAGTGTGAAAACAACAGTGATCTAATGACTTTGAAAATTGCGCAGTGTGAACTCTGCATATGTTGCAAGGCATGTGATTGGTTGCTCACTACTGATGTCACAAGGGCACAAGCTTCATCAACTCAGGATCAAAGCCTGATTTGACAGAGAAAGTTGATGATCTGCATCATCAAAACTAATCCTGTAACTCTGAGTTTCTTCAGCTACCATCATGGTACAGGCCCCTGGTCTAAAGAAACACAACAGAACTAATGTGAATGCACATATACACTGATCAGGGATAACATTATGACCACCTTCCTAATATTGTGTTGGTCCCACTTACTGGACTTGTTTGTTCAGCACATCCCAC
This sequence comes from Ancherythroculter nigrocauda, assembly GCA_036281575.1. Taxonomy (NCBI): domain Eukaryota; kingdom Metazoa; phylum Chordata; class Actinopteri; order Cypriniformes; family Xenocyprididae; genus Ancherythroculter; species Ancherythroculter nigrocauda. The sequence goes on along the minus strand of VTFQ01000002.1, from coordinate 55,657,133 downwards.
AGATGCTGGATTGGATTGAGATCTGGGGAATTTGGAGGCCAAGTCAACACCTCAAACTCGTTGTTGTGCTTCTCAAACCATTCCTGAACCATTTTTGCTTTGTGGCAGGAGCATTATCCTGCTGAAAGAGGCCACAGCCACCAGGGAATATCGTTTCCATGAAAGGGTGGACATGGTCTCAACAATGCTTAGGTAGGTGGTACGTGTCAAAGTAACATCCACATGGATGGCAGGACCCAAGGTTTCCCAGCAGAACATTGCCCAAATCATCACACTGCCTCCGCCGGCTTGCCTTCTTCCCATAATGCATCCTAGTGTAATGTGTTCATATCAAAAGTAAATGTCATGGTAAAATCACTTTAGTGATTTTAAAATAGTTGTCTATTTATTCAGTTCTCTAGTATGGGAAAATACAGTTTAAACCATGTCTAAAAGTACCAGTTTTACTGACGTTCAGGAGTCAAACTGAAACCTGCTGTGGTTTGATTCCATCAGAGATATAGATTGATCTGAACAAACATCTTGAGTGTGAAAGAACGGTGTGATTATGTTAGTTTAGGCAGTGGTGGATAAATGAAATCCACACTTGAGTAAAAGTATTGATGCACTTAAGGTCCGTGTATCTTTTGGTCAGTCGTTTTTTGATTTAATAATGAAATCGAAAAATGAAAAAACGACACGTTTTTCGTTTTTCAATTTTTTCAAACAAAACGAAAAACAAGAATTCGGCTTGATTTTTCATTTTTAATTCAGGGGTAGAAAATGAATAAACAACTTGAATATTTGATCTCAACATGTGGGCGGGAATGAAACGCCCCTTTCCGCTGATTGGTCAACCAAACATTAAACGGTGCCGTCATCAGTTCTTCTGCAGTTCAGCGCAGCAGAATAATAGTCCTTCTCTGGATTTAACACGTTTATTGTAACTATTAATTATCTCTTTTAAATTTACATTTGATCTTAATCTCTATCTCTTTCTCATCAAACAGCCAGACTAACGAATGACTTGACACATAGGCTACCATATCGAGGCAGAGCCTGTGCTCCAGATCGTTTTTTTTAATGCCCTTCCCTCGCTAACTTCCCTCAGTCTCGTTGACTCGGATGTACGTCACTGATTACGTTGCACAAGTGCCCACTACTGGCCGAACCCTTGCAATGGGCTGAATTGGAACGTCCTAAGCCTTAATCACTTGGAGTCCCCAATGGAGTTGATTTGTTATTTATTTTTTTATGTTCTATATGTATATAGGTGTGTTTGGGTTGTTTTAAATATTCAAAAAAATTATGAATATATCATAGAGTGGGGTAAATTAAACGTGATATGTGGTGATGTCACAACCGTGTTGCATTGTAGTATATGGAGCTGACTGAAGTGTATGAAGTAGACTGTCCATATAAACTTCACTCGTCCACTTCACGAAGTGGAACACACTTCAAAATGGCAGCAGGGATTCCCCCCGAGGGGAAGTGCTTAGGGAAGTTTGCGAGTGCGTGTCTAAAAGTGGAGTTGAATGCAGCCATGCTTGGCGAGAGCACAGAGTGATCTCTTTGCCATTATTGTGTTGAGGAAAAAAACACAAACACGTGATTTTTAAAGGGAAGTGTTTTGTCACCATAAATGGTTCATTGGAGGCGTTTCTGAATGCTAATGACCATGAACATGAACGAGCATGGTACTTACACACATGTGAGATTATCAACAATGATTGCTTAGCCTACTCATGTTGTGTGTGAGAACTGTGTGCGCACGTTTGATAAATACAGATTTTCTTGTACTTAGGCACATTCTAAATTTAATTCGTAGGACAAAATATAGAATCTTTTCTATGCACTGTTGATAAATGAGGGCCCAGAATATTTTGATGAAAGATACTAGATATCCAATTTTCTTGGATGGCTTGATGGGGAGTAAATCATAGGATAGCTACACTTGCTACAAGTGGCTGATTGTTAGCGACAAAGTGAATGTACACTGATGACATTCACTGATATGGGACAGTGACCGTTGACAATGCATCATGTGATCAGCCTAATGCAAATGATCAGTTCATTACTGTGGAAGCAACACCTACTAGAAAATATACATCCTCCAGATAAAAATATATACATCAACTAGACAGAGATCATTAAATAATACATAAACTACAATCACTTGAAATGTTCAAATCTTAAAAACTATGATCTGTCAAAGACATTATTTTACAGAAACATTAATAATGTCTTGTAAAGCATGCATATTAAGTGAATTTGAAAGAAAATTCTGTTATAATGTTTTAATGTTTTTAAACCGTTTCTCTTTATTGACTGTATATTTTTCCTTGCAGAAATCAAAGGAGCCTGTGTATGAAAATATCAAAACCAAACGCTGATCAAATACTCTGCCTGGATTTTTTCTTTTTTTTTTTCTCTCTTTAATATATATTTTTTTCTTTTGCAACTCTTATAAGTTGATATTGTTTTATCTGAAATTGTGTTGCTATTTTATTTTAATTTAGTGATTCACAAATGGCATATCATCCAGAAACTAAATGTTTTATTTGTATCTTAACACGCATGGAAGTTTACTAACTTTATTAAATATTGACCCTGATCTCAGATCAGTTTTTATACATTTGTAGGCATTAAATAACACATTTGTATAATAAAAAGGAAAAGCTGTAGTTAAAAGTTTCTGATTAGCTCTTCATAAAACAAACAAAACAAACCCAGAAATTTAGCCTAATAAGATAGGCCTATCACAAATTATAAAGATAGGCTACTTCATATTTAATGATACTAGATGACTTATTAATTGTCTTTAATAGATTAGACCTTCAAAAGACATTTCTAATGGGTTTGTAAAAGCTGTTTTTATGCATGTTTGGACTGAGTTTTCGCTGCTTTTACACTGTTCTGACCAGCAGGAGTCACCAGCGTGTGGCGATTCGAACCAGTGAATCATTTCGCGAAGCAGTTGATTCAATTGATTCAAAGCTTTGAAAAGCATAATTTCTCACATTCCTTCTGTCGGAACACTGACAAAACTTCAATTAAAAAATAATAATTATACACTTTTGAAGAGTGTGAAAAATTGAAAATCTGTAAAGAGCTGTGAAAAAGTCTTTCTGCATATGGATGGTAGGAAGAGAAATATGACTGATATATCTCTCATAACACTTGCAAACAAAGAACTTTAGTGATTTACACTTTTTTCAGACTGAACACATATTTAACTTTTTGACAGTTAAACACGATAGATTTGTTATAGTTTCTCTCCCTCAGTGTCATACAGTTTATCTTGTTTCGTTCAGATTAAAGAGTCTTAAAGGGATAGTTCACCCAAAAATGACAATTCTCACGCTTATGTTGATCTAAACCTGTAGGAGTTTCTTGTTCTGAGTTACTGAACATAAAAGAAGATATTTTGAAGAATGTGGGTAACCATACAGCTGATGGTCGCCACTGACCTCCATAGTGTTTTTGTTTTTCTTACTATGGACATCAATGTCTACAACTGTTTTGCTACCAACATTCTTGTGTTGTTCCAGATCTGTAAGAGTTTGTTTGTTCTGTTGAACACAGAAGAAGATCATCTGAAGGGTAACTGAAGACAGAATTTAATATTTTTGGTGAACTATCTCTTTAAAAATCTGCTCATAGCAGGACAGGAAGAAACTGTGCATCTACAAACTGAATATGCACTGAATGCCCACTCTCATCTGATCCAACAGATCAAACCACATCTCTGTAGAAAACTGACCGCAGACACTTTCAGTCTGACTCTGTGAGGATGAAGCTGTGAGGTGGCAGTGTTGGATTTCAGTTGTTAAAAATCCAAAGTTTGTCAGAGTTGTAGAAACTTGGTGGTGTGTCTGATTACAACACTGGAAAAAGTACCAGTCCTTTAATTTACTGAGTTCAGGATGCTTTAAGTCTTGAATACTTTGAACGACCCAAAGCACATGGAGGTACAAGGAGCAAATTCACATGACATGTTAAGAGTAGGACAGGATGGGATGAACAGGATTGTCTTTAGTCACTAGAATCCATACAAAAAGATAAATCAGACTCATACAAACAATTCATCAATAAACATTAACAATATATATTCAATCCAAGATAATTATTAAACCCAGTCAAAAAAATTCAAATAAACAAATTCAAACCACACAATTGACAAAAACAAACTTTCTTAACACATCCTAAGGAAAGAACTCAAAGGACAGGGTTGGGTGTCCGTTCAAACAGCCACACCTCACCAATGCAAAAAAAAGAAAAAAGAAAAAAGAAAATGAGGTCTGACCAGGGGGTTGTGGGTAATGTAGTGCACCATATATGGTAATATAATTTACCAGGAATTGTGGGAAATGTAGTACAAAGAAAAAATAAAGGGGGAAAAGGAAACAAATGGATCAATTTACAACAGGCAGACAATTTTATTTATGTACTTATGTACAAAAGCTGTCACTGCGGCGGTATCTTTTCAAAAGGTATTAATATGTACCATTTAGGTAGCAATATGAATCGCCAAAGAAAAGACCTTTCACACCAAACTCGAAACACTGATCATCTTCTGCTAATTCACACCTGCACACCAGGTGGCGCTGACCAACAAAGCATTTTTTCTCATGTAGGCCTATGTGTGTTTTAACATCATCCGCTGCACAATATACAGCACTAAATTAAGATGAATAAAGTCCTACAGAAACACAAACTATAAGAATACTTTATACTGCTGCTGTTCTTCTGACTGTAGTAGGCCTGATACACATCAGGATGTGCTGACAACACTATACTCACATGGTTTCAGGGTCTACACTTTAAAAATGATTATTCAAAATATGATTTTGAGAAGAAAGTAGGTCTATTTCTGTCTCTCTACTTCAAAATTCCACATTTAATTATGTTACTTGTCAATTATTTGTAACTATTTGTGGAATTTACTAGCAATTTCTGCAATAGATTCAAAGCCAGTTTTGTCAAAGACAGCATTAATCTGATTGATTTCAAAACACTAAACTGTGTTTAAATGCAGTGAATGACTAAATTACACTCACTAATGACAGAAACACTGAAGCTGTTGATCTTTAGAGTCTGTGTTTCTGGTGTTTGTGATGTTCAGAGATCAGTCTGATGATCTTCAGTCTGTCAATGTAACAAACAGCAGAAGAACATCATTGATTCACACTTTCACTCCTCAAACAAACATACAAGAGACTCATGAACGATCATCAACAACTTAATGAACATCATATAAACACACATCATGATTTCACAAATAATAATAAATAAAAAAATGGCAGTGTTAAATATGATCATGTGTTTCTTTTGTGTTTCTCCCTCTGTGTGAAACAGTTTCTCATCATGTTCTGAAAATGTTCAAAGCTGTTCATGAAGCAGGACAGGAAGAAACTCTTCACCTACAATCACACATGATCTCAGAGCCTGTTCTCTCACACACAAGATGTTTTTCCACAAAAAAAGAAAAAGAAAAATCAACCACAGCAGGTTTCAGTTTGATTCAGAAGCTTTTTTTTATTTGAGAACTGAATAAATATACATAATTTCAATATCACTGCTTTTCAGAAACTATGTTAAATGATAAATATACATTACCCACAGTTAAAGTCTTAGTAAAGGTCATTAACTACATCATTATGCAAATGAAGCGATTGAACTGGGAGGGTCAAAATCTGTCGCTGGAGAATTCACACAGTTTTAATAACAGTTTTATTAGATCAGACACTGAATTGATGAAGAAAATGTTTCACATGTTTGTTTTGTTCTGTTTTTGCTGCTGGAGTCTGATTGGTAAGTTATAAATACATTTTTTTTCTATTTCAGAGTAAAGCGGCTGCTACACTCTCAGAAAAAAAGTACAAAAGCTTTTTCTGGTGCGGCACACTTTCAAAACATACTATATGAATTTAGGTACTAATATATTCCTCATAATATATTCCTCATTATATATATATATATATATATATATATATATATATATATATATATATATATATGCACCATATAGGAATAAGTAAGTGCACTTTTTGAAAGGGTTCGGCTCCACTGACAGCTTTTTGTACCTTTTTGTTTCTGAAACTATTCAAATTAGATAACTTTTTTCTGTTGTTTTGTATTAAATTAATAATGAATATTGTGAAATCCACCTAAATTCAGTTTCTGTTCAGAATTTTAAATTGAAATTTCCAGGTCTAGAAAGGTCATGACAATAATGAAAATCTCTACAGTGACTGTAAATCTGTTTTTACTGCATTGAGGCTCAAGTTGGTTTTAAATATCAGGCCATTTATATTCTTTTAAAATGTGCAGGAACCCTGAGAGAATTTGAAACAGATTCAGTCTTTAGTCAAAATGTTTCATTTAAATAAAATTTAAAATATTTAAAATATCCAGCACAGTTAAATCTGTAATTTCAATCTGTAATTATAATTATTATGTATTTGTTGTCAGTAAATGATGTCACTTTAAACACTGATTGTCCTCTACAGCAGATGACTTTAAAACAAATGATTAAAGTTCTGTTGCACAAATAAGGATCAATTTTAATTCAATAAAAGTTTATCTAATAATTGTTGCAATAAACTTTATACTTGTTTATTTACACTTTTCTGGTTTTACTTTACAATAAATAAATGTAAGTTCTGCTGTAATGTTTCTGCTTTTTTCTCTCTGTAAAATTAACAGCAGTTTACAGTAACAGTTTATACAGACATTTTCAACATTTCAACATTCAAGAGTTAACTTTTCTAGACAGTCAAAATTACAATTGTAAATCTATTGTGAACAAAAATAACCATAAATTTAAGTTCACATGTTAGAATTATTATACCTGATTTTGTTCATCTGTGTTTAAAATTAAGTTGCACAACTAAATGTTTGTCTTTTCGTATTTCTCACCTTTCTTTGTGTTTCTGCGGCTGTTCTGGATGTTCTCGACTTCACATTTATATGAGAAAATCTACAGCAGATTTCATACTTTGTAAAACAGAGGCTTTAATCAGTAAAATCTGTTTGTTCTCCAGGTGTGTTTGGTGATTCAGTGTCAGTGATGGAGGGAGATTCTGTCACTTTATACACTGATGATACTGAAATACGTGAAGATGACGACATACTGTGGAAATTTGGAGCTGAAAACTCTCTGATAGCTAAAATGAAGAAAAAGAACCAAACCTTCCACACATCTAATGTTCCTGCTGAGAGATTCAGAGACAGACTGAAGCTGGACAATCAAACTGGATCTCTGACCATCACAAACATCACAACTGAACATGCTGGAGATTATCAACTAGAGATAAATGGAGCGAAACTGACAACAAAAACATTCAGTGTTTCTGTCTATGGTGGGTAGAAAGAGCATTTATGCTAATTTCTATATGATAAAATGATGAAATATTTCAATACGTGAGATGATAGATACTCACACAAAACTCACTCAACACACTGAATTAAACATAAGATTGTTGATTAGATGTTTTCACATTTCACAAACTTCAACTGAACACACTGGACTCTATGAAGTAAAGATAATCACAGCTAAACTGACATCAAAAACATTCAATATTTCTGTCTATGGTGACTAAAAAGATAATTTGTCCCGTGCTTCTTGTTTTATTAGCTATTTCCATATTGAAATGCTTAATTATGTTATAGGTGAAGATGACAGACACAATCACTGCTCATCATCAACACACTGAACCGAAAATAACACTGTTGTGTGGATTATCAATATTTCTCTGATGTTTTTCAGCTCGTCTGCCTGTTCCTGTCATCAGCAGAGACTGTTCTTCATCATCATCATCATCATCAAATTGTTCATTGGTGTGTTCAGCTGTGAATGTGAGTCATGTGACTCTCTCCTGGTACAAAGGAAACAGTTTATTGTCCAGCATCAGTGTGTCTGATCTCAGCATCAGTCTCTCTCTACCTCTGGAGGTGGAATATCAGGATAAAAACACCTACAGCTGTGTGCTGAACAATCCCATCAGCAACCAGACTCAACATCTGGACATCACTCACCTCTGTCACACATGTGCAGGTACAGTGATATTAATATTGATTTACTCTCAGTTATACACTGCTGATGTCTCATAGTGTTTGTTGTAGATCTAATGGCTCATTTTGTCCATTACAGATCAGATCTTACCTTTATTGTATGTAGTGTTGATCTCTGCTGGATCTCTGTTGATTGTTGCTGCAGTCGGGATCTTCTGCATCTGCAAGAAATGTAGAAAAAACGGTCAAGAAGGCAAGTGTTTCCTACCACTTTTATTAACAAGTATTATAATAAATAAAACTGACAATATACTCTAAATATTTAAATCAATTGACAGCCCTAATGATCATTTAATCAATAATTATTGTCAGTGTTTTGTAGTTAACATCCTCTAGATCATTTATATGAAAATCAACCGAATTAATATGTGTAGTTATTGTATGGATTACATTCATTTTAGAACACGTCTATTTGTGCATAATGACACGGGGTGACAGCAGTCTTTACTCGTCTCACTGACACTCACTGAAAGAGATTCAGCATTTCTCAAACTGATGAAAACATTTAAAAAAACAGAAATGCAAATATGCATTAATTTTAAAAAATCTTTCTCCATTTTCTGAACATAATTTTATGTGTTAAGTTGCAGCTGGAGCTTAAATTAACATCTATATGTCTATTTAAACTTAATGTCATATTAAATGTGTTGACACTTTTTATAAACTGCAGTGTTGAGCATTTAATGATAATGTGTGCATTGTTGTTTTATCTCTGAAAGCCCTTTAATAGCTACAATTGAGTTTTGTTGTTTTAATTGTTGGCGTATCAATTGTATCAATTGTATCAATTGTTGATGTTGAAACAGGTCAGACTCACGGGGACGAGATCACTTACGCTGATCCAGTGTTCTACAAAAGAAACGCACATAAATCAGTAAGATTATTTATTATTAACTGATGTTGTGTGTGTGTTTTTTTTTTCAGCAGTGACTCAGATGTAGTTTTCCTCACATGCATTTCAGATCAAACTATTATTATTACTATTATGAACACCTGTGGCGGTAATGAGAATTTCAGCAGAAAAATTCAATAATATAAAAAATAATTAATTCCTATGCTATGTTTAATTGTGATATTTGTTTATATTAGTAAATTACATGTTTTATATTTAAAATCTTTACTGCTGTGGTGTTTTAATGGTTTCGTGAGAATCACCCATCTATAAAAGATCTACGTATATTGAGGAACACATTACAACACTTAATGGTTTGTACGAAGACTAGAACAAGTCAGTTTAAACAAATAATGTTTTGTTAAACTTAAAAAAGTTCCTGAAACAGAATCTGCTATTGAGTTAGCAGAACCAGTTGAGGTCCAACTCATATTGGTGCTGGTTTATGTCATTTCTTTTAAGATGTTTAAGCTTGCATGCAGCGCTGATAAATGTCTGTATAATAACTGTATAATAACTGTCTGTATAATAACTATATAAAATTCTATACTTTGTGTTTTTTACAGAAAGCTGAAGAGGAGAATCATGTGGATTATGCATCAGTAACACTGAGAAGATGATCAAACTTTATTGTTTTCTAAGTAAAGATCCAGCTGAGACACAGAGTTTGAGATATGGTTGACTTTTTCATGAGAATCAGCAAATCCCAGCAGACATCGAGCAGGATCAATGTTTAAAGTATAATAATTAAAGATTAAATCACATTGTCTCCTTAAAACAAACGTGGCTTTTTACAAATGATCTAAATCATATGGTCTATTGGAGCAGTTCATGCTTGACTAAAGTTTTAAACAGACCATGAGTATAAATCTAAAGAAAAAGTGCAAAATGTAGATGGAAAATACTCTTCAAAAGGAGTGAAGAGTGAAGACCCTGCTGGTCTCGTTTATTCACATCTGTACAGAAATGTGGTTTGATCTGTTAGACACCTTGTTCATGAGAACGTGTCCAATGTGGGACGTTTGTCTTTGATGTCAGTTTTTGAGTTTGTGTCTGCGGTGTGAATAGTGTGTCTGTGAATAGCGTGTGGCTGAAGGGCTTTTTTTCCATTCCTGCTCACATTAAACCATTGACTTCTGCTCTACAGAACAGAAGTCTACAATACTGAACCCATCAGAGCTGATGTTTGATTTTAAAAAAGACTGTGATCAGTTAAGCAGAGATACGCTACCAAAACAGGTACAACAGAATATTTTTATGTTCAAGGAGTCATGATGCTTGTGTCTGAACAATTACAGAGGGTGTACTGTCAATATGCACTGTTGGATCGTACAAGTTTGTTAAAATGCTCACACCTTATGATTATTATTAAGGTACTACTTTACTGTACTTCTAAATTTCATTTTTAAATTTATCATTGAAATGTGATCAAAAAAACATCATGCCACGCTTCTATAAACAGAAGACTGTCTGGACTTAAACCTCATTGGGGCAAGCTAAGCCAATGACCACTTTTTTATTTTTTTTTATTTAATATATTAGTTGTTCACAATACTGTCATGCCCACACTTTAAAGACATTTCAAGTAAAAACTGTCTCATATCACCCCGCTCTCCCCTTAAGGGTACATATTAGCACCTATAGCTGAAAAGGTTTCATCCAAGTGAGAGAGTGACATTTTTTCTGTGTTTCAGCATTATTTCCAGCTCTGCCAAAAGTTGAAGAACCTTGATATATTTTTCATTATAAAAGGTCATATATCCTGATTTTTTTTTTGTTGTTGTTGTTTGTTTTTGCATTTTAAGAATACATGCAATGTATGATTTATAATTTAGGTTTTATGGTTGTTGATCTTTCTTTTTTTTCCCCCACCAGTTTTGAGGAGAAACGTAGAAATTCTAACAAACATTTAATAGTGTAAAAGTATTGCTGTCAAAGGTTAAAACAAACATGTCAAAGATGAAAAGGGGGTTTCAAACATCAAAAAATAAATGTGTAATACAGCTTTAAATAGTTTTTTTCAGTACATTAGAATGTGTCCTGTTTATTTATTTTTGCCCAGAAAAATATAAAATTGTTGACTATCATATTTTTTTTTTTACCATGATTTACAGAAAACACCCACTAAAATGTCATTCAGCATAACAATATTTATGTATCAGAAAATCTTATTAGACATATTTAAAACAGGAATCATTTGATGACATATTTAATAATATATTTAAATATTCCTAATTTATCTGTCAAATAAATAAGATGTTAAAATTGTTATTAATGCAGTGATACTGTCCTTCAGTGTAAGAGAATTTTCATTACACTGAATGACGAAACTTCTAGTACAGCTTATTGCAGGCCACCTATATCAAACAGTGAGCTTGACCAGTAAAGTTAATCATAATTATTCACAACATCTGCTTATTGTTCAAAAAAATCTAACAAAGTGTTTTTGGCATGCGATTTTGTAACTTAGGCTACAACTTAGGCTATCAAATATTTAAGAGCAATGAACTCACTTTTCTGCAGGTCTTCAAAAGTGCCATTTGATGATATCGCAGAGATGGTCCTCACTGCAGAACACGAGATCCAGGGGAAGAGGTTGGATCCAGATCCAACTCCTCCCACTTCACATATCCCGTCTCCGCCCCCTGGATCTCGTGTTCTGCAGTGAGGGGCTACTGCCCATATGTTGACATTTTATTTTCACAAACGGTATTTGAAATAGTAAAGTAGACACTTTAATTGCATTTAACATGCTTTTTTATATATGTAAAATTACTTTTGTACATGGATGCAAAGAGGTAAGGCGGGAAAAGGTGAGAACATTGCACGGGGCGGGGCATTTGCTTCATATGCTTATAGTTTTTATTACCCCATGTCCAAAACTGTATTTTTTCATGAAAAAAAAAAAAATTAACATAAAATCTTATGTTATAAAAGACGAAGGGCTATGCAGGATATTTAAGACAATATTGGCTGAGATGGCATACTGTTTGCCACATCTCAGACCTCAAATATGTAAAATATTACCCATTATAGACATAGTAATTTTAAAGTAAAGAGTAAAGGAAACACCGTAGGCTACAGTACTTACTGAAACAACCAGCTCTTTATTAGGGCCCAAGCGAATTAAGCGCGCAGGGCCCTCTTGTTCTTCTAAGGATTTTTTTTTTTTTTTTTTTTTTTTTTTTTCCGTCTTCCGGGGCTTTTTGGGGGCCTTAACATGCTCAAAAACTCTTGAAAATTGGCACACACATTGGAATCCGCGGCCATTAGGACGCCGCAGAGGCTGGTACCCGGGCGTGGCAGGGAGCCTCGACAGCGCCCCCTTGAAAAAAGTCTGAAAATTTGGTCCATATATTAAACACGCTTGCACGTATTAGTATGAAACTCGGTACACATATAGACCTCATCGGGCCGAACAACTTTCGTGCTCTAAGTTAAACGCCACGCCAACAGGAAGTCAGCTATTAAGGGTTGTTTGAAAAACGCATGCTCTGGAATTTGATATACTCCTCCTAGACGATTAATCCGATCGCCACCAAACTCGGTCAGCATGAAGTCAAGACATTGATGATTAAAAATTGCCAGCGGATTTTTGATATCTCGAACGGTTTGGCCGTGGCGAGGCAACGAATTTATGGCGAGAAAAAGGAAACAGGAAATGTGTTATAACGTCTGCATACATATATTGATCTTTATGAAACTTCACGAGTGTGTTGGTTGTAGTAGTCTGATCACATGGATGTGACTATTGTGAGTCAAAGTTATAGCGCCACCAACTGGCAGCAGGAAGTATATCACTTTTTGAAATGCTTTGAGATCACCCTCTTATTTTTACCTGATTTGCTTCAAACTTCATCAGTGTAATGTCAATACACAGCAGATGTAGACCTATGACAGGATTTTTGATATTTGAAATATTGTTGCCATGGCAACAGGTCAAACTGTAATAATATTCTTGAGTGTTTTTGAGGCTCTTAACATGCTTCAAATTGCATGAAACTCGACACACACATCAATATTGTCAACCAGTAGACATGGACAAAGCCATAGAAATGGGCGTGGTGGAGGGGCTCAGTAGCGCCACCATTTGACAAAAGTGGGGGGGTTAGTTTTTCCTACAGTCACCAAACTCGGTATACATATTGTTCTCATCAAGCCGGACAATTTTCTAATTTACATTCATTAGCTCCGACCAACAGGAAGTCGGCTATTTTTGTTTGAATGTTAATTTTTTGAAAAAACAGGCTATGAATTTTATACTACTACTCCTACAGGGTTTATCCAGTTTACACCAAGCTTTTTTTAACTTGTTGCTAACACATTGAAGTTGTTTAATTGCAAACAGATTTTGGATATCTCAAACGGTTTGGCCGTGGCGAGGCAACGAATTTATGGCAAGAAAAGGGAAACAAAGTGTTATAACTTCTGCATACATTAATTGATTTTGATGAAACTTTGGCTTAGTCTTCGTTGTACAAGGCCGATCACATGGATGTGACTATTGTGATTCAAAGTCATAGCGCCACCAACTGGAAGCAGAAAATGTGTCACTTTCAGCATACATTGAGATCACCCTCTTATTTTTACCTGATTTGCTTCAAAATTCATCAGAATAATGTTAAAACTTGGCACATGTAATACTTTGAAAATGGGCAGGGAGGAGGGGCTCTATAGCGGCACCTTGTAGTGCAGTAAATGTGGAGTGAATTTGACATAGCCCTTTGATGTTTAACCGTTTTAAATGCCTATTGCCCGCTGTGCACAGTTGCCCTGAAGCCACCGGGGTGGCGGTGCCACCGGGCTTGGGCCCGCCATCGCTGCTCGCAGCTATATTTTACCCTTGTAAGTTCACAAGTTCTCACTGAAAGGTGAGGAGTTTGCATTTATGTTTGTAACTTTAATTTACAAAATGGTGACGTCTTTGACCCAAATAATTAGAGGCTGAGCTAAAGATAATTTCAGATAATTTCAGAAAATCTCACCTTGGGTTCCCTTGATAGTGGTAAATCCAGGCACAAATTTATGAGAGGACTGCTCGAAATATATCTGCTCCTGCTCCAGTTCCCGCTCTGACCGCCAATTCATGATGACGAGTAACAAATGGAACAAAGCACGGAACGCTGGAATGAATAAGTATTAATCTATCAAATAATAAGCCACGTGTTTTTTTATTATTATTATTTTAACTTCAGTAGAAAAAAAATGTTTTTGATAAATGAATATCTAATTAGCAAATACGTGGTTAGTGCGGTGTTCTCTCAAAGTCAAGTAGGAAGTGTTCTAGATTAATCTAGGTTAAGTATATAATATAAGTAGGCTATATAATAAGTAGTTATATAGGCTAATAAAGGCGGGCGTACACGGTGCGATTTTTGCTGTCGTACGAATTCGCATGCGATTTTTTTCAATCGTGTGTAAATCGTGTATGCTCGCATGGTCGCGGCTCGTATCATGTGCGAGGAATTACGAGCCGAGCAGAGTGCCTTACGAGCGCTTCCCGACCTCCCGATTATTTTTAAACACGTCAAAAAAGTTCGGGAGCTATCGGTTTGAATTCGTGACATGTGCGGTTAAACGAGCCGATTTTTCAATCTATTTGAAGTTGACCAATCAGGAGCTAAAAAAAAAAACACAGAAGAAGAAGAAGAAAGATAGAGATGACGATGACAGCACCATGGCGAATTTGAAAAGGAGGATAAACTCGCTGAACTTTGGGCGAGCACTGTATGATGTGTCAAGTGTGTACATGGGTCGTCTGAGATGATATTTTACAGCGGATCGCCCAAGAGCTACAGTTATCAGGTTAAAAAATAAATTATGGTTGATACGACTCGACTCATGATCCACTCTTGATCACGACATGAAATTTCTCTGTACTACTGTACTGTACGTGTTGGTAGCCATTAAAGAAAATATATTTAGTTTCATATTCATGTTTAAATATGCCTATATTTTTTAATTTTATCTATTTGATTAAGACAAGTGAACAATACATCATATATGCGCAATAGCCTACATCTGGAGACATGGAGTGGGTCAGACATAATTTTAATCACTTCATTAAGTTTTGTTTTGTAGAAAGCCTTTCTTTAACGTGAATTTCGTTTTGTAAAAAATGTATCTTAATTTTAATCAATGTTTCATCAACCAATTGCCTGGATTTAATAAATAAGAAGCAAATATATTCATGGATGCGCGAGCGCGATCACTTGCACTTGATCTGGAGTGCGTCTTATAGACTAAATAAACTGAAACTCAAATGAACTGTTTGCCTCACAGACACGAGAAAAATAGGCTATCTATAGAAAGCTTGAAATGTCTTCTTTTAAACGAAATAATTCAAAACGAAAAGAAATGGGCTACTCTCTGATTATGTAGGCCTAATCCAAATGAAATGTGCATTCTGCACATCCACTGCGGAGATGATGAGAGTCAGCAATGAATCAACTTCATCTTTGCAGCCATCACTGATTTAGAAAACATTATATTATTAAAAAAACAATTAAAATGTCTACTTGCTGTTTTTTTTTTTTTTGTTTGTTTTTTTTTTGTCAAATTCATAATCGTTTCTTTTGCCGGTTCTTTATGGCAAGCTTTATGCGTGAGCTTGAGTGCTATAGTATAAATGCTAATTAAAATAGTTTATTCTCTCCAGTATTTAAGAAATTGAATGTGAATAATCAACTAATCAATGTGATTAGTCAACTAATGGCTTGAACAACTAGTCGATGAGAAAAAAAAAATGATTTCACATGTGCCTATTTTCTATCCAGCATGTCACAAAGGGTATTCTGATTTGAGCTCGCGCTCCGCTCTCATGCTCTCGCTCTCGCTCGCCTCGGAAATCGGCAGGTCGAAAAATCGTGTCGTATATCACCTCGTCCGTGCGATTTTCAGATAAACTCACTCGTGACGTGTCCGTAGACATACGATCTTCCGACCATCAGAATTCGCACCGTGTACGCCCGCCTTAAGTAGTTCCATGAGCAGGACACAGTAGTTTGGTACATGCTATTCATCGCGTGACCACCAGATGGACACAGCCAACACAGTTTGAAAAGCTTAAAATGAAAAGTTCACACAGAAATGAAAATTACGTTGTTTCAACACTGTATGACTCTTTATTGAGTGGAACAGAAAATAATATATTTTGAGAAACAAAATATTATACATTGGAAGCGCATAATTGTCTGAATAAAACACGTCAGCACAAAAGTCTTCCCGAAACACACAATGACACAAAATATAAAAGCATCAAACGCAATCTGTAATATTGTTGCTAGAAGACTTGATGAACAGTTATGAAACTATTTTCTGTTGTTTACTTCAATATCCCACATCCAGCTTTATATGTTACCAGAGGTGTATAGTCCAGGGGTCAGAAAGTAGAAGTCCTGCCATATTTTTTCATTCCAACCACTGAAGCAGTGTTAAAGTTAATGAGATAATTAAGTGATTAATTGAGTGATGATTGAGCATTATTGAAGACACCTGATGATAACAAGCAGAATCACCAAAGGAGAAAATCACAATTTTTAAGCCACCATCATGGAGATGGTTCCATACACTGCACAAAAAACCTCGTGTCTATGTTATAGAGAGAGGATTTGCACGAGCGAGCAGAAGTCAGCAGCACTGAACAAAAACTCATTTTTGAGTGGTGACTGGATCCTAACTTAAACACCTATAATTGGCTTCAAGAGATCAAGAAACAAAAAACATAATTGGTGACATATGCTAAACAAACAAACAAAAACAACCCATTCATTATTTTTAACCATGTCAAATAATTATTTCACCTGTCGCCGAATACGTTCCCCTCCAGTGTATTTCTTATAGTAATATGACCCGTTGTGCTCTGTCTCACTGCCTGTATCCACTTTTGTGTCCTTAAACATTCGTTTTTTTGGGGTCGACAGCTTATAAAAACTTGTTTCTGGGTTTTTTAGCTTGTTTGCTGTACACCATGTAACACAGCAGCTTTTAGACATTGTTCTGTTTTTTGTAATAAGTCAGAAAAGACAAGGAGGCAGCCTCATGCAATACAAAGTCAATGGAGACAGTTGGATTGTTTTCCCCCCGGTGGATGTGGTTTTCAGATTATGACACGTGTCGCTCTGTCTCTATGTGAATTAATGTACAAGTAAAGACAATAACTCTAAATGTCACTCTAAAAATGTCAAGAAACACGTACTTTAAACATAAACTGGATTTAAACATTCATTAATGACTCACCAGTGACAATAACATTAAAGGTCTTGTCAGTGCTGTCGCTGCTCCTGATGCTCCTCAGTTCATAAACTCCAGAGTCTGTGGTTGTGATGTTCGTGATGGTCAGAGATCCAGTCTGATGATCCAGCTTCAGTCTGTGTCTGAATCTCTCAGTACCTTTATTACACTGAACATCTGTACAACTATAACTGAGATCTCCACTGATTTCAGCTATGCGAGTGTCATTAAAATACCACTTAATAACTTCTTGTTGGTTTGTTTCAACACCAGTGTGAAAAATGACTGAATCTCTTTCTTTCACTGAAACATCATATATATCCACACCAGATGCACCTGAAGAAGAAACAGAAGTCAATCAAAAATTAATATTGCTGTGATTTCCCCCCTCCCTACATATCATAAAGACTTCGAGTAAAACAATAAACCAATCAGGCATAACATTATGACCACCTTCCTAATATTGTGTTGGTCCCCTTTTGCTGCCATAACAGCCCTGACCCGACGAGGCATGGACTCCTCTAGACCCCTGAAGGTGTGCTGTGGTATCTGACACCAAGATGTTACCAGCAGATCCTTTAAGTCCTGTAAGTTGTGAGGTGGCTCTGCCGGCTTGCCTTCTTCCCATAGTGCATCCTGACGCCATGTGTTCTCCAGGTAAGTGACTCACACGCACCCGGCCATCCATGTGATGTAAAAGAAAACGTGATTCATCAGACCAGGCCACCTTCTTCCATTGCTCCGTGATCAGTTCTGATGCTCACGTGTCCACTGTTGGCTCTTTCGGCGGTGGACAGGGGTCAGCATGGTCACCCTGACTGGTCTGCAGCTATACAGCTCCATACGCAACAAACTGTGATGCACTGTGTATTCTGACACCTTTCTATCAGAACCAGCATTAACTTCTGGAGCAATTTGAGCTACAATAGATCATCTGTTGGATACATGCATCAATGAGCCTTGGCCGCCCATGACCCTGTCGTCGGTTCAACACTGTTCCTTCCTTGGAGCACTTTTGATAGCACTTTTGATAGATACTGACCACTGCAGACCGGGAACACAATTTGGCGCTTGTCAAACTCACTCCAATTCTTAGTGAAGATAATCAGAGTAGGCTATGCACATATATTAATGTTTAATATTTTTGAAATGTAAACAAAAAGAGGCAGCTGTTTAATATTTCGTTTTGTTATAAATACTATGCAGACATTGAAGATAATCAATGAACGCATTGCCTGAACCACATTTGTGAGGCTATTAATGTTTTTTTTTGTTTGTTTGTTTGTTTTTTAAATAAAACTAAAAGAGGCAGTGTGGTGTTTTATAACACATTTCGTTTTATTGTTGGCTAAAATATACATACAGAGATAACTGGAGAAGCCAGATCGAGCTGAGTGACGTTATCAAGTACACTGCTGTGCCATTTGCAGAATCACCAGACTTTGCGTCCTCACACTCACGGGAGTTCATTCTCCTAAATCGAACTTGCCATGTCCTAACTACCAAGGACGCAAGTCTGAACTTTGCGAACTTGGTATTGAGAAACGGCTAGTATGAGTTCTTGTCTGTACTTGCAAGACTTGTGAAATGTCATCAGTCACTGTCCAAGTACTGTTCCAATTCAAAGTTCACATCTAACTAAGTACAGTTCAAATCCCTGGATGTGTTCTTGATCCACCCCTTTTATCGAGGATGCATCGAGAGGGGACTTGTGCAGACTTAAGACAGCCAGGTATCCCAGAATGCATCTACTCGCACGAACTAGCAAGCGTCAATAGTAAAGGAGAAAACACGTAATTTAAACATATTCATCTTTTCACATCAGGGCTGTGAGTGTAAATTTCAGTTTACAAATACAAATATTAATACGACAAGTTCTCACATTCAAATCGGCAACCTCTCGAGTTTTGCTACTGATTTACTTTCATAGCTACTTGATAACGTCACTCAGCTCGATCTGGCTTCTCTCTGTATGTATATTTTAGGCAACAGTAAAACGAAATGTGTTATAAAACACCACTCACCACCCTTTTTTCGTTTGATCAAAAAAAAAAAAAAAAAATGAATAGCCTCACAAATGTGGTTTAGGCAACGTGTCCATTATCTTCAATGTCTGCATAGTATTTATAACAAAACGAAATATTAAACAGCCTCT
Source organism: Ancherythroculter nigrocauda (assembly GCA_036281575.1). Taxonomy (NCBI): domain Eukaryota; kingdom Metazoa; phylum Chordata; class Actinopteri; order Cypriniformes; family Xenocyprididae; genus Ancherythroculter; species Ancherythroculter nigrocauda. The sequence continues at coordinate 55,637,799 of VTFQ01000002.1, read as the reverse complement.
TTTCGTTTACATTTAAAGAATATCAAACATATTAATATGTGCATACTCTGATTATCTTCAAATGATAAATTTCAGTTTACAAATATTAATACGACAAGTTCTCGCATTCAAATCAGCAACCTCTCGAGTTTTGCTACTGAATTACCTTCATAAGTAGCCTACGTGCTGTGCCATTTGCAGAATCATCAGACTTCACATCATCCCGTTCACGCAGGCCCAGATTAACACAGTGTAATGCCCTAGGGTGACCACATTTGAAGTGATCCAGATCAAATAATGATTATGTGTAAACATAACCAACACCACCTGATCATCTTTTTTATTTGCTTGAGTAGCTGTTACAACTGCCCAAACAAAATCTAACATTAAATAGTCAAGGGTCAAGAGCCCAACTAAAGCAAACCCTCATCTCCACGATGGTGGCTTAAAAATAGTGATTTTCTCCTTCAGTGATTCTGCTTGTTATCATCAGGTGTCTTCAATAATGCTCAATCATCACTGTTAATCACTTAATTATCTTATTAACTTTAACACTGCTTCAATGGTACTTTAACTCAGTAGTGCGCAAACACATGAACGCTAAGCAGTGTCATATAGCCTGGGCATACTATTAGATAAATCTTACCTATTTCATTTACATATGACTTAAACTAATAAACTTAATGTGATTCATATTTGTGTTTATGTAAATCCAAATGGATGGAAATTTTATATGTAATTCAATTACATAAAACTTATGTTTAGCCTGAAATATTTTTTTGAGTGCCATGTTAAAATATTTTTAACCTACTTTATATTTAAAAGCATATTCATCATTACATTCAAGCTATTTTATAACAGTTTATGCACTGATAGGATATTATAAAATACAAATTTCACACCACTGAAACTTTTTCATCTGCTTTCGTTTGGGTTTATACCATAATGCACTATTGTCACACTGTAGCAACTGTGGACGAACCAGACAAATGAATCATTCAGATGATTCTTTCAAAACATAATTCTAATTCAGAATTGAGGTTCCGGCTCCGGCCCGTCTGCAGATAAAGCCAGGCTGATTACTTTTACGACACATGCTTCCTGATAGTAGAAGAAGCGACATACCAAAGGGTCACCCAAGAAGACAGAGAGACAATCCAGACCCTTTTGTTTCCTTACTTCACAGGAAAGCCAAAGAGACTGTTGAACAAATAAAACTGCTTCAAAATTGTTCCAACAATTTTAACGGACTTATCAAACATCTTTTAACTACATACATTTTGCATTATGTGTCCACAAGTACTACCTGTAAACAGTTAGGCTTTAGAACACTCACAATTCATGTAAATATGTTAACTCTTGACTGAATGACTGAAAGTATGCCTTATTTGGACTTAATTTGATTCTTTCCCCCTTTCCTATATCCTGACTTGAATGAAATCTGTTTAAAATGTATTGTATTCCATTTAATAGAAATTATGTTAAAATGGCACTCTCTGCTGAAGCAGAAACAGGATGTAACACTTATGTTTTATTGGGGGCAGAGGAAGGCCCTCTTGAAACAGGACAATGTCTGATTGGCCAGGACTCCTCAGAGGGGTGACAAACAACTAAGTTTAAATGATTATATTGCAAGATAGTGAAGGGGGAGAAGTTGGTTAGTAAACGAGAAAGGAGTTGGTTCTGTTCTGGGAAAAGAAGCCAAGACAAGTACCAAGAACAATGGAGTGAAAAGAAGAACAGACCAGCCGCTCATTCAAGCCATCCAACCTTCACTCACTTTTCTTTTCTTTACTTAATTTTCATTTACCGCTGAAAGTCTTGTGTCCTAAGTTTCGCCGCAAAGTTCAACCAACGACTTTTGCCGCTTCAACTCCAGCGACTTCCTTCATTGCTCCACACGGACCTGATCTGGACCAATCATCGACTTGGGAAACCCCTCTCTGCATGACGAGGGAAATTCACCTTAGTCAACGCAAGCAAGTATCTCCAGATGAAAACTGAACTGGTGCATTTAAATGAATGATTCATGGTTCGTTCTGGTCTTTGAAATGCATTGATAGGAATTCTGTTAATCAGATCACTCTCTCTCTCTCTCTCTCTTTCAAAACTCTTTCTCTCATTTCCTTCTTACTGCAACGCGTATGAATGTGTGTGTGTGTGTATGTGCGTGTCTTTGGGTTAGATTAGTTTGTGTTAGAATAAATAAAATCTCTTGTAGATTTTAAAAGAAAGTGTCTTGTATTATGTGCTTTATGATTTAATGTCTTAAACTGTCGATTTCAAGTTACCGTGCTCTAATCAGTGTTTTCACGATTGTTGGATATTTATATCCGTTATGAGAGCTTATTACGGCTCGAGCAAATGAACGCTGGACGAATCAGTTGCTCGGTCGTAATCTAAACAACTCTTTGTAATTCCCTATAAATATTTCATTTGAGCTAATTTTACTTCCTAGGGTGATTTCCCTACAGTAATGGTGGAGGATGCGGGCAGTTTAATCTAAATTTGGAGCACATATCAAGTCATTTTTCTTTTTATCAACGCAAATTATTAAACCCCTCAGTGTTTGTGTGACGTATGCAGCGCGCGGCGCGGTCCGTTTGAACGAGTGCCTGAATGAGTGAGAACCCCAGTCTGCTGTCTTGTCTCTAAACTCCAGTCTGCAGTAAATTTCACATCTATATCACACATACTATAAGGTAAGAATTAAGCGTGTTCCTTAAATTCTAGAATGCCTTGTTTATAGCTATCCTGATGTCTGCGTGTTCCAGCGTCATTCAAATAGCTATAACGTTATTGTGTATCAGAGAGCTGAATTGAAACTAAACTGCAATAGTTAAAATACCTCTGTGTAGGACGAATACTCTCCTCACAGAACGGCAAGATTGAGCGTGTTCCTCGATCTGTTTCTAAAACTATATATTTATAGCTAAAGGGTCAGTGCGTGTTCCACTGTACTCAATCTGCTATTTTCCCCTTTGTTAAACAGTAACGCTATACGCTTGCTTGTTTTATATTTATAGCTAAACTGATTATAGTGCGTGTTCCACTGTACTCAATCTGCTATATTCTCCCTCTGTTAAACAGTAACGCTATACGCTTGCTTGTTTTATATTTATAGCCAAACTGATTATAGTGCGTGTTCCACTGCTTTCAGTGTGCTATATTCTCCCGTTTGCTAAACGCTACATGCTTGCTTGTTTGAGCTCGTGTAATACGTGTCCGAGCGCAATTTAAGTGATTTGAAACTGATCAAGTGAAGCTTTTGAAACTGTTATATTTTGCGTGCAAATAGAGACCCGCCGAGGTCGCGATTTTTCCATCTATTACAGCAGAAAGCTATCACTTAAAGTTTAAGCCCCACGTCGTAAAACAGCTACGAGTGGTGTCTCTTATTTATAGAGTTGAAATGCGCCGACATTTCACGTAACGCTTGATTGTACGTGCATGTGTCTTTCATTTGTACAGTTACATGTATTTGATGTAATTCACATGTTCGCCACTATCATTTTGTTTGGTCGCCATAGTTACAGTCGTGGCACGGAAGTCTTAACCAACGCTTCCGGAAGAACGTCATTGTAAACAAACCGCACAGTGTTGCTAAGTTAACCTCTGTAGTTTTTACATTGAAGTTCGTATGCTAAAGCCTTTAGCCTCAAAGCTAATCTAGTTAACATCGTGTGAACGCAGTGTCTGTTTTAGCAACTATAAAGTGATTTAACCACTTAAAACACTTTAACTTTATGTACACTTGTTGGTCTCTCCTTTATACTTTCCCTATATATAACTTTCTCACTTATTACTTTACCTATATTGTACTTGAAAAGGAAAATATTGGTTTACAATTAATAATTGCCTTACCTGCATTTGACTTGAAAAGAGAAATACTGGTTTACAATTTTTAATTGTCAAATTTGAATTTAATAAAACCAATTAAATTCAAATTGAAATCCTACATTTTTCTAGAAAGTAATTTTAAATGATTTCTACATTTCCAAATTTCCATTATTTCTAATTTCACAATTTTCATAAATCTAAAATTCTATTTTAGATCGAATTACTTTAGGTATGAATAAGCCTTGAACTTTAGAAGTTTAAGCAAACTTATTCCACCAAAGTTTTTCCTAATTTTGACTCACATTTGCTCATTGTTTTATTGCGTTATCTTTCTTTTCCTTCTTGGTTATTCACTTAGCCACTCTATTTTATTTATTCATTTACCTCTTTGTTTAATTCCCTTTTCCTTATTTCATCCTGTTATTTTCATTGACTTCATTTTCTTACCTTTTTCCTTTCCTCTTTGTATTCTAGCTTAGGAACGACACACCTGAGCCTCAACAGGAGACTCTGATATCTTTTTACGAGTTTCAAACCAATCAGAGACAACCCTCTCTTTACTAACATTTTTATTCTCATGGGTTAGTTGTCCATCAACTACCAATTATATCCTCGTAATTAGACAAAGGCTTCAGAGCCATTGGTGGATCTGGTCTCCTTTCTTCTCCTTTCCTTTTCCTCACGTCTTTCCTGTGCTCTCCTGCTTTCTTCCATCCTATTCTTCACTTTTGTAGGGATCAAGCTTGGACGAACCATCAATCAATTCTAAAGAAAGAGAAACACAATCTTTCCAAAGAAACAATTCATTAGGTTTTTGATTTTAATCAAACCCTTTTGTGTTCTCCATACTCCCTGCATTTGTAAACGCAATTTAAATTTTGACATTTCCTCCAAGAACATTTAACAGAGACAAGTGTTGAGCAACCGTTGCCTTCACAGCATCCCTGGTAAGCAGTTCAACTGAAGGTGTGTGGTGTCAATCCTGTCAAACTAAGAAAATAGGTATCAGCATTATTATTGTATTATTGTCCTTGCGAACATAAACAATAATATGTATTTTCTTTTCTTTTAATTTTAGAAAATATTTATTGGAAATAAATATTTCTCTAAATTGAAAAAAAAAATCTCTCTTTTTCCTTACTCAGTCGAGTGACAAAGTCCTCACATCACGAGTTGAAAACAGTTTTTCAGTGATAGAAAATATTTATAGGAAATATTTTGTCTATTGAAATTTGTTTTAACTTTTTCTCTTTCTCTTTCCCTTACTCAATTGAGTGACATAGCCTTCTCCTCACTAGCCTTCCTGTCTACACACTGAGACCAACACATAGCCACACTTCACTATTGGTGTACATTCACTGAAACGACACTTAGCTGTTCCACCACATAGGCTTACACCCCACACAGATCTGTGTCAGTCTCTTCTCCCCAGCGTGCCAGCATGTTGCAGACAGAAAACCCCACTGCCCAAGATGTGGACGCCTGGCTCAGCGGCATTACAAACTGCCTCATGCCAAAGACAATTGAACTGTTATTATTTTTAATAATAATCATAATTCTGAGAAGATTCCCGACACATGATTCAAGCCAGAACCAAGACCACACTGAACTAGGCAAGATAACCAATTCTCTAAGCATTGCCTTCACAGCCCAGCTGAAACTAAGCGACAAGCACATCACCCACCTACAGGAGGAGCTGACGCGTGCCCAGAGCCGCATAGACAAGCTGGAAGTGAAAGTCCAGGACGACTTCAAGCGTCAGACCACTGAGTTCCTGAGAGAGCTAATGCACATCCAACGCAGACCAGCACAAGGTGAAAGCTCAAGACAAACTTGTGGAGCAAGAAACAAAGGAACAAGTTGACAAGCTCCAAGAAGCCCTTGCAGTTGCGGAACGTGACAAGCAAGAATTAAAGACTGTCCAAAGTCACCTGGTAAACCAACTAGAAAATGCCAATTCTGACATTAAAGATAAGAACTTTAAAATCAATGCTCTGGAAGACCATTTGAAATGGTACAGCACTGAAATGGACCATCTAAACCAACAATTAGACGATGCCAACGGCAAGCTCTACATGGTCAGAAATGAACTTAAACATGTTCACACACAGAAACCAGAGTCAAGAAGGGAGGGGCCTCCCTCAGCATCACCACTGCTGAGCACAACAGAGTCCCCCATCCAAGAACTGCCATGCAACGGAAGAAGTGAATGGCCACAACCCTCAACATCACCGGCCTTCACTACAGAATTCTTCCCTGTCAACCAAAGAGAGCTCATCCATGCAGACCCCAAAGTTGCACACGAGATGACCCTTAAAGACCTTAACAAGCTGGCTAAGAACATCACACAGTTCAACCCGAACTCCATGGAGAACCACAACATCCAGACTTACCTCCGAGATATTGACTTCTACCTAGAGGTGAGACCCAATGTGACTGACAGAGACAGGTTGTATCTCCTCAGGTCCACGTCCAGCCCAGAGGTACGAAGCTTCTTAGACCGACAACCTTTTCACGTTAAGCACAACTACCAGCTATTACGTGAGTCACTGATCAAAGAATTTACAGGCCCAGAGTCTGAACATGGACTGCTAGTCGCCTTGGAAACCAAACAAGGTCGACAAGAGACTCCCCAAGCTTACTACAACCGTTTCCGACAAGCCTACTTAGGTGCACATCACGAACCTGAACTTGAAGAGGATGTGAACTTCAAAACCCTCTTCCTGAGAAACCTGCACCCTGGACTAAGTCACCATCTTGGCGTCATGGCCTGCCCAAGCACAATGTCAATCCAACAGCTACGTGACTTGACACACAAGGCCTACATCAAACAGAAGATGAACTCAAAGAAAGGTTTGAAAACAGCCACAATTTCAAACTCCGGCAGCCAAGACCCAAGCCGTGCACTGCAAGACGGCCAGTGGCATGACCATGCCACAGCCCGTCATAAAGGACACGAAGAACGTGACCCCCATGCCACTGACAGCTTCCACTCCGACAGCTGGAAAATGCCATGGGACCAGCCACACTTCTCAAGAAACCCACCAGAAAGAAACATCTGGGATCCAAACTGGACAGCCAAAGTCCACCAACCAACACATTCAAATGCATCCACTGTGGGTAAGCGACGGCGGAACCCACCTCTGCATCACTCAGTTAAACACAGCACTGAGAACAAGAACGCCCAAGAACAAGACAGTTCCACCTCAGAAGACATGGAACAACTGATGAGGCAAATTACAGCGTTCTTTGCAAACAACATAAACAGCGACGATCACAAGGATCAGTCACCCTCGTTATGACTAGAGACGGAACGGAAGGTCAGTGATCACCTGATCCACCTTCCAAATGGAGATGACTGCCACCTGTTCTACAACAGCACAGAACGAAGCGGTCTCTTGCAGCCAAACACCGCTGAAAACTCAGTAGTGCCATCACCCACCAATAAACCCAACGAGTTCCCATCTCAAGAACCATGCTTGTGCAACAGTAACAACAGTAAGCACAGAAGGTCAGACAGTCTGTCACAACCAGAAGGCATTACAAAAGGAATGCAACGTAGGAGACAAAGTTTTGCACCACAGCTCAACACAGCCATGTCAAACTTCATCCCACCTTCTGCCAAAGAACTTCCTGCCTCACTGGACTGACTCCCATCAAATTAGGGATGATCCCTCGTCCCAAGTCCAAGATGCAAAGAGCCAATCTTCATCTAAGCCCTTCAAGAAAAGGGGGGAGCAAGACAGACTGAACCAGATCTGACCATACATACACTGCACTACATTACTTTACACTACACTACATTAACATACTCACCAACATGCTCTTCCTACAGACAGATATTAGTTTCAGAACCTAGCTCAACATCGACTTAGCTACATTCACCATAAGAAACATACAACCATCTGCACAACAAGTAGAACACCTTTCATTAAGCTGATACATGACACCTTAGATGCACGCAGTAGTGTTAGCCATACCAGGAAACACTTAACTGTTTTATTTTGTTTTGTTTTCTTCTTCCTCTTTCCCTTCTTCTTTATAAGGTAAAATACCTGTCTGCCCCATAAGGGTCAAGGTCATGACATTAGGATTGATGCACCACGCCTAAGGTCTGAAAGCCATTTGAAAATTCGAATGTGAGCCCGAGAGAGCTCCATGATGGGTCACATCATTGTTACCACAAATGATGTCACCAGAACAACCTAGAACAATTTAGAAGAGAAGGAAACAAACAATTTAAATCACACAATTTGATCCAAGCATTAACATAATGAGACAATGTAGAATAACACTCCTAAAATTCAAACTTAATCCATTAGTACTCAGATAATCTAATTCCCTGCACCAGTATAGTGGTCAATCATGGAGGTGTTGTTTTGTTGTTGCTTTGTGTGTGTCTGCTTCTGTCCATTTTTCCACAGTGTCCGCCGATGTCTTCATCTCAACACATCGCCGAACAAAGGGGGGATATGTAGCAACTGTGGACGAACCAGACAAATGAATCATTCAGATGATTCTTTCAAAACATAATTCTAATTCAGAATTGAGGTTCCGGCTCCGGCCCGTCTGCAGATAAAGCCAGGCTGATTACTTTTACGACACATGCTTCCTGATAGTAGAAGAAGCGACATACCAAAGGGTCACCCAAGAAGACAGAGAGACAATCCAGACCCTTTTGTTTCCTTACTTCACAGGAAAGCCAAAGAGACTGTTGAACAAATAAAACTGCTTCAAAATTGTTCCAACAATTTTAACGGACTTATCAAACATCTTTTAACTACATACATTTTGCATTATGTGTCCACAAGTACTACCTGTAAACAGTTAGGCTTTAGAACACTCACAATTCATGTAAATATGTTAACTCTTGACTGAATGACTGAAAGTATGCCTTATTTGGACTTAATTTGATTCTTTCCCCCTTTCCTATATCCTGACTTGAATGAAATCTGTTTAAAATGTATTGTATTCCATTTAATAGAAATTATGTTAAAATGGCACTCTCTGCTGAAGCAGAAACAGGATGTAACACTTATGTTTTATTGGGGGCAGAGGAAGGCCCTCTTGAAACAGGACAATGTCTGATTGGCCAGGACTCCTCAGAGGGGTGACAAACAACTAAGTTTAAATGATTATATTGCAAGATAGTGAAGGGGGAGAAGTTGGTTAGTAAACGAGAAAGGAGTTGGTTCTGTTCTGGGAAAAGAAGCCAAGACAAGTACCAAGAACAATGGAGTGAAAAGAAGAACAGACCAGCCGCTCATTCAAGCCATCCAACCTTCACTCACTTTTCTTTTCTTTACTTAATTTTCATTTACCGCTGAAAGTCTTGTGTCCTAAGTTTCGCCGCAAAGTTCAACCAACGACTTTTGCCGCTTCAACTCCAGCGACTTCCTTCATTGCTCCACACGGACCTGATCTGGACCAATCATCGACTTGGGAAACCCCTCTCTGCATGACGAGGGAAATTCACCTTAGTCAACGCAAGCAAGTATCTCCAGATGAAAACTGAACTGGTGCATTTAAATGAATGATTCATGGTTCGTTCTGGTCTTTGAAATGCATTGATAGGAATTCTGTTAATCAGATCACTCTCTCTCTCTCTCTCTCTCTCTCTCTCTTTCAAAACTCTTTCTCTCATTTCCTTCTTACTGCAACGCGTATGAATGTGTGTGTGTGTGTATGTGCGTGTCTTTGGGTTAGATTAGTTTGTGTTAGAATAAATAAAATCTCTTGTAGATTTTAAAAGAAAGTGTCTTGTATTATGTGCTTTATGATTTAATGTCTTAAACTGTCGATTTCAAGTTACCGTGCTCTAATCAGTGTTTTCACGATTGTTGGATATTTATATCCGTTATGAGAGCTTATTACGGCTCGAGCAAATGAACGCTGGACGAATCAGTTGCTCGGTCGTAATCTAAACAACTCTTTGTAATTCCCTATAAATATTTCATTTGAGCTAATTTTACTTCCTAGGGTGATTTCCCTACAACACTAACCCTACAATAATCATACGGTCACTAAGAACGTCAACGCCTGTAGAAAGATAATAAAGTTCGTTCTTACCATTGTCAATGAAAATCAAGATCACAGCGAGCAAATGAAAGGGAAGCGTCATTTCAGATGCTGTGCAACGAGATCTGTCCACTGGTTAGACCAGTTTTGCTGTCCCATCACAAAGTCACATGTCTAATATCCCAAAATGAGCATAAAAATAGGTGGATGAAATTTACTTACCCTCAACTTAAAGTATACATTTATTTGAACACTAAGGAAGATATTTTAAAGAATAAGGGAAAGAGTAAAGTAAGTAAATGGGACCCCAAATCTGTTACAAACTTCAGCAGAACAAAGAAATTTATACAGGTTTAGAATACTTGAGGGTGAGTAAATGATGACACAATTTTAATTTTGGGGTAAATTAACCCTTTAAGTAAACTTGACAATGACAGGGAACAGATAATTTCCTAGTTCTGAGTATGTGAATTTATAGTGTACATACTTTAAATTTACTTTAAAGTAGCCTATATTTCAAGCATAAAAAATACTTAAATAAAAACATGGTATACCTAGAGTAAAGAAAAAGTACAATTATATTTGCAGTATAAACCTACTAAACTAGTAGTTTGCTGAGAGTATACTTCAGTGTACTTTCATAAACTAAAAAAATGTGCAACAAGTCAATTTGACTTGATGTATAGTTGTAGTAAAAAAATGTCAACTGTGTACTCAAAGTTTACTACTGTTACACTTAATAGTGTACTTTTATAAACTAAAAAGTGCAAATTTTAGTAGTATTGAAATAGTACATTTTGTATACTACTAATATTAGTATACTTGCTACATAATGTATGTTCTAAAAAATGCAGGGTAAAATATGGACAAACCCATATGTTTGGTTAAACATTTAATAAAAAACAACAACAACTCAATTGTCCTCATTTGATGCAATTTTTTTTAAGAGTGTATACTTAATATACTTCACCTTTATGTAAGTATACTTAATAAAATGAACTGAAAGTCTACTTATGTTTTGCAATGGAAGCTCAGGTGAAAAAGTGAAGGAAAAACCAGAGGAAAGTATATTCTTTTGTCTCACATCACCTGCTGGTGGGTGTTGTAACTACACACTCTGACAGCAATAAGCATCTTTCATTATTAAAGGGTTAATTCACCCAAAAATAAAAATTCTGTCATTTATTACTCACCCTCATGCTGTTTCACACCCGTAAGACCTTCGTTAATCTTTGGAACACAAATTAAGATATTTTAGTTGAAATCCGATGGCTCAGTGAGGCCTCCATAGGGAGCAATGACATTTCCTCTCTCAAGATCCATAAAGGTACTAAAAACACATTTAATTTAGTTCATGTGAGTACATTGGTTCAATATTAATACTATAAAGTGATGAGAATATTTTTGGTGCGGCAAAAAAAATAAATAAAAAAATAACTACTTATTTAGTGATGGCCGATTTCAAAACACTGCTTCAGGAAGCTTCGGAGCATAAATGAATCAGTGTGTTGAATCTGCTGTTCGGAGTGCCAAAGTCACGTGATTTCAGCAGTTGGGAGCTTGACACGCGATCCGAATCATGATTCGATACACTGATTCATTTATGATCCGAATCTTCCTGAAGCAGTGTTTTGAAATCGGCCATCACTAAATAAGTCCTTATTTTGTTTTTTGGTGCACCAAAAATATTCTCATCGCTTTATAATATTAATATTTAACCACTGTACTCACATGAACTGATTTAAATATGTTTTTAGTACCTTTATGGATATTGAGAGAGGACATGTCATTGCTCCCTATGCAGGCCTCACTGAGCCATCGGATTTCAACAAAAATATCTTAATTTGTGTTCCGAAGATGAACGAAGGTCTTACGGGTGTGAAACGACATGAGGGTAAGTAATAAATGACAGAATTTTAATTTTTGGGTGAACTAACCCTTTAAAGTCAGTTATAGAAATATCACTCTTCACAAGCAATCAATCAAATCAAAATTAAAACTATATAAAAATGTGTGTTGGCAGTGTGTGTACACAACCACCCTATAATGATAAAAATCCACTCCTCTTTTTAATCCCCATAAATCAAAGGCAGTGTCTCTGAACAAGCCGTTTGCAGGTTCCTGGCAGTGACATCACATTAGAAACAGACCCCACCCACAAATGTTGACAGACAGCGAATTGTACACAGTGCGCCATTGCGGCACTGACGAGAATGTCTCCCAAGCATTTTAGGTGTTATGTAGCTGGATGGATTAATCCACATAACTCTCTCTCCATTTACTCCTGAAATCTGAGCCGCTAAAGACAAGGTGGATTCATTTTGTTTTCGAAGAAAATGCTCCCTCAACTCTGCCGAAATTAATTTATGTCTGTGTAAATCATTTAACACTGGATTGCTTTGTGAACGAATGTCAATACAAAGGGACAATACAATACAAAAGGATAGATTAGTGCGTGATCCAGCTTACAGCCTCCAGAGTGATACTGGATACGGCAGTAATGAAGGTGAGAGCACTTTATTACAATTCATCAGAGTTTATTTACGGATTTAAAGTTTACCACCCGAAAAGGCATAAGGTCTTGATATATTTGTTTACTGTTAGTTGTAACGAGTGTTTCTGTGTACTTCACTATATGTGTTGATGATAATGCAAGGGAAAGAGAGAGAGAGAGTTTATGGATAATATTTTAATGCACACTTGCACTGTGTTTTAAGCTCTTACAGTGATTATCTAGAGTGAAAATGGACGCTTCATATTTTGTGTGAAGTACAATAAACGTTATAACACTCATTGGTAAACAGGCTTGTAAAAATATAGTGGATAAAAACAAGAAGACAATATAAGTTATAACTGTAATTGAACTAAACTATACCTGTTCTATCTCCATGCAGCATATATTCGCAGTTTCTGACATTATAGCACTCTTGAAGCTCCGCCTTCTTAGGCCAGCACAGCAGCTCATTTGCATTTAAAGGGCCCACACTGAAACGGCGTGTTTTTGCTCAACTCCAAAAAGTGGCAATTTTAACATGTATATAAAAAAATTATCTGTGGGGTATTTTGAGCTAAAACTTCACATACACTCTGGGGACATCAGAGACTTATTTTACATCTTGTAAAAGGGCATAATAGTTCCCCTTTAACATGGTAGCAGAGAAAGGTTTGCTAAAACAAAGTTACTGGGTTGTCCTTTTTCACATTTTCTGGGTTGGTAAATGCACCGGGGACCCAATTATAGCACTTAAACATGGAAAAAGATCAGATTTTCAAGATATGTCCCCTTTAAAATGCATATTGAGTTACTGAAACAATCTTTATCATAGAATTTTGTTCACATTAAGTTGACAGTTTGAACATTCTTGTTTATATTTATTTATTTATTTTCACAAATTATCCATTGTTGCTTTCAGTCAAAGAGACTTTTAGTTCGGCTACAAAGCTGGGAATACACGGTATTCAGACTCACATCAGACACTTTTAACATTATATAGTACCTGAGACATCTAATGTCTCACCAACTAACCACTACATCCTTTTTGTACAACAATTCGTCAACCCAGTGGTGAACAATTGAAATTTCAAAACATTTTGAAACACTTATGACTTAATGAAGCCTCGTTTACTGAAATCATGTGACTTTGGCAGTTTGATTAACGCTCCAAACCACTGATTCAAAACAAAAGGACAAAAGGACGGAGTCGCGGTATCAAACGTCCGCCCAGACGACTGCATCATCATTTATGTATTTTAAATAGGCTATATATATTATAAACAATTTTAAAATTCTACCTATAAAATAATAGGCTATTCTGTTTCTAGAGCAATACAATTTTTGAAACAGCAAATTCAGTAGATAAACTCAATATAATATGCCACTAGAAACAACTTGTCAGAAACGGTCCTGCCATTATAAATAAAGTTAAACTAACGTTACAGGAGATTGATTGCTGTAATTAGAGTAGGCCATCATTAGTTTTCTCCTGCTAGTTATTATTTTATACCCATAAAAATAATTAGTAGTGATAACAACTACCTTAAATGACCAAAACCATCTTTTGGAATTATTATTATTATTTGAAGCATAATTTATTTTCATTTTCCCGTTCATTTGTATTGAGAGGGCGGGGTTTATGACCTGTACTGCATCCAGCCACCAGAGGGCGATCAAAGAGCCCGCAGCTTCACTTTTCAGGACGTATGAGGCACACCTGGTTCTGAAGATGAACAGGTCTTACAGGTGTGGAACGACATGAGGGTGAATAATGTATGACACAATTTTCATTTTTGGGTGAATTAACCCTTTAAGAGTCTAGTTTAACCGCTGTTTAGTGAAGGCGTTAAGTGTGAGAATCATTAAAAGCAGGACAGGAAGAAGCCCCTTCACCTAGAAAATCAAGGCACGTGCACTGACTACACACTTTTCATCTCTGAAAATAACCAACCACTGCAGGTTTCAGTTTGACTCAGAAAGGCTGTGAGATGGCAGACAGTTTTACCTTTTTCAGATGTTTCACACTGAATAAAATGTTTCACATGATTGCTCTGTTCTGTTTGTGCTCGTGGCGTCTGATCGGTAAGTTCTAAATATATGTTGTTGTTTTGTTTGCTTAATATCAGTAATATTCACAGATGAGAAAAGTCATGGAAAATAATGGAAATTTTCTGGGGAAAATTTAGCACATTATCTTGATATGATAAATGTTGATTTGACTTATGATTCATAGATTTCATTTGAATTGATGGAATTCAAAAGCAATTCTTGCAAATTCATAATAATTCAGTATAATTTTTAGATTTAAATAAATTGCATTTTTAATACATTCTCTAATGTGTTTTGAGCTAGAAAAAAGGACTGCACTGTTACTGCACCACAAGGCCACATGGCTGCACTTATTTTACAGTCCTGTTCCCCATGTACTCAATATAGTAATTACTATAATGTCTAATTACTAACCTTGAACCAACCTCTAAACCTAACCTTAACCCATACAAGTTACCTTATACTGACCAATACTTTTTTTAAGGTAATTTCACCGTAAGTACACATACTGAAAATAACGCGCAACCAACCCCATTAAATGGGCATCATAAACACTTTGACTCGATGTAAACAGATGTTTACCTATAGGCCACAGAACAAAATAACTGAATTTAAATAGACAAAACACCCAGGTCAAATGTTTACATGCATTTGTTTCTTTGATTCTTATACATTCTGCTGTTACCAGGGTGATCAAAAGCTACAGACATTCACTGATGCTCAAGGCAACACATAACAGTAAGAGCTTTTTGAACAGGCTGATTGGTGGAAACTTATTTTGTTTCAAGATCTTATTTTTAGCATTGCCCTTTAGAAGCTACATAAGACACTTACATGTTTCAAGACAATATAAGAATGATTTACCCTGATCATCATGTGCAAAAGTTTCCACGCCCTGACCCTCAAAGCATCATGTTGCCTTCTTGAGCATCAGCGAATGTTCGCACCTTCTGTGAGAGCTATATATCATAGTTTTCCTCGGGTTAAAAAGATAATTCAGTGTTGGGATGGGTTTAAAAATGCAGGTGATTTTGGAAAATCAAAGGATGTTTTGGACCTTGAGGATTCTGAAGAAAATGCGCAGAAAGACACGTCATTATCGAGTTCTTTTTCGCGCTTGAACAAACAACTACATTTGACAAAATACAAGTTTTGTAAAGTATCCTCATGAGAGCAGTCTTAAAAGAGTTAAATAGCGTCTTAAATGAACTTTAAAAGTTGACTAATAATCCAATTGCTGTGATGTCTGTCATTGATGTTAATCAAAGAACAAAGGTAACAGAAAATTGTATCTTTAAATTAGGATTAATCTATATTTCATTTATAATTTATGCAGTGAAGTAACTTTATTCAATTTCTACATTCATTTGGAGAATAACTGTGAAAGTATTACAATATAAAAATATTAAAAACTCCAATGTTTTAATCGTGATGAATTAGTTTTTTTTTTTTTTTAAATCGATTGAATTTTTGATGAACATATCAATTCATGAAAATAATGAGTGCATGTACGTAGTTATGCTGATAAAATATTTTAGAGCTAAGTATATAAGCAAAACAATTCTATAATTATACACTATTTTTCATTTTATTTATTTCCATGATTTTTCATGGCCTGGAAATCCATCCATCCTCCACACCACAAGATGCTTACAATTTTAAAAGTCCTGTGAATTTCCAGATTTTCTTCAGTCTATCAATGGCTTGAGCTTGACCTGTGCAATATAATAATTTTAATGATGCTTTGTGATGTGTGTGATGTGAATGATTCTGCTTTGATGCATAAAAACAAAAGAATCGGTTGTTAAAAAATGTAATTACTAAAGTATGTAGGCTAAATAAAGAACCCTCATTATATATTAAGTTGCGTAGGCCCATGTCTTTCGGAAACAAAGCATGTGGGTCTGATGTTTCAGCTTCGGTTTTGTTCTTTTTTTTTTTTTATAACATGCATGAATGTGAAAAAGTGTGGGACCTGCTTGATCTTAAACAGAGTTATTAAATGAAATAAACTATGAAAAAGATCTCACTCGTGAGATCACTCACACAGAGAAAGATGCTTCTCAACTGCTTCTCTTTCAGTAACCAGTTCTTAAAAGTAGTAGAGTAGATTTTAATATGAACATTAATAGGTTTATATTAGGTTCTATAATAGTTTTTTTTTCTCCAAATAAATTTTTATGACTATAAAAAACTTTTTGGGCAATGAAAAGTGGATCTTCAAAGAACTATAGATACCAATAATCTAAAATACAAACATAATCTGTTATCTCTTAAAGGGTTAGTTCACCCAAAAATGAAAATTCTGTCATTTATTACTCACCCTCATGCCGTTTCACACCCGTAAAACCTTTGTTCATCTTTGAAACACAAATTACGATATTTTAGTTGAAATCCGATGGCTCTGTGAGGAGGGAACAATGACATTTCCTCTCTCAAGATCCATAAAGGTACTAAAAACATATTTAAATCAGTTCATTTTGGTGCGCCAAAAAAAAACAAAATAATGACTTATTTAGTGATGGCCGATTTCAAAACACTGCTTCAGGAAGCATCAGAGCATAAATGAATCACTGTGTCGAATCAGCTGTTCGGAGCGCCAAAGTCACATGATTTCAGCCGTTGGCAGTTTGACACACGATCCGAATCATGATTCGATACACTGATTCATCTGTGCTCCGATGCTTTCTGAAGCAGTGTTTTGAAATCGGCCATCACTAAATAAGTTGTTATTTTGTTTTTTTGGCGCACCAAAAATATTCTCGTCGCTTTATAATATTAATATTGAACAACTGTACTCACATTAACTGATTTAGATGTATTTTTAGTACCTTTATGGATCTTGAGAGAGGAAATGTCATTGCTCCCTATGGAGGCCTCACGGAGCCATCGGATTTCAACAAAAATATCTTAATTTGTGTTCCGAAGATTAAAGAAGGTCTTACGGGTGTGGAACGGCATGAGGGTGAGTAATAAATGACAGAATTTTCATTTTTGGGTGAACTAACCCTTTAAGTGAACAGTTGGGGAAAATCATCTAAGATTTACTAAACAGGGTAAATTAGCGTGACATCGCTATAATCCCATAAAAGCGCTGATAGGAGTGGAAAGTTACTGAAAATAAACACATTAAAGAACACAGATGCAGCCAGATCATTTCCATAATGACTAATGCAAGCAGCGTAAATTAGTGTCTGGTTTAAGACATGCTATTTTGGGTGTCAGATAATGGCTCAAATACCAGTAAATTGACTAGCTAAAACCTTAGTAAATCACATTCATTTAAGTCCCCATGAAATCAAAAAAATTTTTTTTTTAGCTTTTAGTATGAATATGTTAGCCTTTAAGGGTTAGTTCACCTAAAAATGAAAATTCTGTAATTTATTAGTCGCCCTCATGCCGTTTCACACCCGTAAGACCTTCGTTAATCTTCGGAACACAAATTAAGATATTTTAGTTGAAATCCGATGGCTCCGTGAGGCCTCCATAACCAGCAATGTCATTTCCTCTCTCAAGATCCATAAAGGTACTAAAAACACATCTAAATCAGTTCATGTGAGTACAGTGGTTCAATTTTAATATTGTAAAGTGACGAGACTATTTTTGGTGCGCCAAAAAAACAAAATAACGACTTATTTAGTGAAGGCCGATTTCAAAACACTGCTTCAGGAAGCATCGGATCATAAATTAATCAGTGTATCGAGTCATCATTCGGATCGTGTGTCAAACTGCCAACGGCTGAAATCACGTGACTTTGGAGGAAAAAAGAAACTAAATACAATTATATTTATTTTTACATTATCAATGTAATTAAAGTTCTATTTATTAAAACCAAGTCAATCTCATCAAGTTAGTGTTTTAAGTTTTTTTTACATTTATTCCAAAACAACAACTGGAGGCAGTAACAATTAAACCCTGTAAGGTATGCAATAATGTCAATAAGGAAAAAATTATTTGTGATGTTTATTTCCTGCTTAAAATTGGACTTTATAACAATATCAATAAACATTCTCATTCATTTTTATTTATTTTTAAAAGTTCATAAAACAATCTAAAATAGACTGTGTTACCTTGAGGCAACACCGTACCATAGAGGGTTAAACAAAGTATTTTATTCCGGATCATCAGTCATGCTCGGTGTACACTGTCATAGACACAAATTCAATCATAGTGTGATGGAGACATTGCCTCCTCTCACGTAACTTTCCCCCATTCATTCTCTATTACCCCCCACAAAACCCACCGCATGCTTAGGAGGTCTAATTGATTTTCGGGAAGGGAGGCGGGAGAGACGCGACTCCTGCTGTAACTTTAGCTGCGGGTGTTGTTGTTGGACAGTGTTCCTTTAGAAAAATGAGTGACTTGTACACTTTTTATTGTTGCATTCTGTAATATTTGCGTCGTTTTATTTTTGTAATATGGATTATTTTCTCATCCTAATTTTTTGAGGAGGCACTGCCTCCCTTGCCTCCTCGGAGGAAACGCCCCTGATCTAAACGTCCCATATTTAAGAATATGAAGGTGTTGAAAGAGCAGGTGAATTCACATTTTCATTTTGTTACTGACTTTGTTGCATTATACATTTATTGTGCTCTAAATAGCAGATAACTTTAAAACACCGTTAAATGATTAGTTCTCTTTCAAATGAAAATTCCCTGATAATTTACTCACCCCCATGTCATCCAAGATGTTCATGTCTTTCTTTCTTTAGTCGAAAAGAAATTAAGGTTTTTGATGAAAACATTCCAGGATTTTTCTCCATATAGTGGACTTCAATGGCCTCCAAACGGTTGAAGGTCAAAATTACAGTTTCAGTGCAGCTTCAAAGGGCTTTAAACGATACCAGACGAGGAATAAGGGTCTTATCTAGAGAAACCATCACTCATGTTCTAAAAAAAAAAATAAAAATTTTATACATTTTAACCATAAATGCTCATCTTGAACTAGTTCTCTTCTTCTTCTTCTTCTCTATTATAATTCTGGCAGTGTAGACAATTTAGTTTGAACTAAATTGTCATATACAATATGCTAGTGCAAGTATAACAATTAGTTCAAACTTTGACCTGAGGAGGGCAGTAATACACTTAGCAGCGTCTACACTGCCAGAATTATAATAGAGAAGAAGACGAAGAGAACTAGTTCAAGATGAGCATTTATGGTTAAAATGTATAAAATTTAATTTTTTTTTAGAACATGAGTGATGGTTTCTCTAGATAAGACCCTTATTCCTCGTCTGGGATCATTTAAAGTCCTTTAAAGGGGCAATGAAACTGTAATTTTGACCTTCAACCGTTTGGAGGCCATTGAAGTCCACTATATGGAGAAAAATCCTGGAATGTTTTCATCAAAAACCTTAATTTCTTTTCGACTAAAGAAAGAAAGACATGAACATCTTGGATGACATGGGGGTGAGTAAATTATCAGGAAAATTTAATTTGAAAGTGAACTAATCCTTTAATAACATGTTCATACGTCTCACCTTTCTTTTTCTTTTGTGTTTCTGTGGAAGTTCTGAATGGTTACAAACTACAGATGATTTCAGGTTTTGTAAACCTTCAGAAGTCTCAGTCTGTGTAAAATCTGTCTGTTCTCCAGGTGTGTTTGGTGATTCAGTGTCAGTGATGGAGGGAGATTCTGTCACTTTATACACTGATCTTACTGAAATACATGAAGACGATGATATACTGTGGAAACATGGAGCTGAAAACTCTATCATAGCTAAAATGAAGAAACAGAAGCAAAACTTTTTCACATACAGTGATGTTCCAGATGGGAGATTCAGAGACAGACTGAAGCTGGACAATCAAACTGGATCTCTGACCATCACAAACACCAGAACTGAACATGCTGGAGTTTATCAACTAGAGATAAGTGGAGCGAAAAAATCATCAAAAACATTCAGTGTTTCTGTCTATGGTGAGTAGAGATCATTACTGACCATCAACACTCACTCAACTGAAAAAAAAAAAAAAGATTGTTTAGATTTAAAAATATTTCTCTTTATTCTCTGATGTTTTTCAGCTCGTCTGCCTGTTCCTGTCATCAGCAGTAACTCTTCACAATGTTCTTCATCATCATCAAATTGTTCATTGGTGTGTTCAGCTGTGAATGTGAGTCATGTGACTCTCTCCTGGTACAAAGGAAACAGTTTATTGTCCAGCATCAGTGTGTCTGATCTCAGCATCAGTCTCTCTCTACCTCTGGAGGTGGAATATCAGGATAAAAACACCTACAGCTGTGTGCTGAACAATCCCATCAGCAACCAGACTCAACATCTGGACATCACTCAACTCTGTCACACATGTGCAGGTACAACAGTGATGATATATATATATATATATATATATATATGATTATTTACAGATTCACTGACATTAATGACCGTCTCTCTTTTACTCCAGTCTCAGTGTCTCTGATAGTGTTGATCTCTGCTGCTGCTGCTGCTGCTGGATTTCTGTTGATTATATTTGCTGTCGGAGTCTGGTGCATCTGCAGGAAACGTAAAAAAGCAGGTCAGGAGATCATCATATGTTGAAATATGTTTTATAATGCACAAATTTCAATATAAGAATGAAAACTGTTGTTTTAATATATGTGTTATATAGATGTTAATGCAGACAAGATAAAGGAGAAAGACAAAACTGATTCAGCAGTGTGTAAACCAACAAAACGAAAGAAGGTAAGATCATTTATGACTGTGTTGCGTTCAGTCAGTGTGACTGAAGTTTGCAGCATCAGACGGTCAGTGAACAGATGTGGGTGGCTATGTTGTTGATGGCCTGATGCATGACATATTGACAAATGTGGAAAGGCTTTTCTTTTTTTTTTCCTTTTTTTTAAAGGTCTTCACTTCAGAAGGCCTTTATTCACCCCTTAGAGCTGTATGGATTACTTTTATGATGGATGCAATTTTTTGGGCTTCAAAATCTCAAGCCCCATTCACTACCATTATAAAGCTTGGAAGAGCCAGGATATTTTGATGAAAGATACTCATATCTTCTTGAATGGCCTGATGGGGAGTATATCATAGGATAGTTTTTATTTTTTGATAAACTAACCCTTTAAAGTTCACCTAAAATGAAAATTCTGTCATCATTTACTCATCCTCAAACCTGTATGTGTTAATTTCTTCTGAAAAACACAAAAGAAGATATTTTGAAGAATGTTGATAACTAGACAGTTTCTGGTCCCCATTGACTTCCATAGTATTTTTTCATATGAATAAGATTCTCATAGATTAGCAGCAGTTCTAGCTACACTTGCTACAAGTGGCTGATTGTCAGTGAGGAAGTGACTGTACATCATTCATTTGAATAAGCCAATGACATTCACTGATATGGGACAGTGATCGTTGACAATGCATCATGTGATCAGTCTAATGCAAATGATCAGTTCATTACTGTGGAAGGAACACCTAGAAAATATACAGGCTATCCTCAGATAAAAATAGATACATCAACTAGACGACAGAGATCATTAAACAACACTTAAGCTACAATCAATTAAAATGTTCAAATCTTAAAAACTATGACCTGCAAAGACATTATTTTATAGAAACTTTAATGGTCTTGTAAAGCATGCATATAAACTCTGAGTGAATTTGAAGTTAAATTATATTATTACAATTTTTAAAAATGTCTTTAAACCATTTCTCTCAATTGACTATATATTTTTCCTTGCAGAAATCAAAGGAGCCTGTGTATGAAAATTTCAAATCAAAACGGTGATCAGATTCAACATCTCTGCCATCTTCCTGATTGTTTTTTCCTCTCTTTCTTTAATGTTTTTTTTCTTTTGCAACTCTCATAAGTTGATATTGTTGTATCTGAAATTGTGTTGCTCTGTATTCATTTAATTTAGTGATTCACAAGTGCTGTAGCATCCAGAAACTCAACTAAATGTTCATCTTAACACGCATAGAAAGTTACTAACTTTATTGAAAATGTATTTATCCCACCCTTCCTGTTTAAAAAGAAAACTGAATAGCAATATAGTTGCTCAGTTTGTCACACGTTCTGCTGGATATTTTGGCAAAATAAGCACAAGCACATCGCCCTCTAGTGTCCAAAGCAGAAAATCACATCTCTCTATTTTTTCTACTTTTACTCGACACAGTGCGCTATAAATAGATGCTGCAGTTCACACAGAGGAAGAACTGAAGAACTCAATATAAGGAGCGTGTATCAAACTGCCACAGTCACGTGATTTCAGTACTGGTCAGAAATTCAATGGTGCGCCGCTAGGGGGCGATGATCACTGTGAACCAACGAACTTGTATGATTTTTACCTGATCTCAGATCAGTTTATATACATTTGCAGGCATTAAATAACACACTTGTATAATAAAAAGGAAATGGTGTAGTTAAGTGTCTCTTATTGGACTGATTAGCTCCATAAAACAAACAAAACAAGCCTGGAAATTTAGCCTATTAAAACAGGCATATCACAAATTATAAAGACACTTCATATTTAATGATGAAGTGTATTCATCATATTTTAGATGACTTATTATTAGTCTTTAATAGACTAGACCAGGGGTGTCCAAACTCGGTCCTGGAGGGCCACTGTCCAGCAGAGTTTAGCTCCAACTTGCCTCAACACACCTGCTTGGAGGTTTCTAGCCTATAGTAAGACCTTGATTAGCTGGTTCAGGCGTGTTTAATTAGGGTTAGAGCTAAACTCTGCAGGACAGTGGCCCTCCAGGAGCAGGATTGGACACCCCTGGACTAGACCTTCAAAAACATTTCGAATGGGTTTGTAAAAGCTGTTTTTATGCATGTTTGAATTTAGTTTTCGTTGCTTTTACACTGTTGTGCCCAATAGGAGTCACCAGCGTGTGCGATTCGAACCAGTGAATCATTTCACGAAGCAGTTGATTCAGTTATGCGGTGTAACTGCATAGCCATTGGTTCAAACTGGAGAACTTTTTGAACCAATGACAGCGTGGCGGAGTGCTGTGTGCAATGAGAGTCTGAAATGTGAGTAACTTAAAAGGTGTAACTTAGTAGCCCGTCCAGTTCACACTGCTGGGACGCAAATACAACAAATAAGACAGGGAACAAATTAAGCTAAAAATAGCTTGCCATATGTCTAGACATTGTTGTTAATGAGAAGATTTGCAGGTGTGCAGAACTCAGTACTAGGAAAAGAAAAAAAATTGGATTCTGATTTCTGATTCCTCTGATTGGTCATTGCATTTAAGAGCTCAACAAACATGTCTGTGGTTGGCTATATTACAGATGCAAAAACATGTTGTAAATACAAACATACATTCTCCAGAGTGCAGTCACAAACACAAATATGCAAATTTACTGACACATTTGTATTATAAAAAGTAAGAGCTGCATTTACAATCTCTTATTCGTCTAATTACCAAACTCCTCATAAAACGATCAACAAACCCTAAAATTTAATAAAATATTACATATTGAGACACTAATGGTATTAGACGATTGGTTCATTGTATTTAATAGATTACAATGTGTTTGCAAAAGGTGTTTTTAAGTAGGTTCAGGCTGAGTTTACGCTGCATTTACACAATTCTGACCAGCAGGAGTCACCAGCGCGCGGCGTTTCGAGACAGTGAATCACTTTGCGAAGCAATTGGTTCGATTGATTCAAAGCTCGAAAAGCTTCGTTTCTCTCATCACTATAATCAACAGCTGGCCAACTGTCTGGGACAGGAGAGAATGAGCCCACGTGGAGATGAAAAACCTGCTAGCTGTGCCTCTTTGGCAGCTTTTATTGTTGGGCTTCTTCCTGCAGGTCAAGAGCCAATGGAGTGCTAGTAGATAGCCAGCCAATGGGGGAGGACAGGTGTAGGCAAATAACAGCTGTCAGAGCAGCAGAGAGGAAGAGAACAAAAGAGATGGAGAAAGACAAACAGCAAAAACAAACAGTCGCCCAACGATCATCACACAATACATCAGAGGACTGAACAGTGAAAGTAGTGCACCAGTGTTAAAAACCAGATATAGGCCAACTCAATTATTCAATATTACCTTATTTCTGAAAAAAAAAAAAAAAGATATAGTTTTGAACTATATTTCTCATATAACAATTCAGAAGAGAAAATATTGTTTGTTTTTCTTCACTTATAAAGTTAAGACAGAAAGGAAAAGGTCTAAAAACATTCTGCTCAGAGTGCAAAAAACACAATGTGTTTAATTAAAATAGCTTATTACAAAAAGCCCCCACAGTGAAAACTAGTCATGACCACTTTTTTTTTTTTTTTTTTTTTTTTTGTTAAAATCTTTAGCACAGGATTTTAGCATATAGCTTTGACAAATAAATAACTTTTCTTAAAACATTTACTTGACTTAAATAAACTTCATGTCACACCTCTTGAGGCTATTTACATATTTACAGTGAGCACCACATGAAATACATATCCAAAAATGGGAACAGGAAAACCACAAGTCTAGAGCTGATATATATCACACAGACGCTGGGTAAACTCACTGGAGTAGAACAGCTTGTAAGTCTTGGGAACAAACATGGAAAGTCCTTAGTACAAACAAGAACAGACAGTGAACTGAGGTGAGTGGAGTGCTTAAGCAGAGCTGGTGATGAGAGGATGACTTGCAGGTGTGAGTGATGATTGCTGAGTGGTGGAGTGAGTGCAGGTGTGGGCCAGGGAAGATCATGGGAAATGGAGTCCAAAGCAGACGGGAACTGTGACAGTAACATTCCGCTATCAGGCAATTTTCAAGTTTAACACAGTGTAACACATATATTACATGCATAATAATATAAACGCTCAGCAAAGTGTTTCACCAACTTTAAAATAAATCATTGACTTTCCACGCTTATTAAGTCTGGTTTTGGTTCCAGTATGGCTGGTGGAAAGTGTTTTCTGATGAAGGTGGATGACTAATTGTTAGTGTGTAAACTATAATATTGATACGTCCCAATTCGCATACTTGTGCACTATTCTATGATGTTTTTAAGTATAAATGGTGCAAGTAGTGCGTTCACACAGAAAATTCCAAAAAGAAAAAGTGCACTTTAAATACCCGGATGATGCACTAAATTAATGGAAAAAACGAAGTGTGGAATGTTGGACACTTCGTGCACTCAACTGTCGCAGCTTTAATTACGTAGTTGAGGGGGAGGGAGGATCGGACTCTGTTGTTAAATGACAAAATAACCTTATACAATTCACGCACTACATGGATGAGTGCATAGTGCACAAGTACATAGTGTATAAATGCATAGTGTATAGTGCGTCATTTGGGACGCAACTACAGTCTTTTTTCAGTAATAGCAGTAAAAGCACCTACAGCATCAGTAGAGCAGACTGTCCTTGTGTTGAGGAGTAAAATCTTGTTGAGGAAATTATGGAAAAGCAAGTTTTATCCGTTATAAGGGAATGTAAACAGACGGGACAAAATAACTGATATGTCAAACTAGATCAGCATTATAGTGCAAATGACAAGAAACAGACACTAGGTGCGTTTACATGGAGCATTGTAATCGGTTTAAAAGTCCAATCCGAATGAAAATGCTCCATATAAACACCTCAATCGTAATAAAAATGCCCAAACCGAATGATAAACCTTTCTATAAACCGAACAAGTCTGCCATGTAAACGTGTTAAACCGATTACTTTGCATCTACGCCATCACGTCAAGCGGTCAGAGGTCGTCAGAATGCACAATGGCAGCGGCAAAATGAAACTGGAGTAAAACTGAAACAACACATTTATTAAATACACTGAAGGAACTAAGTGAATCATTACTACGGACCTTCATCCACACGCTTCTGCTTTATGGAGGAGGGAGGGGTAGTGTTGAGATGCTACTTGAGTCTTTTCCTCATAATATCCAGCAGTAATATGCTACAAATTTCATGCTGTTGCTTGATTAAGAGCAACACATTACATAAAAATAGCGTGCATAAGAAATAACGGACCTCCATGTTGACATGAATA
This sequence comes from Ancherythroculter nigrocauda, assembly GCA_036281575.1. Lineage (NCBI taxonomy): Eukaryota > Metazoa > Chordata > Actinopteri > Cypriniformes > Xenocyprididae > Ancherythroculter > Ancherythroculter nigrocauda. The sequence goes on along the minus strand of VTFQ01000002.1, from coordinate 55,611,487 downwards.
CACGGCGGCAAACAGGATATAGACTAATGTGTGCAGTCATTCCGATTGAAAGTGCATGTAAACACCATATCGGATTAGATAACATCTCATGTAAACACTCCACCGAATCTTTCATTCGGAATGACTTTATTCGGAATAACAAAAAAGTGCACATGTAAACGTGGCTAATGTCTCACTGTTCCTGTACCTCTACACACTCAACGACATCAATCACTCGCAGCTATTGCTGGTAACGTGTTTTGTTTCTTGAATTTTTGCATATACTGTTTAATGCTTAGGGCCAACAGGGAAAATCAGTGTGGGAACGCTCTAATCCTATGAAAGCACGAATGGGAGTGTAAAGTTTTGCGGGTGATTTACTGACTATGCGCACATTAAAGAGCACAGATGGAGCAGATCATTTCCATAATAACCAACACAATCTATCAAGAGCAGCGCAAATTAGTGTCTGCTGTAAGACATGCTTTAAATAATGGCACAAATACCAGTAAATTGACTAGCACAAAACTTAGTAAATGGTGTTGCGTGATTCATTTACTCCTCTCCCATAAATTTAGCGTCTGAACGGGGGAACTTAATAAAGACAGGTGCAAAGAAATTTGTGTCCACTCTTTTTCAGCAACATTTTTTTCACTGCGTGTCTTCAGTAAATCCTGACAGTAGATTTTTTAATGACAAGAGAGGGTTTGCGGTGGCGCAAGCTGTTAATAAATCTGCCACTAAATATTTTTTTATTTAATGTTTCTTTAAAAGTCATATTTTAAGTCACATTCCCATCTGCCTCAAAGGAATGTAATTTGGATCAGGTGGCGAGTTACTTATTCTCCTGCAAAAAAAAACACAAAAGGTAAAAGTAATGAGGAAGATTGATGCCTCAGTCACACAAACGCACAAATAATACAGACTTGGAATTTTTTCCAGTTGTTTGTACAGAGGTTTTCTTTCCCTAAATATTCAACACAGTGTCTTAAACTTAAATATCTTTTGTTCCAAACATCTTTTTGTTCCAAACAAATAATCATAACTTTTAAGACTAGTCTAAGCAGTTGATGCAACTGGCCACTGCTTCTGTGGTGTTAAAATAAAGGACAAAAATAGATGACTATTTATAATGTACATTTACACCACACTATGTAGTAATAAACATGTATTCATACCACTGTTCTTTTAAAGGTTTTTGTGCACCGTAAATCTCATATATCAAATTAGCTGTATACTTACATTCTGTGGTACTGAAACATATGTCCTGCAGCAACAGTAAATCACACCAACAGCAGCAGCTACAACCAGCAGAACAACAACAACAACTATTCCTGCTACAGCACCTGAAGACAGACCTGAACCTGGAACAGCTGAAGACAGACAGTCATTATTACTAGAGAGTGAATGATTATACATCCAATATTTACCAATATCTCTGACTGATCTTTTTTTTTTTTTACTTTGATCATCAGTTGTATGATACTGATTTAAATGAAACATGCAGTTGTTTTTTAGGCACAGCAGCTAAAACAGCATCAGCACTGTGAGATCAACACAGAATATTAGCATTTACAGGAAAACTATGCATTTTTCATGTTAATAACATTAGTCTAAAGTCAAAGCTTCTTCTTTTTAAAAATAAATAAATAAACAAACAGTACATAACACAACACTTATGGGTTGGCATGCTTACGTAATTCTGTACTCACCGGTGACAGAAACATTGACTCTCTTCACTCTGCTGATGTTGAAGCTGCTGTTGTTGATGATAATCTTCAGTTTATATTCTCCAGAGTCTGTGGTTCTGGTGTTTGTGATGGTCAGAGATCCAGTCAGATTGTCCAGCTTCAGTCTGTCTCTGAATCTCTCATCACACTGAACATCTGTACAGATCTTACTCTGATCTCCAGTGATTTCAGAGATGGAAATCCCAATAAAATATGTCATCTCATCATTTGGTTTTCTTATTACTCCAGAATCTAAAGTGACAGAATCTCCCTCCTTTATTACATATAGTTCAGCAGCAGGGACATCTGAAACACAAACCAACAGATGCTAATAAACTACAAAAAATGAAAGAACTGAAGATGAAAACCTTTTCTTGACTTTTGACCTGAAAAGAAACAGTTATGCATGATTTGTTCTTACAAACATATTTTACATACTTATTTTATATTATATTCATTTAAACCAATAATAATAGAAGCTGATCAGAGATCGCATGATAAGTTGCTCCTTCAGAGCTCAACTGCAGATATATAGAGAGGATTCAGGAGCAGAACTCAGCACTGAACAAAAACTCTGGCCTTTTGAGTGATAACTGGATTCTAACCTGAATAGCCTACCTCTGATTGGCCACTGCATTCAAGAGATCAGTAGACATGACTGTGATTGGCTACATTTGTTCAATGTTTTGAATTTTTTAACAAAATTATTTGTAATCAAACATCAGTTGTTGAAGACCCTTGTTGTGAAGTGAGATAATCTGAACTTGAAAAACAAGTTTGTAAAGATTATCTGTAAACAGTAGCCTATAAAAATCAAGAAACACATTTAAAATGTATTTAAAACATAAACTATATTGTCAAAAGTATTGGGACACCCCTCCAAATCATTGAATTCAGGTGTTCAAATCGCTTGATGAATGGAAAGAATGGGTCGCTCTCAGGAGCTCAGTGAATTCAAGCGTGGTACCATGATAGGTTTTCACCTGTGCAATAAGTCCATTCGTGAAATTTCCTCACTACTAAATATTCCACGGTCAACTGTTAGTGGTATCATAACAAAGTGGAAGCAATTGGGAGCAACAGCAACTCAGCCATGAAAAGGTAGGCCATGTAAAATCACAGAGCGCGGTCAGTGCATGCTGAGGTGCAGTGTGCAGAATTCGCCAACTTTCTGTCAATAGCTACAGACCTCCAAACTTCATGTGGCCTTCAGATGAGCTCAAGAACAGTGTGTAGAGAGCTTCATGGAATGGGTTTCCATGGCCGAGCAGCTGCATCCAAGCCTTACATCACCAAGTGCAATGCAAAGCGTCGGATGCAGTAGTGTAAAGCACGCCACAACTGGACTCTAGAGCAGTGGAGACGTGTTCTCTGGAGAGACCAATCACACTTCTCTGTCTGGCAACCCGATGGACGAGTCTGGGTTTGGCGGTCATTAAATTTCATATGCACGTAAAGGCAGGCGTCCCAAAACGTTTGGCAATATAGTGTATATAAACTGCATTTAAACATTCACTCACCACTGACAGTAACATTGAAGACCTTGTCACTGCTGCTGCTGATGATGATGATCTTTAGTTCATAAAGTCCAGAGTCTGTGTTTGTGATGTTCATGATGGTCAGAGATCCAGTCTGATGATCCAGCTTCAGTCTGTCTCTGAATCTCTCAGTTCCTTCATTACACTGAACATCGGTACAGATCTTACTGAGATCTCCCCTGATTTGAGCGATGCGAATGTCATTAATATACCATTTAATCTCTTCTTGTTGGTTTGTTTGAACACCAGTGTTCAGAGTGACTGAATCTCCCTCCATCACAGACACTGACACTCCCTCTGAACCAACACCAGACACTCCTGAAGAAGAAAAACAAGTCAAACAAAAACATACAACAGTGCTGTGAATTTTTTTACATATAAAGATTTTGAGTAAAGAAATTTGCCTGAATTCAAAACACTTGCAAACAAACAGCAGAAGTGTTATGTGTGTAATACTGCTATTCCTCCATTGTCCAGGTGTTGTAATATTGTAATATTGTTGGGTTCTTTAAAGTGGTCATAAATCGAGAAATCAACTTTTCCTTGAGCTTTTTATATATAAGAGGTCATCGTACTATAAGAATATCCTGTAAGTTTCGGAATTGAAAATTTTTTGTTAGTCAAATAAAAGCTTGTATTGACACCAGGCCAGCGAACAACTCGTCCTGGAATGTGCCAGTCTATGACAGTGAAACCCCGCCTCGGCAGAAGAAATCAACGGCTACTTCATCATTGCTACATTAGCAATGCCCACTGGCATCTTAGTGAGATGAGGAGAGAAGAACAATACAACAGGACAAAAATAACCTTCAAAGGATCCTGCAAGGAATATGATTATTTAACTTTCAACAATGTGAATGTCTCAGTTGCGTTTTATTTATTTCTATTCAATACATTTCCTTTGGAAAATCAATCGCATTTCGGCGCAGGCTTTGCAAACATACTTTTACGATATGGATTCGACAGTAAGTACCTGTAAAAACTAACATTAAATAAGTAAAGAGTCAAACTGCACAACCAAAGCAAACACTGACTTTGGTGACATCAAACCAAACTATTATTTTCAACAAATCATCAACATCTAAACCTCTTGTAATTCTCAATAGTGGCACAGTATGTTGCAGTTCCACACAGAAAGTCAGTGTCAGCGTTCGGATGTAAACACGGAAGCGCTGATTTACGTTCACTGCATCAGTCTGGCAGAAGAAATTGTTGAATAAAGTCGTTATTTTGTTTTGTTTTTATGCACAAAAAGTATTCTCGTCGCTTCATAACATGAAGGTTGAACCACTGTAGTCACATTGACTATTTTAACAATGTCTTTACTACTTTTTTGTACCTTGAATGTGGTAATTCCATTGCTTTCTAGGGAGATAAAAAAAAAAATAATAATAATTAAAAAAAAAAACTCTTGGATTCCATAAAAAAAATATTTTAATTTGTGTTCTGAAGATGAATGAAGGGCTAATGGGTGTGGAACAATATGAGAGTGAGAAATTTTGGGGTGAACTAACCCTTTAAGTATTTGCTTTTGACCATTTAAATGCAGAGTTTTGTGCAGTGTAGAGTAACACATATTGTTTGTCATTCTTACAATCACAATTGCAGAGATGGATTTATGTTTACAAACATAGTTCTGCTTATAACTGGTGATGAAAATGTGTTGACTGTCACACTGGCCGCTCAAGCAGAGCTGAAGCAGCATAAGTTCATTGTGCTTTTACACTGGAAGTGTTTGTCACATGCAACCGTTCAGACTGTTAATAATGTTGCGAGTTTTACCATATCAGTTTGAGTCGATTCAATTTTCATAATGTAACCAAGACGATCATCTGGAACCAACTTTACTTGAACAGAATTTTTGAAGGGATAAGTGTATGTGTGTGTGAAGAGAACATGGCCAGTGTTGGTAAAAGTAATGCATTACAATATTGCGTTATTCCCTAAATTACAGATTGCAATATGGCGTTACTTAGTTACTTTTTATGAAAAATAATGCATTACATTACTTTTGTGTTACTTTTTCTCACCTGGGCTGGGTTTGCTTATTGGTTTTTTAATAACAAAAAATATCTATTTATGGCAAATGTTTTTTGGCCCTTTCACACCAAAAGTGAAGTGAATATGGCTGAAGGAAATGCATATTTACAGTAGAGGGCACAGCTCAAACAAACCTTTCAGCTGTGCTGCCGTTCTGTATTATAGAAGAATAGGATATATGAGAAGGAAGTTCAACACTCTTATTTCTAAATCTAATCTAAAGTAATTTTTTGCTTATTTAGTATGGTTTAGTTAGATCATTGAAGGTTGGCAAAGACATTAGTTAATAAAATGAGATTAAATGCATAAAGTATATTGTGTAATTTAAAGTTAATTATTACAGGTTTGTGTAAAACTTTATTCATTTTGAGGAATACTTAATGTTTTGTGCAAGTGAGATGAGTAAATGCATGTTTACATATGAGGATCATCCACTGTGTCTATTTTCAGGTGTCTGGCACTGTCATGGCAGTGTATTTCCCTGTGATGCGACCATGTTCCCCTCACACACACACAGATGCAAAATATAACTCCAGTTTTTATCTTTAACAGGTGTTAATCCTATGACCTTGCTAGGTGTTATCCTCCTACATAATCAGACGCTCACAGAAATTGTTTGTAAAAATATTGTAACAAATTGTAACATTTTTGTAAATGTTACAATTTGTTACAATTTGATTGTAACAAATAAAGGTCTTACCTTTGTCAAGTAAAATCAAGATCACTGCAAGCAAATTAAAGAGAAGCTTCATTTTCACCACATTCTGCCTTCAGAAAATAAAAGTGAGTAGTTACAATCCACCTGGCTCAAGGGAGCTCAACGAAGAGGCCACACGCAAATTAAAGCAACCCAAAAGTAGAATTTTATTAATGAAATACATAAATGAATTTAGCAAACAACAAGAAAAATAGGACAAAAACTCCTGGTGTTGGAGAAGCCTCAAGCCTCAAGTGACAAAGAGTTGTTTTTATCAAGTCTATTCATCTCACGTAACCAACAGGATCTGCTGTTTGACTCCGCCCTGGATGCAAATAATTGAACAGGAATGCATTAGACACAGGCTCTAAGAACACGTTTGGAAAAACAGCAGCAGAAACAATATTCAATTTCATCTTACCCTTTGGATAGTTTTGCACTGAAATATGATCATGTGTCTCCAAAATATGGTGATAAATAGGTTTGTTGACCCAGTTAATATATCACCTACATATATCACCTTACATGTCTGCTCAATGAAATGATGGGCTGAAGTGGGTGTAGCTTTTTGTTTAGGATGATGGAGCAGTCATTTTAGAAAGCAGCATTGGACACATTGCCACAGATTGGTAAGATAAATTAGCACTGTTTAACATGTTTAAAATGAAAAATATATGCATAGCCTATGCATCAATATGTAAAGAAGTATGTTTGATTATGAAAAAAATATTTCGAAACACGTGCTTCAGTGATTCGGAGCGTGTATCAAACTGCCAAAGTCACGTAAACTAGGCTTCATTACGTCATAACGTCACGAAACCATGTACGAAACCAAATTTCAATGGTTCACCGGTAGAGGGCGATGATAAAGTAAACCCATGAATCATGCAGATTCACTGAGAACTATTGAACAAGTGTCTATGAGCTTTACCCTATGGTTTTACCTGATCTCTGATCAGTTTTCTACATTTGTAGATGTTTTAATTAGATATTAGAATAATTTAAATTGGTCTGTTTAGCTTGAGCCATGTAACAAACAAAACAAGAACATTGATAAATGAACACATATTATACAGACACCCTATATTTAATCATATTAGACAATTAGTTAATTGTATTTGATAGATTTTACTTTCAATAAAACATTTGCAATAGATTTGTAAAAGGTGTTTTTATACATGTTTGGCCTGAGTTTTATTGCGTTTACACTGTTCTGACCACAAGGGGTCACCGTGGAGACAGGTGTCAGATTGTTTCAAGGCACATTTGCTTCAGCTGCTTCAGTGTTTGGGGATGCTGGGAAATGTAGTGCGGAGAGAGTGACTGAGCTGGTGACTGAGTGTGATTGTGAACTTAAATGTGCTTTTAATATACTATCTCTGTATTTAAAAAATGTATTTAGATATCACTTATAGTACATTTGAACCCATAGTGTACTACAAGTGGTAACTAAATATATTTTTTTAAATACAAAGATAGTATTTAATTCCCACTTAATAAGTTTAATACATTTTAGATACAGCTGTTTTGATTGGAATGATTTATTTGCTTTATTTGCTTTCAATTTCTCAAATGCAATTTGTCATTCATTTGCGCAATTACTATTTTCAAACTTTTTGTTGTTACTCGTGAGCTACTTAGAAGAAGATTGGAGATCTTCACACAATCTTGGATCCATGGACAAATAACATTCCCATCTTATATGGTGATGACAGCATTTGTAATTTCAAAAATTTAGAATCTTAGAGTTATCATTCTTATTAAATCCGGTAAATTACCTTTAAACAAAATGGAGTGACCAATATTGTTGCTTTTCTAGCCATAATTTTCTCTTTGGACACCTTGTGCCCTATTTCCCTTTTTGCCAGAGAATTCTGCATAGTCAAAAAACTATTTATGTCTTTACCCCTAGTTGGTTAATGTAATAGCCCTCACTATCCCAAATCCAGACAGTTTTAACTGACTGAGTCAAACTCCCACTTCTGTGAATTAACTTTCTTTTCTTTCATTGAGATGTAGAGTAGGGCTGGACTGGTACCGACTGAAAGCACATTCAGAATGTTAGTTTAACAGAGAACTGCTGTGAGACCGGTGAATAATCAAAAGGAACCAAATTAATATGATAACAGAATTTGAAGCGGTCTCTGTAGTGAACATTGAGATGGAAGTCCTTCTGTGTTCTGTGTGGATCATCAGTCAGTTGAACTTGTTGGGCTGTTGCATTGGATCATCAGCCAGTGATGCACTCAAAGGCCTGGTGTTGTGGTGTGTGAGCTCCGTTGTTTCTCTGTCTCTCAGACAGTCTTTGATCCTGCCACAAAATTGCCCTTAGGAAAAGTCTCAAGTGAAAGTTTTACCTTTTCCTGCACTGTATCAGTTCTCTCCATGCTGACATCTCGAGAAGTGTCAAGCTTCCTCTTTCAGGAGGGGAGCTAAAGGCCCATCAGCCACTTCCTCTTCTTCTCTCTGCAGTCGTCTTGTTGAACAGACTTCAGTCTATTCACTCCTAGTTGTCAAGGTGGCTGTTCCAGAAGCTGCCTGGTCTGAAATATGAACACAAGAAATATGAACCTACAGCTCTTTATTTAAAGTCTGTCTTTCTTAACAGTAATCAATGTCCCTTAATTCCAAATGTCTCATCTGGTCAACACAACAGCAGTTCCTCATTCTATTAATAAGCTTAGTTCTTCTTTGCAGGAAAAAGTAAGCAGATCCTTCTTTGTGAAATGCAAGAAAAAGCAGTAAACTACTCTTATTAATATAGAGTATGGTTTAATGTAATAGCAAATGATTATTTGTCTTTTCTCTTTGCTAGAAATGAAAATTACTGTAAGATGTCTGTTATGTGCCAGTTCAAATCATAATTTCTATTTAACTTGGTCACCCAATCTCATTCTCATTCAACACATTGCAAAAAAAGTTATCATACTTAATGTAAACCAAAATTTTGGCATATCTGCAATGGATCAACTTTTCACATTGTCTCCTAGGGATAACAGGATAAACATTCTAGACGCCTTCAGATACAGAGTATAATATTTAAACACGCAGTTAGTATCTTACTATTATTCATCATTAGTACCTATTTCTGAGCACCTCCCATCTGAGCCAATACATAGGCCTAGTAAATCAAAGTTTCTCCACAACTCAAAATTTCATAATTCTCACAGAATGCTCCACAGGTGCATATTCCTATTATTTATAATTTTAACAATTCCAGCATTTACTTATTTATTTCAAAATGTAACAATATTGATCTATTAATCATATTCAACTCTTTCAACATTATTTTCTTCAGAAATTAAGAGCCGTAAAGTCTTATTCAAACAAAGAGCAAGTTTTAGTGCTACAGCATCTCGGGGCATTTCCCCTTCCCTAATCTGGTGATGGCGTTCCGTTAAGAAGCTACTATCACTACCTACCCAAATTTACAGGTGAGTGTCAGGTCTCTAGCATCTATACACATGATCATTAACACTAACTCAGAATTACTGTCTCACCCTGAGCATAGGTCTTTAGTCGTCCAACACTATCACTGCCTTGATTGTGATCATATGAGCGTAGAATCTTTAGAACTTCTAATTCCAGCATACATGACAAGTTGCTCTTTGCAGGAACAAAGTTATATTGACAGCTTGCTGGGAGCACTCTCAATCACAACTAAAATACTCAACAAATACAACATTGAATGAATCAAACATAATTACTTACTGCCCTTACAGCCAAAAGTAAACATCATTTGAATATGATCACCAGTTTTCTTCAATTATTTTCAGAATCCAAAATTTAATTCAATTTTACCTTTTATTTAATTTAGAAGCAATTGTAAGGAAAAGTGTGGAGTCCATCCTACCTTAACCTTAAGTCATTTTAGCCCATCCAGGAGTGGTCCCTCTGTGTAGCAGGGATCTGTAGTCTAGCAGAATGAAGACAACAGAAAGTTCCTTGTTTCCGTCCACCGACAGAGGGAGATTCCGAGGACTCCTGGCTGGCTCGCCAAATTGTGGTTAATTTTCTCCTACGCACCTTACTTAAGTTTACCTGGTGTCCCTGACACCCAGGTGTCCCAGACACCTATGAATAATAATCTACTAAGCCCACTTCAATGTCTGTTCGAGTCGACCAACGTCTCAGCCTGTTTGACCACTATCACCTGGTAATAAGATCTTTAGTGCTCCACCAAACACTATCACTTGAATATGGAAGTAAGATTCTCTAGTGTCTAGTCTGCTGCGCAGCCTAAAAACCAAACAGACTCCAAAGTGTCAAAAGCAAATGTACTGTAGCATTATGATAAAACACGCAGTAATAGATGCTTCACTACCATACAGCATCATCATGCCATTCAGAAAGACAAATGAACCAATTCATGGTGTTCACTTTGATGTGTTCTCCTGTGTAGGCAGCCCCAAAAACATGTGGCATTTACTTTTAATGTTGAGACAAGCCCTCACAATCACTTGTAAAACCTGTGTTCGAGCTGGATGAGGTGTAATGTACAAAACTTAATACTTACTAAAATGACAGTCAGTCCAAAAAATGATGCATCAAAAATACATACCCTGCACAGAAATCTGCTACACTGTACCTGTTGTCCTACCCTGCAAACAAGCCTGCACGGGCAGCCCTCACTTAGCACCAAAGAGGCTCTCACTGGGCCCAGACAGGGCCCACACTATTAATCTACACCAATCTCTTGCAATGTTTGTTATAACAAATGTGCTTCACAAACAGAGAGCAACTGATGCTGAAAAGTCAAGGGTCAAGAGCCCAACTGAAGCAAACACTCACCTCCATAATGATGACTTGACTATTTTCAATAAAACATCAAGTTTTGTATGAAAGAAATAGTCAAACTGGATTGTAATAAGTGAAGATGCTGAGATCTAGACAGATCTACTAGCGTTTAATATTTTGTTGCTGTTGGTCATGTGACAGTGTTTTCAGCTAATTTAAAAAAGATTTTACTTTACTGCCAGTCATTTGACCGTTTTATCTATTTTGTTATTGCATTAATTACTGAATAATTTTGTAATTGTACATACATTTGTATGTAATTTAAGAAAACAGAAAATACTCTATAAAATACAGTAATTTTTCTGTATAAAAATATGAATTATTGTAATTGTCATTCATTTTTATTCCATCTGTACAATTATAAATGAAAGGTCTTATTGAATTTCACATTAAATTTTAAAAAGCAGCCAAACAGAGCAATGAAAAAGAAAGTGGGCTGCATACACATAACCTGCATGGGGCCAAAGGTACAAAAGTTGCTTTGGGCCCAAACGGGCTGACCCACACTGGACCATTGTGGGCTTAATGTGGGCAGTTTGCTGATTCATAATGCTCCGAAGCTTCCTGAAGCAGTGTTTTGAAATCGGCCATCACTATATAAGTCCTTATTTTGTGGTTTTTGGCGCACCAAAAATATTCTCGTCCCTTAATAATATTAATATTGAACCACTGTACTCACATGAACTGATTTAGATGTGTTTTTAGTACCTTTAGGCCGTGTGTCCACCAAACCGTTTTTTTTTCCCAGCATACTTTTTCAGTTGTTTTCAATGGAAACGCCGCATTTTTTAAACACCAGGAGCGTAACGAGGCGCTGAGTGTCTTTTTTTTACGCTCAAGCTCTGAGAGCTCTGTGTTTTTTACTGGTCGCCTCGAGTTGAAGAATGTTCAACTTTGAGTAAAACGCTGCGTTCATCACTGTCACTTTTTAGCCAGCCGTCCAATCAGAGTGGAGGAGGGGCGAGACAAATACAACACCGACCAACTGTCATAACATTCTTGCTGTACAGCGACATCAACAAACAGAGAAGGAAACAAAATGGATGAGAAATTAATATTGCTGGTCTCCAAACATACATAGCAAGTAATTCCACATTGTGTCAAATTACCTGCAAAATCAGTTATAAGTAACAATGCCACAGATATTCTGTATAATAGCAACCAGGCATGTCAACTGAAAAAAAAAAAAACGCTGCGCAGCTGAAACACTCTCTGGTGCTGACAGATAGGTGTTTTAAGCAGAGCGCCTAGCGTTTTCACCTGGTTAAAAACACTTTGGTGGACACACGGCCTAATTCTGGTAAAATGTGACAGTGATGAGCGCAGCGTTTTACTCAAAGTTGAACATTCTTCAACTTGAGGCGACCAGTAAAAAACGCAGAGCTCTCAGAGCTTGAGAATAAAAAACATGCTCAGCGCCTCGTTACACTCCTGGCGGCGTGGCGTTCCCATTAAAAACAACGGAAAAAGTACACTAGCAGCTGGAAAAAACGCTTTGGTGGACACACAGCCTTATGGATCTTGAGAGAGGAAATGTCATTGCTCCCTATGCAGGCCTCACGAAGCCATTGGATTTCAACTAAAATATCTTTATTTGTGTTTTGAAGATTAACAAAGGACTTACGGGTGTGGAACGGCATGAGGGTAAGTAATAAATGACAGAATTTTCATTTTTTGGGTGAACTAACCCTTTAATCTTTGTCTCATCTGTTCATAAAACTCTACTGGCTCATCTTGTGTGGTTTTGCAAATTCAAATTGGATTTCCTATTTTTGGTACTGATCAGATGCTTGATCTTGCTGTGTATCCTCTGTAAAAGTACTTTGTGGTTTTGGTTTTCATTCCAAACAAGAACATTTTCTATCAATCAGATTACAGCTAAGATTACAACTATCAATCAGAACACCCTTTACAATCCAAATGAAATTATAATCAGACTTGGCAGACTTATTCCGACTGACATGGTTACGTGACATTTTTATATTCCAACTGTGCCACTAGTCCAATTACAAAAACGATTATTAGATCTATTTTTAATGGATTTAGTTACTTATCTGACTGTAATGTTGTTTTGTGAAGGTATAAGATTCATTAAACGCAGGACAGACAGAAAGAAGCCCCTTCACCTAGAAAATAAACACAGATGCACTCTACACACTCTTCATCTCTGAAGAAACCACAGCAGGTTTCAGTCTGACTAGCGTCACATGTGAGATGGCAGATAACTCTTCTCACTTTTCACAACTGAAGAAAATGTTTTACGTGTTGGTTTTGTTCTATTTGTGGTGGTGGCGTCTGATTGGTAAGTTATAAAGATTCAATAGTTTTTTATTTAATAATGTAACATTCTTCACAGATGTTAAAAGTCATGGGAAAAAAATGGAAATGGCTTTAATGGATGGAACTTTGACCAGAAGAGGATCAGAGAGCGAATCCTCTATTAAGCCACTTTTAAATCTCAGGCTAGGTTCTAGTATTGTGAAGATATCAGTAAGATCCAGGGGTGTAAACTTTTGAACAGGTGACTGGTAGAAACTCTTATTTTGTTTAAAAATATTACTTTTTAGTACTGCCCTTCAGAAGATACAGTTCATGAGGTATTTACATGTTTCAAGACAATATAAGAGCAATTTACCCCATCATTCTGTGCAAAAGTTTACACCTCGACTCTTAATGCATCACGTTGCCTCCGTGAGCATCCAGTTTCCACCTTTGGTGATATTTGTTTTTGAGTCCCTTAGTTGTCATTAGTGTAAAAAGATGGATCCCCAAAATTATAGTCAATGTTAGAATGGTTTTAAATGTAATGTGTAGAAAATGGAAAACTAAAGAATGTGCAGGACATGGAGAATTTTTCTGAAGAACAGTAGCCAGTTTTACTTTAGGACAAACAAGGGATGCATAAACAACTATCACAAAACATTAAGCAGCTTAATTTCTGCAAATGGAGCTTTTTTTTTTTTTTTAGCGGATTATATGTTAAGTATCTGTAATGTAAACTAGCTTTTCAGTTCAGATACATGACAGCTGTCAGGGATTGTGCTATTGGCATAATTGGGCCTAAAGTGTCCCACTGTCGGCCTGTGTCCGCCCAACAATGCATGCAGGTGTTACAGCTTCTGTTGGTAATTGGTGTATCCACACTTGGCCTTCAACGTGATGCACCAGCAATCTCGTCAGACCAGGCTGGGTAAAACTAGAAAAATTGATAATTTGGAGTAGTCTCTTAATTTTTTTTGAAGAGCTGTATATGAAGGCTTGCAAATGCAAAAACGTCTCAGGTAACGCATGTAACCGGGGTTCCCTGAGAAGGCGACGATATGATAGCCCATGAAGCCCATGATATCACTCAAGTGTGACCGTGAGTACAAAAAGAGCACCTGTAGTACATGTCATCAGCATTTTGTCTGAAGTTGACCTGGCCGGGTAAACCGAGGCATGGCAGTGAGACGCAGTGTCTCAGTCCCCTTCTCAGGGAACCATGGATACATGCGTAACCTGAGACTTCCCTTTTTAAATCGGAACTTGTATTGCGTCCAAAGACACTTTGGGGAACGAATACCCACTCCACCATACTGAGGAAATAACTGCCTGATTAGGGATGACAAGCACATGAAAGCTTAATGGACTAGATACCAGAAGCCAATTCCCTCCCCAGGTCAGCACGGACTGTCAGTGACACTCTTTCCAAAGGCCAAAACCCTAGCTCATGCCCCAAAGCAGGGCAGGGCTCAGGTTTGGTAATACAAATCAAAATGATAAGTATTACCTTTATGGGAATACAGTCAAGGAAAACACTATACCAGGGGGATCTGTTTTAACTCCTGATGAACCCAGGTGAGATTAGAGAAGAAACTCCAACTTACTTGAAGTCAGTGTCTCTGCCTGAGATGGGTCAAACAGCAGTTATCAAGGCTGCTAAGAAGGCAAGCACTTAATGAACCATCTAATTTTAACTGACAGTGAAAATCAAGGTGGCCTAACAGGGCCAAACGCATGGTGTTACAGTTAAACTGTAATTCAAGTGAGAAAAGACAACAGAAAACTCTCTAAAGTGAGGGGAGGCCAAACACGCTAAATTCAAAGCTTATCAAGGTTGCTCAAATGAAGCTGAATGCATGATGTTACCATCTGACATAAGCCCAGAAAAGCAGAGGCCTCAGCAGAAAGACCATCTTATAGTGAGAGGAGGCCAAACACTCAACAGGTTAAACTTATCAAGGTGGTCAAAGAAGGCCAAATGCAAAGTAGCTTAAATAGGGCTTAGATGAGCAGAGGCCTCAGCAGAAAGACTCTATAGCAAGAGGATGGCAAACACAGTCAGTTCAAAGACAGTTTACCAAGGCAGCATGACAAAAAAGCTGAAGCAGTGGCCTCAGTCAATCATGCCCACCTTCAAAGACAGTTTATCAAGGCGGCCCAAAATAGGGACGAACACTCAATGTTTCTATCAAACTGCGAATAAACAGACACCTGTTGTACTATTTAGTTTAGGGTTCAGATGACAGGACTGTAAAGACAGATACCAATGTAGCCTAGAGAGGGCCAACACTTTATATTCTAAAGGGAGCTCAGACGGGTTTGCTTCTTTTTTAATAAAACTCACAGTCAGAGCTTAGTGAAAGCAGGCCTCAGCCAACTCAGGGGGCCGAACATCTGATGTCATTAGTCGCATCCCAAATGACGCACTATACACTATGCACTTATACACTATGTACTTGTGCACTATGCACTCATCCATGTATCATCAATTGTATAAGGTTATTTTGTCATTTAACAACGGAGTCCGATCCTCCCTTCCCCTCCACTACGTAATTAAAGCTGCGACAGTCGAGTGCACAAAGTGTCCAACATTTCTAATGTTGGACACTTTAATTTAGTGCATCATCCGGGTATTTAAAGTGCACTTTTTCTTTTTGGAATTTTTCTGTGTGAACGCACTACTCGCACTATTTATACTTAAAAATGCCATAGAATAGTGCATAAGTACGCGAATTGGGACGCACCTACTGTCTCACTGAAACTCCAGAAGGCGGGGGCCTCAGCCGAACATGCTCAGAAATGAAACAGCTCATCAAGATGGCTCACAGAGGGCCGAACTTAAATGAGACTGCAAAACTAGAACTCAGAATTATTTAACATAATAGAAGTGCCTCCCATACTCTCACAAACATGCTTTTACCGAACCATCAGAATAACAGAACGCATTAGAATGTGTGAAACTGTTAAAACATCATAAGTTCAGTTTAGGGCCCTGGTGTGAAGCATGGCACAACCTCAATCCTCGCAGATGTTACAGAATGGGGGGTGGGTGAGGGGTAAAATAAAAAGGATAGGAGAGGGAGTTATTATTCCCTCTAGCGTGGGGCAGATTCTGTTTTTTTTTTTTTTTTTTTTTTATCAGTTTTAGGCAGTGTCCCTTGAATCATTGAAAGAGACCATTGTTAAAATGAAATCATCCTCATGTGGTATGGATAATGTTCCTCCTTGTTTTCTAAAAGATTAATTTGAAACCATTGGTCCTTGCAATTATTAATAGTAGCCTGGCCTCAGGAGTTGTTGTACCCAAGTTGTTTAAACATGCAGCACGAAACTTCGAAGAGACTCGAAACTTCCATTTCTATCCAAATTACTAGAGAAGGTTGTATCTGGACAACTGAATTAATTTCTAGATTTATATGGTATTCATGATGTTTTTCAGTCTGGTTTTAAATGACTACATAGTACAGAAACTGCATTGTTGAAGGTTTTTAATGACTTGCTACTTGTCAGTGACTTGTCACTGACTCAGGAGACTGTGCGATAATTCTACTAGACCTTTTGGCTGCATTTGATACAGTTGACCATAAGATCTTGATTACACAGCTAGAACAATTTGTTGGTGTTAAGGGTACGGCGTTGGGATGGTTTAGATCCGATTTGGCCGAAAGAACATTCTCAGTTCATTTTGGAGACTATGTCTCCTCAACTGCTTCTTTCACACGTGGGGTCCCCCATGGCTCCATTTTGGGGCCTATTCTGTTCTCTCTGTATATGCCCTCCTTGGGACATTTTATTTATTTATTTTTTTTTTTTTAGAAAATTTGGTATTTACTTTCATTGTTATGCAGATGATATGCAAATTTATTTGCCTTTGAAATGAAAGGATACTTGCTCTTTAGCAACCTCTATTGCAGTGTCTTAAGGAAATTAAGGCCTGGATGGCACTAAATTTCTTTAATTTTAATGAAAAGAAAGCAGAAGTTATGTTGTTTATGCTGGGGGGTACCTGTGAGTCAGTAGATTTAATTGAAACCATTGGTGAATTGAAACCATTTGCAAAACCCTATATAAAAAATTTGGGTGTTATCATGGATTGTGATTTTAAATTGGACAAACAGATTAACTCAGTAGTTAAATCAAGTTATTTCCGATTGAGACAACTCACCAAGGTAAAATCTTTCTTGTCTTTTAAAGAATTTCAAAGAATTGTACACATTTTTATTTCAAGTGGCCTGGATTATTGTAATGGCCTCTATTTAGGTATTAGTCAGGCCTCTAGCGAGATGCGACTTCAATATATATATATATATATATATTAGATATTGTACGCTTTCATAAAAAAATTGATTATTAATAATAAACAATATAATACTTTTGCTGTTGTTCATGTTGAACAACAACATAAGTTATATAGTTCATTGGTCAAAATGATCTACAGATCTAAAAGTCCTACATTTAAGAACGTCAAGATGTTGAATACATGCAGAGCTCTATATCTCACCTTTCTTTTGTTTATGTATTCTGAATAGCTTTCATTTTACACATACTTACAATCTACAGCAGATTTCAGGCTTTGTAATCTATCAGAAGCTTTAATCAGTGTAAAATCTGTTTGTTCTCCAGGTGTGTTTGGTGATTCAGTGTCAGTGATGGAGGGAGATTCTGTCACTTTATACACCGATGATACTGAAATACATGAAGACGACGACATACTGTGGAAATTTGGAGCTGAAAACTCTCTCATAGCTAAAATGAAGAAACAGAAGCAAAACTTTTTCACATACAGTGATGGTCCTGATGGGAGATTCAGAGACAGACTGAAGCTGGATGATCAAACTGGATCTCTGACCATCACAAACATCAGAACTGAACATGCTGGAGTTTATCAACTAGATATAAGTGGAGCGAAAAAATCATCAAAAACATTCAGTGTTTCTGTCTATGGTGAGTAGAGATAATTTGTGATGACCGTCAAATATTCTTGTTTTATTAAAAGAATATTCATATTTTAAGCAAGTGGAACAATGTGAGGGTGAGTAATTAATGACAGAAATTGTATTTAATTTTGGGTGAACTAACCCTTTAACACTTGTATTGTGTCTCCAGTATTTTAATTTTAGTGTAACGCAGATTTTTTTGTTTAATCCTCTGGTATTGTTTCCATGTCGCTAAAAAAATGCCCTTTTTCAATGAAATTATTGAACTATATTTTAGTTTGATAATGTGTTTTTTTAATTAATATTTAATTTTTTATTATTTAATGGCACAAAATTATATTTACACAGCAGTAATAAGGATTTGTTCACTTTTTGAGCATGGGCCTGAAAATGGAATTTCAAACTTAAAGTCGTGAACCGGAAGTTGCAAACGACTTTTCTCCAGTGTTATGACGTATTTCTAAGTGAAACGGAATATTGAATAGAGGGCGGAGTTTTACTTTAGTGCTCCTCCTCTCCATCTCTCACTCATAGCAGAGGAACGGTTGCAGAGGAGTGGTTTACACGTTTTCAACCCAAGCCGTCAAACTGATGTTATCAGAGAAGAAACGCCATTCCAGACCGGAAGTAACTTTTCAGATTTTGATTCAAGATGACAGTGACAAACTATTTTTTTTCTGTGTATTAACTTGCACGGATTAATAGTTCACCAAAGTAAATAGGGTCCATTTTGATTTCATGCCGACTTTAAACTATCATGAATCTTGAATACTTTGGAGCACAGGCTTATGTTTGGTCTCTTTTTAAAGACAACACTAGGAAGTTTATTGCTGAAGTGGAAAAAAAAAGTTTAAAAAGTTAACAATTTACATTAATTGTTATGAAAAATGCACAAAATAACATTTTTGATTTTTAAATGAAATATATTTTGCAAAACAAGTTTTACTCTATAACTGTGAGAAGATTTTTATAGCAAATGCCAAAATGTTTTGTACCATTCCAATGAAGTAAAAAAAATCTAAAAAAAAACCCAAAACATAGTATTTTTGAGTCAAAAATGTCCAAACAGCACCAGAAGGTTAAACATTTTGTCATTTGAGATGATAGAAACACTTGCTGACCATTAACACCCTAAACACTCACTCAACACATTCAGATAGAAATAAGATTGTTTTGATTTATCAATATTTCTGTTTATTGTCTGATGTCTTTCAGCACCTCTGTTTGTTCCTGTCATCAGCAGAAACTCTTCACAATGTTCATCATCATCATCATCATCATCAAATTGTTCATTGGTGTGTTCAGCTGTGAATGTGAGTCATGTGACTCTCTCCTGGTACAAAGGAAACAGTTTATTGTCCAGCATCAGTGTGTCTGATCTCAGCATCAGTCTCTCTCTACCTCTGGAGGTGGAATATCAGGATAAAAACACCTACAGCTGTGTGCTGAACAATCCCATCAGCAACCAGACTCAACATCTGGACATCACTCACCTCTGTCACACATGTGCAGGTACAACAGAGCTGATATATGTGATTATTTACTGATCTGATCTTGGTCTGATTCAGTCACTTACATTCATGACCATCTCTCTTTTTCTCTTCTTCACCTCCTCCAGGTTCAGTTTCTCTGATAGTGCTGATCTCTGCTGCTGCTGCTGGATCTCTGTTGATTATAGTTGCAGTCGGGATCTGCTGCATCTGCAGGAAACGTAAAAATTTAGGTCAGGATTGCATGCGTTGAAGTATTTGTTCAATATAAGAATGAAAACTGTTGCTTCAATATGCATGTGTTATGTTATTGTTCATGCAGTCCAGACCCAAGAAAAGGACAAAACTGATTCAGTATTGTATAAACCAACAACACAAAAAAAGGTAAGACACTTCATGACTGTGTTGCAAGAAGTCGTTGCAGTCTGATTGAAGCTTGATGATTGAAGTTTTGTGTGCAATTTTCATCAGTAACATTAAAATATTGTTATATTCAATTATTAGTTCATCCAAAAAAGTTAATTTACTCTCCATACTTTTACAGCCTCACATATGAGTTTCCTTCAGGCAGAATGTCATCCTCAGTCATGATTAAATTCATGGGCGGAGCAAGGGGGTGGTTTGTTTCAGTACTTTTTTCATACAATGGGCCTCATTTATGAAACAAACGTAACGCCAGAAAATTGGTAATTTCCACGCAAAACTTGGAATTTATCAATATGGACGTGAGTGGCGGCTACAATCAAATCCCATGGTCTCAGCTCGTATATGCAAGTTTTGGCGTTAGTGTGAACTTGCGTGCAGCATAGTAAATCTGGTGGAGAAATGTAGGCCTAATGAGAGCATTTTGTTCTTTTAGATTATTTTCCTGAACAACGAAGCTTGTGTCAGCATTAACCGTTAAGATTAGTGTCACAAAGACGAACTCCGTGAGTCCCTCCTCTGGCCATCGGAGGGAGCCCTCACCCGAATACTGACATTACACACACTACATTTCCCATCATCCTCTGCCTCAGCTTAATCACCTGCCAGCTGAACATCATTTACTGGACTATAAAGGACTCATGCACACCACATTCAGACGTGAAGTCTTGTTTTGCCGTGGTGAACATTACTGAGTGTTATCTTTCTGTCTGACTACCTGTTACTGATACTGTTTGTTACCTGTTATCGACCCTTTGCTGCCAGCCTCTGATCTCTGCCTGTTATCCCGGTTTTGTGAGTGTTCTCTGCCAGCCCTGATCCTCTGCCTGTTATTTGACTATGTCTTTGCCCTATCCCCATATACCTGTTTGCTCCTGACTGACCCTGCCTGTACGACTACGTGTGTTCATAATAAAGCATGCAAATGGATCCCAGCCAGTGTGATGATTCGTTACAATTAGAATGTCATATTAAAATTATTAAAACGTATATGCTAGCCTTAAAGGGATAGTTCACCCAAAAATCCTCAAGTTGTTCTAAATCTGTATGAGTTTATTTCTTCTGAAGAGCACAAAGGAAGATATTTTGAAGAATGTTTTAACTAAACAGTTTCTGGTCCCCATTGACTTCCAAAGTATTTTTTCCATACAAATAAGATTCTCGTGGATGCTGAGCTGAGTTCTAGCTACAAGTGCTACTGTAGGTTATCTGCGACAAAGGGATTGTAGATAATAAATTTGGATAAGCTGATGACTTCTGCTGATACAGGACAGTGATGAGTAAATGATGACAGAATTTTTGTGTGAACTCTACCTTTAAAAACTTGCTCATAGTAGCAGGACAGGAAGAAACTGTGCATCTACAAACTGAACATGCACAGAATGCCCACTCTCACCTACAAGATGTTTGCAGACCCAAAAGATCAAACCACATCTCTGTAGAAAACTGACCGCAGCCACTTTCAGTTTGAACCTCGGAAAACTGGTACTGTGAGGTGGCAGACAGTTTTATTGTGTACTTTTCAAAATGTGTACCATGTAGGTACAATGTAAACTTTAGGCACTTATATGTACCTTTGTGATACTCAAGTGTGCCAACCCACATGTAAGAACAGTTACAGGGTTAGTTCAAACAAAAATTTAAATAAGTACAAAACGTAAATTGTAAATTTATAATATTAAGGTTGAACCACTGTAGTCACATGAACTGTAATATATTTTAGTAATTTTCTGGGCGCTGAAAGTGGAAATTAACTTTGCTGTCAATAGAGGCCCACCCCCGCCCTCGGCCGCTGACTGACAGTCCTGCAAAACCATAGTTTCCACCCTCAGCCCCTTCATGATTCAGCTTCCTGGATAATATTTTAATGCACACTTTTTGCACTGTTTTATTAAGCTCTTACAGTGACTTTCTGGAGTGAAAACAGACTTATCCTCTGTGAGAAGTACAATAAACGTCATAAAACTCATCAGTAAAGTTTTGGCCATCGTAAGTTATAACCGTAATTAAACTGCATGAACCGGATTCGGACAATGATGCCTACAGGGCTAGAGAGTATATGCCGCATGGAGACAGAACAGGTATAGTGTGCCCTGACTCCTGACACCAGAGAATGAGCTCTTGAAGCTCCGCCCTCTTAGGCCAGGAGCAGCAGCTCATTTGCATTTAAAGAAGGGACACACACTAAAATGGCGCATTTTTGATCACACCCAACATTTAACAATTTTAACACGAACATAAATTTGGATCAGCTGATGATTTCTGCCGATACTATGGAACTATTGATCAGCCTAATGCAAATGATTAAATTCAGTATTCATGGGGCTGCAAACAGTCTGTCGACTGATTACGGTGGAAGGAACGCCAACTAGAAACAGGCTCCCCCAGATAAAATATATAAACCCTTACGGTTAATTTTCATTTCATCAAACAGATTACAGCAATCTTTAAACAATACAATTAAAATGATCAAATCTTAAAGCCATGACCTGTCAAAAAAATATTTTACAGAAATGCTTGTAGTTCTTATGAAGTCTATTCACTCTGAGTGAACTTGAAGCAAAATACTGTCATTATAATTTTTAAAATGCTTTAAAACTTTTTCTCTTGACTGACTGTATATTTTTCCTTCCAGAAATCAAAGGAGCCCGTGTATGAAAATATCAACCCAAAACGCTGATCAGATACAACAGCTCTGCCAGGACATTTTTCCTCTGACTGTTAAATGCTTTTTCGATTTGATCTATTTTTTTCTTTTTCTTTTGCACATTCACTCTTATAAAATATTATGTTATTAACACACAAATTTTATTTTAACTTTATTAAAAACAGTGATCCTGCACTGTTCTCTGTCACTTAGTCTTCTCCTGTTTAAATAAACAGAAAACTGAATATCAATGCATGGTTTACAGTATCTCACAGACACGTTCCTCTGAGTATGTTGTCAAATTCAGCACATTATCGCTCTCTAGTGTCCACAGCAGAAAGCACATCTCTCTAATAACAACGCTACTTTTAGAGCACATATCAAACTGCCAAAGTCACGTGATTTCAGTAAACGTGGCTTCGTTACGTCATAACTGTTTGGAAATTTCACTTGTCCGGGTTCGCCGCTAGGAGGCGATGATCTCTGTGAACCTATAATTTAACATTTAATGAAACATTTATATAATAAAAAGAAGTTGTAGTCTCTTATTGTTCTGATTAACCAAGCTCTCATAAACAAACAATCACTACAATTTAGCCTAGTAAAACAACACATATTATAAAGTAAAAGGAGTTTTATGCATGTTTTAGCCTGAGTTTGTTGCATTTACACTGTTCTGACCAGCAGGGGTCAACAATTGGTTCAACTGATTCGAAGCTTTGAAAAGCTTAATTTCTCCCATTCTTTCTGACTCTGAACACTGAAAAAACTTGAACAAATTAAAAAATAATTATAAGCCAATTTTGCAACAACAACATAAACATCTCTGATTCTTCAGAGTTAACTTCTGGACAGTTAAATATATTTTGTTGTTTCTCTTCCTCAGTGTCAAACAGTTTTTCGTCTTGTTTTTTTCAGAAGTTAAAGAGTCTTAAAGGGATAGTTCACTCAAAAATGCAAATTCTGTCATCATTTAACCTCATGTTGTTACAGACCTGTACGAGTTTGTTCTGTTGAACAAAGAAGATATTTTGAAGAATGTTGGTAAACAACCACTGATTTCCATAGCATTTTTTTTTTCCTACTCTGGAAGTCAATGTCTACCATCAACTGTCTGGTTACCAACATTCTTCAAAATATCTTCTTCTGTGTTCAGCAGAACAAACAAACTCAAGTTTGTAACAACAGAGGATGAGTAAATGATGAGAGAATTTTTGTGTGAACTATACCTTTAAAAATGTGCTCATAGTAGCAGGACAAGAAGAAACTGTGCATCTACAAACTGAACATGCACAGAATGCCCACTCTCACCTACAAGATGTTTGCAGACCCAAAAGATCAAACAACATCTCTGTAGAAAACTGACCGCAGCCACTTTCAGTTTAAACCTCGGAAAACTGGTACTGTGAGGTGGCAGACAGTTATATTGTGTACTTTTCAAAAGGTACTAATATGTACCATGTAGGTACAATGTAAACTTTAGGCACTTATTGTGATACTCACATTAAGGGTAGAATAAGGTACAATAGTCTACATTTCGAAAGTGTGCCAACCCACATGTAAGAACAGTTACAGGGTTAGTTCACCCAAAAATGAAAATAAGCAACAAAAATGTATTCTTTCAATTTATAATATTAAGGTAGAACCACTGTAGTCACATGAACTGTTTTAAATATGTTTTAGTAATTTTCTGGGCACTGAAAGTGTAAATTAACTTGCTGGAAATAGAGGCCCGCCCTCAGCCGCTGACTGACAGTCCTGCATTACCATAGTTTCCACCCTCAGCCTTTTCGTGATTCAGGTTCCTGGATAATATTTTAATGCACACTTTTTGCATTGTTTTTTATTAAGCTCTTATTGTGACTTTCTGGAGTGAAAACAGACTTATCCTCTGTGTGAAGTACAATAAACGTCATAAAACTCATAAGTTATAACCATAATTAAACTGCATGGAGACAGAACTATACCTGGCATATACTCTTTAGTCCTGTAGGCATCATTGTCCGAATCCAGTTCAGACTGAACACCATTACTGACAGTTTCTGACATTATTAGTGTGTCCTGACTCCTGACACCAGAGAATGAGCTCTTGAAGCTCCGCCCTCTTAGGCCAGGAGCAGCAGCTCATTTGCATTTAAAGAAGGGACACACACTAAAACGGTGCGTTTTTGCTCACACCCAAAAATTGACAATTCTAACATGCTATATTAAAAAATACTAAAAAAAAAACTAACAAAACAAACAAAAAAAACTTGGTGGTATTTTGAGCTAAAACTTCATACACACTCTGGGGCCATCAGAGACTTATTTTAAATCTTGTAAAAAAAGGGTCATAATAGGTGCCCTTTAATAACAGCCAGATGAACTAGTATATTGTGCACATGCAGGGTGTGAATAGGAGGGTCAAACTCTGTGGTGGGAGGATTCACACTTTAACAGTTCTGCTGCATGTTTCACGGGTGGTTTTATTATCAGACACTGAACTGCTGAAGAAAATGTTTCACACGTTTGTTTTGTTCTGTTTGTGCTGCTGGAGTCTGATCGGTAAGTTATAAAAACATTATTATGGCTTAATTTTTGTTCCATTTCAGAGTAATAAAGCTGCTGCTACTGTTCAAACATTATTATTTTTTTTTATTTTTATTTTTTTTACTAACTGATCTGTGGAAATCTATAAGTCAAGAAAAAAATCCAACACAATTAAACTTGTACTTTCTATCTGCTATAATTATTTTTATTAAATTATGTTATTAAATTATTTTCGCTACCGCAGATAACATTAGAAGAATGTTTAAAACAAGGATGTTTTGCACCATAAGGGTTAAGCGTAAATGAAGTTTTAATAAATCAGTAATGTAAGAAGACTTACATTTAAACCATCATGGTGTTCATTTACATTTAAGATAGATTAACTTTTGACACTGTTACTTTAAATTGCTAAAGTAAGACTTATTAAGTTATTAAGTTATTAAGTAAGTTATTTTTATACTTACATTTTTTTTAATGTATTACTGCATGTTGGGCCGTGTGCTTGTTTAAAACTGACATTTAAGTAAAAATAATAACAATATTAATAATACTAATAATTCTTGCATAACAGTACTAGCATTAAGCTTTTTATCTTTCTTTTTTTCATAAATCCATGCTGCCCTCATTCTAATAAATGCTGGGTTATTTCATAAAATATGGAGCAACCCAGTCAATGGGTTAAACATTTATTTAAAAAAAAAAAAAAAAAATTAACCCTACTGTTGTGTTTGTCAATATTTTACACAATTTTGGGTTGCTTTTTAAAAGAGTTTTACTATATTAATTGAAATTATAAATATTTCCAGGCAATCTGTTTTCTCCATCTGCTTGATTCTACCAGTCTCTCAGTAACGGTAGCAGTTCACAGTAGCAGTTTATAAAGACAGCTGACATTTTCCAAATGCTAGTAATATACAGCTATAAGATATTATATTTATTTTAATCCTTATTGGTACAACTCACCTTATATGTATGGCTCACAAACTCTTGTCTGTTCGTAAATCTCAGCTTTCAGTTTATTTTGTGTTTCTGCTGCTGTTTTCAAACTTTACATGTAAATAATACAATCTACAGCTGATTTCAGGCTTTGTAAACCATCAGAAGCTTTAATCAGTGTAAATCTGTTTTTTCATCAAGTGTTTGGTGATTCAGTGTCAGTGATGGAGGGAGATTCTGTCACTTTATACACTGATCTTACTGAAATACATGAAGATGAAGACATACTGTGGAAACATGGAGCTAATAACTCTCAAATAGCTAAAATGAAGAAACAGAAGCAAAACTTTTTCATATACAGTGATGTTCCTGACGGGAGATTCAGAGACAGACTGAAGCTGGACGATCAAACTGGATCTCTGACCATCACAAACATCACAACTGAACATGCTGGAGATTATGAACTAGAGATAAGTGGAGCAAAAAAATCATCAAAAACATTCAGTGTTTCAGTCTATGGTGAGTAGAGATGTGATTTATCCAAACATGAACATATTCTATTTACATACTTATATGATAAATCATTTTATAGTTTGAGATGACAGACACAATCCATGGCCATCAAACACACTTAACACTCTCTTAACACAAAATATATTACATCAGCTCACTATAACTCACAACACACAAAAAAAATACTGATTTTTGTTCATATGTTTTTCAGCTCGTCTGCCTGTTCCTGTCATCAGCAGAAACTCTTCACAATGTTCTTCATCATCATCATCAAATTGTTCATTGGTGTGTTCAGCTGTGAATGTGAGTCATGTGACTCTCTCCTGGTACAAAGGAAACAGTTTATTGTCCAGCATCAGTGTGTCTGATCTCAGCATCAGTCTCTCTCTACCTCTGGAGGTGGAATATCAGGATAAAAACACCTACAGCTGTGTGCTGAACAATCCCATCAGCAACCAGACTCAACATCTGGACATCACTCACCTCTGTCACACATGTGCAGGTACGACAGAGCTGATGTATGTGATTATTTACACATTCACTTACATTAATGACTGTCTCTTTTTCACTCTCCTTCAGTTCCTCCAGACTCAGACTCTCTGATAGTGTTGATCTCTACTGGATCTCTCTTGATTGTAGCTGTTCTCGGGATCTTCTGCCTCTACAGGAAACTTAGAAAAACTGACAGAGAAGGCAAGAGTTACTGCTTTTAAACAAGTAATATAATACTTTTGGAAATATGCCCTAAATCAGCCACCTGATAGCTCTATTTTATAATTTAATTAAAAATATTCTTATGATTTATGTAGTTAACATCCTTAAACCAAACTAATATGTGTAGTTATTGTGTTTGGATATTATCAGAATTTGTCTATTCATATAAAATGATACTGAATGTCACTCATCGAATGTCGCAAACATCCTGCAAACTGCTTCAATGCTGAAAGTGCAAAAACATAAATATTTATTTTTATTTAAAAAAAAAAAAAAAGCTTTCTCTGTTTTATGAACATAATCATGCAGCTGGTGCTCAGATTAAATCAATAAAAATTATGACATTTGTTGTGCTTGTTGAGGCTAAAGGCTGATGATAAACAATGTTTTAGGAACTTTTTGTGAATGGAAAAAGTTATAGGGCTAATAGCAAATTAAATTTTTTATTGCTATTTTAAAAGGCGCGGTGTCAAACATTTATTGCTTTAAGTTTTGATGCCCTAATAATAACATTGTGAAGAACCAAATCTAGTTGAGAATTTTGCGGTATTAATGCATCTATTATTGTTCAAACAGATGAGACTCGTGAAGAAGAGATCACTTACACTGAGACGACATTCTACAAAAGAAACACACAGAAATCGGTAAGACAATTTATTAATTTATTAATTTATTGAGTGTATGTATATTTTCAGCAGTGAACTAAATGTTGTTTTTGTTTTTTTGTCAGTATAATATGGAATAAAAGTTTCCACCACATAAGAAAAAAAAAAATCACGCTGACAAAAAGTCAAAATTATGAGATTTTAAAGTTGAAAACATAACATACAAAGTTGAAATTGTGATATTAAAAAGTTGAAGTTAATGATGAAATCATGACATACTAATTTTGACTTAGTCATAATTTCAATGGACACAATGTATGTCTCAATTTTATGTCTTTATTATTATTTACCGGAGCATGTTTTTTTTTTTTTTTTCTAATGTGGCGGTAATGGATTTTGATAATGATCTATTAAATCTCAAAATCAACAGCACCATCAGATGTTTTAAAAAAAAATCTATCTATCACATTACATCATGTCTGTTATTATTATAATGTTGTGTTATGCATTTTTTGCAGAAAGCTGAAGAGGAGGATCATGTGGATTACACACCAGTTACAATAAGATGAAGATCAATCTTCATTATTTTTCTAAGTACAAGACCTGTGATTATTTTCATCAGGAAGCTCCTGCAACAACCTCAGATGGAGTCATGGTTGAGTTTTAAGCAGTGTTGGCAGTAACTACTTACAGAAATAATATTATTTTTTGCAGTAACCAGTAGTGTAACCAATTACTAATAAGATTTCAGTAATATTACAGTTAACATTCATAAAACAGCTGGTTATTTAGTTACTTCGGATGCCTCAACAAACAAATCCAAAAATTCCTAAATTCATTTTCATAATTTTCACGACTCGCACAGGCAAATGAAGTCACCAGAGCAGCAGCAGAGCTTGGAATACAGAAAAACTTATTCAGCGGATGGAAATATTGCCATTACAAGATGATCTGAACACCGTCGTGTAAGTTGTGGCATTACTTTACTCTGGCATTTCATTGCTTGCATCCCTCTGATCCCGATGTAAATTATCATTAAAAGTGGTAAACAAAACATTTTCTTTATGAACTTATGTGATTTCTTTTGATAAAATACATTTTTTGAGTAACGAGCCCAACACTGGTTTAGAGATTGTGAGAATCACAACATTACATCAGGAAATCATGCAGCAGGAGCATCCTGAAGGATTTATATACTTACAATGGATTAATAAAAACTTCAAAAGGTGGAAGGACATTTTGTGCTCCTAAACTATGGAACTCACTAGTCATGACCCCTCACTTTGTGTAACATTTATTCTCTGTCTACTTTCAAGATACAGCTAAAAACTTTGATATGTATGTTTGAAATGTTCTTTAAAAAAATGTGTCTGCATTTTTATAATGCATATTTATAATGTACTATGAAAAGAGACCTTGAGAAATGGAAAGATATCTTCTGCAAAAGACTTTACTTTGTAATGCAGGGACTTTTTACAAATTATGGAAATCTTATAGCCCACTGGAACATTTTTATTTTTACTGTTAAAGTCAAAGATGTGAAACGTTGATACGAACTCCTCATCACAGCAATGGAGGCCCTGCTGTGGTCTCATTACAGGTCTGAACAGAGATGTGGTTTGATCTGCTGGGTATATGAACAGCTTGTTCATGAGAATGTGTCAACAGCTAGATGTTTGTAGTTTGATGTCTATTTGTGATTGTGTCTGAGATGTGAAAAGTGCATCTGTCAAAAGCTTGTGGTTGAAGTGTGTTTTTTTCCATTTATGCTCACATGAAACCATTGACTTCTGCTCGACAGAGAAACTGCTTTAAAACATAATACTAAACTCATAAATGCTGATGTTTGACAAAAAAGGGCTCAAATCAAGAGATATTACTGTGAAATATGAAATATAATACTCTTTGTGTACATGATCTTATATGCAGTGATCTAGTTTCAGGAGTTTTTTCCAGATCAAGAGCTCTTTCTAAGTAAAATCTTGTTTTTTTTTTTTGTTTTTTGTTTTTTTTTAGGAGCATAACAGGTCTCCTGTCCATAGCTAAAATGAATCAGGTCAAAATAAAACAAAATATGACACTGGTGGGTTTAGCCACATGTCAAAAGGTGAAATATAGAAAAACATGTGACATTTAGATTTTCATTTCTTACTAAAACACTAAATGTAAACTGTGCACACTATGAAAACAAAATATTAGTTCCTGTTTTGTATATACGGTTAATAAAGAATAAAACGTGTGTTTTTTGTAAGATGTTTAAATATTGTTGGCTCACTTTGGCTGAATGTGTTCATTAAAGTGGGATTCAAAGTGGGTGACGTTTAACCTTCGGTAATTATACTCAAATTCATTAAATAAATTGGAAATTAATGGTCATTCAGTTTTATTTGTTAGCCTTTTTGTTGAATGTGTTGCAGTCACATTTTTAATATTTTGTAGTTAATTTTCATCAATATTCTCATATTCAGATTTCAATTTAATGTCAACATAAAATGTTCTATCAGCTGTTTTGAATTTTACACATGAATTGAGTGAAGCCTTGGATATATGTTTTTGGATTTATCAAATATGTTGTTGAATAAATCACGTGTTTAATTGCAGGTGAATCACTGGTAAATCATCTGTTATAATGCAGTAAATGAATAGTAGAAGTAGTTTTCCTCCAAATAATGGTGAAAAATACCCCTAACAGCAGAGTTTAATTGTTTGTAAAGTGTGCATACCGCTGCATAGAGCGCCATCTAGTGTTCAAAATGAGACTTCATATTGGAACAATTACATTAGCGTGCTCTCTGTGCTTGTTTATCAGTAAAAAAAAAAAAAAAGACAAAAAAGAAAAGAAAAACACAAAGGCCCACATCAAGTCTCTATGATCTTCTCGCCTCTAGATATGGAGATGTTGCTCAAGTCCCTTCAAAGCAAGTCTGGGGGATTTTTTTTCCCCTGTATATTGTCCAGGAAGTGAAAATGGTGTGTGTAAGATGTACACAATGGATGATAGTAGTAGCCTATAATAGTGTAGCAGTACAGTATGAATACCACACGACGTATGTTTAGCCTACTAGAACATCATATTATAACCAGGAATACACTTCACCATATTAGTATAATAAATAAATATTTTTAATGACCGATTTCATTCTCTCTACATCAAAATTTCACATTTAAAGCTGCTATATATTCATTTTCACCGCTAGAGGTCGCCTATTCAAAACAAAGGCATAGCTTGATGATTTGAGCGCAGAATCTTGGGAGAAGTTGTCCACCTCACAGCCAGTGGAAAAGAATAGGGATATGACTCAGGAAGAAATCATGTTCATGGATGAGACACTTGTTGGAGACACACTGCAGTGAGATTTTAGAATATCATATCAAATGCTGGATGGCTTGTGTTGATAAATGGCATGCAATTAATTTTATAAACGTATTGTATGATGGAGAAAATTCTGTATTACTGTTACTAAAAATACAGCTGCATCTGATTATGCTATAGTGTTTTTCTCTGAGGCATGGTACTCTCGTAAATCAAGAAAATTAGATTACACTAAACGTGTTGATAACAATAATTCATTTTCTGTCTATAAATGTAACCAACAGTTGTTCCCTTGTCTATTAAAACAATAATATAAATAGTAATATATTAAAGCGTCATTGGTGTTTCCATGGTTTCTACAAAATAAAAATGGAAACCGAGGCCTATAGTGGTTTTTGGATATTTTACTGCAAAAAAATCTTATATATTGCACTTTTAATTCAATGTTACTTGTTAATTATTTGTAACTATTTAAGGAATTTATGAGCAATTTCTGCAATAGATTCAAAGCCAGTTTTGTCAAAGACAGATTAATCTGACTGATTTCAAAACACTGTATTTAAATGCAGCGAATAACTAAATTACACTCACTAATGACAGAAACACTGAAGCTGTTGATCTTTTAGAGTCTGTTTTTCTGCTGTTTGTGATGTGATGTGACAAACATACAATCTGCAGTCTGGGGTGATGGGATGGGGGCTTTTATGATATTAGACTGCGTAGCCTATAATAAAAGATAATGAATTTCAAACCTGAACCAAACATATTTTTATTCAAAGATCAACAGTCTGTCATTAGTCTTTAGTCTGCCACACATTAAAATCATTAACTCAAATGTCATTGTGAAAAGAAAAAAAAAAACAATGACTGTTGTAAGTAACAGTGCGTAAATCAGACCTTTCTGTATAGCCTAACGCTAATAAGCTTGAACGAAAATAACGAAATAATTGTGTATTGAAGTATTTTTGTACACAGTGCCGCGAACAATCAATGACTCCTTTACGCGTGCATCACTGTCCTCCTCGCGGCTGCAGCAACTTGCGCTCTCTTCATCAAGGCTTAAAACAAAAAGGTCGTATTGTCTTTGTGCATATAGATTAATTAGATAAATGAATAGAGACAATAAAACTTTAAATTCACACAGCTATAGCCTACCTAGGTTGTTGAGGCCCGACGTCAGCATATTTCGCGGAGGTTTTCACTGTTTCCAGCACTCCTGTCTTTTCCCTAGCCGCCTACGGTATTTTTTTAGAACTTAGAAAAAAGATGCTGCAGCCAATGAGCAGCCGGCGGGGGCTGGCTGCAGGACGAACCTCCGCAGACAGTTTTTAATGTTTATCAGACAATAACTACTCAAGATTTTGCTTTAGTATAATTTTAGGGACAATTAGGGCCAGATTCGGGATTCGGGACAACAGTTTAGATTTCGGGACTGTCCCGAATTTTTCGGGATGTCTGGTCACCCTACGAACAGGTATCTGTAGTCTAGCAGAATGAAGACAACAGAAAGTTCCTTGTTTCCGTCCAACGACAGAGGGAGAATCCGAGGACTCCTGGCTGGCTCGCCAAATTGTGGTAAATTTTTCCCTACACACCTTACTTAAGTTTACCTGGTGTCCCTGACACCCAGGTGTCCCAGACAGCTATGATTAAGCATATAATCTACTAAGCCCACTTCAATATCTGTTCGAGTCGACCAACGTCTCAGCCTGTTTGACCACTATCACCTGGTAATAAGATATTTAGTGCTCCACTAAACACTATTACTTGAATATGGAAGTAAGATTTTCTAGTGTCAAGTCTGCTGCACAGCCTTAAAACCAGACAGACTCCAAAGTGTCAAAAGCGAATGTACTGTAGCATTATGAAAAAAACACACAGTAATGGATGTTTCACTACCATACAGCATCATCATGCCATTCAGAAAGACAAATGAACCAGTTCATGGTGTTCACTTTGATGTCTTCTCCTGTGTAGGCAGCCTCAAAAACATGTGGCACTTACTTTTAATGTTAAAACAAGTCCTCACAATCACCTGTAAAACCTGTGTTAGCAAAGTTTGAGCTGGAGGAAGTGTAATGTACGGAACTTCATATAAACTAAAATGACAGTCAGTCCAGAAAATGATGCATCAAAAATACATACTCTGCACAGAAATCTGCTACACTTACCTGTTGACCTACCCTGCAAATAAGCCTGCACTGGTCCTTTACGGGCCCACTTAGGGCTAGCGTAAGGGCCCCAGCTGCATGGGCAGCCCTCACTTAGCCCCAGGAAGCCCTCACTGGGCCCACACAAGGCCCACTCTATTAATCTACACCAATAAACCTGGCAGAACAGGGTGCCAAACATTTAATATTAATGAAAATAATGGATATTGATTGTTAAAAAAGAAATGGTCAATGACTGGCAGGGGTACCTGCACTCAAAAAATATCCTAAATCATACTCTGTAAATGTAAATCCCTTTGATTCATCAATAAGTAATCAACTTCAACTAACTAGAATTTCTCTTGCAATTTTTGTTATAACAAATGTGCTTCAGAAACAGAAGCAGCCAGAAAACAACTGATGCTGAAAAGTCAAGGGTCAAGAGCCCAACTAAACCAAACACCTCCATAACAGTGACTTCAAAATTTTCAATAAAACATCAACATCTAAAAGTTTTGTATTAAAAAGAAATAGCTAAATTGGATTGTAAAAAGTGAAGATGCTGGGATCTAGACAGATCTGCTAGCGTTTAATGTTTTGTTGCTGCTGGTAATGTGACAGAGTTTTCAGCTAATTTAAGTAAGTAAGTAAGTAAGGAGATTTTACTTTACTGCCAGTCACTTGACCATTTTATTATCTGTTTTGTTATTGTATTAATTACAGATTATTTTTGTAATTTTACATACATTTGTATGTAATTTAAGAAAACAGAAAATACGGTATAAAATGCAGTAATTTTTTTTGCATTCAAAATCTGTACGTCATAGGATGTTGCCGGACAATAGGATTGTCATGATTTGACAGATTCCCTCACACGAGGGCGTTTCCCAGTTGCATTGTAGGATGCAGTATCTCGTTCCCTGTTCTCAGGGAACCAGGGTTACAGTCGTAACCCAAGACATTTTAAGCATGTTTTAGCCTGAGTTTGTTGCATTTACACTGTTCTGACCAGCAGGGGTCACCAGCGTGTGCCGATTCAAGTGCTTCAAAACAGTGAATCATTTTGCGGAGATTTGAAAAGCTTCTCCCATTCTTTCTGTCTGACTCTGAACACTTAAAAAAACTTGAACAAATTAAAAATTAATTATAAGCCATTTTTGCAAAGTCTAGCAAATATAGGCCTACACAGGCTACAACAGGAAAGAACTGTGAAAACTTATTTTCTGCTTATTCTTAGGATGGTAAGTAGACTGAAATCATAAAGTGACACATTCAAACAAAAAGGACATCACAGATTTACACTTTTGCTTGTCAGAATTAACTTTTGGACAGTTAAACATAGTTTTGTTGTTGTTTCTCTTCCTCACTGTCAAACGGTTTTGTGTAGCTTTTTTTCAGAAGGTTAAAGATAGTTCACTCAAAAATGGAAAATCTGTCATCATTTAAAGAGTCATGAAACGCCCCTGTTTAACCCTGGTCATTCATAACTCAAAGCTCAAAAAAGTCTGTTAAAATGGGTGTGCAAAGGAGGGGGGGGGAGGGGGGGAGGGGGGGGTGCTGGCATTTAAAGGGGACACACGCAGAAATGGCACATTTCTCATTATGCCCCAAAACAGGCAGTTAAAAAATTGAATTAAAAAAAATAAATAAATAAATAAATCTATGGGGTATTTTGAGCTGAAACTTCACAGACACATTCAGGGGACACCTTAGACATATTACATCTTGTGAAAAAGGGTTCTAGGGCACCTTTAATATATGAGCACGGAGAAAATGATAAACTCCCAAGCACAAGGGAGAAATGCGAAAAAAATATTTATTAGGGCTTAGGGGTGTGTCACAGTTGGTAGCAAACACCAGGCGAAACAAAGGAGAGTAGATGAATACAGGCTTTAATGAAGACACAGAAATAACACAACCTTACATAGACGAGAACGGACCAGGAATGAGGGTGAACACAGGGCTTAAATACAGGTAGCAAACAAAGGGAACTTAGGATAATTAGACACAGGTGAAACAGATGAACTAATGAACAGAACAGGGAAACTACTGTAGGTCACAGGGGAAAACGGAAACATAAGGATTTGTAACAGTTCGCCCCCTCCTGGATAGGCATGTCCTTGTGCTGTAAGAGTCAGAACAGAGGATGGAGGGTGGGGGGTTCTGGAGGAGGGCGGAGTAAAACAAAGACACAAAAGGAAAGAGTCCATGGAACAGAAACTATAGTCCAAGGGGGCGTGGAGGGTGGGAGGAGCCAGGGGGAGACCAGGAGCAGGACGAGTAGATGGAGACTCCAGAGTTCAGCCAGGATGGTGATCCACGAGTCGAGGGAGGGAGGAGCCATGGTGTAAAACTCCTCGACGAAACCGTGGGGATGACTGATGGAGACGAAGCCGATGGAGAAGGAGCCCAGAGCGCAGATGGATGGCCGACGACCAGGCTTGACACTGCAGGCTTTGGAGGCCACGAGGGAGGCATGGCGACGATACCCTGAGGAGGAGCTGGGGTGCCAGAGGTCTGAGGTGGAACCGGACGGAGGGTGGAGCCAGATGGAGCCGTAGGGGTGGAGAGGTGTCACGCAGCAGACGACTCGTAAGTCCATGGCGAAGGCGTGGCTACGTCCAACCAAGGTGTAGCCGGTGGATCAAGGGAGCCCGGTGTAGCCAAATGGCTGATGGTCCCAGGCGGAGATGAGGGGGGAGGAGCCATGGCGGAGGAGTCTGGACGACGAGCCGAGGTGCAGAGACTGGATCGGAGGCAAGAGGCAGAGCTAAGGGGCCCACGCATCCAGACGGTGCTGTAGAATGGCTGGCTTGAGGTGGATCCACACCACAGAGGGCTGGTAGAGGAGAAACTGAGGTGACAGCGTGAGACAGCAGTGACTGGGCAGAGGAACTGAATGATAACTGAAGAGGAGGTGGGCGAGGGAGGTTGGGAGGGAACATAGTAGACACAGAGCTGGACGGAACCAACGGGTATACAGGCAGTTCTAGGCTGGACGGAACCAGCGGGGAAAAGAGACTCAGGGAATCCTCTTCAATACAGTCCTCATAAAAAGAAAACAAATAGTCCAGCGCTTGCTCACCCTCTGTGGTGGGAATGTGGGCAGGGCTCCACTCCATCCCCTCGAACTCCACAAGGACTCCCACGTTGGCACACATTGTAGCCGGCTCACACACCTGGTCAGACGTCTGTCCTCGGGACTCCAGTTCTGAGGCGATGTGAAGCTCTGTCCCACTTGTCAGCTCCGGCTCTTTTCTCGCAGCAGGCTGATTACCTCCATCTGTGGTGGGCTCTGGCTTGTTGTCCATGGCCCTGTCCCAAATGGTGCACTTCATGTGGACTTTCAGTCTCGTGGACTTAAAAATTGCGCGTGCTCGCCAAGTCTATCCATAGGCCGTCCCATTCAGCATTTTAACACTCTGAAGTGTGCTCAGCAGCGCCCCCTTTGTACCCTTGAAGCGTTCTTCCGCGAAGCCCACATAGATGCAGGCTCCGCACACTTTAACTACCCAGGAATCCTTGCGAAATGCCAATCATACCATGGATTGGAGGAGATTTCGCTCAAGAGCAATTGATGACATGGCTGAGAAGAAAATATTTAAGTGTAGGTATCATTACGGTGTACATTTTACCAGTAGTTACCTACAGTTTATACAAACATTATGGTCATCGACCAGTGGTTGATATCTCAAACATAATAGCGCGATGAATAATACGGTCGCATTATGATTCATTAAATAAATAGAACCGAATGTCAGGGCTTTACTGAGTCATATGTAAACCTAGTATTTATATTTAAACCTGTAAATTCATCTGAAACTCACGCACGTTTATTATGTGTTAAAATTGTAATCTTAGTTCAAATGGAACATTATGTATTATTACAACTGTATACATTATTTCAATAAGCATGTATATATTGTCTAATGCCCAGGTGGCATAAGCAAAAGCAGGCTTTGTAGTTGACATGGAGATAATATTTTGCAAAAGAAAAGAAACCTGTTCTTGATGCTAAATATTATCCCCGAACCTGCAGCTCCTGTCAAAAAACAACCAGACCGTTATTTCCGGCATGACGATCGAGTCTGTCCCAAAAATACCTCTCAATGCGCCCTCGTGGACTCGTGCCAAGGGCCCTATAGGTCTGCACTACATGATGTCACCAAAGTGTGGACTCTGAGGAAGTCCACAAGTCCGGAGTGTGCCATTTGGGACAGGGCCCATGTCGCTGGGTGAAGGCAGGCTGAACTCTGGATGGGGAGCGGGGCTGGCGACTCCTTCAGCGATGTCGATGGTGAATGGAGAATCACAGTACACCAGCACCCACTCCACGTACTCGGCGAAATTCCCCCGAGGGCCCACACCAGGCAGACGAGCTCTTGACTTAACATTGAGGCTTATGTAGAAAAAACACTTAGGTGTTTCGTCCGGGATGTTGGTATGGCCAGATCTAAAAACCTTTGGGTGCGGGCCTCAGGGGACGGCTGCTCCTGGTCAATGTATAACAGCTGGAAAGCCGGTAGGTCCATTTCGGTATAGGTCTGTTCTTCTGTCACAGTTGGTAGCAAACACCAGGCAAAACGAAGGAGAGTAGATGAATACAGGCTTTAATGAAGACACGTAGAAATAACACAACATTACACAGACAAGAACAGACCAAGAATGAAGGTGAACACAGGGCTTAAATACAGGTAGCAAACAAAGGGAACTTAACAAGCTGATAGGATAATTAGACACAGGTGAATCAGATGAACTAATGAACAGAACGGGGAAACTAGGTCACAGGTGAAAACGGAAACATGAGGATTTGTAACAGGGTGTCCCCAACTACGGATTTACATAGTCAAATCTGATTGCCTATATTTGACTGATAGTCGAATCATATATGTTGGAGCAGGGGGGAGGAGCTTGAAAAACAGCAGTCCACTAGATAGTGCACACGGACTTTGAAAGGTTCACGTGCTAAACTGTGCACGAGATGGAGCGGGACATGGAAAATGATGTGCAGCCTATACATACCTGTTCACAGCTCAAAAAAATGTGACTACTTCCTACTTTTAACTACTTCCTATTTCCTGCTTCCTACTACTTCCATAGTGTTTTTTTGTTTTTTGTACTCTGGAAGTCAATAGCCTTTTCAATATACCCACACTTGTGGTCTTTGCACTTGACCACTTGTCTACTTACATGACGTATTTCCTGTATTTGGCTCAAGTGTTCAAGTGGGTGTGAAGACCACAAGTGTGTGTAGAACTTTGTTTAATTTTTGTTTTAATTATTATTATCAATACTCTTCATTTTAAAATACACTTCTAAATGTCTGTTCAGAGGTCTCTGTGTAACTAACAGAAGACACAATTTTAAAATTGTGGTGCTTCTTTAAGTGATAAAAATCAGTTGCAATTGTACACACAGCCCACTCATTTTTGCATCAATACAATGTGCAACACTTTATATTTTAGTACCAAATTATATGTAATATATAATTAATTTAACTTACAGTGGTGTGTTTTCCTTGACATCTTGCGATTTCTTAGAAGCGGTATTCAAGATAGTGTGGGTTTATTGTGCATTAAGGGCACTGCACTTTGGCTTTTTTAAGATATGAGACAGTCTTGCGCACTTACTTCCTGTCGCGTACACGAGCTGTCAAGTGGCCAAGACCGCAAGTGTGGGTATTTGGGCAAGGCAAATGGCTACCATCAACAGTCTGGTTACCAACATTCTTCAAAATATCTTCTTCTGTGATTAACAGAACAAACTCATACAAGTTTTAACAACACAAGGGTGAGTAAATGATGAATTTTCCATTCTTTGTGAACTATACACAGGAAGAACCTGTGCATCTACAACCTGAACACACACACTGAATGCCCACTCTCACCTACAAGATGTTTGCAGACCCAACAGATCAAACCACATCTCTGTAGAAAACTGACCACAGCCACTTTCAGTCTGACTCAGAAGATTAACCTGTGAGGTTGCAGTTTTATTTGTGTACTTAAAAGCTGTCACTGGGGTGGTACATTTTAAAAAGGTAATAATATGTACCATGTATATACCATGTCAATTTTAGGCACTTATGTGTACCTTTGTGATACTCACATTAAGGTAGAATAAGGTACAATGGTCAACATTTTGAAATTGTGCCAACCATGTAAGAACAGTTAAAGTTTTAATAGCCAGATGAACTATAATACTATATTGTGCACATGCAGGGTGTGAATAGGAGGGTCAAACTCTATTGTGGGAGGATTCACACTTTAACAGTTCTGCTGCATGTTTAGTGGGATGTTTTATTATCAGACACTGAATCACTGAAGAAAATGTTTCACGTGTTTGTTTTGTTCTGTTTGCACTGGTGGTGTC
This sequence comes from Ancherythroculter nigrocauda, assembly GCA_036281575.1. Classification (NCBI taxonomy): domain Eukaryota; kingdom Metazoa; phylum Chordata; class Actinopteri; order Cypriniformes; family Xenocyprididae; genus Ancherythroculter; species Ancherythroculter nigrocauda. The sequence goes on along the minus strand of VTFQ01000002.1, from coordinate 55,571,815 downwards.
TGATCGGTAAGTTATAAAAACATTATTATGGCTTAATTTTTGGTCCATTTCAGAGTAATAAAGCTGCTGCTACTGTTCAAACATGATTTTTTTTTTTTTTTAAATCCAACAAAATTAAAATTGTACTTTCATTCTGCAATAATTATAATGGATTTGTTTTTAATAAATTATGTTACTTTAAACTATGATTTTTCTCTACAGCAGATAACATTGGAAGAATTTTAAAATTAAGGATGTTTTGCACTTTAAGGATTAAGTGTAAATGAAGGTTTTGCTAATAAATCAGTAACATAATTAATGTGATTAACTTTGACCCTGTTACTTTAAATTACTTAAGTAAGTCTTATGACTGAAAAAGTTATTGTTATTTTTATACTTCAAATGTTTAATGTATTACTGCATGTTGGGCCCTGTGCTAGTTTAAAGACATTTAAGTAATAACAATAACAGTAATAATAATACTAATAATTCTTGCATAACAATACTAGCATTAAGCTATTATCTTTCCTTTTTTCATAAATTCACGCTGCCCTTGGGTTATTTCATAAAATATGGATTGGGTTATTGGTAATTGGGTTAAAAATTTAATTTAAAAATTGAACCCAACTGTTGGGTTTGTAAGTATTTTACTCAATTTTGGGGGTTGCCTAAAAGGAGTTTTACTATATTAATAGAAATTATAAATATATTTCCAGGCAATCTGTTTTCTCCATCTTCTTGATTCTACCAGTCTCTCAGTAACGTTAGCGGTATGCAGTTTACAGTAGTAGTTTATAAAGACAGCTGACATAACACATTTATTTATCTATTTCAAAGGAATGTCCAAATGTTAGTGATGTACAGCTACAAGATATATTTACTTTAATCCTTATTGGTGCAACTCACCCCATATGTGTGGCTTTCACACTTCTGTCTGTTAGTATATCTCAGCTTTCATTTTATTTTGTTTCTGCTGCTGTTCTTAAATTTACATGTAAATGATACAATTTACAGCTGATTTCAGGCTTTGTAAATCATCATAAGTCTTAATCAGTGTAAAATCTGTTGTTGTTGTTTTTTCATCAGGTGTGTTTGGTGATTCAGTGTCAGTGATGGAGGGAGATTCAGTCACTTTATACACTGATCTTACTGAAATACATGAAGATGAAGACATACTGTGGAAATATGGAGCTGAAAACTCTCTCATCGCTAAAATGAAGAAACAGAAGCAAAACTTTTTCACATACAGTGATGTTCCTGATGGGAGATTCAGAGACAGACTGAAGCTGGACGATCAAACTGGATCTCTGACCATCACAAACATCACAACTGAACATGCTGGAGTTTATGAACTAGATATAAGTGGAGCGAAAAAATCAACAAAAACATTCAGTGTTTCTGTCTATGGTGAGTAGAGATGTGATTTATCCAAACATGCACATATTCTATTTACATACTCATATGATAAACAATTTTATAGTTTGAGATGACAGACACAATCTGTGTCTATCAACACACTAAACACTCTCAACACAAAATATATTACACCAGCTCAATATAACTCACTGAAAATAGACTGATTGTTTTGTTCATATGTTTCTCAGCTCGTCTGCCTGTTCCTGTCATCAGCAGTAACTCTTCACAATGTTCTTCATCATCATCATCAAATTGTTCATTGGTGTGTTCAGCTGTGAATGTGGGTCATGTGACTCTCTCCTGGTACAAAGGAAACAGTTTATTGTCCAGCATCAGTGTGTCTGATCTCAGCATCAGTCTCTCTCTACCTCTGGAGGTGGAATATCAGGATAAAAACACCTACAGCTGTGTGCTGAACAATCCCATCAGCAACCAGACTCAACATCTGGACATCACTCAAGTCTGTCACACATGTGCAGGTACGACAGAGCTGATATATCTGATTATTTACTAATCTGATTTTTTTTGTAGATCGGACTGACAGATTCACTTACATTAATGACTTTCTCTCTTTTACTCTTCTATAGTTCTTCCAGTCTTTCTGATAGTGTTGATCTCTGCTGGATCTCTGTTGATTGTTGCTATTCTCTGGATCTTCTGGATCTACAGAAAACATAGAAAAACTGGCAGAGAAGGCAAGAGTTACTGCTTTTAAACAATTAATATAACAAATACTTCTGGAAATATGCTCTAAATCAGTCACTTGATAGCTCTATTTTATCATTTAGGCTAATTAAAAATATTCTTATGATTATGTAGTTAACATCCTTATTAAGAAACCAAACTAATATGTATTATTGGGTTTGATAATATCTCTGGATTATCAGAATTTGTGTCTATTCATATAAAATGATACTGAACGTCACTCTTTTGTCATCTCATTCGCACAAACATAGATCCTGCAAACTGCATCAATGCTGAAAATGCAAAAACATAAATGTTCATTTTTATTTCAATTAAAAAAAAGAAGAAGAAGAAGAAGCTTTCTCTATTATATTGTGGCATTCTGCTGTCAACACAATTAAGCCAATAATGGCAACAACTACCACCCCGGAAATTGCCCGAGGACCGACAGGTACACAAAGTACCACAAGCACACCGATACGTAGTGGCTGAGACAGGTATCAGACAACAATGGAATGTTTCACACAATTTGTTTAATAAACATTAAAAAAATACAAGACCAGTCTCTTTAATGTATAAAAATTAAAAAGAGAACAATCACTCATAAAAACTTCTTGCACATCCACACAAACACAATTTTACCACTTCAGAACTGGGGAATTCGTCTTGCCTATCGGAAAAACACAGCACCAAAACCCCTGTTGTGAACACTGCAGGCCGACAGCCGAACCACCACCACACACAAAGGACACCGGCTAATACTGGTACCCCAATTCTGAAGGGGGAAAAAAAACAGGATGAGACACAAGCACACACACATACACATACACTTTCCATGTTATGGTTTGACCAAAAACACTTATCACATGCAGTCAGAGGGATCAATGTCACAAAACAATGGTGACCATCCTAGCTGGTGTTCTTTGGCTGTTGAGAGCACAAAATCATTCCATAAAATGTCAGTCAAATATACATTAAACAAACAAAAGCAGATAAAGCACAAAAAAACAATTTCCAAGCAAAAAAAAAAAAAAATAGCAAAGGCATATACAAGACAATAATAGTGACAAACACTTAGCTTTTCGCCACTAATTACCCCATTCAAATCCTCAGATCACTAAAGTTCGAGCCTCCCAAATCTCAATGCGCCACCACAGGCCAGGAACACGCTATTGTTCCGATCGTCAAGGTGATGACGTGAATTAGTGTTACCTGCAAAGCCGCATCAAATGCGTCGTCCGGTATACAGATGTCAGACTCATTCCTTTTTATACCAGTGGAATGTACCATTTCGCCCTCATTAACCACAATATGAACATAATCTTACATGCAGCTCAGATTAAATCTATATAAATTATGACTTTTGTTGAGCCTAAAGGCTGATGAAAAAATATATTGTTTTAGGAACTTTATGTGAATGGAAAAAGTTATAGAGCTAATGGCAAATTCAATTCGTTAATGCTATTTTAAAAGGCGTGGTGTCAAATATTTATTGCTTTAAGTTTTGAAGCCTTAATAGTAACATTCTAATGAACCAAATCTAGTTGAGATTGAATTTTGCAGTATTAATGCATCTATTATTGTTCAAACAGCTGAGACTCGTGAAGAAGAGATCACTTACGCTGAGACGACATTCTAAAAGAGAAACACACTGACATCGGTAAGACAATTTATTAATTTATTGAGTGTATTTGTATATTTTCAGCAGTGAATCTGATGTGTGGGCTTGTGTTTTTGACAGTATAATATGAAAGCCCATTTAAAAAAATTTATCTATCACATTACATCATGTTTATTATTATTATTATATCGTGTTAAGCAGAAAGTTGAAGAGGAGGATCATATGGATTACACACCAATTACAACGAGATGAAGATCAATCTTCATTATTTTTCTAAGTACAAGACCTGTGATTATTTTCATCAGGAAGCTCCTGCAACAACCTCAGATGGAGTCATGGTTGAGTTTTAAGCAATGTTGGGCAGCAACTAGTTACAGTAATAATATTACTTTTTGCAGTAACCAGTAATGTAACTAATTACTACTAAGATTTCAGTAATAATATAACAGTTAACATCCATAAAACATCTCGCGATACGACTGTAACCCTGGTTCCCTGAGAACAGGGAACGAGACACTGCGTCCTAGAACGCAACTGAGGAAATACCCACATGTGACCGGTGTCTGAAACAATCTGTCCAATCTCGACAATCCTATTGGCCAGCGACAGCCTATGACGTAATACAGGTGTAACCAGGAAATATAAAAGGGGCACCTGGAGAACATGTCATCTGCTTATCTGAAGGGACTGACAGCAGGCAGAATGGAGGCATGGCAAAAAGACGCAGTGTCTCGTTCCCTGTTCTCAGGGATCCAGGGTTACAGTCGTAATCCAAGACGTTCCCTTTCGAAAGGGAACTCGCACTGCATCCTATAACGCAAATGGGGAACGAAATACCCACGCCGACCCAGCCCAAAAAAGAGGACTAGTCCACCAGCAACCTGTCTGTTCATAGAACAGAGTCCCTTACTTTAAACCCAATAAGGGCAGCCAAATGAGAGGGACTGCAGAAAGGCAGAAACCACTCCTCACCGGAAAGAGACAGGCATCTCAGGGAGCAGAACTCAGCAAAGTGCTTCCAACCCTCAGAACAAGGGGAGTAAACTGCTCGACCTTGGATCTACAGAATGCTAAAAGAACATTCTGGAGGCTGGCTATTCTACATAAGGCCAAAAAGGCGCTACAGCTTCACCAGAAGCTGGTCTATGGGGTGTAAACATCAAACTCCAAAATAATCCTAGACTGCCCTCAGGAAGCAAGGTAGTTTTTCAAGAAGTAGAAACTACAGCTTAGTAATAACAAAGACTATAGAATAACACAAGACGTGTCACTCGTATTGTTTTGAATGGGATAAAGTGTAACGCGCAATATGGCGGAATAAGTCCCGCCTTCTAAATAAGAGCCAATCGCCGACTGGTAAAGTCATCGCGTCACTTCAGCGGCCGTTAGAATCACCGGTTTTTAGGTCTGCGCATGCGCGTTAGCTTGATCCAGCCTGAAAAATACAGGTTTTTTTGTCATGATTCGAGCGTTTAGAATCTAAATTTATGAGCCGGTTGTTAGATTTCATTGGTGATTTTAAATATGAAATTTAATTGTAAGGTTGGCGAACAGTTTTGGAGAATTTGATGTTTCCCCATTCAAATAGATTGCATGATGCCCAGGATGCCCGAGAGGCGTTTCAAAGATGGCCGCCGAGTGAAATGACTTGTCTTAAAGGGACTTTGGTAATAACCAATCCTCCTGGGAGGCTGAGAAGCCTTCTACCAGTGATAAATCGGGAGTGCAGAACTCTGAACAAAAACCCTACTAGAGGGAAGCAAAAAGACTCAACTGAGACAAGTAAGACCAAGCTAAGCATATGGCTGTGAGGCTCAGAAGGGAGCCTACAACCAAACACAGTCCAGAGAACCAGCTTCAGAGCTAGTGGGAAGTCTGTATGAGGACCAACACAGAAAAAAGGGGTCCCACCCTGGGGCAAAGAACCAACCAGAACCTACCACAGAGGCAGCCTGAAAAGGCTGGTGAAAGTAGCAGATAAAAACTGGAGTCAACATCAAGGAGGCTCCAGAGGAGGCTAGCGACCTGATATTGGAAACCAAGAGGATAGCCAATAAGGAGGCCCTAGAAGGCCAATGACTCACAGGCAGTCAACTCGAGAGAAAAAAGGGCCACTAAGGCTAAGCAAGCGTGAAATACTCGTTGGCATTGCCAACACAGCACTATATACTCAGCAAATAGCTTTAACACCTAAAGCAGGGGGAGTAAACCATGCAACCGGGCTAATGAGGAGGTTTGGTTAGAGCCAGAATGCAGTGACTCCAAGGGAGCATACTCAACCAACACGAAGGAAGGGAGTACCAAATGTGCTCAACCTAAGCCAAAGTGGCGTGAGGCATATCGGGCAAAAGAGCTAAGAGTAAGCGAAAAAGCCAGAGTTAGAACTCAAGGGTGCAGACCTGAACAAAACCAGCTGAAAGCAGATGAGTAAGTGTCTCAAAACAAGAGCTCAGGTGAAAAAGAGGCCTATATAATAGTATAGAGGCCTTCAATTCTGACCAGTGACTTGATAGCAAGGAGCACAAAACATGGCTGGAGGGAAGGTTACAACTAGCTCTAAAGAGTGAAGGCAGACAGACATATTCCTAAATACACCTAGGCCGGAATTAAAGGGCGGCCCCATCGTACAGCCGACACATAACATGACTTAGAAAAGGTAACAAGAAGAAAAAGCCTTGTGACTCTTATGGCAAGAGGAGGCAGGTATGTTCAAACAGGAAAAAACACCTGTGGCCTAAAGGGAGGCGATAAATAGAAAAACGCCTGCACACTACACCGAACCCTAGACAGAGCGGAGGCAAAGAAAAGCCAACACGCATCGCAGGGCAATGTAAGAGAATGGCCATACCTAAAGTCATGGTACATCTGGAGCCCAGGGGGGCGGAAGGTTTCAGCATATCGCCTAGACTCTCAAAACGAGAGGAAACCACTTCACTACGACCTAAGGGAAGGTTAGCAAGGAGGCCTTTAAGAACAGCCTGCTACTTGAATCGTGAGCTTTGCTGGAGTTCAACCAGAGACCTGACTCCAGAAAATGTGATAACCATAAAAATCTACAAATGAAGTCTTCAGACGCAAAAACCTCTAAGTGCCATCTAAAATTTTCTTCTAAAATGAGCATTTTTATCAAGCTTGTATGTTTAGGGTCAGTAATTTCATTCTAATGGCAATTAATAGGTCATTTTCATTGCCATTAGAGTGAAATTACTGACCCTAAACATACCAGTTTGATAAAAATGCTCATTTTAGAAGAAAATTTCAGATGGCACTTAGAGGCTCTTGCATCTGAAGTCTTCAAATCAAGATCATGAGAGAGTAGGAATTATAAAAGGTGTCATGACTAACCTTTACTTAAAGGGGGCTCCAGGGCCCTAGTAAAAGCCTCTTAAATAATAAAAACTAACTAAAAAAAGTATATATATTATTTATATCTATTAAAGTATATATATTTTTATTATTATTTATTCTAACCCGGTCCGGACCGTCAGAAAAGCTCCAGCTCAGGGAACATACTCATCATCGGCCCAGCCTCAGGACCAATGTAGAAGCGCCTGTGGTGGCAAAGGGTACAGTGGGACAGAAGAAGAGGAGAGGGTGGAGTGTGCAAACCCAGAAGAAAGAAAGAAATACTCAATGGCGTTCAGAACGCCTGAAACAGATCCTGCTTCTTCTTCCTAGCTTCTCACTTCAGATCTGTAGTGTGGTTCAATTCAGCTGCTGCTTCAGGTGAAAGACCCTGACCCTGGTCTAAATCTTTCAGCAGATCAGCCTAGTAAGCTTGAAGCACTGTCATAGTATGCAGTGAAGCACCAGCCTGACCCGCCACCGCGTATGCTCTGCCATTTAGATGCGAGGTGGCCTTAAGCGGTCTGGTAGGCAGAGCCGGAGCTTTGAGAGTTGACACCCCCTGCCGACAAGATAAAGATCAAGATCATCGCCACACGCAATCCTTCAACATTGGCATAATTCGCATGCCCATCCCAATGGATGCAGGCTGAATATGAGTTCTTCCATGCTTTCTTAATCTCAGAATGGAGATCAGGAAGGAATGGAAGGCTCATGGGGGCTGGACGACCGTGGCCAGAAAGATAACATTCGTCCAATCTACCATGAACCGTTTCTTCCTGAGCACGCTCCCATGACAGGTTTTAATCTATCTGAAGCGCACCCCATCATGTCAAGCAGCTCCTTATACGGGGGGCAGGATGGCCGAGATGGCTCAGATCTCACACTTTCATTACCAACCTTGGCCATCGACTGCTCTTCTCTGAGCCAAAAGAGCACTATCTGCTAAACCAGAGGATGCAAGAGAAATAGCATCCTCCTCAAGCAGATCACTCTCGCGAGCCACAGAATTGAGAGAGAGTAACACCCTTCTCAAAGCGTTCGGCAAGCCCCTCCTGTGAACACCACAACTTAAGCCGCCTCTCTGCCTTAGCACGAAAGGGGCCTGAGCCGCCAGGCACAGGTGTCTGTCTTTCTTTCCTCGAGAAAATGGACAGACGAGAGCGGAACATCCTCATGGGAAGATGCTCACAGTGCACGCAAACTGCTCCCTCGAGAACAGAGCATGCATGCTTTTCGGCCCAGACAATAAACGCACAAATTGTGTGTGTCCTCCAGTGTCAAATATCAGCATGCCGCTTGAAACATTTCTCAGCCATAGTTGACAATGCGTTACCTTGAACAGATCACTACAAACAAACAACTTTTTTTTTTTTTTTTTTCCCTGAAGACGAAAACAGGGTGACATGTTCTCCAGGTGCCCCTTTTATACTTCCTGGTTACACCTGTATTAGGCTGTCACCAGCCAATAGGATTGTCGAGATTAGACAGATTGTTTCAGACACTGGTAATGCGAGGGCGTTTCCCCAGTTGTGTTTTAGGATGCAGTGCGAGTTCCCTTTCGAAAGGGAACAGCTTGTTACTAGTTACTTCTGATGCCTCAACAAACAAATCCAGTGATTCCTATTATTTTCATTATTTATTTTCATAATTTTTATGACTCGCACAGGCACATGAGGTCACCAGTGCAGCAGGAGAGTTTGGAATATATAAAAGCTTGGATTCAGCGAATGGAAATATTGCCATTACATTAATTTTATCATGAGAAAAGATGATCTGAACACCACTGAAGTTGTGGCATTACATGGCTTGCATCCCTCTGATCCCAATGTAAATAATATACTATAATTAAAAATCTTTTGGTAAAACAAAATATTTTTTTTTACAAACTTATGTGATTTCTTTTGATAAAATACATAATGAAATATAATCTATATATACTATCTTTATATTATATAAAAATATAAAATATAAAGTATATGGGTAACAGAGAAATTATAGCTACAATTAGCTTCAAGTTACACATGACAACTGATGAGATTAAAGGGTTAGTTCACCCAAAAATGAAAATTCTGTCATTTATTACTTACCCTCATGCTGTTCCACACCCTTAAGACCTTTGTTCATCTTCGGAACACAAATTAAGATATTTTTGTTGAAATCCGATGGCTCCGTGAGGCCTCCATAGGGAGCAATGACATTTCCTCTATCAATATCCATAAAGGTACTAAAAACACATCTAAATCAGTTCATGTGAGTACAGTGGTTCAATATTAATATTATAAAGTGACGGGAATATTTTTGGTGCGGCAAAAAAAAAAAAAAAAAGCGACTTATACTACATAAGATTTCAAAACACTGCTTCAGGAAGCATCGGAGCATAATGAATCAGCGTGTTGAATGAGCTGTTCAGAGCACCAAAGTCACGTGATTTCAGCAGTTTGGCTGTTTTGCAAGGGATTCCGAATCATGATTCGATATGCTGATTCATAATGCAATAACAATTGATGACGCAGTGAATGAGCGTGGGCTCATGGAACTTGTTGTCATTCCAATGGATCTAATAATGTTTATGGTTAAATAATATTTATGGATGAGTGAATGCATTCATGCTTTTAACATGACTGTGGTATAAAGCAGGGCGTGGCCGAGAATCGTGGGCGCAATTGCTAATGAGAAACAGATATAAATTATTACATATTGCCACACGCGAGTTCCAGGGGATATAAAGGAATGAGTACATTTGATTCTACCGAACTACTCACAAAGCTAAAATACTACTAATACAGGTCAGTTCATTTGACAAATTAAAATTGTTAGGTAATGCAACACTGTTTCACTTGGTCATACTAAACTGCATTGTAAGTTGTAATGTTATTCTATGCCTATTAGTTTGTTGGCTGTATGAGACTAACAGTGAGCTAGATCAACATTAGAATATCATCAGTATTATATTCTAATATTTCATCGTGTTGAGATAACAGTCTTATTTAGCCTACATTTGCTTACCTTGTCTAATAACGTGCAAGAGCGGCTTCTCATCACAAGCAGTGGAGGCCCTGCTGTGGTCTCATTATAGGCCTGAACATGGTCTGAGATGTGATTTGATCCGCTGGGTATATGAACGGCTTGTGCATGAGAATGTGTCAACAGCTAGATGTTTGTGATTGTGGCTGAGGTGTGAAAAGTTCATCTGTCAATAGTGTGTGGTTGAAGAAAAGAAAAGATTAAAATGGTTTAAAACGTGTGTTTTTTGTAAGGTGTTTAAATATTGTTGGCTCACTTTGGCTGAATGTGTTCATTAAAGTGTAAAGTGGGTGACTTTTAACCTTCAGTAATTACTCATTCATTGAATAAATTACCATTTAATGGTCATTTGGTTTGTTAGCCTTTTTGTTGAATGTCACATTTTTAATATTTTGTAGTTAATTTTCATCAGTGTTCTCATTCAGGTTTCATTTAATTTAATGTCAACATAAAATGTTCTATCAGCTGTATTGAATTTTACACATGAATTGAGTGAAGCCTTGGCTATATGTTTTTGGATTTGTCAAATATGTTGTTGAATAAATCACGTTTGTAATTCGGGTGAATCACTGGTAAATCATCTGCATCTGTAGTTTTCCTCCACATATGGTGTAGATCAGTGTTTCTCAACCAGGGGACCATGGACCCCTAGTGGTCCTTGACGTAATGCCAGGGGGTCCTTATAAAATATTTGAATATGAATATTTGTATATTTTGACATTTTCCCATAAAAGAAGAAGATAATAAATGTATAATATAACTGACGATATGACTGAATATTGGACAAGTCAACTAACGTAGTAGTAAATTATAGTTCATTGCATTTGGTCGTCACAAAGGCATTAATGATACCAATGAGCCAATATTATTCTGGGGTCCTTGTGGGTGGTTCTAAATATGACGGGGGTCCATTACTCAAAAAAGGCTGAGATTCACTAGTGTAGATAAATACCCCTAACGGCAGAGCTTAAGTTGATATAGGGTGTCCTTACCGCTGCATAGAGCGCCATCTAGTGTTCAAAGTGAGGCTTCACATCTGAAACTATTTCATTAGCGTGCTTTCGGAACTTGTTTATCAGTCAAAAAAAGGGCCCACCTCAAGTCTCTGTGATCTTCTGGCCTCTACGGCTCAAGTCCCTTCACTGCACGTCTGGGGGATTTTTTTCTCCTGTATATTGTCAAGTGAAAATGGTGTGTGTAAGATGTACACAGTGGTGATAGTAGTGGCCTATAGTATAGTATGCCAGCCATATGTTTAGCTTACTAGAACATCATCTAGTAATCTAGTTGAATTCTTTGATGCTTATACCTTTCTAATGCATTTTTCCTCATGTAGGCATATGTGTGTTTTAACATCATCCGCTGCACAATATACAGAACTAAATTAGAAACACAAACTATAAGAATACTTTATACTGCTGCTGTTCTTCTGACTGTAGTAGGCCTGATACACATCAGGATGTGCTGACAACACTATATCGACAGGGTTTCAGGGTCTACACTTTAAATTATTATTAAAAGTATGATTTCAAGAAGAATGTAGGCCTATTTCTGTCTCTTCAATATGTTACTTGTCAATTATTTGTAACTATTTGTGGGATTTACTAGCAATTTCTGCAATAGTTTCAAAGCCAGTTTTGTCAAAGCATTAATCTGATTGATTTCAAAACACTAAACTGTATTTAAATGCAGCGTATGACTAAATTACACTCACTAATGACAGAAACACTGAAGCTGTTGATCTTTAGAGTGTTTGTGATGTTCAGAGATCAGTCTGATGATCTTCAGTCTGTCAATGTAACAAACAGCAGAAGAACATCATTGATTCACACTTTCACTCCTCAAACAAACATACAAGAGACTCATGAACGAACATCAACAACTTAATGAACATCATATTAACACACATCATGATTTCACTTGTAATAAACCATTGTAGAAATAAACAAATGAATAATAATTAAAAAAAATGGCAGTATTAAATATGATCAAGTGTTTCTGTTGTTTTTCTGTCTCTGTGTGAAACAGTTTCTCATGTTTCTGTAGATTAAACCTGTTCATGAAGCAGGACAGGAAGAAACTTTCACAATCTCACCCGATCTCAGAGCCTGTTCTCTCACACATGAGATGTTTGTCCACAAAAAAAAAAAAAGAAAGAAAGAAAAACCGACCGCAGCAGGTTTCGGTTTGACAGAAGAGAGAATTCACACAGGTTTAATAACAGTTTTATTAGATCAGACACTGAAATGATGAAGAAAATGTTTCACATGTTTGTTTTGTTCTGTTTTTGCTGCTTGAGTCTAATTGGTAAGTTATAAATGCATTTTTGTGTTTATTATTATTTTTTTTATTTACAGAAAAATCTCCATCTCAGAAAAAAAGGTACAAAAGCTTTTTCTGGTGCGGCACACTTTCAAAACATACTATATGAATTTAGGTAATATATACCTTATTATTATTATATATATATGCACCCTACAGGAATAAGTAAGTGCACTTTTTGAAAGGGTTCGACTCCACTGACAGCTTTTTGTAGCTTTTTTTCTGAGAGTAAACTATTCAAATTAGATCATTTATTATATGTTATGTATTAAATGAATAATGAATATTGTGAAATCCAGCTGCTTTAAATTCAGTTTCTGTTCAGAATTTTAAATTGAAATTTCCAGGTCTAGAAAGGTCATGACAATAATGGAAATCTCTACAATGACTGTAAATCTCTGTTTGCGTTGAGGCTCAAGTTGGTTTCAAATATCAGGCCATTTTATATTCTTAAAAAAAAAAAAAAAAAAATTATATATACTGCTGCAGTGATCATAGACATCTACAAAAGTTATGGAAATTTATTAGCTGAAATACACAGGTACCCCGAGAGATTTTTAAACAGATTCAGTCTTTAGTCGAAATGTTTCATTTAAATAAAATGTATTGAAAATATCCAGTAGTTAAATCTGTACTTTGAATCTGAAATTATTATATATTTGTTGTCAATAAATGATGTAACTTTAAACACTGATTGTCCTCTATAGCAGATGACTTTAAAACAAATGATTAAAGTTCTGTTGCACAAATAAGGTTTATCTAATAGTTGTTGCAATAAACTTTAAACTTTGTTCTCTGGTTTTACTTTACAATGAATAAATAAATGTAAGTTCTGCTGTAATGTTTCTGCTTTTTAACATTAACAGCAGTTTACAGTAACAGTTTATACAGACATTTTCAACATTTCAACATTCAAGAGCTAACTTTTCTAGACAGTCAAAATTACAATTGTAAATCCATTGTGGACAAAAATAACCAGACATTTAAGTTCTCTGTTAGAATTATAATTCCTGATTAAAATTGAAGTTGTGCAACTAAGTCTTTTCGTATCTCTCACCTTTCTTTGTGTTTCTGCGGTTGTTCTGGATGTTCTCGACTTCACATTTATATAAGAAAATCTACAGCAGATTTCATACTTTATAAATGATCAGGGCCCGTATGTATAAAGCCGCTCAGAGTAAAATTTTAGTCTTAAGTGTGTCAAAATTCTAAGAATGATGTAATTTTACTCTTATTCTTAGACTTAAGAATAAGTGTGATTCATAAAGGTTCCTAAGTGTCAAGACTAGGTCTCAGCTCCTAAATTATTTAAGAGTGCTGGAGAGGTGTCTTAACCTAGTTAAGAGTAACAAGATGGCCGTGAAAAAAGAGGAGATATATGCTTTCCAATGAAGATATGATGTATTGGAGTTATATGATGACATGGAGTTGATAAAATGATATAAACTTGATTGACAATTCTTTTTGTAACTGCCCTAATAAGAAATGTAATAACTTTAAATAAATGTATTAAATTTAATAAATATTACTTTTAAAGGTGATGTATGCGATTTCTCAAATTCGTTGTTGAACACTGTTTATATTTGAAATCAACCCAAACAAACCCACCCCTCTCTTCATTGCGCCGCCACCAAAACTCACACTCCAATCCTAACCTCTGAGTCGCCATCCTGCTCTGAGTTGGTCAAGAACCCCGGCCCGATCGCTGCTGGCATGCGAGGCGAATGCACTACCAATAATGTTAAACACCTCATTCTCTAGCGGGCGTCAGTGTGCAGTGGTTTACCTGCAATACTCTCAGAGTCTGGCCACTGTTACACACGCAATGAGAGTGGATGTCTATTTATCACAGCTGACGCGAAACAAAATGTTTCACGAAGAATAAAGCGCAGATGATGAACGAACGACAAGGAAGCACAAAAGATGAACATACAGTACACATGAGGAAATACAAACAAGAGTTTCTTGTTAATCGCAAACAATTTCGCTTAAACCATCAAAATATGAGAAAAAATATTTTTATTATTTAAATGTTTTAAAATATGACATTAATACAACAAAATCCATTTTTAATATTTAATTGGTTCTCTCTTGTTTTTGCATGTGTTCATAATTTCTTTGTATGACAGACTGGCCAAACATAATTTGAAATAATTTGAAATTTCATTTCATCAACACACATGAAACAATTGACTCCAGCTAGTCGATGTGCTTACATCTTATAAAACATTTTTAAAAGTTTAATTAAGTTGAATTAAGGTTGAAGATGTCGATTTTCATATGGCTGGACATCACAATTGGCCTCTACTCTATGGCAGCTCATTGACTTTCCAACTGACCATTAAACCATGCGGCAAAAGAAAGCCACTTTTATGTTGACTGTGGGTTTTCCTGCAGTTGTTGGAGCCGTTGATGAACTCATGACACATCATTGCTCTAACTGTAAATGAGGAGACATATATCAATAGAAAAAGATTCCACACCATCAATACTAATTTGTGATAATTTTGCACAATGCAAAGCTATTGCTTTTAAATCAATTTAAATATTAAAACATTTGTGTTTTTTTTAATATATTATTGTTTTTTATAATAACATTAAATGACTGGTGTTGTGCTGCTGTGACTTAACCCTTCCAGGCTCGCTATTGGCTGATTCAGAGGTTAAGTGCGGCCATTTTGAGTTGACATCATTGTAGTCCTTAGTTCACAACACTTAAGTCAGCACTTAAGAATCTGTCTTACACTTTACTAAAAGTTGCTTTTAGCTTCTTTATAAAAGTCTCCTACTCTTAGAAAACTCCTACTCTTTACTAAGAATTTTTTGACACTTAAGTCAAAACTTAAGACTATTCTTAAGAGCATTTCTGAGAAGTTTTATACATACGGGCCCAGAAGCTTTAATCAGTTCAAATCTGTTTGTTCTCCAGGTGTGTTTGGTGATTCAGTGTCAGTGATGGAGGGAGATTCTGTCACTTTATACACTGATGATACTGAAATACATGAAGACGACAACATACTGTGGAAATTTGGAGCTGAAAACTCTCTCATCGCTAAAATGAAGAAAAAGAACCAAACCTTCCAAATATCTGATGTTCTTGATGGGAGATTCAGAGACAGACTGAAGCTGGACAATCAAACTGGATCTCTGACCATCACAAACATCACAACTGAACATGCTGGAGTTTATAAACTAGATATAAGTGGAGCGAAAAAATCATCAAAATCATTCAGTGTTTCTGTCTATGGTGAGTAGAGATCATTTGTTCAAATTTTCACATATTCTTATTTTATTTTACTGGAATTATTTTCATTTTAAAATGATTTAAAGGTGCCCTCGAATGAAAAATTGAATTTACCTTGGCATAGTTAAATAACAAGAGTTCAGTACATGGAAAAGACATACAGTGAGTCTCAAACTCCATTGTTTCCTCCTTCTTATATAAATCTCATTTGTTTAAAAGACCTCAGAAGAACAGGCAAATCTTAACATAACACCGACTGTTACGCAACAGTCGGGGTGTACGCCCCCAATATTTGCATATGCCAGCCCATGATTGAGGCATTAGACAAGGGCAGCCAGTATTAACGTCTGGATGTACACAGCCGAATCATCAGACTAGGTAAGCAAGCAAGAACAACAGCGAAAAATGGCAGATGGAGCAATAATAACTGACATGATCCATGATATCATGATATTTTTAGTGATATTTGTAAATTGTCTTTCTAAATGTTTCGTTAGCATGTTGCTAATGTACTGTTAAATGTGGTTAAAGTTACAAAAGCTGTCACTGTGGCAGTATATTTTTTAAAAGGTATTAATTTAGGTAACAATATGAATCACCAAAGAAAAGACCTTTCACACCAAACTCGAAACACTGATCATCTTCTGCTAATTCACACCTGCACACCAGGTGGCGCTGACCAACAAAGCATTTTTCCTCATGTAGGCCTGTGTGTGTTTTAACATCATCCGCTGCACAATATACAGCACTAAATTAAGATGAATAAAGTCCTACAGAAACACAAACTATAAGAATACTTTATACTGCTGGTGTTCTTCTGACTGTAAAAGGCCTGATACACATCAGGATGTGCTGACAACACTATTGACATGGTTTTAGGGTCTACACTTTAAAAATGATTATTCAAAGTATGATTTAGATTTAAAAAAATGTTTATCTAATAATTGTTGGAATAAACTTTAAACTTTGTTCTCTTGTTTTACTTTACAATGAATAAATAAATGTAAGTTCTGATTTTCTAGACAGACAAAATTACAATTGTGAATCCATTGTGGACAAAAATAACGGACAAAATTCTAAAATGTTAGAAATTTAATTCCTGATTACAATTTAAGTTGCGCAAATGTTTGTCTTTTTGTATCTCTCACCTTTCTTTGTGTTTCTGCGGTTGTTCTGGATGTTCTCGACTTCACATTTATATAAGAAAATTTACAGCAGATTTCATACTTTGTAAACGATCAGAAGCTTTAATCTGTTCAAATCTTCATGTTCTCCAGGTGTGTTTGATTCAGTGTCAGTGATGGAGGGAGATTCTGTCACTTTATACACTGATCTTACTGAAATACATGAAGATGAAGACATACTGTGGAAATATGGAGCTGAAAACTCTCTCATCGCTAAAATGAAGAAAAAGAACCAAACCTTCAACACATATAATGGTCCTGATGGGAGATTCAGAGACAGACTGAAGCTGGACGATCAAACTGGATCTCTGACCATCACAAACATCACAACTGAACATGCTGGAGTTTATAAACGAGAGATAATTGGAGTGAAAAAATCATCAAAAACATTCATTGTTTCTGTCTTTGGTGATCATTTGTTCAAATTTTCACATATTCTTATTTTATTTTACTGGAATTATTTTCATTTTAAAATGATTTAAGGTTTTAGTCAAGTCATCTTTATTTATATAGTGCTTTTCACGATAGATTGTTTCAAAGCAGCTTCACAGTGATAATATGAAAATTAATGGACAGAGATTGTTTTGGCTTTACAGCAGTTTTTAGGAAAAAGTTATTATCGCGCTAAAGTAGGTTTTTGACTGAATCACTTCTGTTGTAAAGATTGTTAATTATTAACTTAGGGGCTGCTTAAATTACACTTTTCTAACTGAAAACAGAAGACTTTTTAATGCTCTGGCCCGCGTAATACAGAAAAATGAGTCATTTCCGCAGATCCATGTGAACTGTGTGAGATCACAAACAGGAAATTACAGGATTAATGAGTATTATTTTACAATTAATTACTGTAGTCAGAACAGCAGAATGATGCTGACATCACAGTAACTTACTGCTCTTGTTTCACTGTGAATTCACATTATAAAGTTGTCTTTAACAATGAAACTGTAAGAAATATTAAATATAAATATTATTCATATATATCATATTCAAAATTCTGATATCGCCAAGTCAGAAGTGTGACAAATAAAAACATTTATTTAAATCATGACAAGCTGAAATATGAAACAAGCTGATTTTGTCAAACTCTCAAATCCTTAGCATGAATATGAATATTTTTATTTTAGCATTAAGAACAAAAATATACTATTAAATAAATATCAGAAATATAATATTCATAACTGTCTGTAGATGGATCTTTCACATTAGTGAAACAAGCATTTTTATAGATTTCTATTCCTCTTATTCTCTGATGTTTTCCAGCTCATCTCCCTGTTCCTGTCATCAGCAGTAACTCTTCACAATGTTCTTCATCTTCATCAAATTGTTCATTGGTGTGTTCATCTGTGAATGTGGGTCATGTGACTCTCTCCTGGTACAAAGGAAACAGTTTATTGTCCAGCATCAGTGTGTCTGATCTCAGCATCAGTCTCTCTCTACCTCTGGAGGTGGAATATCAGGATAAAAACACCTACAGCTGTGTGCTGAACAATCCCATCAGCAACCAGACTCAACATCTGGACATCACTCACCTCTGTCACACATGTGCAGGTACAACAGAGCTGATATATGTGATTATTTACAGATTCACTTACATTAATGACTGTCTCTCTTTCACTCTCCTTCAGTTCCTCCAGTCTCAGTCTCTCTGATAGTGTTGATCTCTGTCGGATCTGTGATAATTATAACTCTTTTCGGGATCTTCTGCATCTGCAGAAAATGTAGAAAAACTGATCAAGAAGGCAAGTGTTAATGTATTTAACAAGTGTTATAACAAATAATATTTTTTTTTATTACAGTAAAAGTATGTTTGAAAAATCTACTCTGCTGATAGTCCATGTATTAATGTAATGTAATTCATGTAAATAAGTCTATTTAGGCCCTAAATAATTTTTGTATATAATGTGTGTTAATATGTGTTACTGGTTTTTGCATTGATCTTCCACACACACACAAATTCTGTATTTATTCTTTTACTTTGCGACTGTGTGAAAAAGTAATATCATATTTTTTAAATTTATTTATTTAATTGTGTGCAGTAACACTTCAACTTTGACAGCACTAATAAAACACATGTTGTAAAACAGATCTTTTGTGGTTTTCATCTATTTGTTGTTCAAACAGTTCAGATTTGTGAAGATGAGAAAACTTCTGCTCTGTTTCATCATCTAATGTTCTACGAAAGAAACACACATAAACCGGTAAGATCATTTATTATTGATTTATGTTGAGTGTGTTTTTGTCTGTATAATGATCATTAAGAGAGTAACAGATATTTTTCTATTCAGCTTGTGTTATGGCTATAATTTATCATAGTTAGGCCCGTGCAGCTCATGTTAATATTATTACATTTCAATATTTGATATCAATTATTTTCCAAAACCACTGATATACTTTATTTTCTTGTGATCTTGTGTGTTTTCACAGAGAGATGAAGAGTACAGTCACGTTGAGTATGTGTCTGTCAGCATGAGAAGATGATACTGTACATGCTTTGATATGCAGAGCTAGTTTCAATAGTTATTTCCAGCAAGAGCACAAGTTACACATAGTTATTATTAATTATTCTTGATATCACACCATTTTTTTTTTTTTTTTTAATAAAGATCATGTCCTGCCTTTATCTATCAATGTCTGAGAGTCATTTTAATAATAAATTCAATATTTATGGCATTATGCAGATGTTCAGTGGTTGTATTTAGTTTTGGGGAGAAATAAATTAAAGGATAAACGCTGCTAACTTCATTTCTTATCCCTGCTCAAACAAACAAACAATAAATCCATCAGAACGTGTGTTATCTAACAAATAATAAGCCAAGTGTTTTTTGTTTAACTTCAGTAGGAAAAATACTTTTTGATAAATTATTTTGCCTAATTTTATACATAGTGCAGTGTTCTGTCAAAGTCAGTTAAAGTGTTCTAGATTCTAGTACCTTTTTAGTAGGCCTAACTATACTAGTGTGTGGTTGTTTGCTAGTCAAAAGAGCCAACATCTCTATTCTCAGTCTATGCAAGACTTTTCACCTGATTCACCGTAATAACAGCACACCTCTCCTCAACAACAGACGGGAACACTGGATGAGGAATCGATCATGTCTGGAGCACAGGACTGAAAACAGTTTAATTCATGAGTGGGACACAGTAGTTTGGTACATGCTATTCATCGTTTGACCACCAGATGGCCACAGCCAACACATTTTGAAAATCTTCAAATGAAAACAGTTCAAACAGAAATTAAAATTACGTTGTTCCAGCACTCTTTGACTCTTTATTAAGTGGAACAGAAAATAATATATTTTGAAAAACAAAATATACATTGGGAAGTGCATAATTTGTAAATTAATTGCATAAAACACAGCAAAATATTATGAGATAAAGTTCTTTGGCGTAGGCCCCGTCCGTAGCACACATCCTGAGGGTTGTAGGCTCTGCATTTCCTGCCTGGAGATAAAGGCAGGGGCGTAGCCGACCTCCTGTGAGGTATGGACAGGGACCATCCTGGGGTGGTGGGGTGGTGGGGTGGTGGTGGGGAGGATGGAGGTGGAGGTTGGTGTCAGTCAACATCTGCAAACTCGGATGTGTACCAATCTTTTATACTCCAAGTGTTACATAATGATTGGTTAGATCTAAAATAATAAGTGACGTAACATTTGAGTCTTCCCTGCAGAACTTAAGATTTTTCATTTCAGCACAAAAGTTTTCCCGAAACACGGTTGTTGTTGACGAACAGTTACGAAACTATTTTCTGTTGTTTACTTCAATATCCCACATCCAGCTTTATATGTTACTTACAGCTAATATGCTTCTGTCATGTAAATATCCTCTCGTGCATTTCTCTCCCAAAGATACATGATGCCATTGCGTTACCTCAATGCATGGTTTACAGTATCTCACAGACACGTTCCTCTGAGTATGTTGTCAAATTCAGCACATTATCGCTCTCTAGTGTCCACAACAGAAAGCAAATCTCTCTAATAACAACGCTACTTTTAGAGCACATATCAAACTGCCAAAGTCACGTGATTTCAGTAAACGTGGCTTCGTTACGTCATAACTGTTTGGAAATTTCACTTGTCCGGGTTTGCCGCTAGGAGGCGATGATCTCTGTGAACCTATAATTTAACATTTAGTGAAACATTTATATAATAAAAAGAAGTTGTAGTCTCTTATTGTTCTGATTAACCAAGCTCTTCATAAACAAACAAGCACTACAATTTAGCCTAGTAAAACAACACATATTATAAAGTAAAAGGAGTTTTATACATGTTTTAGCCTGAGTTTGTTGCATTTACACTGTTCTGACCAGCAGGGGTCACCAGCGCGTGGCGATTCGAGCGCTTCAAAAAAGTGAATCGTTTCACGGAACAATTGGTTCAACTGATTCGAAGCTTTGAAAAGCTTAGTTTCTCCCATTCTTTCTGACAATGAACACTGAAAAAACTTGAACAAATTAAAAAATAATTATAAGCCAATTTTGCAACAACAACAACAACAAAAAAGTACATAGGCTACAACAGGAAAGAACTGTGAAAAGGTTTTTCTGCTTATCCAGAAGGTCTTAAAGGGATAGTTCACTCAAAAATGCAAATTCTGTCATCATTTAACCTCATGTTGTTACAGACCTGTATGAGTTTGTTCTGTTGAACAAAGAAGATATTTTGAAGAATGTTGGTAACCAACGTAGCCACTGATTTCCATAGCATTTTTTTTCCTACTCTGGAAGTCAATGTCTACCATCAACTGTCTGGTAATTCTTCAAAATATCTTCTTATGTGTTCAACAGAACAAACAAACTCACACAAGTTTGTAACAACAGAGGATGAGTAAATGATGAGAGAATTTTTGTGTGAACTATACCTTTAAAAATGTGTTCATAGTAGCAGGACAGGAAGAAACTGTGCATATACAAACTGAGCATGCACTGAATGCCCCAAAAGATCAAACCACATCTCTGTAGAAAACTGACCGCAGCCACTTTCAGTTTGAACCTCGGAAAACTGGTACTGTGAGGTGGCAGACAGTTATATTGTGTACTTTTCAAAAGGTACTAATGTGTACCATGTAGGTACAATGTAAACTTTAGGCACTTATATGTACCTTTGTGATACTCACATTAAGGGTAGAATAAGGTACAATAGTGTACATTTTGAAGGTGTGCCAACCCACATGTAAGAACAGTTACAGGGTTAGTTCACCCAAAAATGAAAATAAGCAACAAAAATGTATTCTTTCAATTATAATATTAAGGTAGAACCACTGTAGTCACATGAACTGTTTTAAATATGTTTTAGTAATTTTCTGGGCACTGAAAGTGTAAATTAACTTGCTGGAAATAGAGGCCCACCCCCGCCCCCGGCCGCTGACTGACAGTCCTGCATTACCATAGTTTCCACCCTCAGCCCCTTCATGATTCAGCTTCCTGGATAATATTTTAATGCACACTTTTTGCATTGTGTTTTATTAAGCTCTTATTGTGATTTTCTGGAGTGAAAACAGACGATTTATTCTCTGTGTGAAGTACAATAAACGTCATAAAACTCATAAGTTATAACCATAATTAAACTGCATGGAGACAGAACTATACCTGGCATATACTCTCTAGCCCTGTAGGCATCATTGTCCAAATCTGGTTCAGACTGAACCATAGACTGTAAAAGGACTGAACACCATTACTGACAGTTTCTGACATTATTAGGCCCAATCCCAATTCTATTTTATACCCCTTCCCCCTACGCCTACCCCTTCCCCTTGCCCCTTGAAACAGAGTGTCAAGGGGTAGGGCTGAAAATATTCCCCTAAGAAATGGGACACCACTACTAGACCGTCACACGTCATCATAAGTCGTCGCTAGCTCCTACGTCATAGATGCGCCGATGTTTATCACACACTTCTAAGATGCCATCGATAGCTGTAGTGATCTCTGTTTATATCATGTAACGTACACGTATTTATGGACGTAACCACAACAAAACAATACATTAATCAGGCATGCGGCAAAAAGACAAGTTAGCTGCCACCGGATTTGAATTTATGTTGTCAAATCAACGCGGGTTTCAATTAAATATAAAAAAAATATGTTGTGGAACTATAATAAAAACATTAGCGAACTTTTTTCATAGCGATTTTAACAAATCTTTTTTCGGAGAACATAACCGTATACATGAACACAAGATTAAAGGCAACATAAAACAAGTGATTATTTATTACTAAAATACTGTTTACCGTAAAAAAATACTTACATTTATGGGTCTCTCTGCTCGCTCGGTCGGCCATGTTGGAAATTTATCATACCCCTTCGTCTGAAGTGTGGTCCCGAAAAATCTTCGTTTGAAGGGCTACCTGGCCCTTCCCCCTACCCCTTCCCCCTACCCCTTCCCCTTCCCCTCCAACCAAATGAGAATTGAGACACCCCTACCCCTTCACGTGAACGCGCGAAACAAAGGGGAAGGGGAAAGGGAAAGGGGAAGGGGTAAGGGGTAGAATTAGGCCAGGAGCAGCAGCTCATTTGCATTTAAAGAAGGGACACACACTAAAACTGCGCGTTTTTGCTCACACCCAAAAATTGACAATTTTAACATGCTATATTAAAAAAATACTAAAAAAAAAACAAAACAAACAAAAAAAAAACTTGGTGGTATTTTGAGCTAAAACTTCATACACACTCTGGGACCATCAGAGACTTATTTTAAATCTTGTAAAAAAAGGGTCATAATAGGTGCCCTTTAATAACAGCCAGATGAACTAGTGTATCGTGCACATGCAGGGTGTGAATAGGAGGGTCAAACTCTGTGGTGGGAGGATTCACACTTTAACAGTTCTGCTGCATGTTTCACGGGTGGTTTTATTATCAGATACTGAACCGCTGAAGAAAATGTTTCACACGTTTGTTTTGTTCTGTTTGTGCTGCTGGAGTCTGATCGGTAAGTTATGAAAGCATTATTATGGCTTAATTTTTGTTCCATTTCAGAGTAATAAAGCTGCTGCTACTATTCAAACATGATTTTTTTTTTTACTAACTGATCCGTGGAAATCTATAAGTCAGGAAAAAAATCCAACACAATTAAACTTGTACTTTCTATCTGCTATAATTATTTTTATTAAATTATGTTACTTTTTCTCTACAGCATATAACATTATAAGAATGTTTAAAACAAGGATGTTTTGCACCATAAGGGTTAAGCGTAAATGAAGGTTTAGCTAATAAATCAGTAACGTAAGAAGACTTACATTTAAACCATCATGGTGTTCATTTACATTTAAGATAGATTAACTTTTGACACTGTTACTTTAAATTACTTAAGTAAGACTTATTAAGTAAGTTATTTTTATACTTACATTTTTTTAATGTATTACTGCATGTTGGGCCGTGTGCTTGTTTAAAACTGACATTTAAGTAAAAATATAACAATATTAATAATACTAATAATTCTTGCATAACAATACTAGCATTAAGCTTTTTATCTTTCTTTTTTTCATAAATTCACGCTGCCCTCATTCTAATAAATGCTGGGTTATTTCATAAAATATGGACCAACCCAGTCAATGGGTTAAACATTTAGTTTTAAAAAATGAACCCTACTGTTGTGTTTTCAATATTTTACACAATTTTGGGTTGCTTTTTAAAAGAGTTTTACTATATTAATTGAAATTATAAATATTTCCAGGCAATCTGTTTTCTCCATCTGCTTGATTCTACCAGTCTCTCAGTAACGGTAGCAGTTCACAGTAGCAGTTTATAAAGACAGCTGACAATTTCCAAATGCTAGTAATATACAGCTATAAGATATTATATTTATTTTAATCCTTATTGGTACAACTCACCCTATATGTGTGGCTCTCACACTTCTGTCTGTTAGTATATTTCAGCTTTCAGTTTATTTTGTGTTTCTGCTGCTGTTTTCAAACTTTACATGTAAATAATACAATCTACAGCAGATTTCAGGCTTTGTAAAGCATTAGAAGTTTTAATCAGTGTAAAATCTGTCTGTTCATCAGGTGTGTTTGGTGATTCAGTGTCAGTGATGGAGGGAGATTCTGTCACTTTATACACTGATCTTACTGAAATATGGGAAGACAACGACATACTGTGGAAACATGGAGCTGAAAACTCTCTCATCGCTAAAATGAAGAAACAGAAGCAAAACTTTTTCACATACAGTGATGTTCCTGATGGGAGATTCAGAGACAGACTGAAGCTGGACAATCAAACTGGATCTCTGACCATCACGAACACCAGAACTGAACATGCTGGAGTTTATCAACTAGAGATAAGTGGAGCGAAAAAATCATCAAAGACATTCAGTGTTTCTATCTATGGTGAGTAGAGATGTGATTTATCCAAACATGAACATATTCTATTTACATACTCATATGATAAATCATTTTATAGTTTGAGATGACAGACACAATCCATGGCCATCAAACACACTAAACACTCTCTTAACACAAAATATATTACATCAGCTCACTATAACTCACAACACAAAAAAAAATACTGATTTTTGTTCATATGTTTTCCAGCTCGTCTGCCTGTTCCTGTCATCAGCAGTAACTCTTCACAATGTTCTTCATCATCATCATCATCATGTTCATTGGTGTGTTCAGCTGTGAATGTGGGTCATGTGACTCTCTCCTGGTACAAAGGAAACAGTTTATTGTCCAGCATCAGTGTGTCTGATCTCAGCATCAGTCTCTCTCTACCTCTGGAGGTGGAATATCAGGATAAAAACACCTACAGCTGTGTGCTGAACAATCCCATCAGCAACCAGACTCAACATCTGGACATCACTCACCTCTGTCACACATGTACAGGTATGGCAGAGCTGATATATGTGATTATTTACAGATTCACTTACATTAATGACTGTCTCTCTTTCACTCTCCTTCAGTTCCTCCAGTCTCAGTCTCTCTGATAGTGTTGATCTCTGCTGGATCTGTGATAATTATAACTCTATTCGGGATCTTCTGCATCTGCAGAAAATGTAGAAAAACTGATCAAGAAGGCAAGTGTTACTGCATTTAACAAGTGTTATAACAAATAATATATATTTTTTTTTTTTTATTACAGCAAACGTATGTTTGAAAAATCCGATAGTCCATGTATTAATGTAATTCATGTAAATAAGTCTATTTAGGTCCTAAGTAATTTTTGTATATAATGTGTGTTAATATGTGTTACTGGTTTTTGCATTGATCTTCCATGAGCAGACACACACACACACACACACACACACAGAGAGAGATTCTGTATTTATTCTTTTACTTTGCGATTGTGTGAAAAAGTAATAATGTCACATTAAATTAGCTTGTCATTTTTAAAACTGCAGCATCAAATATATTCAATTAATTGTGTGCAGTAACACTTCAACTTTGACAGCACTAATAACACATGTTGTAAAACAGATCTTTTGTGGTTTTCATCTATTTGTTGTTCAAACAGTTCAGATTTGTGAAGATGACAAAACTTCTGTTCTGTTTCATCATCTAATGTTCTACGAAAGAAACACACATAAACTGGTAAGATCATTTATTACTAATTAATGCTGAAACAATCATTAACAGAGTAACAGATATTTTCCTATTCAGCTTGTGTTATGGCAATAATTTATCATAGTTAGGCCTGTGCAGGTCATGTTAATATTATTACATTTCAATATTTGATATCAATTATTTTCCAAAACCACTGATATACTTTATTTTCTTGTGATCTTGTGTGTTTTCACAGAGAGCTGAAGAGTACAGTCACGTTGAGTATGTGTCTGTCAGCATGAGAAGATGATACTGTACATGCTTTGATATGCAGAGCTAGTTTCAATAGTTATTTCCAGCAAGAGCACAAGTTACACATAATTATTATTAGGAATTATTCTTGATATCACACAGTTTTTAATAAAGATCATGTCCTGCCTTTATCTATAAATGTCTGAGAGTCATTTTAATAATAAATTCAATGTATGATTCACTGTTGTAATATTTATGGCATTATGCAGATGTTCAGTGGTTGTATTTAATTTTGGGGAGAAACAAATTAAAGGATAAACGCTGCTAACTTCATTTCTTATCTCTGCTGAAACAAACAAACAATAAATCCATCAGAATGTGTGTTATCTAACAAATAATAAGCCACGTGTTTTTTGTTTAACTTCAGTAGGAAAAATACTTTTTGATAAATTATTTTGCCTAATTGCCTAATGTTCTGTCAGTCAGTTAAAGTGTTCTAGATTCTAGTACCTTTTTAGTAGGCCTAACTATACTAGTGTGTGGTTGTTTGCTAGGCAAAAGAGCCAACATCTCTATTCTCAGTCTATGCGAGACTTTTCACCTGATTCATCGTAATAACAGCACACCTCTCCTCAACAACAGACGGGAACACTGGATGAGGAATCGATCATGTCTGGAGGACAGGACTGAAAACAGTTTAATTCATGAGTGGGACACAGTAGTTTGGTACATGCTATTCATCGTTTGACCACCAGATGGCCACAGCCAACACATTTTGAAAATCTTCAAATGAAAACAGTTCAAACAGAAATTAAAATTACGTTGTTCCAACACTCTGTGACTCTTTATTCAGTGGAACAGAAAATAATATATTTTGAAAAACAAAATATACATTGGAAGTGCATAATTTGTAAATTAATTGCATAAAACACAGCAAAATATTATGAGATAAAGTTCTTTGGCGTAGGCCCCGCCCGTAGCACACATCCTGAGGGTTGTAGGCTCTGCAGTTCCTGTCTGGAGATAAAGGCAGGGGCGTAGCCGACCTCCTGTGAGGAATGGACAGGGACCATCCTGGGGTGGTGGTGGGGAGGATTGTGGAGGTTGGTGTCAGTCAACATCTGCAAACTCGGATGTGTACCAATCTTTTATACTCCAAGTGTTACATAATGATTGGTTAGATCTAAAATAATAAGTGACGTAACATTTGAGTCTTCCCTGCAGAACTTAAGATAGAGTTTTCATTTCAGCACAAAAGTTTTCCCGAAACACGGTTGTTGTTGACGAACAGTTACTAAACTATTTTCTGTTGTTTACTTCAATATCCCACATCCAGCATTATATGTTACTTACAGCTAATATGCTTCTGTCATGTAAATATCCTCTCGTGCATTTCTCTCCCAAAGATACATGATGCCATTGCGTTACCTCAATGCATGTTTACAGCAGTGGTTCTCAACCGGTGGGGCGCGAGTGGCTACAGGATGGGAGGAAAAAAACCTGGAAAAAAAATTTGCTAATTTTTTTTTTATCACTAAACTACTGTCATAAAAAGTTACAGTTTTGTATATACATAACTCCTGAATAAAAATTAAAATGTGTTTGGAATGATTAAAAAAAAAAAGTTTTGAACAAATTTGATTGGTTTGTCGATAGTGAGCGCAAATGCAGGTGATAAGCGGTTTTATTAAGCGAGTCACTGAGTCGTTCATTCACGATTCGTTCAAACGGCCGATTCATTAAGAATGAGACATGTGTTTGTGAATGGGTCATTGAATCTTTGACTCAAACGATTTGTTCAAAACACTGAATCATTCAAAACACGGTTGAGTGTTGCTGTGAGATGCGCTATGTTGTGATCTTTGTTTGGATTCATCGGATCTATTTTCGCTGCTAAAATAGACCAAAACAGTCATTATTTCGTCTAAAATGTAAGTGACTTAATATTATTAACTTGTCTGTTGAACTGTCATATCAGTGTCACATTTTCAATCGCGAGGTGATGGTCAATTAAGTGATGGTCAATTGTCAGCTCTCTTGGTCGTCAGGTCGTGTGATGTATTGCTGAACTGTATTCAAATGTTATAAATATAAAAACACCACATTTTGAAATTTAACTGCAGTATGTCAATGTAGTTTATTTGTGTGTGCTGCGTTCATAGACCTTGGAAAACGGCGCTCATTTGTTTGATTTCTCCTCGAGAAGCTGCGCAAGCCTCAAACGTTTAAGGTCCTTGCACCTGACTGAGTCCGAAACTGTCGTATTCGTTTTTTCATATTCGTCATTTGGTGGATCAATTGTCAAAAACCCCTCAAAATATTTGCTACGGATGCGAAAAATGCAGAAAATCGAACCAAACGTATAAAACGTGAGGTCGTATTTAGTTTATATATATATATATATACACAGGGTGCGATTTGTAGGAGGGGATGGGGGGGGATTTCCCCCCTTCTGGTCTATGTATCCCTCCCTCTGCTGAAATATTTTATCCCCGGTGGGGATAAAAAAATATCCCACCCCGGGTAATGCTACTCCACAAACCACCAACAGAGCATATAACCCACACAGCAAAAAGACTCCGTGGCGGATCCACCGCGGAGGTATCGCGCAGAGGTGGAAAGTCCAGGGCTCAGAAAGTAAAAGTCCTGACATATTTTTTTTCCACCCACTGAAGCAGTGTTGAAGTTAATGAGATAATTAAGTGATTAATTGAGTGATGATTGAGCATTATTGAAGACACCTGATGATAACAAGCAGAATCACCAAAGGAGAAAATCACAATTTTTAAGACACCATCACAGAGGTCAGGGTTTGTTTTAGTTGAGCTCTTGACCCTTGCCTTTTTAATATTAGAATTTGTTTGGGTAGTTTTAACTGAATTATAACAGCCAGACAAGCAAAGAAAAAAAGCTGGTCAGGTAACATTGGTTATGTTTTCACATAATCATTATTTGATCTGAATCACTGAACTCATTTAGAGTTCAATCTCTGAGTTAGATTTACATTATTGATTACAACAGCACTGTGAATCTACAGCATAAGATCCAGTTTTTTTTTTTCAAAATAATTCAAAGGTTTCATCAAAAGTTCTTAGGAAAAAAAGTCCTCATTTAGACACACAGAGATCAAGAATCATCCTGTGAATCTCAACAGTGGTGGCCATCATAAAGCATGTTGCAATGCATTCTGGGTGCCACCAATCAAAACTCATCCACGGCTCCCATCATGCATTGCTGCATGAATAAATTATGAGCTTAATTGTTTTAGTAATTTTCTTTATTCTCACTATTTTGTTTTTTGCTGTTTTTATGGGACTTTTTAGTAGCTTGTTTTCTAATGTTCAGAGTTGATCTGTTGATCAGAATATGTTGCTTGTCACCGTTGTTGAGATTCACAGGCTGATACTTGATGTCTGTGTGTGCCTAAAATACATTTTCTTTTGTTTTATTCAGAACAACTTTTGTGAAACCCTTTAGATTATACTGATAAAGCTGATTTTGTGCTGTAATCAATAATGTAAATCTAACTCAGAGATTGGGCTCTAAATGAGTTCAGTGATTCAGATCAAATAATGATTATGTGAAAACATAACCAACTTTACCTGACCAGCTTTTTTCTTTGCTTGTCTGGCTGTTATAATTCAGTTAAAACTGCCCAAACAAATTCTAATATTAAAAAGTGAAGGGTCAAGAGCTCAACTAAAGCAAACCATGACCACTGTGATGGTGTCTTAAAAATTGTGATTTTCTCCTTTGGTGATTCTGCTTGTTATCATCAGGTGTCTTCAATAATGCTCAATCATCACTCAATTAATCACTTATTTATCTCATTAATGCTTCAGTGGGTGGAAAAAAAAATATGGCAGGACTTTTACTTTCTGAGCCCTGGACTTTCCACCTCTGCCGCGAACGGACCCGTATCGGAGTCCACTTGCTCGCAGTGACGGATCCGCAACGAAGGCGGATCACGGACCCGCCTTGGCTCCGCGCTGCATCCGCTCCGCATCCGCGATTAAAACCTTACCTCCGCGGCGGGTCCGTTTGGGACCCGCAAATTGATACAACCGTTACAGTAAAGGCGCGTGCGCGTCCGCGGATCCGACATGGGTCCGCTCAAGACCCGCTGATTGACAGTAGAATTTATGGCGTCGCCCGGATGCGGACCTGATCCTCTGGGAGGCGTCAAAACGGATGTGACAGTCACGCGGGTTTGGCGACTTGAATGCGGATCCGCCTAGGAGTCTCCTGCTGTGTGGGAAAATGCCAAAAATAAAAATCTTTTTTTCAAGTAAAATGCTGCGTTTTTATAGAACTGTCTCTTTACCACCACAACAAACGGGACACTTTTCAGACGCGCATTCAGACTTCGTCTCAGTGCCAGGCTCAAGTCAAACGAGGGAGCTTCAGTTGAACAACAGTGAATTGCGGTTAGATGAGATTTTGTCAGGCTATGTCTGTAAAACTCAGAAAAATGAACACGACTGTCCAATCAGCCGTTATGCTGTGGTCGTGGAGCGCACTCAAGAATTGCATGAGCAAATGCGCCGGCGGGCGCTGCATAATTACTTTATTATAGCTTAAATAAAGCGCAAAAGAAACTACGAGCAATGATGGTCGTTGTTCTGTTGTAAGTGAAGTCATGAAATTGCCAAACATGCGATTAAAGCTGCCTCAAAACTGTGCATGCATCTATATATGAAGAGTTTCGTTGCAAAACGAGATAACTCCGTTTTTTTAATTTTTCAAAAATCTTGTTTTTTGGTTGTACATTCCAATTAATATCAATTCAACTGCAGTTGGTTTGTTTTGATTTAAACCTTCATAACTTAAAAAATACAGCTAAGTAGCACCATAAAACAAAATAATAACATGATAACATAATAATAAACATGTTTTGACAAAAATGTTAAAAACGGAGTTATCTCGTTTTGCAACGAAACTCTTCATATGTTGACATGGTTTTAAAGCTATTGTTATCCAATTTGTTGTCCTTGAAACGTCTTAAAATGCACATGTACACCAGGGAAATCTAAATTTTCTCGGGGGAGCATGCCCCCGTACCCGTACCCCCCTAGCAAACTACATTTTCTGACCTCGGGAATTCTGAAACCCTGCGTACGGCCCAGCTTCAATTATATATAATAAAATCTGAGGTAAACGTGTATGCAAAAATAAATGGGGCCAAACGCGATTGAATGTAAAGGTTTGTGTCTCCTTATTCTATTAATAACTACCGATTGATTTTGCATTTCTATCAGAAATTAAGAATTATTAATGTCATTTTAGTGGTGCAAATATGTAATACTTAAAATCTCAAGGTTAAATCAGAAGATTAAAAAAAAAAATGTTTCTGTAACAGCTGCCAAAAAATAGTATATAGCACTGTGGTTTTTAACAAATTAAAAAAAAAAAAAAAATTCAAAACATCCTCCCCTCTGTTTTTTTTCACAAATCGGTGCGATATATATATATATATATATATATATATATATATATAAACGAATAAACTAGTCAGAATATAGGCTATAGTTAAAGCTTTCCTTTAGTTTTTGTGAAATGCTCGCACGCACTGGGGTCCCAAATGCAATGAACCAGCTTTGGGGGGGCCAGCTTGCAAAAGGTTGAGAACCCCTGGTTTACAGTATCTCACAGACACGTTCCTCTGAGTATGTTGTCAAATTCAGCACATTATCGCTCTCTAGTGTCCACAGCAGAAAGCACATCTCTCTAATAACAACGCTACTTTTAGAGCACATATCAAATAGTGATGTCCGGTTCGCGAACGAATCGTTCTTTTTAACCGGTTCTTTTCAGTGAACCGGTCGAACCAGTTCACCAAATCGGTCTGAATCGTTCCAAACAGTTCGCATCTCCAGTTAGCAAACACGA
Source organism: Ancherythroculter nigrocauda (assembly GCA_036281575.1). Classification (NCBI taxonomy): domain Eukaryota; kingdom Metazoa; phylum Chordata; class Actinopteri; order Cypriniformes; family Xenocyprididae; genus Ancherythroculter; species Ancherythroculter nigrocauda. Next base: position 55,539,387 of record VTFQ01000002.1, on the reverse strand, counting down.
ATCCACAAATTACTAAAGGTACTCACTTTTTGACGTGCCTGACACTACCTCTCGAAATAAACCAACATCCCGGAGTTATTCAGTTAATCCAACAGTACACTTACTTAACCTGCTGTGAAGAGAGAAGTGATGATGATGGGTACGAGCAGCAGAGCAGCTGATATGAGTGCCCATGCGCGGCGTACACGAACGCACATACGGCCTGTCACCGTTCTCGTTCTCGAGTCAAGAACCGGTTGCAACGGTTTTCGGATCATCAGTAGGGCCTACACAACCGAGAACCGCTTCTTTCGGACATGTCCGATTTGAGAACCGGTGAGCTGATGATACTGCGCATGCGTGCAATTTTTCAAGAGAATGAAAAGCACGTTAGTCAAGTTTTGTTGAACATCGGACAATGTGATAATATAAAACATACTGGAAATATGTTTATGACTTAATTCAAAATACAAAGTTTATTGTGCTTTTCCAAATACACCATAGTAGCATAAAATACTGTACATACTGTACATAATAAACTGGAAAGAACTGTGAAAAGGTTTTTCTGCTTATCCAGAAGGTCTTAAAGGGATAGTTCACTCAAAAATGCAAATTCTATCATTTAACCTCATGTTGTTACAGACCTGTACGAGTTTGTTCTGTTGAACAAAGAAGAAGATATTTTGAAGAACGTTGGTAACCAACGTAGCACTGATTTCCATAGCATTTTTTTTCCTACTCTGGAAGCCAATGTCTACCATCAACTGTCTGGTAATTCTTCAAAATATCTTCTTATGTGTTCAACAGAACAAACTCACACAAGTTTGTAACAACAGAGGATGAGTAAATGATGAGAGAATTTTTGTGTGAACCATACCTTTAAAATGTGTTCATAGTAGCAGGACAAGAAACTGTGCATCTACAAACTGAACATGCACTGAATGCCCACTCTCACCTACAAGATGTTTGCAGACCCAAAAGATCAAACCACATCTCTGTAGAAAACTGACCGCAGCCACTTTCAGTTTGAACCTCGGAAAACTGGTACTGTGAGGTGGCAGACAGTTATATTGTGTACTTTTCAAAAGGTACTAATGTGTACCATGTAGGTACAATGTAAACTTTAGGCACTTATATGTACCTTTGTGATACTCACATTAAGGGCAGAATAAGGTACAATAGTCTACATTTTGAAAGTGTGCCAACCCACATGTAAGAACAGTTACAGGGTTAGTTCACCCAAAAATTAAAATAAGTACAACATGTAAATGTATAATATTAAGGTAGAACCACTGTAGTCACATGAACTGTTTTAAATATGTTTTAGTAATTTTCTGGGCACTGAAAGTGTAAATTAACTTGCTGGAAATAGAGGCCCGCCCTCGGCCGCTGACTGACAGTTCTGCAAAACCATAGTTTCCACCCTCAGCCCCTTTGTGATTCAGCTTCCTGGATAATATTTTAATGCACACTTCTTGCACTGTGTTTTATTAAGCTCTGACAGTGACTTTCTGGAGTGAAAACAGATGATTCATCCTCTGTGTAAAGTACAATAAACATCATAAAACTCATCAGTAAAGTTTTGGCCATAATTCGGACAGGGTCCACTACAACAGCCTTGTACTAATAGTGGATAAAAGCAAGATGACAACATAAGTTAAAAACATAATTAAACTGCATGGAGACAGAACTATACCTGGCATATACTCTCTAGCCCTGTAGGCATCATTGTCCGAATCCGGTTCAGACTGAACACCATTACTGACAGTTTCTGACATTATTAGTGTGTCCTGACTCCTGACACCAGAGAATGAGCTCTTGAAGCTCCGCCCTCTTAGGCCAGGAGCAGAGGCTCATTTGCATTTAAAGAAGAGACACACACTAAAACGGTGTGTTTTTGCTCACACCCAAAAATTGACAATTTTAACATGCTATAAAAAAAGAAAAAAGAAAAAAACTTGGAGGTATTTTGAGCTAAAACTTCATACACTCGGGGCACTCAGAGACATATTTTACATCTTGTAAAAAAAAAAGGGTCATAATAGGTGCCCTTTAATAACAGCCAGATGAACTAGTGTATCGTGCACATGCAGGGTGTGAATAGGAGGGTCAAACTCTGTGGTGGGAGGATTCACACTTTAACAGTTCTGCTGCATGTTTCACAGGTGGTTTTATTAGATCAGACACTGAACCGCTGAAGAAAATGTTTCACACGTTTGTTTTGTTCTGTTTGTGCTGGTGGCGTCTGATCGGTAAGTTATGAAAGCATTATTATGGCTTAATTTTTGTTCCATTTCAGAGTAATAAAGCTGCTGCTACTATTCAAACATGATTTTTTTTTTTTTTTTACTAACTGATCCCTGGAAATCTATAAGTCAGGAAAAAATCCAACACAATTAAACTTGTACTTTCTATCTGCTGTAATTATCATGTATTTGTTTTTATTAAATTATGTTACGTTTTCTCTACAGCAGAAGAATTTTTAAATTAAGGATGTTTTGCAACATAAGGGTTAAGTGTAAATGAAGTTTTAGCTAATAAATCAGTAACGTTAATTTACATTTAAGATAGATTTACCTTTGACAATGTTACTTTAATTTACTTAAGTCTTATGACTGAAAAAGTTATTTTTATACTTACATTTTTTAATGTATTACTACATATTGGGCCGTGTGCTTGTTTAAAACTGACATTTAAGTTATAATAACAATATTAATAATACTAATAATTCTTGCATAACAATACTAGCATTAAGCTTTTTATTTTATTAATTTTTTTCATAAATTCATGCTGCTTTTAATTCTAATAAATGCTGGGTTATTTCATAAAATATGGACCAACCCAGTCATTGGGTTAAACATTTATTTTAAAAAATACTACTACCCTACTGTTGTGTTTTTACACAATATTTTACACAATTTTGTGTTGCTTTTTTAAAGAGTTTTACTATATTAGAGTTTTACTATATTTCCAGGCAATCCTTTTCTCTGTCTGCTTGATTACATCAGTCACGGTAGCAGTTATTAAGACCGCTGACATTTTCCAAATTTATTTTAATCCTTATTGGTGCAACTCATCCTAAATGTGGCTCTCACACTTTTGTCTGTTCGTTAATCTCAGCTTTAGGTTTATTTCAGCTCTCAGGCTTTCTAAAGCATCAGAAGCTTTAATCAGTGTAAAATCTGTCTGTTCTCCAGGGGCGTTTGGTGATTCAGTGTCAGTGATGGAGGGAGATTCTGTCACTTTATACACTGATGATACTGAAATACGTGAAGATGAAGATTTACTGTGGAAATTTGGAGCTGAAAAGTCTCTCATAGCTAAAATGAAGAAAAAGAACCAAACCGCCTCCACATATAATGTTACTGATGGGAGATTCAGAGACAGACTGAAGCTGGACAATCAAACTGGATCTCTGACCATCACAAACACCACAACTGAACATGCTGGAGTTTATCAACTAGATATAAGTGGAGCGAAAAAATCATCAAAAACATTCAGTGTTTCTGTGAATGGTGAGAGATGTCATTTATCCAAACATGAACATATTTACATACTCATATGATAAATCATTTTATAGTTTGAGATGACAGACACAATCCGTGGCCATCAACACACTAAACACTCACTCAATACAAAATATATTACACCAGTTCACTATAACTCACTGAAAATAGACATTGTTTTGTTCATATGTTTCATATGTTTCTCAGCTCGTCTGCCTGTTCCTGTCATCAGCAGTAACTCTTCACAATGTTCATCATCATCATCATCATCATCATCATGTTCATTGGTGTGTTCAGCTGTGAATGTGAGTCATGTGACTCTCTCCTGGTACAAAGGAAACAGTTTATTGTCCAGCATCAGTGTGTCTGATCTCAGCATCAGTCTCTCTCTACCTCTGGAGGTGGAATATCAGGATAAAAACACCTACAGCTGTGTGCTGAACAATCCCATCAGCAACCAGACTCAACATCTGGACATCACTCACCTCTGTCACACATGTGCAGGTACAGCAGTGCTGATATATGTGATTATTTACACATTCATTTACATTAATGACTCTCTCTCTGTTTTACTCTTTTTCAGTTCCTCCAGTCTCAGTCTCTCTGATAGTGTTGATCTCTGCTGGATCTCTGCTGATTGTAGCTGCTCTCGGGATCTTCTGGATCTACAGGAAACTTAGAAAAACTGACAGAGAAGGCAAGAGTTACTGCTTTTAAACAAGTAATATAACAAATACTTTTGGAAATATGCCCTAAATCAGCCACCTGATAGCTCCTAATTTGTCTATTCATATAAAATGATACTGAATGTCACTCTTTGGTCGTTTAATTCGCACAAACATCCAGCAAACTGCATCAATGCTGAAAATGCAAAAACATAAATATTTATTTTTATTTCAAATAAAAAAAAAAAAAAAAAAAAAAAGCTTTCTCTGTTTTATGAACATAATCATGCAGCTGGTGCTCAGATTAAATCTATATAAATGACTTTTGTTGTACTTGTTGAGGCTAAAGGCTGATGATAAACATAATGTTTTAGGAACTTTTTGTGTATGGAAAAAGATATAAGGCTAATGGCAAATTAAATTTGTTAATGCCATTTTAAAAGGTGCGGTGTCAAACATTTAATGCTTTAAGTTTTGAAGCCTTAATAATAACATTGTGAGGAACCAGATATAGTTGAGATTGAATTTTGCGGTATTAATGCATCTATTATTGTTCAAGCAGCTGAGACTTGTGAAGAAGAGATCACTTATGCTGAGACGACATTCTACAAGAGAAACACACTGACATCGGTAAGACAATTTATTAATTTATTGAGTGTATGTATATTTTCAGCAGTGAACCAAATGTTGTTTTTGTTTTTTTGTCAGTATAATATGGAATAAAAGTTTCCACCACATAAGAAAAAAAAAATCACGCTGACAAAAAGTCAAAATTATGAGATTTTAAAATCGAAAACATAACATACAAAGTTGAAATTGTGATATTAAAAAGTTGAAGTTAATGATGAAATCATGACATACTAATTTTGACTTAGTAATAATTTCAATGGACACAATGTATGTCTCAATTTTATGTCTTTATTATTATTTACCAGAGCATGTTGTTTTTGTTTTTTTTCCTAATGTGGCGGTAATGGACTTTGATAATGATCTTCATATATTAAATCTCAAAATCAACAGCACCATCAGATGTTTAAAAAAAAATCTATCTATCACATTACATCATGTCTGTTATTATTATAATGTTGTGTTATGCATTTTTTGCAGAAAGTTGAAGAGGAGGATCATGTGGATTACACACCAGTTACAATAAGATGAAGATCAATCTTCATTATTTTTCTGAGTACAAGACCTGTGATTATTTTCACCAGGAAGCTCCTGCAACAACCTCAGATGGAGTCATGGTTGAGTTTTCAGCAGTGTTGGCAGCAACTAGTTACAGAAATAATATTATTTTTTTGCAGTAACCAGTAGTGTAACCAATTACTAATAAGATTTCAGTAATATTACAGTTAACATTCATAAAACAGCTTGTTATTTAGTTACTTCGGATGCCTCAACAAACAAATCCAAAAATTCCTAAATTCATTTTCATAATTTTCACGACTCGCACAGGCACATGAAGTCACCAGAGCAGCAGCAGAGCTTGGAATATAGAAAAGCTTATTCAGCGGATGGAAATATTCCTATTAAAAGATGATCTGAACACCGTTGTGTAAGCATTACTTTACTCTGGCATTTCATGGCTTGCATCCCTCTGATCCCGATGTAAATTATAGGCTATTACTATCATTAAAAGTGGTAAACAAAACATTTTCTTTATGAACTTATGTGATTTCTTTTGATAAAATACATTTTTTGAGTAACGAGCCCAACACTGGTTTTGAGATTGTGAGAATCACATTACATCAGGAAATCATAGCGCACAGCAGGAGCATCCTGAAGGATTTATAGACTTACAATGGATTAATAAAAACTTCAAAGGTGGAAGGACATTTTCCTAAACTATTGATCTCACTAGTCATTATCCCTCAATTTGTATAACATTTCTTCTCTGTCTACTTTCAAGATACAACTAAAACATAGGCTATCTTATGTATTTTCAAAAATATGTCTGCATTTTTATAATGCATTTTTATAATGTACTATGAAAAGAGACCTTGAGAAATGGAAAGATATCTTCTTCAAAAGACTTTACCTTGTAATGCAGGGACTTTTTACAAATTATGGAAATCTTATAGCCCACTGGAACATTTTTATTTTTACTGTTAAAGTCAAAGATGTGAAACGTTGATACGAACTCCTCATCACAGCAGTGGAGGCCCTGCTGTGGTCTCATTACAGGTCTGAACGGAGATGTGGTTTGATCTGCTGGGTATATGAACAGCTTGTGCATGAGAATGTGTCTACAGCTAGATGTTTGTAGTTTGATGTCTATTTGTGATTGTGTCTGAGGTGTGAAAAGTGCATCTGTCAAAAGCATGTGGTTGAAGTGTGTTTTTCCATTCATGCTCACATGAAACCATTGACTTCTGCTCGACAGAGAAACTGCTTTAAAACATAATACTAAACTCATAAATGCTGATGTTTGACAAAAAAAAGGGGCTCAAATCAAGAGATATTACTGTGAAATATTAAATATCATACTCTTTGTTTGCATATGCATCATGATCTTATATGCAGTGATCTAGTTTCAGGAGTTTTTTCCAGATCAAGAGCTCTTTCTAAGCAGAATCTTGTTTTTTTTTTTAGGAGCACAACAGGTCTCCTGTCCATAGCTAAAATGAATCAGGTCAAAATAAAACAAAATATGACACTGGTGGGTTTAGCCACATGTGAAAAGGTGAAATATAGAAAAACATGTGACATTTAGATTTTCATTTCTTATTAAAACACTAAATGTAAACTGTGCACACTATGAAAACAAAATATTAGTTCCTGTTTTGTATATACTGTTAAAGAATAAAACGTGTGTTTTTTGTAAGATGTTTAAATATTGTTGGCTCACTTTGGCTGAATGTGTTCATTAAAGTGGGATTCATTTAAAATGGGCAACATTTAACCTTCAGTAATTATACTCAAATTCATTAAATAAATTGGAAATTAATGGTCATTCAGTTTTATTTGTTAGCCTTTTTGTTGAATGTGTTGCAGTCACATTTTTAATATTTTGTAGTTTCATCAATATTCTCATATTCAGATTTCATCTAATTTAATGCCAACATAAAATGTTCTGTCAGCTGTTTTGAATTTCACACATGAATTGAGTGAATTTTACTTATAGCCTTGGATATATGTTTTTGGATTTATCAAATATGTTGTTGAATAAATCACATGTTTGTAACTGCAGGTGAATCACTGGTAAATCATCTGTTATAATACAATAAATTTATAGTTATGAATGTAGAAGTAGTTTTCCTCCAAATAATGGTGATAAATACCCCTAACAGCAGAGCTTAATTTGATATAAAGTGTGCATACCGCTGCATAGAGCGCCATCTAGTGTTCAAAATGAGACTTCACATTGGAACAATTACATTAGTGTGCTCTCGGTGCTTGTTTATCAGTAAAAAAAGACAAAAAAGAAAAGAAAAGCACAAAGGCCCACCTCAAGTCTCTGTGATCTTCTGGCCTCTATGGCTCAAGTCCTTTCAATGCAAGTGGGGGATTTTTTTCCCCCTGTATATTATCCAGGAAGTGAAAATGGTGTGTGTAAGATGTACACAATGGATGATAGTAGTAGCCTATAATACAGTATGCATACCACAAGACGTATGTTTAGCCTACTAGAAAATCATCTAGTATCATTACCAGGAATACACTCCACATTTTAGTATATTAACTAAATATTTTTAAGGACTGATTTGAACAGTTGCCTTTTGTTACAGGTCATATCAAATAACCTTTGATATTTATACCATCCTTTCCAATGCATTTTTTCCTCATGTAGGCCTATCTGTTGTGTATATGGTTTTAACATCATCCACTGCACAATATGCAGCACTAAATTAAGATAAATAAAGTTTGATTATACACCAGAAACACAAACTATAAAGCTTCCAAAAATACTTGTCAGTGTTTCTGTAATCAGCCTAAAACACATCAGGATGTGCTGACAACACTATACTCACATGGTTTCAGGGTCTACACTTTAAAAATGATTATTCAAAATATGATTTCAAGAAGAAAATAGGCCTATTTCGGTCTCTCTACATCAAAGTTTCCCATTTAATTCAATGTTACTGTGGAATTTACTAGCAATTTCTGCAATAGATTCAAAGCCAGTTTTGTCAAAGACAGCATTAATCTGATTGATTTCAAAACACTAAACTGTGTTTAAATGCAGAGAATGACTAAATTACACTCACTAATGACAGAAACACTGAAGCTGTTGATCTTTAGAGTCTGTGTTTCTGCTGTTTCTGATGTTCAGAGATCAGTCTGATGATCTTCAGTCTGTCAATGTAACAAACAGCAGAAGAACATCATTGATTCACACTTTCACTCCTCAAACAAACATACAAGAGACTCATGAACGATCATCAACAACTTAATGAACATCATATGATCACACATCATGATTTCACTTGTAATAAAATCCCAGTACAAATAAACAAACAAATAATAAAAAAAAATTGCAGTGTTAAATATGATCATGTGTTTCTGTTGTGTTTCTGTCTCTGTGTTTCTCATCATGTTTCTGTAGATTAAAGTTCAAAGCTGTTCATGAAGCAGGACAGGAAGAAACTCTTCACCTACAAACTAACACAATCTCACCCGATCTCAGAGCCTGTTCTCTCACACATGAGATGTTTGTCCACAAAAAAGAAAAAGAAAAAACAACCGCAGCAGGTTTCGGTTTGACAGAAGAGAGAATTCACACAGGTTTAATGTGTTCAGAGGATAGTTTTATTAGATCAGACACTGAAATGATGAAGAAAATGTTTCACATGTTTGTTTTGTTCTGTTTTTGTTGCTGGAGTCTGATTGGTAAGTTATAAATACAGTTTTGTGTTTATTATTATTATTATTTAAAACAAATGATTAAAGTTGTGTTGTATCAATAATGATTAAGCTTTGATTTAGATTAAATAAAAGTTTATCTAATAATTGTTGCAATAAACTTTAAACTTTGTTCTCTGGTTTTACTTTACAATGAATAAATAAATGTAAGTTCTGCTGTAATATTTCTGCTTTTTTTCTCTCTGTAACATTAACAGCAGTTTATTATAAACATTTTCAACATTTCAACATTCAAGAGCTAACTTTTCTAGACAGTCAAAATTACAATTGCAAATCCATTGTGGACAAAAATAACCGTAAATTTAAGTTCTTGTGTCAGATTTATAATTCCTGATTATAAGTGAAGTTGCGCAACTAAATGTTTGTCTTCTCGTACCTCTCACCTTTCTTTGTGTTTCTGCGGCTGTTCTTCACATTTAAATGAGAAAATTTACAGCAGATTTCATACTTTGTAAAACATCAGAAGCTTTAATCAGTGTAAATCTGTTTGTTCTCCAGGTGTGTTTGATTCAGTGTCAGTGATGGAGGGAGATTCTGTCACTTTATACACTGATCTTACTGAAATACATGAAGACGACATACTGTGGATATTTGGAGCTGAAAACTCTCTCATAGCTAAAATGAAGAAAAAGAACCAAACCTTCAACACATTTAATGGTCCTGATGGGAGATTCAGAGACAGACTGAAGCTGGACGATCAAACTGGATCTCTGACCATCACAAACATCACAACTGAACATGCTGGAGTTTATCAACTAGAGATAAATGGACGTAAACTGAGATCAAAAACATTCAGTGTTTCTGTCTATGGTGAGTATCATTTGTTCAAAATTTTCACATATTCTTGTTTTATTTTACTAGAATTATTTTAAAATTAATGGACAGAGATTGTTTTGGCTTTACAGCAGTTTTTAGGGAAAAGTTATTATCGCGCTAAAGTAGGTTTTTGACTGAATCACTTCCGTTGTAAAAATCATTAATTATTAACTTAGGGGCCACTTAAATTATACTTTTTAAACTGAAAACAGAAGACTTTTAATTATTGTTTTATAGGTTTGTGCGTTTGAATATGTTTGTGCGCAGATTCTTAGTCTTTTTTACAAAGTGACATTGCCACAATACTTGTCTGGCCCGCGTAATACAGAAAAATTAGTCGTTTCCGCAGATCCATGTGAACTGTGTGAGATCACAAACAGGAATTTGCAGGATTAATGAGTATTATTTTACAATTAATTACTGTAGTCAGAACAGCAGCATGATGCTGACATCACAGTAACTTACTGCTCTTGCTTCACATTATGAAGTTGTATTTAACCATGAAACTGTAAGAAATATTAAATATAAATATTATTCATATATATCATATTCATAATTCTGATATCGCCAAGTCAGAAGTGTGACAAATAAAAACATTTATTTAAATGATGACAAGCTGAAATATGAAATAAGCTGATTTTGTCAAACTCTCAAATCCTTAGCATGAATATGAATATTTTTATTTTAGCATTAAGCATTAATTTAGCATTTAGCATTAACAAAAATATACTATTAAATAAATATCAGAAATATAATATTCACAACTGCCTGTAGATGGATCTTTCACAGTATTGAAGAAACAAGCATTTGTTTAAAAATAGATTTATCTGTATTCCTTTTTATTCTCTGATGTTTTTCAGCTCGTCTGCCTGTTCCTGTCATCAGCAGTAACTCTTCAAACTGTTCTTCATCATCATCATCATCATCAAATTGTTCATTGGTGTGTTCAGCTGTGAATGTGAGTCATGTGACTCTCTCCTGGTACAAAGGAAACAGTTTATTGTCCAGCATCAGTGTGTCTGATCTCAGCATCAGTCTCTCTCTACCTCTGGAGGTGGAATATCAGGATAAAAACACCTACAGCTGTGTGCTGAACAATCCCATCAGCAACCAGACTCAACATCTGGACATCACTCACCTCTGTCACACATGTACAGGTATGGCAGAGCTGATATATGTGATTATTTACAGATTCACTTACATTAATGACTGTCTCTCTTTCACTCTCCTTCAGTTCCTCCAGTCTCAGTCTCTCTGATAGTGTTGATCTCTGCTGGATCTGTGATAATTATAACTCTATTCGGGATCTTCTGCATCTGCAGAAAATGTAGAAAAACTGATCAAGAAGGCAAGTGTTACTGCATTTAACAAGTGTTATAACAAATAATATATATATTTTTTGTTATTACAGTAAACGTATGTTTGAAAAATCTGATAGTCCATGTATTAATGTAATGTAATTCATGTAAATAAGTCTATTTAGGTCCTAAGTAATTTTTGTATATAATGTGTGTTAATATGTGTTACTGGTTTTTGCACTGATCTTCCATGACCAGACACACAAACACACACACACACACACACACACACACACAGATTCTGTATTTATTCTTTTACTTTGCGATTGTGTGAAAAAGTAATAATGTCACATTAAATTAGCTTGTCATTTTTAAAACTGCAGCATCAAATATATTCAATTAATTGTGTGCAGTAACACTTCAACTTTGACAGCACTAATAAAACACATGTTGTAAAACAGATATTTTGTGGTTTTCATCTATTTGTTGTTCAAACAGTTCAGATTTGTGAAGATGAGGAAACTTCTGCTCTGTTTCATCATCTAATGTTCTACGAAAGAAACACACATAAACCGGTAAGATCATTTATTATTATGTTGAGTGTGTTTTTGTCTGTATAACGATCATTAAGAGAGTAACAGATATTTTTCTATCCAGCTTGTGTTAATATTATTACATTTCAATATTTGATATCAATTATTTTCCAAAACCACTGATATACTTTATTTTCTTGTGATCTTGTGTGTTTTCACAGAGAGCTGAAGAGTACAGTCACGTTGAGTATGTGTCTGTCAGCATGAGAAGATGATACTGTACATGCTTTGACACACAGAGCTAGTTTCAATAGTTATTTCCAGCAAAAGCACAAGTTACACATAGTTATTATTAGGAATTATTCTTGATATCACACAGTTTTTTAATAAAGATCACGTCCTGCCTTTATCTATAAATGTCTGAGAGTCATTTTAATAATAAATTAAATGTATGATTGACTGTTGTAATATTTATGGCATTATGCAGATGTTCAGTGGTTGTATTTAGTTTTGGGGAGAAACAAATTAAAGGATAAACTGCTAACTTCATTTCTTATCCCTGCTGAAACAAACAAACAATAAATCCATCAGAACGTGTGTTATCTAACAAATAATAACCCACGTGTTTTTTGTTTAACTTCAGTAGGAAAAATACTTTTTGATAAATTATTTTGCCTAATTTTATACGTAGTTAATGTTCTGTCAAAGTCAGTTGAAAGTGTTCTAGATTCTAGTACCTTTTTAGTAGGTCTAACTATGCTAGTGTGCGGTTGTTTGCTAGACAAAAGAGCCAACATCTCTATTCTCAGTCTATGCGAGACTTTTCACCTGATTCACCGTAATAACAGCACACCTCTCCTCAACAACAGACGGGAACACTGGATGAGGAATCGATCATGTCTGGAGCACAGGACTGAAAACAGTTTAATTCATGAGTGGGACACAGTAGTTTGGTACATGCTATTCATCGTTTGACCACCAGATGGCCACAGCCAACACATTTTGAAAATCTTCAAATGAAAACAGTTCAAACAGAAATTAAAATTACGTTGTTCCAACACTCTGTGACTCTTTATTCAGTGGAACAGAAAATAATATATTTTGAAAAACAAAATATACATTGGAAGTGCATAATTTGTAAATTAATTGCATAAAACCCAGCAAAATATTATGAGATAAAGTTCTTTGGCGTAGGCCCCGTCCGTAGCACACATCCTGAGGGTTGTAGGCTCTGCATTTCCTGCCTGGAGATAAAGGCAGGGGCGTAGCCGACCTCCTGTGAGGAATGGACAGGGACCATCCTGGGGTGGTGGTGGGGAGGATGGTGGAGGTTGGTGTCAGTCAACATCTGTAAACTCGGATGTGTACCAATCTTTTATACACCAAGTGTTACATAATGATTGGTTAGATCTAAAATAATAAGTGACGGAACATTTGAGTCTTCCCTGCAGAACTTAAGCTAGAGTTTTCATTTCAGCACAAAAGTTTTCCCGAAACACGGTTGTTGTTGACGAAGGGTTACGAAACTATTTTCTGTTGTTAACTTCAATATCCCACATCCAGCTTTATATGTTACTTACAGCCAATATGCTTCTGTCTTGTAAATATCCTCTTGTGCATTTCTCTCCCAAAGATACATGATGCCATTGTGTTACCTCGCTCAGAAATGACCACTAAAAACATTCTGTTCAGAGTGCAAAAATCACAGCATGTCTTATTAAAACAGCTTATTTTAAAAAGCCCCCTCAGTGTTAAGAAAACCACAAGTCTAAAGCTGAAGACTAGAATAACTGAGAAGAGTATTTAAAGGGATAGTTCACCCAAAAATGAAAATTATTATTATTATTTTTTTTTCCCTTTAAATGAAGGAATCATCTCATCAAACTATTTAACAAACACATCAACAAAATACAATAATTCCATGATATTCAACAATCACAGCTGAACACAGAACTGGAAGAGACATGACATGGAAAAAAGACATGTCTTCATCTCTTATGCAATAAAAAATAAAATGAAATCAGCACCTCTCAAAAATGTCCCAGATGATTTCTTCACAAATTCAGGTAAGAAAACTGAACATTGCAATTTCACTGTGACTTATTTTTGCACATTTCAGTGATCTACCAAATAGATGAAGACTTATTATAATTTAATTGCACTGTTTGATCAACTAAACACACATTTGTGTGGTAATTTTGCTCTAACAGCCCTTTATTAAGTAGGGCTGGGAGAATAAATTGGATTCATCTCAATTCCTGGATCGATTCTGAGATTTTTCAAATGCATCATGATTCTCTCTTGAATCAATTCTGAGCTTAGTTTTTAACAGCAGATGGCGCTCTAGGCTAGTTTATAACCACACACTGAAATGCTCACAATGAAGAGCACTCGTGCATTTGGTTATGTATTTGCACCTCAGAATGCTTTTATGTGAGATTAATGTAAACAGCCCACTACAAACACCCTTGTAATTCACTTTACCTTTTCAAACTTTATGAATGATTATTTTATAGAAGGTTCAAGTGGTGTGTGTAAGGAACTGGAAGAGAGCAGAGTACAGCTGTTTGTAAAGCACACAGTGCCATCTGCTGTTAAAAACTAAGCTCAGAATTGATTCGAGAGACAATCACGACGGATTCTGAAATGGATCCAGAATCATTTCTCAATTCTCAGTTCAACAATTTATTATTCCAGCCCTACCATCAAATATTTTTCAAGTTTAACGGCAGAGTAACACATGTATTACATGCATAAATTATACGCTCAGCAAAGTGTTTCACCAACTTTAAAATAAATCACTGACTTTCCAAGCTTATTAAGGCTGGTTTTGGGTTCAGTATGGCTGGTGGAAAGTGTTTTCTGATGAAGGTCAATGACTACTGCGTTCAGGCCACCTCATATTTACTGGAATCTTGGGATGATAACACGTGACGTTGTATTCAGAGCTGATCATGTCGTCAGACTGGGAGTGTTTTTATGGCACCACTATCAACGCCTAAATGAATCTACAGCGGTCAGGTGGTACATCTGGTAGCTTTCAGAAAACTCCCAGCTTACAAGCTGTAATTACAAGCTCTACGAGGACATGAACGGTTTTTACAAGCTAGAATCTTGTAACTACAGTAATTACGAGGTGGCGTGAACGCACCTTATGGGTTTAAAACAGGGGTGTCCAAACTACAGCCCATGGGCCAAATGCTGCCCGGGGATGAATTTGAAATGGCCCGCAGCTTGTCTATTAAAATGTATTATTTGTGGCCTGGCACACATAATTTACAAATCATGCAGTTTTACAATGTCAACTCAAGGGGGCAGTATGAGATTTTAGGCTTCACTATGCTGATTAAACAGCTTTTGTGGGAAAACGAATCACTTAATTAATCAACAGCCTGTTTGCTAATCTTCAGCATGTTTTACACTAAACAATACTTTCTTTGGGAACTATATGTAGATTTTAGCTTGATTAGCTGGAAGGCAAGCCTGCAACCTTTAGCCAAAAAGCACTAATGCTAACGCTCCGACTGTGGCGGTACAGGGAAGGAGTTTTGAACGGCGGGCACTGATGTCACTGCCATTACACAATAGGCTGAGAGGTGCCGCACATGATTAATTTAGCCGTTACGTTAAGAGATACAGATCCTCAGTGCGTTCCAAACGTGATATATCCCCCTTCCGAAGGACACTTTGGAGTGAAAACAATCATGGCCGCCATATTGAAGGGTCGTTCCAAACCGAAGTGCTCAAAACTGGCCACTTAAAGGGGCCTTCGGAATGAAGAATTTTGAAGGGTACAACTGATGGACACTTCAGGCCCCCATGATCCTTTGCACAGGGAAGTTCTTTGACGTCACAGAATGGGTACAGGAGGCTCGGAGTTCGATTTTACCTATAGTATATATAGTATTTTTCTATACTAGAATCTTGTAGGGATTAGGGCACAGGGATGAGCCCTTCCGAATGGAATGCAAGGACTCCCTATAATATACAATCTCTGAGTGTGTTTACTTGCTGATTGTCTCAATCACATGACCACTAAACAGCCAGTGAGAAGTGTTCAAGTTCGCCGTAAAGGTCTCAGGTACAAGCCGCAAATCTCTGTGATTTAATTTAGTTAAAGCCAGTTGAAACAGCGCTGACTTTATAAACAACACCAACGTGCAAATCAGGAGAAACATTGAGCCGATTGGCCGATCCAGTTAGAATACTTTTCAACCAACAATTCAACAACATTTATCATGGACTTACTGTGGTAACTGTAACCGTGGTATTTTGTCAGAAATGTAGGTTAATATCTCATTTTATTTCATTTGTAATGTTTAGAGGCTTTTGCATCTGAAGTCTTCAGATATTGTTTGTGTATTAAATTTACATCTGTCTTATCTCAAGCAACTCTACTGTCAGCTCATGCTTTTGTCAAATCTGTCAAGAAACAAAACATTATGTATATATATAGGAACCGGCCCCCAGATGTATCCAAGACATCAAAGCTGGTCCCCTTTTAAAAACGTTTGGACACCCCTGGTTTAAAATATAAAGCAACATTATGATACCAGTCTTCTTTAGTACCAGCAAAAATACCAGTAAAAGCACCTAAAGCATCAGTAGAGCAGACTGTCCTTGTGTTGAGGAGTAAAATCTTGGTCATAATGCCTGTCTTATTGAGGAAATTATGGAAACACAGTCTTTTATATTAGTTCTAAGAGGATGTAAACAGACGGGACAAAATAACTGAAATGTCAAACCAGATCAGCATGACAGTGCAAATGACAAGAAACAGACAATGTCAGTGTAAAGTTCTGTGGGTGATTTAGTGATAATGCGCACATTAAAGAACAGATGCAGCTGGATGATTTAAACAATGGCACAAATACCAGTAAATTGAATAGAGCAAACCTTAGTAAATAGCATTGCGTGATTCATTTAAATACTTTTTAGTAAATCCTGACAGTAGGTTTTTTAACACCAAAAGAGGGTTTGTGCTGGAGCAAGATGTTAATCTGGTAAATCTCGCCCTGAATATTTAAATTTCTTTCTTTCTTTTTTTTTTTTTTTCAAAAGTCATATTTTAAGTCACATTTCCAGCTACCTCAAAGGAATGTAATTCAGATCAGGTGGTGAGTTATCCCAAGTTATTGTCCTGTAAAAAAAACAAAAAAACAAAACACAAAAGGTAAAAGTAATGAGGAGGATTGATGTCTCTGTCACATAAACACACAAATAATAAAGACTTGGATTTTTTTCCTGTTGTTTGTACAGAGGTTTTCTTTCCCTAAATATTCAACAGAGTGTCTTAAACTGCATCAAACTGTCATCTTTTGTACCAAATTTGAAGTAGCCTACTGCAATTTCAATATCACATCTAAAATGCTTACTGATGTACGTTCTATTAAGACACTTGCTTTCTTAGAAGAGTACTTTATGTTTCTTGAAGAGTTATTTGTGTATTGCTTGTTTTGACACTGCCTCACCGGTGAATATCTGGGGCCAGTCGCATAAACTTACCCACTATAAGAACTAGCTTGACCAACAAGCAGTTAACCAAGGGGTAATCAGTGTTTATTTTCCAATTCCAATTAGACCATTCCAATCTATACCCTTATATGTAACGGGATTTTGAAAATTAGGACCAGTCTTGAAGAAAACAAATAGTCTTAACTTTTAAGACTAGTCTAAGCAGTTGATACAACTGGCCACTGCTTCTGTAGTGTTAAAATAAAGGACAAAAATAGATTTATAAATAGACTATTTATAATGTACATTTACACCACAATATATAGTAATAAACATATATTCATACCACTGTTCTTTTAAAGGATTTTGTGCACAGTAAATCTCATATATTATTTTAAATGATCTGTATGGAACACTTACATTCTGTGGTACTGAATCATATCTCCTGCAGCGACAGTAAATCACACCAGCAGCTACAACTGCAACCAGCAGAACAACAACAAATATTCCTGCTGCAACACCTGACAGACCTGAATCTGGAACAGATGAAGACAGACCGGAATCTGAAACAGGTAAAGACAGACTGTCATCATTACAAGAGAGTAAATGATTGTACATCCAATATACCAATATCTCTGACTGGTAATTGCATTTTTCTACTTTGATCATCAGTTGTTTGATACTGATTTAACTGAAACATTCAGTGCTTTTTTAGGAACAGCAGCTAATCACTGTGAGATCAACAAGAATTAGTAATATTTTGAATTATTAATAACATTAGTCAAAGTGTTATTGAGTCAAAGTTTATATATTCCACAACACAACACTTATCAGGTTGGCTTAAAATTCCTCATGCTGACGTATTTATATACTCACCAGTGACAGTAACATTGAATCTCTTCACTGTAATGATGCTAAAGCTGCTGTTGTTGATGATGATCTGTAGTTTATAGAGTCCATCATCTGTGTTTCTGGTATTTGTGATGGTCAGAGATCCAGTCTGATGATCCAGCTTCAGTCTGTCTCTGAATCTCTCATCACACTGAACATCTGTACAGATCTTACTCTGATCTCCAGTGATTTCAGTGATGAGAATCTCATTAAAATACCACATCATTGAATCATTTGGCTTTCTTTTTACACCAGAATCTAAAGTGACAGATTCTCCCTTCTTCGTTTCATATAGTTCAGCAGCAGGAACATCTGAAACACAAACCAACAGATGCTAATAAACTACAAAAAAATTAAAGAACTGTGAAGATGAAAAACCTTTTCCTGACTTTCGACCTGAAAAGACACAGTTATGCATGATTTGTGCTTTCAAACATACAGGTGCTGGTCATATAATTAGAATATCATCAAAAAGTTGATTTATTTCACTAATTCCATTCAAAAAGTGAAACTTGTATATTGTATTCATTAATTACACACAGACTGATATGTTTCAAATGTTTATTTCTTTTAATTTTGATGATTATAACTGACAACTAAGGAAAATCCCAAATTTAGTATCTCAGAAAATTAGAATATTGTGAAAAGGTTCAATATTGAAGACACCTTGGTGCCACACTCTAATCAGCTAATTAATTCAAAACACCTGCAAAGGCCTTTAAATGGTCTCTCAGTCTAGTTCTGTAGGCTACACAATCATGGGGAAGACTGCTGACTTGACAGTTGTCCAAAAGACAACCATTGACACCTTGCACAAGGAGGGCAAGACACAAAAGGTCATTGCAAAAGAGGCTGGCTGTTCACAGAGCTCTGTGTCCAAGCACATTAATAGAGAGGTGAAGGGAAGGAAAAGATGTGGTAGAAAAAAGTGTACAAGCAATAGGGATAACTGCACCCTGGAGAGGATTGTGAAACAAAACCCATTCAAAAATGTGGGGGAGATTCACAAAGAGTGGATTGCAGCTGGAGTCAGTGCTTCAAGAACCACTACGCACAGACATATGCAAGACATGGGTTTCAGCTGTCGCATTCCTTGTGTCAAGCCACTCTTGAACAACAGACAGCGTCAGAAGCATCTTGCCTGGGCTAAAGACAAAAGGTAAGTATTGAGTGCTGTACATGCTCATACTTTTCATGCTAATACTTTTCAGTTGGCCAAGATTTCTAAAAATCCTTTCTTTGTATTGGTTTTAAGTAATATTCTAATTTTCTGAGATACTGAATTTGGGATTTTCCTTAGTTGTCAGTTATAATCATCAAAATTAAAAGAAATAAACATTTGAAATATATCAGTCTGTGTGTAATGAATGAATATAATATACAAGTTCTACTTTTTGAATGGAATTAGTAAAATAAATCAACTTTTTCATGATATTCTAATTATATCACCAGCACCTGTATTTTACATACTTCTTTTATATTAAATCCTCATTTAAACAGACAATAATAGAAGCTGGTCAGAGATTGGATGATCAGTCTGTCACAGACATGTCAGGTTCCACCATTCACCATCCACAGCGCACTCAATCTCCAGAGCACCAATCACAACGCACTCAATCACCAGAGCACCAATACCAGCACACTCAATCCCCGGATTACTAATCACCGCCACCTGTTCTTCATCAGCACCCTCATTAACCGTTCCATAAAGGACTCACACTCACACACACTCTTCGTCCGGTCTTGTTTGCACTTCACTTACCCGAAGGCTTACCTCAAGGACTCAATTGATCTACTTACCTGTCTCCAACGTCTCCAGTGTTCCTCCTGTGCTACTCTGTTTGTGTGTGTGAGTGTTCCCCATCTCCAGTCTTCAGTATCTGCATCATCCATCTCTCCTACGGACATTTAAGGACAGTATTACCTCTCTGCTTCCATACTTCAGTTATCATCTGCATTATTCACCTGCATTACCTGTTGACTCTGTTGAACATCAATAAATACACCTGTATGCTTTTGTTCCTGCCTCCATGTCCCTGTACTGTAACAGAAGACCGGACCATACCAACTGGATTTCAACATGAGTCACCCGGATCCCTTTCATGAGCTCGTGGGCGCCTTGCGCCGACCACTCACACCTCAACCACCATCGCCATCTCCGTCACCGTCACCCGCTGCTGCTTCCGCCCACACCGTCTCCACTTCTTCACCGCCACTTCACGCCAGTCCCATGACCCGACCGGCACCCTACTCTGGATCGGCGGAGGACTGCAGCGGATTCCTCCTACAATGTGAACTGGTCCTGGAGATGCAGCCTCACTTCTATCCCACCAATACGACGAAGATAGCGTTCATCATCTCTCAACTGCAAGGTAAAGCATTATGCTGGGCAGATTCCCTCTGGTCCCAGAAAGGTCCTGCTATCCAATCATACTCCTCCTTCGTCTCACACTTCCGTGAAGTCTTCAGCAGACCCATCTCTGACTCGTCTATTGGTGAGAAGCTTTACAACTTAAAACAAGCATCTATGTCCATTCAAGAATATGCCTTGCAGTTTTGAACGCTGGCCGCAGCAAGTGGATGGAACAAGCAAGCTCTCATCACCACCTATCGTCAGGGTTTGGAACCCAGGGTGCGGCTGCATCTCGCTGCATACGAGGATTCCATCGGCCTCGAGCGATTCATCCAACTCTCTATCCTCGTAGGTACTCGTATGCAGTCGTGTACTGAAGAACACCAGGGCCAGTCACTTCCCACTAATATCCTCCGTCGACCCGAACCTGTCAGTTCTCCAGAACCAGCCAACGAACCCATGCAAATTGATCACTCCCGACTCACTCCTGCTGAGCATCAACGAAGAGTTTCTCAAAGTCTCTGTTTATACTGTGGCTCTCCTGGACATGCGATCCCTGCATGTCCCATCCATCCTCCTCGACCCGTGGTGAGTGCTATTATTCCCTCCATTAAGAAAATGAAACCACTCACAACTGTAGTAAACCTTACTGCTGCTGATGTATCTGTTCCAGTGGTGGCGCTCCTCGATTCAGGCTCAGCAGGAAACTTCATCTCTGGCGCCCTCTGCCGACAACTCAAACTCAAAACCTTGCCCTCTCCGAACATCTACCAAGTCCATTCCATCACGGGCAAACCATTAAGCCGTAAGAAGGTCAGTCGATGTGTGGGTCCTCTTCAACTGCGAGTTGGAATCCTTCATGTGGAAGATGTACATTTGTTGGTTTCTGGAGGAATCCACCTCTGACGTGGTTCTAGGGCGCCCGTGGCTGGAGCAGCACAGCCCAACCATCTCCTGGCAGACAGGCGAAGTCCTGAAGTGGGGCGATCACTGTTTCCCTTCCTGTTTCTCTGAACTTCCTGTTCCCAAGTCTCCTCATTCTAATGATGTCTCCATCTGTACCACTTCTATTGAAAGTCCTGTCGAAAAACGTTCAGTGGACATACCAGCCTGTTATGCCCCCTTCAGCGACGTCTTCTGCCCGCAATGAGCCTCCAAGCTGTCTCCACACCCGCCATGGGACTGTGGCATCGATCTGTTACTGGGTGAGCCAGTGCCCAGGGGAAGGATTTACCCCCTGTCTGTACCGGAGGAGAAGGCCATGGAGGAATATATTGAAGAGGCCCTTAACCAAGGATACATCCCCCCATCTACTTCCCCTGCTGCTTCAAGTTTCTTCTTTGTGGCTAAAAAGGACGGAGGCTTGCGGCCCTGTATTGACAATCGTGCACTGAACAAAATCACAGTTAAGTTCCGATATCCCCTTCCTCTCGTCCCAGCAGCTCTAGAACATCTCCGTGGTGCCACTGTGTTCACCAAGCTGGACCTCTGCAGCGCGTATAACCTCATCCAGATACGCGAGGGGGACAAGTGGAAGACCGCCTTCGTCACGCCCACCGGCCATTACGAATACCTCGTCATGCTGTATGGCCTGGTCAAAGCCCCCTGCGTATTCCAGGATTTCATCCACGAGGTGCTCCGGGAGTTTCTCCATAAGTTCGTCTTGGTATACATAGATGACATCCTCATCTACTCGCGGAGCTTGACCGAACATCGCCACCACGTTGCGGAGGTCCTTCAACGCTTACGACAGTTTCAACTCTTCCTCAAGGCTGAAAAATGTTCCTTCCATCAACCGTCAGTTCAATTCCTGGGATATAACATCGAACACAGTGGCATCCGGATGGACGAGAGGAAGGTGGAAGCACCATCCACCATCAAGGAGCTCCAACGCTTCCTTGGTTTTGCAAATTTCTACCGCCGCTTCATCAAGAACCAAAGTCTTGGTCCCAGGAAGCCACCAACGCCTTTGAAACCCTCAAAACAGCCTTCACAACCGCTACCCTCCTCGTCCACCCTGATCCAGATCTCCCATTCGTCGTGGAGGTGGACGCCTCCACCACAGGAGTGGGAGCGGTCCTCTCACAGCAGCAGGGGACACCAAGTAGACTCCATCCATGCGCCTTCTTCTCCCGCAAGCTCAACCCGGCGGAGGTCAACTACGACATCGGTGACCGCGAGCTCCTGGCCGTCAAGCTTGCCCTGGAGGAGTGGAGGCATTGGTTGGAGGGAGCCAAACACCCCTTCCAAGTGTTAACCAACCATAAGAACTTGGAATACCTAAAAGCTGCTAAGAGACTTAATCCTCGTCAAGCCCGCTGGGCAGTGTTCTTCTCCAGATTCGACTTCTCCATCTCCTTTCGTCCCGGTTCCAAGAATATTAAGGCTGATGCCTTGTCCCATCTCTATGCTCCAGAAGAGAAGAATGAAGCACCTGAAACCATACTTCCTGAATCCATCTTTGTGAGTCCCATCGAATGGTCAGAAGAGACCTTACCCTCCTCCAATGCCTCCACCAACGCTCTGCCGGGTTGTCCACCGAGCTTGCAGTACATCACTCGGACACGACGCACTCCACTTATTCACTCTGCGCACGCGTCACTTGGCACTAGCCACCCGGGGGGCAATGAGACCCTCTCGCTGCTTAAAGAGTGCTTCTGGTGGCCCAACATGGCCAACGACATCAGAAGGTACGTGCAGGGCTGCAGGAAGTGCGCCATCTCGCCCTCGCCATCATCCAGCCGGCAAGCTCAATCCTCTGCCCGTTCCTGAGCGACCCTGGTCACACCTGGGAGTGGATTTCATCACAGATCTCCCAGCTTCTGATGGCCATACCTGCGTCTTGGTGGTGGTAGACCGCTTCTCCAAAGCCTGTCGTCTGATTCCCCTGAAAGGTCTACCTACTGCCATGGAGACTGCAAAACTTATGTTCAACTACATATTCCGTTATTATGGCATCCGTGAAGACATCGTCTCAGACAGAGGACCTCAATTCATCTCTCGTGTTTGGAAGGCATTCCTTTCCCTCCTGGGTGTGACCGTCAGCCTGTCATCTGGATATCATCCTCAGTCGAACGGGCAGATGGAAAGGAAGATCCATGAGATCGGCCGCTTCCTGCGTACCTTCTGTCACTGCCACCAGAACTCCTGGAACCAGTACCTGGGTTGGGCCGAGTACGCACAGAACTCCCTCCGTCAACCATCCACCGGACTCACTCCATTCCATTGCGTGCTCGGCTACCAACCCCCACTGTTCCCCTGGGACGGGGAACCCTCCAACGTTCCTGCAGTCGACTACTGGTTCCAGGAGAGCGAGAGGGTTTGGGACTCAGCCCCAGTGTTAATTTTGACAGCAAATTTTGATTTAGTTTTAGTCATAGTCTTTTGACTAAAATGTCATTTAGTTTTAGTCATATTTTAGTCATCGGAAATTGTTTTAGTTTTAGTCTTGTTTTAGTCTACTAAATATCAAAAGATTTTAGTTGACTAAATCAACAGTAGATTTAGTCAACTAAAATCTAATTTAGTTAAATTGTAATGCATTAAGTAAGCATTTCTCTATCAATACACAGATTCAATACACTGATATAGGTATTTGATATTCCCCAAACTGTTTATGTTCACTTAAGACAACCAACTGTACTTTACTCACCATAGCAAGTTTAGTTAAAAGTTTTAGTAATTTTTGGTGTTTATGTTTTTTAGTTTTTGTTGTTTTGTTATTATTTTTTATTTTTTGTTAGAGTAATACATGAGGTTAAGCTAAAGCTTGGAAACTAGATGAAAGAAAACAAGTTTACATTTTTATATATAGGCTATAATTTTGTATTTCAGTTAACGTTTATTTAAAGTAAGGAAGATTTTTTTATGGTTTTAGTTAACTATAATAACCCTTATACTTGTAAAATATATTGAATAATGTGTCAAATAATGTTCTTAGTCTTTCCTTCCTATGACAGAAGATACAGTCATTTACTGTGAATTAAATAGAAATTAAATTAAATACAGTTTATTATGTAAACAAAATGACAATAATGACCAGGAAAAAAATAATAATTATAAACCATACTGAAATACACTGTGACTCTTATTCTGAAATGTCTGCAGTCTGCACTTTAGCAGGCTGCTCATGAGGGTGATAAAATCATAAAATATGCATTCTTACAACCGTCTAAAACATACTATAATATAAACATTGTCATAATTCATCAACATTAGCTTATAAGCAATCGCTTGGCATAAACGTGCGTTATTCATTAATTGCGCAGCAGTCAGATGTGCTGCTGCACGAGCCTGTAGAGCACGCAACAGCACCGCTTTTCCAGTGGTTAGAACAGCACGTTACACTTCAAATGTGCGCATCTTCCACACAGGACAGCAGTCTTGACTGGATATCTTCCCAAATCGTCCCTCTCTTTCATTTTCGTCTCGTTTTTATCCGTTGACTAAAAATTAGAGTAGATTTTAGTTATAGTTTTAATCATTCAAAACTATTTTTATTTAGTCATCGTCTCGTTTTCGTCCGTGAGAAAATGTCGTTGATGAAAATTATGACGAAAATTATTCGTCAACGAAATTAACACTGCTCAGCCCACCATCAATTGCAGCGAGCCTTGCACAGACACAGACTGACAGCAGACCTTCGCCGTTCCAACGCTCCCTCCTACCAACCGGGACAGAAGGTCCCTGGCTGGACATCCCCGATCCCCTGGCTGGAGTCCCCGATTCATTGGCCCATTTACAATCACCAAACAGATCAACCCAGTCAAGTACCAACTCCAACTACCTCCACAGTACAAAATTCATCCTACATTCCATGTGTCTCTCCTTAAACCTCACCACCCCTCTGTTCCTCTCTCCACAGAAACTGACGTGGCAGCCGCCGAGCCCCCCCTTCCACTTCTTCTGGATGACGGTGCAGCCTACGAGGTTCGTGAAATCTTGGACTCCTGGCACCGTGGTGGTCTACTGGGATATCTGGTGGACTGGGAAGGCAACTGTCCCGAGGAGCGCTCTTGGGTCCCCAGAAATGACATCCTCGATTCCAACCTTCTTCAAACTTTCCACGCCAACCATCCCGACAAGCCTGCTCCACGCGGAAGAGGACGACCACCATGACGCCAGGGTCCTCGGCCCTCAGGAGCGGGCCGTGGGGGGAGGTTCCATCATTCACCATCCACAGCGCACTCAATCTCCAGAGCACCAATCACAACACACTCAATCACCAGAGCACCAATACCAGCGCACTCAATCCCCGAATTACTAATCACCGCCACCTGTTCTTCATCAGCACTCTCATTAACCGTTCCATAAAGGACTCACACACACTCTTCGTCCGGTCTCATTTGCACTTCACTTACCCGAAAGCTTACCTCAAGGACTCCATCGATCTACTTGCCTGTCTCCAACGTCACCAGTGTTCCTCCTGTGCTACTCTGTTTGAGTGTGTGAGTGTTCCCCGTCTCCAGTCTTCAGTATCTGCATCATCCATCTCTCCTACGGACATTTAAGGGCAGTATTACCTCTCTGCTTCCCATACTTCAGTTATCATCTGCATTATTCACCTGCATTACCTGTTGACTCTGCTGAACATCAATGAATACACCTGTATGCTTTTGTTCCTGCCTCCGTGTCCCTGTACTGTAACACAGTCACTCCTTGTCTGCTTAACGGACAATTATGAATCAAATCACTGAGAATCTGAAATGAGTGTGGGTCCTCTAATAAAGAAGAGATGTAATGTGTAAGCAACGGCTTACCATCACCATGCAATTTCAGGAGTGAATCATGCATTTAGGTGTCAATGTCCCTTCTGAAATTTTGCAGTGTGTAATTGGCCGTTGGGTCTCTTAGCAGAATGAAAAACAAAAAACTTTTATTCAGTGGATTATTTATAGCCTCAAAAGCATGCAGACTGTTACCTTTACAATCACTAAAGTTCACAATCTCACAAAGTTCCAGTGTCTCCACTGCATAACGATTTTATATAATGAGAGGATTCACGAGCAGAACTCAGCACTGAACAAAAACTCTGGCCTTTTGAGCGATAACTGCAGTCTAATTAAAACAGCCTACCTCTGATTGGCCACTGCATTCAGGAGATCAACAGACATGACTGTGATTGGCTACATTTTTTAATCTCACAAAAGCATGTTGTAAAGTTGTTTTCCGGAGCGCAAACACAAATACACAATGGAGCCTTTGCCAAATCTGTTTCACCAATATGACATTATTACAGTATCAACTGAGGGTGCTCTTGCTTTTGTTTCAGGACACTGTGATGTTTTTTACTCATAATTTGAATTATGGGTAAAAAAGACATCAAATAAAAACATCATTATAAAAAATATATATAAATAACATAATTTGATTATCTGTCTATCTGTTAAAAATGTATTTTCAACATATATAAACTATATTTAGACATTTATTTAATGACTCACCACTGACAGTAACACTGAAGGCCGTGTCAGTGCTGCTGTTGCTGCTGATGATCTTCAGTTCATAAAGTCCAGAGTCTGTGTTTGTGATGTTCATGATGGTCAGAGATCCAGTCTGATGATCCAGCTTCAGTCTTTCTCTGAATCTCTCAGTACCTTCATTACACTGAACATCTGTACAGATCTTACTGAGATCCCCACTGATCTGAGCGACGCGAATGTCATTAAAATACCATTTAATCTCTTCTTGTTGGTTTGTTTGAACACCAGTGTGAAAAATGATTGAATCTCTTTCTTTCACTGAAACTTCATGTGTATCCACACCAGACACACCTGAAGAAGAAACAGAAGCCGGACAAAAATATACAATAGTGCTGTAGTTTTCCCCCTACATACCACAAACACTTTGAGTAAAGAAATATGCCTGGATTCAAAATACATGCAAACAAACAGCAGATGAACATTACTGATTTACACATTCACACGAATGACACACAATCCACATCCTGATTCATTGCCTATGTATTACACAAATGAAGATTAGCCCCAAAAATAAGATAATTATGTTATTTACCACCGTATTAAGATAATACAATGCCATGTTTTTCTACAAAATAGTGTTAGAATCCCAATAACATTCCAG
Source organism: Ancherythroculter nigrocauda (assembly GCA_036281575.1). NCBI lineage: Eukaryota > Metazoa > Chordata > Actinopteri > Cypriniformes > Xenocyprididae > Ancherythroculter > Ancherythroculter nigrocauda. Next base: position 55,511,946 of record VTFQ01000002.1, on the reverse strand, counting down.
CTACATTATAGCCTATATTTTACAAGCGGAAACTTTTATCATTACATTCAAGCTACATTTGACCAGTTTATGCACTGATGCAAAATAAACGTTTACTGACTATATCAAATTTTTACAATAGCATCCAACTGCAGAACCGCAGCACCAGCAGTTTCAGAACCGGAAGTGAGGGGCGGGGCTTAAACATTCATAGTTGTGCTACCCATACACATCATTTTCTTTTGTTTATTTTGATTTTATTGATATGTCTACAATATTTACCAAAAATAAAAATGTTTATGATTTATAATTTAATGTTTCAGATCATCAAAGAAATTTAAATAAGAATCAAAGATGACACAAGTCAACACAACATGCAGTTTTTAAATGAAGGTTTTTATTTGGAAGGGAAAACAAAATCCAAACCCATATGGCCCTGTGTGAAAAAGTGATTCATGGCAGATGTATGGCAGAGTTACAAGACGAAAACGCTGCTGAGCAAAAAGAACATAAAGGCTCGTCTGGGGCTGTTTTGCTGCTTCAAAGCCTGGAAGACTTGCTATAAATAGAACCATGAATTCTGCTGTCTACCAAAAAATTCTGAAGGACAATGTCCGGCTATCTGTTCGTGACCTGAAGCGAACCTAAATCCAATAGAACACCTCTAGGACATTATGTTTCGGTCCATCCGACACTGCCACGTTGCACCTCAGACTGCCTTGGAGCTCATTGATGCCCTGGTCCAGATCTGGGAGGAAATACCCCAGGACACCATCCATTGTCTCATTAGGAGCATGCCCCGGTGATGTAAGGCATGCATACAAGCACGTAGGGGCCATACAAACTACTGAGTACCATTTTGAGTTGCTCCAATGAAATTTCAGCAAAATGGACTAGCCTGCTGCATCATTTTTTCACTTTGATTTTCAGGGTGTTTTTGAATTCAGTCATCTGTAGGTTGATAATTTTCATTTCCATCAAACAATGTGGCATCCTTTAGTTCCTAACACAGTCCATATCAGTAAAGATATCCAGCATGACATCTTTCCCAATGGAGTTCTGATGTTTTCAGTGTTCCTATAATTTTATTATAAAAATTATAGTTCCTATAATTTAAATATAATTATTTTGAGCAGTGTATATATTTATATTAAAGGTGCCATAGAATACTTTTTCACAAGATCCTCTGAATGTGTCCCCTGAATGTGTCTGTGAAGTTTCAGCTCAAAATACCCCATTATTTTTTTTATTAATTTTTTTAATAATTTTAATTTAATTTTGGGACATCATTATAAATGCACCGATTCAGCTTGCTTCCCCTTTAAATCCTCGTGCTCCCCGCTCCCGAGCTTGCAACTCTATAATACATTGCATAAACAAAGTTCACACAGCTAATTTAACCCTCAAAATGGATCTTTACAAAGTGTTCATCATGCAGCATAACCGATTATGTAAGTATAATATTTATTTGGATATTTAGCCTACATTTGATTCTGAATGAGTTTGAGGCTATGCTCCGTGGCTAATGGGCTAAAGCTAACATTACACACTGTTGGAGAGATTTATAAAGAATGAAGCTGTGTTTATGAATTATACAGACTGCAAGAGTTGCAATAGTGAAAATAACGACATGACTCTGGCCTCCATGAATACAGTAATAAACGATGGTAACTTTAACCACATTTAACAGCACATTTTACGTAACAGTCGGGATCATTAATATGTACGCCCCCCAATATAATCTATGTTGAGATTCGCCTGTTCTTCGGAGGTCTTTTAAACAAATGAGATTTATATAAGAAAGAGGAAACAATGGAGTTTGAGACTCACTGTATGTCATTTCCATGTACTGAACTCTTGTTATTCAACTATGCCAAGGTAAATTCAATTTTCAATTCTATAGCACCTTTAAGTGTTTATAAAATTGAATCTATTTACATGTTTCACATTTTATCATTAAAGTTTTTTTTTTTTGTTTGTTTGTTTTGCATTTGTCAAAAGATATTATTCATGTTTATATTAAATAAATATTAACTAATAAAAACATATTAATTTCATTTTCAGGGATAAAAAGACATTATATGGTCTCAACTTTTCTGTGTTTTAAGACGATTATTTGTTTGCGTGTTTTTATTTTTATTCTGAGCCAATTAAATATGTTTTAAACCTATTATTTTAGGGGTTTTTTTTCAAATACCCTTTTTGTTTTCATACAGAGAAACACGTTTCACTTGTTCAAAGCTTTGTATTAAATGGCTATTTTTATTTGACATTAAATATGTTACATAATCTAAGTATTATTTGTAACAACATGAATGAAATTAAATATACAGTCAAATGGGAAACACTTATGTTACACATTTATTAATATAGGCTATGTTTAAAATAATTGTAAAAAAAAACGTGTACAGTTGTAGTATCATTGAAGTAGCCTAACAATAAACAAGTGTTTGTATCCATCTTCTCATACTCTGTGTCAATACGTATTATTTGTAACAACATGAACGTAGTTGTAGGCTATATCCTTCAAGTATAAACTAGCCTATTCTGTGTTTGTATCTATTCACTGACATCAAACATGATCAATAGGCTATGTTTTAAATTTTTGCTCTTTGTACATCATATCGTATGCATATATGAACATAAAAAAAGCGTTTTTAGCCTACTTAAAAGTAGCCTATTCTTGGTCAATTTTGTAGACATCGATCCTATCAAAATCCATGTGAAAACATCTTATATGTAACAAAAGAAAATGACGTGTATGGGTAGCACTGCCTCACCCCACTTTGGCTCTGACTGCTGGTGCTGCGGGCCTGTAGTGCAGCTGGACATGTCTCACTTTTTAAAACAAGTCACCTGACCTGATTATTTACAAGGACATCATTTTCACGCCAATGAAACTGCGTTAATTTATCTGCGTTATTTCTTATTATAAAAACCGTGATAGCTATGCCATGTTGTCACACTAACATTGATCCCATAATAATAATCCCACCATCATTAGGCTACAGCCCCTAAACGATGCGCTGACAGACATCAGGATTAATATCGAAAGCAAGAATGTAAAGGTCTTACCATTGTCGATGAATAAAACGATCACTGGAAGCAAATTAAAGAGAAGTTCCATATTTCCCCCTCAGACAAACGAATGCAGATTTTTGTTTCATAAAGGCATTTCAGTTGTTCTCTATTCTCCGCAGCCGCATCACTACAGTAGCTGCAGTGACGTGAACGCGCCTGTGGTTATATGCAAAATGGATAGTTCTAATATCACGTTTACAAAAAAAAAAATACCTTTATCGCGTTAGCATAGCTTATCACATTGGTTGTTTGTTTTCAACCATCAGACTGGATTTTATTTTAAATAGCCTACTGCTGAATAGCGGTCTTAAAGGTATAGTTCACCCAAAAATGTTAATTCTGTCATTGCTCATATATAGTTCTTATATAGTGCTCACTCACATCTTAACGAGCTGGAACACAGGTCAGGTGGCACTTCCAAACATGTGAAGTGAATAGTTAGAAGAGCAACAGGGAAGCAGAGAGAACACACAGAGGCAAGCAATACAAAACACATATGCTCCTATGAATGCAACAGAGTATACTTTAAGTGTACTTTCATAAAATAAAAAGTGTACAGTACTAATAACTAAATAACACTCACATCAGCTCAGAGATCCACTCGGTAAACGCTTCATGATGGTATCGCTCTTTACAACGTTGGACATATAATGGTAATTAATATGATTAGCCTTTTGTTTGACTACTATCAAACAGCTAATAATGTGTTGCTAATGTTACACCATGTTCACCATCTCAGAGTCAGCTGCCCTATCCTTAGAAACGCTTTGAACAACTCAGAACCTCAGTGGAGAAAGACAGTTCATCAAAACATTGTAATAAACATAATATATGCATTCAATAGCTATCAGTAGAAAAATTTTATCAGTAGAAAAAAATACTGGGATAACCCAATACTAATCATTGAGATCATAGTCAATGATATGCTAAAGCATGCCCGCACGTTGACTGGTTACAAGATAGCCTGTGATGTAAGAAACACCAGCGATTTCAAACCATGGGTACTCAGCAATGGTGTTGACTTATAAATTTGCACATGGTTTGTCTTAAAGCATATTAAAACACCTCATAAACATAACAACAATGAAAATTTGATTTTCACCACAGGGGTCTTTAAAATATACTTGAACTTTAAGGATAGTTGATAAAATTAGCTTATTCATTATAAGGAGAGCTTAGGGAAATGTTGCCGGTCCCAGTAAATGACATAGAGAGGTTGTTGTTGGTCAGTTGGTCCTGTTCCCCCATAATAAAGCATATAGGCTATAAAAAGCATGTATCTCATGAGAGGACTAAGCATTACAACTGCTTTACGCCTTGAACTCTTCACTTAAAAAAAGAATAAAAAAGTTGGCTTTAAGCGCTGTTACAATACATTTTGGACAATTTCAAACTTTGTGGGAACAGTTTGGGGATGGCCCCTTCCTGTTCCAACATGACTGCGCATCAGTGCACAAAGCAAGGTCCATAAAGACATGGATGAGCGAGTTTGGTGTGGAGGAACTTGACTGGCCTGCACAGAGTCCTGACCTCAACCCGATAGGACACCTTTGGGATGAATTAGAGCGGAGACTGTGAGCCAGGCCTTCTCGCCAACATCACTGTCTGACCTCACAAATGTGCTTCTAGAAGAATGGTCAAAAATTCCCATAAACACACTCCTAAACCTTGAGGAAAGCCTTCCCAGAAGAGTTGAAGATGTTATAGCTGCAAAGGGTGGGCCAACTCCATATTAAACCCTACGGAGTAAGAATGGGATGTCATTAAAGTTCATGTGGACGTGAAGGTAGGCGTCACAAAACTTTTGGCAATATAGTGTAAAAATTGAATCAACACAAAAGTAGATATTTATTAAAGTAATACATAAATGAATTGAGCAAAACAGCATTAAACAGGAAACAAAAACGAATAAATAGCTAATGAATACACAAAATCTCCTGGTGTTGGAGAGGCCTCCAGCAACAACCAAACTGGGAGAGAAAGACCTTTTCATCAGTTGATAACCCACAGCACCTGCTGCTTGACTCCAGCCTGCAAAGACACAAAGAGAGAACACAACACAAAGGTCAAAAATTGCAAATAAGTGGACAGAAGGGTTAACCATAACAGTAGATAATGGCAGTAGTCAAATGATATTATGATCATTAGTCAGTAGGAATCGTTGAGGCATTGCCCAAAACATGGGAAACGTTACTGTACATATGTTATTTATTTTGTCGTTCTAAGTATTTATATTTTTTTCAACTTATTTATGAATACTGTTGTTTAAAAGCCAGGACACGGCAAGTCGATATCAAAGAACTAGGAGGATGAAAGCTGACCGTGTTGTCGCTTCTTGTCAACTGTGTCCTACGGCTGCATATAGGAAATAGAGGAAATAGTCTGCACAGGCTCTAAACTGAAGCCGTATCTGAGATCATTTGACCCAGGACTGTTAAAGGGGTCATGAATTGAGAAATGAAAACATGAAAAATTTTCCTTGAGCTTTTGATATTTTAGAGGTCATCATGCTATAAGAATATCCTGTAAGTTTCAGAATTGAAAACTTCCTTGTTAGTCCAAAAGCTTTTATTGACACCAGGCCCATTGAAGAAATCATCCTGGAATGTGCAGATAAGTGAAACGCCGCCTCCGCAGAAGAAATCAATGCCTACTTCATCCTTGCAATGTTAGCCCAGCCCACTGGTGTGTTAAGGTGCGTTCACGCCATATCGTAATTACTGTAACTATGAGATTCTGGCTCATAAAAAGCCTTCATGTTCACGTAGAGCTTGTAATTACAGCTTGTAAGCTGGGAGTTTTCTGAAAGCTCCCAGATGTACCACGTGGCCGCTGTACCACCTGACCGCTGTAGATTAATTTAGGCGTTGATAGTGGTGCCATAGAAATGCATAAATCCCAGTCAAAGGATGTGAACCGCTCCAAATACAACGCCACGTGAATCTCAAGACTCCGGTAAATACAAGGTGGTGTGAAAGCAGCATTAGTGAGATGAGGAGGAGAGAAGAGAGATACAGGATTTAAAAAAAGTGTTACCTTTCAAAGGATCCTAATGCTAGGAATATGGTTATTTATTTTCAACAATGTTGAAAAAAAAAAATCAATTGCATTTCGGCGCTGGCTTTGCAAACAGACTTTTACAATATGGACTCGACAGTAATGCAACAACATGTAAGTAACTGTTAATTCTAATGCCTGACCTGATATGAAACATGTACAGTCAGATGTTCTTTGTCTATGTGTCAGTAATTCATTTTGAAAGGATTGTGTACCAAGAGTCATACAGTGGAATGCTAACAGATTAAAGTTTAAGACTAAATGTGAAATCTGTCGTTGTCGAGATGCACCTGTATTCTTACTATCATAAGCCAAGGCAACTTTGTAAGACCTTCAGTGAATGCACCTGTTGTTGCAAACATCTAAAGACACACTGAAATATTTAAATACATATGAGAAAAGTGTATGATGTAGTGTTTTACTTGAGAGTAACCTACTTTTGACAAAGAGACAGTACAAAAAGACAAACCGAAACTAGGACTGCAGATATGCAAATCTTAAACAAAGCAGCTTGGGAGCCAAACAAGAGTTGATGTGTTGATCACAACAACAAAAAAAACAGCCTGACAGACACACACCAACGGCCCTCAAAACGTCTTACAATGGCAACAATCGATGAAAACAAGCATTATAACAGAACTGTTTTAAAATCAGTTAAAACAAGAACCAGAGAAAATACTTTATCACGTTGACCTTTTTTACAATCAGAAACAATCTATATCTGTGAAATCAGATACTAGTTTACACTTCCGCAGATATCCTGAATCATGGCATGCGAGCGTCTCAACGGAAGAACGCTGCGCTGCAGAAACACTGTCTAAGCTGATAATCTTTGTATGTTATCAAAAAGATGCATGATGGGTAAGAGTCTAGTTTAATCAAGGACAATATTGATTTGGCCGTTTTTTTCTGTTTTTTTTTGTTTTGTTTTGTTTTTTTGTGTTTGGGTTTTTTTTTTATTTGACTGTAAAGCTGTTTAGTGAAGGCATTAAGTGTGAGATTCATTAAAAAACAGGACAGGAAAAGGCCCCTTCACCTAGAAAATAAACACATGTGCACTGAACGCACACTTTTCATCTCTGAAAAAAAAACAACCACGGCAGGTTTCAGTTTGACTCAGAAGACGAGCTGAAAGAGTGGCAGACATTTTTACCTATTTTTCAGACTTTTTCGCATTGAAGAAAATGTTTCACCTGATTGCTCTGTTCTGTTTGTGCTGGTGGAATTTGACTGGTAAGTTATAGGTTTTTTTGCCGTAATATCAGTGACATTCTTCACAGATGTTAAAAGACATGGAAAATGCATAGTGAATGTATCTTCAACCAGTGTTTGCGGAAAACTCAGCACATTATCTTTAAATGATACGAACAGATTTAATTCATAATTCATATTTGAACTGAATTGATTAGATTTAAAGCATCTTTTGCAAATTCAGATTTAGATTCAAATAAAGTGCATTCAAATGAGCAAGAAAAAAATGACTTTAAACAGTTTATTTTACTGCACTTTAGTTTACTGTCCAGTTCCCCATGTACTGTACTTACCATGTACTTAATATTATAATTACAATAACCATGTAATGAGTAAGTACTAACCCTGAACGTACCACTAAACCTAACCTTAACCCATGTAGTTACCTCATATTAACCAGTACTTTTTAGGCAAGTTCACTGCAAGTACACATACTGCAAAATAAATTGCAACATTACAAGTGTACAGTAAGTGAACATAAGTCTGCAGTGGATAATGTGAAAAATGCTGGGTTATTTAAACCCAAATTTGGGTAAAATATGAACAACCCAACTGTTGGGTCAAAATTTTTCTAGAGCGTAATTAAAAAAAAAAAACATTTTGTTTTGACTCAGTATTTTAAAATAAGCCATTTCACATAACAGATTTTCACTTATAGACAACAAAACAAATAACAGATTTTTTTTTTTTTTTTAAGTCCTAGGTCAAATGTTTACATATGATTCTTATATTTTGTGCCATTACCTGGATGATCAGAAGCTGAAAACGTTCACTGACGCAGGCAACATATAACACTATAAGACTTTTGACATATGATTGTTTGAAACTTTTTTCAAGATCTTGAGATCTTTAGCACTTGAGAAGCTACAATGCATAAGACTTTTACATGTTTCAAGACAAAATAATAACGCAAACCCTCAATGCATCATGTTGCCTTCTTGAGCATCAGCGAATGTTTGCACCTTTTGTAATAGTTGTGTATAATCAAGTTGTCCTCACTATAAAACAATGGATCCCAAAATCATATAATCAATGTTGAAAATGGGTGAAATATGCAGGTGATGTTAGAAAACCAAAGAATATGCTGGACCTGGAGAATTCTGAAGAAAAAAGGTCAGCTCAACTGCCCTAGCTTATTCAAGGACTAAACAAAAACCAACATGCAATTTATGATGACCATATCAATTGATGAGAAAAAAAAAAAAAAAAAAAAAAAATTGTGTGCGTGTTTAGTTGCATAACTCAGCAAAACATTTAACAAAATAACACATTTTATTTGATTTTATTTATTTCCAGTTTTCATACCCTGGAAATCCATTCATTCTCCATGCCACAAAATGCTCACAGCTTTAAAATTCCCTGGTTTTTCCATGTTTGTCTAGACAGTGTATCAGTGGCACTTTGAACAGAACTGTGTAATATAATCATTTTTACAATGCATTGCGATGCTGATAAACAATTCTGCACTGACGCATAAACAAAAGAATCGGATGTTCAAAAATGTAATTAAGTTTGTAGCCTAAATAAAGAACTCTCATTATATATGAAGTTGTAGGGTCTATCAGAAGCAAAGCATGTGCGTCTGATTTTTCAGTTTCGGTTTTGATTGTTTTTTTCTTTTATGAAAAGAACATGCATGAATGTGAAAATAAAGCGTGGGACCTGCTTGATCTTAAAAAGAGTTATTAAAAGAAATAAAACATCAAAAAGATCTCACTTGTGCTGAATGACACACACAGAGAAAGATGCCTCTCCACTGCTTCTCTTTCAGTAACCAGTTTTTAAAAAGAAACATTTTCTTCTTAGTGAGCAGAACATGTTATTAATCTAAAGAAACTTTTTCCACTATAAAGAATTGAAAAGTTTCCATTGATGTTAAAGTTCTTCAAGGAAATATAGATGCCAATAAAAAACTTTTTTAGGGTGTTAAATAACGGCACAAATTCCAGTAAACTGACTAGTGCAAACCTTGGAAAATCATGTTGCATGATTCATCTAAGTAAAAATGAAAGTGATGTTATGTGTGGGCAAGTATGGTAACCCCATGCTTTGAATTTGTATGGAATTTAAATACTCTCCTCCCATAAATTTAGCGTCTGAAAGGGAAACTCCAACAAATGCATATGCAATAAGGTCAGCCACAAAAATAATGTCCACTGTGTGTCTTTAGTAACAATGTTTAACAATGTCAAAATAGGGTTTGTACTGGCACAAGCTGTTGGTAAAATGTGTAGCATTGCCATATTTGTAACGTGTAAATCCTGTTATGTTCTGTTTTCGTTTATTTCAGTTCCTGTGCCCGTTCTCGTTTTCTCTCTAGTCTGTTTTCATGGTTAGACCTACATTGTTCTGTTTTATGCATTCCTCGTGTATTTAAGCTCTCAGTTTCCTGTGTTTCATTGTTCTGTATCATCTATGTAAAGTGGTTGTGTATGTTACTCTTCTGCGATCTCCTGCGATTTCCTTGTGGATTTTATTATCGTCAGTTTTTGTTTCTCTACTCTTTCTTCATATGCTCTTTATAGCAGACACCATGACAGCATTAGGGTTAGTTATTAACCTGCTGCTGCCATATGTGACATTAATGTTAATCAAACAATAAAAGAGGAAATCACTTGCTGTTCTTGACTGAACTTCTTTTGAAGCATTTTGAGGAATACAATACACAGTGACACTGTTTGTGATTTGGATCTTTGATCTTATTTTTAATACTAAAGATGATGTAAGAAAGAGAGCTTTATTTTGATTATTAATTAAATAAATGGAGGAAAAGATGCATCATGATGCATAGAGAATCATTTCATAATTGAATCATTACCATCAAATTGTAATTGAAACGATTCATGAGGCAAGTGAAGATTCACACGTCGACTATAAACTCAAGCACAATTATAAAACAACAGAAAAAATAGTATAAATTCATTAGTCAAGAAGATCTAACGATCTAAATGTTTCATATTTCCGAATGTCAAAATATTGAAAGTATGCAGGTGAATTCAAAATTTCATTGCTTCATACATTTATTGTGCTCTAAATAGCACTTTAAAACACCATTAATAACATATTCATACGTCTCATCTTTCTTTTGCTTTTGTGTTTCTGCGCTGTCCTGAATGGTTTTCAATTACCTTTAGTTATAAACTACAGATGATTTCAGCTTTTGTAAACCTTCAGAAGTCTCAGTCTGTGTTAAATCTGTCTGTTCTCCAGGTGTGTTTGGTGATTCAGTGTCAGTGATGGAGGGAGATTCTGTCACTTTATACACTGATGATACTGAAATACATGAAGATGATGACATACTTTGGAAATTTGGAGCTGAAAACTCTCTCGTCGCTAAAATGAAGAAAAAGAACCAAATCTTCCAAATATCCGATGTTCTTGATGGGAGATTCAGAGACAGACTGAAGCTGGACGATCAAACTGGATCTCTGACCATCACAAACATCACAACTGAACATGCTGGAGAATATAAACTAGATATAAGTGGAGCGAAAAAATCATCAAAACCATTCAGTGTTTCTGTCTATGGTGAGTAGAGATCATCATTTTATTTTGTTTTGTTCACATATTCTTGTTTTTTGCATAAAACATTTTGTTGTGTGAGATGATCACACTTTAACACACTAAACAAACACTCAGCACATTCAGCTGGAAATAAGATTGTAATATATGTTAATATTTCTGTTTATTCTCTTTTTTCCAGCTCGTCTGCCTGTTCCTGTCATCAGCAGTAACTCTTCACAATGTTCATCATCATCATCATCAAATTGTTCATTGGTGTGTTCAGCTGTGAATGTGAGTCATGTGACTCTCTCCTGGTACAAAGGAAACAGTTTATTGTCCAGCATCAGTGTGTCTGATCTCAGCATCAGTCTCTCTCTACCTCTGGAGGTGGAATATCAGGATAAAAACACCTACAGCTGTGTGCTGAACAATCCCATCAGCAACCAGACTCAACATCTGGACATCACTCACCTCTGTCACACATGTACAGGTACAACAGAGCTGATATATGTGATTATTTACACATTCACTTACATTAATGACTGTCTCTCTTTTACTCTCCTTCAGTTCTTCCAGACTCAGTGTCTCTGATAGTGTTGATCTCTGCTGCTGCTGCTGCTGGATTTCTGTTGATTATATTTGCAGTCGGAATCTGGTGCATCTGCAGGAAATGTAAAAAAGCAGGTCAGGAGATCAAATGCATGTGTTGAAATATTAATGTTTTTTAATGCCCAAATTTCAATATAAGAATGAAAACTGTTGTTTTAACATGTATGTGTTATGTTATGTTATTGTTATAGCACACCAAACCCAACAGAAACACAAAACTGATTCAGCTGTGTGTAAACAAAGAAAACGAAAGAAGGTAAGATCATTTGTACCTGTGTTGCAAGAAGTTGATGCAGTCTGTCAGTGTGACTGAGGTTTGCAGCATCAGATGGTGGTCAGCCTTGTTCATTATTTCCTTCAGTAAGGAACAGCTTGAAAAGCATATTTTATGCTATTATTACTATTTGCACCTCAGTGTACACAGATCAGGCATGACATTATGACCACCTTCCTAATATTGTGTTATAAATCAGCCCTGACCCATCGAGGCATGGACTCCACTAGACCCCTGAAGGTGTGCTGTGGTGGATCTGCACAAACATGTTAGCAGCAGATCCTTTAAGTCCTGTAAGTTGTGAGGTGGAGCCTCCATGGATCAGACTTGTTTGTTCAGCACATCCCACAGATGCTCGATTGGATTGAGATCTGGGGAATTTGGAGGCCAACTCAACACCTCAATCTCATTGTTGTGCTCCTCAAACCATTCCTGAACCATTTCTGCTTTGTGGCAGGAGCATTATCCTGCTGAAAGAGGCCACAGCAACCAGGGAATACCATTTCTATGAAAGGGTGTACATGGTCTGCAACAATGCTTAGGTAGGTGGTACGTGTCAAAGTAACATCCACATGGATGGCAGGACTTAAGTTTTCCCAGCAGAACATTGCCCAAAGCAACACACTGCCTACGCTGGTTTTCCTTCTTCCCATATTGCATCCTGGTGCCATGTGTTCCTCACACGCACCTGGCCATCCACGTGATGTAAAAGAAAACATGATTCATCAGACCAGGCCACCTTCTTCCATTGCTCTGTGGTCCAGTTCTGACGCTCACGTGTCCACTGTTGGCTCTTTCGGCGGTGGACAGGGGTCAGCATGGGCACCCTGACTGGTCTGCGGCTACAGCTCCATACGCAACAGACTGAGATGCACTGTGTATTCTGATGCCTTTCTATCAGAACCAATATTAACTTCTGGAGCAATTTGGGCTACAGTAGCTCGTCTGTTGGATCGGACCACACTGCAACCTTCGCTCCCCACATGCATCAATGAGCCTTGGCCGCCCATGACCCTGTCTCCGGTTCACCACTGTTCCTTCCTTGGAGCACTTTTGATAGATACTGACCACTGCAGACCGGGAACACCCCACAAGAGCTGCAGTTTTGGAGATGCTCTGATCCAGTCGTCTAGCCATCACAATTTGGCCCTTGTCAAATTCTCACTCAAATCCTTATGTTTGCCCATTTTTCCTGTTTCTAACACTTCAACTTTGAGGACAAAATGTTCACTTCCTTCCTAATATATCCACCCACTAACAGGTGCCGTGATGAAGAGATGATCAGTGTTATTCACTTCACCTGTCAGAGCTCATAATGTTATGCCTGATCATTGTAGGATGGCTTGAGGGTAAGTAAAATCATGGAATAATTTTCATTTTTGGGTGAACTATCCCTTTCCATGAAATTTTTGGTTTCCATGAAATCAAAACTCAAAGTTTTTTGTTTTCCTTTATGTTAGCCTTAGGGATAAAGGGATAATCCACCCAAAAATAAAAATTATCCTATGATTTACTCACCCTCAAGTCTGTGTTCTTTCAGACGAACACAATCAGAGTTATATTTAAAAATATCCTTGCTCTACCAAGCTCTATAATGGGGCTTGTGTTTTTTAAGCCCAAAAAAGTGCATCCATCCATCCATCCATCATAAAAGTAATCCACACAGCTCCAGGGGGTTAATAAAGGCCTTCTGAAAGGGAAGTGATGTGGTTTTTGTAAGAAAAATTTCTATATTTAATATTTTATAAATGAATACTAATAAGTTTCCGGCAACGGTACGCAAGTTGAGTTACGGAGGAAGAGAAACCTCTGACACGACGCATGACGCATGAACACGGAAGCGCAGAGGATAGAGCAAAAGAAAACACTTGTCATGAATTATAAGTCTAAAATGAGAACATTTAACCCTCGTGTACTGTTGCGGGTCAATTTGACCCGTTTTGATTTTTGAGTTGTCGGAAACATCCTATAGTTAACCTATGTTTTTTTTTTTTTTGGAACAGTCTTCCTCGCATTGTTCGGGAAGCAGACACACTCTGTCAGTTTAAATCTAGACTAAAAACACATTTCTTTAACCTGGCATACACATTATCCACCTCTATAATATAAATGATGTAAATTTAGGCTGCATAGATTAGGTCAGCGGGAACTGGGAACATTCCCATAACACCTGATGTACTCGCTACATCATAAGAAGAATGGCGTCTGCGTTTATATTAGTCTCTCTCTGTTTATCCCGAGGTTTGCCGTAGTCTGCCAGATCCAGGCCGTATCCAGATGAAGGACCTGCACCTAGACACGACGACAACGCAGCCCTGAAGTGTCAACTAAACTATACCCTGCTTAGGCCTCTTTCCTTATGTATAGATTAAACGTTATCAAAATGATTCCAGTTCGCATAGATCCGCGGAAACAACTTTTTTTTTCTATTATGCGGACCAGACATGCAATTTGGCAATGTCACTTTGTAAAAAAAAAAAAAAACTAAGCATCTGCGCACATACACATTCAAATGCACAAACCTATAGATTAAACATGTAAATGAATGGCAAGAAAGCATTAAAAGTCTTCTGTTTTCAGTTAAAAAGGTGTAATTTAAGCAGCCCCTAAGTTAATAATTAACAATTTTTACAACGGAAGTGATTCAATCAAAAACCTACTTTAATAACCTACGATAATAACTTTTATCTAAAAACTGCTGTGAAGCCAAAACAATCTCTGTCCATTCATTTTCATATTATCACTGTGAAGCTGCTTTGAAACAATCTGTATTGTGAAAAGCGCTATATGAATGAAGATGACTTGCCTTCATTTGACTTATTTCAATACAAAAAAATATTTTGATATTTTTGTGACTTTTTCTTATTTAGGGTCATGAACATGCAAACAAAACATGTTCAACTCTAAAACTTCAAGAAAATCAAAGTTAAATATCTGAACAAGTTCTCTGCCACATTTTAGGTTAAAATAAAAAAATAAACTTTCAGTAAGATTCTTTGAGCACAGTACCAAACTTTTCCACTAGATGGCATCCAGACTCCACCGGTGACCATATAAGGACTCTTTGATTTCCATATATGGTTTGAGTGATCTGAACCATATTTCCATACTTTTCAAAATATTTATGAAGTAGACATCCTAATCAGGAGAAGTTGGTGCAGTAATGTTAATATTTGATTTGAAAACTGATTTCAATCCCTAAAACACATATAAAAACATACAGAAAAAATCAGAGCGTTTTATAGTTTGGCACCACATCACAAATGAAGAATTATTTATCTAAGAGCTATTTATCTATTGCTCATTTCTTTTGAAAATCAGTCAATAATTATGAAAACTAGAGTCTGAAAACGTTCAAATGATATATAGTTTGTCAAGATTACTGGTTTAGACTAAGATATTATTGTATAATGGTAAATGTCCCACGGTTGGGGGGAGGGACAGTTATAAAGATAGTGTTAAAACATTTTTATAAATCATAAATTCAGATATTTATTCTTTGTAATGTGTGAAAAGTATTGATATTAAAAGTTAATTATTTGTGATTGTATGCTTTTTTTCAGTGTGATTTTTGAGGAATTATATTGAATCCAATTAGGGTCAGTTTGACCCGGATCATACAGGCAGTGGTCAGTGCATGAGGGTGAAAGAGGAATGTTGGAGGATTTTGACATTAGAGAAGAGGAGCTTAAAGGATTAGTCCACTTTTAAATAAACTTTTCCTGATAATTTACTCACCCCCATGTCATCCAAGATGTCCATGTCTTTCTTTCTTCAGTCGAAAAGAAATTAAAGTTTTTGATGAAAACATTCCAGGATTATTCTCCTTATAGTGGACTTGAATGGGCACCAAACAATTGAAGGTCAAAATTAGTTTCAGTGCAGCTTCAAATTGTTCAACACGGTCCCAGATGAGAAATAAGGGTCTTATCTAGTGAAACCAGTGCTCATTTTCTGAAAAAAGTTGAAAATTATATAAGTTTTAACCTTAAATGCTCATCTTGAACTAGCTCTCTTCTTCTTCTTCTTCTTCTTCTTCTTCTTCTTCTTCTCTATTAGAATTCCAGCAGTGTAGACACTGCTAGTGTATTACTGCCCTCCACAGACCAAAGTTTGAACTAATTGTTATATACTATTGAACTAGCATATTGCATATAAAAATTAGTTCAAACTTTGGCCTGTGGAGGGCAGTATTACGCTTAGCAGCGTCTACACTGCTGGAATTCTAATAGAGAAGAAGATGAAGAGAGCTAGTTCAAGATGAGCATTTCTGGTTAAAACTTACATAATTTTCAATTTTTTTCAGAAAATGAGCACTGGTTTCACTAGATAAGACCCTTATTTCTCATCTGGGATTGTTCTGAACAATTTGAAGCTGCAGTGAAACTAATTTTGACCTTCAACTGTTTGGTGCCCATTCAAGTCTACTATAAGGAGAATAATCCTGGAATGTTTTCATCAAAAACTTTAATTTCTTTTCGACTGAAGAAAGAAAGACATGGACATCTTGGATGACATGGGGGTGAGTAAATTATCAGGAAAAGTTTATTTAAAAGTGAACTAATCCTTTAAAGGGATAGTTCACCCAAAAATTTAAAGTCTGTCATCAACCCTCAGGTTGTTCCAAACCTGTATAAATTTCTTTGTTCTGTTGAAAACAAAGGAAGAAATTTTGAAGAAAGTTTGTAAAAAGATATTTTTCATTCATACTATGGAAGTCAATGGTGGCCCAAAGCGGCTTGGTTACAAACTTTCTTCAAAATATCATCTTTGGCATTCGGCAGTACAAAGAAATTTAAACAGG
Organism: Ancherythroculter nigrocauda; assembly: GCA_036281575.1. Lineage (NCBI taxonomy): Eukaryota > Metazoa > Chordata > Actinopteri > Cypriniformes > Xenocyprididae > Ancherythroculter > Ancherythroculter nigrocauda. The sequence goes on along the minus strand of VTFQ01000002.1, from coordinate 55,495,387 downwards.
TTTGGAACAACCAGATGGTGAGTAAATTATGACAACATTTTAATTGTTGGGTGAACTCTTCCTTTAAGTTTGTTGTCCAGCATTTGTCCAACTATTTGTCTCACCTCTGCTCCTACGACATGCGTCGGGTCAGAGGTTACTCTACTGCCAAAACTCGACTTGGGTACGACCATTTTCCCGAAGCTAGTTATTATAGTTTAGAATGTTTTAAATATGGATTTTTTTATTTTTATTTTTGGGATTAAAAAAAAAAAAATCTCGACCCCGATTCACTACCATTATAATGCTTGGAAAAGCCAGGATATATTTAAATATAACTCTGATTGTGTTCATCTGAAAGAAGATAGTCATATACAGCTTGAGGGTGAGTAAATCATGAGATAATTTTCATTTTTGGGTATGTAACTATCCCTTTAAAAGGACTTAAATTGATTTTTTCATATCTATAAGATTCTCATAGATGAATAGATCTGAGTTCTAGCTACACGAGCTACAAGTGGCTGATTGTCAGGCTGTACATCACTGATTTGGGTGATAGGGAAAGTGATCATTGACAATGCATCATGTGATCAGTCTAATACAAATGATCAGTACATTACTGTGGAAGGAACACCTAGAAAATATACAGGCTATCCTCCAGATAAAAATATATACATCAAGTAGAATCAATTAAAATGTTCAAATCTTCAAAACCATGACCTGTCAAAGAAATTATTTTACAGAAGCATATAAAGCATGCATATTAACTTTGAGGGAATTTGAAGCAAAATTCTGTTATCATAATTTCTTAAATGTTTTAAACTGTTGATATTGACTGAATGTATATTTTTCCTTGCAGGATTCAAAGGAGTCCGTGTATGGAAATATCCCAAAACGCTGATCAAATACAACAACTCTGCCAGGATGTTTTTTTTTTTTTCTTTTTTTTCTGTTTTTTCTTTTTCTTTTGCAACTCTCATAAGTTGATATTGTTGTATCTGAAATTTTTTTCCTTTGTATTAGATTAATTAGTAATTCACAAGTGGCAAATCATCCAGAAATTAAAACTAAATGTTTTATTTTTAGCTCACATACATTGAAATGTACTAATTTTTTAAATATTGATTCCACCCTTCACTGTTCACACACAGTCCTGTTTAAAAAGTAAACTGAACATCAATGCACAGTTGTTCACAGTATTTCACAAGTTCTGCTCTGCTGGATATTTAGGCAAATTCAGCACATCATCGCCCTCTAGTGTCCAAAGCAGACAATCAAAGCGTATCAAGGATCAAACTATAAAAGTCACGTGGTTTCAGTATTATCCAGAAATTCCAATTGTGCGCCGCTAGGGGGCGATGATCACTGTGTGAACCCACTAACTAGTCTAGTGTGTTTGATTTTTACCTTCTCGGATCAGTTTTTATACATTTGTACGCATTTATTATCACATTCGTATAAATAAAAAGGAAGAGTTTAAGTTAAAAGTCTCTTGGACTGATTAGCTCTCTATAAAACAAACAAAACAGACCCGGAAATGTAGCCTAATAAAACTGGCTTATCACATATTATAAAGACAATTCATGATGGTATTAGATGGCTTGTTAGTTGCATTTAATAGATTACAACTTAAAACATTTACAATTGGCCTGTAAAAGGTGCTTTATGCATGTTTGGACTGAGTTTTCGCTGCTTTTACACTGTTTTGACCAGCAGGAGTCACCAGCGTGTGGCGATTCGAACCAGTGAATCATTTCGCGAAGCAGTTGATTCAATTGATTCGAAGCTTTGAAAATCATCTTTTCTCACATTCCTTCTGTCCGAACACTGAGAACACTTCAAGAAATAAATAAAAAAAATAATAATTACAAACCTTTCTTTGGAGAGTGTGGAAAAGTGAAAAACTGTGAAAAAGTCTTTCTGCATATCCTAAAGATGGTAGGTGGTAACACTTGCAAACAAACAAAAATAACTTTGTGTAATGATTTACACTTTTATCAGAGTGAAAACATTCTTAACTTTTGGACAGTTAAATATGATAGTTTCATTATTGTTTCTCTCCCTTGGTGTTTTTCATCTTGTTTTGATCAGATTAAAGAGTCTTAAAGGGATAGTTCACCCAAAAATGACAATTCTGCTCACGCTTATGTTGTTACAAACCTGTATGAGTTTCTTGTTCTGAGCTGCTAAACATAAAAGAAGATATTTTGAAGAATGTGGGTAACCATACAGCTGATGGTAGCCATTGACCTCCATAGTGTTTTTTCCTACTATGGAAGTCAATGGTTACAGTCAATGTTTTGCTACCAACATTCTTCAAAATATCTTCCTCTGTGTTCAACAGAATAAAGAAACTCATACAGGTTTGTATCAACATGAGAGTGAGTAAATGATGACAATGTTTTCATTTTTGTGTGAACTATCTCTTTAAAAATCTGCTCATAGCAGGACCGGAAGAAACTGCATCTACAAACTGAACACGCTCTGAATGCCCACCATGTTTGCAGACCCAAAAGATCAAACCACATCTCTGTAGAAAACTGACCACAGACACTTTCAGTTTGACTCAGAAGATGAACCTCGGAAAACTGGTACTGTGAGATGGCAGACAATTTTATCTATGTACTTAGGTACAAAAGCTGCCATTGGGGTGGTACCTTTTCAAAAGGTACTAATATAATTTAGATAGCAATATGTACACTTTAGGCACTTATATGTACCTTTGTGATAATGATATGCATCCTTCAGGGGTTAATAAGGTACAAAAGTGTGTTTTTAAATGTGCCACCCCAGCTTTTGTACCTTTTTTTCTTAGAAGCACCCTACAAAAAGCAAGTTAAATTACAGTAAATAAAGAAATAAAGAATATTTCACCCATTAAAAACAGTTAAAGTTTTAATAACATCCAGATGAACTATAATAGCGTATCGTGCACATGCAGGGTGTGAATAGGAGGGTCAAACTCTGTGGTGGGAGGATTCACACTTTAACAGTTCTGCTGCATGTTTCACAGGTGGTTTTATTAGATCAGACACTGAACCGCTGAAGAAAATGTTTCACACGTTTGTTTTGTTCTGTTTGTGCTTGAGGAGTCTGATCGGTAAGTTATGAAAGCATTATTATGGCTTATTAGTAAAGTAACAAAGCTGCTGCTACTTCAAAATTTCTATCAAACAACACTTAGAGGATTTAGCATCTGAAGTCTTCATATGTTCAGTTATTTCACTGTAATGCCAACAAAAATGACCTATTTGTTCCTATTAGTGAAATTACTAAACAACATATTAAAAATGCTTATTTTAGAAGAAAATTTCAGACGGCACGTCTTATAATTCATTGAAATCCATTAGTCAAAAAAATAAAAAAGGCACAATTAAACTTGTACTTTTGCTCTGCAATAAAAATCTTGTTTTTAATAAATTGTTACTTTATACATAGATTTGTTTGTTTTTCTTTTCTCTACAGCAGATAACTTTAAAAGAAATAAAGATAAGGATGTGTTGCACCTTAAATTAAAGTTTAGCTAATAAATCTGTAATGTAAGCAGACTTACATTTAAACCATCATTTTGATCCTGGTGTTCATTTACATTTAAGATAAAATAACTTTGACGCTTAAGCAAGGCATGACAGCAAAACTGTTGCTATTTTTATGTTTTCAATGCATCAGTTAGCCTGGAATATTTAGTATGATCATTTAAACATTATATGTATTATTATTATGTATAAATATTATATGCGCAGTGTATTACTGTGTTGGGTTATGTGCTTGTTTAAATGGACATTTGTAAAAGTAATAATAATAATAGTAGCAATACAATTTATCTCTCAATATTACTCTGTTAAATTATATATTTTAAAAAAAAATCAGCTATAAGTGCTGCTGCAATCTTTTTTCTGTCTTCATGATTCTAACGGTTCCTCAGTAACAGTAGCGGTTAGCAGTTTATGGTATCCGTTTATAAAGACATTTCACATTTATAACAAATTTATCTGTGTCAAAGGACTGTCCATATGCCAGTGATGTACAACTATAAAATAATTTAATTTAATTTAATTCTTATTCATTGTAAAAAAGAAGTTGCTGCCTTAATTTTTTAAGTACAATCAACTTATCTGTAGTCGACTCTTGTATAACTTAAAAAGTTGACATTTTCTTAACTTATTTAAATGAGTTAAAGTAATGTAAAAACATCATTCATATAACCATCAGTCATATAATTTATTTACAGTATTGTACCCTAAATATTTGGCTCTCACACATCTGTCTGTTCATATATCTCACCTTTCTTTTGCTTTTGTGTTTCTGCTGCTATTCTGAATGCTTTCCGGTTACTACTGATTTACAAACTACAGCTGATTTCAAGCTTTATAAACCATCAGAAGCTTTAATCAGTGTAAAATGTGTTTGATCTCCAGGTGTGTTTGGTGATTCATTGTCAGTGATGGAGGGAGATTCTGTCACTTTATACACTGATCGTACTGAAATACATGAAGATGAAGACATACTGTGGAAATATGGAGCTGAAAACTCTCTCGTCGCTAAAATGAAGAAAAAGAACGAAACCTTCAACACATTTAATGGTCCTGATGAGAGATTCAGAGACAGACTGAAGCTGGACAATCAAACTGGATCTCTGACCATCACAAACACCAGAACTGAACATGCTGGAGTTTATCAAATAGAGATAAGTGGAGCGAAAAAATCATCAAAAACATTCAGTGTTTCTGTCTATGGTGAGTAGAGATCATTTGTTTAACTTTTCACATATTCTTATGTTATTTGTACACATTCAAACATAACACAAAAACAAAATTTACTATTAACACAAAATGTACTATTTACAACCAATTCACAATCAATAGACAAATTTTTGTTCACATTTATCACTATAGTCTGATGTTTTCCAGCTTGTCTCCCTGTTCCTGTCATCATCAGTAACTCTTCAAACTGTTCATCATCAGATTGTTCATTTGTGTGTTCATCTGTGAATGTGGGTCATGTGACTCTCTCCTGGTACAAAGGAAACAGTTTATTGTCCAGCATCAGTGTGTCTGATCTCAGCATCAGTCTCTCTCTACCTCTGGAGGTGGAATATCAGGATAAAAACACCTACAGCTGTGTGCTGAACAATCCCATCAGCAACCAGACTCAACATCTGGACATCACTCACCTCTGTCACACATGTGCAGGTACCACAGAGCTTGATATATGTGATTATTTACTGAGCTGATCTATATCTTCTGTTGTAGATCAGACAGATTCACTTACATTAATGACTCTTTTTCAGTTCCTCCAGCCTCAGTCTCTGTGATAGTGTTGATCTCTGCTGGATCTCTACTGATTGTAGCTGCAGTCATTGGGATCTTCTACATCTACAAGAAACATAGAAAAACAGACAAAGAAGGCAAGTGTTACTGCTTTTAAACAAGTCATTTAACAACCTAATTAATTACTTTAGTTAACATGAACTAATAATGAACTGCACTTCTACAGCATTTACTATTCTTAGTTAAGGTTAATATTAACATTTATTAATGCATTATTAAAATCAAAAGTTGTATTTGTTAACATTAGTTAATGCACTGTGAACTAACATGAACAAACACTGAACAACTGTATTTATTACCTATTGTTAACAAATATTAATGCATACTCTACTGTCCATTGTTTGTTCATGTTAGTTAATACATTAACTAATGTTAACAAATGAGACCTTACTGTAAAGTGTTACCGTAGCTTCAGACCTTATTGTAAAGTGTTACTGTAGATTGAGTTTTCTGGTTTTAATGCATCTGTTATTGCTGTTGAAACAGTTGAGACTGAAGAAGAGATCACTTACGCTGAAACAACGTTCAACAAAAGAAACTCACAAGAACTGGTAAGACAATTTGTTCAGTTGTTGAGTAATCGTAAAAAAAGGGTCCGATGTAGATCAGTATGTGCTTGTGATTTTGTGTAATATGGAAGCCCATTTCTACCAGATACAAAATATATGACTCATAAGTTATGACAAATGTTTTTACATTACTTTAACTCATTAAAATAAGTTAAGCAAATTTAAACTTTTTTTTAAAAGTTAAACAAGAATCAACTCATTTTATTAAAGTCAATTTAATGCAATTTAGATAGAAATGACGTTGAAGTTGATTGTACTTAAAATTTTAATGCAGCAACTTTTTTACAGTGTACAAACAAATAAAAATAATGACTTTAATATTCGAAATTATGACTTAAAAAGTCAAAATAATTACATACTAATTTAGTCTTAGTATGTAACAATTTGGCCAATTTGTTTCATAATTATGATTTACATGTTTTATTTATGTGGCAGAGTTTCCATATTATGATCTATCACATAAATCCCACACACAACCGCACCATCAAATGTTTATAAAAGCCTAGAATATATATATATATATATATATATATATATATATATATATATATACACATAACATCACATTTCTTCTTCTTTCTCCTTCATATCTTATGTTATGCATTTTTTACAGAAAGTTGAAGAGGAGGGTCATGTGGAATATGCACCAATCACAATGAGATGATGATCAAACTTCATTCTTTTTCAAAGTACAAGATCGACAAGACAAGAGACTGCTGTGGTCTCATTTATTTATGTCTGCACACAAATGTGGTTTGATCTGTTGGACAGACAGCTTGTGCATGAGAATGTTTCTACTGCTAGATGTTTGTTTGATGTCTGTTTTCGAGCTTATTGAGGTGTGAAAAGTGCATCTGTGAGAAAAGCGTGAGGGTGAAGGGCTTTTTCCATTCCTGCTCGCACGAAATCATTTCACTTCTGTTTTACAAAACTTATTTCTAACTTAAGCACTAAATATAAACTGTACACACTGTGTAAACACTAAACATTATTGTGACAGTTCCTGTTTTGAATGTTACTATAGTTAACAAGGAATAAAATACATAAACAAACACTGAAGTTGGCTTGAAAATGCCTTGTTTGAAAGTTTGAAATAACTTTGAGAAGCTTAAAGTTTGAATTGAATTGTTGAAATTGAAGTTTGGGACACAGAGGGAAAACACATTTCTACCATGATTTCTCACATTGTTAGCATGTTTAACATGTTGCTAGCTTGATTTAGCGTGTATCAGACGTAGGCCAGAAAGAGCTGAAAACCTCATTCCCCTGATCTCAAGAGGTGCTCTAGCGACTGACACCAGAGACTGCGGCCTAATTAGAGCCCCCTCCTCCCATGCAGACGGGCTCGGGTTCAAACAGGAGGGGCTACACTAGCATATTTTTGCAACGTTCGAAATATTAAAGCAAAATTTCATGCAGTGGTTTCTAGGGATCCTATAATGTGAAATTATTAAATCTAAATAATGTCCTCAGAGATCAGTGAATCAGGCCACAACATGATGACTGAATCATCAAATCAGTTTTTCTTCTTGCAACTTTTGCTGTAACAAATGTGCTTCAGAAACACACAGTTACAGCAGCCAGAGAAACATTGAAGTTAAGAGGTCAAGGGTCAAGAGCACAACTAAAGCAAGCACTTACCTCCATAACGGTGACTTCAAACTTTATTATTTTCAATAAAACAACGCTAAGGCTTCCTGGAGGCTAAGTGAGGGCTGCCCGTGCAGCACTAAGGGACCAGCGCTTTGCCAATGAGCAAATTCTCACAGGCCCTGCGCTGACAGCCCTAAGTGGACCTGTACAAGTGCAGACTTGTTTGCAGGGATGTTGCTAACATGATTTAACATGTTGCTAGCATGATTTAAAATGATGCTAACATGATTTACCACACTTCTAATAAGATTTAACACGTAACTAGCATGATTTAGCAGATTGCTTGCATGTTGTTAAATGTTGCTAGCATGATTAGGATGCTGCTAGCATGATTTAACACATTGTCAACATGTTTCTTGCATGATTTAGCACATTGCTAGTATGTTGATAGCATGATTAGCATGTTGCTAACACAGATTAACATGTTGCTAGAAATGATTATGTTGCTAACATGATTAGGATATTGGTAGCATGATTTGACACAGTTCCAAAAAAGGGGGTAACTTTCAGGGTATGTAAGTATCTCTGAACATAACCTGCTCCGGAGCAGAAGAAGGAAAAAGTAGAATTGCACGCTTTTTCTTAGCTGTTTCCATGGTGAATCATTGATTCTTCACTCGGTTGAGAATGTCTTGTGTGTTAACCGGGAACATACTCTGTTGACTAAATTATTCCCGGACGTGTTTTTGGAACTAGCGTACCTCGAGTAAGCAAGGTTTGGGTTAATCAACCGAGGGTTTGGCGGTAAGTTAACCTTGCTTTCTGGAATAGCCTCCAGATGTTCAATCAATTGTTTTGAATTTTACACATGAATTGAGTGAACTGAATAGAGAATACGAACCGACGTCACGCCTCGTTGCATGCCAGGGCGGCGCCGCCATTTTGACAGGATCGCCCTCTATTACTCGTACTGAAATTAATACAGATTCTTGCTTACCTTTTGTTTTGTTTCTGCCATTAAGTGGAACGTTAAAATTTTTAATGGTATCGTTTGCAGGGAATAGAAGCTATTTTATCGCATAGCATGATCATTTTATTTATTTTTTATTTTTTTCACTAAAGTTTTGTAGAATTTCGTTTACAATGCTGATCTGTTTACCGTGTCACACGCTGGACGCTCACCGCTGCTTCAGCCATCGTATGAATATCCAAATAAATCTATGTGATCAACACACTGAGAAAGTCGATTCATTTATTTGTTGGAAACGTTTAAATGATGCTTAAACGAGCATATTGAGTAGGCATACAACTTGTCATTGTAATTCCCCTTTTCCATGATCACAGATGAGGAGAATCAGAGATTATGGGTCAAATTCAGCGGACAGACGGACACGAACACACTGTATTTTTATATTTATTTTAACAAATGACAACCACACTAAGCAATTTCCTACCTTTATAAAACCGTTATGAAGAAAATGTATAAAATGCTTGCATTTTAAGTGATACTGAAAGTTTATATTTTGGTCTCATCTGTTTTTCTGCATGTGCTTTATTTGTAAATAGAATTTGGTCTCTTTAATATCAGTCTAAGTGCATTAAGCGTTTTCTTGAGAGGACATGAGAGGAAACCGTTTAAGATATAAACGTGTTGCGTTCATATTTTGGGCTCATTTGCTTATCTCCACACAGTATGCTTTAATAAGAATTGTTTGTTTGTCACAGGAAGTGTTTTTCTTGTTAAGCATTTGAAAGTCCCCGTCAAGTTCTGCTAATTCACGAGCGCAGTGAGAGTCAGACTTGCAAAGGTAATGTTAATTATTAAACCAAACGAAATCAGAATGTTCAAAAACACTTAGCAATGTCATTCTTTTATTGAGTGATAAGCAGTGGGTTTAATCAGTGCCATTAATAATAGATTTGCCATCCGGCGTCTTCTCGTCATCTCCACGACCTGCTTCCCTTGGTGTTTTTACACATAGAAAAGGCGAAAAAACGTTTTTCACTGTCTTGTTTTCTCTCAGAACGATGATCTGAGTTACTATCACGATTATCGATGCAGCATTAATGACATACAAGAGTGACATTTTTCACAATCATGACAGAAAACAAATTACTGCACTAAACTCAATAACGGAAAGGCTGCGCGATCCTGTCAAGATGGCGGATAAACAAAGAAGTTACCCAAAACTCAATGCGGCGTGACGTCAGATTCGTATTCTCTATAGAGTGCCCCAGGGATGACGCGTTTTTGTAGGCCAACCCGGAAGTTAGCGGCGCACGGGTTCCCTCGACTGAAAGCCTATTCATTTTTCCCATAGACTTTTGGAAAATCGCAGAAAATAAGCTCTGTGTTTAACAAAGGGTTATGACACTTACACGTTTTGTCTATCAAGATAATCTTTACAAGTTAACACAACATTTATAGATTTTGAAGCCTAAATAAAGTCGTCAGATATAAAAGGCTAACAGTAGGCTATAAACGGACTACAGCACACCATGGTCGCGGATCAACGTCATCACCACCAAGCGTCCTCAAACTTTATTTAGAAAACAACTCTATTTAAAAACATGCTCGCTGATTATGATCTGCGCTGTTATGAATACTTATCCACTTTTTCATGAGAAATGCTGTACAAATGTCCCGTTTTTAATGATGACGTCTAAAGTCCCCGCCAAAGGAAGTAGTCCCTTTTAGCAATTTGTTAGCAACCGCCGATTTTAAGACACAGTAAAAGTTTAAAAAAATCACAAGTGGGTTATAACTGGTGTGTTTATGTCATAGATCAAAACGTGAAAGTATTTAGAGGCTTTATTAACCACAGACCTTATTTCAGGCGATTTAGCAAAAACCCATTCAAAAAACCCATAGACTTTACGGCGTTGGAACCGAAGTCCTAAAATGCTAACTCGCTTCCGGGTTTTGCCTACAAAAACACGTCATCCCTGGGGCACTCTATTGCACTCACAGTCTAGGCTATATGTTTTTTTGGATTTGTTAAATATGTTGTTAAATATGTTTGTTTGATAATATGTGATAATAAATCATGTGTTTTAATTGCAGGTGAAACATCTGCTATAATATTATAAACTAACTATGAATGTAGAAGTTGTTTTCCCCACATAATGTGCTTATACACTGCATAGAGCGCCATCTAGTGTTCAAAATAAGGCTTCACGTCTGGAACAATAACACTAGTGTACTTTGATGCTTGTTTATTGGCCAAAAGTGCCAATCTAGATATGGCTTGGTCCTATAATGCAAGTAGATGGGATTTTTTCACTAGTTTATCATCCAGCAAGTCAAAGCTGTATGAGATCACTAAAACAGATGATAATAGTATGCTAGTAAAGTATGCATCGTATAAGCCATATGCATAGATCATCATCAGGAATCAGCTCCACCATCTAATATAAGTAGACTATATTAAATAAAATGCTTTTACAGTTGATTACACACTGGGTTCATATTGTTAAGGACTGAGTTGAACAGCTAGTTGGCTTGAGTAAAGGTCAGAAGTTGAATCATTTGATATTTATAACTTTTTTTTGATATTGATTGAACTGAAAAAATGGCTCCATCTGGTGTGTTTTTGAAGAACTGCAGCTCAAACTGCTTCATCACTGTGAGATCAACAGAAAACTGACAGTATTACACTGCTGGTCTTCTGACTGTATATGAGACCAATCTGCTACTAACACTATATAGGGTGAATTCAGGTTGATTGGGACACTTTTTCCCAGTCATCTCATTGGCAAAATGTGTCCCAATCAACCTGAACCTATTGTTTTTCTTCCTCTGTGTCAAATGGCATTTCTCATTGTGTGCCTATAGTCTTATAGTATCAGGACAGGAATAAACTCTTCGCCTTCCAGCTAAACACAACTGCTCTGAATAGTCTCATCTCAAGATGTTGTCCAGACCAAACCACATCTCTGACCACAGCAGGTTTCAGTTTGACTCAGAAAAACTGGAACTGTGAGATCAGACACAGTTTTAACTTTGTACTTTCCCCATATGCTATAATTGAGAACTGAATAGACAGGCATCTTAAAATCACTAAAGTTAGGCTCCATTTTACCATGACATGTAGTTCTGATATTACCTATAAATAATGTGCATATGTGCATCAGGAGGGTCAAACTCTGTCACAGGAGGATTCACATTAGTTGTTGTTTCTTTAGATCAGTTGTGATACTGATAGTATTAGATTAGATGTTTCTCTGAACAGCTGAAAATGTTTCACATGATTGTTTTGATCTGTTTGTGCTGCTGGAGTCTGATCGGTAAGATATAAACACATTTGTGCCATTCACATTTCAGAGTAATAGTAAACTCCTGCTACGATTTCATCTACTGTGATGAAAGTAGATGTTTTAGAAATCTTAATTTCAATTATTTCAAATGCAAATAATTCCTAAGCAATGTTTTAAAAATTTGATTTTGAAAAACTGATTTCAGGCTTTTTTAAACTAACAACAGCTTTAATCAGTGTAAATCTGTTTGTTCTTCAGGTGTGTTTGGTGATTCAGTGTCAGTGATGGAGGGAGATTCTGTCACTTTATACACTGATCTTAATGAAATACATGAAGATGAAGACATACTGTGGACATTTGGAGCTGAAAACTTTCGGATAGCTGAAATCAGTAGAGCTGCTGGAATCTTCTCCATATATGATAACGGTACTGATGGGAGATTCAGAGACAGACTGAAGCTGGACGATCAAACTGGATCTCTGACCATCACAAACATCACAACTGAACATGCTGGAGATTATAAACTAACGATAGGAAGAGCTATGCAATGGCAATGGCTGACAAAAACATTCATTGTTTCTGTCTATGGTGAGTAAGAAGGTTATTTGTCCTGTTTATTTTATTAGCTATTTACATATTGAAATTCCAGGTAGGACAGCGCTGATGTATCCATTTATTTATGTAATTGTAGATCACATTGATGCATTTACCATTACAGAGCCGGACACACACTCTTTTTCACACTCTTCAGTCTCTCTGATAGCGTTGAGCTCTGCTGCTGCTGCTGGATCTCTGTTGATTGTAACTGTAGTCTTTGGGATCTTCTGCATCTGCAGAACATGTAGAGAAACAGGTCAGGAATTCAATTACTGACTTACAATTAATGCATTTGAATCACACATACAAAATTCTATATACAATTGTTGTTTTTAACTCATCATGTGACTATTGTCAATGCAGTTCAGACCCAGGAGACAGACAAAACTGATTCAGCAGTGTGTAAACCAACAACACGAACGGAGGTAAGATCATTATGACTGTGTTGCAAGAAGTTGACAGTGACTGAAGTTTGCAGCATCAGACAGTCAGTGAACAGATGTGTAAATAACGGCCCAACCGTCATTATTATTACCTTCAGTTGGGAACAGAACAGTTTTAAGCATGTTTTCAATCCCAAATTGAAAATTCGGTCATTAATTACTCAGCCTCATGTACTTCCAAACCCGTAAGATATTTTTGATGAGCTTTCTGTCCCTTTATTGGGAGCTACACAACTTACACATTCAAACCCCAGAGAGGGAGGAAATACATCATTAAAGTAATCCACGTGACTCCAGTGGTTTAACCTCAAAGTTATGAAGGGATGCGAAAAATGTACCACTTTATTTACAAAATAATGTTATCCAAAGCACATTCACAGAGCAATTTCTGGTCTCACACATGTCATGTGATCCCCCACTGGATTGCAGGTTTTTTTTTTTTTTTGTACAATCAAAGCACTTGCTTGGCTTTATAAAACTGAAGTTAAACCACTGGATTACTTTAATGATCTCTTTCTATCTTCATTGCTCCCAAGGGAGGGACAGAAAGCTCAGATTTCATCAAATATATTTTAATTTGTGTTCTGAAGATGAACGAAGGTCTTATGGGTGTGGAACAACATGAGGGTGAGTAATTAAATTTCTGGGTGAACTAACCCTTTAAGTTTATGTACTGTTTGCACCTCAGAACGCAACGCAGAACTAAAGAAGTTAATGAGCCACAACTGAAATTTATTAGCACATTAAAGTTTTGCATTTTTCTTTTCTCAATCCTTTGTCCAATTTTGACATACTTCACATATCTGCACTACATCTGAAGGACAAATGGATTTGCAACAATCACTTTTAGAGACTCAGTGTCTCTAAAAACCCAACAGATTTTGTGTTTGTGGAAGAATTTTCTTTCCTTATTATTTCTTTGGTCATATGCTACGGTCATGCATCACTTCGTCCGTCGCAGGTTTAAACTAAAGTTTTTAATCGTGATTTAATCATGCTTTTTTTGTGATGTTTGCAGTGTATCATCATTTTGACTGCTGGATTGTAGAGTTGTGTAGTTACATTGTGACGTGTTTTCAGTTGATAAACAACTAGAAATATTCAATTAAATTATAAAAGAAGAAAAATTTGAATCGTTTTGCATTTCTGTTGAGTGAATTCAAAGCAAAACTCTATTGTGTTTTATCTATCGCATCAGCAGGTTCCTGATTGAGTTTGTGTTTCCTTTCAGAAATCAAATACGGAGGCTGTGCTTGAAAATGCTCCCAAAAAACAGCGCCTATCTGTGCGTTTTTCTTATTTTTAGGTCTTGATTTTTAAGCGTTTGCATTTTATTTATCTGTTCAAGAAACAGTGTCCATTTCTTTGAAAATAAAGTTGTATAGTCCCATCCATTTGTGTTTCTTTGGTCAACAACAAACATAAGGAAAGACAAGAGACGACTATTTCATTCACTTTACAAAATGACCCTTTCAGGTCCAACTCTGTTAAAGGGATAGTTCACCCCAAATTGAAAATTATCCCATGATTTACTCACCCTCAAGCCATCCTATAGGTGTACATGACTATCTTCTTTCAGACAAAATGAACACAATTAGAAATATAGATTTTGAAGCCCAAAAAAGTGCATCCATACATCATAAAAGTAATCCATACAGCTCCAGGGGGGTTCTTAAGTGATGAGGTTTTGTAAGAAAAATATCCATATTTTATATTATAAATATATATACATTACAAACTATAATAACTGTTTTCTGGCAAACAGCCATATAACAAGTCGAGTTTCGGCAGAAGAGTAAACTCTGACGTATTGACAAACGTGGAAGCACAGAGGATAAAACAAAACAAATCTAAAACAAGAATATTTAAAGGGAAATGTCAGAGGACTTTGATATAAGCAGCTTGAGTTTGTTGCCCATGTCTGATCCACGTCTACCTACAAGAATACAGCACAAGGCCCATTCAGTATTATCAACATATTTATTGCGTTCCTCAGAGCTGATTGCTCAGGTTATTCATTAAATGATCCTCATTAAGAACATTAATGATAACTGTAATACATTTATGTTGGTCCTGTTGTGTTTTCCCTAAGAGGGTTTTCACTGCACTCTCTGCTCTTTTCCTTGCTAAGCTGCATGGATGGGTGTGGAGTTCTTGCCCAGAATCTAACCATACTGCCAAACCAAATTTTTTTGAAGAATTATGCATTGCTAAACCACAACATATTCCTACTTTCCCAAAATAGTTACTGCAATTATTGTTCCTACTATAAAAAACATGCTTTAATATGGGATCTTCTTTAAAGAGTGCATTTGTGTGTGTGTGTGTGTGTGTCTACCACATCAGTTTTACTATAGTAACTATAATTACAGTAAAAGTAACTGTTGATGAAGGTTGAGGCACCAGTGTTAAAATCATAACTCAATGATTTAAAGTACCAAGTCCACAATTATTTCACACTACATAACACCCACAAAATATTTTAGAGACACAGATTCCAGACATTATGTGTGAATCATGTGTTTTTAATATATAAATAACAAACATACAAAGTTCTTTCCAGTTCCTTTCATTGTTTCAGAAAAGAAAACGATGTTTGTGGGTTTTACCTCGAGGCACTTTTTCTCTTGGATGATAGTTAAGGAAAACAAAAAAGTAAATGTCTAAAAATACTTTTGCCACAGTGCAAGGAACACTATATTTGTCATACTTAGGCAAGGCAATTTTATTTGTATAGCACATTTCATACACAATGGTAATTCAAAGTGCTTTACATAAAGAAGAACCAAATACATAATAATAAAAATGGAATGCATAAGAAATAGAAATAACAGTAAAAACAGAGAATTCCGCCATCTGGATGGAAGAGTTAGTAAACTTACAGCTTACTAAAAATCATTAGTGTTAGGAAAGCTAATATATTTTTGTCTAGTTCTTATGTTTATGGTTAAAAAAAAAAATCTGTACAGGCTTTAGTTTGGAAGCTTGTTTCCGCCACACACACACAAAAATAAAATAAATAAATAAAAAGGTAATTGAGATTTTCGACATCTCACAATTCTGACATTTTTCTCAGAATTGAGAGATTTAAACTTGCAATTGTGAGTTATAAATTGAGAATTGTGTGGTATAAATGTACCATTGAGTGTTATAAAGTAATATATTATATATATTATAAAGTAAGAATTTAAATTTAGTATATATTATAAAGTAAGTATTTAAAGACATAAACAAGTCTTTTTTTTCCCTCATAATTTGTTACTATAACTCACAAAAATTTATATCTCACAATTCTGGAAAAAAAGTCAGAATTGAGAAAAATTCACAATTGCGAGAAAATGCCGCCAGAATTGCGAGACAAACTCATGATTCAGACATTTTTCCTCCTCTGCCAGTTTATATCATGCAATTTTAACTTTGTAACTTGCAATTTTGAGTTTATATCTCACAATTCTGAGAGGAAAAAGTCTTGAGTGAGCTTAACATATACTTTGACACTTAAATGACTTAAAAAAAAAAAAAAAACATTTACCTGACATGAATAAAAATCATGATACAGCTCTGCATAATGAGCACCAGATGAAAGACAAATCCAAAAACAGAAACAAGAAAACAAGAGTGCTGCCAAAAGAAAGGCCACTGACTTCCATAGTATGAAAAAAAAAAAAAAAAAAAAAAAAAAAAAAAAAAAAAACTATAGCAGTCAATAGCTACTGATCGTCAACTGTCTGGTTACCAACATTCTTCAAAGTATCTTCTGTTCAACAGAAGAAAGAAACTCATACAGGTTTGGAACAACTTGGGTGAGTACATGATGACAACATTTTCATTTTTGGATGATCCATCCCTTTAAGAGAAGGCAATCATCTCTATCAAACAGTGATCTACAGGACAAACACATTAAAATAGGCGAAAAAATGAGAGAACTTGGCAGTGAGAAACTAAGCAGCTCATTAAAAGCAACAGATGAAAACTTCAGGTAAGAAGACTATTTTCCAATTTCATTGCGTGTCATTTTTTGCACATTTCAACAATGGAGATAAAGATGCATCTAAAAAAATGTATGAAGATTTTTTTTTTTAAATGCATTTGTTTTCTACACATTTGTTCCTCCTGACAAACATCACATCACTAGCTTGTTTCCGCCATGCACAGAATAAAAAAAAAGGTAATTGTGACATTATCTCAAAAATCTGACTTTTTTTTCCTCGCAATTGCAACTTTATATCACGCAATTCTAACTTTATATCATGAAATTGTGAGTTTGTCTCGCAATTCTGACCTCATTGCTCGCAATTATGAGTTTATAACTGGCAATTATGAGTTTGTCTCGCAATTCCGACTTTATAACAAGCTTCCATACATCACACCAATGTATCATCAATTAACACAGCCTGTATAATTTATTCATCCTGCAGGCACTAAACAGAATAAATACTCTCAGCGCAGTGTTTCACCAACGTTCAAATTTAAACAACAAATTTCCAAACTTATTAAGGCTGGGTTTGGTGCCTGTGTTTTCTAATCCATACACATTGGAGATGTAATGACAGTAATGGCAGTTCCAGTAAAAACAGCTACAGCATCAGCAGTGCAGACTGCGAAGAGCACTTGTGGCCTCCAGTATGAGACCGTGTGCGTTAAAGCAAAATTTTGGTCTTAGTACCTATCAGTTATAAGAAGATATGAACAAGCAGGACACAATAACTGATATGTGAAAATAGATTAGCATTATTATGTCTTAAAGTGCAAAAGCCAAGAAACAGAGATGATGTCTGGATCACTATAGCAGCTCTCTATAAACCTCTATATACTGAAAAATATCAAATATTCACTGATCTATTGCTTTGTTTCTTGCTCATGGACTGCTTAAGGCAAAATGTAATAAGTTTCACATTATTATTGTAATACAGTGTTCATAATGTAATATTTTTCTCAAAACGTAATAAAATCTTGAGCTCAAAATGTAATAATTTTTACATTATGAGAAATTTATTACATTATGAACTCAGCAAAAACATGTAATTTTTCATAATTGTAATAGCTTTTAAAACATAAAAAAACATTAGTATTCCCTTACAGTACATTTTTACTATATTATTATTATAACTACTACTACCACTACTTTTACTTCTTAACACTGTTAAATGACAGTGTTAAATACAAACACTGTGTGTGTGTGTGTGTGTGTGTGTGTGTGTGTGTGTGTGTGTTGCATTACGCTGGTAGTTTAAGACTGCAGTTAGATTTGTAAAAATGTACTGTAAGGGAATACTGTGTTTATGTTTTAAAAGCTATTACACTTATGAAAATATGACATGTTTTTGGTGAGTTTATAATGTAATAAATTTCTCATAATGCAAAAATTGTTATTACATTATGAGCTCAAGATTTTATGATGTTTTGAGAAAATGAACATTTTATTATTACAATAATAATGTAATACTTATTACATTATGTGCAGTTTTTACATTGTGCAGTTATTAGATTATGAGATGCTGTAATCCATTAGAAGCAAATTCTAACAAATCAGTTTTTAAAGTGATATTTAAATCTAAAATTTAACTTTAATCTTGCAATCGTGGCACAATTACTCTGAAGAGAGATCTACTTCTCTTCATCCATTTGAATCATTTCCATCAATTCAAAGAAAGCCTGATGTTACATCATTTTATTGACAGCCTCAGGCCAAGTCTCGTCCCGTCCCGTATCTTTTGGATCAGAATTATTCTCCTGTAAGAAAATACAGATTCACGAAAGGTAAAAGTAATGAGAAGAGCTGATGTTTCAGTTACACAAACACAAAAATACTACAGACTTGGAAATTTGTTTGTTTCTGTTTGTACAGAGATTTTCATTTCCTACATAAAACAATTCTTACAAAATTTAAGTACTGTGATTTCAATATCACATCTAAAATGCTTGAATTGTTGTATTGCCATGTTCCAATAAGATGCTTGATGTCTGAAAAAAAGTTACACTTTATTTTTTAGATTATTTATTTATCTTATTTGGAAGTTGTTTGTGTTTTTGATTGTTCTGACAATGGTTCACCAGTGAATATCTGCTAGGTTAAAAATAAAAGTACAAAAAAAGATGACAATTCACAGTTTACATTTATGTATGTTAAAAAAGAATTATAGTTATGTAACAGTAATAAGTTCCAAGTAATAATTATTGGGGTTCAAGTGCTTTATGGCCTTTAAAGCAAAGCAAGTGCTGTGTTTTCTTTAGCAAGAATGTAAACACATATGGCTCATTTCCACCATGCGGTACAGTTCAGTATGCAATTTTTGCCGTTTCCATTGTCAGAAGTTGTGAAAGGTATCATACCACATTTTTAAAAGGGTGGAGCTACACTCAATGCAGAACATTGATTGGTTGACAGAGAATTGTCACTTGCGTGTGCTACAAGGAGAATGACAACACAATACCTTTGCAACACAAGCAGGATCAGAGTTAACTGTCCCGAATCGTACTGTACTGAACTGAACCGAACCATACCGCTCAGAGGAAATGAGCCATTACATCACAGAGGGAAAACAGCCAATACAGGCAGTTTACAAAGGAAATGTATGTTTAAAGGGGTGGTTCAGTGGTTTTTTTTCCTAGGCTTGATTGTGTTTTTGGGGTGCAGTTTAACATGTCTTAATGCTTCTTTTTTTTAAAAAAAGCTGTATTTTTCATATATTTTACCTTTATTCTACACCTCTGTTTCCACTGTCATATGAACGGCTCGTTTGACTTCCTGCTTCTATGAAGCCCTCCCTCCAAAATACACAATGTGCTCAGATAGGTTAGTGGGCCCAGTGTATCGTGATTCGCTGCAGCTTCCGGAAATGCCACGCCCCTTACCATTTGTTGTTACTTGTGCTTAAGTGGAAATGTAAATAATGGCGTCTATATTGCTGTATCAAATTGAGCCCGAATCAGACCCAGATGAAGAGGGTCAAGCAGAACCTCTGCAATTGCGTTTTTTAAAGGACGTTTATGAATGGTATTTCATTTAGTATTTGTGTCAAAGTGTTTAGATATGCTGTCACTGCTGTTTGTTAGCTTTCAATATACGGTTTTATCCTGATTAAAACTTTACTGTAGCTGAATACATGACTGCGTAGTCACATTTTTGTAAAGGTAGTGTTTAAAGGTGCCCAAGAATGCTTTTTCACAAGATGTAATATAAGTCTAAGGTGTCTCCTGAATGTGTCTGTGAAGTTTCAGCTCAAAATACCCCATAGATTTTTTTTAATAAATTTTTTTAACTGCCCATTTTGGGGCATCATTAACTATACACTGATTTTTTCAGCGCGCCGCCCCTTTAAATCGCGTGCTCCCTGCCACACGAGCTCTCGACTATATCACAGCGCATTTACAAAGTTCACACAGCTAATATAACCCTCAAATGGATCTTTACAAGATGTTCGTCATGCATGCTGTGTGCATACATCGAATCATGTGAGTAAAGTATTTATTTTGATGTTTACATTTGATTCTCTATGAGTTTGAGGCTATGCTCTGTGGCTAACGGCTAATGCTACACTGTTGGAGAGATTTATAAAGAATGAAGTTGTGTTTATGAATTATACAGACTGCAAGTGTTTAAAAATGAAAATAGCGACGGCTCTTTTCTCCGTGAATACAGTAAGAAACGATGGTAACTTTAACCTCATTTAACAGTACATTAGCAACATGCTAACAAAACATTTAGATAGACAATTTACAAATATCACAAAAAATATCATGCTATCATGGATCATGTCAGTTATTATTGCTCCATCTGCCATTTTTCGCTGTTGTTCTTGCTTGCTTACCTTGTCTGTGCACAGATCCAGACGTTAATACAGCCTTTCCTTGTCTAATGCTCGAACATGGGCTGGCATATATGCAAATATTGGGGGCGTACATATTAATGATCCCGACTGTTACGTAACAGTCGAACGGTCTGTAGCGATGCAGTTGTGCCCTACGGCCGCCGGCTGGCGTGGTGAACCGCGCCTTCCGTCCCGAGCCTGTAAGTTTTCTTCCTCTCTGATGGAGAAGGCTTACAGAGCTTGTGGGCAGGCCGCCTCCGCCCTGCATGCCATGGCCCTTTTGCAAGTATACCAAGCAAAAGCGTTATCGGAAATGCCGCAGGGTGGTCTTGACCAACATCTGCTGGGGGAGTTGCGTGCTGCCACCGATCTCGCTCTCCGGGCGACTAAAGTGACAGCACGCTCCGTTGGTCAAGCGATGGCTGCTATGGTAGTCCAGCAGCACCATCTATGGCTAAACCTGGCTGACATGAGGGAGACCGATAAATATCGGTTCCTGGACTCCCCCATGTCCCAGGCTGGCCTTTTCGGCGACGCAGTGGAGAGCTTCGCCCAACAGTTCTCCGCTGCCCAGAAGCAGGCTGAGGCGATAAAACATGTCCTGCCCCGCTGGCCCGCTGCTGCCTCCACCCCGCCACCGGCGCAACCTCAGCCTGCTCGTCGCCGAGGGTGCCTGCCCGCATCATCCTCCGCCCCTGCTAAGTTGGCCAAGCAGCAGCCTCCACCAGCCAAACAGCAGGGAGCCGGTGCCGGACGTGGCGCCCAGCCCGCTCAAGCCAAGCCAGGTGACAAGAGGTCGAGGAAGTCGCGATCCTGAAGCGGGCGACCGGGAGGAGGAAGTTGCAGCTCTTCGGGGGAGGATTCCATCATCTCCTCCACTCCCGGGGGAGGGCCGGGAGGAACTTGTTGTGTCTGTCCCGCCGCTGGCTCTCCGGAGTCCAGCGGTACCCACCTTTTCACAGAAAGAACTGTTTCCCTTCCTTCCTCCAGGTCACAAGAGGGCGCGGTTGTCAGGACCCGGGGTCCTGCGTCGGTGTCCACAGCCCCCTCTCATTTCGCCAGTGGGGGGCGCCCCGATGGTGCAGGCCATACCACGTGTACCGTCTCCCATCGGTGCTGTCACCCCGCAGAGTCTGACTCCACTTCGGGCCGCTGTGCCGTCCGAGTCGAGCCTCGGTACTCTGCCTCGCTGCCCCACTCCTGGTGTGCCTGTGGTGCCCTTGGTCCCGCTCGTTCGGTGTCTGGAAGCCTGGCTAGCGCTTCCCAGCCTGTCCCGCTGGCTCATCCGTACTATCAGGCTCGGCTATGCGATTCAGTTCGCCCGGCGTCCCCCGGTGTTCAGAGGTGTCCACTACACTCAGGTGTCACTGGACAGCGCTCCTGTTCTTTGGGCGGAGATTGCTGTCCTCCTGGCGAAGGATGCAATCGAGCCAGTCCCTCCAGCCGATATGAAGTCAGGGTTCTACAGTCCCTACTTCATTGTACCAAAGAAAGGAGGTGGGTTACGGCCAATCTTGGATCTGCGAGTCCTGAATCGGTCCCTTCACAAGCTGGCGTTCAAGATGTTGACGCAGAAATGCATTTTTCAATGCATCCGTCCCCAAGATTGGTTCGCAGCGATAGACCTGAAGGACGCGTACTTTCATGTCTCGATTCTGCCTCGTCACAGACCCTTCCTACGGTTTGCGTTCGAGGGTCGGGCATATCAGTACAAAGTCCTGCCCTTCGGGCTGACCCTGTCCCCCCGCGTCTTTACGAAGGTTGCGGAGGCAGCCATTGTTCCCCTCAAGGAACAAGGCATTCGTATCCTCAACTATCTCGACAACTGGCTTATTCTAGCCAGCTCGCGAGAGCAGTTGTGCGAACACAGGGATCTGGTGTTGGCACACCTCAGCCGGTCGGGTCTTCGGGTCAACTGGGACAAGAGCAAACTCTCCCCCGGGCAGAGGATCTCTTATCTCGGTATGGAACTGGACTCGGTCGCCCTGACTGCGCAACTCACCGAGGAGCGCGTCCAGTCGGTGTTGAACTGCCTGAGTACGCTCAAGTGCAGGACAGTGGCCCCACTGAAAATGTTTCAGAGGCTCCTGGGGCATATGGCATCCGTAGCCGCAGTCACGCCGCTCGGATTGCTTCATATGAGGCCACTCCAACACTGGCTCCACGGCCGGGTCCCGAGATGGGCGTGGCAACGCGGCACGTTCCGTGTTCCTGTGACACTGAGCTGCCGCCGTGCCCTCACTCGATGGTCAGACCCCTCGTTCCTGCGGGCGGGAGTTCCCCTCGAACAGGTGTCCAGGCATGCTGTGGTCCACACAGATGCCTCGACCTCAGGGTGGGGCGCCACGTACAACGGGCATGCAGCTTCGGGTCTTTGGACGGGGCCTCAGCTGCATTGGCATATCAATTGCCTCGAGTTGCTGGCAGTTCGTCTTGCGCTGGGCCGCTTCAAGGAGCTGTTGACAGGCAAGCACGTTCTAGTCCGCTCAGACAACATCGCGACCGTAGCGTACATCAATCATCAGGGTGGTCTACGCTCCCGCCGCATGTCGCAACTCGCCCGCCATCTCTTGTTATGGAGTCAGAAGCATCTGAGGTCGCTTCATGCCATTCATGTCCCAGGTGTGCTCAACCGTGCAGCCGACGAGCTCTCACGGGCAGCCTCCACTTGCGGGCGAATAGAGACTCCATCCCCAGGTGGTCCAACTGATTTGGCGTTACTTCGGCGAGGCTCAGATAGATCTGTTTGCCTCCCAGGAGAATGCTCAGTGCCAGTGGTTCTATTCCCTGACCGCAGGTACTCTCGGCACGGATGCGCTGGCACACAGTTGGCCCCGGGGTCTTCGCAAATATGCGTTTCCCCCAGTGAGCCTTCTTGCACAACTCTTGTGCAAAGTCAGGGAGGACGGGGAGCAGGTCTTGCTGGTGGCCCCTTATTGGCCCACCCGGACATGGTTTTTGGACCTGATGCTCCTCACGACAGCCCCTCCTTGGCCGATTCCTCTGAGAAAGGATCTTCTGACTCAGAGAGGGGGCACCCTGTGGCACCCGCGTCCCGACCTGTGGAACCTCCACGTGTGGTCCCTGGACGGGATATCTGTAGAGCTGCAGGCTGGGCGACACCCAACACGTTTGCTAGGTTTTATAGCTTACGTGTGGAACGGTTTCTTCCCGTGTACTCGCTTCCACTAGCCGGTAGACGTGTTGAACCTGTTCTATGTGTCGGCTTGCAATGCCATTCCCGCCCTCTGGGCTGGATATGTGCATCTTTGACTCCAGTCGTGTTCCCCGATCGGTGAACCCTGTCGAGTTCCTCTGCCTCCCCCTTTCGGCTTGGACATTGCGGAGTGTCTGATGCCAGACCAACATCCATCTTCGATGTTGTCTGTTGGTTGGGTTCCATATGTTGCAATCCCTCTAAGTGAGTGATTCCATATGTGTGTTGTCCACGGTTACTCCCTACGGTGAGCCCGTGTCTTTCCCTTAGCAGAGTTTCTGCTGTCAGAAACAGATGAGTCTCCCCCTACTCAGGTGGAGCCATCCCAGGGACTCGTATGCGTTCTGCCCTTTGGGCCAGGCCATATGTTCCACGTAAATTCCTTCCCCACTGGGTGGGTAGTGGCTCCGCAGCGTCCCCTATGGGTTCGCGTGTAGTCTAGTTTACTTAGTGGGTATATCGGAACAGCAGTAGACTTCCCGGCGTAAGCTCGCCCCCTTCTCCATCCGCTTGGTGCGACGGGCGGCTAGAGCCTGCGCTGGGCACTGGAAGGGGTTTCGTAACTGTGGCGTTTTATTTGGGATCCCAATTCGTCAGTCACTACTGACGTACGTCGAACGTGACCGACTGAAAGGGAACGTCTCGGTTACGTATGTAACCCTCGTTCCCTGAAGGAGGGAACGGAGACGTATGTCCCGTCGCCACAGTTTCTGTACCCTCGCTGCAGTGCGGACACCAGTTGTCTCCTCTGCGAAAAACAGAGTGCAATTGCATCTCCTCCCCCTTTTATATGCCCCGGTTTGGGGAGGGGTGCGTTATGCAAATATCGCACGCCAATGTCCATTGGCTTGTTTTAGTTTTCTCGAAGCTGATAGGGGCTCTCTAGCGATATCCCAATTCGTCGGTCACTACTGACGTACGTCTCCGTTCCCTCCTTCAGGGAACGAGGGTTACATACGTAACCGAGACGTTATTCAATTATGCCAAGATAAATTCAATTTTTCATTCGAGGGCACCTTTAATTTATAGCATGAACAACTGTTTGTCTATGAACATAGAAGTTTGTTGGAGAAGTATGCACTAGAATTTAGCTAACTGGCTAGCGAAGAAAAAACAACTTGATCTTTGTTTACGTCCTTGATGCAACCAAAAATAGCAACAGAACTATACGTTTGAAAGACATGTACAAACAATAAAACATACTTACAGTTTGAAGCCCATGAACAGCAGCTTCAGCTTTTAAAGTGGGCGCTGCTTCATCTTTCAGTAATAGCTTTTGTGCAAATCCAGCATTGAACTTGTGTAGATTCTGGAAGCTGTCTTCAGCGCTGCATCCAGTGTAGAAAATATCACTGATTACTATAATGGGTTCTATTATCTTTTATCACAACTCTTCCTCTTCCATTATGCTGCGCCACATGGCCTTGCCAACTTTGTTGTGTGTTCCCGGGGGTGTGTTTTGCAGGGTTTATGATGTCACCAACCCGGGAAGAAGCTCGTTTTAGTCCAAACTGGTCGTAATTGTAGGCATTAAACTGCCATAAGTTTAAAAGACAATATCTCTGTTTTCATTGAACTTTCAGCGCTGTTACTTTGCAGATACTGTTTATGCTCAAGCAGCAACATTACACACTAACTAAAGTTAAAAAAGTGAAATCGCAATGAACCACCCCTTTACTGCTTTTTAACAGTTATCAAGGTTGGGCTAAAAACCTAAGATTAGTTTGCTAAAGTTGGTTTATGAAATAATCACCAATCTTTGACAAACGATTTAATTGACAGCGGCTTCATTGGTCACATTTTTCAAGTTACACGCACGTCCTCAAAGGTAGTCTTGCTACCTTGGACAAAGACAACGCATGCCAAGTTTCAAGTCAATCAGACTTCGGGTTAATTAGTAATAGCCATTTGTAAGCGTTTTAAGTGTTTTTTCCATATTATAGCACCACCAAGTGGCCAGTTGCTACATTCTTTTTCATGTAACCACAGAATGGTGAAAATCTTTCATTCCATTCACGGTTATAGCCATTTCAGAATCCAGAGAATCTCACTGCACTGGTTTAGTTCTAAACGTTCTAATAGGTTTGGATTTGGATTTTGTCCACCTTGAAGGATTTTAGAAATATAAAGATATTTGAGGCTACGCTTAACAATTTAGGAGTTATGAGCGATTCCATATTTTTCACTGCTGTAGCGCCCTCGTCATGCCAATCGGGGTGAGCCTTGGTGACGTCATAGACGGTGTGAATACTACCAAAGACTATAGAATAACAAGACGTGTCACTCGTATTGTTTTGAATGGGATAAAGTGGAACGTGCAATATGGCTGAATAAGTCCCGCCTTCTAAATAAGAGCCAATCGCCGACTGGTAAAGTCATCGCGTCACTGCAGCAGCCGTTAGAATCACCGGTTTCTATAGAAAGAGTCATACGCGCGCCTCCAAAATGAGGCAAAAGAGATGCGCATTTAGGTCTGCGCATGTGCATTAGCTTGATCCAGCCTGAAAAATACAGTTCCCTTTCGATACTTCACTCGTACTGCGTATGGGGAAAAGTCTCCCTTTTTCCCCGTCACTGAAGCCTTTTTCAATAACGCAGTGGAACTGCATCGTCATTGGTTCACTCATAGACAAGTCGTTGAACCAATGACGGCGCGGCATAGCTGCGCGACCTATGGCGAGAGAGCGCGCGAACTTTCCCGCCGAAATGGGCGGGGTAAAGGGCTATATAAGCAGGCGTTTCGCCATAGGATTTCAGTCCTTTCTCCTTCAGCGACGACAACGCATCTCTTCGCTGATCTCCGCCTGAAGCCTGAGGAAGCTCGCCGCCTTCGAGAAGCTCCCGCCGCCGTCTGAAGAGGCCCCGCAGCGGACCCAGCTGAACTCGCCGGTCGGAGACAGCGCCGGCGCCCTCGCTGACTGCCGCCCCGAGCGCCGTCCTCGAGACGCCCGCCTCCCGCTCCCGCTTCCGGCCGCCTTCTCAGCGTGTCTCCTGCCGCCATCCGGTGCGCCCCTTAAGAGCTTCCCGCGGCTTATTGCCGCTCTAAAAGTAGCGTTTCCTCAGCGGTTCTTCCGCTCTAAAAGAGCTTCCGCGGCCCTCGCCGCTCTAAAAGAGCCCCCACAATCGCCGTTATAACGGCGGCGGCGTTGCTGCAAATGCCGCGCCACTCTTGTGGCACGTGCAGAGCCCCTCTGCACGATGATGACGGACACAGCGAGTGTGTCGCGTGCCTGGGCAAGTCCCACGCCGACGGCGCGCTCGCTGGAGCCTCATGCCCGCACTGCGAGAGCATGAGCCTCGGTTCTCTGCGCTCGCGGGTCGCCTTCTTCACTGAAGGCGATCTCGCCGCTCGCGCCCTCCCGTCTCCTTCCTCCCGCGAGCCGGCCAGGAAGAGACAGCGGGGTAGAGCGACTCAGCGCCCGGAGTTGTGCGAGCTCACGTCGGCCCAGCCCACGCGTGCCTCGCCTTCTCCCCCAAGAGAACATTCTCCCATCATGTTCTCCCGACCAGAGCAGCGTCCCTCTGCAGATGCGAGCGACCTCGTCTCGTTTGGAGGATCTGACGAAGAGCCGGACGACTCCATGTCTCTTGCGGCTTCTGAAGCGGAAGGATGGGCTGGCGAGCCGGACGACCCTGCTCCCCCGCCTCCTCTGGAGCCCATTGATCACGGCCAGGGTATGGATGCCGAGCTCTTCCGCATCCTATCCAGAGCAGTGGAAGAGCTAGACCTCGACTGGGCCCCTCCGGAGGAGCCATCGCATAGCCGCCTGGATGAGTGGTTCCTGCCAGGCCGCCGCCAAGCCCCTCGCCAGCGTTCCGCTCCATTTTTTCCTGAGGTGCACGAGGAGCTTACGAAGTCGTGGCGCGCTCCGTACTCCGCCCGCCTCCACACAACACACCGTTCTGCCCTCACTGCTGTCCACGGCGCAGAAGAAAAGGGCTATGAGCACTTGCCGCCCCTGGATGAAGCGGTGGCAGCTCACCTCTGTCCTCCCGCGGCTGTGGGATGGAAGACCAAAAGAGCCCTGCCTTCCAAGCCCTGCAGAACCACCTCTACTCTGGCTGGAAGAGCCTACACCTCGGCAGGCCAAGCTGCTTCGGCGCTTCACACCATGGCGATCTTCCAGGTGTTCCAGGCCAAACTCCTCCGCTCATTGGACGAGTCCGGCATTGATGCACCTGCCTTCAAGGATCTCCGCAGCGCCACCGATCTAGCCCTGCGGGCCACGAAGGCCACTGCCCAGGCCATCGGTCGTTCCATGGCCAGCCTGGTTGTGCTTGAGCGCCATCTTTGGCTCAACCTCACGGAAATCAAGGACCTGGATAAGACGGCCTTTCTGGACGCCCCGGTCTCCCCTTCCGGTCTTTTTGGGCCAGCGGTGGATGGTTTCACCGAGCGCTTCACAGCGGCGCAGAAGTCGTCTCAGGCCATGAGACACTTTCTGCCCAAGCGCTCCAGCTCTGCGTCTGCTCCTAGCCGCCCCAGGACTGCGCCGGCTCAGCAGACCAAACCTGCCCCATCCACCTCTCAAGCAGCGCCGCCTAAGGAGCATCGTCAGCGCCCTCGCCCTGCTAAGCACCAATCTTCCTTCCCGAGACGCCAGGGACCCCGGCCCAAAATTGTGCTGGACCCGGTGACTCCGAAGACGTCCTGATCCAGCAGGAAGGAAGAGGGTTGGGGAATGTCCCGTTGCGACCGGACCACCCCAAAAGCTCCCTCGTGCAGTCTCCCCTCCGCCTCGTTTAATTCCGGGCGTGGGAGAAAGTTTTCATGGCGAACACTATTTTACTTCCTCAAAAAGAGAGCAAATTTCCTCTTCCACCTCCTCCGGTGTACGGCCCCCTACCCGGCGGCCTGTCATCCGACATCATTCAACCCCTTGTCACTCGGGCCGAGGCCTGGCAGGCCATCCCCGACGTGTCAAGCTGGATCCTCGGGATCATAAAGCAGGGCTACTCGCTCCAGTTTGCACGACGGCCCCCTCGCTTCGGAGGGGTGCTTCAAACCTTGGTGAACCCGGACGACGCTCCCGTCCTCCGGGCCGAGGTCATGACCTTACTGAAGAAAGGGGCTATAGAAATAGTTCCCCCTTCAGAGAGCGAGTCAGGCTTTTACAGCCGTTACTTTCTGGTCCCCAAAAAGGATGGCGGCCTCAGGCCCATCCTAGATCTCAGACTTTTGAATCGCTCCCTCATGAGACGGAAGTTCAAAATGCTGACGCTGAAGCAGATCCTCGCACAAATTTGTCACGAGGACTGGTTCTGCTCGCTGGATCTGAAAGATGCATATTTTCACATCCAGATAGCCCCCCTTCACAGACGATTCTTGAGATTCGCGTTCGAGGGGGTGGCATACCAATATACAGTCCTGCCCTTCGGGCTGTCCCTGGCTCCTCGCACTTTTACCAAGTGCATGAACGCGGCGCTTTCCCCTCTGAGACAGATGGGAATCCGGGTTCTGAATTACCTCGACGATTGGCTCATTTTGGCCCATTCGCGAGTCGAGCTGGAACACCACAGATCCGTGCTCCTCAGCCATCTCCAATGCCTGGGTCTCAGGGTCAACCTAGCCAAGAGCTCACTGCTCCCCAGCCAACACATTTCGTTTCTGGGGGCAGTTTTCGACTCAGTCCGCATGACGGCAGTAGTCTCGCCAGAGCGCGCCCTGGCGATACAGCAGCTCGCGGCTTCCATCAAGAACAAAGCCTATCTTCCTCTGAAGCTCTTCCAGAGGCTCTTAGGGCTGATGGCTTCCGCCTCCCCAGTTCTGCAGCTCGGCTTTCTTCGGATGCGGCCGCTACAGTTCTGGCTGAAATCCCGGGTCCCCCCACATGCCTGGCGGCACGGCCGCTTATGTCTCAAGGTCAATCGGGCCTGTCTTTTAGCCCTGAAACCTTGGATGAACCCTGCTTGGTTCAGTCTTGGGGTACCCCTACAGGCGGTGTCACGAAGGACGGTGCTCTCGACGGATGCATCCAACTCAGGTTGGGGAGCTCTGTGCTAGGGCAGACCGGCTTTCGGCTCGTGGTCCCACGAAGAAAGCCATCTCCATATCAACTGCCTCGAAATGTTGGCAGTGATGAAAGCCCTGCAAGCGTTTCAGGTTCACTTGACGGGACGCCACGTCTTAGTCCAATCGGACAGCATGACTGTGGTGTCATACATAAATCACCAGGGCGGTCTTTCGTCCAGCCGTCTATGCGCTCTGGCGAAACGTCTTCTGGAGTGGGCAATACCAAGGCTTCGGTCGCTCAGGGCGACTCATATACCTGGCAAAACCAACCTGGGTGCAGATATGCTATCACGGAGCAACGTCCCCTCAGACGAGTGGATGCTCCATCCCCAGATGGTCCTCAAGATTTGGGAGCTCTTCGGGAGAGCAGAGATAGACCTCTTCGCCTCAGAAGACAACTCTCATTGCCCAACATATTTTTCAAAGGAAGTCAATGCGCTGGCCCACACCTGGCCCAGCACACTCCTTTACGCATTTCCCCCGATCGCACTGATCCCGCAGGTCATCAGGCGAGTCAAGGAAGACAGACACAGAGTCCTTCTAGTGGCCCCGCTCTGGAGGAGCCAGGCTTGGTCCTCAGAGCTGTTCAGGCTCTCCACGGAAGCCCCGTGGCCGATTCCCCTGAGACGGGACCTCCTCTCTCAGGCGAACGGAACAATCTGGCATCCCCAGCCAGAGCTCTGGGCTCTACACCTCTGGTCCCTCGATGGGAGCCGACTGACCTTCCCAGGGACGTACTAGAGACCATATCTCAGGCGAGAGCCCCGTCCACGAGACGCCTCTACGCCCAGAAATGGTCGGTCTTTGTTGATTGGTGTTCCACACGCAACATAGACCCCGTGGAGTGCGACGTATCTCCGATACTGTCCTTCCTCCAAGAGCGTTTGGATCTGGGGCGCGCCCCTTCAACGCTCAAAGTATACGTAGCAGCCATCTCAGCGTTTCATGCTCCTATCGCTGGCCAGTCAGTGGGTCGGAACAACCTTGTGGTTTGTTTCTTAAGGGGTTCTAGGCGATTAAATCCTCCTCGTCCCCTTACTGTTCCCACTTGGGACCTTTCTTTGGTCCTTAGGGCTCTCAAAGGAAAACCCTTCGAGCCGCTGAGTTCAGCCGACCTCAGGCCTTTAACCCTGAAAACCGCTCTGCTACTTGCACTAGCATCGGTCAAGCGTGTTGGCAATTTGCAGGCCCTCTCTGTGAGCCCTGCATGCCTCGAATTTGGGCCTAATGACTCTAAGGTCGTACTGAAACCTAGGCATGGCTATGTCCCTAAGGTGCTCTCTACTCCGTTTAGAGCTCAGGTCATCTCGCTCTCTGCTCTTCCTCCCTCCATGGATGAACAGGAGCTGGAGTTACTCTGCCCTGTCAGGGCATTGAGGACCTATGTAGAGCGATCGCAGCCTTTCAGGCAGTCAGATCAGCTCTTTGTCTGTTTTGGTGGCCGCACCAAAGGGTCTTCGGTCTCAAAGCAACGTCTCTCGCGTTGGATAGTCGACGCGATTAATCTCTGTTACTCCTCACTGGACATTGAATGCCCCTTAGGAGTTAGGGCCCATTCCACTAGAGGAATGGCTTCCTCCTGGGCCTGGTCTAATGGAGTTTCTATTAAAGACATCTGTGAGGCGGCCGGCTGGTCCTCGCCGTCCACTTTTGTCAGATTTTATCATCTGGACGTTCCGGCCTTACAAGCCCGGGTCCTCTCGGTGTAACCAGGCGGCCTCTTCGAGTTCTGCCTCTCACCGATCAGGAGTTATCTCCTCTTGTAGTGTAACAAGGGTTTACGGCGGCTTTGCCTTCTTACTTGCTCTCTTGGTCCCCTCTCGGTGTCCAAAACAAGTTATGTCGTTCCCTGCCATGGCACGGCGTGGTTGAATTCGTTCCCCATACGCAGTACGAGTGAAGTATCGAAAGGGAACGTACTCGGTTACTAACGTAACCTCGGTTCCCTGAGATACGGAACGAGTACTGCGTTACTTGCCATGCCACGAGGCTGCGGCTTCAGTGTCGTCGCTTCAGTCGATTGGCCTGAAATCCTATGGCGAAACGCCTGCTTATATAGCCCTTTACCCCGCCCATTTCGGCGGGAAAGTTCGCGCACTCTCTCGCCATAGGTCGCGCAGCTATGCCGCGCCGTCATTGGTTCAACGACTTGTCTATGAGTGAACCAATGACGATGCAGTTACACTGCGTTATTGAAAAAGGCTTCAGTGACGGGGAAAAAGGGAGACTTTTCCCCATACGCAGTACTCGTTCCATATCTCAGGGAACCGAGGTTACGTCAGTAACCGAGTACGTTTTTTTGTCATGATTCGAGCATTTGGAAAAGACATTTATGAGACAGTTGTTGTCAGATTTCATTGGTGATTACAAATATGAAATTTAATCGAAAGCTTGGCAAACAGCTTTGGAGAATTTGATGTTTCCCCATTCAGAGAGATAGGAGTTGCACTTGCATACCCGAGAGTCATTTCAAAGATGGCTGCCGAGTGAAATGACTTGTCTTAAAGGGACTTTGGTACTACCAACCTTCAAAGTCTTTACGACTTACGGTTTGGTCTGCCCGATCACTGAGAATGCTGATCCCTGATCCATACCATTATTCATTTAAAGGAATTTTGCAAATTAAATCTAATGTTTCTTGCTAAATGAGCTGTATGTAATACTTACATTCTTGCGGCGATAGTAAATCACACCAGCAGTTACAACTGCAACCAATAGCAGGACCACAATTCCTGCTACAGCACCTGAAGACAGGCCTGTACCTGAAACAGATAAAGAGAAACAGTGGATGATAATCCACCCAGTATTTTATCTTTGGCTGAAATTTACAGCTTTCTAGTGGTGCTATCTGTTGTTTTTAGCAAGCATCGGTGGGATCAGCAGGAAACAACGTTCACACAGGAAAACGGATATTATCAAAGAGAGAAAATGCACTGAATGGCTGAACTCTACTCACCAGTGACAGAAACATTGAATCTCTTCACTCGGTTGATGTTGAAGCTGCTGCTTTTGCTGTTGATCAGCAGTTTATATTCTCCAGAGTCTGTGTTTCTGGTGTTTGTGATGGTCAGAGATCCAGTCAGATGATCCAGCTTCAGTCGGTCTCTGAATCTCTCATCACACTGAACATCTGTACAGATCTTACTCTGATCTCCAGTGATTTCAGTGATGAGAATCTCATTAAAATACAACGTCACTGCATCATTCGGTTTTCTTATTTCACCAACACTTAAAATGACATCTTCTCCCTGATTTTTTATTTACTTCTTCTCGTTCAGCAGCAGAAACGCCTGAAACACAAACCAACAGCTGCTGAAACTACAAACGACATGAAAAAAAAACTGAAGATGAACGAGACAAGCCCTTTCTTGTCTTTTTATCTAAAAACGATCAAAGGTTTGTGCTTATAAACACAAGGCTCCATCTGAGCTCAACTGCAGCTTTTTATTTTTTTAAAAAATGTTAAAACTAACAGATTATAACAGATGAAAATCTTTTAGTTTTAAATCAACATGAAATTTTTAATAGTGTAAACTGAGATAATTCTTACACAGAAAGAGGCCGTTCTCACAGAATATTTTTTTAATTCCACTTCACTACCTTTCCATTGTTTTTCACTGCTAGATAGGATATCCTTAACTATTGCACACGTGTCTCGCTTCTTGTACATAAAAGGGCATTCTAAAAAATGTGACTCAGAAGTTAAAACTTTCACTTTTCATTCCACTGCCTGCAGCTTGCTATTTAAAGGGTTAGTCCACCCAAAAATAATGTCATTAATTACTCACCCTCATGTTGTTCCACACCCATAAGACCTTTGTTCACCTTCAGAACACAAATAAAGATATTTTTCATAAAATCAGATGGCTCAGTGAGGCCTTCATTGCCAGCAAGATAATTAACACTTTCAATGCCCAGAAAGATACTAAAGATGTATTTAAAACAGCTCATGTTACTATAGTGGTTCAACCTTAAAGCGACGAGAATACTTTTTGTGCTCCAAAAAGCAAAATAACAACTTTATTCCCCAATATCTAGTCATGGGCGATTTCAAATTCAATTGACTTTGGCGCTCTGAACCACTGATTCGAAGCAAACGATTCGTAAAGCTTTGAAGATTCATGAAGCAGTGTTTTGAAATCACCCATCACTAGAAATTGTTGAATATATTCAATTTTTTTTTTTTTTTTTGGGGGTGCACAAAAAGTATTTTCGTTGTTTAACTAAAAAGTGTTTTTAGTACCCATCTGGGAAATTGATAAGGAAACGATGGCAATAGATGCCTCGTTGAGCTATCTGATTTCATCAAAAATATCTTCATTAGTGTTTTGAAGATGAATGAAGGTCTTACAGGCGTAGAACAACATGAGGGTGAGTAATTAATGACAGAATTAAAATTTTTGGGTGATTAACACTTTAACAGCAAAAAAAATCAACATTTTCTATGTGAACCAGATCATCTACAAACTATATGTGAATTAACAGAAATTACTCGGTATGTAATTGTTTTAAAAATAAATAAATAAAAAATATGCATGTTAAACCAGGGGTCTTGGGGTCCAGTGAAAAACTGTAGAAATGTAAAAATAAATGTAAATTAGATTAAATAAATGTGGAGAAGTCTAGAGAAAAAAAAAATCATACATAAATAAATACATTTAATATTAAACTAGAATAAACTAATAATCTTTACATAAAAATTAAAATAAATTAGAATAAACAGAAAAGTTTAGAGGAAAGCTGTAAAAAACAGTAACAACAAATAAGATTGAAGTAGTATATAGTATATAGAAGTATATAAATTAGATTAAGATAATTTAATAACAATGTGATTAAAAAAGTTATTAATCTATTAAATGAATGATTAATATAAAAATATTTAAATAAATACATTTAACAGTACATTAATAAGTAAAGAAAATAGCCTATATAATGTAACCTAATAGAAACTAATTTAAGGTTTATAATATTCATTTTTCAGTGTATAAATGAGGTGTTTATGATGTAAAAGATAGTTAGGATGGGGTCCCTCGCATAAGGATGATCATATTTGGGGGTCTGACTCTGCAGCATCCAAAATATTGAAAAACACTGTAAATATTTATTAATGACTCACCAATGACAGTAACACTGAAGATCTTTTCACTGCTGCTGCTGCTGCTGATGATCTTCAGTTCATATTCTCCAGAGTCTGTGTTTCTGGTGTTTGTGATGGTCAGAGATCCAGTCTGATGATCCAGCTTCAGTCTGTCTCTGAATCTCTCAGTTCCTTCATTACACTGAACATCTGTACAGGTAAAACTGAGATCTCCACTGATCTGAGCGATGTGAGTGTTGCTGAAATACCATTTAATCTCTTCTTGTTGGTTTGTTTGAACACCAGTGTTCAGAGTGACTGAATCTCCCTCATTGACAGACACGGACACTCCCAATGAATCAACACCAGACACACCTGAAGAAAAAACTAATCAAAGCCAAATATAGTCTACAACATAGATGTGAAAATGTTTTTCCATATATCATGATGTTGAGTAGAGAAACATGCATTCATGAAAGAAATAGGCTACACATTCACTCATCAGACAAGCATCACGTAGGATCGTATACAACAACACATATTTCATATTTTAACTCCTTTTCCTATACGTACATTTGCACATTCACTTAATCAAACATACTGTTAGAATCTTCCACGTGTTTAGGGTATATCTGATCAGGTAAAACATACCAACAGTTAGTCACGGTATGACACATGTTAAGTTTTGCCACTGAAACTGATCTTGGCTGCTTTTCCTGCGTAGATCCGGGTTTTTATGGCTAACAGGTGTTTCACAGATTTCTGTGACTGTGGTAGACTTGGGAAAAGTTGGTTTTATATTCGCACATCCGTATTCAATAGCCTTGTTAATCACACTACATTGGACATTCAGTGGACATTCACAAGTAAATATGCCATTAAAACAATACTTGCCTATTTTGATCGACTGTGAAAAATGTTGTAAGTTGACAATCGTTGGTTGTCAATATCATGTCGCTGCTTAAAATTCGTAAACATTAATTTATTGCACATTTATTGGAAAGTCTGAATTTATCAGAAGTCCGAATGTGCGAATATAAAACCAACTTTAGCCATTTTACACATTTGTAACCATTAATATGCAACTACAACTTCGTAACACGGGTGTTTTGATTGTTGTCTATCCGTATGTCTCAATCAGCTCCCTAGTTCAGTAGTCAGGGCACTGATCAGGGAATCAGCCACATTCACTTGCATGATATACTGATTCACGACCTAGGGAACTAGGGAGCTGATTGAGACGCAGGGTATGTGTGCAAATCGAAATATTCAGCTTTTCACATACATATGCAATTATTTCTTCCCGCATGCCAAGTCGCACTGGATGGCGTTGTTCATTGGTCAGGCATCAACCAATAAAACGAATGGTACCCCCGTTCTGCTCTCTCACATCTTCTTTCAAGTGCTCAAGTCAGTTTTGCAACAGGAATATTGCAAAAAGAGTAGCAAAAGTCAAAGCGCCCGGAATTGAACTTGTACTGCCAGATCTGAGAGGTTGTAAGCGGCGACTTGAAGCTGTACAGCGAAACTTAAGTAAAGTGTAAAAGTAAATATGTCTCACACTCTTTGTGTCTGTCATTTTGTTTATGTGAATGCCATTTTACACATTTGTAACTATTAATCTGCGACTACAACTTCGTAACACGGGTGTTTTGATTGTTGTCTGTGTGTGCAAATCGAAACATTCAGCTTTTCACATCAGGACTGCGAGTGTAAATTTCAGTTTACAAATACAAATATTAATACGACAAGTTCTCACATTCAAATCAGCAACCTCTCGTGTTTTGCTACTGATTAACCATCAACACTACTCCTAGTATTCGTGTTCAGAAGCGAGACTGTAAAAAAGTAATTACCGTTGTCGAGCAAAAACAAGATCCATGCAAGCCAATGAAAGTGAAGCTTCATTTTCACCAAGATGCCCCACAAAAAATAAACGCAGATTCATATAAGCGTTCTTTTCCTCTGCTTTAAAATGCGATGCAGTTCTTGCAGTGAAAAGTAAAGGTAAGTAATAATCTGGGAGCCTCCCTCGGGAAGTTAGTGATTCCAAAGTAGCTACACGGTAATGCAGACAAGTTCTCGCACCAGTCTGGACAGGCTATGAAGGAGAGCAGTGGGGGCGCTGAGGAATGCCTGAAGAGAAAGGGCTTTTGTTTAAGGCACACACAATTATTTACTACGCGTAACTTAACTTCTTGCAAAAGAAAATGGTCTGCAACATTCTAACATTCCATCATTCCTTGGAAAGCGAAAGTTCCAAATATATTTTGTCAGTAGCTCAAGCGCGTCAGCAATAGAGGGTATGCATCGACGTCACTTTCCCGCCGGAACGCGCTCCCTCAGCTGGACTGAGTGGCAAAAGAACCTGCTGTATGACTGGATTTAATAGGGGAAACTGCGAAAACTCGAGTAAAACAAACTATTACACTAAAGGTTGGGCTCGAAAGTGTTTCTTACAACTTGTCAAATAAACCTAATCCATGGATATTTACTGACATGGAATCGTGTTTCCTGACATTTATATGTGCCTGATTTCAATGCCGGGGAAATACATAAGCAAATCTGCCTGTGAATATTTTCTATAACTACAATATAGGTAGGTTTGAATCCGAGTAATCACTTATATCAATATAAGAAATATTGACAATGTGTTATTTTGACGTGCAATTTCAGTTTTGAGTAATCTGAGCATCGTGGATTATTATGTGTAAAATTGCAAAAAAAATATCATTCATCATGCATGACAGCGATTTAAACCTAATTCACTTAAATAAAGATAACTTCACATGCTATTCTTGTCATGAGCATCAAGGTGTGGGGGCGCTGCGGTTCAAACTCCACTCAATGTTTAGTAGCCTACATGTTAACTCGAACAGCAAAGCTGACCCCAGACCTGTGTCAAAGAGCTTAGAACCCAAGAGGCGACACTTTGATACTTTTTTGTACTAACAGCCACTAGGTGGCGTTCCGGTAGCGCGGCCGTCATTATGGGGTGAAAATACTAACTGGACCATAAAATCCTTCACATCTTACGCGCCCAAAATCGGCGAATTTCTCTGCCAAATCAGAAGCGTAATAGAACTTTTTTTTTTTTTTAATTAAGTCACCAGTAAATAGTATGGCTCCTACAGTAAATGTTGTATGTCTTACAGATGTTTTATTTAGTTGTGGAATTCAACCATTCATCCATCTGAGGTAACGTAGTTAGCCTACTTTATTGAGTATTTCCATTTTATGCAACTTTACACATTTATTAATTGTAAATTAATAATTAATACATTTAAGATCATCATGTTTGCAGCGAACAATATATTTTAGACCTAGTGGAGTAGTAGTAATAATATAGGTAGCAAAAATCATCTGGCCCAGATCTGGCCCAGACACTTCTTAAGTTCTGGCCCAGATCCGTAAAACGGACTCGGGCCGGTGTCTTTTGGCACAACGGGCCAATACCGGCACGGATCCGTTTTTCCTCATCTGGACCTGCACTGGGCCAGCTCCGGACCAGATGTGGATTCCTTTATGCCGATTTGGGCCAAATGTGGGCCAGATCTGGTCCAGCTCTGTTCTGGATCTGGTCCAGAACCGTGCCGGATCAGGGCCAGCTCATTTTGTATACAGCACCCCCCCCTTCCCCCTTCCCCCCCCCTTCCCCCCTCTAAATAGTATACATATCTAGAATTTCAAGAATCTTCTCATATACATGATTAAATATTTTATTGTCTGATATTTTTTCTTTTAAGTTTTAACATGAAATACTTAGGCAATACAAAGTTTAAAGTACTGATTTAGATTTATAGACAATTAATGTACTGAACACAGTAAGATTAAAACAGTAAACATACATTCAAAATACAATTGGACAGAGTAAATTTGACATAATCAAGGGCTTTATCTTTTAATCCATCTTCTATTTATTTGGCATATTAAAACAAATACACAAAACAGTGGATCTTTTTCTTTTGATCATTTTTGCACAAGTACTCAAAGTTTATATAAAACACTTAAGTGTCTCTACTTGCCATTAAAGTGTTAGTTCACCCCAAAATAAAACAATGTCATTATTTACTCACCTTCATTTTGTTCTACAACCGTAAGACTTTTCATCTTCGGGACACAAATGAAGATCTTTCTGATGAAATACAAGAGCTTTCTGTTCCTGTTGACAGCTATGCAACTACCACTCTGATGCTTAAAAAGTTCATAAAGAGATTGTAAAACTAATCCATATAAATTGAGCGCTTTAGTCCAAAATTTTCTGAAGAGACACGAGCACTTTATATGATGAATGGATTGAATTTAGGATTTTATTCACATATAAGCATTTATCAACTCACACGTCAGTTGTGGTAAAGGGAAGCTATAAGGTTCATTCTTGTGTTACACAGCATGCTTGAGCATCAGCAAGAGGTTTGTTCATCATATAAAGTGATCGTTCATCATATAAAGTTAATCCAAATTCAAGACAATTTGGATTAAACCACTCTATTTATATGGATTAGTTTGGCGATCTCTTTATGAACTTTGTAGTTGAAGTTCATAGAAGTGTAGAAGAGGTAGTTGTGTAGCTGTCAACAGAGAGACAGAAATCTTTCAGATTTCATCAAAAAGATCTTCATTTTAGTTCCAAAGATGAAAAAGTATTACGAGTTTGGAACAAAATTAGATGAGTAATTAATGACAGAATTTTCATTTTTGGGTGAAATATCCCTTTAAAGGATTAGTTCACTTTCAATGAAAATGACCCCAAGCTTTACTCACCCTCAAGCCATTCTAGGTGTATATGACTTTCTGATGAACACAATCGGAGATATATTAAAGTATTAAGCTTGAGGGTGAGTAAAGCTTGGGGAAATTTTCATTTGAAAGTGAACTAATCATTTAAAGTCTCTAGTTACATCATATTCACTAAGCTTAAAGGGATCATTCACCCAAAAATTAAAATTTGCCGTTAATTTACTATCAGTAAAGAAGATTTTTAGCTGAAAATGTGGTCCTTGGTGATTTGTATAATATAAAAGTATAATATAAAAGTCAATGGCTACAGTCAGTTTGAAACTCAAAAAAACATACAGACAAAACAAAAAGGATACCTGTGGCTCCGGATGATTCATAAGACCTCAATGTAACGTCAGCATCAGTCACAGGTATTAACTTTGTTTGGCCTGTAATATGTTTTTATGACGCTCAAAGTGACGGTAGCCATTGACTTGCATTATACGAATCACCAAGGACCACGTTAAAAATCTTTTGTGTAAACTGAAGAAAAAATGTCACCTACATCATGGATGGCTTGAGGGTGAGTAAATTAACAGCAAATTTTCATTTTCCGGTGAACTATCCTTTAAAACATTGATACATGAACAGTTAAACAATCTCACAACTTTTCTTAATGTATATTTAAAGAAGAAAAAAATAGAAGAAATGGGGGAAAAAAAGCATACAAAAAATAATTTCATATAATGAACCATAAACATATCAAGAACCAATCAGGACAGGTCAGAAAACCATGGTATTACAAACCACTTCATATGTGCCATTTAATTCCCATGAGGCATCTGCAGAAAAAAAAAGAAGAAAGCTGTTAGATATTCATGTAATTGTCCCAGTAAATCAAGAATCTGACAGTTGTGAGGCTCGTCTATATGAGCCTCTACTATTGATGTGTGTCGTCAATTCTGACTCCACAATTGGTGGAGATGTAAGCCTCATTCAGACTGTCAGTCCAAATCCGATTTTTGCGCAAATCCGATTGAAATGTGATCATAAAGTGTGAACCACAAAACAAATTACATGAAATTACATGTGATTTTTACTAATCTGCTTTGAGCTACATTCATATGTGGTTTGAAATCATATTCAAATGTAATTTCTGGAAATCAGTTTCAGTTTGACCAATCTGATCAGATTTTGCATGGTTTATGTCACTTTCGCATGCCATGATCAGATTACAATCGGATACACCAATAATTGTATTTAGACTGACAGTGTGAACATAGCCTTTGACACATCAGACAGGCTGTGTACTTTGTCTTTCAATTTCCCCTTCTCAATCTATGTTAAAGCACTCCAAAGCAATCTAGTGCTATTAGTCTGATCACTCTGCTTTGGCTGAAATTTTGTTGACACTTATTTACGTCACACAAATGAACACCAACTTTAAACAACTGCTGCAAATTAAAGGATTAGTCCACTTTCAAATAAAATTTTCCTGATAATTTACTCACCCCCATGTCATCCAAGATGTTCATGTCCTTCTTTCTTCAGTCGAAAAGGTTTTTGAGGAAATCATTCCAGGATTTTTCTCCTTATAGTGGACTTCAATGGCCTCCAAACGGTTGAAGGTCAAAATTACAGTTTCAGTGCAGCTTCAAAGAGCTTTAAACGATACCAGACGAGGAATAAAGGTCTTATCTAGGGAAACAATCGGGTCATTTTCTAAAAAAAATTAAAAAAATACAACTGTATATGCTTTATAAACACAAATGATCATCTTGTACGTGCTTCCGCTTTCCTTATTCTTTAAAAAGCTTACGCTGTATTTCCTACACCTTCCCTATTCTACTTACGGAACGAACGCAGCGCCAATTCTGTTTTTTTCTGTAAGTTGAATAGGGAAGGCGTAGGATAAGATACAGTCTGTCTGGAACCACTTAAGTCCACTATAAGGAGAAAAAGCCTAGAATGTTTTCATCAAAAACCTTAATTTCTTTTCGACTGAAGAAAGAAAGACATGAACATCTTGGATGACATGGGGGTGAGTAAATTATCAGGAAAATTTGATTTTAAAGTGAACTAATCCTTTAAAATTACCAGAATAAAAAAAATTCACTCATATATGTATCATTTGTGATAAAAGTCTGTTCTCCTATACATTTTCACTGTTGTATCCAAGTAAAAAATCTGTAAATTTCTCCTTATGCTTTTCTCATGTACAATTTGAACTAAATATGAAGTGTCTTCAAAATATTAATATAATGCTTTTCGTATAATGTTTTCTAAAAAGATAAGACAAGCCCAGTCCACAGAAAATAATCTCTAAATGTAGAGGTAATACTGTTCAGTATTATATAAATAAATGTGCTGCAACCGGGCTTGGCATACACTAACATGTGACAATACAAACTCAACTGCCCCTTTTTTCTTTATGAAGTCAGCTACTATTACTTATTGTAATGGTATGGTGATGAAACACAACCCGCCACTATGCTGGTTCTATCTGAAATTTACCTCAGTTAAGGCCTCTTTGGCTTTGGCACGTTCCTTCTGGCCATCGCCACAGTCAAAGGCAAGAATCTGCTGCACTGGTAGAGGACTGGTTATTCCTTACAGCTCCTGTTGAGAAAAAAAATATATATGTGCAGTAAACATCTCCAACCTCCAGACTAATAAGCTCCTGAATTTAGATTTCTCATCTGTAATGTAGATCAGTTAAAGGATAAACAGGTATATAAAGAATTTAAATAATAATTTAAATTTAGCAGAATCATTTAATATTCTGATTTGGTGCTCATGCAAAATTTCTAATTATTATCAATGTTGAAAATGGTTGTGCTGCTTAATATTTTTGTGGAAATGGTGATACTTTTTTCAGAATTCTTTGATGATTAGAAAATGTTAATTCATTTATTTGCATTTATTGAATTAAGTTTATTACAAAATGTACTAAATAGAATTTTTTTTGTTATAAATGTCGTCATTTAGGGTTGACTGTCACTTTTGATTGATTTAAAGTATCCTTGATGAAGTATTAATTTCTCTTTTTTAATCTTACCACAAATGTTTGAATATATATGTTTGATATAATTGTTTCCACAAAAATATAAAGCAACACAACTGTTTTGAATACTGATAATAATCATAAATGTTTCTTGAGCATCAAATCAGCATATTAGACTGATTTCTGAAGGATCATGTGACACTGAAGACTGGAATAATGATGCTGAAAATTCAGCTTTGATCACAGGAATAAATTATATTTTACTATAGAATGCAGGTTAATAATATTTCACAATATTACTGTTTTTACTGTATGTTTGATTAAATAAATGCAGCCTTGGTGAGGAGAAGAGACTATATCATTAGTTAGCATTAGTTGACATGAACTAAGAATGAACCACTTCTACATCATTTATTATAATAAATGATGTATTTTATAATTATAATTATTGTTAATGTTAATTTCAACATTTACAAATACATTAAATTCTAATGTTGTATTTGTTAACATTAGTTAATTAATGCACTGTGAAGTAACATGAACAATGGACAACTGTATTTTATTAGCTAACGTTAACAAAGATTAACAAATAACTATGTAATGTTAATGGTCAGTTCATGTTATAAACTAAGAAATGAACCCTTGTTGTAAAGTACGGGTCTGCGGTAGGCCTTAGCTAGCTTAAGTTAACACTAGCTTATCACTAGCATTACCACGCAGTTAAAACTTGAAAATTAAAGCAGTTAAAATTCGTCAGTTATATAATTATAATCCTCTGGATCGTCTGCGTGTTAGCGTGCCCTCTGCTAACATAAGACTTAACTAACATTACGATTCAATACCGATCTAATAAGCAATAAAAACTCCAAACCTTAAGTTTAAACTTTAAGCCAACGAGTACACAATATAATTAATAAGAAATTAATTCATTAATAGAACAGTTTGACTTACTTTGGTGATGTTTTTGAAGTAGGATACCGACCGAGCACCGTCTGTGGCTGCCTCCTCTTCTAAACTCCAGAAAAAAATTCGCGCGCTCGTTTCCGCGGATACGGGCCGAATCTGCGTTGCGACTGTTGTTCCCGCCCACGGAAACCGGGACCGGGCTGGATCCGTTTTAGAGCAGTGAAACGGAGGTGACTGTAACGCGGATTTGCCGGTTTGAAAACGGATCCGGCACGGAATCACCTGCTGTCTGGGAATTGAAATGGGCTATAGACTATTGTACATTTTAATGGATCATACAAACATAATGATCTATAACGTTACATGATGCATTAACGGACATTAGACAACACTGCTCATACCTTTTTCGTACTTGGGTAAAATGTCCATGAGCATCCATTAAAAAACAAACAGCACTTTTTGTCCAAAAAAGCATTATACATTTATGAAATATTGATATATTATCCATTGCTTGCATCACATTTCTTCTGAATGATCTGCTCTCCATCATCGTTCTTCAAGAAATTTTGCAACATGAGCACTGTTTATGTTGTAAAACTGTATACGAACATTGGACTCTCACAAACAAATGAGCCTGCGTCCAAAGTATAATTTGTTCA
This sequence comes from Ancherythroculter nigrocauda, assembly GCA_036281575.1. NCBI lineage: Eukaryota > Metazoa > Chordata > Actinopteri > Cypriniformes > Xenocyprididae > Ancherythroculter > Ancherythroculter nigrocauda. The sequence continues at coordinate 55,451,213 of VTFQ01000002.1, read as the reverse complement.
AAATAGTGCAGCAGTTTTAGTTATAATATCCGCAGTGCTGTCAGAGTTTGTGTCTTGAGAGGCATATTCTCCAGCCATTGTCATTGTAAATCTCACGAAAAAAAACTTTTAGCCAATGTCAAGATGATCCAACAACGTGTGTTCTGTTGATCTTCCACAGTTTTATCCAGGCTGTAAACATGTTTCTTTCTGCTGTAAAGTTGGGCATTTTACCCATAGACAGTAAACGAAATGGACACAGCGACCCCATTGGAACTCAATTGAGACAAGTGAAGCCCATTTTTAGCGATTTTTAGCACTTCCGTTTCTGACGCGCAGACTCAAACTAAACTTGATGACGTCAGCAACCTGTCTGACAGATGTAAATCTTCTAGTAGCTGTGCGTACAAACTGCCATCGTTAATCTTGCAGAGACGGCGAGCTTGAGCGGGGAGTTCTTTGGCGTGAGTGAGCAGGAGTAAGTATTCTGATTAATTAGTTTGTATAGTATTTTAAAATGTAACGCCAGTACGCCATATTAAGTTAATGCATACTATTGCCTGCGAGCTTCTCCTCCTGTCTGTACGGTAATTTCTCTACTGTGCGACAGAGAGTCGAGTGGTTATGACGCAATCGTTAGCCTATTTTTACAAAAACTGTTTCTACGGGGCCATAATGTAACATAGAAGGTAATGGAGCCCTTTATACATTGTCGTGTATCTTTAGAAATAAATAATGGACAAATGGAGTCTTTAAACGCCTCAGATGTAAAGTTATTCGCTGTCAAAGTGACGCCAAAATGAATGGGAGTCAATGGGATGCTAACGCAAGTGAAGTTCTGCTACAAGATGGCGGCACGCGGCCGACTTCAACTTCCGGTCGACTTCCTTGGGCACTGATTTTACCATGGGGCTCAGTGAGATTCTGCTCTCTTTTGGAGCCTGTCCCTAGCGGCCAGTCAATGAATTGCAGTTTAAGTCACTTCCTTATTGGCTTCAAGAGAAACTGGGGGAGGTTGCGCTTATAACAGTATGGGAAGTAGCTAAATCTGGTCACTAAATGTCACTAGATGGTCATAATAGTCCACATGAATATAAATATAGATCAGTGAGAGAGTCTCTGAATATAGACAAGGTCTGACCAAGAAGTTGGTAAATTTGTTGTTAGGCTTTTGAAAAAAAGTCTTAAAAGGATCTAGTGACACAATTGCTAAATTGAAGTATCATGGTGCTCTTGTGCTCTGGTGTACTTTGTAAATAAAAGTCACATGGTTTTCCTACCATTCTGGACCTTGAAAGTGGTAGTTGTGTAGACTTTCAATGGAGCGACAGCTCTCAGACCAGCGTTTTGCCAATGAGCAAATTCTCACAGGCCCTGCACTGGCAGCACTAAGTGGGCCCGTAAAGGGCCAGTGCAGACTTGTTTGCAGGGATGTTGCTAACATGGTTTAATATGTTGCTAACATGATTTTAAATGATGCTAACATGATCTAGCACACTTCTAATAAGATATAACATGTAACTAGCATGATTTAGCAGATGCTTGCATGTTGTTAACATGAGTGAAATGTTGCTAGCATGATTTAAGACATTGTCAACATGTTGCTTGCATGATTTAGCACATTGCTAGTATGTTGATAGCATGATTAACATGTTGCTAACAGATTAACATGTTGCTAAAAATTATTAACATGTTGCTAACATGATTTAACACATTGCTAACATGATTAGGATATTGGTAGCATGATTTGACACATCACTAGCACATTGCTAGCATTGTTTCACATGTTGCTAGTATGATTTAACATGTTGCTAGCATGGTTTAGCACATTGAGCTTATTTCTCCCTTCTTTTTTCCCCCTAATCTTGTTAGTAAACACTACAATCACTATAATGAGTGGAGCTGCACACTTGTTGCTGATTACAAAATCATCATGATTATCAATCTTCATTGATAAAGGTTATTTTTATTTCAGGTTCATTTTCATCAATATTCTGGGGTTGTAGCCTATTCCAGAAAGCAGGTTATGTGACATACCTGGGTATATTTAAGAGTAAGCAAGCAGATAACCTCAACTTTTGGTTCCAAAAAAGGGGGTAAGCTCAAAAAAAGTGCATCCATACATCATAAAAGTAATCCATACAGCTCCAGGGGGGTTCTTAAGTGATGGGATTTTGTAAGAAAAATATCCATATTTTATATTATAAATAAATATATATATATATATATATATACACATTATATAACTGTTTTCTGGCAAACAGCCATATACAAGTCGAGTTTCGGAAGAAGAGTAAACTCTGACCCGATGGATGACGTATTGACAAACGCGGAAGCACAGAGGATAAAACAAATCTAAAACAAGAATATTTAAAGGGAAATGTCAGAGGACTTTGATATAAGCAGCTTGAGTTTGTTGCCCATGTCCGATCCACGTCTACCTACAAGAATACAGCACAAGGCCCATTCAGTATTATCAACATATTTATTGCGTTCCTCAGAGCTGATTGCTCAGGTTATTCATTAAATGATCCTCATTAAGAACATTAATGATAACTGTAATACATTTATGTTGGTCCTGTCATGTTTACCTTAAGAGGGTTATCACTGCGCTCTCTGCTCTTTTCCTTGATATGGGTGCCAAGTTCTTACCCAGAATAGAACAATAATGCAGTGGCGGAGCCAGGATTTTTTCCATAGGGATGGCCAGGCAGGGGCCAGTCTTGGGTGGCACAGAAAAATGTCATTTGAAATATGTCATTATTTCAACATAAAAATGAGTCTGACTATAATGTACTGGACTGTGCCTACAACACAACTGAATACAGTTAATTTTGTAGCCTACTTAATTGTAATTGAGATAGTGAATTAGATCATGGAATGCTGAGTGAATTTTATTATCATTCCTCACTTACAGGCATGTTAATAAAGAGGCTCACACTATAGCTGAAATTCAACTTGTTCAGTCAGTTCTGGTTCTCAAAACTCCCAAAAGCTTGTTCTTCATTGTTGCATCTCTGATGAGACATGCAGATAACTACATACTGTAGTTCAGAGATTATTCAACCTTTATTGAATGTTATGTATAATCAATGAACTTCAACAATTCTGAGTTTGTCTGTTTCAAAAACTAACCAAAAATGTAAACACTAAATGTTTAACTTTTATTGTCAAAATAAATAATTTCAACCCTTCATAACTAAATTAAACTCAGTACAAAGAGAAAAAAAGTGTTCCGTTTTGAATTCCCATTTGCTGATGTGGAAGTCAACAGCACATAAATGCCAGAATGTAAAATTAATTATTTTATGTATTTAAATGTGATACAAATACTTCTACAAATGCAGTTCTGTTATTTACGCATAAAAAAAAAATATCATATCAGCTTGTGCCTTATATTGTGATCTCACAGAATATTTAATATATTATATATATATATATATATATATATATATATATATATATATATATATATATATCAAATAGGCCCACATACATGCATGCACAGTTTAAACGTAGCTTTATTCGGCTTTTTGGTTATTTCATGACTTGATGACATAACTACGACATTGCATGCTCTTGGTTTCTTTTGCACTTTATTTTTAAGTGAGTAATATACAGCGCACCGTATTTGCATGTGATTGAAAAGTGCGCTGTCTTGCAACCCACCTGTTGAGAAACATTGACGTAAGCTATATATGTTTGCCGTTTACTGTTGTTCTGCTTAAGTTCTGCAGTTTTACTATAGTAACAATAATTACAGTAACTGTTGATGAAGGTTGAGGGCACCAGTGTTAAAATCATAACTCAATGGCCAATTCCACAATTATTTCACATTACATAACACACACAAAGTATTTTAGAGACACAGATTCCAGCCATTATAAATGAATCATATGTTTGTCATACTTACAGTCAGCAACCAGTCTTGGGTGGCACAGAAAAAGGTCATTTGAATTATATCATTATTTCAACATAAAAATGAGTCTGACTATAATGCACTGGACTGTGCCCAGGGGCGGATCTAGAAAATGATTTGGGTGGCATGAGGTCTATGAGGGGTGGCAACACCAAAGCGCCCATGCATAGTTTTTGGAGATTTACGGCCTGACATACACAATTGTGTTCACAAACATTGCATTGCCAGGCCTAATAGTTTTTTGGTGAATTGTATTGAAACCAGAGCAAAAATATAATCAAACTAAATCATAATAATTATTAATGTAGCTAGCTAATAATAAGGAATCCACAACAATTAACAACAAAAACATTAAAAAAAATGTATTTTCCCCATTTTTATAATAAATAGATAACAATAAATTAGATTTTGGTGATATTTTGACCACTCAAATATGACATCCCTTACAGAAAAAACACATGAACTTCACATGTGCAAAAACACATGTGGTCACATGTGACCACATGCACATGTGATTTTTGCACATGTGAAATTTAACATGTGAAAAGCACATGTGATCACATGTGACAAAATGCACATGTGAAATTTAACATGTGATCACATGTGAAAAGCACATGTGTTCACATGTTTTTCACATGGGAAATGTGTGCTTTTGGAACATTTACACATGTGAAACACATGTTTTCCCATGTGAAACACATGTGAAACCCATGTTTTCCCATGTGAAACCCATGTAAACATGTGTATATTCCCATGTGAAACCCATGAAATCACATGTGAAACATGTATAAAATAGCCATGTGAAACGCATACATTCCCATGTGAAAACCATGTAATCACACGTGAAATGTATATTCCCATGTGAAACCCATGTGATGGAATGTGAAACCCATAAAGTCTCATGTGAACCCCAAGTAATCACATGTGAAATGTATATTCCCATGTGATCACATGTTAAACCCTTATATTCCCATGTGAAACCCATGTAATCACATGTGAAACGCATATTCCCATGTGAAAACCATGTGATCACGTGTTAAACCCTTAAATTCCCATGTGAAACCCATGTAATCACATGTGAAATGTATATTCCCATGTGAAACCATGAGATCACATGTGAAACATGTACATTCCCATGTGCGATCCTTGGAATAACATTTGAAACCCATCAACAATCATTTCTAACAAAACAACAACAGAAAATGATAGCATGTTCTTATGTAGGGCCTATAGCCATGTTTCCCAACATTAAAACAAACAATTCAAATTTATTTACAATTCTTTATTTATAAACAATTATTTTATTTAATTTCATTAGAAATACAAATGTGAATATGAATTTTTAAAACAAAAAAAGCAAAACCAAATATAAAAATATGAATTGTGAGTTTCTGAATGTGTGGAATGTCGTTTCAGTCCTCTGTGTCTCCTTCAGCAGGTTTCCTGTTTTGGGATAGTAAAACAATCAGATTAGGGCAGTGCAAACATCTATCCTGATAAAGTAAAGTTTTATTTATTTTCTTTATGGATTTCAGGATCGTATATGATATGTTATATTGGTAGTAGCCAATCATATCCTGTGCGCACCTACAGCATGCCCTCTAGAAGCCATCCAAAATGGGAGTTCTAATGACTCTAAGGATTTCTAGTGAGGTAAAAACATAGCATATAAAGATTTGTATCTGACTCAGAGTATTCTATTTATGTCTACGTATATGCAGGGTTCGTACGGGTGCTTGAAATCCTTGAAAGTGCTTGAATTTTGATGATGTGTTTTCAAGGTTTGAAAAGTGCTTGAATTTTGGATAAAGTGCTTGAAAATCCTTGAAATTGTAACTGTATTTCTTTTACAACAAATACCTATCTGTTTATTAAATGGAGAAATAAAATGGTGTGTTTATATTTTCGCCTGGCTCCGCATTGCGAGCATAGACCGTAAAATAGTGATGTGTCATTCATGAACGATTCGTTCATTTTGAACGAGTCTTAAATATGACTCGGGACAACGAGTCATCTCAGAGAGCGATTCGTTCATTTTGTGTTGACCGCGCATGCGCAACATCTCATAAGCATACTACGGGAAACAGAAAAGATTAGTTCATTTCTCGAGTCCGCGGGTCCGAGTTGTTCGTTCATCAAGTCACAGCTCCATATTAGGGCACGGATATGCAGTCTGTACTGGCGGAAACAGAAAAGATTAGTTCATCTCTCGAGTCCTCGGGTCCGAGTCGTTCGTTCAAGTCCCCATAGGCTGAATACAGAAACAGAAATGATTAGTTCATCTCTCGAGTCCTCGTTTATAATAATATTTATTTTAAATAATTTAAATAATAAAAACACCACATTTAACAATAAAAATATTCTTACACAAACAAGATGGAACTTTCTTTTTGTTCAGATGTTTATTGCAGACTTATTTTGATAATTTTATGATAATTCTTAAATATAGTAAAATATACAGTCTATAATCCGAATGTAATGTTGTATATTTTGCGAGACACTGGACCGGGAAGCGGTCACGTGACAAAAGAACGAGACTCGGACCCGAAGACTCGAGAGATGAACTAATCATTTCTGTTTCTGTATTCAGCCTATGGGGACTTGAACGAACGACTCGGACCCGAGGACTCGAGAAATGAACTAATCTTTTCCGTTTCCGCCGGTACAGACTGCATATCCGTGCCCTAATATGGAGCTGTGACTTGATCGGACTTGATGAACGAACGACTCGTACCCGCGGACTCGAGAAATGAACTAATCTTTTCTGTTTCCGTTACCGCATCGCATTGCTTGGGCTGTCACTGCCCAGACCACATCAGAGTCAGTCACTGACGTATCGACTGCGGAACTAACAACTCGAACAAGAGGTGCAAGAGGGGAACAGCATTCCGGGGAACAGCAGCCCTGCTGGAAAAACCAGCATAGACCAGCATACCAGCACCAGCATCCCATTCCAGCAAGACCAGCATAAGTTGTGTTTTGGTGCTGGTTTGCTGGTGACCAGCACAGACCAGCATATGTTGTGTTTTGGTGCTGGTATGCTGGTCACCACCAGCATGGGATGCTGGTGCTGGTATGCTGGTGACCAGCATATGTTGTGTTTTGGTGCTGGTATGCTGGTGACCACCAGCATGGGATGCTTGTGCTGGTATGCTGGTCACCAGCATATGTTGTGTTTTGGTGCTGGTATGCTGGTCACCACCAGCATGGGATGCTGGTGCTGGTATGCTGGTGACCAGCATATGTTGTGTTTTGGTGCTGGTATGCTGGTGACCACCAGCATGGGATGCTTGTGCTGGTATGCTGGTCACTATTATTTATTTATTTTTTTTCCCCACAGGATTTGTTGGTCCCAAACCTATAAACTGTAGTGTACTCTAATGGGGTCAATATATATATATATATATATATATATATATATATATATACATTTTTTTTAAAGAAATTCACATTTTTATTCAGCAAGGATGCATTAAATTGACCAAAAGTGAGAGGAAATATTTCTGTTTCAAAAAAATGTTGTTCTTTTTTAACTTCTATTAAACAAAGAATCCTGAGAAAAAAGAAAAAAAAAATGATAATAATTAGAAATGTTTCTTGAGCATCAAATCAGCATAATAGAATTATTTCTGAAGGATCATGTGACACTGAAGACTGGAGTAATGATGCTGAAAATTCAGCTTTGATCACAGGAATAAATTACACTTTACTATATATTCACATAATAAAAAGTATTTTAAATTGTAATATTTCAATGTTACTGTTTTTACTGTATGTTGATCCAATGAACACAGCCTTTGTGAACAGAAGATACTTTAAAAACATTAAAAATCTTATCGACCCCACACTTTTGAACATTAGTGTATGTTTAAGAGGCTTTACTTACTAGTCATTTGGTCCGACAGGAACTTTTTTATCCGCTCCAACTCTGCTATGGTGCAGGGCATCAACAGGGAAGGATCTAGGAACATAAACAATTTGTCACAGAGCCAACAATATTATTATTCAATTCCAGGTTCATTAAAAGAAAAGAAGCTACAGCAGGAAAAGAAGAATACACATAAACTGAATTTATGTTTTTTTGTTTACTTATTCATTAAATATTGCTCATACAGTGTCACTTACATTTGGATGTCAAAGCCTTCTTAAAACAAATTAAATAAATAAAAACTGTAAATTTGAGAAAATAAAAGAAGAAAATAACAGATGCATGGTATAGGTAAAAAATATTGTGGAAAAAATGGATATGGAGTTAATTGGTGAGTTTCACCTGTGTTTCCTTCCTGTCTGCAGGTTCCTTCAGAAATGCTGAAATCTTCTGAGCTTTCCCTCTGTTGTAGAGGGGTTATTTTGTCGCTGCTGAAATCACAGAACAATGTTTATCAATATTTGTTTACCATGAGAGATCAAAACGCTTTTGAAAACTTGTGCTCCCTGCAAGTTACGTCACCGATTAACAGTAGGCTACATTTACGTTTATAAATTAGCCAGCTTCTAATCACCCATAGACAGCAAAACCTTTACAAAACTATCAAAACCTCTACACATAAACCTCTACACATCATCTACACATAAAGATGTGATTAAAAGCCTAAACTATTATAAACAAATCGATCGTTAGAGTTAGCCTACCTCTTCTGAAAACGGGATGCTAACGGAGATGATAACGGAGTTTTTCGAAGACACTAAACTGTTTCTGTAAAGTAAATATTCAACATAAGTGTGTCAATTACATGTTAGAGAAGTGTCAAGAACAGTTGTGTGTGTTATTCGTGTGATTTTAGCGACTAAACTCACCTGAAAGAAGTGAAAACAACAGCGAGAGGCTGCCGTTTTTGCTGCTTGTCAGTTGTTGTTTCTCCGTTTCCATGGCAACTCTGCGCCGCTCCAGTGTTTGAAAGCGGTTCGGCGCGCACACGCATTAAAACACGTCACAGTCATGCAGCACTTACATAAATAAACATCTAGAATTAAAACATTACATAAAAAAATCTCATTAATATTAAATCATGAATTTAAAACTCATTTTGTAGTTTTATGACCCTATAGGAGCAAAATGCCACCCCAGCATAGTGGGACAATTGTGGCACTTTTATAACTTAATAAGTGTGTAACTTTTATAACTTAATTATTTATTTATTTTTTTTACAAACATTCAACCACGTTATTTTATTTGAAAGCGTGCCCATAGGCAGTTTTTTTATACCAAGTTTTTGATATAGATATTAAGTCAGTCTTAATATTTTTTATTCAGACTTTCAGATTTTTTAACTGTAAAAATAATATAAAATAAATACACACTTATCAAAAAAGATGTCCTGTAAGCGCTTAGTAGAAACTGGACCGATTATCGGCTTGCCACTGGTGTACCAACGGTGGCCCAGCAGCGGCAAACCGCTGGTGATGTGCCACCCAAAAAACGCTGTCAGATTGACGGCATTTTCAGATTGGTCGGCTTGCCGATGGTGTGCCGACGGTGGTCCGACCGTTTCAAGCCGCTGACTTTGTGCCGCCCAAAAAACGCTGGCGGACCGGCAGGTCATTGTTAGCTGGGTAATGAGCTAAAATAAAACAAGAAAATGCTGGTAGACCAGCATCACCAGCAGGACCATGCTGGTAGACCAGCATCACCAACAAGACCATGCTGGTTGACCAGCATCACCAGCGAGACCATGCTGGTAGACCAGCATCACCAGCGAGACCATGCTGGTTGACCAGCATCACCAGCGAGACCATGATGGTTGACCAGCATCACCAGCGAGACCATGATGGTTGACCAGCATCACTAGCGAGACCATGATGGTTGACCAGCATCACCAGCGAGACCATGATGGTTGACCAGCATCACCAGCGAGACCATGATGGTTGACCAGCATCACCAGCGAGACCATGATGGTTGACCAGCATCCCCAGCGAGACCATGCTGGTTGACCAGCATCACCAGCGAGACCATGCTGGTAGACCAGCATCACCAGCGAGACCATGCTGGTTGACCAGCATCCCCAGCGAGACCATGCTGGTTGACCAGCATCACCAGCGAGACCATGCTGGTAGACCAGCATCACCAGCGAGACCATGCTGGTTGACCAGCATCACCAGCGAGACCATGCTGGTTGACCAGCATCACCAGCGAGACCATGATGGTTGACCAGCATCACCAGCGAGACCATGCTGGTTGACCAGCATCACCAGCGAGACCATGCTGGTTGACCAGCATCCCCAGCGAGACCATGCTGGTAGACCAGCATCACCAGCGAGACCATGCTGGTTGACCAGCATCACCAGCGAGACCATGATGGTTGACCAGCATCACCAGCGAGACCATGATGGTTGACCAGCATCACCAGCGAGACCATGCTGGTTGACCAGCATCACCAGCGAGACCATGATGGTTGACCAGCATCCCCAGCGAGACCATGCTGGTTGACCAGCATCACCAGCGAGACCATGCTGGTTGACCAGCATCACCAGCGAGACCATGCTGGTTGACCAGCATCCCCAGCGAGACCATGCTGGTTGACCAGCATCACCAGCGAGACCATGCTGGTAGACCAGCATCACCAGCGAGACCATGCTGGTTGACCAGCATCACCAGCGAGACCATGATGGTTGACCAGCATCACCAGCGAGACCATGATGGTTGACCAGCATCACTAGCGAGACCATGATGGTTGACCAGCATCACCAGCGAGACCATGCTGGTTGACCAGCATCACCAGCGAGACCATGATGGTTGACCAGCATCACCAGCGAGACCATGATGGTTGACCAGCATCACCAGCGAGACCATGATGGTTGACCAGCATCCCCAGCAAGACCATGATTGTAGACCAGCATCCCCAGCAAGACCATGCTGGTTGACCAGCATCACCAGCAAGACCATGATGGTAGACAGCATGTAAATGTTTTCCAATGCAAAAAAAAGTAAGATCTTGTTGACACTACCTGAAAATGCTCAAGACAGCACTATATACTATTTGCACAGCCATTCGAAAAATACAGTAAAGTTACACATTACTGTATTTAATGAGGTAACTGAGTACAAGACACTGAATATGTGTTTCATATTTTTACTGTATATGCTCTTTGCAATTCTAATTTGTTCACACTGCGGGCTAAAAATGCACCCTTATTTACAACAAGCATAAACTCCCTTTGGGTAGAGCTGTGCACATCTGTAAACAGTATTGCAGTATATTGGAATTGAACATACAACATACATAGTACTGTAATCATTCATGCTCCTCCAGACGTTCCTCTCTGGCCTCATAATTTCATCTACATCACAACTAGTTCAACATTTTTGTATGTAATGACTCAGGCAATGAAATGAGGACTATTAGTTTTACATGGAATAACTATTCAGCATTCACAAGTATAGTTAATTTTGACTGACATGACATAAGCAACTGATAATGTTATAAAACAGCAGAGTTGTATGAAAGCAATTGATGCATGTCCAAAAGCATTTGCAATTTGTTGGAAGGAATGAGAAACTGCTACTGTGATGTGCACAAATGACTAAATGTTGTGGTGGTTGAACTAACTGTTGTGCAAATGTAAATAGTGATGTGAGAAATGCACAAAAGCAACTGAGAAAAACTGTAACATAGATATCAATTTTAAACAAGATTAAAAGATCCAGTAAAATTGTCTGAACTTTCTGAAGCTGAAAATGTACAGTATTTGTGATGTGCTAACACAATTCACATATTAAAACATTACAACATGTGAAAATATATTCCACATGTGCTCCACATTATAACCTATAGGCTAGTAACATGTTTTCCATATGTGCCACTTGCTCCATTATGTTCAAACTTTGTTCACATGTGGTGACATGTTTTTCACATGTGGTGGTTCACATGTGGTGGTTCACATGTGGTGACATGTTGTCACATGTGGTGAAATGTTGTTCACATGTGGTGAAATGTTGTTCACATGTGGTGACATGTTGCTCACATGTGATCATATAAGTTCACATGTGATCACATGTGGAAAACATGTGATCACATGTGAAGTTCATGTGTTTTTTCTGTAAGGGATGTCCCCAGTTTCCATTTCAAAAATCTGGTCACATTAGTAGTAGAGACGTTTGAATAAATTAGCGTTTGCGATTGACAACGCAATTGACAATGTTGTGATAAGTAGGCTATACTAAATTTGTAACTCGTTACCCCCAACACTGGACATAGCAGACGTATGTAGCCGAGTACGAAGATGTCCGTGGCAGAGACTCAAGAAGAGAATTCGAGCAAAATGTCCCAACCAAGCACCAGAGAAGAGGTTGGTAGAAATGGGTAGCTTAGTGCATCCCAAACTTTTTCAACATTAACATTTTAATATAACATTATAGTCATTAGGGCCTTTAGAAAAATGTTTTTTTGAGGTGGAGATGGGGTAGTGCACAATAGGCCCCTGTGGCACGGCCTAAGTTTTTGTCCTTAATGGCATTTTTTCCCTTACTTTTATACTTTAAGTAGTTTTGAAACCAGTACTTTTACACTTTTTGATACTTCAACTTCTACAGAAGTACTTTTAAACCCTAGTATCTATACTTCTACCTGAGTAATGAATGTGAATACTTTTGACACCAGTGGTTTTACTATAGTAACAATAATAACAGTAACAGTAACTGTTGATGAAGGTTGAAAGGCACTTTTTCTCTTGGATGATAGTTAAGGAAAACAAAAAAGAAAATGTCTAAAAATACTTTTGCCAGAGTGCAAGGAACACTATATTTGTCATAATTAGGCAAGGCAATTTTATTTGTATAGCACATTTCATACATAATGGTAATTCAAAGTGCTTTACATGAAGAACCAAATACATAATAAAAAAAAAAATGGAATGCATAAGAAATAGAAATAACAGTAAAAACAGAGAATTCCGCCATCTTAATGGAAGGGTTACTAAACTTACAGCTTACTAAAATTCTTTAGTGTTAGGAAAGCGAATACATTTTGTCTAGTTCTTACATATTTATGGTAAAAAAAAAAAAAAAAAAAAAAAAAAAAAAAAAAAAAAAAATCTGTACAGGCTTGAGTATGGAAGCTTGTTTCTGCCACACAAAAAATAAAATAAATAAATAAAAAAGATTTTCATAATCTCACAATTCTGACATTTTTCTCAGAATTGAGAGATTTAAAGTTATAAAATCAGAATTGTGTGGTATAAATGCACCACTGAGCATTATAAAGTCTTTTTTCCCCCCTCATAATTTGTTACTATAACTCGCAAGTTATATAAGTTTATATCTCACAATTCTGAAAAAAAAGTCAGAATTGAGAAAAATTCACAATTTCAAGAAAATGCCGCCAGAATTGCGAGACAAACTCATGATTCAGACATTTTTCCTCACAACTGCCAGTTTATATCATGCAATTTTAACTTTGTAACTTGCAATTTTGAGTTTATATCCCGCAATTTTTTGTGAGCTTAACTTGACACTTAAATGACTTTTTTTTTTAAACATTTACCTGACATGAATAAACATCATGATACAGCACCAGATGAAAGGCAAATCCAAAAACAGAAACAAGAAAACAAGACTGCTGCCAAAAGAAAGGCCACTTACTTCCATAGGGAAAAAAATAAATAAAAAAAATACTATAGCAGTCAATAGCTACTGATCGATCGTCAACTGTCTGGTTACCAACATTCTTCAAAATATCTTCTGTTCAACAGAAGAAAGAAACTCATACAGGTTTGGAACAACTTGAGGGTGAGTACATGATGACAACATTTTCATTTTTGGGTGATCCATCCCTTTAAGAGAAGGCAATCATCTCTATCAAACAGTGATAATCTACAGGATAAACACATTAAAACTAAAATAGATGAAAAAAAATGAGAGAACTTGGCAGTGAGAAACTAAGCAACAGATGAAAATTGTATGTTTGTATGATTGTATGTTCCAATTTCATTGCATGTCATTTTTTGCACATTTCAACAATGAAGATAAAGATGTATGAAGACTTACTTTAATTTAAAAAATGCTTTGTTTTCTACAGATGTGTGGGCATAGCACTGTAATATTTCCTCCTGACAAACATCACATCACTATGAAAGCTTTCCACAATGCACAGAATAAAAAATAAGAGGTAATTGCGACATTATCTCAAAAATCTGACTTTTTCTCGCAATTACAACTTTATATCACGCAATTGTAAGTTTGTCTCACAATTCGGACTTCATAACTGGCAATTATGAGTTTGTCTCGCAATTCCGACTTTATAACAAGCTTCCATACATCACACCAATGTATCATAATTTAACACAGCCTGTATAATTTATTCATCCTGCAGGCACTAAACAGAATAAATACTCTCAGCGCAGTGTTTCACCAACGTTCGAATTTAAACAACACATTTCCAAACTTATTAAGGCTGGGTTTGGTGCCTGTGTTTTCTAATAAAGTGTCTAATCCATACACATTGGAGATGTAATGACAGTAGTTACAATTCCAGTAAAAACAGCTACAGCATCAGTAGTGCAGACATTGTGCTTTAAACCAAAATTTTGGTCTTAGTACCTATCAGTTATAAGAAGATATGAACAAGCAGGACACAATAACTGATTTGAAAACCGATTAGCATTATTACGTCTTAAAGTGCAAAAGCCAAGAAACAGAGATGATGTCTGGATCACTATAGCAGCTCTCTATAAACCTCTATATACTGAAAAATATCAAATATTCACTGATTTATTGCGTTGTTTCTTGCTCATGGACTGCTTAAGGCTAAATGTAATAAGTTTTACATTATTATTGTAATACAATGTTCATAATGTAATAATTTTCTCAAAACATAAAATCTTGAGCTTAAAATAATTTTTACATTATGAGAAATGTATTACATTATGAACTCATCATAAAAATGTCATATTTTCATAATTGTAATAGCTTTTAAAACATAAAAACAACAATAGTATTCCCTTACAGTACATTTTTACAAATCTAACTCAAGTCTTAAACTACCTGCAAAATTCAACAATTAAATATTCATGCAATTATTATTATTCTCTTTTTTTTTATTAAACAAAGCACTCGTATTCCTTTACAGTAAATTTTAAGAAAAGTAAATCCAATCCTTACCTGCCTACAAAATACACCAGATTATTGATACTACTACTACTACTACTACTACTATTATTAATATTATTATAACTACTACTTCTACTTCTATACATATGGTATAAATACTGTTAAATGACAAACAGTGTTAAATACCAACAATGTATGTGTGTGTGTGTGTGTGTTGCATTACGCTGGTAGATTAAGACTGGAGTTAGATTTGTAAAAATGTACTGTAAGGGAATACTGTTTGTTTTAAAAGCTATTACAATTATGAAAATATGACATGTTTTTGGTGAGTTTATAATATAATAAATTTCTCAATGTAAAAATGATTATATTATGAGCTCAAGATTTCATTACGTTTTGAGAAAATTAACATTTTATTACAATAATAATTTAATATTTATTACATTATAATAATTTTACATTGTGCAGTTCTTTCATTATGAGATGCTACATCACCCGAGTCTGATTTAAGGTCGTTCCGTGTCTCTCAAAGGAACATCTTTTGGATCAGACGTCGAGTGATTAGTATTATTCTCCTGTAAGAAAATACAGATTCACGAAAGGTAAAAGTAATGAGAAGAGCTGATGTTTCAATTACACAAACTACATCTAAATCGCATCTAAAATGCTTGAATTGTTGTATTGCCATGTTCCAATAAGATGCTTGATGTCTGAAAAAAGGATACACTTAATTTATTATATTACTTTTTAGCTTATTTGCAAGTTGTTTGTGTTTTTGATTGTTTTGACAATGGTTCACCAGTGAATATCTGCTTAGTCAAAAATAATGCACAAAAAAGATGACTATTCACAGTTTACATTTATGTATGTTAAAAAATAATTATATAATTATGTAACAGTAATAAGTTCCAAGCAGCAATTATTGGGGTTCAAGCGCTGATTTAAATATGTTTTTAGTACCTTTATGGATCTTGAGAGAGGAAATGGCATTGCTCCCTATGCATGCCTCACAGAGCCATCGGATTTCAACTAAAATATCTTAATTTGTGTACCGAAGATTAACGAAGGTCTTACGGGTGTGGAACGGCATGAGGGTGAGTAATAAATGACCGAATTTTCATTTTTGGGTGAACTAACCCTTTTAAAGCAAAGCAAGTTCTGTGTTTTCTTTAGCAAGATTGTAATGATTGTAATGATTGTAATTGTACCATGACTGGTATAGCTCGTTTCCACTGTGCATTGTCGTTTGCTGTCACTTTCCTCATCACGCGAGAATGATGTCAATCAGGTGAGAGGAGGCAAGGTCTTCATTGTGCTATGATTGGTTATGATTGGATATGATTGGTTTGTGTGATAAATCCCGCCTCTTGTTGATGTGCGCGTTTCGCACGTCAGTTTGACTGAACAAACGATGGCATCAATGGGAAGACTAATTGAAAAGAAAGTAAACAGATCATCCAGTTAGATATCACCGCTTTATGTCACGTCAAAATCAAACTTGAAATGGACTGAAAACATGATGACTGCGTTTTTTTTTTTTTTTAGTGCAATCAGCTTGGTGAAATTAAAAATACAATTTGTGTCTGTGACAGACGGTGTTTACGGAGCATGACTGATGATCCAAAATAGCCTAAGTTGACAATCAAAAAGAAAAACATTGAAGGAATCCACTTCCGCTTCAAAATATATCTTTTAAGTCATTAATCAACATTTATCTTTCTGTTAAATTAATTGAATGACTTCTTCAACGTATGTTAAAGCACTTATTTTCCATTTTTAAACACTAGAAAATATTTTCCTTTTTTAAACACTAGAAAATAATTTTGAATATTGTCTGTACCTCTCACTGAGAAAAGAACATGTTATCAGTATGTTTTGGGAAAGTTTCCTGTTCAGATCAGCTTCAGCCTTGAAGAAGCTGTGAATCATGTGAATCGTGTATGTGCGCTAAGAGTTCTGTGCAGGTCCTTTGTATTGGTGGACAACTGGCACTGTGTTTGAGACCAGCAGACGCCATGTAATGACCCCAACAGGACATCCAGTTTCTAAATCCAGGGTCCCCTCATCGGCATCCTGACGAATGGAGATATGCTTCTGACTATCTGACTATCCATGTGTGGAAGATTACCAAATTTGTCTATTTTTCTTAGCCAATCACAATCATTCAACCTGAAGTAATGATGTAGTCAGTAGACTCTGTTAGAGTATAATTATTGAGAAAATGTGAATGTAAGCAGAGCGGCTTACGAACTCCTTGTGAGACTTGAAGCTGGCTTCTGCTGATGAAACTGCAAACTATTCTTCATTAATTTTTTTTTTCCTTCAATTTATAAATTTTTTTAAACTTTGACTCCGGGTGTTTATTCAACATATCTGCTTTCAAGGGTCCTAAACTGTTTATCCCCAACAACATCAATACACTAATAAAATATATTGTTTAAATTATTATTGCCTTTAGTTATTATTTTGGAATGAATGTAGAAATGCTTAAAACAATATTGACTTGGTTTTGATAAATAGAACATTTATTACAATACTGTAAAGCAGTGGCGTACCGCAAGTCTCTGAGCCCCCCCCCCCCGCCCTCCCACAAGCAGTTATGTCATGTGTTAAAATTTGTTGTGCACCTGAGTCCATCTGCCCCACAGTTTACAAAAGCTGATTTAACAGTGAATCATGTGGTGAATTATCATTGCATTGATTTATTTGATGTTATTTTTGAATAATATTATAGCCTAGCCTATATGATAGGCCTATATAATGTTTAGTGATTTTGATATCGCAGACTAAAATACCGGTAGGAATAAATATTTAGGCTAATTTACTCATTAAAACCAAAGGAGCGCCAAGAGAACGGATAACAGCCGCAACAAGCTGCAACGAGCACTGGCAATGATTTCAGAAACAACACATTCCAGCGGATAGATCGCCTCTTATTTAACACAGACCTACAAATTTCTTATCAAATGGAGATGTTTCTTTCTTTTAGGTACAGTTATTCGCCGAGTTTAAATTAATTTTTGAGACGTTTCAGAAAGATTCTCGCAGAGAGACAGCTGAAAGCACACCCTGTTTTTATTTATTCTATTTTACAAAAGTCGCCTACAAGGTGGTGTTGTTATTGTGAGCGTAAATATAAAATAAAATTTAAAAAAAGTAGACCATTTGTAGTCTTGCACTAATCTGTAGGCTATCGCAAAAAATGACGAAATGCCTATTTTAAGTTGTTTCAGCTGTCATGAGGAGAAAATCCATCAGAACGCGCCGGCGCTTTCGTCTGCCAGAGGGATAAAAATGTAGCCAATTTAGTTTCATATTTATATTTAAATATTGGGCTATAGCCTAATATTATTTTTTTTTAAATGTCACCTATGTTGATTATGAAAAGTGAATAGCATGACGGATGCGCAATGTCGGGAGACATGCAGCGGGTCAGACCACTTCATTAAGTTTTGTTTTATAGTAAGTCTTTATTTAAAATCTTAATTTCAATCAATGTTTCATCAACCAATTGCCTATATTTAATAAATAGGAAGAAAACCAAGAACGTCGGGTGTAGAATGGATTGCGTAACAAACGAATCCATGTTTCCGCGGCCTTTGAATAAGGCTGAAGCAATATTCTGTTTTTATTAAATTTCTTAAATACATGTCTTTATTACTTAATTAATTGATAAGATATGTTTGGGTCTAACAATATATTTTAGCTGGTCTAAATTCTAAGTTAGACACAAATTTGCGCTATATAAGGTTCCCTTCTAGACAAGCGTGTAAATTGCTGTTTCGGTCGCAAATTTTCAGTAATTTCGATCGGTGCATCAAATGAGGTAGGCCTAAACTAAATTCATGTAGTTTCAGTAAAAGAATAAAGAAATAACTAGACTTATTGGCTATAGGCTACATTTGGAAAAGAACTTCAGACATTCCGGTAGCTGACCATTAGCAGAGCTGGCGATGAGGTAAATACGTTTGGGCAATATATAATAATATAAATAACAATAGTAATGTCTCAGCAAAGACCGAACATATTTATTTGTCTCGGCACACATCCGCTAACAGTAACACAGCGCATCAAGGCTTGCTGTTGTCTTTGCTACCTTACAAACGGCGATGGAAACAACAGTGATGAATTTTTCCTCCTTTTGTGGTAATTTAGCACTATTTTCTATGATCTTCTGCTTGCATTTTTGGGCTTCAGTTGGATGCTTTATTTTCATCTTTAGTCAATTGAGATCAGTTCTAAAAAAAAGTAAAGGCTATAAAGTAGTCTAGCCTAAATAGGTGAATCTGCGACGGGGCCCATCATAGGGTGGGGGCCCCCACGCACCGCGGGGGCTGCGGGGGTGTCCCGTACGCCACTGCTGTAAAGTTACAAAATAGAATTGTATTTGGTTTCTGTTTTTTTTTTTTATATAAATGTAAAGTAATGTTCATTTAACAAGAAAGATGTGTCAGTGTTAAGAGTAATGCACATAAATTTACAATGATTCATAAATAAGTACATTTCAGAACACCACTGCACGCCACTGAAGTAAGAGTACTGTTGGCGGTGGAAAGGCAAGTAGGATCAGGGGTCGTACAGTACTGAACTGAACCGTACCGCTCGGTGGAAACGATCCATTACATCACAGAGGGAAAACAGCCAATACAGGCAGTTAACAAAAGAAATGTATGTTTCAATGCTTTTTAACAGTTATCAAGCTTGGGCTAAAAACCTAGGACTAGTTTGCTAAAGTTGGTTTATGAAATAATCTGCAATATTTGGCAAATGATTCAATTGACAGCGGTTTCATTGCTTGCATTTTTCGAGATACACGCATGTCCTCAAAGGCAGTCTTGCCACCTTGGACAAAGACAATGCATGACAAGTTTCAAGTCATTCAGACTTCGGGTTAATTAGTAATAGCCATTTGTAAGTGCTTTAATTGTTTTTTCCATATTATAGCGCCACCAAGTGGCCAGCTGCCGCATACTTTTTCACGTAACCACAGAAGGAGGAAAATATCTGATTCCATTCACAGTTATAGGCATTTCAGACTCCAGAGAATCTCACTGCACTGCTTTGGATTTGGATGTTGTCCATCTTGAACAAATTTGTCCATCTTGAAGGACTTTAGAAATATAAGACACTTGAGCCTACGCCTAACAGTTTAGGAGTTATGAGTGATTCCATACATTTCACTGCTGTAGCGCCCCCGTCAGGCCAATCGGGGTGAGCCTCGGTGACATTGTAGATGGTGTAAGAACTACCATCCTTCAAAGTTTCAAGTCTTTACGACATACGGTTTGGTCTGCCCGATTACTTTTAGGGGAGAATGCTGATCCTTGGAAATTTTAATATTTACAATACAAACGCTATGTGCTTGAACCCCTAAATAGTATTATTCATACCATTAGTCATTAAAAGGAATTTTGCACATTAAATCTAATGTATCTTGCTAAATGAGCTGTATGTAATACTTACATTCCTGCGGCGATAGTAAATCACACCAGCAGTTACAACTGCAACCAATAGCAGAACCACAACTATTCCTGCTACAGCACCTGAAGACAGGCCTGAACCTGAAACAGATAAAGAGAAACAATGGATGATAATCCACCCAGTATTAATCTTTGAAATTTACAGCTTTCCAGTGGTGCCATCTGTTGTTTTTAGCAAGCATCAGTGGGATCAGCAGGAAACAACGTTCACACAGGAAAACGAATATTATCAGAGAGGAAATGCACTGAATGGCTGAACTCTACTCACCAGTGACAGAAACATTGAATCTCTTCACTCGGTTGATGTTGAAGCTGCTGCTTTTGCTGTTGATCAGCAGTTTATATTCTCCGGAGTCTGTGTTTCTGATGTTCATGATGGTCAGAAATCCAGTCAGATGATCCAGCTTCAGTCTGTCTCTGAATCTCTCTTTACACTGATCATCTGTACAGATCTTACTCTGATCTCCAGTGATTTCAGCGATGAGAATCTCATTAAAATACCACGTCACTGAATCATTTGGTTTTCTTATTTCACCAGCATCTAAAATGACATCTTCTCCCTGATTTTTATTCACTACTTCTCGTTCAACAGCAGAAACACCTGAAACACAAACCAACAGCTGCTGAAACTACACACAACATGAAGATGAACAAAAACTGAAGATGAACGAGACAAGCTCTTTCTTGTCTTTCTATCTAAAAACGATCAAAGGTTTGTGCTTATAAACACAAGGCTCCATCTGAGCTCAACTGCAGCTTTTTATTTTTTTTTTTTTAAAAATGTTAAAACTAACAGATTATAACAGATGAAAATCTTTTAGTTTTAAATCAACATGAAATCTTTAATAGTGTAAACTGAGATAATTCTTACGCAGAAAGAGGCCGTTCTCACAGAATATTTTTTTTAATTCCACTTCATACCTTTCCATTGTTTTTCACTGCTAGATGGGATTATCCTTAACTATTGCACACGTGTCTCGCTTCTTATACATAAAAGGGCATTCTAAAAAATGTGACTCAGAAGTTAAAACTTTCACTTTTCATTCCACAACTTGCTTTTTAAAGGGTTAGTCCACCCAAACAATGTCATCATTTACTCACCCTCATGTCGTTCCACACCCATAAGACCTTTGTTCACCTTTAGAACAGTGTTTTGAAATCACCCATCACTAGATATTGTTGAATACATTTTTTTTTTTTTTTGGGCGCACAAAATGAATTCTCGTTTTTGTTTTAACTAAAAAGTGTTTTTAGTACCTATCTGGGAATTTGATAAGGAAATGATCTTGCTGGCAATAGATGCCTCACTGATCGGATTTCATCAAAAATATCTTAATTTTTGTTTTGAAGATGAATGAAGGTCTTACAGGTGTGGAACGACATGAGGGTGAGTAATTAATGACAGAATTAAAATTTTTGGGTGATCTAACACTTTAACAGCAAAAAACCCAGATCATCTACAAACTATATGTGAATTAACAAAAATCACTCTGAATATAATTGTTTTAATAAATAAATACAAAATATGTATGTTAAAACATGGGTTTTGGGGTCCAGTGAACTGTAGAAATGTAAAAATAAATGTAAATTAGATTAAATAAATGTGGAGAATTCTAGAGAAAAAAAAATCGTACATAAATACATTTATTATTTTCTCAAAAAAACAACAACTGTAAACTAATAATCTTTAAATAAAAATTAAAATAAATTAGAACAAAAGTTTAGAGGAAAGCTGTTAAAAAACAGTAACAACAAATAAGATTGAAGTAGTATATAGTATATAGAAGTATATAAATTAGATTAAGAAAATGTAATAATGTGATTAAAAAGTTAATCTATTAAATTAATGATTAATATAAAAATATTTAAAGGGCATATTGCAGGTTAGAGCTTCAGTGATTCAATGTATAGAAAAATATTGTATGAAATAGATTTTCTTGAAAAAAAAAACACGTATAAATACGCTAATTAGGCTTCTGGAGTCGTTTTTTGTGAGAAAATTTTACTTCCGCATCTGAAAATGCCAAATCGGAAGTGACGTAACTGAAGGGAGCGCGATCAATATAAACAATAGGAAAACAATGGATCGCAATGACAGTTCGGAAGCTGAGGAAATTGTAAATGTTTATTCACACTCGTATAACAAACCACAGCCATACAATTAGCCTGCTATGTGGCCAAGAGAGCAGCGACAGGCCAGGATTAGACAGAATAACGGTCAAAATAGACAAATTGAGCTGTTGTGTGAGGAGAAGCAGTGGAGAACAGGGCAGAGACCGGTGTTAGCTTACAGATATACACGTTAGCTAACGATATGCGACACTGTTCTCAGATCACAATATTGTACAGATTGTTATCATGAATCAGGCAACAGCAAAGCTAGTATTGGTCATCTTGGAGTAACGTTATTGATTAATAATAAACTTCGTTAATATCCGTCCACACACTAACTTTACGTGATATAGCGGTTTCTCATCACGACTGATTTGGTAACGTTAGTTAGCAAATGTAACAAAAAACAAAAAACCAAGACTTTACAGTGCACCATTCACGTTTCATCTCTCTGACGGATCCGTGATCATGTCTCCCGCCGGCGGACGAACATAAGTAGTGTATGCGTTTCTTGTAACGTTATCCTTTATTCATTCATTATGTGTTATGAGTTTATTCCGGGCCGATCACTGTGTGGGGATGCATATGACATGCATATGATTATGTAGTTGTTTGAACTTGAATGTATAGGCTATACACGTTTACAGTCAAGTTTACATACATGGCATGAATGAAATTGGAGTATTTACATTACCAACACATAATTCAAAACTGTTTTGTGAGAGTGTGAGACTGTATGTATTTGTGAACATAATTTGTATTCATTAGTGTTGAAATTGATTCAAGTAAAAACGGTGAAGAAGCATCGCGTGTGTAAGTTTATTGATTTAATATAATCATTTACAGTAGTATTACAATGTTGAACTCCATCATATCGCCAGGATGATAATCCTCCGGCCTATAATGAACGTGTTTATCAAAGCAGATGCAGCAGTGAAGTCCGTCTCTTCACCTGCACAAAACACAACCCGGCACGGAAGATAGCAGCGTCTTTTTTCTTGTTAGTAAACCTCTGGACTCAATGTCCTGACAGTCTGGAGTTTGTGCAACCTCCACAAACACAATTTACCATAACGATGATAAATAGAATACAAAAACTACCGAAAACACATGATTCATGACCGCTGTCACTGCCTACTCTGCACTGAGTCAACACAGAGCTCGGCGATCGACTCCCTTTAGTGACGTAGTGAAAAAGCGGTTTTTACAGAGACCGTCACTTTATCTACTAAATTAATGCCCTTATGTCCTGCAAAACATTTTTAAACCCTGCAGTATCTTCTTATATGGTCTTTTCATCTCGAAAAAAAATGTTTAACCTGCAATATGCACTTTAAATAAATACATACATTAATAAGTAAAGAAAATAGCCTATATAATGTAACCTAATAGAAACTAATTTAAGGTTTATAATATTAATTTTTCAGTGTATAAATGAGGTGTTTATGATGTAAAAGATAGTTAGGATGGGGTCCCTCGCATAAGGATGATCATATTTGGGGGTCTGACTCTGCATCCAAAATATTGAAAAGCACTGTAAACATTTATTAATGACTCACCAATGACAGTAACATTGAAGGCCTTGTCACTGCTGCTGCTGATGATGATGATCTTCAGGTCATAAACTCCAGAGTGTGTGTTTGTGATGTTCATGATGGTCAGAGATCCAGTCTGATGATCCAGCTTCAGTCTGTCTCTGAATCTCTCATCACCATCTTTACACTGAACATCTGTACAGATAAAACTGAGATCTCCACTGATCTGAGCGATGCGAGTGCTGTTGAAATACCATTTAATCTCTTCTTGTTGGTTTGTTTGAACACCAGTGTTCAGAGTGACTGAATCCCCCTCATTCACTGACACTCCATCTGAATCAACACCAGACACACCTGAAGAAAAAAACAAATCAAAGCCAAATATAGGCTACAACATAGCAGTGAAATTTTGCACATTCATTTAATTAAACATACTGTTAGAATCTTCCGACTATATTTGATCAGTTTATGCTCGGAGGTAAAACATACCAACATAGTCACGGTGTGACGCCATGTTAAGTTTTCACCACAATCACTACCTGAACACCATTTTCACGCCACTGAAACTGATCTGGGCTGCGTTTCAACTGCGGTACATGCGGGTTTTTATGTCTAACAGGTGTTTCACCGATTTCTGTGACTGTGGTAGGCACTGTGGTCACTTCAACCATCACTACTCCTAGTATTCGTGTTAAGCGAAACTGGAACAAGTTATTACCGTTGTCGAGCAAAAACAAAATCCATGCAAGCCAATGAAAGTGAAGCTTCATTTTCACCACGATGCCCCTCAGAATATAAACTCAGATTCATATAAGCGTTCTTTTCTTCTGCTTTAAAATGCGACGCAGTTCTTGCAGTGAAAAGTAAAGTTAAGTAATAATCTGGGAGCCTCCATCGGGAAGTTAGCAGTGGTTCCAAAGTACACAGTAGCCTATAGTGCTGACAAGTGCTCGAGTCTGTACAGGCTGACGAATGGGGGCGGCGAGGGCGCTGCTGGAATTCATGGCTCGAAGCAAAAGTGAGTGAGTGATATGAGTGAGTGAATGAGTGAGTGAATGAGTGAATTAATAAACCAAACAGTGTTGCCAAGTCTGCATTTTTTCCTGCGAAATTGGGCTAGGCTACTTTTACACTGTTGCGGTGGGTTGTTTTTCATGTCCACGGGTTGAAGCGAGCCCAAATAACATGATATTTAGCCTTTGGAATGCACTTTTACCAAGGGAACCCTGTCAAAAAAAAAAAAAAAAGTTTTACCAGGGGACATTTTGGGATGAAATTTATGGATGTATGAAATGTATGTGACGGAGTGGTAAATTTCATCCCAAAATGTCCGCAAATCTCCCATGTGGTCAAGTTTCTCAACTAGCATACATGCATTCAATCTGAAATATAATTATCTTTGTATTAATAATGTAAAAGAAATAATAAAAAACTGTTTTCCCTATTTATGTTGCGTGACGGGGTGGTAAGTTTAAGCTTGACGGGCCCTGCCTAACATGAAAAAGCAACAAATAAACAATGTAAAAAAAAAAAAAATTACATAGTTGCCTGCTTTTGTTCTTGGTGGCTATAAGGCTCAAATGATGTCACTTAGGCTTTGTGATGTCATTTAAAGGAAAAGAGCATTATTTATAGATAAAACAAGTTAGTGTGATGGGGTGGTAAGTCAAACTGAGGGACGCACACAAATCATAAAATATTTACAAAAAAAAAAAAAGTTTTTTGTGAATAAATATATTTTGTGTAAACAGGGACACACATATAATCCTGAAAATAGTATATGTTTGAAAAAATATATATAACTTATTTGGTGATATTTTAGATGCAAGTGTCATGTTGGTCAACATGGACATGTGAAATTGGCTATGTAATAATGAAAAATGATTAAAAATAGTATGCTAATCTTCAAAAAAAAAAAAAAAATTTGATCATATATCATGCTAAAAAGAACACTTGAATTAATAACTTTAAGCTTTGGAAACAGACTTTGGGACATTTTTGTGCCTTATGCATCTGATCAAATGTTGCGGACCCAAATGGCACCCATTTCATAGAATAACTCAAGTAACAGTTAAGTAATGTATTCGTAGGGGAGAGCGGGGCTGGTTGGGTCAAGGGTTGGTTGGCACGCAGTTAAATCCCAGTACACTAGAGGGCGCTGCCACAATAATCTAACATTAAAATGACTGCCCTCTTAACCAGACCACACCCATTTACTGAAATCACTCAACTGTCACTAACTATACAATACCCCAGGGATGACGTGTTTTTGTAGGCCAACCCGGAAGTTAGCGGAGGAAAGGAAGTAGTCCCTTTTAGCAATTTGTTAGCAACCGCCGATTTTAAGATACAGTAAAAGTTAAAAAAAAAAAAAAAAAAAAAAAAAAAATCACAAGTGGGTTATAACTGGTGTGTTTTATGTCATAGATCAAAACGGGAAAGTATTTAGAGGCTTTGTTAACCACAGACCTAAATGTCCTAAAAGTCCTAAAATGCTAACTCATCCGGGTTTTGCCTACAAAAATGCGTCATCCCTGAGGCACTCTACAGGCTTGTTTAAGAGGAGCAAATTCTGCGCAGAACCGATCACCGGTGATCACCGCAAGATGCATGCGGGTTAGAAATGTGTCCTCATCGGATTCTGCAGTCGAGCGCAGTTGCTCTCCACTGACTAAAAGCACGATGGGAAACGACTTGCTGACGACACAGCTTAAAGCGTATTGGTTTAAACAACCGTGATGTATTGATCTCTTTTAAAACGTTTGATTTTAAAACTCTGAAAAGCCATAAACGATTAACATAAATATTAATAAAAATGCATGAATATGAATATTGACCATTTCGGATCCACCAATTCCCCCACTGGAGTCTTTAAAGACTCCCAAAATTTTCAAAAGATATGAAATGGATGTTGAATAAATTAAATATAAAAGCATCACATCTAAATGAAGCTGCGGGTACCTCTCTAACCCCAGCTAACTGCATAGAATATTGACTGGAAGCCTTCACCAGGCTGGTCCGACGAGGGCTACTAGAAAAACCCGACCCCGAACGTCCCCTGGACTTTTGCTGGGTTGAGGACTTACCGCAACTGTCAGGTGGATTAAAATTTCTTCCATTAGTCTTAAATTGTTAGCCAGTTTTAGTAAAGAATCAAATTAATCTGCCATAATAAATTGGGAATTCAATAATCAACACTAGACCTAGATAAAATAGCTAGATAAGAAAAATAACATAACCATCAGACGTATCACACAAATAGACAAATTAAACAACTATATATCCTTTGACAACCCTAAACAACTCAATCCTTCGAAGTCTCAATCTCTCCATTCTGTGCTTCAGCTGTAGGATGATGTAATCAGTTTCAGTCTTTCTGGGGAATTCCCCTTGCGTTGCTAAGCACTGAGGTGCTCGTCGATCCTTCCTTGGTTCTGGGACACTCTTGATCAGTTGGAGCAAACATTGGGCTTTTAAGCCACCAGTTGAGTTTACTCATTCTCTTCGTTGACCCTCCTAATGGACAATTCCTTTCCAGTGGTCACAATCAGGCGTCACACAGGAAAAATAACTTGTTTGATGAATATACCACACATAATCTCCTGATTACATCTACTCGTACTGAACCTAAACACGGAGAAGATATAACGGACACAAAAACAACAAAAACAAACAAAACAAGACAACCACGTTGTCATTTTTCACATGATTGACAATACATTAGCACTCGGATTAATAGGATGAATTTCAGCAATCAACAGCACGGCTTTGACTTGTGAATGAAGACCCTGAAATGTTTTTGTTAGAGACAACATATATTTACACATCCAGTCCTCCTTGGGGTAACAAAACCTGTGAAAATGAATTTGGTGTGAGGGTTATCCAGGGCTGTTCAGAGCTTAAACACATGATATTCCCTGATCTGGCAATATCATACATAATTAATTTATTATAATATTATTTTCTTTGTTGATTAAATAAGTAAATAATTTCTTATTTTTACACCTCTACCTGGATAACACTCATCCCATCTTCAACATGTTAACAATCACACAACATTACATTATACATTCAGAACAGAATCAATTCCATTCAGTGGAATCCATCATGACATGCTGGAAAGAAAAGTAAAGTTAGTGTGGGGTAAACAGGACAAGATTGCTTGTTCTGCTTTCCCAAAGTTATTCACCTGCGCAGGTGTGGCTGTTACAATAGGACCAGCCGGGAGACAGAAGATAGGTTAACAGGTTGTTTATTGAACACAAGCAGAGTATATGGATGACAGCAGGTGAGTAAACAGATGCAAGTTCGTGACTGATGAATGATATGGAGAATGACACTGTCCTTTTGTGGTTGCAGAGTGACAATGGAGAATGATACTTGCTGAATGGAGTAGATGACTTCAAACAACACTTCACACCAGATCGAAGACGAGGAGTAGAGCTTGGGTACATGGAGTACAGGTAAGTAGCAATAGGAGTCCTTGAGGTAAGCATTCAGGTAAGTCCTTTGATGCAAACGAGACCAGACAATGTGACTTCTTCTTCTTTCTTCTTCTTTCGGGTTTAATGGCGGTTGGCAACTAATCTCAAAGGTGCATTACCACCACCTACTAGACTGGAGTGTGGGTATTAGAATGACATCAAAGGAGAGGTGAAGAAAAATTAAATAAGTAAATAAATAGAAATAAAAACTTATATAAAACCTTTACAAAAGAAAATTCCTTCCTATTAAATTCTTTCACTTAATCCAGTGTTTTTCAAAAACAAAATTAATAAATTGTGTATACTCCCAGATGATTTCCCTAATAAATGCTCAAGTGTCATGCTTTGTTCATCCATCTGTGCCTTTAATTCTGCCCTATCTTCTTCATATTTTTTGCAACAGTATATGCTTCACTGTCTCTTGCACATTACACTCAGTGCATAATCCAGTGGGATGTTTTCCTATTCTGTGCAATGTTGTATTTAAACCAGTGTGACCCATTCTAAGATGTGAGACTAACATCTCTTCCCTAGGGCTTCTGCCCTTCCTCATACTTGTGATTACTTGATTTTGTATGCTGTATAGATGACGTCCTGTATCCGCTGTGTTCCAATATTCTTGCCATATATTAAGTGAATGTTGCTTTCTGATGGTTTTGACCTCTGCTCTACTTATTGGTACTTGCACATCTACTGTTTCATGCTTTATAGAATTTTTTGCTAGCATATCCACAACTTCATTTCCTTCCACCCCCACATGGGCAGGAACCCAAAGGAAGGAGACAACCACTCCCTTATTATGAAGTGTGAGAAGCAAGTGAAGTATTTGATAAATGAGATCTTGTCTACATGACGCTCTCCCAGATTGAATGCTTAATAATGCTGATAAACTGTCTGAGGCTATAATAACACCTTGACTCTGATGATTTTTTCCCCACCCACTCTAATGCCAGTAAAACTGCTATCAACTCCACACTATAAACTGACAGATAATCTGTAGTCCTCTTTTAAACTACTACTTCATACCGAGGAATAAAAAATGCTACACCCGTACGGCCTGTTTCCGGCTGCTTTGATCCATCCGTAAAAATGAATAATTCCTCTTGATACTGCTCTACATAGTTTTGAACTATTATCCACTGCGGCATTATTTTTGAGTTTTCTTTTAGTATTTGTTGTAAACTAACATTTACAGATGGTTTTATAAATTTCCAGGGTGGTATTGTTGATATTGCCACAGTGGGTCCTATTTGCAACTGATTGAGACCTGCATTTTGAGCCTTAGCATCCCCCACCCATCCGAAACTGTAAAAATTGCTTTTATTATGCTCTGCGCATTCTTGCAAGACAGTTTTTGTGGGGTGCTCCATACTATGTCCTTGTAAATTAGTCCAATATGCCAACATGATCTTGACCCTCCTAATACGTAGCGGCATCTCTCCTGCTTCCACCTGTAAAGCGGTTACTGGTGATGTTTTAAATGCCCTGGTACAAATCCGAAGTGCCTGTGCCTGCTCCACATCAAGCTTTTTAAGGTTAGATCCCGATGCTGACATATACGCTAAGGAACCATAGTCAGAGGCAGTTCTCATGAGAGCCTGATAGATGTTTATTAGCGAAGCTCTACTCGCTCCCCAGTCTCGCCCTGATAGACATCTCAACACGTTGTTGATCTTCTTACATTTATTTCTGACCTTATCAATATGCTGACACCAAGTCATCCTCTCATCAAAGAGAACTCCTAGAAACCTCACCACCTTAACCTGTTCCAAATCCTGTCCATACAATTTCAGTGGCACTACTTTGTGGCGCTTAGAGAAGCATATAACTTGAGTTTTTGGAATTGAGAGTTTAAATCCCCATTTAGAAGTCCATTGTTCAACTTTCTCTGCATTTTGCATTTTGCAATTGCATTTTGCATTTTCTTTCTAAGATATTCTACATTTCGACCCCTAACCCAGAGTGCTCCATCGTCTGCATAAAGTGACTTACCTATATTTCCACTTACCTGATCAAAAATGTCATTTATCATAATATTAAACAGTATGGGGCTGCAAACACTACCTTGTGGGGTACCATTTTCCACTGTCTACTTGAATACTCTGTACCAACCTTAACTTCTATTGTTCTTCTGTCCAGGAAATCTAATACCCAACCAAATAATTTACCTTTTATTCCTAATTTGACAAGTTTTATAAGAAGTCCGTCCTTCCACAGCATATCATATGCTTTTTCGACGTCAAAAAACACAGCAATTACACTTTCCTTATTAGTTTGTGCTTTCCTAACTTCTGCTTCTAAGCACAAAACAGAATCCATTGTTCCCCTACCCTTACGAAATCCAGACTGATATGCTGAAAAAAGACCCTTACTTTCCATATAGTAACTTAACTTATCTGTTACCATCCTTTCCATGACTTTCCCTAATTGTGATGTTAACGCTATAGGTCTATAACTTGACGGGTCTAAAGCATTCTTACCAGGTTTGAGTATTGGGACTATCACTGCCTGTTTCCATTCAAGTGGGATTCTACCTTCATTCCATATCATATTGATCAGCCTTAATACTACCTCCAGTGATGCATCTCTCATATGCCCTAGCATGCTATAACATATAGCATCTTTCCCTGGTGTTGTTTGTTGCGCATTTAGGATAGCCCTTTTTAATTCAAACATAGTAAAAGGCAGATCCATATCTCCTCCTGGTGCAAATCTACTGTCTTTCATTCCAGGGTTTTCCAACAATGTCTGATTTCTATACTGGTTATCTATTGTGGATAAATTTCCAGAACTGTGGATTTTCACAAAAGTTTCTACCAAAAGCTCTGCTTTTTCTGCATTACTAACTGCATTCTTATTATTGCTATAACACTGGCATTTCGACCTTTCTACCTAATCCACTCATTCTTCTGATTGTTCCCCATATGTCTGACAACTGAGTTTCACTTCCAATTTTATTGCAATACTGTCTCCAATACACACGTTTGACTGACCTAATCACTTTCCTAACTACCGCTTGTGCCCTTTTGTAGCAAATTAAAGTTTCCAGTGTGTGATGAGCTTTAAGCTGCCTAAATGCTTTATTCCTTCTTTTAACTGCTATTCTACATCTCTCATCCCACCACGGCACCCTTTTTCCCTGTTTATTTCCTGTACTTTTTGGAATTGTTTCTTCTGTTGTTTGTATAATGGTTGCAACTACTACTCTATTCATTTCCTCCACATCTTTTATACCTCTACTCAGTATTTCCACACACTTACTCTCACTAATTTCTTGAAATGTCTGCCAGTCAGCTTTATCTAATTTCCACCTTGGTATTTTCACTTCCTCATCCTGGTGTACCTCTATGCCAATCCTACAATGTAAAAAATGGCTGTGAAATCTACAGTTATTTACTGTCGATTTCACAGTAACATTACTGTATAAGATTTTTACAGTAGAATATTGTAAAGTTTACAGTAAGACTGTAAAAATCACAGTAGTCCAAGAATTACAGTTGAAATCACAGTAGTCAAAGCATTACTGTAAAAAAATCACAATTTAGCCACTATAGTACTGTAAATAGTAAAGTAAACTACTGTAATTTTCCTTTTTTTTAATCATATCTTTCTTTGTACCCCTTTCACATGGACGGCTCCAGATTATTGTTGTTCAGAATTCATTACCGGAATATGATGTAAATACTCGATGGTGAGCTTTAAGTAAAAGTGTATTAATAAATTAAAATGTGTCATGTAACTTGTACTCTGATGCACCTGCTGCAGGAGCTTTCTATTCCATACAATATATATATATTTTAAAGAATTCACATAAGATTCCAAGAATATGTTTTGTTTGTTTGTTTTGTGACCGTAAATGGGTGTTTGGGTGTAGGTGTTAACAGGGCAATAAAATATTTGATAAGCCTTATCTTAATCTCCAAAGTCTCCCCTGACATGGTCTAACAATAGGCTTCATAAATGCATAATTTTTTTAGATATCATCCTCAGATTTGAACTGAAGCATGACCATTGGTTATAAGTTGCAACCCAGCAAACACAGTACATTAATTGTGACGACGTCGTCAGTTAGTCGTCATTTGGTCAGTGTGACATTACTTTATGACAACGTTATGAGGACGTCGTGGTAATGTTCCATTTTTTAGCTAACGTTAATAATCTTGGCTAACGTTCCAGAAACGTCGTGGGCACGTCCTCAAAAGACGTCGCTGGTTAATTCCAGACGTGTAACTTTTTGTGTTCAAAATGTACAAAACAAATATACAATGGGAATGTACAACATGAATCTATTTTTCAAACCGTGTTTTTGTCTTACCCTGAATTATTATGGTACACCTAGAATAGGTGTGTATATTTGGACTATTTTAGACCGGGTAGAAACCGCTGCGGAGTAGCACAAATACCTGCGTGACTCGTCATAGACATAACAGAGAGAAGTAGCTCCGGCTACAGTGTTCTTCCGCTAGATAAATGCCGTTTTGTTTATGAACTGCTAGAGTGCCAAAAGACTTGTTTATATATTATATATGTTATGTTTGTGAATTACGGATATTTATTGGATGGGGCATGCGCGAGACAAATTCGAACTTTTAAACAAGCAGGTCAAACGGACTTTAGGAGAATCTGAGTACTGCGCATGCGCATCAACGGTCGACCTCCAGCAGACGGACACAGAGTAAAAGGTAAGCCCTGCAAATCTTCTTTTATTCATCGTTTTTGCACATGTGACACTAAATATCACTTGTGACGAGTAATTTTAGTGCAGTGTTTTTGGTTTTCTAAATGTATTTAATAAATAAATTCCGTTTGGTTATGTGCGCACGAGCGCTGTCTCCCGTGAGGCGGTAACGTTCAAATCTGAGACAGTTTTACATTTTTCTTTTAGTTATTTTAAATGTAATGTTAACTGTTTAATGCTATAAACAGCAGAATAATCACTTATATTCGTTAAACGGCAACTGTAGTAGAGTGTTTGTTAATTTTAGACCCTGCCTGGTCTCCTGAAGCTTACGTGAACCATTGAAAACTCAGTAAAATGTGTATACAACTGTTAATCAGACACGGTTAATTACTTAACGATTCGTTTACTAAAATTATTTGTAATGACTGCCAATAATCCTGGTAAGTCAATGATTTAGAGTTGTTCATAACGAAATATTCTCGTTTGTCGCCACTTACTGGTTTAACGTTATGTGTGATTAGTCTATTCATTCCTATCTAACATACTTTTTATTTTCAGCAGCTGAGGAGAGACAGCCATGATGCCATGACAATAATTGATGATTAAAAGCAGGGGTGGGTATTAAATTCGTTTCTGACTGCTATTGATATGTATGTAACGTTCAATCTTTAATTACCCTTTATATACAACCACATATCATTCAGATAATGTCCAGGTGGACTGCACTGGTCCAGGATCTAGAGATCATCCATCATGAGGACGATGTTCCAGGAGAAGCAGCGTATACTGGGTGAAAAACTATGCCTCATTTTTTCCAATATCACAGGTAAGACTAAATGTATTTAAATTGATTTCAATCATGGGACATGTCTTTCAGGTCTGCTTGATCATTTTGTTGTCCTGGATGTGAGAACATGGTCAAAAGGTGTGTAAATCAGCATCCAGCCATAAAAGCAGCCTTCTCGTTAAAAGGCTCAGAAGGACAAACAGGTAATTCACAGGGTTGAATTTCACAATTCAATTACTCACAGAGACAAGATGTTAATCATTCTGAATTTGAGGGGTCAGCAATTTTACTATTTGATACATTTACACTTTTTATTTCAGTCAAAATGAAATCTCTGATTGATGAATCTGAACATAGTTGATGTGTACATTTATTTAGAGATCACAGCAGATTTGATATCTTAAAATGCACTGTCTGTCCAAAATTACAGACTTTCCTGCTGTTGGTGCATATTAACCATCATCCTGTCAATGCTTCTTTTATGTTTCAAAAAGCAGACTTTATCTTTATCATTCCAGGTCCTGATTAGGAGACACAGAGAACATGAAGCTACAGTATGTGCCGTGCAGCTTATATTTATCAAGCAGTAAAAATGCTTAAAACTAAAAACAAGCATTTTAAAATTTTATGAAAACAGTCATTTATTACACTCCATTCATTCATGTTTAAAACTTTTTTAAAATCTGTTCGATACTATCAAATACAATCCAAAATCTCCTTCCACTCATCTTATCCACAAGCTCCTTGTTTTGGCCGTTGAAATTAGCATTTTTACTGCTTAAATATAAACAGCATGGCACAAAGCTTAATGTATTCATCCTCTCCTAATTAGGACCCATAATAGATAAATGTTAAGTCTGTTTTTAAAACAAAAAATCTGTGTAGTGCAGTCGTGCAATGTACCAACTGCTTTGACATGATTATTGGGTTAACTAACTTGTATGCAAGGGCTCACAAACTGTGTTAGAACTTTCACAGTGTACGCCTGCCTAAAGGGTTAGTTCACACAAAAATGAAAAAAAAAACAAATTCACCCTTATGTCATTCTGAACATCCAAGACTGTTGTTCATCTTCGAAACATAAGTGAAGATATTTTAATGAAATCTGAAAGCTTTCCATCCCTCAATTTACAGACCATGCAACTAACACTTTGACCCTTCAAAAAGTTCATAAAGTGATTGTAAAAGTGATCCATATGAATGGAGAAGTTTATTCCAAATTTTTTGAAGAGACTTGTTCGCTTAATGCAATATACAGTTTGAGTTTAGACTTTTTTTTCACATATAAACATTAATTAGCAAACAATGGAAAATGGAAGCTCAACTTGTTTGTATATGCACTAGTGTGTTGAATTTGTTTATTATATAAGGTGATCAACTTTATTCAGAACATTTGGACTAAACCTCTCTATTAGATTAGATTTACGATCTGTATGAAATTATTTTATTTTAAACATCAAAGTGGCAGTTGTGTAGACTGTCAATAAAAGGAACAAAGCTCTCAGATTTCATTAAATTATCTTTATTTGTGTCTTGAAGATGAATGAAAGTCTTAACAGGTTTGGAACGACATGAACTCATGTCATGATAAAAACAATGTTATAACTTACAATATATACATGATAATATTTTAATGATTTCAAAATACTATGAAGAATACAAAAAACATTTAGGCTACATGAAATATGCCCTTACTGTATTTTTTTCTTAAATTATTTTTTTGTGCTTTCGTGTACATGAAGATGTATTTTTTGAGGATGCTGCTACGATAGACCCTAGATTTAAGGGAAAGGTGAAAAATGAGTAAGTCTGACAGTGACACGAT